>CM072795.1:7575946-10075946 GCA_036983795.1 Megachile lagopoda | reverse complement strand
ATTGAAAAATTGAAAAATTGAAGAATTGAAGAATTGAGAAATTCAGGAATTGAAGAATTGAATAACTAAAGAATTAAAAAATTGAAAGATTGATCAATTGAAGTCTTCAAAATTTGAAAAATTGAAATCTCTAAAAGTTTAAAAATGAAAATATTCAAGAACTAGAAAGTCAATCAATTTGCAAATACAAAAATTGAAAAATTAAATAATTTCAAATTTACACATGTATAATTACCTAAACGTAGTCTGCATTATACTATAACGTACACATCCATACTCTTCATTATGCATACATAATATTTCCTACTATTTAAAGCATCCTTTTACATGAAATTGATCTTCTCGTTTTCAGCTTCACGGTAACGGTAGTAAGATGTACACAGATTGCAGCTGTATCAAACCAAAGTTTCCACATTCCTTGCCACATTTATTCGCAAACAACTCGGCGATGTACGGAACGGAAGTTCCGTTTGAAAGCACCGACCCTGATAGGTCATGGATATTGGGCACTGCGGTACCAGGTGCATGTCCCGTAGACTGTATGCACAAGTTTTACGTATTTTTGGCTGTGGTTTGTCTACTGAAGTTCAGCGGTGCCACCGGAAGGGCTTCGAACTTCTTGGTTTCCGTCAGATGCGTCGACGAGAAGGATAAAACGGTGGCTATGGGTTTTGGATTAACTATCATGAGTTTGTTCGCGTTCATACCTTCTCCAATATTGTTTGGATTCATCTTAGGTAAGATATTTATAAAATTTTTGTTAATTGTTTCATTGCTAGAAGATATTTATTGATATTAACAAAGTGAATTAATAGTACAAGATTTTGTATTAAATAATATTCAAAATATTCACATCAAATAAATTTTAAATAAATGTTAAATACATATTAAAATTTTTAAGAAATGTTAGAAATGTTAAGTTTTGAAATAAATGTTAACGTAGTTAAAATAGTAAATAAGTGTTAAATGGTAGCATAGCTAAACTTTCAAATAAATGTTTGACGAATATTACAAGTCAAGTCATTTAATTTAAGTAATTTTGTAAAAATTATTTGGAATATGTTCTAATTGTTATTTTAAAATCATTGTTACTTCTAGTTATTATTTAACAATTGCTATTATTTCTAACAATTATTCAAACATTGTTACTATTTCTAATTGTAATATAAAAGTGTTCATATATTTTTTATTAGTCATACACTACACTCACAATAAAAATTAATATTCTCATGCATGTGGTCACGATATCTAGTTACATAATTTTATATTAACAACGGTAATGTCAAATGATGTTTTGATGCTTAGCGATAACAGGTGATATTTTTATCTGCAGATAGAACATGTCTTGTTTGGGGAAAAACGTGTTCAGGGACAGGAAACTGTTGGCTCTACAACGGGGAAACATTAAGATATTTGCTAAACTTTACCGCAGCTAGTAAGTTCAACACACTACAATAAATCACTTCGTATTAAGTATCAGATTGTTGCATATTAAGTAACGAATTTCGAAATATCAAAAGCCAGACACGATTTGATGACATTAAAATATCGTAAGATAACAGTTCACATATTAATTTACTTAGCTTGTTTTATGCAAATAATAGCGTCAAACATTTAATAATATTTCTAATATAAATTCGATTATTTATCATATAAATTGGTAAATTGTCAGATATTATCGCCTTGTAATTATTATACTGGATAAGCTAGCCTAGGGAAAATTTCAACACAGAGTAAGAAATTCTGGGGAATTATTGAATTTTTGGGATATTTTAGAAAAATTTTGGAAAATTTAGGGATATTTGCAATTCAAGATAAGGAGAGTGCACTAATCGTAGCTAGTGGATAGTAGAAGTTTTTAAATATTTAAATCTTGAATTTTTGTAACTTTCAAATTTCCAAATTTCCAAATTCCAGAATTCTCAAATTTTCAAATTATTAAATTCCCATATTCTTACATCCCCAAATTCTTAAATTCCCAAATTTTTAAATCTCCAAATTCCCAAATTTCCTAATCACCAAATTTCTTAAATTCCCAAATCTTCAAATTCTCCAATTCTCCAATTTCCCAAATTTCCAATTACCCAATTCCCCAATAGCCAATTCCCTTATTCCCCAATTCCCCAGATCGCTAATTCCCCAATTCCCCAATTCCTCAGACCACTAATTCCCCAATTCCCTCATTCCCCAATTCCCCCATTCCCCAATTCCCAAATCTTCAAATTCCCCAATTCTCCAATTTCCCAAATTCCCAATTACTCAATTCCCCAATAGCCAATTCCCTTATTCCCCATTTCCCCAGATCGCTAATTCCCCAATTCCCCAATTATTCAGACCACTAATTCCCCAATTCCCCAATTATTCAGACCACTAATTCCCCAATTCCCCAATTCCCTCATTCCCCAGTTCCCCAGTTCCCCAATTCCCAAATTCTCAAATTCCCCAATTCCCCAATTCCCAAATTCCCAAATTCCCAAATTCCCAAATTCCCTAATTCCTCAAATTTCCAATTACCCAATTCCCCAATTCCCCAATTCTTCAGACCACTAATTCCCCAATTCCCCAATTCCCTCATTCCCCAGTTCCCCAGTTCTCCAATTCCCAAATTCTCAAATTCCCCAATTCCCAAATTCCCAAATTCCCAAATTCCCAAATTCCCTAATTCCTCAAATTTCCAATTACCCAATTCCCCAATTCCCCAATTCTTCAGACCACTAATTCCCCAATTCCCCAATTCCCCAATTCCCCAATTCCCCAATTCCCAAATTCTCAAATTCCTCAAATTCCCAATTACCCAATTCCCCAGATCGCAAATTCCCCAATTCCCCAATTCCCCAATTCCCCAATTCCCCAATTCCCCAATTCCCCAATTCCCCAATTCCCCAATTCCCCAATTCCCAAATTCTCAAATTCCCCAATTCCCAAATTCCCAATTACCCAATTCCCCAGATCGTCAATTCCCCAATTCTCCAATTCGCCAGATCGCTAATTCCCCAATTCCCCAATTCCCTAATTCCCCAATAGCCAATTCCCCTATTCTCCAATTCCCCAGATCGCTATTTCCCCAATTCCCCAATTCCTCAGACCACTAGTTCCTCAGTTCCCCAATTCCCCCATTCCCCAATTCCCCAATTCCCCAATTCTCAAATTCACAAATTCCCTAATTCCCCAAATTCCCAATTACCCAATTCCCCAATTCCGCAGATCGCTAATTCCCCAGTTCCCCAATTCCCCAATTCCCAGATTCCCCAATTCCTAAATCCTCAAATTTCTCTACTTCCTAAATCCTCAAATTTCTCTACTTCCTAAATCCCCAAATTCCCAAATTCCTAAACGCTTAAATTTCCAAATTCCAGAATTTCTGAATCTTCAAAATCCCGAATTCTCCAAATCTCAAATTCCCCAATTCCCAAATCTCCAAATATTCACCACCCCAAATCTTCCAAATATCAACCTTCAAACACAAACTCCTCTTACGTCATCAAACCGTGTCAACCTGCGACGTGTCAAAATCAACCATCTCACGTGCAACAACCTGATAAAATTTTCTTCTGACGCCGCATTAACATTTCTCCTTTCAGCTTTCGTAACGATCGGCACGTTATTCGACGTGGGTGTTTGGTATTTCGTGAAAGACGTGAAGATCTTCGACGAGGAGATCGAGCTGAAAGACATAGCCGAAGAACCCGGGGAGACACTTTGAAAGTGAGTCCTTAACGATCGAGTCAGATCGCGTCGTTTCATGAAAAAAAAAGGTGGAATAAAGGTTCGAACGGCAAAGTCGTTGGTCGAAGAGCAAAAGAAACCAAACAAAAAAAAAATACCAGATGGGAAGGATGGAAAACGAGAGAGCCGACGAATAAAGACTTTACAAGTACCTTAAGCATCTTCTTAGATATTTAAAACAAAAAAGAACTCGTAGTACCTCGGATAGAACTTACCATTAACTGGTTCATTCGTGAGGCACAGCATTTGAGACAGAAAAACGAATTTAACTTGTTACACTTTATTTTTTTTTTACCCTTCTCGCCTCATGATCATTAATCAACGAGATGTATTCGCATCATTTGTGAGGAGCCTGAAATCTTTCTGGCACGTGTGAACTTTACGTGAGACTAATTTTATGGCGTCCGCCATTTTGATGTAACTGAAATATGTTGAATAAAATGGAGACAATAAACGACATGGTATTTTTTGTTCAGAAATAATTCTGAGGGAAACCATTTTGGAAATTGATGTACGATGTTTAAACTAATTTAGTAATGTACTAGGTTAGGTTAGGTTAGGTTAGGTATGTTATGGCTTGTGCGCGAGGTCTGAGTATGTTAATGATAAAAATACTGTTTCGTTTATTTTTCAGATATATTTAACCTATTTCAGTTTAATTAACATGGGACGTTTTTCTTGCAAATAGGATTCATAAATATGTATAATTAGATTTTTGAGAAATGAATTTTATGTACATATTGGTGAACGGAAGTGTTTCTACGGTGAATTTAATATGATATACCGTATTTTATGTTGATTTTAACGTGTTTTGAAAACTCGGATAGGCATTAAGGTTATTCTGAATAAAATAAAATGTTATCCAAATTTGGCTGCAGTTATTTTAAGATTGCGTTGATAACTTGTCGAGATATTTTCTTTTCGATTATTATAAGGAAGGGAAATAAATAAAATTGTTAAATAATTGTATAAATATTGCGTCCACTTAAAATAATTCTGCGCATACTGAGAGAAACGCTTTCGAGAATAAAAGTTGCAATGGCGGTAATAATGGGACCAAAATCGGGCAATAAATAATTGAAAATTTAAACAGATCTATCGTTTTGTAATTTTAATTTTAACAACATATATCTTTCAATAAAACGACTTTATCCACATGAATCTGTGTTTTAATTTTATTTGACATTGAGAAAATTTCATTATGTTTAATAGGTGCTAAAGAATTTCAAGATAAGAAAAGGCAAATGTAACAATTAGTTTGTAGTACGTTTTATTTTCATAATAAATACAAAAGGAGGTAACGATGGACATTGCTATAGATTTAATTAATTAATTAAATTCTATGAACTTATACACTACCAGTTGTCATTAATATAGTATAAATGTTTTATCAATGAATAGTATGATTTTCATAACAATTTTTGCGTAACAAATGAAGTTGAATGAAATAAAAATATATTTTTATTATCACAAAGAGATAGAATTATCATTAGTTTTGTTTATATTAACGTTTGATAATTTCTGATCAAATCGAATCGAAATGTCGGCAGTGTTATTTCAATACTGACATTAATTAAATTACGTATAAAATACAGCTTCTTTTCTACAAAATATATGCTACGTGACAGAAAGCTTTATTGCTTTAAAAGTATATGATATGTAAATGTTTTTATTATAATTTATAATATTTCTTTTGTATTTTAAACTTTCGAACACTAAATGTCTCGAAAAGTTTCAATCTCAAAACTATGGATACTCTGCTACAAAACAAGACGAAAAGTTTTTTACAGTTTTTTGATCCGTGGCTTCGTTTCCGAGATATAGGTAGTCAAAAATTAAATACTCACTGTATGCGCGCGCAACATCATTGTACAGCGCGCGCAATTCAAACAGCATCCGCGCACGCGAAAATAGGTAATATTCGATTGCTTATATCTCAAAAACGAAGCGTCGTATCGCAAAACAGTGAAGGACTTTTGAACCTGTTTCGACAAGCACAATCCACAATCAGAAGATTTTTTCGAAATACATTATCGAAATTGATATTTCTGATGAGCTTAAACGCGAAATTGATTACTAAATAGTAAATAATCTTATCAGTATGTTAAATAAATATCGACAATCTACTGCTTTTTATACATACATTCTTACAATCTACTTCTTGTGCAGGATTTTAATTAAAATCATTTCCCTGTTTGATGTATTTACAGAATATATCAGTAAAATTAGAAGGTACTCAGTAAACAGGCTACTTTTCCTTACAGGAGGGAGGAGTTTACTCTTTCTCCCTACATCCACGTGCAATAAGAAACAAAAATGGTGAAATGTCGCGAGTTATAGGGCACTTGAAAATTATTTCAAATTACAATTTGAAGAAAAAAAGTGAAGTAAATCTCAAGCAAATTTCGTCTACGTAACAATTACGATATGAACGACGAAGGAATGTGTTGTCACAGTTAAAAGATTCGTTGAGAATTCTTAGCCAATCTCGAACAATTCTTCTATCTATATCAAACAGAAGACTAACGTAATTGCTGATACTGTTCACTCTTATCAATCATCTCTCGGAAATATCTAATCCACGTCGTGTTCCTAATATACACTTTTTGTCCAACAGACCGCTAATATAAAATCAACAATATATCTTCGCGAATAAATACTACACTTTTGTAAGCAAACTTCGATGCGAGACTTCGAAGTCTTGCCTACGGAATTTAGTTCGACGGACGTTAATTTTGGCGCACGTTACATCTCACAGACATTAATTTGGACGCACGTTACATCTCACAGACGTTAATTTGGACGCAAGTTAATATGAACACATGTTACATCTATCGGTTAATTTGGACGTACGTTACATCCGACGGACGTTGATTTGGACGCACGTTACGTGTGACGGATGTCAATTAGAACGCACGTTGCATATAACGGGCATTAATTTGAACGCACATTACGTATGCTGGACATTAATTTGGATGTACGTTAATTTGATCACGGTTCATCTGACAGAATTAAATTCGGACGCACGTCTGACGTTCGTTAATTCTAACGGACGTTAAAAATCCGTGTGCAGTGTACCTACGCTACCTTTGCTGGACGTTTTAGGGCTGGTGCTGTCGCGCGATTCGGGTCGATTGTCGATGCTGCTGAATCCTGAAGAAGACTGGTATCTTCTCGCCGCCATGGCTACCAAAGGTATACCAGAAATGACTTTACCTTCCGAATGATGGCTTCCAGCAGACTTAACCGACCCCTGGTCACTACCTTGTTGCTCCGCGTTCAACTCGTACTTATTAATCAACGACTTCACGTCCTTCATGAAACGCGAGTCAGGGTGAGGAGACCTTGTAGGAACCGGGTCGACTATGGGTATCCCAACCTCGTTGAAGTCTCCTTTCGTCTGCAACTTGTTGTCTTGTCTCGTTCTGGAGAACTCGAAGCTGTTGGTCTCCGCCGAACCATCATTCTGCATCAGTTTTCTGGTTAACCTGGGATCCTCGTATTTATCTGGATCCGGAAATTCCCGTCTGGATGACGAAGAGCTGTCGTAATCCTTGCTTGGAACGCGTCGGCGTGACCTGGCTGGTGCATGCACCAGGTCACTTTCCACGTCCGAGTCGATGTCCAACGGTCTGTAGGCTACCTTTGGACTGGAGTCCTTGACGACATCCTCGTCGCTCGAGCTCAGCTCATCGTCAGAGTCGAGATGTCGAATTCCCGATTTTCGATTTTGGGATAGTTTGTTGAGAGAAGATTTTGAGTCCGTTCGACGATCACCTGGACCCAATGGACCGTATTTCAAGGGTGACGGTTCAGTGTCAGTGGGTTGCGGGTCTTCTTGTGGCGGCTCGGGAGATGGTTCCCTCCTTGGTTCAACTTGAACTGTGGTTTCGTCTGGGGAAAATACGATGTGAATTATCGTCAGGGAGGTTTTGATTAATTGTGTGATTATATGGTTTGAGATGTAGTTTAAGATTGTTGTTTAATGTAGAGTTAGTTTGGTGCAGTGTATAATTAAAGTATAGTACAATCTGTATCAACATCGAAGAGTTCATGATACAAATAATATCTCCGCTATAAATAATATCAATTTTCTTTTCACAAGTAATAAAATTTCCCATATTAATTTCATTTTAACAAAACTTACTGTCATTCTCAGTATCCGGTTCCGTCGGTTTATCCGTAGCCGCATTATTTCGCATCAGTTGCATTTCGGCTCCATCCGATCCTACCTCTTCTCTATGAAGGTACAATTCCAGATGCTCAGAGATGATTAATCCTATCAGTTTCAATAAAATGCTCAAAATCAAAAGAGTCCCCGTAAAATAGTACAGGTAAGTGGCGAGTTTGAAACTGTCGTGGAGTCGACAGGAGATCTTCTGAGTTCCCCAATACTGACACGTCAAATTGGCAATTACTTCATACAGAATTTTCCCGGGAACGTGCACAATTATCGCTGACCACATCATCCAGAAACCTATGCTGATTGCTTTGTCCTGAACGTTCACTAATCTTAAAAGTATCAAGAAGTCCCCGACGAAAGTTGAAGCTACCAGCACGTACGCCAGCAGAGTACCGAACTATAGCAAAAAAATATACAAATTAAATTCCTTAAATTTTATTTGAGTTTGTGAGACTAAAGTGTTTACTAAACGAGTTAATATTTCTTGTCTACTTTTAGTAAAATTCAATACTGTTTTATTTTCTTTTAGGTTTGGGGTCGATTAGTATTAGTTTAAGATTGAGATATTTGCAGTAAATTACAATAATTGTTACAAGTATATTACTGTGTTACTACAGTAAAAATATTCACAATATTTAGTAGAATTTGTTCGTTTAATATAAACATGATTGATATTTATAATAGTATTACTGTGCTACAGTAACGATATTTATATTGAATAACAGTTGAGATCTGTCAGTAATGTGTCTATCAATTGCAATAATAATCGAGATAATTACAATAAATACTAACTGAAATTTGTGAATAATATCAATTGCAATAATAATCGAGGTATTTACGGTAACAGAGATATTTATAACAAATAATAAGATATTTACCTCGAAGCTCAGCCAACTTGCTTGGCAAGCATTCAAACCACAAGCTCCGTCAACCGCTTCCAGGTTTTCCAGACTCATTCCGTTTCTTTCACGCACTTCTTTCACGCATTCGCAATTGCTGTAAATTGTCATGCCGTTTTTGGATTCAGAGGAGTTACATCCAGCATGGCAAGCGCTATAAAACGTGAACATCCCTTTGCTGTCGCAAACGGGACGGAAATTAGCGTCGTTCGAGCAACCGCAATTTCTGTTGCAGTACTGCAGCAGCACGAGTCTGAAAAAGTTGAAGGAAACCGCAGTTAAATTGACGCCGATTAATCTTTTTTAATGACTCGCGTCTCGAAAATTTGTCCGAACTTTAAATTTAATTACCATCAAGTTTTTAAGAATACGCGTGATATTCTGAAAATGTTTACTTAATTAAACTTGATGGTAAAATTTAGTGCTATTAAAAAATTGCTAATGACCTTCTTTGTAATATAAACTAGTTATATATTCGAATCATAAGTTGTTAATAAAGAACAATTAAAAAGTCTATTTTTAAGGTTAGCTATGACATTGTATCTTTGTATTTATATATCTATAAAAATGAGTAGAACATTTATAAAAATCGGCAATGTGTTTGTAAGAATCAATAGAATATTTGTAAAAATTAGCAGTATATTCATAAAAATCGGTAGTATATTTATGAAATCGTAAACTATTATCAATTCAGTTACCAACAGTCGGTAAACTTACGATCCTCTGTCGTTGGTACCAATAATGGGCTTGTTCTCGCAAGACGTGAAGGACAATGCGAATATAATCCCAGCAGTCAAAAATAGCATGAAAACATTGTATCCTACGATACTTTTAGCAGTGGGTCTTGCTTTTGCGATTACTAAACCCGAAGTGATCACGATCAAGCCGATTAGGAAAGGTTTTAACATATCTGAAATGAAATGTGATGTTAATGCAAGAGAGTTAATACGTTGAGTATTGCTATTACTGATATTGTTGATATTACGAATTCAAAGTGGTCAAATGACCAAATTAAGTGGTTAAGTTAATTTTTATACTTTGGGGAGATTGTATAGGGTGTTTAATCTAGGGAGATCCTAGGGAAACCTAGAGAAGATCTAATGCAAAACATTGTGCCTCTGAAGTCAACTATGAGAGATAGAAATTAACCTTATCAAAATGTTGTAAATTATTTTTGAAAGATCGCTTCAGTCACTTTTGACATTTCAACGTTATTTGAAAAAATACTGACAAAACTATTTTTCACTACATTTGAACAGATATTCCTAGAATAAACTATATTCATTATAATTGGTGGTTCATTTAAATGAAGTCTTTCCAATTTTAGTGTCAGAAAAATACATTACTTAAATTGTATCAAGTTACTAATATTTAGCAAGAATACTCCAAGATGACTTTTTTACAGAATTTTCAAGGTTATCGACGTTCTTTGTACATTATACAATAATCGTATACATGCAAATATATATTGTGTTGTTGCATCGTGTAGCTACATAGATGATACAAAAATACGTTCATACAATTATACTAACGTGACCTCAAAATGACCTTGAGTTCGAAAAATAAAAATTTTTAAACTTGTCTCTTATTTATCCATAAATTGTTCAAAAGTTTTGGCATATTTGTTCATAAATTGTAAATTGTAAATTATAGTGAAAGAACTGCGTAAGACTTGTAAAATCTCTCTTTTGCAAACAGTCCTAACACAAACAGGTATTTTTATTATGTTATTCAGTATATTAAAATATGATCTAAGTATTCATACTTATATAAGTACCAATATAAAAATTGTTACGAAGAGTATAATAATTAGTTAATAATGCAATAATTTTATCTTACTTGACACTACTCTCGATGACATTGGATCATCAAAGCCGAGCAACGTTCCGGTCGGTTTTGGTACATGAAACACCGATTCGGCGATTAAGTTCTCGTAGCTCATAAAGTTCAAGATAGCCGTAAGATACAAGATGGCAGCCACACCGTGAAGGACTAACGTTTTATTAGTAAACAGTCTGCACAGCGAAGGCCAAAAATCAGGACTACCAACTTTCTGGCTCATTAATCTACGGGGTGCTCGAGCGTATCTGTCCAGGGTACTCAACAAGGATTCTGCGGCTCGTAAAACAACCTGAAATTATCATGAATTATTTTGACATTCTTCGGTGTTGTCAGGTTTTAAATTACTTTACTTCACAAAGTATGGGACTAATTGTAAGTAATGAACATGTAAGCAATAATTGGTATACTCGCGTCATTTTTTATATTTTAGGAGTATTAAACGTTGTACAATGATTGGAAATTAGTTGTGACTTGTAATCTTTCATATTGTGTAATTGAAATACTAAAATATAAATATAGATATAAAATGTAGATATAAACAGTATAACAATGTGGACGGTACAGCATGTTAACTGTGTTTGACGAGTTAACTCGTCGTCAGACTAATCAACGTTCGATACATAATATAAAATAGGCAAATAAACAAATGAGCAAATGTACAGATACACAAATTCACAAATAAACAAATGAACAAGTAAGCAAATATACAAAAAGCTAATAGATAAATATACAAGTACGTAAATATTTGTCATCGTGAATTAATGTTTGCGATTACCTGAGATGGCAGCATACGTGGGAACCAAGCAAGCAATAAACCAGGAACTATAAGTAGTACAGTGAGAATTGGTAACCCTAACCACCATGCACCAATTTGTTCCCTGTAGGACTCGATGGGGCTCAAGGTCATTGCATCAATCCTGCATTGATAACAATCTTTAAGTTCAATTTTCAATTTATTCAAATGTTCTTTATCTTCTTTTTTAATCATTTTTAAGAATACTTCTAAAGTAATAAGTATTTCAAGATTTATTATTTATTTATTTTCTTATTAAAACCACTATTATATCAGAAAAATATCAAATACAGCAGACTCTCGTTATATTGCCAAATATCGTCACTTGTTACACATTATCAATAATGAGAAGTTTTCTTAAAATTAGTGAAACAATATTTTATATAATATAATGTTAAAACTTATATTATATTTTATACAATATTATGTTAAACCTTATATTATATTTTATATAATATTTTATAATATTTTAGCAAATATATTTATAAAATAGATTATTTACCTAAGACATCCCCAAGCCAGGATGTACCCCAATAAAATCCCAATGATTTTCACGCCGACCATCACGCCGATAAAAGCAGCCACGTGTTTTCTTTTCGTGTTATCGTCCAAGTAAGACAGACCTAATGAAAAGTATGCAATATTTGCGATTCCATTTAGAATCTGCACAATAATGAGTATAGCAAAGGTGAAATAACATGGTGAGTCTTCCTCGGCAATAATACTAGATGAAGTCTCTAAACATAGATCTCGATGTACATCTAAAAAACAAAGAAATAAAAAACATTTAAATAATAATAATTCATCTATATAACAATAATAATTCAAAAATAATAATGTAATATTTGACAAACAAGCTGGGATATTATTAGCATGTTCTGTAGTATAATAGACTCTTGTTATATTGCCAGGTATACGACTGTAAGAGCAGAGAATTCTTCGAATTGGCAATATAGAAGGAGTTTCTCCTATATAGCATTTGGTAAAAAACAATTTTTTATTTTTGAACTAAAAATTGAAGAAAATGTTTAAAAATTAAATAAAAATTAAAGATTTATAAAAAAGAAGACGACGAAAAGAGCGATATATCTCTAAATAATATTTCTGCTCATTCTAAAACACTTGAAATTTATAATATTTAATAAATGAAAATTTGTCATGAAGAATGTAATTATAATAAATTATTCTGAAATTATAATAAATTATTTTGTGATTATAATAAATTTAATCGTGTTCAAAGTAATCTCATTTTTCTCAATTTTCAGTTAATCACAGCACATTTAACTCTCAATATTTCAGTCGACTAATAAATGAATGAATAATGATTGATTGCTAAATTCATACAATTAATAATGGACTGATTGGTTTTCATTCAGCAGTCGACAGTACTGAAAAGACTATTAATAAACTAGCAGTGGATAAAATGCTAAATAAAGATTGAAATGGAACTGATTAAAAATTGAATTACCTGCATATAGCGCCATATGCGTGGCATTCACGGTATCTTCGATAACCCTTGTCCGATGCGTTAAGTGAGGAATTATTAAAGCAAAATATGAAACGCTTTGCAAGAGTACTATGCCACCGATCCATCCTGCTCTGTGGATTCTATCGCCCCAGTAGGCAATGGTCACTCCAAGGAAAAATGGTGTTAAATCCGATATTAGGAGCACCCATTCTGCAATATTCAATCGTTTATAATAAACTACTATAATCACTATTATTTTTTTTTATACAAATTTAGGAATTATGAATTTTGGGTGTTTGGGGGTTCAGAGATTTGCAGATTTGTGAATTTAGATGTTTGGGGATTTGGGGATTTGTTAAGGACAACATTTGAGAATTTGGGAATTTGGGAATTTGGGAATTTCTGAAGTTGGGTATTTGGGGATTTGAGAACTTGGAAATTTGGGGATTTAAGAACTTAGGTATTTGGGGATTTTAGGGATTTTGGGGATTTGAGAACTTGAGAATTTGGGGATTTTAGGGATTTGAGGACTTGGGAATTTGGGGAATTTGGGGATTTGAGAACTTAAGAATTTGGGGATTTTGGGGATTTGTGGACTTGCGAATTTGGGGAATTTGGGGATTTGGGGGATTTGAGAACTTGGGAATTTAGGGATTTTTAGGGATTTGAGGACTTGGGATTTTGGGGATTAGAGATCTTGGGAATTTGGGGATTTTGGGGATTTGAGAACTTGGGAATTTGGAGAATTTGAGGATTTTAGGGATTTGAGGGCTTGGGATTTTGGGGATTAGAGATCTTGGGAATTTGGGGATTTAAGAACTTAGGTATTTGGGGATTTTAGGGATTTTGGGGATTTGAGAACTTGAGAATTTGGGGATTTTGGGGATTTGTGGACTTGCGAATTTGGGGAATTTGGGGATTTGGGGGATTTGAGAACTTGGGAATTTAGGGATTTGAGGACTTGGGATTTTGGGGATTAGAGATCTTGGGAATTTGGGGATTTTGGGGATTTGAGAACTTGGGAATTTGGAGAATTTGAGGATTTTAGGGATTTGAGGGCTTGGGATTTTGGGGATTAGAGATCTTGGGAATTTGGGGATTTAAGAACTTAGGTATTTGGGGATTTTAGGGATTTTGGGGATTTGAGAACTTGAGAATTTGGGGATTTTGGGGATTTGTGGACTTGCGAATTTGGGGAATTTGGGGATTTGGGGGATTTGAGAACTTGGGAATTTAGGGATTTTTAGGGATTTGAGGACTTGGGATTTTGGGGATTAGAGATCTTGGGAATTTGGGGATTTTGGGGATTTGAGGACTTGCAAATTTGGAGATTTTGGGGACTTCAGAACTAGGGAATTTTGGGGATTTGAGAGCTTGTGAATTTGGAGATTTTGGGGATTTGAGAATTTGAGAATTAGGGAATTTAAGAATTGGGGAATTTGGGAATTTGGGATTTGGAAATTTGGGAATTTGAGAAAATGAGGATTTAAAAATTGGGAAATGTGGGAATTCGGAAATTTAGGAATTTGGGGTTTTAAAAATTGGGAAATTTGGGAATTCGGAAATTTAGGAATTTGAAAATTCCCGAATTTGAGAATTTAGAAATTGGGGTATTTGAGAATTTGGGAATTTGTGCCTTTGGAAAATTGGGAGGAAATTTGGGAATTTGAATATATAAATTTTCAGAATCTTACGAATTTGGGCATATTTCAATTTTAGGAATTTAGGTATTTTGGAATTGAACAATTGGGAAATTTAGTAACTTGGAAATTCAAACTTGATGGTTTGAAAATTTGATAATTTAAAAATGTCAGAACGTGGGAATTGCAAATTTCGAAATTTAATAAATTTAAAAACTTGAAAGTTTGCAAAAATGGTAAATCCAATAGTTTAGAGTAAATGTAAACTTTGTAATCTTGAAAACAAAGTGATTAAAATGCATACCCATTACATAGGGGTCAAATTGGAACCTCCTTGCGATTGTAGGTCCAATCACGTGAAGATAAGCGTACGCAATAGCTTGTACTAAACCGACCCATGATGTCAACCCAAGGAAGAGTCGTCGAGTCGCATATTTTGCTAATTTTGGACATGGCAATTGTCCGCAACCGCAATCGATCGATTGACTCGGTATCGGATTGGCTGGTCCCGCTAAACCACCTTCCACTTCCGATCTCACCACTTCTTGCAGATGTATTGTCATTCCGTTCAAATCAAACGTAATTTTACGATTCGACTGCAAGAAACATGGAAAATTGACCTTCAAATTTATTCTCGAATGTACTTGTTTGAAAAATAATTTAATAAGTATATCTATTCAATTTGTCAGAAAAATTATTTCAAATATACACTTTGTTTGAAATATACATGTACCAAGTATACACTTTGTCTGAAAAATTGTTTCAAATATGCTTTTATCAAGTATATACTAAATTTGTTTGAAAAATTATTTAAAATATACATGTATTAAATACACACTCAATTTGTTTCATAAATTATTTAAAATACGTATATGTTAAATATAAACTAAAGTTTCATAAATTATTGTACATAAACTGAAATGAAAATAATAAACATAAGTATGTTGATATGTAATTTATCCTTCATATCCTTCATTAAGGAATTTTTATAGAATCATTTTATAATTAAAAAGTTAAATTGCATTCTTCTTTTTTAAATTTTTTACTATTTTATTTGGTATACTACAATGTCATGCTAATATTTATACTCTTTTCTTAATATATTGTTTTATTCTATTGTTTATAGTATTTGTTTAGTATGTAATTATTTTGTTTTATCATTTCTAGTATTTTTCATTATTCTATTATTTTATAATATTGTTTATATTACTCCTTTAGTATGAAATTATTTTATACTATTTTTTATACTACTTCTTAGAATGTTATTTCATCCTGTTGTTCATACTACTTATACTATTATTTCATATCAATTTTCATACGTAATCTCAATAATATTCGGTGATCAACATCGATGAGATATCCAGATACTGAAATCGCGTACGAATTTTTGCATTTTCATAATTGAAAGAAACAATTCAAGGGGTGGCACTCAAATGGGGCACCCTATACTATCACTAATAAATGTTATCGATTAAATTTGTTTGCCAATTACAACAAACAGTTAGATAAACGAGACCGTGTTGCATGTGTCTAGTATCTTATGTGTCATTATGAATCACCTGCTGACGTTTTCGGTTCCCGGAACACACATGAAAACTCACCAAGAATATTTCACTACAAATCAATATTCATCGATAACTATCAAAATTACACCGTTCAACGATTATTCAACTGTTAAATTCCGTTATTTCGTAATCGACAAATCACACACGAATTACTTTATCGTCACAGTCACTAAAATCGTCGTTAGATCACATTATGACACCACACCGGTCGTGGCACTCAGTGTTTCGAGGAGCAACAAAAAAAAGAATAATTGGTTGAAGAGACCAAATCGACTAACGTGGGATCACAAGTGTGGCACTTTTAGCCGAGGAACTCATACTTGTTATCTTGTTACAGATACGCTGCTCAGATATCTTTCGATAAAGGTAGAGTGTAATATACGCATGTGCTACGATAGAAGACGGTAATGCTCGTATGACTCGACACGAGAAGGGAAATATATCCGTTAGTTACATGTGTCGATTATCGAATCAGTTATTATCGCCAGACGATCAATTAGGAACGTGACGATACTGTTTTAGGTTAACTTCAGAACATTCGTTTTGGAGGGAAATACGAGTATATGTTATTTATGTTTTAATTTTAAGTTGACCTTGTCGTCCATATATGGGTGACACTTCTGTACACATCTTTATATTATTAAAAATTCGTTTGCTTTCCTAACTGAAAATACTCTTATCAGTTACTTGCAACTGTGGAAAATAAATACAACAAAATATGAAAATATTCGGTAGAATTTGTTCAAAACAAAAATACTACCTAATGCAATTTTCAATAGCTTCACTATAGTAGTCAATGTGCTAATTAAATTAAGAATAGTTTCCTTATCGAAATCTGACGTTACTTCTTCATCTCGAGAATCACTGCAGATTTCAGAAAAAGCACCTAAAAAATTTGCAATTACCTATCACACTTGTCTGACCGGTTTTATGCTCTTAGCACTATGATGTATTTGTCAGGTCAACTATTCAGACCTACACTATTAAAATAGACAAAGCAAGTTGAAATATTGTGTCAATATTATGCAATCGTTGTCTATGCAAATTATTGGACTTGAACTCCAAATGAGCGTATTTAAAATTCGAGTAAAACTGATCACAGCTGAAGTACAAATGCGTCAGATAATATTACATCGTCATAATACAAGTATGCAAGTTAATAAACATCGATAATCTTCAGACAAGAAAGATGAATTTGCTATTCTGCGAGAAGGTAAAACATCCTGAAACCGTCCAATTTCGAAAATGACACCGGTCTCAGGGTCTCTGCGGAGGTCTAATGCTTCGAAAAAGGAGTTAGCACGCTTAAGCACACTTAAGTCACCGCCATAAGAAAATGACGAATGCCAATTAGCATATGAAAAGCTTTCCCTGTTCGCCAGTTCGCTCGGACGGAGCTCGGTCGTGGGGGCAGCTCCTTCCTTCGGGACGCTTGGCAGGGCGATCACGTTTTTGAATATTAAGGGCAGGATTACACCGAGGGCTTAGCGCGCGAAATTTAGTCCGGCGGAGCCAGAAACGAAAAGAAATCACCCTTAAGACTCTGAAGGTAACGAACGAACGACATAAGGAAATCGCCCGGGAGAACTAGCTAGGGATGTACGGGGTCTTTTGGTGTTTTCAAGGTCCTTGTCACTAGCGGCATGCATCATCCTCTTAAGCGATCATACTGGCTCGCGATGATAAATGAATAAGCGTGCCTGGGTATCGGTTAGGTGATGCTCCCAGAAGAAAAATGACCAAGGAGATTTGGTGTTACTTTAGAGGTTAGGAATAATGGAGGTTCAACAAACTTCATTTGATTAATGATTAAGGATTCTGATTAAGAATCGAGTCGGATTGGTTACTGAGCAATCAAGATTAAAATTAAATTTCTAAACTATATTTTTTTATACAAGAACACCTAGAGCCGCCATGATCAGTAGGGTTTGATGATAGGTGGTCAATGTGAGCAAGAGAGGAAGTTAAGGATTTGGGACTTTGAGAATTTGGACAATTGTGGACATTTATAGAATTTTTAGATTTAAGGAAGTTTGAGAATCTTAGAAATTTTTGAGAACTAAGGTCACTTAGGAAGGTTGGAGAATTATAGTAATAATGATCTCACATAATTTAAGGAATCTAGAGAATATAGGAAATGTAGGGAATCCAGAGAATCTAGACAGTTTACGGAATTTATGGCCTTGAAAATTAAACAGATTAGAATCTTGAAAATTTCGAATTTAAGTATAATTCTTCAAAATGGCAACCTCTAATGTACCTTAAATTTAGAAAATATCACACCTACTTTTTCAGAAAACAGTTACAAGGCGGTCACTCTAAATAGGATACCCTGTATAATTGAACCGTCAATGGTTGATGAAGGACCAACAGATGGGGTAGTATAACTGAAATATAGAAATGTATCTGTACACGTACGTACATCTATAGATATATCATATAGAACGATGCAAGCTTTCCATTAGCAGAGTAAGTGACCAACGCTCGCATTTTCTTTGATGTCGGTTAATTTACTAATAACATCGTTCCACGGCTACTCTCCGTCCAACCTCTAAATATTTGTATCACCAACATATCGACTTGTTCTCGTGTAATTAAGCTACATTATTATTTGAGTGGAAGGAACCCCGGGAAAAAGAGCCGTCGTGACCGAACCCAAACTCGTCCCAAAATGAAGTTTCTATCAGCGAGGCTGCTAAACTGTTCGAGATGAGTTTGCACGCAAACTGACAAAACGGATAGCTCCACACTTACATACTTCTATAAACGTTAATATTATTTCATCTTCGCAGTAATACCTGATCAATATTTGTTACCTTTAAACTGGTCAATTTATATATTTTATTAACAACACAATTTATAAAGTACATCTGACATGAACTTTTGTAGTGATCATGCATTGCTAAATGATACTTTGAATTTTCCCGCGCTTTTACGTAATTCACTGCGCTTTTGTGAAATTAAAATGTTGTCAATAAGTGATGTACTGACAGCGAGGATAATTTCAATAATTGATAATTTCTTTAATCATTTTGCTTATATCCCTTATCTTTAGTGTTCTGATTCAAATTTGTGGACACAGTGAAAGTAGACATATGTAGTCAGACACTTAATTATATTAAGAATACGATTTATTTTTAAAGAGAACATGTTAAATATGATGTTACAACGATCTAAATAATCGAAGAAAAATTGTGACGAGAAATAACTTTTTATTCGAATAAGACGAACCTAATCCTCGGTCAAGTTCAGTGAACCTTTCACGCATCGCGTGATGCTCCACGTGACCGCACAAAAGGCGCGAGTATTCGAACAGGCTCACAAGTTACATTCAACTTTCCAAGAATAAATACTGTAAATCAAGAAATAAAATAGCGTGGCTATCAATTCTTAATAAGGATGATGTTACGGAAGAAGAGAGGAGGACCAAAGAGTTTGTTCAATGATTTTACAAGGTTTTCACGAGCATCTAACCGAGAATTTTCTGAAAGCATAATCTCAGACGATTAGTGGAAGATAAAAAAAAAAGAAGAAGCGCTGTCTCGCGGAGGGTTGAAAATCACGAACGACCTTCTTACCAAAAGTGGAGAGGGAGTACGGGGCTAAAGGAAGGGAGTCGGTTCGGCGATCTTAGCAGAGGATTACGTAGAATTAAGTCCTGAACGGGGGCGTGCCCCCGTAACACTTAATTTTTCCCCCGATTTTTTAATCTCTCGGTAAATATCGTCCCACTCTGTCCCCCTTGCCCCATCCAGTCGGCCGTCCACGTCTTCCGTGCTCTCTCTAACCATCGTCAAAGGAGAACCCATTTAAAAACCTCATCAATGCTTAAGCCCCCGCGCTACCATAGGAACTAATCCCTCCTATTTTAACGCAGAAACCAAGGTGAGAGAAGGAACCGGCCAGGAAAGAACGAGAGAAGCAACGGTGCTCGCTTTTAAAGGTAAGACTCCGCCTTTATTAGTAGATACAACAGTTTTATTTCCACCGAAAAAAGGCGAAGGATAGAGTGAGAGGGTGGGTGGGGGTGGAGGAAAAAAAGGGATACCCCGCGAAACGAGTCTCCCTTTGTTTCTTTCTTTCCTTATTCTTCTTACTCCTCCCTCTTCCTTGTCGTTTGAGAACCGAACAGCCTCCGACTTTTCAGACACGCCTAATTGGTAGTCCCTACCCGGTTGAATAACAACAGAAAAATCGTGTGCGTGCCAATCGAAAACGAAATTTCCGAAACATTGACGTACCCATTAAAAAAATATAGTCCCTCAGAAATTTCTCTTATTGATATACATTCCACGTCACTGTTTCAACATTACCACCCCATCACGCGATATCGCGTAACATCCTACAAACAGCAGTAACACCAACAAGTTCAAATTAACAAAATAACCCTAGAAGAACCCTAAATTTGAACTCTGAAGTTGTAATAACCTACAACTCATAGTTCGATTAATTAAATAAATGTATGAAAAGATCACCCAATAATCATCACAGAAAGCGTCCCACATTTGCCGCTGGAAAATAAAGTAATTTCGCGCAAAGTACATGACTGTACACAAATATGAAAAGCGATTCATCTCGTCCGTGTATTTTCCCGATGTGTCGATCACGTATCAGCAAATGAATAAACTGTTTTTGCAACCGCGACATATTTATTGAAAATATTTTTCAGTAGAGTGTCGAGCTTTGGCGGAGGCTCATCATGCACGGACGAAACAAGCCCGGACCCGCGACTGTAATACGCTTTAAACTGTTAATAGAGAGTAACGTGAAGGGTGTTTGGCCGCGGTTGAATCTCAAGTGTTGGGCTAACATTCATGATGAAATTAATCTGAAGCGGTCGATCCGTGGGAGGGTGGCTGGGGTGTAGTCGTCGGTTAAAAAGCTTCTGGCTTTCGTCGACGGACCGTCCATCCCCTATCTCGTTGACCTCGACCCTTTCGTGGGATTCATTCAAATACGGATTCGATTGTCACCGATGTGTCCACGTGCGCGAACCGACGAAACTTCGACTTTGACCGACGGTGTCCATTTTCGAGAGGGTTGCCACGTGCGGCTATACGATTAATTACGTTCGTTGCTTTCTACTTACGCCGCCTTGTCATCTTTCCTTGCGTACGAGAGCAAATTTGACTTCCCTGAAAGAAATATGGCAATCGAGAGAAGGGTAGATTTTCTACTCGTTGATTTTTAGGGATTTTTGGGGTCTTGGATATTTGGAGATGCAGGAATTTGGAAGCATGGGAAGAGAGAGACGTAATTGGGAAGTTTGGGGTTTGAGGATATAGGGATTTGGTGAAGTAGGAATTTGTGTGTCTAGGGATTTATCTGGGAATTTTGGAACTTTATGATTTGAGGATTCTGGGATTTGGGGATCTAAGGACATAGGAATGTAGGGTTTTAGGAATTTGTTAATTCAGGAATTTGCAAATGTAGAAATTTAGGGGTGTTGGGGTTGACTTACATAGGAATTTGGATGTCTAGGGATTTTTGATCTAGGAATTAGGGAACTTTAAGATTTGAGGATTCTGGGATTTGGGGATCTAAGAACATGGGAATGTAGGGTTTTTGGAATTTGCAAATGTAGAAATTTAGGGGTGTTGGGGTTGACTTACATAGGAATTTGGATGTCTAGGGATTTTTGATCTAGGAATTAGGGAACTTTAAGATTTGAGGATTCTGGGATTTGGGGATCTAAGAACATAGGAATGTAGGGTTTTTGGAATTTGCAAATGTAGAAATTTAGGGGTGTTGGGGTTGACTTACATAGGAATTTGAATGTCTAGGGATTTTTGACCTACGAATTAGGGAACTTTGAGATTTGAGGAAGTTGGCATTTAGGGATCTAGGGATTGAAGATATTGACATTTAGGGATCTAGGGATTTTTGTCATAGGGATTAGGGAACATAAGAATTTGGGGACATTGAGTTTTGGAAGTTTGAGATTTCTGAAATCTAGGAATAAAAGAACCTTGAGATTTATTAATACAAAAATCTGGTGATTTGATAGTCTTCGAATTTGAAAACCTATTATAGAAATTTATGGACATAAAAATCTGTAGATCTAGGGATTTTAAGAACTTAGGAATTTGGAAATGTAGAAATTTTAAGACATTCATATTTGGAAACTTAGGAATTTAAAGATTTCTAAGTTTAAAATTTGGACAATAAAAAGTTTAGTTTAGAAATTTAAGAATTCAAAAATTTAGAAATTTGGAGAAGTTGTGGAATTTTCAAATTTGGGAAAGTAGGAATTTGAGAATTTGGACAATTAAAAATATATGGACATAGGAATTAAAATTAACAGGAAATGTGATAAAATCAGCATGAAGGCTTAAAACAACAAATACCACAGTTATTATTAACCTAATATTTATTGAGTGGCTAACACAGTTTTTAATTTAATAAAAAATCAATTATTGTAAAAATTTATTGAAATAAGTTTAAAAATTAACGTGAAACTTCACATATCATTTCATAATTTGTAAATTGATATACACATTGTCACATATAAAACAATATCAATTATTTATTAACTTTCACTTGTACGGCGGCCATCTTGTCATGTCGAAAGTATAACAAAATGGAAGCCACAAAAACGTACAGTTTTAAGATAAATAAAAATGAATGAAAACACATATATTATACGTTATCGTTATTACTATATTTGAAGACTAGTTAAATTACAATTCTAATTGGGGTCTAATTGACCCCACACTTCAGTAATGTTCACAATAAATTCATCCAACATATTTCCGCGATCAGTTAACGAGACAACTGTCTCCAAAATTGTATTTATTGACCACTTTCACTATTACTTTCGTCCGAAACAGAATTTCTATTTATACATACTGTAAAACTCGAACAATTTATCAGTACATAAAATAGCATCCGTGAATCATACACAATTTTATATGATAACCTCCGCTTTATCTTCCCTCGTATCTCGACTTTTTCTTTTCCAGCAAAATGTGAAACAAGGAATTGCAAAGTACTGATGAGATAACGGCCATCAACCTAACCTAACGAAATCGTGATGAGGGTGAAAGACGAGTGCTTAACATGACAATAGCCACTCAGGGAAATTCACACCGCTTGCCTGCCACGTATTCCCGTCAGACTCGATGCAAAATACGTTCGCGAATAAGAATTACCAGTCTTACAAAATACAAACCTTGATAAATCGTTCTCACCTCATATTTCTTTCTTCGTAAACTGCGGTACTAGGTTTAGGCTTCTAAATTATCATGCCCCTCGCATTATTTCCAGCTTCTTACCAGATGTTAGGCTTCCCTGGAAAAACAACATAGAGAAGGAGATTTCACCGTTGAACTCTCTGCAAGACTTTTCGCATTAAAAATATGAAGAAATGTTTAACTTACAGAAATTGCCACATTTCAGGGAAATTCCGCATAGCGAGGTCACGGGAGAGGCAAACGATAAACGGAAAGAAGCAATGGCTCCACTCAAGAAATTACGGAGGATCGTTTAGCACGAACGTGGATGGGGATCCTTCTTCACTTTTTCCTCTTTCATGAAAAGTCTGCGACGGTCGCCATGAATTCCGTCTTTCACGGTGATAAATAAAAGTAAAGCGTAAAGCAAAGACATCCGGTGGTGGCCGCTCCCTCCGTGTCTCGAATTGTAGGAGTGAACCCCCTACCAACCCCTTCTCGATACCAGACTGTATCAAACCCCTCTCACACTCCGCTGGAATCGCTACCTCGTCGAACTGTGACTGCTTCGAAAGGTAGAAAATAAATACGCCATGTTTTCTCATATCTTCCACCGTGAAATATGTATAATCCTCAAACGAGGGGTTTGCTTCCTTTGTGGCAGCGGGAAAAGATTTTCACCAATTATCAGAAACTCCTCTTTTGATCTGGGTGTATGTTGATTCGTAAAAGTCTTACTTTTATTTGGAAAAAATCAGCGAGGGTGATGCCCTGTCTATATTTCTCAGACGAAACTCACCCTGTTCTTTTTGCGAACACGAAGGGGTTTGCGGTTTATTTATTTGTCGCGATATTGCCTCCTCTTTTTAGCTTGCGGTTTTGTTTAAGGGGAAATTAGCGAAGACAAACTTGACGCTGCTTTTTCTGCGGAGTTCCGCTCGTTAATTTCGTTGCTCTTCGACTGTTTGCAGATACTTATTTTTTAAAGTTACAATCTGTATGTATCGAAGTTCCAGGAAATTTGCAAGGATAAATATTTTGTATGCAGATTTTTGTTTAAAATCCTTTTATAGACGTAGGTGTAAAGAGAACTAAACATTTTGTCCCTAAAGTTTCGTGCCCCAAATTGGCGGGAAATTTGAATAAGAATTCTTTTGTATATTCTATAAAATTAATATGATTAAAAATCTTAGAACTTAAATCTTTCATGACTATGGTCATAGGAATAAAAAGAACTAAATACTATAATATATAAGCAACTTTTTATATCCCAATTTGGCGGGAAATTTGAATGTCTGCTACTAGCGTACGTTAATAAAACATTAAATAATAATTTCTACTGAATTTCAATTTTCAAAGTTTATATTTGTCCAATTGTCACAATACTCAGTAAAATCAAGTACAACTGTCTTAATATTTATAATCGATTCCTTCAAGACTACCCAGATTATCTTGCAATATAACCTCAGATAATTAAAGTGGGCGTACAGAAGCGAAATTAATTTAACGACCAACTACTTTATAAATAAACTAATTTATAACGTGTTCTGTTTGTTTGTTTTTTTTTTTAAAGTTTACGAGGGACGGCATGATAGGGAATTTCCGAGCGTTTGAAGAGGCAGAAATTGATATTCGATCAATTAAACGTGCAGGCTAAGGGAGGATGAGAGAGAAAAGCAAAAGGGGGCAGGAGAGAAAGGTAAACTTAAGCTAGAGAAGGATCGGCAAGGGAGAAGGATAGAAGGACGGGGGCAAAAGGTTAGGTCATATTGCAGATAGGCAAAGTAAGTATCTACCTCGTCGAAACGTCGGTGTAAGACCACTTAGAGCAAGGGTTCGTCTCTTTGGGAAAGCTTATGGCGGGCCCTCAAAGTGGCCATTACGAGCCGATGGTTGGTCCACGGGTGGTCTGTAGAAATCGACGGTCAGTATCGTCTCTTTCCTCTTCTACCCCCTAACCCGTTCAACTTCTTCTTCCTGTCCTCTCCTTCCTTGCTCTCTTCCGGTACCATTTACCAACCAAGTTGTCCAATTAGGTGTGTCAAGAGGTATCGAATAATTATGGTGGTTTACACTGCCCGGTGTTCCTATGAAACACTATCGGATCAGAGTTCCGATTGTTTGGAGAAACACAACCGTACGCTTGAATGCTCTGTGAATCATCGATACGCAAATTATCGTTCTTTTTTTAATTTATAGGAAATCGTAGCGGATACTTCTGTTTGGAATTAAATGTTAAACCTGAGGACTGTTCAAATTTTAATTTAATATGTTAATTTCATGGCTGCACCTAACATTGCAGTTAATCATATTATATTGATATTCATAATGGTGAAAATTTAAATAATTGTAAATTCAAGTTAAATTAATTTATTATACCATTAATTTCTTATGTATTCAGACAAATTGCAAATGTAATATGTACAATTGTCAAATGTAACATTTTATTAAATTTATAAAATTATTGTTGGCAACTTGATATCTGGAATATGGTTTAGGTCAACTGTGTCGACATTTCCGATCAGGTACTACATCCTATTGTCAATTATGTGTGCTGACGGTTACTCGATAGTTTCATCCTTTCGATAATATTCAAACGTGTCGATGATTCTGGAACATGGAAGGTAGCCATCTTGTTATCTCCTCAAGAATTATGTAAATGTAAGAAATATGCAAATTTTCAAGTATATTAATATCTATTAAAATACTGACTCGAATTGTCAAATTCCAAAATTTAAAAATCATCAATCTCTTAAATTCCCAAATTTAAATATTGTCCAAGTGTCAAATGTCCAGATCTAAAAATTGTGAAACTGTCATCATGAAATTGTGTGAAATAAATCAAGTTCCCAAATGTAAAAGTCGTTAAATCGTCAAATGCCTAAAATAAAAAATCCTTAACTCGAGCAAATTAAAAAGTCGAAGCGCCAAACTTCCAAAAATAAGAAGTTTCAAAAGTAGCGACGAAACTTTCAAAAATAATTCAGTTACCTAGATCTCTAAATTCGAAGTCTCAAAATCCTCGCGCCATAAAAAAGCACCGTAGAAATTTTATTCGAAGCCATAAGGTGAGTCAGCGGGCGAGATTACGCGATTTCTGTACACACCCGAGTACATTGTATTGGTCGATCTCAGAAAAGGGTTGAAAGCCTGCTTAATTTTGGAACGTAGATTCGAAAGAAAAGAACTCACGGACGAAGGAAGGGGTTAACTTCTAATTGTTTTGTTAAATGACGCGCGAGTAAGAATCCCTGGGAGGACTTAAGCCCGAAAGCGGGCGCCAGTGGTGGTTTCAGTTCATTCCGTCTTCTGTCGCTCTTCCTGTTTTCTTTCTCTTCTGCGTTTCACCTCTCCTCTTCACAGTGCTCCCTCAACCACCTGAATTCTTAGCTTTATTCTCTTCTAAGACTCTCTCTTAATTTCTTATTTCTCCCACCACCGGCCCCCACCGCCTGCGTACTATCTTATCTTTCGCAATTTATACCCGAGAAGAGAGAGAGAGGCTACTGAATGCCAGGCTTAAGCAGACAATGCTTTCAAACGGCGGCTTCGAAGACCTTTCTTTCGCATTAGATACTTTAATTCTTTAAACGTGTCTTTCCGCCGAATACCCTAGGATACCCTCTGCCATTCCTCTTACGGCCTCCTATCAAATTCTTTCGATCGATAAAGAAGATTCTGTTTTTTAAGCGCCATATTGTTCTTTGTCCACTCCATTCGTACTGACACTATTGTCTCGTTACGGTTCCAGATTAACCTTCCGTTTACAGCTACTCGTTTCATACAATTTATATTATTTACATTATATCTTAAATATTATATAATTTATTGTATCATTATATTATTATTTATTGTATCATTTTATTAAAACTTTCGTATATTTGCTGATTACTTGACACAATTACGTCAGGTTGACCACGTGACAGCGATTCAATTATACTATTTATTACATCGTTTTATTTTTTTTATGTTGTCTAGTTATTGTTTTGGAGATTAAGGTTAAGGATATTACGATCTGTGGATGTATTTTCCGAGTACAAACTACGACTCAAATTCTCTCGATCGATAAAGAAGATTCTGTTTTTAAGCGCCATATTGTTCTTCGTCCTTGTCTTGACATTGTCTCGTTATTAACCTTCCGAAAGGGATTCGTTTTATATAATTATGCTATTTATTATATCTTTTATGTTTGTTGGTTACTGTTCTTGGAGGATTTTGCATGCTTGAGGTTGGAACATGACATCCTATAAATTCTTTGATAATGTAGCGGCAAAAGGGATGAAACTGGAGGAAAGGAATAATTCTAACAATTTAGATAATTATGTGAACGTACATTATTCGTTTTATCACGTTGTAGTCATTTGTACAACGTACATATTGTGGAACATGAAATATTACGTAGTTTTGCACGTTCATGAGTATATGATAAGTTGTTTCTACAAATGGTATTGTACAAATCAATAAAAATCAATATTACCTTATATATTGTAAAAATGAATAGAAATAAATATTTATTGTACAAATGAACAAAAATAAATATTACGTACAAATAAAAATAAACGTCACTGTATTATATAAGTAAAGAAAAATAAATATTATTTTACATATTAGCACTGTTTCTTTCACAAATCTAAAGCGTCGATAGCTGATAATTTCAAACATAAATTTCTTAATTCAGAAATTTCGACTTCAAAAATTGTATAACATTCTCCGTGTATCAAATAAATAAAAAAGAAGCCACTAAAAATAAAAGAAAATGAAATACAACTGATTTGTAATTGTTCCATTTGATTGTAAAGGTGCAAGTAAGACCCCGATGATAACAAACGCCCGTAGACGCTGAAGTTCGAAAGAAAAGACGATGCGCAACACTTTCTCCGGTTAATTGCGTTAATTGTCCCGGAGCAATATCAGGCGGTAATTAAGGCTGCGACGGCTAATTAAGTTCGAAGCAGAGACATCCGTCCGAGCACTATCACCCCTCCAACCCTCGTCTCGCGACAGGACACAAAGCTGCGGACTAACTGAATTTTCTTGAGCAACCAGGCGTCCATCAAAGATCACAGTACTCGAAGACCTTGCTAGGGCTCTCGAAGGGTATAACCCTTTGGAATTTGCATTTTCTCCGATTTCCGTTCACCCAAAATACATCCCGACTCTTCGCCAAATTTTTTCACGAAAATCAACTTAAAACATGTTTGACCCATCGACATGTGGACAAAGTGCGTCCCGAAACGTGGTTAACTTTTTCAGAAGAAAGAGCGGCATAAAAATTCAGGTTGAAGCGATGTTTCGTAACAAGATTAGTCGTAATCGAATCAGCGCGGGTCAAAGGGATATCAACATGGTTTTTGAAAAAAAAAAATGAAGTTTGACAAGGGAAAAAAAGGGGATACGCGTGTTTATTCTTGTCGACGAAACTCTGGCTCGTCGCTGAGTATCCGTGACCTATAGCTAAACGCATCTAGTCTGTATACAGGGTGTACGCGATAAGTAATTCACTTACAGCTATATTGAGTTAACCCTTGCTTCTGCAGTGCCTCCATTTAGCCTCTGAAACCCCTGTTTCGATGGTACTTCTGCTCTTCCACCTTTCTGCCCCTCCACTCCCACCCCCGGCGTCGATTACCCCTGTGTCATTCGGTTCTGGCGATATTAAAATTGTCAGACTCCGTCTTGTACGATGTGCATTATACATAACCTACGAGTTGAGAACCAATTGGACTCTTCTAAACACCTGGATCTCTTCACGCGCCAACTCGTGGACATCGGAACAGATTCTGATAAAAACTTACCCGCTGACGTTACGTTGACTAAATATTTGAAATTCTTCCCATGATGGAACCAGCAGTTCCTCTGGTTCCGCAGGACTCTTCCCAGATCAAACAAGTCGAATCGATGATGACTCCATAAATAATTGGTCCGGGTATCAACGCGAACAGAGAGATGGTCATCAAAGTGATACCTTGGGCGAAACTTTTATCCTTCTTGTCGACGCTGCGATAATTCACCAGGACATTGCCGATCTTCCCGGAACATGCCAGAGTTTGTATGACGCAGCTGAGAACGGTGAATAAAAGATATGGCCCGCTGCAATCGTTCGAGCAGATTCCGGCTCTGACTTTGTCGTAATTCATCGTTCGCAAATTATTCGAGTGGATTGATCCTGCACCAAAGGTTGGACTTGGTCGAAGACGAAGTTCGATGAATTCAGTGGGATACAACTACAGTTCCCGAATTCCTGGCCGATTATCGTTCGACAACCTGCGTGACAGGCGGAGAAAATTGTTTTTGATGGCACGTGAAAGAGTATTTGACGCAGTTGGTCACATTCGTATCGGAATTTGTGGTTTCTGAAAAATAATTTCAGGTGTTTCGAAATTGAGGATGCGAAAAGACTGGACGAAAAGATGGCGGACTGAGGGCGGGATGGCCGTAGCTCGCATAATATACTCATCGCGGCATAATAATTCAGAAATTTGCATATACGCGGGCTAACTCCTCAAGTAGGTTATCTATGCTGAAAGTTTTCTTCGTGATATATAACGCATCCATGGCGGAGTAACCGGGGAGAGAAGCCGCGTCTGCATCGCCTTACGTCCACGTCGTTCAGGGGGTTAGGAACACGGAGGGTTAGGGGGGTTACAGGCAAGGTCCTGGAAAAGCGAAGTTGCCTAACTAGGCGCAAATAGAGTGGAATATACGCTGTGCCAACGGGACGTTATCTTTTCGAATTAGAATTACCAACGGCGAACCTCCTTCCTTTGGTTTAAAAGCTGCCGTTTATGAGAAATTTATGCATGAGCTAGATTATTTATGAGGTTAGCATCGGCTAAAAAGAGTAATTAAAATATATCATTGCAGTCTCGCTTGTTATCTTTTACTGTCTGCACCGAAGGTGCGTTGTATGCGGTTGGCCAGCACGTTTTGTCGGAAAGGTTTTTAAGGAAATGTGATTTTTTATGCAAGGTTATTTGGAGATTACTATTCATCAATCTGTTTGCCAAACATTGAAACAAAATTCTAAATTTTTCAAATTCTCATATTCCCAAATTACCAAAGTTCCAAATCTTCAAATATACCAATCCACAAATCTTCAAATCCCAATATCTCCAAATCTCCAAATACCCGAATTCTTGAATTTCTGAATCCCCAACCTTTCAGTTCCTAAATCTTCAAATCTCTAAATGTCCAAATCTTCAAATCTCCAAATCTCCAAATTTCAAACCTACAAATCTCCAAATCTTCAAATCTGCAGATCCCTATATTGTGAAATCCCCAAATCCTCAAATCCCGAAATTCCCAAATTCCCAAATTCCCAAATCCCAAATCCACTGACCCCAAATCTTCAAATCCACAAATTCACAAATTCACAAACCCACAAGTCGTCAAATTCCCAAATTTCCAAATCCCCAACTTCCAAACCCTTCAATTTTTCAAATTTCCAACCCCCAAATTAGCCATCCACAATAATTACCTCCACACAAATAACTTTCTTCGTAAAAATATTCCCTCAAAGGCTTCCAGAATATCGTCCCTAAATAGTTGACGGTTATCTCTTAAGCACGAACTCCCATTCATACGATTTACACCATTAATTCCCAGCGAGACGCACTTCAATAACGCAAAGGGACATTGACGACAGTGTAACTTCAAGACCTAATCCAAATTTCAAAACCTCATGTTAACCTTTGAGGCGATTGTCCGGTACCGTTGGTGTCTCATTGACTCTCCTCTGTACAGTTTCCATGTACGTACACGTACACACATATTCGCAATGATATTTTACAGATCACGTTTCCTCGATACTCTGTACACGAACTCCCTCCTTCTCCCTATTACGGTGTATTATAACTACAGATTTTCGACGACGAACTACGAAATATACCTATCCTACCCCCTTCATCGTTCCCGGTCTCTTCGTTTGTACTCTCGGAAACGTTTTCATCCTCAAAGGACCCACCCGGCACGACGTAGTCAGAGGATTACGACCTACAACTCTACATCGAATTAGAATTTAGTGACACGACGATGAGTATGTATACGAGGAGTTTATTGAACGAAGCTGTATTAAATTCGCTATCATTTCCATCCGACAAGGAGATAAAGGAACTTCAGGAAAGAGGACCTGGTTACGGATAGATCAACTTCATGGGTAGTTCGCTCGATATTAGAATATTTCTAGCTGTCTAATTTTATAAATATTTAACGTCTGATCTGGAAAATTTATTTCTAAATTAAAACTAAAGCGAAAGGAAATGAAAAGACACCTAAATAAGATTCCTCATATGACCTCATATGATACCTCGTCCTCCGACAGAGGTTAATGTACAAAAGCTCCTCACTATTATTTGCAATTTTATATAATTTAGTGTTGGTTCCATAAATGTAGAGTTAACAAAAAGTATGATGAATATTTTTATCACTGATTGCCACTATTGTCCGTTTCATTATGTTCATACTTATGTTCACATCACATGTACATGTACAATAGCACATGTGACAATAGTACTGTTGTACATGTACAATAGCACATGTGACAACAGTACTGTTGTATATGTACAATAGTATATGTGACAGTACTGTTGTACATGTACATGTGACATCACATGTGCAATATATTTCAAATTGTACTAAATAGAATGACGAGTGTACAACAGTACTGTTGTACGTGTACATATGACACCACATGTGCGACATACTTAAAATTGTACTAAATAGAACGACGAGTGTATGACAGTACTATTATACATGTACATATGACATCAAATGTGCAACATACTTAAAATTGTACTAGACAGAAGGATGAGTGTACAACAGTACTGTTATACATACATATGTGACATCACATGTGCGACATATTCAAAATTGTATTAAATAGAATGACGAGTGTACAACAGTACTGTTATACATATACATGTGACATCACATGTGTGACACATTGAAAATTGTATTAAATAGAATGACGAGTGTACAACAGTACTGTTATACATGTACATGTGACATCACATGTGCAACATACTTAAAATTGAACTAAACAGAATGACGAGTGTGACCTATCAAAAAAATGATTAGTAATGAAATTATTATGAAGGTGCATAATACAGAATAAATGAAGCTACTAATATCGAAGGAGATGCGCTCCTTACATTTCGGTATATAGCCGCGCACGAAGGAACGGGCTGGTGCCCGTTGGAGCGAGAAAAAAAGATTCTGCACCGATGACACGAAAGCATTTTCCGGGAGCTTTCATGGTGTTCCCGTTCCCAGGGAGGATCCTTTTTACACGGTCGGAGACGCGACCGCTTTTATGTGAGTTAACGCAACGACGCTCGTAGATCCATAACGTAACCCCTCCGACCCTCGTAAACCTGAATTTATTAACACTTCGAACGACGGGAGAGATTTGCTAAATGGTTTTCAATTTGTATCTTAACGCTTCCAGACCACATGCTCGACAGATCTTGCTGGCTGTACCGTATGTACTTCGGGAAAAAGAGTGTATATTTCATGTCTTATTTCAGATTCTATTTCAGACAGGTTTTCTTTATTGCTCGTATCTCCATGGAGATGTTTAAGAAATTTAAATTCGACGGCCGACTCCATTTTTATTGCCAGTACGGGTAATTGAACGAGGGAGAAAGCTGATCGATATATCGATACTGTATGCACGATATGTTTCGCGGTATGTATGTTTATTGATGAAGGTTATTAGCATTGATTTTTATGAGGCTGTATGAACGTGTTGAGGTAATTGTTGAGTTGTAATTATCTTTAAAACGCTACTTTACTCTTAAATTTATATATTGCAAAATTCTTATATTTAGAAGTCTGTACATTCCTAAATTCATATCCAATTTGCTATAGGCCTAAATCTTATTATCTCAAATCCCTACATCCCCAAAGTACTGCACCTTAAAATACTATATTTCCACAACATCTCCAAATTTCTACAACCCCAAATTCCTACATCAGCAAATTACATCCTCGAATCACTACATTTCAAAATTCTTGCAACGTAAAATTTCTACATCCCCAAATTCCTACAAATCTCTACATCCCTAAATCCATACATTCACAAATCCCTACATCCCTATATTTCTGCATTTTCAAATCCCTATGTCTTCAAATCCGTGTATTCTCAAATTTCTAAATTCCCAAATTCCTATACTCCTAAATCCCTGTGACTCTAAATCTCTGCGTTTTCAAATTCCTATGTGTACAAATATATATATTTTCAAATCCCTATATCCCTAAATCTCTAAATGATCAGATTAATATACTCCCAAATTGTTATCTCCCCAAATCCCTACATACCCAAGTCTGAATTTACTTATTCAAAGCCACCTGGTTTCTAAACCGACGGATTCCAATAAGTAGCGAAAACAGTATCCAATACAATCAGAACACTATGTAATTAAAATGCAATGCAGCTAAATTATCTACTTGAAATACGATGTAATTAAATTATTATGTAACTAAATTACTATGTATTTAATTTAAGTACGATGACGATAAATCGCCACAGAATTGAAATACGATCAAATTACGTTACTAGATAATTGAAGTATTAAGTAACGAAATGACCATATAATTAAACTCAACATAATGAAATTACTGGAGAATTGAATTACGAGGTACCTAATTAAAATTCAACATAAAGGTTCGTAGCAATCTTTCTACATAGTTAAATTACAATATAACAAAATTACATAATTAAATGAAAATCTCATACGGATAACTAAATTAAATTTTGAGTTAATCTCAAGATTTCTTCAAATCTTGAATAAATAGGTGCACCACAAGATCTGAAATATCTCTATTCTTCCACAGTTAAATTACAATATAATCAAATTACAATCTCATCGGCATAACTAACCTCAAAATATCTCTGAATAAATCTCTAGATCCACCACAAGATCCGAAATATCTCTATACTTCCATAGTTAAATTACAATACAATAAAATTACATAATAAAATTACAATCCCATACGGATAACTAATTTAAATTTTCAGTTAATCTCAAGATTTCTTGAAATCTTGAATAAACCTTTAGATGCACCGCAAGATCCGAAATATCTCTATTCTTCCATAGTTAAATTACAATATAATAAAATTACATAATCAAATTACAATCTCATAGGGATAACTAACCTCAAAATATCTGAATAATTCTTTAAATCCAAGATCCGAGATAATATCTCTATTCTTCCACAATTGTTAATAAAAACTCCTCGTTATAAATGAACCTGTAAAAAAGAAGTATCGAAAACTAAGTAACAAGGTCCGAGAATGCATCGAATAGAGCGGCCGTAATTTGCCGGGGTAAGCTTCGGCAAATTAGCTCCGGGCATACGTTACCCTCGCCTAGGTTGTCCCTTTCCGGTTCCCCTAACCCCCACCGATCCGTCTGTCTCTCCCCCGTGCCTCTCGAAAAATCTCCCGAAAGCTCGGCCATCCCCCGTGTGTCGATCTCGCGTGTGTCCAAACACGCGTACAAGCTTGTACATCCCCGGAATACAAGGAAGCCGAGGAAAGGAGAAAGCTCGCGTCGCTTTCGGCTAAAGCCACCGGTATGAAAGAAGGATGCCTTCGTTCCCGTATCAGGGGTGGCTTCCCGAACGAAGGAACTACCCTCCCGTGCCTCCCGGGAGGGACGGGTTATTCCTGGTTCGATGCGAAAGCCACTCTCGGCGGGAAGGCGTGAGTGGCAAAAGCTCCGCCTGCAAGCTTCGCCGGAACACGCCCCGATGGCGTAGCTTTGCCACCCACCGTGGCGATTCTGGAAAATAGTCGGACCAGACCGTGTCACCCGTTTCAGGCTTCGACCGGTAACCCCTCTACCGCGGGTTCAACGAGACCCGTAAGTCCTTCCATCCCTGATCCATCCCCTCCCGCCCCATCTTTTCTACCTTTTTCCCTCCCATAACCTAGCTTTCCATCCTCCGGTCTCCACCCCTTCCTCCGAACTTCGGTCCACTTTGCACACAGATTGCATGCCCGGCATTTGCGGATGCAATCGTTACACCCTCTTCCTTTTTACCGCGACGGGGATGCGTGTGTGCGTGCACGCGTGTGTGGCGATCGTTTGCATGGGGACGCCTAGAAGAGTGCAGCGCGTATGGGGATACAGGGAGGGAAGTTTTCAGGCAAAGCCTGCTTGATGCTTTATTGGCTTCGGCTTCCGATAAGGAACGATGGGTTACCATGGGAAATTTTGTACACGGGGAACAGACTTGGGAAACTGGATTTGTAATTGAAGGAGACTGCATCCCTCCTTTCGAGACGTGGAGGAAACTTGTGGGTCATCGGGGTTAGGTTTAATGATGCGCGAGAAGAGGTATTGTGATTTCTATGATTCTTTAAGCTCGTGTGCAATTTTGATGGGGCATTTGTGGTGTAATAGACTGAAGTTTATTCTAGTGGATTTAATTCTTGGCGTGGTTTCGAAGGTGCTTACTACATTTGGAGAAGTATTTATTTAAAATGAATGTAGTGAAGATTTCATCTTGATTAAATTTCATTAGTAGTATTAACTAGTATTAAGTAGTAATACTAGTATTAAAATCGATCAGTTGAAAGATGAAGAGGGTGGCAAAGGGATGGGGAGGGCTATTTCTAAAAAATTGCTATTTTCTTACAAAAAGTATATGTATATGTTATTACAATTATTATAATAAATAATATAATAAACAAAATAATTCGTATTTAATTAAATATTCAATATTGTTGCAATATCTATCTAAATAATAAATTTCATTTTTTTCTTTACAAAATTAATGATTTTGTACCACTATTCTATACGACTGTTCATATTATTATTTTTCAAGATATTTACAACATACATTAGTTCTCTTATTAACGTACGAAAACCTCATTCAAATTTCCCGCTAAATTGGAGCAGAAGAAGTGTTATCCTCCTTTTGATCCATTATACAAAACAAGGTTTAATAATTTAACTTACATATCAACTTTTCGTTATAGTAATTGTAATTAATTCTCTTCATTTATAATGAATGTAAAGGCAGACAAAGCTACTTTGACTCCTTATGTAATACATATTATAATCGTGTACAAAAAAAAAATTGAAGTACAAAAAATTTGTGTATTGTATAATCATTTAAATGCAACATGACGATATGTGCAAAAAAAAATGTACATATGAATATGTAATCTATGTATTGTGCGCATATGTGAATATATAATCTATGTAGTGTGCACACATGTGGATATATTACATGTGTTTCATATACATGAATACATAATATATATATATTGTGAATATATAATTTATTGTACATACATGTTACAATGGATTAAAAATGGCTCTCCACTCATCATACCACAGGCTAAATATAGTTTTATATTAAAGTGTGAAGTTTTAAAGATTTTATTAAAATAAAATATTACATAAACACTTTTAATGTTAAATTGCTAATAACATGTGTCACGGAAATCCACACCATCGTCTCAGCTCGAACTTTCGACATCTACAATCGGATTTGAAAAGTGTAAAATGTTGTATCGCTGAACGAAATCTCCCGATTTTTCCAATCTGTCACGAAGAATTTATCCGGAAGAAGATTTTCGGCTGACTTAAGCTGATGTGTGGTAAGCATCACGTTTCCTTTGTTTCGAACTTAAAGGAACACATTTGTAACATGGAAAGTAATAGATATAGGAAACACAAATCGATCATGTGTTAACTTTGATACACCTTTTACGTTATATTCAATATGGAAGTTTGATATTTAATATTTTGTTAATAAAAAATTTTGTTTTGGGACTTTTTATTAATTGGAACATATTGGTATATATGTTCATTGAGTAAAATAATATAAGACTGTGACGAAAAATTATAATTATATTTGAGAATAGAAATGAACAAAATGGTGCATGAAGAAAGGCAATTTATTTTTAATGAAAATTGAAATTTATAAAATCATAAGATCATAAGTTCATAAATTCATCAATTATTTATACAAATTCTGGTTGTCATTTTTTTATAAAATTTACAATTTCAAATTTGGAAATTATTTATTAAAAATTCAAGATCTAAGATCTAATCTATTTTAAATAAAAATTCACAATCCCAAATTCGTAAATTATTTATTCAAATTTTACTCAGATATTTTTAATAAAATTTGATACTCTCAATTTCACAAATTAATTATCATTTTGCAATAAAATTTGACACTCTCAAATTTACAAGTAGTTCGAAATTTCAACTACCAATTTGCACTAAACTCTTCCAAATTATTGACACAACTTTCACTCATCAAAAACTTCAAATTTCTAATTTTGCAATTTCCAACACGTTTGAATACACGAAACGACACAGCACAAATTCACAAAATTCCTCTTCAAATTTCACTTCCACACATGAATACCATAAGTGCCACAGTATCAATTGAACGCAGTATAAATCTGCGGGTCTCGAATGACCCAGTATGGCTCGTTCAAAGGTTAATGGAAATTCCTGATAAGCCGATGATAAATGAAGAAAAAAGGTATAAATTGCGAATATACGCACAAGGTTTTCATGGTAATAGTTGGATGTTGAATGGCAGATGTCACGTGAATAATGGATTAACTGACGAGCACTCCCCTTAATCCTGGGATTATCTATTCTAATACCCGAGCACTATCGGGACTTGTTCGAGATTAAGCTGACCAATCAGACCGATTAGCTTCTATCGATTCGCGCGAATCGATATCGATAAGTTCGATCGAAATGTGGCCTCGAACGATTTTTTCGTTTTAAACATAGACACATTTGTATAGTTGTCATATTGACCATGTGTGGTCATACGTGATATGTAGATCCAACACGTGATTTGTTGAGTGGAACACCTTCGTGGATGAAGGCAGAAATAACACCGAATTTAAATAATGAACAAGAAACCGTTTTGAACATAGTCACATTTGTATAGTTGTCACATTGACCATGTGTGGTCATATGTGATGTATAGATCCAACACGTGATCTGTTAAATAGAACACCTTCGTGGATGAAAGCAGAAATAACACCGAATTTAAATAATGAACAAGAAACCGTTTTAAACATAATCACATTTGTATAGTTGTCACATTGGCCATGTGTGGTCATATGTGATGTATAGATCCAACACGTGATTTGTTAAGTGGAACACCTTCGTGGATGAAAGCAGAAATAACACCGAATTTAAATAATGAACAAGAAACCGTTTTATACATAGACACGTTTGTATGTATTGTATAGTTGTCTCAACATGTGTGGTCATATGTGATGTATAGATCCAACACGTGATCTGTTAAATAGAACACCTTCGTGGATGAAAGTAGAAATAACACCGAATTTAAATAATGAACAAGAAACTGTTTTAAACATAGACACGTTTGTATGGATTCACATATTGAACATGTGTGGTCATATGTGATGTATAGATCCAACACGTGATTTGTTAAGTGCAACACTTCCGTGAATGAAAGCAGAAATAACACCGAATTTAAATAATGAACAAGAAACTGAGGCAGCTGAAAATGACAACCATTATTACGTAGCCTATACACCGGAAACCGGAACTGATATGAAGCATCACGACAGATATAATCAATCTGTTAATATATCGTGTGTGTTACAAATGTTGGTCAAGTGTCGTTGATTCACTTTTTAACCGGTGGTAGGTCACTTTAAAATATCGATTTGTAGTTGCTCGGTGTTGATATTGTTGGTGAACGACAATTTGGGAAGTTTTTTTTATTTTTGGATTTATAGGAAATTTTTATATTTCTGGACGTAAATTGGCAAAAGGAACCAAATCGAATATTTCTCATTCTGAGTCATATTTTTCAGTTTCAACTTCTTTAAATATTGTGTGTACAATATTATTTTATATAATTAATCGATTATTTAAAGAGTAATATTCAATTGCATCGTTTGTGAAATTTGTATTAATTAAAATTTAAAAATTAGGTTGTTAATTTTTAAAATTGCATAAAAATTTTAATGTTAAACTTATTATTTAAAAATCGATTCAAAATTTCAATGTCCAATTTCTTAACATTAATTAATATCATTTATTCAAGTAAATTACTAATTTAATTAATTAAATAATTTTTTGAAGCGAATTACAAATTCAGTATTTCTCATTGAATTATACGTTGAATTTATTAAAATGAATTATTAATCCAGTATTTTGAATAAAATTATTAATTCAGTTTTGTGAACCAAATTGTTAATCAAATTTTTTAAATCGAATTGTTAATTCAATTTTGTCAATCGAGTTGTTAATCAAATTTGTTTAACTTAATTATTAATTTGATTTTTTGAATTAAGTTTCTGACGAAAATCAGTGATTACTGTATTTTATATAGTGTCACATGGTGTATTTAAATAAATCACTGATTATTTAAACAGAAATATGTATGATTGAGTACCAAAGTGATATCAAGAAGAAATAGAAAAATCTATACATGTGCCACAGTTTGACGATAAACCTAGTTCATCGGAAAAACCCACACAAAAAGGATAATAAGACCGCGCTTCCGAAGTAGATAATTATTTACTACATATGATTTCCGTAAGAGAACTTGAATGAAACGAATATTGTAGCGATGTTTATGATGTAACTTCATTCAACACCTCTTTGTACAAACGTAAAGTTTGTAATTAAACTTTCAATGTGTTGCAATTGAAACTACTGAAACTATGCTGCAAGCAATTTGATATTTATAGCAATATTAATATTACGGTATTTATGGTAATATTTATAGCGATATTAGTATTGCAATATTTATAGTAATATTAATGTTGGAATATTTATTGCAATTTTATAGTAATATTAGTATTACAGTATTTATAGCAATATAGCAATATTCCTTCTTACAAAATATAGTTCAATTAATACAAACACTATATTCACAAAAACGTGTACAAATTTTTCAAAATACAATTACTAGTACTTGATAGCAAGTTTTCTTAACCAATTTATATTTGTAATATCGCAACAATATTATTTAATAAATAAATTGTATACAAGATTTATACGAAAATAATACACATACTCAAAAGACTGTTATATTTTAAAAATCAAATATCTTCTTCTCAAAATAGTAAGTTACCCTATATTAAAGTGAATTTTAAGTAAAATAAATTTGTTACATTTTCATGTATTTAATATAACGAATGAAGTAATTTTTATTAATACAACATACCTGTATGAAATTATATAACTAATTAATTAATGCATCAAGATACTACAGCAACTGTGTACAGTATTAATATAAATATTAAAGCATTCATTACGTTGAAGAAAATTATTACTATTTTCTCAAGCACCTGTTTATATATCATCCAAAACAAGTGGAATTTACATCGCAAATAAATACTCGGAAATCAACTTTAATTAGCTGCAATTTATCTAAACATCAAAGGAGCAGCATTGACACAGAACTAACTAGAATAATTTATCATTTTGTTATAATTTATTTAAATTTTAGTGCAAGCTACTTTACTTTTGTCAATTGTTTCTATTTCAAATTTGTATATTTCTGAAGTTATATTCTCAAAATTTAATGGTACTTTAATTTCCAGGTTTCTTCATTTTTACACTTTTTAATTGTTCAAATGTTTAAAGTTTTGTATTTTTCTATCTGTCACATCTCTAAAGTTTTGCATTTTTCTATCTGTCACATCTCTAAATTTTTATACTTCTGAATCCACATCTTTAAATTTTTACATCCATTAATCCCACATTAGGGGTTGAATTCCGATCTGAAAACGAGCACTCATCACCACAAAGTATCTAAAATTTTCAAGTAAAGTGTCGGATACATTCATGTCTCGTTTTCACATCGCTCCGAAAAAGAGAAATTCAAACTAGCAAAAATTTCTTGAAATTTTCAACCAAACTCGATGCACCTATATTAAGGGTTGAACTCCACTGTGAAAGTACAAAAGCCTAATCACTACTAAGTATCTCAAATTGTCAAGTGAAATGTCCGATATGATTATATATCGAAGGTACAACATCGAATCAGCAAAAATTTCCTCAAATTTTCAACTAGACTGCCGGTACATCCTCATTGAGAATGTGACTCTGCTACAAGAAAGACTAATCACCACAAAGTATCTCAAATTTTCGAGTACAATGCACGATACATAAATATGTCGAAGGTTTAGTATTGCTCAAGAAACTAAAATGTAAATCATCAAAAATTCCTCAAATTTTCAACTAGACTGCCGGTACATCCTCATTGAGAATGTGACTCTGCTACAAGAAAGACTAATCACCACAAAGTATCTCAAATTTTCGAGTACAATGCACGATACATAAATATGTCGAAGGTTTAGTATTGCTCAAGAAACTAAAATGTAAATCATCAAAAATTCCTCAAATTTTCAACTAGACTGCCGGTACATCCTCATTGAGAATGTGACTCTGCTACAAGAAAGACTAATCACCACAAAGTATCTCAAATTTTCGAGTACAATGCACGATACATAAATATGTCGAAGGTTTAGTATAGCTCAAGAAACTAAAATGTGAATCAGCAAAAATTTCCTCAAATTTTCAACTAGACTGCCGGTACATCCTCATTGAGAATGTGACTCTGCTACAAGAAAGACTAATCACCACAAAGTATCTCAAATTTTCGAGTACAATGCACGATACATAAATGTCTCGAAGGTTTAGTATTGCTCAAGAAACTAAAAATGTGAATGGGCAAAAGATTGCAGAAATTTTGCAGAAAACTGTCCGATGCATCGACGTTAAGGGTTTACCAGGGCTGAGCGCTGCCCCTGGTGCCCCGTCCCCGTCGTTTAACGGTGTGCACGGTGTTGCATCCACACAGGTGCAGCCTGTGCACCTGTGTACGTGGCATCTTATCTTTAGCCACACCCCCGGAATGAATGCGGTACCGGGCCAAGGAGGGAACAGGGGATACCGGAAAACTAGCTCCCGGACCAGAAGTGGGAGATCGGCGCGAAAGACGAGGACCGAGCGCGATAAGTGGAGGCAGAGAAGAACGGGACAAAAGATTATACACAGACAGAGAGTACGAAAGGGGTGATTAAGGCAAAGCGCGGGAGGAAAATAAAGAAAAATATCGAGTAGAGAAAGAAAAGTAGAGAGTGTAAAAAAGGAGAGAACGAGAGAGGGGAGTAGCGGATGAGCGATAGAGAGAAGGATAACATGATCGGAAAGGATCAGGAGGAGGACGAAGAACGAAGAAAGGAGAAAGACAGGAAACTGGCGCGGATGACGAAGGTAGTTTCTGGAGGGTTTGAGGGTGAACCCCATCCGCGTGAGGACCAGGATGGTCCTCCGCTGTGGGCGATGCTGGTCGCGTCGAGGTGGTGGGGTGACAACGACGGTAGGTAGGGCGTCGTAGGGGCAGAACCAGCGCCGCGACGCCTTGGCACGCACAGTCGCGCCTCGAACGCCGTCCCATGTGAACGTGTTGTTCCCGCGATTCGTGTCGATTTTTTTTCCCACCCTGCACGATGTCCAAATAATTCTCTCTTCCGTCAAAATGAACAGTGTATCGACATTCTGAACGATTCGCTTTTATCGATCGGGTGTCATCGATCCGAGTGACGGTACGTCGAAGATGCGTCAAATTTTTGAGAACAGAATGCACAGTGTAGCACGAATTCATGTGTTTGTCGCAACAGTGCCGTTGAACGGACAGTGAAACGGGTTGATACATCAAAATGTAAATCTGCCTTTTGGGAATTGGCTGACACGTGTGTGATCTGGTGGACGATCCGGTGATCTAATCGATATTACGAACGATATTAATATAATTCGTTATTGATGACGTCGCGATAAAAGATCAGATGTGCTCTCGATCGAGACGTTTGTATTAGAGAAGGGACGAACACATGTGACTCCGATTGCAAATGCGTTAATACGGTTGTAAAGCATCGAGTAAAGGTAGAAGTAGGTGATAATCGACGAAGCAACGAACGATAAATGAGAGTGTGTAATTAAAAATGACGGCGACTCGCGAGTCCCGGAATTATTAAGGGACTCTTTACGAGGGAATGGATTTTCAGAGCGCTATGGACACGTTTGTAGAGGCATGGATGGCTGCTAATACGAAACCAGAACAGATACAGGTAAATCATGTAATCATTATTATAAATCCCTTCGTCAATGTGACGTCATGCATTTTGGAACGAAAAGTATCGCTGCTTGACATTTATGGCAACAGCACTCAAAATGTATTATTTTAGAACAGAAATTTTTTAAAATCTATAGTTTTTATAGTAGCACAGGATATTCTAACAATTATTGTTAACAGTTGTTTTTGACATTGACAGTGATACAAATAAAAAATTGACATTTTCGAATTCTCTACAATAACAAAATCAAGTCGTATTATTATAAATAGTGTTGTAATTAATTATATCGTTTTTAACATTAATAGTATAAATAGAAATATGTCAATTTTAGATGAGATTTATTAAAATTTATATTTTTTAAAGTAGTGAATATATGAATATGTTAGTATAATTAATTATATTGCTTCTGACATTTATAGTGATAGAAATAGAAACATGATAATTTTAGAGAAAAGACATTTTAATATTTTTAGAAACAGGTAACATTATTATATTGCTGCTTGACATTAATAATGGCATAATTAAAAAAGCTGTAAATTTTAAGTGACCTTTCAAAATTTAATAGAAAATTTCTTCTTCCTTTTTCAGTAGAAAAAGTACCATTTCATTTTTATCAAATAAAAAATATGTCTTTTCTAGTTTGTAAAGATATATCAAATTTAGAGGTGTAACATTAAATCACAACTCTCATTGATCAGTGTATTAATAAATTACTATTAAAAATTATTTATTCATTTTTTTCATTCCATTATAATAAATCTAAATAATTTTAATTTAATGACTAAGGGCTGTAAAAGACTGTTTTCTTTGCTTACTAATAATAAATATTCAAATCTTATGTATAAATGGAAGATTAATTTTGAAAATATTTTTTTTCATCGAACATGTACCTAAAAATGAATGATCGCGGTAGTATGACAAGATTAGTATCCATGAGTAGCATCACCGAGAAGTAACCCCTTCTATATTACACAGCCAATTGGCCACCCTATCAGTTTCTGCCCTCTTGGGTACTTTCAACTCGTCACCTAGTTAGTACCCTGCTATCAATTTGCCCATTTTCCGTCGCATCTTAGAATAGCAAGTTTATTTGCACGAAATTGATTGTGTCTCGAGAATTATGTACGAAGAAAGAACGAAGTACAAGGAGAAAAAATCAATCCAGTTCATTTCAATTACACTAGCAATTTTTAGTAAAATTAATTCAAAACTTTTAGCTTCAAAGTACAAAATGCAAACATTTAAAACAAGAATTTAAAGTACAATTCGGAAAACAGAATTAATTTCAAGTTTGTAATTAGTATAAAGTTATAAAATAAAAATTTAAAATTGCTTTAGAGTTCAGAAAGTGATATTTAGAGTTTTAAGTATAAATTTAGTATAAAGTTAAGAAAGTAAAATTTAATTTACTGTACAAATAAGAAAATAAAATTGCAATTAGTATAAAATTAACTAAACTTGAAGTATAAAATTCGTGAAATAGAATACAAAATTTAAGGTACAAAATTAGTATAAAATTTAAACTAGCATCAAATTCAGAATGCAAAATTAAAAATTTCAAGTTCAAAATTAATACACAATTAGATTTAGTGTAAAATTGAGAAAGTAAGATCGAAATTAGTATGAAAATAAAACAAAATTTAGGTTAGTATCAAAGTAACAAAATCAGATGAAACTAGTAAAAAATGAACAAAATTTCAAGTCAGCATAAAATTCGTCGAACACAATTTTACCTGCTACAAAATTCACCAAACACAATTTTACCCACTGTAAAATTCGCCAAATACAATTTACCCCACTGTAAACGTTACCAAATACATTTTAAACTAGTACAAAATTGACCAAGTACAATTTAACCCACTGTAAAATTCACCAAACACAATTTACCATACTGTAAACGTTACCAAATACATTTTAAACTAGTACAAAAGACCCAGTACAATTCGAACTGCATCAAAATCAACAACAGCAAACTGAAAATCCCCACAGAACACAAAAATAAAAAATTTGAAATCACAACTCAGATTAACTCCCTCAAAAATGTTCATCGAATGTCAACAAATGTTGATTTAGAGCTCGATTGGCAGAAAGTGCAGTAAGTTTTCGATTGAGGGACGTGACAGGGTGGCATAAGTTTTGAACGGAAGTGTAGAAATTCCGTGGTGTAAAATTTTCGAGCGCTAAACGGGGCAGTAGAGATAGAGTGGAGAGGGTTGAGAGATAATCCTTGGTAAAACCGCGGATCGTACGTGTTGCGTGGATGGACGCATATACGTTTACACGTGTACGTACGGGGGGTCACGGGTTCTGACCACGATACGGATGTGCCCATGCCTTCTTCCTGTGCCACGACCACGTTCACATTCTGGCATTCAGTGCAATAAGTCCGCATCTCCATTGATCGGTCGATCTCTTTGTCGTGAAACATTTTTTAACCCTTTCTGAAAACGTTCGGTTTTTTCCTCTTGAACGATGTGCGAAATGGGGTGAAAATAAAATATCTTGGGGTCGGTTGCTGAAATGTATCGCTCTTTAGCAGCGAGTACTGTGGTAATAACTGTTATTGTTAGTGGGTAATGAATACTAGTTACTGATTAATAGTCGAATACTATTGATACTGCTAATGATAATTCTAATACTGGAATACTAATAGTAATTCTGCTAATAGTATAATATTAATACGGCCAATATTAATTTTACTAATAGTAGAATACTATTAATAATACTAGTTCTGCTAATAGTAAAATACTAGCAGTAGTACTAGTAAAAATTCTACTGGTTCTAGAATACAATCGATACTACTAATAATAATTCTACTAATACTAGAATATTTGGAGTAATTCTACTAACAGTAGTATAATATTAATACTGGCAATATTAATTTTACTAATAGTTGAATACTATTAATATTAATACTAGTTCTGCTAATAGTAAAATACTAGCAGTAGTACTAGTAAAAATTCTACTGATACTAGAATACAATTAATACTACTAATAATAATTCTACTAATATTAGAATATTTGTAGTAATTCTACTAATAGTAGAATACTATTAATAATAATACTAGTTCTGCTAATAGTAAAATACTAGCAGTAGTACTAGTAAAAATTCTACTGATACTAGAATACAATTAATACTACTAATAATAATTCTACTAATACTAGAATATTTCTAGTAATTCTACTAATAGTAAAGTACTAGCAGAATTACTAGTAATTCTACTGATACCAGAACACAATGAATACTACTAATAATAAATCTATTGATACTAGAACACGAAATACTACTAATAATAATTCTACTAACACCAGAATACTATTAGTACTACTAACAATACTTTTACTAATACTAAAATACTATTAATGCTACTAATAGTAGTTCTATTGATAATAGAACACTGTTAGTGGTTGACTACTAATAATACTAGTATAGTAACAGTAAGTAGTATTAAGTAGAAGGTATCTGCTACTATTAGTATTAAATGACTTCTATTAGTAGTATTACTATTAATTATATGACTACTATTAGTAGTATTAGTAGTACTACCATTAGTAGTTAAATTTATTAATTATTAGTAAATTGCTAGTAATTATTAGTAAGTAATAAATAGTTAATACTAAATACTAATAGTACTTTAGTATAGTTGGAAAGGAAAAGTTGAGTCCTAAATATTATAGTAACTGGTCAGATTCGACCCTGTTTTCAACATTCTGTATATTGCATTTCTCATATAAAAGAATAGGGGTTAATTTGGACTTGTGACAGCAATATCTTATACAAAAGATGAGAAGTTAATTATTAACAGTTTATTTATATTGAATAACGTATACAATAAAATGTAGTTCAAGAAATCAGTATTTTCAGTATAAATAATTTACAAACTACATAAAAGTGAAGAGATAGTTAAATATTTTAAAAATCCATACAAAATTTGATTGAGTACAAAAATTTTATTTAATCCTCAAATAATTTATACTATTTTCAAAATAGTGAAATATGTTGCAGTTGAAAACTTGCAAAATAAACTACAAATAAAAATTGCGTATAAAAAATAGCTAAAGAGGTGTAGATTCAAATAAAAATGAATTATAAAATTTCAGTAAAATAGCTTATACCTCTGTATGAATATCAAATTTTTATATAACAAAATTTTGTAATAAACTTAATAGAATTTAAATAAATATGACCTAATATACATTACTTAAATAACTTAATATAACTTTTATATAAGAACCATATTTATACATTTTCTTTGGCGGCTTATGTTTTACACATTGTTTGAACGACAAAATTGAAGGTAATTTTGTATACCTCTAATTTGTCCCCCAGATTCCCCTGGTTCGATTACAAAGAATTTAATTTGAAAGGGAATTTGAACAGTATTACATGGTGTTTGCCGCGCGTTTAAATCGACTGTTCCCCTTTTACGATTCTTTTCTACGGTGTAACAAGCATGCGGTTTCCGCTGTTAAAAATTGAGGGGTAAATCCAGGAAAGGCAATTCGTACATAATAACGGGGATCTGCGGCAAATGAATTTCAACTTTCCAGTTCTATCACATAATTACTTAGAATTAGAATATATGTGTGCCAGTCCATCAATAGGTACAGCAAATGTTTCGTACAGAAACGTTAAAAAGTAACTAGCGTTCATTATACTATTCCTTTTCGAATAATTTATGAAGTTTCTTAAATCACATTATCGATTTTGAATAATTTGTATGATTTTTAATAAATTCAAAATAGATAACAAAATTCAATATATTAAAAATAATAATGTTTAATTAATTCAAGCAATTGATTCAAATGAAGGAATTATAATGAATTAAAAATGAATCAAAAACAATTCGTTATTGATGTACAGAAGATACATTAATATACCTATTCATTTCCTATCCTGATGAGTATCAACTGAGATTATAAGATATTCTAACAAGTTTTGTAATTGGACTATAGCTTTATAATGCAACTAAGGAATTTATGAATAATTTGATTCGTTTGGAAATTTACATATTAATCAGTAACGTCATTATTTTTAAAAATAATTTATAAATAAATATGTAGTTTTTAAATGAATTGAAAAGATTGATAACTCTTTGTGTCAAATTTTTGATGTGAGAAAATTTAAAAATTTCAGGAATTTATGTTCTGGAGTAACATTCAAAAATTTTAAAATATAAAAATTTTCAAAGTATCATAGATTCAAAAATTTCGAAGTTCTTATTCTCGATGATGCCAGAGTTCAAAAATTCGAAGATGTCAAAGTTTCAAGATAGGAATGTTGCACAAATTCCTAAATTAAAAATATTGTATTTGCAAAACAGTTTCCCAATGTCTTAAAATCTCAAAATCCCAAAAAACCTAAGACACTATATTCATATAACTTATCAAAGTCCTGAAACCTCAAAAAGTGCCAAGAGTGTAACAAAAATTCCAAGATTCAAAGTTCCAAAATCTCAAAAATTGTAAAATCTCAAAATTCCAAATAGTGAAAGTCACAAAATCCCTCAAACAAAACACCATATTCAACAACTTCTCAAAGTCCCAAAACTTCAACAATTTCGAAAAATGTCAAAAAGTTCCCAAGAATCAAAGTTCCAAGATCTCAAAAGCTACAAACTCTTAAAATCCCAAATTGTCGAAGTCCCAAAATCCCTAGAAAATCCCTAAAACTCCAGAAAGGTCAAAATATAAAAAATTCCCAAAAACCAAAAGTTCTAAAATCTCAAAGTTCCAAATTGTCGCAGTCCCAAAATCCCGGGAAAATCCCTAAAACTCCAGAAAGGTCAGAGTATAAAAAATTCCCAAAAACCAAAAGTTCTAAAATCTCAAAGTTCCAAATTGTCGCAGTCCCAAAATCCCTGGAAAATCCCTAAAACTCCAGAAAGGTCAGAGTATAAAAAAACTCCAAAAATCTCAAAGTTCCAAATTGTCGCAGTCCCAAAATCCCTGGAAAATCCCTAAAACTCCAGAAAGGTCAGAGTATAAAAAATTCCCAAAAACCAAAAGTTCTAAAATCTCAAAGTTCCAAATTGTCGCAGTCCCAAAATCCCTAGAAAATCCCTAAAACCTCAGAAAGGTCAGAATATAAAAAAATCCCCAAAAAGTTCAAAAATCTCGAAAACCAGAAAATCTCAAAATCCCAATCTGTCAAAGTACCAAAATTCCTAAAATAAGCTACTATATTCATATAACTTTACAAAGTGCCAAAACGTCAACAACCTCGAAAAATATGAAAAAATTGCTAAGAATGAAAGTTCGAAAATCTTGAAACAAGAAACAACTGAACTATAACAGTTTCTGTCGCGAAGTATCGTGACAGAATTGTTTGAAGAGCGTGTTAATATTTTGTCGAAGAAACTATAGTCAATCGTGCGTATATGTATAGTCTGAGGATAAGTTCAGGGCACGCATGGTCACGGTATTTGACCACCCCAGCTACCGGAATGATTGTAATCCATCTATCCGGCCGGCAAAGCCGATACATCAAATGCACGTTGAATTTTTCTCGGCCCTTTTCCTGATCGTTTCTTATTCTGCCTTTCTGTCACGCCATTGTATCGACGTTTTGTATATTAAATCGTATTAACATTTCTAACGGTCTTTGTACGTATCTGGTTACGCATCGTGGCTCACCATTGCAGTTTATTACTTTTGATTTATCGCGATCGTTGCACATAATGTTATGCAAAACTGATTTTTAAAAGTACGGTACATTGATATATGGAGGATTTCTTAATTTCTGAGCAGGAATTTTAGTTGTTCGCTTTTTAGGTTATCTTTTGCAGCAGGATTTTGGGGATGTGCACACTTTTAGCGTTATTCGTAAATTTTTTTACTTTTGGTTTTATTTATAGGTTTTTAGTTTTAGTTGTAGGTTTTTATGGAGCTCGAGTTGTAGGTCTTTGTGGAGTTTTAGTTTTATCTTCAGGTTGAGTTTTGGTTTTATTTGCCAGTTTTTGTGGAAGTTTGCTTTTATTTACAGGTTTTGGTTTCATCTAAAGGTTTTTGTTTTAATTTAATCAGTATCTGATGCAAAATTGACACAGTATTAACACAATTTAATTTCTTTTACTAACATTTTCCTCATTTTTCTACAATAATCCAAACAAATTTACGTATCATAATCCTGTAAAGTCATCAAACAATTATCGTTTTACGTTTATGTTTTATTCCCAGGCTGATAAAAAAGACAGATTTACGCACCACAATCGTGTAAATTCCTCAAATAATTTTTGCTTTACCTTTGTTTCTTTTGTGGAACGACAAAAAACGATTTACATACCGCCATCGTGTAAATTCATCAAATAATTTTTGTTTTAACCTTGTTTCTTTTGTAGAAGAATAAAAATATAGATTAACCTACCACAACGATATGAATTCATAAAATAATTTTTATTCACCTTAATTTCCTTTATAAAGCGATAAACTAGCAGATTTACGTAGCACAATCATATAACTTCATCAAATAATTTTTGTTTTAATTCTATTTCTTTCGTAGAACGACAAAACACAGATTTATGTATCACAATCATGTAAATTCATCAAACAATTTTTGTTTCACGCTTATCTGTTTTGTAGAAGAATAAAAATATAGATTTACGTACCGCAATGATATAAATTTATAAAATAATTTTTATTCACCTTGGTTTGATAGAACGATAAACTAACAGATTTACCTACCACAATCATGTAAATTCATCAAACAATTTTTGTTTCATGCTTATCTGTTTTGTAGAAGAATAAAAATATAGATTTACGTACCGCAATGATATAAATTTATAAAATAGTTGTTTAACCTCGGTTTCATAGAACGATAAAAGAGCCGATTTACGTGGCATAATCGTGGAAATTCATCAAACAGGTTCCGTTTAACGTTTGTTTTTCTCTCGTCTTTCTAGAATGATTGAAAGAACCTGATTTACGTAACGTAATCGTTTAAAAGCATCAATCCGTGGATTATCTGGCTGGAGAAGAGGGCCATTTATTGTACACGGATATCGGCCATCTGATATTACGATAAGCCTGATTAGAATGTTGCACGATTAACGTGAACTGCGAAGACATTCAATTCCATCGTATCGATGTCCGATAAATACAGATATTATTACATTTCGCCTGATGTTATTTAATCATTGATCTTCCGACGAGAAACAATTTCGAGGCACATCGCGTAATTATTGGCTCGCGAGATCGCTTGAAATATTCACGGGAAAATTTTCGCTCCGACGTACGAAACTTAATCACTGATTTGGAACTTGAGTACGTTGTAGAATAATTTCGAATATTGAAAACCAGTTCGCGACCAGTCGTCGGACTTATAAACTGGTTCTTAATAAACACTGAAACATTATATTGATGAAAGAAGCCGAAACACTCGGATGCTTAAATTGAATTGAGTTCTTTAACTGTTCAATATCATCTCCGGAGCGTTTGCTCGGTATACCGAATGTGCCAATCGCGTGAAAGATTTAAATACTAATCGATTAATGGCGGCCTGCGGTGCCATACAACGGTCGAATACTTGCAAATAACATCGACTTTTTCCTGTGTAAACAGCCATTTCTTTATCGTAATTATTTTTAAATAATTGCTGCGTCAGAACTTCTGTGACTTTAATGAATTATTTTCTGTTCAAATTATCGAGTAACAATTTTTTAAAAATTTGTAAGACACTTTTTTTATCACCCTTAAATAACTTCTGCTAAGAAAACTGAAACTAGAGTTCATTGTCTGTAATAAATTATTTTTTATTCGAACAGGTATTTGTTAACAATTATTAATAACGTAAAATTTTTCTTTGTGAGCTACCTTTTTAGCATTCCTAAATAACTAGTGCAAAGAAAACTGAAACTAGAGTTCTTTGTTTATAACAAATTATTTTTTATTCGAACAGTTATTTGTTAACAATTGTAAATAACGTTGATGACATTCTTAATAACATTCATAAAGAGCCATTTTTCATTTCAATGCCTCTTAAATAACAATTGTAGTATAATAAAGTTTACTAATTCTGTTAAATTATTTTTTATTCGAATAATTATTGCATTGCAGATGGTGAATCTTTATAGTAAGAATGAAAGAGAATTATTTGTTACATATAATGTATTATTTGATATTTATTTGCTGAATAAATTGTTCTAACATCATTCTAAATGAAAATTTGTGATTTACAATTTTTTAATTTTTTAATTTTGTTTTATTTACAATTTTTGTTCAGGATCAAATAATTAATTTGTTACTCATGAATAATGTATTATTCTTTTTTTGTAACTATAATTATTTTTGGTTGTTCAAACTTTATATTTTCTGTACCTCTGCATTTACTTAATAGTGTTTACATTTAGATTAATGTTTTAGATTAATTTACATTAATGTTTTACATGTGTTTGAGTAATTATAGAATGAATAATTTTTTATTTGTATTTATAGATGTTTCTTATTGCTATTGTTCTATTGAAACAAAATAGAAATATCGAGAATTTATTTGCCAATTAATTTGCTAATATCATAATGAAAGCCTGAAGAGGTTTTGTTAGATAGGATAAAAATAGAAAAGAATTATATGAAATGAGATAATCATTAGCCTGATCAAAATTTAATCACGTCACAATCTTAAATTGATTATTTGGATTAATTAATTTTTACACGATCTTATAACAATTATTGGAAAATTATAAAGAAATAAATTTTTTACTATTTTACATAGTTTTTCACAGCTTTGTATTTTGCATACGGATTTTTTACAAGTTTGCATAATTTATTACGAATTTACAATTTGCAAATTGTGAGAAAATATAATTTATTACAATTTATTAAAAATTGCAACAGATATATCTCACACTAGACATAACCTCTTAACCGGACACCATAAATGAACTCATCATGAAATCTCAGTAAATCAACTTCTATTGAATAACATAATCAACTCTTAGTAAACTATCTTTCTCCAACAATATGTTCAATAAATTATTTTATAAATAAACCAATAAAAATTAATAAAATAAAAATTATACATTAAATTTCAAAAGTCAAATTATAATAATTAATACAAATTTTCAGCATAAATTAGTTCATCATAACAAATTCCATGTAAAATTTTCCGAACGTAAATACCTAAATATACATAAAATAAAACATAACCTTCAAATGTGCGTACATTGGCATTAAAAAAAATATATCTGTATTTTCTATAAAAAGCTAATCGTTAAATCGACGAAGCTAAATAAAGTAGAAAAAGAAAAATGGCTTCCCAGATTCTTAAGAGGTTAAGTAATTTGCGGAAATAAATTGAAAATTCAAAGAAACAAGCTAAATGCGTAAGACGATTGGCGTAGCAAACTTTTTGATAACAAGGGACATCAATTTAGAGGATTATTGAAGATGACGCAAGTATACTCCGAAATGGACCTACATTCAATTGCCAAACAGCGTAGACCGGCCATTTCTAACTCGGTGTTACGTAAGCTTGGCAGAAAGACGCGACAGAAATCTGGCTGGAAGCAAATTAATAGAATTCCAGGAAGCATCGCAGGTCCACAGAAGAATTTTACGTTGGTAGACGATTAAGGTTATCGCCTTAACGGGAAACACCCGAACAGGAAACGTCGTCGACTCGTATCTATGTTACACCCGGTAGATAAGCTGATCTGCCGATAAACGATGTCGAACCGTTGTTTGCGATGCTGGTATTAATTCGTGATGATGTTGCATTTTGCATACGAGAGCCGAATTTATTTCCTCCTGCTTCTTTTTTCTTTTCATTAACCCTTTTCAATGCACGGACGTTATTGGTTCCTTTAACGGTGTATTAAATATGACTTTGACATGCAGCCGTGCTAATAGCTGCTGTAATTTGGGACTTGCTCGCAGTTAAGGGACATTACTTTATCGCTGAATATATTAGCAAATATTCTTGTTATAGTCGTAAATAATATATTAAATATACTCCACAGACATTTAGTATATTTTGTAGATTTAATAGTGTATCTAGTAGAGATGTATATTTATGCACAGTCTGGTGGTGCAATTAGTGAATATTAAATATACTGGAAATATCTAATAGTGTATCTTGTAAATATGTAATAGTATATCTATTCGATGTTCATCATAGTTAATTTAAATTGCGAATATTAATGCAGTAATTAAGTAACTATTTTTATCGAACTTCAAATTTCACGTTGATACAAGTGTTGCATATTTTTATTAATTAGAATACAGAAATATTATCTTAACTCATTGTCCATTACGATTCATTTTATAATAAAAATACTTAATCAACGATTTGTGCAGATATTTGCTGCATAAACGATAAATTGATACGTCGTAAATGTTTTGCAATAGTTTTGTATCATCAAATTGTATCAGACTATATAACATGTTGAAATTGATCAATATTCGCTGGAAATAATCTTATGTCAATTTATGTTAAGCGAAGTAATGAAACGATTATGTAATCGTTTTTATTAAACTTTAAATTTCAAATTTATACGGATTAAGTGTTATTTTACAGCATTTTTATGCTCTCAAATTGTATCAGATTTTATGCGTTTCGAAGTCGGCCATTATTTGCAATAACCGGAGATCAACGATTTTATTTTGAGATTTATGAACGGTATATACAGGGTGTCCAGGTTTCATCGCTTAGATTCAAAGAAACATAGGTCTTTTAAAATTTCATTAAAATATTTACTCTTTTTATTTGAGCTATTATTATCTATACTTTACATATGGTTCATACCGTGTCGCAATTATTTACGAATTTGCAATGTAATCAATTTTCCTGCGTTGCCAAAAATGGACTTGAGATCGAATATTTTTTACATAAACACAGTAAACACTTGGTTGCTTAAATTAAATATATAGCTGATTTCTGTATTACATCACAATGACCGTGAGTTTGCTAGTTATTTCATTATTACCATAACTTTTTAACATATTTTTAAATGACATGTGTTTATAACTTGCTTCTAACGACACATGAAATATAGTAATATTCGGTCGTTAAATCCTGGGACGCCTTGTAGAACGATTAATGTCAAGATTTCTCAAAAGAATTAAGCTCTTGTAGTTTAAAAGATTTACTTGCTGGAACAAGTTCTACATCTGGATGAAAGCATCTGAATAATTTTTGTAATTTAAAGTAAGAAATTTGTTATTGTTATTTATTTGTGGGCGAGTTCTACATCTGGATGAAAGCGTCTGAATAATTTCTGTAATTAAAAGTAAGAAATCTATTGTAACTATTTATTTGTGTAGATCGTTCCACATCTCAGCGAGTGCACCTTAGTTCCTGTAACTTAAACTAAGAAATTTATTACTTATTTATGTAGACATCTACATCTTGACAAGAGTACCTCAAGAATTTCCGTAATCTAAACAAAGAAGTTCTATCTGTTCAGACCCCTCCACAAAAGCACCTGAAGCGTGTGACCGAAACGGCTACCCGTAAGACGTATCTGAAAAATATTCGACGTATAATGGCAAGAAGATTGCTGAGTGTCATAGAATGTGGAAGTACTGCAACGTATTTCGTTCTGTAGGAACCGGTGCATCCCCTTTTCGCGTCACGTCGAAGTTACCGCGATATCACTTGGGGCGTTAGCCGGATAAGCCGCTAACCCCATCCACCTGTTGCCCTTTCTTATGCGTTCCCGCTTTGCAGGCCCGCGTTCATCCTCATTCCTCGCGTGGAAACGAGCCAAGAACCCGTCATCCTCCTCTAATCCACGTCCTGGTTTCTTCCTCCCTCGTCCACCGCTTTACACACCGGTGTCAGTCTCCTCTTCCTTTTCTTCCCTTCGCCTTGCGTCCTCCTCGGCCTTCCACCTCCTGCTTCTCCTCTCTTGCCTCTTGATCCTCCTGCTCCCCTCGCTGTCTCCTTTTCTCTCTCGTCGTCGCTTCCAAGCCCGGGTCTTCAGCGGTCTGACATGTTTTTTGCGAGTGCATACCTCGAAGCAGCTCCCGAAACAGTAGCTGGTACCCCGGTACAGTCCGGACCAGTGAAAAAATCACCGACCCGAGCTCGACTCTTCGCGTCTATCGGACGAGAGCTATCATCAATTATTTCGGAGATCGTCTTTCGATTGTCTGGATACTTCTGACCTACGTTTCTGGTATTTCGATGATGAATAATTTTTCGGAACAACGGACTTCGCGAAATGAAGTATCTACGAGAAATTTTGCACTTCTTGGTTTCAGCATGTGGAACTGCAGTTATTGGGATCGTGCTGTTTATGTACTGAAATATGAATTTCTGAGAAATTTTGCACTTTTTGATTTTAGGATGTGAGGAACTGGATGGAGAGTTATTGGGATCGTGCTGTTTATGTACTGAAATATGAATTTCTGAGAAATTTTGCACTTTTTGATTTTAGGATGTGAGGAACTGGATGGAGAGTTATTGGGATCGTGTTGTTTATGTACTGAAATATGAATTTGTGGGAAACATTTGCACTTTTTGATTTGAGGATGCAAGGCACTGGATGAAGAGTTATTGGGATCGTGCTGTTTATGTACTGAAATATGAATTTGTCGGAAATTTTGCACTTTTTGGTTATAGGATGTAGAACTGGATGGAGAGTTATTGGGATCGTGTTGTAAATTTTTATGAACTGAAATGTAAACCTATGGGAATTTTTGCACTTTTGGTTTTAGGATGTGGAATTGGATGGAGAGTTATTAGGGATCATGTTGTAAATATCTATGTACTGAAACATGAATTTGTGGGAAATTTTGCACTTCTTGGTTTCAGGATGTGGAACTGGAGTTATTGGGATCGTGTTGTTTATGTACTGAAATATGAATTTGTGGGAAATTTTGCACTTTTTGATTTTAGGATGTGAGGAACTGGATGGAGAGTTATTGGGATCGTGTTGTTTATGTACTGAAATATGAATTTGTGGGAAATTTTGCACTTTTTGGTTATAGGATGTAGAACTGGATGGAGAGTTATTGGGATCGTGTTGTAAATTTTTATGAACTGAAATGTAAACCTATGGGAATTTTTGCACTTTTGGTTTTAGGATGTGGAATTGGATGGAGAATTATTAGGGATCATGTTGTAAATATCTATGTACTGAAATATGAATTTGTGGGAAATTTTGCACTTCTTGGTTTCAGGATGTGGAACTGGAGTTATTGGGATCGTGCTGTTTATGTACTGAAATATGAATTTCTGAGAAATTTTGCACTTTTTGATTTTAGGATGTGAGGAACTGGATGGAGAGTTATTGGGATCGTGTTGTTTATGTACTGAAATATGAATTTGTGGGAAATTTTGCACTTTTTGATTTGAGGATGCAAGGCACTGGATGGAGAGTTATTGGGATCGTGTTGTAAATTTTTATGAACTGAAATGTAAACCTATGGGAATTTTTGCACTTTTGGTTTTAGGATGTGGTATTGGATGAAGAGTTAGAAGTCGTGTTGTAAATGTCTATGTACTGAAATATGAATCTACGAGAAATTTTGCACTTTTTGGTTTCAGTGGAATTGGACGGAGAGTTAGGAGTCCTGTCAAATGTTTATGAACAAAAACATCTACGGTATTTGCACTTATTTTAGGAAGTAAAGTTCCATTGGACGAATAGTTCTGCGTGAAATTTAATTCGAGAACAAAAATATAAATCTACAAGTTTTGGAATCAAGATAGAATCGAATGATTATCAGGAATTTTTCGTGAAACGTAGTTCTTGAGCAGAGATATCGATCTACAGGAAATTTTTGACCTTATGGTTTTGGGAGTCGAGATGGAATAATAGAAAATTTTATGTAAATTGCGCTGAATGAGCAGAAATATAAATCTATGGAAAATTATGGTTCTATTTTTGTGAATGACAGTAATTTAAGTAATGAGACAGTGTTACTTTTGAGAGAAATAGGTTAGAATTTGTGTTAAGTCGTTGATAAACGTTAATGGTATATAAATGTCAGTGATAGTGTAGTAGAACTTTTTATTTACTATATTTTTGAAGGTTCTAGGTTTATTCCACTAACAAATATGGCAGACTTTACATCAAAATGGAGTTCATCTTTACTACAAATGACACATTTCAAGCTTAATTTATTATTTTGTTTCAAATCACTGCAGATTATAGTCAAAAGAAGAAAAAATTTGTTGTAGAATATAACCTTGAGAATATTTCATTATTACAATTATCTATTACTTAAATTATGGTATAAAACTTGTAAAATAAAGGAAGGTTAACCTCAAATTCACTTAACCTATTTTTAAAAATTATAGAATTAATTTTCGTTTACCAACAAGATTACTTTCTTTGAACAAAATGCAGGTTTCCAAAGTTTGAATTTTTTAATAAATTTTTAACAAAAAAGAAAATTATACAAAATATATTTTATATGGTGCACAAAAATGAACATAAAGAATAAAAATGAAAAATCACCTAAAATTCGAAAGATTCTGTACACAAAATGAAAAAAATTGACGTCATCGTTTATAATACTTTTAATATATCGTTAGTGGGATCAGTTTGAAGAAGTAACACGATTAAAAAATACCAATCCCACGCCTTTATCGCAGATTTTCGAATAGTTTAGATAAATCTAATCTAAAGTTGAATCCGCTAATCTTAAAATGAAAGGCAGTCTAGTACTGGACTAACGAAATATCTATCAGGTACTTAATTTAAAACTCAATAGGAATATTGTTATCTATTCAATGATGAAAGTTGTTCACGCAATTAGTAAATATTATCGGTTAGAAACTCGTTGAACGTCATATCGAATGTGATCGAAAAATGTTCAGTAAAACAGCTTTACTATCTTTATACTAGAGGATTAAGCAATTATCTTAACTAGTGTGACGTAACGAATAAAGTAAATATGTGTTTTATTCTTTTTACTGTGTTAATTTTTTTTTAATAATTTTTTTCTTGGACGTAAATAACATTAGGAGAATACCTTGGTATATAAAAATCTTGTGGTATATTTTTATATTTTCATATATTTTTATATTTTATATCATAATTTGTTAGAATTTATTATATTGCAGGAATTTTCTATTAATCTACTATTATATTATTGTTATAATTTTACTACAATATAATATTATATTATTAAGTCAAAAGTTGTAGAGCAAAATTGATTAAAAAATATGAACTTGAATCTCTACATCTTCAAATTTTCAGTTTTCCAAATCCCAAAATTGTTAAATTCTCAAATTTCCTGATTTCCAACTATCCCCAGATCTACAAATTTTCGAATCGCATTTATAGCTTCCCATATTTTCAAATTTTAATTTTGAAAACTTTGGGAATTCTAAATTTTCTTAATTTTCCAAATTTCCCGAATTCCCCGAATTTTTAGTTTTCAAACTTTTATGCTTCTAAATTTCCAAATCCCAAAATTCTCAAAGGTCCAAATTCCTCGATCCCAAAATTTCTAACCTCAAAAATTTCCAACCCGCAAAATAAAAACCGCAAATACAGGTTTTCCTCTCGAAATAAAAATGTCTCAAGAAAAAAGAACACCCAGTCTATAAGAGCAACAAAACGAAGTATGAAAATCAGAATTAATGAAGAGTCATGCGAAATAACTCGTTCTACATAACCGTTATAATAATTAAAATCGATAACCCAACCGTTTCCCTCGATAAGAAGTGACATAATAAAGTGACAATAGATAGTAAGAGGGTTAAACGATTCCCTTGACAGTTTCACGGAAGCGTCGTCATCGACGATCTAGTTTTCAACCGACGAAAACTGCCAACGGTGCATTTCGCACTTCGGTCGTAGTGTAGGATTGTCGCATTCTGGGCCCACTTGACCCTCGTTGACACCGTGAACGGCTTAGCCGTTAGTGTTAAGTTAAGTTCACTCATACATAAATCTAAGTCCGCGCTTATGCCTTAGCAGACCGTTGTCGGAATTGAGCACGTGTTCAGATTTCATCGGCGAGCAACGCTTAGATCATCCGGCTCGTTCGATATGACCGAATTGTCGCGGATTCGACTATATCGAGTATATCGTCTCATCGGCGTTAATCACGAAATTATTGCGTCGTTCTTCTTCGCTCTATTATTAAACCTTGTTGATATCCTTGGTATATCGATTCGGGAACCACCCCATCTTTTAGCGAACCGTTTGCACGCTTACTTTAAAATAAAAATATGTAAAATAAGGAATATGTAAATAAGAATGAGAGTATAAAGATGTAAGTAGAAATAAAAGTAAAATAAAGTGGTGTAAAATAAATGTGAAGGGAGGAAATGGTAAACAAAAATAAAAGTGGGGTAAGATGTCAATTAAAAGTAACAGTAATGTAAGAAAGTATTAATGAAATGGAAAGGCAGATATAAAAATAATAGTAAAGTAAAGAAAATAAGAATAAAGGTAAAAAAGCATAAATAAAAATAAAACGGTAAAAAGGAAATAAATCCAAAGCAAGAAGATGGTAGAAAAATAAGAGTAAAGTAAGAAAACATAAATGGAAAGTAAAAATAAAGTAAAAATTAAGTATAAATGAAAAGTAAAAATAAAAATAAAAATGAAATTGAGGTAAAAGTAAATAAAAATAAACGTAGAATAAGAAGATAAACGAACGATAAAACGTAGATTAGTGTACACATTAATTCTTAAGCTTGATAAAAATCGACACTGATATGACAACGCGTATTTTGACGAGTTTTGTAATTCAGAATTTAGATCTTTTAGTAATCTAGAGCTTCTGAATTGGTCATTTCACAGGTGTAGTAGTTTTATTGAACGAGTAATATTTTCAAAATTTAAGTCGTGGTATGATAATTTATATCATATACGACGTATAGGTTAGGTTAACCGATACACATGTGTACATGAATATGTACATGTATATGTACACATGTCTAGTTCTATGTTTTGCTTATTTAGTATCTTTTTCTTCGCCTAGTATTAGAATAGTATTATAATAATTTATAACATATGCGTCATGTAGGTTATGTTAACCTGTATACACATGTGTACATGAATATGTACATGTGTATGTTCACATGTCTAGTTCTATATTTTGCTTATTTGGTATCTTTTTCTTCGCCTAGTATTAGAATAGTATTATAATAATTTATAACATATGCGTCATGTAGGTTATGTTAACCTGCATACACATGTTTACATGAATATGTACATGTGTATGTTCACATGTGTAGTTCTATGTATTGCTTATTTAATATTTTTTTCTTCGCTTACTATATTTTTAATATTACTTTCATAAATTATTCACAAATATTGTTCTATCAAAACTATATTTACAAAATTTAAAATATGACAGCTTATATGTACATGTATAGTTTTATTCGTGTTTTGCTGATTTACTATTATTTTCTTAATTTATTACTTCTTAATGTTTCCACAAAATATTAGCAAATGATATATTAAAATTATGTTTTCAAAAGTTTAAGTATTTTGTATCTTCACATCATGCTGAGGGATGAAAAGCAATCCTGTTTATAAAACAACTGTTATTGCATTTACAATATTGTGTTTACAATTTCGCGTTTACAATATTGTGGTTACATTTTGCTTATCGGTACAAGGGTTGACGTACACGAAGAATGTTAATAAAAAAATTTGAATATTATTTGATTACAGAGCCAAGCTTTGGCATTGACACACAAGGCCTCACCACCTTCGAGGCCGACCAGCGTGTCCCCGTTACCGAGGAGTCCCCAATCTCACCAATCCCAACAATCTCAGCCACAAAACTCAACTCAGCCTCCGTCGGTGCATCCTCATCAATCGCAGACACCCCTAAGTGCACCCCAGACACCCTACTCTGCGCACAATCAACACCCGAAGCAAGAAGCGAACGCAAGCCCGAAACAGGAGGGATTCGACCTCAGTAAATCTACCTCCAACACGGGTGAGTTTTACTTTCATTTTTATGTTGATTGGTACTTCTTGATCTTAAAACTGTATACAGATTTTCACTGTATATTTAAAAAAATATGAAGAATATTGTACAAGCATAGTTTAAAGAGAATTATAAAAAACAAAATGAAGAACATTATGAAACATACGATACAAAAAATGTGGTTATCCAACGGAAGTAGCCAAAAATATTAATATTGGTTGGATAATTTAGGTTAGTTACAAGATGGATAAGAAATGAGAAGTTGAAAAGAAAAGTTCTGAAATTTTAAGTACTTAATAACGAAATTTCTAATAGTTTCACTTTAATATGTTGTCATCTTTTACGATAGTAAAAAAATGACTTTCGTCGATTTGAAAATTATTATCCTCGGGAACATGATAAAATAATAATATGGAATATAGTATAGTAAAATATAACGGAGCATAGCAGAATTAGTAAAATGAGTCAAGTAAATAAAATAAATAAAATAACATGTAGCAAATTATTGTGAAACAACGTAGAGTAACTAAAATAAGTTAAACATAGTAAAATGTAATAAAATACAGTAAAATACAGTAAACTACAGTAAAATATAATAAAGTATACTAAATCTACTAAAACATAGCCCAGTAAAATAAATAAAAAAAATAAGTAAAACAAATTGAATAACAAGCGAACCAAACAAGATTAAAAACAGAATAATACGGTGTATTTTATCAATGGTTATAAATCGTTCCAGTACGTAATAAACAAAAGTATCGTTAATGATGGTAACGCGCAAGTCGAAGAAACTGGACTCTGCTATTCGTAAAGCAAGTTTCAGTCAAGGATAATGAAGAGTTTGTGTGCGTAGACGAAGACGGAGGTTGTTCAGAGGGGTCGTTAAAGCTCGTAAACGAGATAGACTATCGGCGGAATTTCCTTGATCCTCGATAATGCGCTCGAAACAATTTACATGCGTCCGTTTGCTGAGGCGAACGAAAACTAGAGTTCACGCGTGTAATTTCAACTCTCGTGTGTACCTCTTTCGGCGATTGTTACCTTTTCTTACCTATGATTTTAATGTCACGTGTGTGGGTTGACAGAAACACCTGTTGGGAATTGATTTCGGATTAAATTCGGTTGGGTTATGCAAGATACTCTGGAAATTGTGGGGACATTCGGGATATTTATAGATATATTGCATTTTTGGGTATTGATAGTCATGTGTGTGTGAATGCATGTGTGTATGGTTGTTTGGAAGGGTTAGTCATTTTACAGGAATTTTACACGATGTGGAGATGAGGGAATTTGGAATTTTGGACATGAAACATGAAACTAAACATGAAAATGTATCCGCTAATTTCAGAAAGTGACTTTTCCCAAGAAAACTCGTTTCAGATATTAAACTCCATATCAATAAATTACCTCGGTGTACATATCGGATTGAATAATAAAGCAGTAATACCGTCCATCGATAAAATTACCATTAGAATTCCAAGATTTTCAATAAAAAAAGACGAAAATGCCAGATCGAAACTTCTAGTTCTCCAGTCTGGTAACGATCTAAATATCGTAACGAGTTCAATCGTATGCTGCAAGACGTTGTAGTACATGTCCGTAGATCGCCTAGCCACATAGTCAGGGATTCGAATTTAATCCGGATTAGTTCGTAAGGGTCACAATATCCTCCCCTCTTAATACTCAACCCTTACGCGTATACGAGAAATCAACGCAAGCCTGACGCAGGTAAACCCGAAACACATGGACACATCGGACCTATTTTCCCGTGTGTCACGATTTTACTGTTACGCTAACAAACACCGCGCAATTTTCTCCTTTTTCCTGTGTTTACGTTTTTACTGAGCTTCGACTGATCTACGGCGCGTGCGCCGTAAATGTACACCAGTGCACGCTGCTCTTCGGGTACACCATGAAAGTTCACTGCGACGACAAATTTTAGTTACTAGGTAACTTTGTACAACATCGACATTTCTATTTTGTATGTTAAATAGTGGAATTTGGAAATTTGGGAACTTGGGAATTTCAGGATTTGGTGATTTTTGGGAATTTTGAGAATTTAGGCAATTTCGAGGATTTTGGGAATTTTGGCCATTTCTAGAATTTTGGGAATTTGGAGGATTTTGGCGATTTTTAGAATCTTGGGGATTTGGAGGATTTTGTGATTTGGAGATCAGAACATTTGGAGATTTGGGGATTTTGTGTATATGAGGATTTGGGAATTTGGAAATATAGAAATTTGAGGATACAGGAATTTTGGTATATAGGGATTTGGGGATATAGGAATTTGGGGATATCGGAATTTGGGGACATAGAAATTTGGGGATATAGAAATTTGGGGATATAGGAATTTGGGGACATTGGAATTTGGGAATATAGAAATTTGGGGATATAGGAATTTGTGGACATAGGAATTTGGGAATATAGAAATTTGGGGATATAAGAATTTTGGTATTTAGGGATTTTGGGATGTGGAAATTTGGGAATATAGAAATTTTGGTATATAAGGATTTGGAGATATAGGAATTTGGGGGTAAAGGAATTTGGGAATATAGGATTTTGGTATATAAGGATTTGGGAATATAGGAATTTGGGGATGTAGGAATTTGGGAATATAGGAATTTGGTATATAGGAATTTTGCTATACAGAGATTTGGTAATATAGGAATTAGAGAATTTAGGAATTTGGAGATTTGAGAATTTGGGGAATCTCGAGGATTTTGTGAATTTTTGCAATTTTTAGAATTTTGAGGATTCAGAGGATTTTTAGGATTTTGTTATTTGGAGATCTGAAGATTTGGGGACTTTTGTTATATGAAAATATAAGGATTTGGGAATATATGAATTTGCGAATGGAGACCCTAGAAATTGAAAAGCTTACTTAATTTGAAAAAAAGTTCGTATTTTTATGACTTTCGTGCTTTACTAACTCCAAACGTACTAAATTTCGAAATTTTTTAATTCAGACCTCCACCATTTTAGAAATTCCATAATATCCAAATGTATAATTTCAAAAAATGTAACCCGTAAAAATTTAAGTGATCTCTTAACCACTCCCTGAGGACTGTTTATCACTAACAGAAATACCCGTTGAAATAGAAAACTCTCCAAATAGAAAGATACGTCCGACAAAAAATTATATTGAACGAAGAATTGGACGCAGCGAGTAGATAATGCCCGGACTGTCACGAAACACGCAGGATATGCCAAGAGTGGAACAGGGATGGTGTGAGCGGGAGATTCGAAGTAGGGAGAGGAGGGTTAGGGGGATGAGGAGGGGGGTTAGGATTAGCTGAGTTGTGTGCGTTGGATTTCGGATTTGGACGGCGGGCGGCGCACACTCGACCAATAATCCCGGATTAATCCCAGATTCGACCATATACGTACATCCATGTACCGATCCATGAACGCATACAGTTTCAAAGACGGTATACCTCGTAGCCAGTTGCCGATATAGTCTGTGTCGCGAAAGAAATCAAATTTTTTAACTTAAAACGTAACTGTACTCTTTCTTGTCGAGTATCGATACCAAAAGCTATTTTATGGATATTTTAATAGGTGTCAATCTTAAATGATGTTATAAACGAGTATTCATATAAGATTATATTGAAACATGTACATATGTATGTGTATACACACATATGATGTACATGTGTTTGTAAATATGTGTGTATATGTATACATACATATGATGTAAGTGTGTATATGTGTATGTGTGTACATACATATGAGGTATGTATGCATATGTGTATGTTTATTCATACATATGAGGTATGTGTGTATATGGGTATGTGTATACCCATATCATGTGTATACACATAATGTATGTGTGTATGTAAATATGTGTGTATATGTGTATATGTACATACGTGTATATGCATAATGGAACAACAGTTCAAATAATTTTAATTGATTTTTATATGTTCATTAGTTAGTTCATTTTTAGTGTGTATAGATTAACGAATTCATTGAAAATGATACTAATGTGAATGAAGTAATAGCAATAATTATTGATATTATTATAAGAGTAAACTTGTGGATGTACATATTTATAATTGGTAATAATGTAACATTGTTACGTATGAAAATTTGAAATTTGAAAAATTGTTGATTTGAGAAATGGAAAATTTGGGGATTTGAGGATTTAGAGATATTGGCATTTGTAGATTTGGGGCTCTGGAGATTTGGGAATTAAAGGATTTAGGGATTTAGAGATTTGGGGATTTGCAAAGTCGAAGATTCGAAAATTTCGACTTTTGTCAATTTGGAACCTAGAAAATTTATTTGCATCGTTTACGTATGTTAAACCATATTCAAAATGGTGTTCTCAAAATACTGTATTATCAAAAGGTTGATGAACAAAGTTATTCTGTATGAAAACCGTGTTGTATGGGTACCTATCTAGTCTTGCAATTGTGCTAAATGTAGGAATGTTTTTCATAATTTCTTTCTTTCTTCATCATCATAATTTTTTCCCCACGTTACATTAAAATTGTATTCTCAGGACACCGTGTCATATATCGACTTATTTATTGTGTTAAGTAAATGAAACTAAAATTTATTCAAGTTAGGTCATATCAAAAATGTTGACATATGTTGACAAATGTCATATGTGCATCTTGAGAATGTCATATGTTGACATACGTTGACATGCTAAGCATACGTAACCATGTTCTTCAAACATTATACTTTACCATACTACACTATTATATTTCATTATTATACTTCCACCATAATTTTACCATCAAGTTTTATCGAAATCATACATCATATTTCAACCATCTTTTGCACCATATCATCAGTTTTCCAAGATGCCACATTGCCATTAAATCGTGCTAACAAAATGAAAACCACAGCGCGTTACCATCATATGATACAAGACCATATAATGTCGAAAGATAAATAAAAATTCGTTCAGATTTGTACAACACAGTGTATTATAGATTCGCGTCCGGTTGTGCATGGAGTCCGGTCAAAACCAAGTGACCAAAGTAGATATACGTGGCTGTAAGCGCGCGTGGACGAGCACACATTGATACATTCGTACACATATACAACGAAAATTGGTGTGCGCCCGTCAGGACACCGAGAAGAGAACCAGGCCGAGCCGCCAAAGGATTTGGCTACACGCACACAAAGCCACACACGCGAGGACACATCGATGCAACGGCCAAAGATAATCCTCACGAATACAGATCCTGGATAATCCCCGTGTAGGTCCTTATATAGGGTGTTCTCTAACGAACTCGTAACACAATTTCGCTTCTCTCGCTGCTTTGCGTTGTTGTTTCTTCATTTTTATTGGATTAATGGCCATTTTTATTGATACGTTCATTTTATTCACATGTGTGATATGTAATATTGTATGATTTTGTTCTATGTTATGTTACTATTAATGTAAAATATTTTAGTAATGTTATGTGCTATTATTTTGTGACATTCTATATTCATGTTATAATGTAATGTATTTTAATATTATTGCATATGTTACATATATTCTAACATGTGTTAACTTGTGTTTGTATCGACATTTATTAGGACTTCACTTTGAGATTTCATGGAGTTTGGAATATTTGGAGCAAAAATATCCCTAAAAATATGAATCATACTTAGCATAGCACTTACTTACTTACTTAGTTACTTACATAGCACTTAGTATAGCACATTGCATCGTTAAATGCAAACATCTACATAACATGAGGTTAAGAATACTTTAAACTTTTTGCAAATTCCTCAAAAAAACTAGAGCTCTTAACAAAAAGCTTATACCGATTTGTATTTACACATGCTTATTTGATGAACGGAAAGTAAGAAATACTTTCTGGTCGAATATGTATCGAAAAGAGTTATGGGACACCCCGTACATATTTGGTGGATCACGTATGCGTACACACGTACGAGTGCACACCTATCACGGACGCAGATGATGGTCCGTACAAAAGGGTGGCGTGGAGAACGATGGCGGGGGTGGATCAAGGGAGGAGGTTAGGGGAGGTAGAGGACTATGGCAGAGCACACAAGGTTTAGAGGCTAAGCGGCTCATCCCCCAGGAAGCTTTACATCCCGTTCTGATACGACGGGAATTCTACGAACGATTCGAAAGATATCCTCTTTGTAAGCTGGGGTCGAGGCGCGAGTATGCGCGGTGCATCGGTTTGCCATGGAAATATTGGACGGTGCGAAAGACCCACGGCATGATTTCGCTGCTCATCACGTGGCTAAGGATCACGGAAATCCCTGCTGTTTTTCTTCTTGCTTTATTGCATAAATACCGACTCCGTATTTCCTCGAACGATCCTTCACGATTAACGTTCTCAAAACTGTATGTCAAAATGGATTCAACATTTTGTTGTAATATTGATTTTAACATCTTTATGTTGACATTTTTGGTAATGAAATAGGTTACAATTGTTATTTAATTTGTATTAAATAATAGAAATAGGTATATTCTGTTATTCAATTTCTATTAAATAATAGAAATAACAGATATATTATTCAACTTCTATCAAGTAAGAGAAATATGTTCAGGTAGGTATAGGTTTAAATAACAACAGAAATATTTAACATTCGAATAACAGTAAGTGGATTTATTAAAATGTTAATAATAACAGAAATTGTTGCATTTATTAAGATTTTAATAATAATAGAAATTGGTGCATTTATTCAGGTTTGAATAATAATGGAAATTGATCCTTTTATGAAGATTTCAATAATAACAAAAATAGGTGGATATATCAATATTTAAATAGCAATAAAGGAGTTAACGTATGAATAATGAAATAATAAAATTTTGTGCATTCGCTAAGGTTTTAATTATAACGAAAATCGATTTACTAAGATTTTAATAAGAACGAAAATATTAATTCAGAATAATTTATCATAGTTTATTACAATTACTATTATAATGAACATATCAATATATTTTAATTCTAATTAAAGTTCCTTTCGTAATGTTTGATGTGGCTTATCAGAAAGAATCATATTAAAGTCCTGTTCACTGATTTCTAATGGTATTTTATTTATTGAGTCACAATGTGCCACCTTAAAAATAAAACTTACGAAAAAGTTGAATCATTTTTCGAGCGGACAATGCTTGTAAATATCGCAGAAATCCAATGGTGTAGCTAATATGTTTCCCTGTAAATTTATACGTTTTGCAGTTAAATCTGAAATATTAATAAAGGACTTAATTCCCTTTGTAACAATCTTCCACGGTGCATTAACTCACGGAGTCCCATATGGATTTTATCTCCCTCCTTTCTCATCTCGCGAAAGAAAAATGCGAGGACACATTTGCAGAGACTCACCACTCTGTGACCATAATCTTAATCCTGGATTAAATAATCTGGGGTTTGTATAATCTCGCCATTTTGTCCCTGAAACGAATCTTAGGATTAGAGAGTCTAAAACCTCGTGCTCGTACTATGACGATAAATCCATGGATCGTATAACCTGAATATACGTACGTCTCGAGTACGCGTGAACGGTAACGAACGACGCTTCAAAAATTCGTTCACGTTCGTATATTTATTAAACGAAACTTCAACGATCGGTTACTTACAATTTAAAACATGTAATCTTTCAGCACACGATTGCTAATTTGATTGGAAAATCTGCCGATAAATCGATGTTCAAATATTTTCTTTTAAAGTGAGGTTAGGTCTGACGCATACTGAATACTAGAAGACATATGTATACTGCTCGAAAGAAAATTTCAAAGACATGTTAACCAATTTTTTATAGCGATATTATTTTCAATATTCATTTCCAGATATACTTCTAGATTTTTATGCAATTTCTGCATGTTAGATCTGCACGTATAGATCTGTACACCCTTAGATTTCTAGTTATTTGTCTAGATTCATATCTCTCTATATTATTAATATAATTCTTATGGAAATTTTACCTTTCGTTCGAAAGATTGTGAAATCAAATTTAACAAATGATGAGAGGTTTCGAGAAATAGGGATGTAGGAAACTAGGGATATAGGGGATTAGGGATATAGGGGATTAGGGATACAGGGAATTAGGGATACAGGGGATTAGGGATATAGGTGATTAGGGATATAGTGGATTAGGGACATAGAGGATTCCAAATATAGGAGCTTAGTGATATAGGGGACTAGGACTATAGAAAATTAGGAATATAGAGGATGAGGAATATAGGGGATTGGTGACAGGAGATTAGGAATATAGGGATTTAGGGATATGACAAGTTTGGTATATAGAAATATAGAAATTTAAAGATTAAGAATATGGGGATGCTGAGTATGTAGATCTACATGTAGAAGAATGTAGTAGTAGAATGTAGAGATATATGTAGATCCGGAGATATAGAAATATAGGAATATAAGGATGTGCGTATGCAGAAAACTCATCCATTTCAAAACATTGAAATGAAACCTAAATGAAAACAATTATCGAAACGTTGCAATAAATCTTGGGAACTCGTTAATTTCCACTGTCGTAAGAAATATTTCCAGAGTGACAATCGCTCTACATTTTGCACATAACCTCGTAAAACTCAAAAGCAGCAAATTGTGCACGATTTTACAAATAGTTACGCTCCTGTTAGGTCGGAAACTTCTCGACAAATTATTACAACGAGTTTCTTGGGTCAGGATAGCAGAAAGTAGGTGAGAATTGCGAAGAGTGGAAGATCCTTGGAGCGTTATCTCTCAGCCTGTTGCGCCGGGCACGAGGAGAAAAAGAGGAGCAATTGGAATTTAAGCTTTTACGCCTTGAAGACAGTCGAATTTCCTGGAATACGGCAGGACGATCCGATCCGTGTCTGTTAAATGGATTTGGCAGGAGATTCCGGGGTGCCTTTAATACGAGAATTGGGATAAAGAGTGAACATAGACACCAGGATCGCAGGAAGGACGTAGACATAGGCGGCGGTTATGTCGACGTCGCAGGATATGAAGGCCTGATCCTTATGGATTTTTAGACTTCCTACCAAAGCCATGGGGGAACACGGACACCCTCGTCCTAACCACTGCTTCTGCGATCCTGATGATCAAGGGTCACTTCCTACCCTTTTTTACCTTTTCAAACACCTCCCTGTTTCACTCGTCACCCACATTTTCTCTTTGCTAGGAATTTTTTTATTATATTCCTGAACGAGTGAGGGGTGTAATAAATTGATGTATTTGAATGAACTAAAATTTTATAGCGCACAATTGATTGAATATAAAATAAAGATAGTTTGTTTACGGTTGCCCAGATTTTGAGCATCGGTTATCGATTTTCGATGTATTTGATATGGAGGAAATGTAACTGCTGATTTGATCCTTGAACGAAGGGGTTGGGTCGATAGTGAACCGGGACTACAAAGTTGTGCAGTGCTGCTTTGACTAATGTTAGACGATTGATATGGTTAATATAATAGGTAATTGAGCAATTAATTTGATAATATATACTCATATCAGTATTTCAAGGTTAATATTTATTGACAGTATTGTAATATTGATAATTATACCGACTGTAAAAATTTTACAATATTGTAAATTTACAATTTTTACAATTTTTATAATTTTTACAACTTTACAATTTTACAAATTATTCTATTAAATCGATTAAAATTTGTAAATATTAAAATATTGACAATCTATAATGGAAATGGGGTAATTTTATTTTCTGAGCACAAATTAATTTTCTATATTTTTCCTAAATTTTAACACTCATATCACATATGTGTACACGAAATTATTTAAAGAATTAATATTGTTAATATGTGAAATTACTGAGAGAATTATTATGAAATATTTAATAATACCTAAATAATTATACTAAAATTAAATTATGTTGATCACACATTCATTTTGTAAAAGTTATACATATGTTGTAATTTGTAACAGTAACATCTTGTGATTTTAGTCATCGCATTTGTAATATTTTTCTAGTGACCACTAATAACCTCTATTAGCATCCAATGACCTCTAGTAATATCTAGTAGCGTTTGGTCCTATCTAGTAATATCTAATAATATTCTGTAATTTCTAGTAATATCTAATAATATTCTGTAATTTCTAGTAACATCTAATAATATTCTGTAATTTCTAGTAACATCTAGTAACACTTCCACAGAAAACATACTCTCAGTATTCAGTCACTAAAGTTTGCTAAATGAGGTTATGTGTTACTAGATACTACTAGAAATTACAGAATATCATCAGACATTACTAGACATAACTAAACACTACTAGATGTTATTAGATGCTACTAAAAGTTACTAGAAAAATATTACAAATAAGATTCCTAAAATCCCTAGATATGACTGTCGCAAACAGCATGTAACTTTTTCAAAATGTGTATGAGAAACATAGAAATTCTCATATAATTATTCATGTATTATTATATATTATTTAATAATAATTCTCTCAATAATTTCATATATACACATGTGATATTAATATAGCAAAAATATAATTAAATCGTATTATTTTTCTCTCTCTAATTCCTTCGTCAGTGTCTCTTGATGCGCTGTTTGCTTGCTCTAGCAACGTATCGATTGCTGCCCAATAATTTGTAGGCCTATCAAACGTCGTTTGCACCAGGAGCATATATCCTGCAGGAAGGTATCCTGGCTGAACATTTCCCGCCTTGCTTAGCTGTCCGACAGCCGAAAGATTACAAGTATCCATTTTAGTCAAAAAATATGCAAATGAGGTCCTTTGTTTGACACCTGCCGCCTTATTTTTGCGAACGGGACCGCAGGAAGGACGAGTTGGTGTTCTAGATGCGTTCCACATCTGAAACCGATTCCTGACCCAAATAAGGGCTTTTGTAGGACCCTGGCAACCAGGATAACAGGATCGTCACGCGTCCTATCCTTATCCTTGCACACGTGCCTCGCGTGTCCTGTAATCTCTTCGATTTCCCTTTATTGCAGCTCTATACATTATACATGTGTTACTTTCATTTTATTCATGAGTTAAGTATGAGTATTGGGTTAATGAGTCGAGTAATTCTGTGAGTTAGTGACCGATGGAGTCGATGTTTGTGAATAATTGAGAAAGACTTAAGTAATTTATCATTTTTGAAAGTTTGATGATACATTATTGTTGGTTGTATATATTATTTTATTGTATTGTGTGATCTCAGTATCCCTAACTAGTATATTACTATTCGTATTCCCAAATACTAGTATTTGAAGGTATCAATATGTATGGGTTCCAATGTATAAATGGATTCCTAGATTTGCAACTCATAATATTCCTAGATATTAAAATTTTCAGATTCCAATATCCCTAGATTCTACTATATTTTGTTCCCATTGTCCCTAAATCCTAGTATCCAAATATTTCTACTTCTACTTTGATATTACTATATTTCAATATTCCAATATTTCAATATCCCTATATTCAAATATTCCTACATTCTAATATCCCTATATTCAATTATTCTTATACTCTAGTATCCCTATATTTTAGTATTCACAAATTTCAATATCCCCAGATATTAAAAAGTTCCTAGATCCCAATATTTCTACATCCCACTTTAAATTCAAAAATTCCTAGATTATAACATCTCCATATCTTACTGTCTGCAAATTAAAAAATCCCTAGATTATACCATTTCCATATCTCACTGTCTGCAAATTCAAAAATCCCTAGATTAAAACATCTCCATATCTCCCTATCTGCAAATTAAAAAATCCCTAGATTATACCATCTCCATATCTCGCTATCTGCAAATTAAAAAATCCCTAGATTATAACATCTCCATATCTCACTGTCTGCAAATTAAAAAATCCCTAGATTGTACCATCTCCATATCTCACTGTCTGCAAATTAAAAAATCCCTAGATTGTACCATCTCCATATCTCACTGTCTGCAAATTAAAAAATCCCTAGATTAAAGCATCTCCATATCGCGACATCTGCAAATTAAAAAATCCCTAGATTATACCGTCTCAATATCTCGCTGCCTGCAAATTAAAAATCCCTAGATTATACCATCTCCATATCTCACTGTCTGCAAATTAAAAAATCCCTAGATTATACCATCTCCATATCTCGCTATCTGCAAATTAAAAATTCCCTAGATTAAAACATCTCCATATCGCGACATCTGCAAATTAAAAAATCCCTAGATTATACCGTCTCCATATCTCGCTATCTGCAAATTAAAAAATCCCTAGATTATACCATCTCCATATCTCGCTATCTGCAAATTAAAAAATCCCTAGATTAAAACATCTCCATATCGCGACATCTGCAAATTCAAAAATCCCTAGATTATACCATCTCCATATCTCGTTATCTCCAAATTCAGAAATTCCCAGATTATAATTCTCCAGGTTCAATTATCCCTAAATGTCCTACGTCCAAAATTTACAGACGGGTCTTTCAGACCCGACCGATTCGTGCAACGTTAAATGAAATAATTGCAAAGAAAAAAAGGTGCGACAATATTTTCAGACACAGCTCGTTTATGTTAAACCGAACCGCCTCGTTTCTATCTGACGTTTAATCCAGCTCCAAATAATCTTCTGAATTTTACAATCCTGTCATTTAACACTTAGGTCTACTAATCCTTAAAGTGACTTTAGCGAACGAAACGCCTCGATTTCGTAATCTTGGGGATTACTTAATCCAAGATTAACGGAGAGACTGTTGGATTCGTTACGTGAATAAGCTGTCCAACTTAATTGCCTAATTTATTTACTGATCTGTTATAGTGATACTTCGTTCCTCGTGAAATGTTGCTTATCGTCAAAATTTCTTTCTTCGTTTTACCTTCTCATTTTACTCTTTTTCGGCTGATCATGGTAGGCTACAATGTTTTGGTATTAATATTAGTAATTTCGACGATGACATTATAAATTAACTCTGTCAATTTAATCCAGTCAATTAATTAAAGCTGGAAATAGTAAAATAGTCATGAATATTAATAGTTGTGAAATACCGAATATTACCGATTGGAAGTAGTTTTGAATATTAGTTATTTAGGGATTTGCAGATTTAGAAATGTAGGGATTTACGGATTTGGAAATTAGGGATTTATAGATTTAGAAATATAGGGATTTACAGATTTAGTAATGTAGGGATTTTCAAATTTATGTATATCGGAATTTACAGGTTTGGAAATATAGGGATTTGCAGATTTATAAATATAGGGATTTCAATAGAAAAATAGTGTATTGAAATATTACATTAAAAAATTAATTTAATGCATAATCTTAACAACGAACTAAATAAAATTGCACTCAGTGAATATAAGATACCAAATCAAACGTGAATTAAATAATAAACATATGTATATTACAAAGTACATAATATGTTACTAAACAAATCTTTTTAAAATTAAGAACTTACTCGAACAGTTCTTTGTTCTTCGCCTAATAAATTTTATTTGCTTAAAAACGCGCATTATTTAATATACTAATGGAAAACACTCGTATAGAAATGTTCACGAAATAATTCTCTACGGCTACAACAAAAATAACAAAAGGAACGTTTAATCGGTTGAAATTATCGCAAATTCCCTCTTTGATAATCGTTAAAACCTGTTTAACCCAATTTCGTATTTAATAAACGTGCATTATTACAATTTCAGCTTGTTCGAAAATCTCTAGAAAACTGAATTTTAATCAGGTATCGTCAGAACTTCCTAAAAACAGGAGGAATCTGCAATTTGTCGGAAATGGTCCAAGCGATTTAATACCGATCCGGCGATAGAATAATAAATGCGAATTAAAGTGAATCAATTTTCCGACGAATGAGAGATTTATTTGTTTGTGCGTCGGTTAACGACCTTGAGATTTTCCAGGATCTTTGTCACAATTTATCAAGGCTGCGAGTCCTTGCTAGTTGTTCCTTTCGTTCCTGTTCTCCTGGGACAGAGAGGTCACACGGTAGCCTTACCTACATTCCCATGGGATAACGAAGAACCTTGAATGGTGTCATCCAAAGAAGACGAACATTATCACCTATTTGTTCAATTAAATGTACTCAAACCTTGTCGATTATATGTTAGAGTAGCACTTCAGGTATTGGGGATATTGATCAATAATTCGTTATAGGGATATCGATGTGTGCATGCAGTTTTAAGTTCAGGGGTTGAACATAATCATAATATTTTTGAGTATAATATATTTAAAAATTAAAGGTTGAATATGATTATGATTTTAGTTGTCAGATTAGGAGTTCAACATGATTATAATTATAATTGTGTCAGATTAGGGGTCGAACATTGTTATATCTTAAGATTAAGGGTTGGTCATAATTATAGTTATAAGTGTGTCACATTAGGGGTTGAACATAGTTATATAATAATATATTTTAAGATTAAGGGTTGAACATAATTATGATTATAGTTGTGTCACATTAGGGGTTGAACATAGTTATATTTTAAGACTACGGGTTGGTCATAATTATAATTATAATTATATATAAAATTAAGTTAATATAAAAATATAAAATATTTAAAAATATAAAATTAAGTTTAATACTGCATATACAATTCAGTTTCGCATTTTACGTTCTCGAGTTGGCGATTAATGTTGTAGTATCAAACGAAAAATATGTGAATAATATTGAGACATATATTCGTAAAATCCCCATATTTTTATATCTCTAAATCCTCAAATCGGCATCCCTTCATTTTTCTAAATTCCCTTATCGCTAAATCTCTATATCCGTAAATCCCTAAATCCTCCGATACCTTTAAATCCGTCTATCCCGATATCCGTATATCTCTAAATTCCTATACTCAGATATTCCCAAATCTCTCTATCTGTATATTCATAAATTCCTATATCTCTATATCCCGTTTCCCAATTTCCAATATCACAACATTTCTGAATCTCTATTATTATACCACTATACGTATACCAATATCGCCACTTTCAAATTTTGTTATATACAGATACTTTTACAATGCGATAACCCTATACCCTAATATTTCGTCATTCCTATATTCCTGTAACCCAATATTACTATATTTGAGAAGCTTTTCATACCGATATCCCTATATCCCAAGATCGCTATATCTCAACGTACTTACATCCCTAGATCTCTATATCTCAAAATCCTTATATCCTGAGATCTCTATATCCCAAGATCCCTATATCCCAAAATTCCTATATCCCAAGATCCCTATATCCCAAAATCCCTATATCCCTAGATCCCTATATCCCAAGATCTCTATATCCCAAGATCCCTATATCCCAAGATCCCTATATCCCAATATCCCTATATCCCAAGATCCCTATATCCCAAAATCCCTATATCCCTAGATCCCTATATCCCAAAATCCCTATATCCCTAGATCCCTATATCCCAAGATCCCTATATCCCAAGATCCCTATATCCCAAGATCCCTATATCCCAAAATCCCTATATCCCTATATCCCTATATCCCAAGATCCCTATATCCCAAGATCCCTGTATCCCAAAATCCCTGTATCCCAAAATCCCTATATCCCAAAATCCCTATATCCCAAGATCCCTATATCCCAATATCCCAATATTCCAAAATCCCAGTATCTCTATATCCCTATATTCTCATGTCCCAATATCCGAATGTCCATATGTCTCCTGTTTCTATTTTTTCATTACTCAAATAAACTAAATTTACCGAAGTTTGAAAATTGTCCAAATGCCCATTTTTCGAAAGGAAAGCTTCACCGAACAAAAATTTATTGTACATTTTTGACTTATTTTCGCGTGCATAATCATTATTAATCCCCAGCGTATTATATTATGCGGAGTATACCATAGTACATATCGTAGGCACCCCATATATATTAGCATGTATCCAACGACGATCCGGAGGGGATGTGCGTACAAGGTGTTATCAGGGGGACATAACATTACAGGGTGCTGGTAATCGTTGCAGGTGGTTGAATAAATTTGCTCGGCATATAGAGCTCGGGATAAAAGGATACGTCAACGTAAACTAGTGAAACTCTATAAATTACACACATGTCAATTTTATGCGTGTAACTTCATCTTACTCGTCAGAGTATCTTCATAACACATATGAAGAACAATCAAATAGTATTACATATGTGTAGAAATACCTTTCTTTTATTTTTGTGGAGAATCAAATTTTCAGTTGATTTGGTTGGTTTAGTAGTTGATAATGCAATCGGCGGTGATATAGCGAGTGGCAATTCTATATGTAGCAAATGGTGATATAATGGTGATATAACGCGAGACAATTCCATATACAGTGATACAAAGCGTGGAAATAAAATGCGAAACGATTCTACTTATGGCAATACAGTATGTGGCGATATAACGCGTGGTAACTCCGCAAGTAGTAATTCCACGCGTGGCAATCTAGTGTGTGGTAAGTCCATAAGTAGTAATTCCATGCGTAGCGATATAACGCGTGATAATTGTGCATATAGCAATACAATGCGTGGCGATATAACGCGAAACAATTCTGTATGTGGCAATACAATACGTGGTGATATAACGCATGATAATTCCATACGTTGTGATACAATACGTGGTCATATAGAACATAACAATTTCACACTTGGCAATTCTGCGTGTGGCGATATAACTCATGGTGATATAACGCGTGGAAATTCTACGCGTAACGATACAATGCGTGGTGATATAATACATAACAATTTCACACTTGGCAATTATATGTGTGGCGATATAATGCGTGCAATTCCACACGTAGCGATACAATGCGTGGCGATATAGCACATGTCAATGTCATACGTGGCAATTCCACATATGGCGATATAACGCGTGGTGATATAACATGAAACAATTCCATATGCAGCAATACAATTCCTGGTGATGCAACACGTAGTAATTCCACGCGTAGCAGTTTCACATATGGCGATATAACGCGTACCAACGACACATATTGTAATTCCATATGTGGTGATACAAAGTGTCAAACACATTCAGTTCTACAAATATCTATTAACATGTCTCAATCTTTTAAGAGTACATATAATATTTGGATCATTATTATAATCTCTACTCTATATCAGAAAATAGCAAACAGATGTAAAGGAAGAGTATAGTGTATATATATTTTGTTTGCAAATAAAGGATAAGCAAGAGTACATTATTAAAATAATAATTTTAAGACACCGGACGATCGTGTCTGCGAATAATCGCAGTCTCATTATTTTCGAAACAGGTTGCATAGGATCATAAGCTACGTTTGTGCTATAGAATTTTGTTACGAAGAGCCGTTCCACTTTAATCCAAACAGGATACCCAAGCAACCAGCTACCGCAGCTTTTCGGTTTCCTTTATACTTTCCTGCTGACTTAAGGATTCGCTTATCCTTAAAAACCTATGTACGCAGAGTCCTGCTGTTTCTCCTCCACATTCAAATTCCCTTTGAGGGAGCTTCGTTGGATCTCACTAAGCCGTATCATTCAATTCCTCCACGATTCTGCGGAATACTTTTATTATTTTCGATAACAATTAGAATTTTTCGTATAAATTACGACTGAATTGTATTAAACGAAGAAAAGGAGAGGAAAATGACTGCACTGAGTTCCAAAGTGTTGAGGTTCTAAAGTGTCATAGTCTCAACATGTCCAATTCCCAAAATTTCAAAATCCCAAAGTCAAAAGCTGTCAAAGTACCAAATTCCCAAATTGTCCAATTCCCAAATTGTCCAGTTCCCAAATTGTCCAGTTCCCAAATTGTCCAGTTCCCAAATTGTCCAGTTTCCAAATTGTCAAATCCCCGAAAGTACCAAATTCCCGAAACGTCAAGTACCCAAATAATCAAAGTCCCAAAATATAAAATTCCCAGCCATCAAGTTCCAAGTACCCATGTTCCCCTGACCTCCACATCGGTGACCCAGTTACTATCCACACACCTTGCGAACACCCTCAACTACAACACTGCAATGACCATCGCATCCACACTAAAGGTTCACCCTAACCGAACACAGCCGGTATCAAATTTAGCTGTATATCGACAAGTATTTTATTTTCATGCAATACAAAGCGGTAATACGTTCGCCAGTCCATTGCTCTCGAATAAGTCAACTCGTTCTCGAATTAATCCTTGATCCTCGAAACAGGTCGAAATAATCTGAGATTAAGGCTCTCGCATACACACGAACAAACGAAGTATACAACGTATACCGTACGTGCATCCACTTCCAACGGAAAATAACAAAAAAAAAAAGACGAGAATGACGAAAGTAACACAAAGGTAGGGGAAACGAAAAAGAGGAGGGCATGAAAAAAAAAAGAGTCGGAACACGATCTTAATTCCGTCGAATAAGGGATCGCCACAAATCTCGATCTTCCTGCTTAGCCGAGTTCGTACTCGGCCGAACAGAAAAGGGAGAGGGGAAATAATTTCCCTAGGTCGACCTGGTTAAGATTCATAATTTACGATCTTGGAAATAATCCGCGTGGCAGAATAGAGAAGGGAAAAGGGAATGCGAACGAAGAAGGGTAGGGAGGAAACGGGGAGGGAAGTAGCGTGTGTATGAAAAAAGAGAGCGGAGGCAGGATTTATCCTTTGATCCAGGATTTATTTAACTACGGTCCCAGCGCGAGCTTATCCCTGGGGAGGTTTTAGCCATCGAGGGGCCACGCTATTGATTTTTAGCTCGAGGATTAAAAGCGCACTTCCGTGATGCTGTGTGCAAGACAACGTATGTGTGCATTGGTACGCCGGTGTTATAAAATTATGAACACTGAAGAATACAAAAATGATGCTGCACGCGGAGGAAGTAGTCTAAATCACTTTCCTTTCGGGATGAAGTTCAATATTTTTTTCTACCCTTCTGTTGAAGGCTGTCGGACATTTTTAGAATGCGACTCTACTGGTAAAGGTTGTTATATTTTTAAGATGCAACCCTTCTGTTAAATATTCTTGAGGTAAGGCTGTTGAGATTGGCTATTTGAGAAATGGCTGCTAGAGATTTTTAGGTACACACCTTCTGTTAAAGTTTGTTAGACATTTTTAGAAGGCAACTCTTTTGGTAAAGGTTCAATATTTTTCAGTTGCAACCCTTCTGGTAAATATTTTTAAGATGCAACCCTCCTGTTAAATATTCTTGAGGTAAGGCTGTTGAGATTGGCTATTTGAGAAATGGCTGCTAGAGATTTTTAGGTACACACCTTCTGTTAAAGTTTGTTAGACATTTTTAGAAGGCAACTCTTTTGGTAAAGGTTCAATATTTTTCAGTTGCAACCCTTCTGGTAAATATTTTTAAGATGCAACCCTCCTGTTAAATATTTTTGAGATTGGCTATTTGAGAAATGGCTGATAGAGATTTTTAGATGCAATCCTTCTGTTAAAGTCTGTTAGACATTTTTAGAATGCAACCCTTTTGATAAATGCTGTTAAATATTTTTTAGTTGCAACCCCTCCGTTAAGGGCTGTTAAGTATTTTTAAGTCGCAATGCTTCTGTCAAATAATCTTAAGATGTAACCCTCCTGTTAAATATTTTTGAGATACAACCCATCTGTCAAATACTATTTAATTATCCTTCTGTTAAATAATTTTAAGAAGCAACAATGTTAAATATTTCAGAAGCAACCCTTCTATTAAATATTTTTTTGACACATATCTAAAATATATTTACTCCAGATTTAAATATTTAAATTTGTACTTCAACTGAACGAATGAATAAATTACGTGTTTAAAATGAATTTAATATTGCACAGTGGCGTGAATGAATATATTTTTTATTCGAAAGTGGTTTAAATAGGAAATATAACGTAAGTGGTTTAAATACTAAATAGCCCATGGAACTAGGTATATAACCCGTATTTGGGACACTTATTTCTGAACACAAGAGGTTAATTCTTTTTAACACCGGAACATTGATTTTTGACGCACCGAACCAGTTTGTATCAGTTGGAAATTGAAATTTAATCTTCTTCAGGTTTAGCTAAAACAGAAACAAAATCGTTCGTTAAAGCTTAAGCAGAACTAAATAAGCAAACGTACGTACATGCACGCAGAAATTAAATAAGCTATGTTAAGCGGTATTAAATATGCGATAAGTAGGAATTATATAATATGCACCTGCAAATTGATGTGATATATCAACCAAATATTGTAGCAAATTTAATTGCAAAGTTAGGTTACATTCGTTGTAAAATAAAAATTTTACATTTCGTACAAATGTATAATATGTTGGACACTATTTCGTATTGGGGATTTTTTAGTACTATATTTAGTATAATATTTTTTACTACAATATTTATTTAGGTAGAAAAAGAAATATTGTAAGGGGCTGATGATGGTACCATCGACTTCATGGTTCTGTCATGAATATTAGGACACTATATAAACTGATATATAAATGTATAATCATAATTGTAATGATAATGATTTTTAATACAATATTTATTTACCTTGAAGGTTATAATAATGAAATATTGTAATGGGAACCATAAGTATACCATGATAGACTTCTTGGTTGTGCCATGAGTACTGAGACACCTTGTATTTAAATTGATATACATAACAACAACAAGAATAATAATAATGATAATGATAATAATGATAATAATGATAATAATGATAATGATAATAATGATAATGACATTAATAATAATTAACGATACTACCACTACAGATAACAACAAAAAATAATAATATTAATGATGATGATGATGATTATCAAAAATAATCAGCTGTCTACGTATCGTACGACCAGAAATTGTTATCGATAGCAGTCAAAACTTATCAGAATTTCAAAAACGAGGTCACAGATATATTTCAAGTGGAATTTCACACTTTCATCTAATCAGCTTTTTAATGTTTATTACGTTCATTAAGCCCTTCTTAACTTATCTCGTTTTCGTCAGCATTATTGTTTATCGTTTTAATCCAAGATGCATACAAAAACATTAATACGTTTAATATGGAAAGTGATTCATGCTGCAGATTATGCAGTACATATGTAATATCAAAGTAATGGATATACATAGATATATATGTATATGTGTATATTTCGAAATTTTCGAATAAGTGAAACTGGATATTCAGGTATTTGTGGATTCGAGGATTTTGGGATTTAGAGATTTGGGGATTTGGAGATATGGGGATTTAGGGATTTAGAGATTTGGAGATCAGGAGACTCAGCGATTTGGGGATTTAGAGATTTGGGAGATAAACTTGGAAATCTAGGGATTTGGAAACTTCGAAATTTAGAGATTAGGAAATTAATAAACTTGCAAATCTTGTTTTGTGCTAGTTGAGATTTGAAATTTACAAATTAGAGCGTTCAGATTTACAAACTTTTGGATTTGTACTGAATCCCTATTCGATACTGCAGAAGTGATAGCATGTTCACATTTGAAATCGAGTATCAAAAAATTTCAGAATTCAGCAATCCATAAAATATTACTTAACCACAGAGTTCACAAGACCATACATCACGCGATGTAACGTATAACCCTACAACAGGTGGCGATGTAACGCGTGACACAATCAGCAAGTGCCACATCGAGTACCAACGCTTCAACTATTTCCTCACACAACAACGATACGTCAAAACTGCAACGATAACGCTTCATATCAAGCACGCGATATCGCGTGATCAGCCACCTATCCACTAAAATGGTCCACCTAATCAAATACAGATATCAATCCACGAGTTGGCGCGACTTGGAGATGTAGAGATTTGGGAATGTAGGAATTTGGGGACATAACGATTTGGGGATGTACCGATTTGGCGATGTAGGAATTTGGGGGTGTAGCGATTTGGGGATGTAGGAATTTGGGACATAGAGATTTGGGGATTAAGGAATTTGGAGACGTAGCGATTTGGGGATGTAGGAATTTGGAGATATAGCGATTTGGAGATGTACCGATTTGGGGATGTAGGAATTTTGGGGACAGAGCTGATTGGGGATGTACCGATTTGGAGACGTAGCGATTTGGGGATGTAGGAATTTTGGGGACATAATGGTTTGGGGATGTACCGATTTGGGGATGTAGGAATTTGGAGACATAGCAATTTGGGAATTGTAGGAATTTGGGGACATAGTGATTTGGAAATGTACCGATTTGGAAATGTACTGATTTAGGGATGCAGGAATTTGGGAATGGTGGAATTCAGAAACGTAGGGACTCGGGAATATAGATATTTGGGGGTTTAGAAATTTGAAGGTATGAGAACTGAAGAATATGAATAGGAATTGAGAAATACAGAAATGTAGGAATAGTATAACAATTTCGATATGTGTTCGTCCAAACACCTGGGCCAGCCTCTCTACGCGCCAACTCATGGATCGACATCGGTACACGAACCGATGAATCGAGGGATGAGCATAGAACGTTCACATCCAGTCACCTTCGTTTTTCTTTTCTCCGTTCGCGTTATCACGAAACGCGATTCCTTAATACACAGCTCAAAGTGCAATGAACGACGCATTGGAAATCCGAAAGCTAACGATACAACACACCAAAGGGGTTGATAAAAAAGTCATGGCTTACGAGAAGAGGCGATCGACGGCTTTAGGAATATACTGCTAGCTATCTTCATGGGTCACCGACCACCGGCTGCCGGCTTAATCTTCGACCACGTTCATGGAACAAGACGACGAAGAAGAACGCCACTTATCTTTATCCGAGCAGCTGACAACCGCTGAATGCCGTTTTGCTTTATTCTACGAATCGTTCGATCGATTAGTCCCCGCTTTAATCTCCTAACCCATCGATAATCTGCGAATACTGATGGATAACGTTTCTTGATTCGAGGGTTTATCGGGGAGCGCTTTAACAGGGGCGAATGAGGAAACGTCTTCGTGTTTCGAGAATCCGAGATTCTGCAATTTTAGTGCTGTTCCAAACTCTCGAAACACTGATATTAATGAATCGTAATGCTCGTATTGATGAATGACTGCCTTAAGAATATTTGATTCGTTCTTTATATTGAATATGTGAAGCTTTGCATATGTGATAATTCTATTACATGTTATATCGTGACAACAATGTACATATAAAACTGTATATAATATAACCTATATTTTTATACAAATACAAATTTATTTTTCGTACAGTTTACATTTTTATGTGAACACAAACTGACATAAAAATATAAATGAGTATATTCGAACAAAAATACTAGCTTACTATATTGACTTATATTAATGTATATATAATTGTACTTATAATTAATGTTTATGACCATTTATAAATTCCTATGAATATAGTAAACAGTGTGAATCTGATCACAATCTAACATCAACAGAGGAATCTACCCCCAATAACATAACCTAACCTAACCCCAACAGAAGAATCTACCTCAAAGATTGCTTTGAGGTTAAAACTGATAAACTTAGAACTGTTCCCCATTAAAATAATCAAACTTATTTTGAAAACTGCAAAAGAAGTAAACTGATGATTTAGAGTTTTAGCCCTTAACATTGCGCGAGAATTTTCTTTAAGAACAGAAGTGACGAACATATTTTGTAGGATAGAAATCTTTCTACTTCACAGCGTTGACCTGGAGCTATGTACATTTCAAATAATAAAGAAAAATTCTTACATTCAACAGAAAGGTCAATTTTTCTAAAAGTACCACAGAAATAACTAGCTAATTAAAAATCTCGTGAAAGGACGTAAGATGATAATCGTCGATATTCAGTCAGGTGCAGTTCCGCGAATAGGTTATAGGTGTTCGCGAATAATGTGTGCGTCCCTGCGAGCACGAGCTGTGTAAATCGTATTAGGATTATTGCACGATCAAAAATATCCCCATAGGATAATCCCCGAAGGTGGCAACGATGTGTAAGTGGCATTAACTCTCGTGTGCACTCTCGTGTGTGTAGGTATACACTGATCCCCTCATCTTCGCTCTTTCTCTATCCACCGTATCTCGAACCATGTTTCTCTTGTGTATCGGCGGATATCGCGTGTGTGTGTGCGCGTGTGTGCGTGTGTTTGCCACTACGTTGGTCTCCGGCGAAAATCCACGCCTCTGCCTGCATCCTGTTTTCGATTTATCTTTCTCCTCTTTCAGGCTCGCAACAGGGCAGGTGATGTCACGGATGCGTGCCCCTTGGTCCTTTCTGTAATCACAGCTGAAATTTCTTTGAACCGTGTTGGTTAGGTAGAAATTGGAAACGTGAATTATGTGTGAAAAACGTGGATGTTTGCTCTTGGCGTTGAAGCATGGTGATATATGAACGTTGACTGTTACCTTTTAGGCGTGTTTTGGGTTCGTACTTTGTGAGAGGTGTTCTGGGTTATTCAGTTGGGAAGAGTGGGGGAAGTAGGGAGTAGGGGTGTTTCTAGATTTTGGTTTAGATAAATTGTTATATTGGTGGTCTATTGTACGTCCATATTTGTGAATCCCTACATTTCTGTACTTCTGAATTTTGGAATTTAGGAATATTGGAATATTGGAATTTTTGAATTTTGGAATTTTTGAATTCTTGAATTCTTCCCTAATTTGAATGACTTCTCTCCCTGAATCACTAAATTCCAGAATCTCTAGATCACTAAATCTCTATATCTCAAAATCCCTAAATCCCCAAATCCCTAGACTCCTAGACTCCCAGACCCGTAGACCCGAAAATCCCTAGATTCCTAGATCCGAAAATCCCTAGACCAAAAAATCCCTAGATTCCAAGACCCCAAAATCCCTAGATTCCTAGATCCGAAAATCCCTAGACAAAAAATCCCTAGATTCCTAGACCCGAAAATCCCTAGACCCCAAAATCCCCAGATTCCTAGATCCGAAAATCCCTAGCCCCCAAAATCCCTAGATTCCTAGACCCGAAGATCCCTAAACCCCAAAATCCCTAGATTCCTAGATCCGAAAATCCCTAGTCCCCAAAATCCCTACATTCCTAGATCCCCAGATCCTTAGATACGTAGATCCCTAGATCCCTAGATCCCTAGATTCCTAATTCCGTAGATCCCTGAATCCCAGAAACCCTAAATACCTAAATCTCTAGATTCTCAAATCCCTGAATCCTAGAATCCCTAGATCCCCGAGTCCCAAGATCCCCGAATCCCTAAATCACCAAATCCTTAACTCCCCAAATCCCTAAGTACCCGAAACCCTAAATCCCCAAATCCCTAGATCCCTAGATTGCTGCTTCGTTAGATTCTTAAATGCTGAGATCTCGATATTCCTAAATTCTTTAATCCTTGCATTCCCAAATCTCTAAATCTTCACATTTCTAAATACCTAAATCCCTAAATCTCTATGTTCCTAGATCCCTAGATCCACTGAACTCCTTATGTCCCTCACATCCCGTTATCTCTATATTTCTACATCCACATGTATATCCACAAATCCCCAAATTCCCCCATCTTCGCATTACCCAAACTCCCTATACATCTAACCTCAAAATACATACTGTATCCACGCTCGTGGAGTTTCGAAAGCGTAACAAAACGTTGATAGCGATCAGTACGATCGATAAGCGTTTTTTTACGTGAAACTGAAGTTAAGTCTTTTGATGTCGTCTTAGCGCATTTAAGAAGAAGTCCGAAGCAGATTAGAAGGACAGAAAGGAAATTGAGACACAAGTCGAATTTCCGAACTCCGCTCCCTTTTTAATTATCCCGCGTCTGGAGTTGCAGTGCTTCATTGTACATTCATAATAGCCACTCGGAGAGCCTTAATGTTCTAAGGTTCTTATAAATATAGATATAAGGCGGAATTGAGCGTATTGCCATCCCGTCGACTCTTAGTTGGATGTATTTTTAATAGGGTTCGTTAACTGGTCTTGTGTCAAGCCGCAAAGCTTCTCCGTTCGAAAGTTAACTTACGCTCGACCGTTTTCTTTTAAGATTTCGCTTTGAACGATATAATACTTCGTAATCTTACGATTCTGCTTTCTCGGGATTACTTTCGGAATTTTGCGGGGTTAAGGGATTTCGAGATTTTTGTGTTTTCGGGTTTCGGGGTTTTGGAATTGCGAGATTTTTGGATTTTGAGATTTCGGGGTTTTGGTATTTTATATTTGAGTATTTCGTAATTTAAGAAGACAGAAAATTCAGAACTCGGAAATATGAAAATTTGAAACATTAGTTTTCAAAATTGATCAGAATAAAATTTTGGAAATTAACATCTAATTACTATTCTAAAATATTAAGAGCATAGTATACGTAATAAATATTTTATCTCAAACTCCTAAGATACTAACAATCATCTAAATTACATATAAACATCAGAGTTCTCAAAATTTACCCGCACTCTCAACCCACCATTCATTTAAATTTGAAACAGATATTTTTCAGCTAAATTTAGTGTCATACGACATAGACACCCTAAAATAATATATCAAACCCCATTTTTGCGAAGGAGAAAGTTGTTCAGAATCAAGTCAGTTCTAACCCCTCCCTGGGAAGAACACTAGTTGTGACACCCTGTATACGTCCAGCAAAATATTTACAATATCAATCACCAAAAATAGCAACATGAACCACGAACAATACCAATAACAATATTAAAAAAGCTCATAGAATATTCTACCCAAAATCTTTTCGAGTTCCCACCCCAATAAAAGCATCTTCAACTCGAAAGGGTTAACAATTAGAAATACCGCAAGCAATTGAAACTTTTCCAGCTTAACACTTCCCTAAAGAACGAACGGTACGTTTAACAAAACCTCTCGTTTTTTTGCATAATCCGAGCGATTTCCTATGTGCAGGGGCACGGAACAGCTAAGAAGTGCATTTTCCGTGTGCGAAAGAAGACGGAAAACGGCTCGTCACCTTCGAACAGGGGCAGGGCAATCCTATTTCTTTCTTATGCAAAATCTTCGTGCGCGTAGCCGTGTTAAGGGATTAAAAGTCCGTTCCGCAGGGTCAGCCGAAGGCTTAGAACGCCTAACAAGATTAGCTTAAGACGTCGAGTCCGCATACCCCGAGGATTACACATTATGTATTCACCTGGATGTATTCACGCAAAGATCTAGTTCGAGTTCCTGTTCGCGTCGAAGACGATGATCACGAATGAGCTTTGCTGGGACGTTGATGACCCCGCGATTTTCTGTGCGAGTTGATTTCTTCGATCGGGGGTAGATTTTTATACGAATGTAACAGATTTTTAGCGAAGGCTTTATACGATTTAAGTGGAAAAGTTAGGCGATATATTTGAGTCAGGATTATTTTATTGCAAATTAAATTGAAATTCGGGAGTTTCTATGTGGGAAATTTTTATAATCGGAAACGTTTGACAACTGATTAGGGGTAGTTTTCAATGTGAATGATTTCTGAATGATATGTGAAAGTTTTATATGAATTGATATGGACACGTTTGACAACTGATTCGGGGTAGTTTTTAATGTGAACGATTTCTAATAGCGATATTTTGAGTAGATCTATGGGGGTGATTTGATTAGTAAATGTTAGACCATTCGATTGAGGGTTGTTTTACTGTAGATTATATTAAACTGTGGCATTTTTAGGAATTTTTGGTATATGTTTAACTTTTATTGCCATTTGATTAAATAATGTTAGGCGATGTATTTCGTTGAGAGTAGATTTCATGGTAAGTGATTTTAAACATCGACATTTTGGGAAGTTTTTTAGCAGATATGAAATTTTTGTGTTAATTTACAAATTTGCAAATTTACTAATATGCAAGTTTACAAATGTATACAACTCCTAATCCCCAAGTCCTGAAATCCTCAAATCCTCTAATTCTCAAGTTCTCAAATCTTCAAATCTCTAAAACTCAAGATCCTCAATTCCCTAATTCTCAAGTTTCCAAATCCCTAAATTGCCGAGTTCCAAATTCCTAAATTCTCAAATTCTCAAATTCTCAAATCCTCAAATTTCCAACTCCTTAAATCTCCAAATTCCCAAAACTCCAAATTCCCAAATCCCCAAATTCCCATCACTTTACATCTCCAAATTCACAAACATCTCAAAATCCCCAAATCCCTAATCCCGAAATTTCCAAATCCCCTAATTCTCAAGTTTCCAAATCCCTAAATTGCCAAGTTTCCAAATTCCTAAATTCTCAAATTGTCAAATCCTCAAATTTCCAACTCCTTAAATCTCCAACTTCTCAAATTCTCAAATTCCCGACACGTTACATCTCCAAATTCACAAACCTCTCAAAATCTCCAAATCCCTAAATCCCAAAATTCCCAAATCTCTTAATTCTCAAGTTCCCAAATCTCCAAATTTCCAAAACTCCAAATCCCCTAATTCTCAAGGTTCCAAATCCCTAAATTGCCAAGTTCCCAAATTCCTAAATTCTCAAATTCTCAAATCGTCAAATTTCCAACTCCTTAAATCTCCAAATTCCCAAAACTCCAAATTCTCAAATTTTCAAATCCCCAAATTCCCAACACTTTACATCTTCAAATTCACAAATCTCTCAAAATCCCCAAATCCCTAAATCCCGAAATTCCCAAATCCCTTAATTCTCAAGTTCCTAAATCCCCAAATCTCCAAAACTCCAAATCCCCAAATTCCCAACACTTTACATCTCCAAATTCACAAATCTCTCGAAATCCCAAACTCCCAAAATTCTAGAATTCCAAAATTCCAAAACCTCAGAATCCCAGAATCCCAAAATCCCAAAATCCTAAAATCTGAAATTTCTGAACTCCCAAAATCCCAAACTCCTCGAAAAAATCGCTGCCACAATTCGATCCACGAATTCAACGCAACTTTCTGTTTCCTCATACACAAATCCTAATATCATTCGCAAAAATTATATTTCGTTCATCATTCCGACAGTTTCGCATTTTCTGTCGAATCGATACGACATCGTAAGGTACGAGTGACTTCTGACGCCCCGCCAGCTAACCATAAGCGAACAATTACTCAAAAGTGGTAGCATACTATCTCGGTCGGTTCGCTTTCTTCCTTTTCTGTTTCGCCCGCTTGCCACGGGACCTTTGTCGAGCTCCACGGTTCTCTTAATCAAAACACGAAGAGAAAAGACATTAAAAGCCACGCGGAGAGGCTCGGTATCTCGTCTCGAAATAAAGTTCTAGTCGACCGGGGGAAGATAACGTTCCCCCTTGGCGTTGCTCTCTTTCTTCCACTTCTTATACTGGGTATTCAAAAAAAAACCATTCAATGTTTACATAATGCGTAGCAGTTACTAAATACCTGATCAGTTTGCAACTGTCGCGAGAACTTTGTTCAAATCTGCGTCTTTCAGCCCCTCGTTTTAGAATATCGTTGCGGTTCCAAATATGGCAAACCAGTTTCGTATTTTCATCGTTGCAGAATTTTTAGTTTGATTGTAATTGAAATCTGCGGAATGATGGATCACCGACAAACAGTATTTGATGCATCGAATTTTTTTACTTCTTTTGATTAGCTATGTATGACGCAGATGCTTAGAAAGTTATAGGTTAAGGAGCTAACGATTTTTTCGAAGGTCACAGGTATGTGTCAGCGTAATGTTAAATAATGAAAGTCTTTTTGGATTTAGCGATTGTGTGGATTATAGTTGGTGTTCAGTTGGAAACTTGCTACTTGTGTAAATATGATTTATGGCTTGATACGTTTCAAGTGTAACGTGCGTCATGAGCTTGGGTAGATGTGAAGAGGTTAAGAAAATCGGTTTCTGTAGAATTTTTGTACTGAGGTATAACGGTGAGGTAAATATTTGTGTGTTGATAGAAATTAATTAGGTATGATGCTATGCAATTATGTTTATATAGCAGAAATGACCTTATATGTTTATTAAAGAGTTTTTTCTCATTGAACTTCGTATCCATCTTCTATTCAATATAATACAGTATAACTTTTAAACATTTTTCTGGTACAACAAACTGTGTAACAGTCAGATGCAGCATCAGTATATAATTAATCACTGTCGACCATGATTCAAATGTTTATAATAAAAATTCTTACGAATGTCCAAATATCAAGGAAGGTAATTTTTTATAATATCTATGTATTGTATCATTACATACATAATACCTTTGCGTTTATTACTATATATACATCGTGTTATAAGTTTCAAAAATTGAAATAGTTAATCATCTCATAATTAAGCAAAAAAACGAGTAAATTCGTGAACACCGTTTGTGCACGAAGACACGAGTTAACTTGCAGTCGGTGAACAGTGAGTTAAGATAATTCTGGATTATAAATATTCGAGGGTATTTTTCGAACACCCCGTACGGGATCGCCGGTCTAAATGCACTCTATTATTACGAATACACGCATCCAGCCGAGCCACACGGAGTCGCGTGTGATTTCTTCTTCCATGGAAGATTATGTCGGATTCTATGAAACGGGAAAAATGTTGCCGGCGTCAGATAAACCTTAACGGATCGAGAGTTTAATGCATGGCTTGCCGCACGAAATATATTCCTTTCGTAGTTCCGCGAATTAGTTTTCGAGAAGATAACGCGGTTTTTAATTGCCCGTTTGAAAATTATTATACTTTCAATTTAACACGGCAATCGTATCTCCGCGGGCCTCAAGACGAACATAAAACTGATATCAACTCGTGATGTACACGGATCTTAATTAAATTTCATTATTTTTATTATGACATAAAAATTACGAGTGCTGATCTTCTTCCTCATTGACCACTTCATTTTTTTCATGACTTCCGACTCTTGTTAACATTTAACTTCCCTAAGAATGCACATATTAACCGTAGACACATCATTTTTACATTTTTTGTTTTACATATAAAAACAGTTGTTTTTACAACTGTTCCAATGATTTCTATTTCAAAAGTCTGTTTTTAATTTTCCCTCCTACGTCATTTTGTCAGCATTTTTACATCACACTGAAAATTGTAGACTAGATTGTAGGAGGTAAAATATGGACATTAACTGTACTCTTTTGTGGACACCACAAAATATTTGCACTTTTTTATTTTAAATAACAACTGTATGTTCCATGATTTGTATTGCAAAAGTCCCCTGTTATATTACCTCCTGCGCCATTTTGTTTTCATTTTTGTCTCAATATTAAAAATTGTAGACAAGATTCACAAGTTATCTCTTATACATGACATCTCTTATAATTATTTTTAGATTATAAGGGTGGAATGTTTGAAGCCGCATTTATACTAGAAAGGATTCGTGTAATTTCTGGTTAGGTCATCTCTGATTGCATCCAGATGATTTTCAAATACGAAAAATGAAGAGAAATAAAAAAATTCCTAGGTGAATACCAGGCATACCAAGAGAGGATGGTACGAGTAAGTGGTGGTTTTGGCAAGGGGATGTTCTGATGCGATTTCACGCTGGATTTGCCTAAGATCTCCGCTAAGGAGCCCTTTAACCCTCCCCTTTTACCCTTCCCCAACCTTCACCCTTCCATCATTGGTTCCTGTGCTCATGGTTGGCGTCTTCTTCGACCCCTCTCCCCCTTTAACCGACCTCAACCCTCTCCGACCAGCTTCGCTCGCCGAAAAACCCCCCGAAGATTACGTGCCTTAGCACGATGTCGCCTAAAATGCCTTCATTGTTTAAAAGAACCGACGAGACTGTTGTGTTTCAATTAACCCCTTCCATCGCGTCTGGAATCGTAATAAGAATCGAAACAGTATTATTCGTATAGTTATTTGTATTTCATTTATTTCGTTCATATTTTTAGCATTTCGTTTCATTCATATTTTTAGTATTTCGTTTCATTCTTATATTTAATATTTTATTCATTTTGTTAATATTTTTAGTATGTAGCATATGTGTATCCTTTTTTAGTGTAGTATTTTATATACAGTTATGTATGTATATTTATATATATATTTTTAGTATAGAGTATATATTTTTATTCATTTCATTAACAATTTTCATTCATCTTATTCTTGTCCTCATTTCATTCAGTTGTATTTTAAAAATTTTTGTAAGGAAGACATGGGTTAAATTTTGACTTTAACTCTTTAAAACACTCAGTTATTAGTAAATTTCAGTATACTTTATTGCTAACAAATTTTGATATTAATTCGTTTATTGACAAGTCATCCCTGAAGAGGTTAAAGCACGAGACAAGTGTCATAGAAATTATGTTAAATTCATAAACGAATTTTCAAGAAGCGTTAAATCAATACAATTTCATTAAATAACATAGAAGAGTGGTAAATATACATGGACCAGAATTTGTACAATACAATAAAAAAATAGATAATCAATAGATGAATGTTAACCTCCCATTTCTATACGAAATATTAATGAATTTTTTGTTTCTTTTAATATCCGATCGTGTTCGCTGTTATTTAGATATTGATCTCGGTAGGCAACTCTCATCAATCTTCGTAAATATTTCAGATCGTCCGAGCAAGTGGAATAGCTAAATCCATAGTGTTCCTCGGCCGATGGAGGTTAGGTTTTGTTGAAACCCCCGTGGATTAGGAGCATTCGTGTTGCGTGTATATCCGTGTTTTAAAGACGCATGCAAGCCACTGTATAGAGTATATTTCGTTGTGTATGTGTCCTGATTTGTGCCGGTCTCTCTGCGCGTGTATGCAAACCCTTATGGCTTAAGCTAAGGCTAAGGCCGAGGCTCTCCCGTGGGATTACTACGTCATTCTGCAGGACTCTCTGGTCGCCAGAAGGATCAGCTCTCTTCCTTCTGAGGATTTCGTGGAGGATTCCATCCCGTTTCTAAATCAGGTTGTCAGCCACAGGCTGAATCATTTCGCGTTGTTTAACGGCTCATTTTGATTGTCGATCAATCTCCTTATATTTTTATACTTTACACGATTTCTTTATTCTTTTTCTTTACTTTTCTGAACACTAATTCATTTTTCAAAAAATTTGTTCTTTTTTATTACTGAAATAACTGTTCTTAGAACTTCTCATATGTTAATAAAAAACTATTTCTAAACAATCACATTTTTACATTCTCAACATTTTGTCCATATGTGACACTTAATCCCTTGCAATATCGTATCACACTCGTGACCTTATCACACGTGACAGACTCATATTTTCATCCTAATTGAAATTTGAGTTCAATTCTAATTATAATCTTCATAATCAAGGGTTACAAAATGTGCCTAACTTTTCTCTTTATTTGTCTTCATATTGTAGCAATAATTAGTAAGCTGTAAATGACGCAACTGTCTAAAATGTTGTACGTTAAGGGACTAAATTTCCATCCTACTCAATCATCTATATTATTAAGAATTAGTTCATTTACCTAATTGGAGATCGTATTACTTGGAGCTATGGATAATAAATAAGACAAAATAATGTGAACATATGTGATAAGATTTATTAATAATGAAGGTACTACATAGTAATATTTTCAACTGCCTTAGCTAACGTTTTACTGTATAAAAAATGCAATGAAATGTAATGAAATGTAGTGAAATGCAATGAAATGTAGTGAAATGTAGTGAAATAATTTATGGTACAAACAAGAATGAAACGAACCGCGTTTTCCGTGGCTCGAAGGATTGACAGGGTTGCATCGATTAAGAAGTTGCGGGCATATCACCGTTGAAAATCAATCGAATAATCCGTCCATCGTAGTCGGTAATAGACGACCGGAAGCTGTCCTTGGTGCCACCTAAATCATCCCCCAATGAGTTGGCGCTTACAATAACTCGTTACCGAAAATCCAAATTAAGCTCCTTAGTCGAGAAATTTACGAGACGTTCCACCCTCCCCGGTGCCACCCACCAGCGTCTCCCTTTTGGCATCTTACGAAGTCTTCCTTTTCTCTCGCAGTTTACCGAAGTAATTTTAATCTTTCGAGCACAGTGCATGCACACACCTGTCAGTTACCATGACGCGTACCAACGCAGAGATTGTACGGAGTCGCGCAGGTGTTGGAAAACAAACTCCCTGCGCTTCTTACCCCCTACGAAACGTGTATATACGTGGGGTACACATCGATCGTACGCGTGTACGCTTCTACGCATGTAAATGAATACATATAGAAACCCGGGAGACGAGAACGAGAGCACCCCTCTCTTATTCACCGTCTTGTATAAGAGCTTACTCTATAAGCGTCTTAGGGCAAGTTTTCACCCTTGCTTTCGTTCAACGGCAACTGAGTGATCCTGACTATCGGGGAAAATGCGCTTGAACCGCTTTCGTTTGCGCTCGAAATCGAATATTGCGAATTAATTGATTGATATGGCAGCTTTATTTCTGGGGAGGGGTTGTACGCTGGGGTGCACCGGTTTAGATGGAAAATCTTCACATTTCCAATCACCGAATCCATAAATTTTCATATCCCAAAATTCCTGAGTGCCCAAAATCTAAAATCTCCTCAGAATCTCCCTAAAATCCCCAAATCAAGTCCCTGAATTTCATGTGTCTCTACCTACCGTAAAACTAGGGGAGAAATATGATATTCCACGAGTGTTAATACGCTTAAGACGAACGGAATATCTCATTAGGAAGCCAAAAGCTTCGTTCGCAGATTTATTAGATACGTGTCATACTTCGGTACGCTATCGGCAGACAATATTGAGACGTATTTGCTTGTGCAGGGTGCGTGATCCTGTCCCTAAGAATCGGCTAACACTTAGATTTAGAAGGTTTCGTCGCGTGGCTGATGATCTTATAAGCTACACTAGCTGCGAGGTTATCTCATTACGTCTTATCTGGTGCTTTCGCCCCAACGCAAGCTTAGCGGTGCTGTAGAGCTTAAATCGCACGCGAGCTCCATGGACAGAGCCTTTGTTCGCACGCAAATCAACACCGGCCGTTGCTGAAAAGACTTTCTGATGTTTTTCTGACGTACAATTTTTAAACGAATCTTAACCCCTTTGTCTATGATTCTTTTCGGCAAGAGCAATTTAATTGTTGTAATTTTGGAACAAACAAAGAATATTCAAATGTTGGAGATATTTTAAATATGACGATTATTGATGGACGGTTTGATATTAAAATTAATCCAAACTCAGAATTTTCAGGATGCAAAATCAGAAAAATTTTTCAAATTCAATCGTGGTATATGAGACAAATGTGTCAGGTCACACTTGACCTCAGGTGCGTCACATAACTGTTATGTGCGTCACGTGTGGAGTACGATATTATAAGACAAGAGGGTTAGGTTAGGTTAGGTATTCATATGAGTCAAAGGTGTCAGGTCACACATGACCTCAGGTGCGTCACATAACTGTCGTGTGCGTCACGTATGGAGTACGATATTATAAGACAAGGGGGTTAGATTAGGTTAGGTATTCATATGAGTCAAATGTGTCAGGTCATACATGACGCACCTCAGGTGCGTCACGTGTGGAGTACGATATTATAAGACAAGGGGGTTAGGTTAGGTTAGGTATTCATATGAGTCAAATGTGTCAGGACACACCTGACCTCAGGTGCGTCACATAACTGCTATGTGCGTCACGTGTGGAGTACGATATTATAAGACAAGAGGGTTAGGTTAGGTTAGATATTCATATGAGTCAAAGGTGTCAGGTCACACATGACCTCAGGTGCGTCACATAACTGTCGTGTGCGTCACGTGTGGAGTACGATATTATAAGACAAGGGGGTTAGATTAGGTTAGGTATTCATATGAGTCAAATGTGTTAGGTCATACATGACGCACCTCAGGTGCGTCACGTGTGGAGTACGATATTATAAGACAAGGGGGTTAGGTTAGGTTAGGTATTCATATGAGACAAATGTGTCAGGTCACACTTGACCTCAGGTGCGTCACATAACTGCTATGTGCGTCACGTGTGGAATACGATATTATAAGGTAAGGGGGTTCAATACACATACTCGGTCAATCATCCACTTAAAATTTCACAAAAATAACACATCTTTGTTTATGACATATCTTGTGTTTCTAATAAATATGTATGGTGATCTGTTTATATATCCTGACAAATATTCATGCTAGGACAAAATGTTTTCGATAAAAATTACATTATTTTTGCGAAAGAATTACTTGGTGTATGTACATTTTTGTGTGGACAAGTAGAGTATTACGTCACTTATGATGAAGAATTGTTAGAAATAAAGGAACGAAAATTAGAATTATTATTTTTACCTTACTGTGTTTTAGACAAAAGTACAATTAATTTTAGATGATATTCAAATGAAACACCCTATGTAACTTCATCCACTTATTGTGACATATCCTTTCTGATTTTTGTATGTATTGCTGAATAATGAAATAAAAATAACTCTGAGGTTAATGAGTTAGCACTCGATGATTCACTCTCACCAGTCGGTTTAATACAATTTAAAGTATGTATGTTTAAAAATATCTTGTTACACATGTGATGTGTGATAATGAAACATTATAATACTGAAATATTATCCATCATAGTGACGTATAATAGCGACAATGAATAATAGAAAAATAACTTCAAAAGTATCCATTATACTTTTAAACTAGATAGTTGCAATCTGACAAAGTTAGAACAAAGTTAGACAAAGGTTAGAAATTTGTCTTATACATTTTTAACATTTAACAATCTTTTTGATGTTAAATTTAATGTAATACGGGATTATTAATAATATTACTTTGATGAATACAGCAAAATTGATTTGCAAATGGTAATATATTTCTGAGGTTAGGTGGTAGACGAAGTTTATAGGTTATGTGGTTAGCTGGATAGATTTTTGCCTCACTAAATCCAGAAGAACGCTATGCAGATGAGTCGCAAGCACGGTCGGGACTTCGATCCTAAGGTTTCCCCTTCGTCTTGGTGACTCGGTAATCCAAGACGATTTTGTTTAATCTCTCAAAATCGAATCAACCTGTGCCCCGAAGCCTCGACTAAAGAATAAGGATATTAGAATCTCTGCTTATAACTAATATACATTTATACCTAATTGAACAATTATGAACTTAACGAACGTATAAAATATATATGAATAAAATTTGGACAGAAAAGAATTTTTAAAATTTTAACACTTAAATGTAATTATGAAATGTTTGTAGAAATAATTATTTTGTAAATTGTTTATTTTTTAAAAATAATTGTTTAAAAAATTATAAATAATAATAAAATAAGTAATTGTAAAAATATTATTTTCAAAATTATAATTATAAAAATATTCAAATATAATGATTATAAAAGTAATTATTCAAAGAGCTATAATCATGAAAAGGATACAATCTATAAGAAAGTAATTACTTAAAAAATTGTTATAAAAAGAATAAAATAAGTAATCATAAAACTAGTTATTTTAAAAATTGTAATTACAAACATATTTAAAAATTTGTTATTTGAGATATAAAAAAATTACAATCGTACAAATAATGCAACATAATAAAGAGATAGAAGAATTTTAAAAAATGTATAATAATAAAATTATAATAATTTGTTAATTTAAGCGAGCACCCTGTATGCGATAGGTTTCCGAAGCAGTGCCTTAGCCACGTGACGGAATTCAGAATCCCTGGAAGTCCGACTGTTTCCGTTCTTGGTACTTAGCCTAAACGCGTGCACCAGAAGGAAAGTGTGGGTGGTTTCAGTATCTGTAGCTGATCCGGCGGATGCCGGCCTTTACAGATAAGCGGCCAACTCTTTCGAACTCTTTATCTACTACACCCGTCCTCTTTCTTTCTCTCTCTTTTCCTTTAGCCGTTTCCCTTCGATCTTCCGTGTCCTGTACTAACACTTTTCTTCATCCTGACGATGTATGTCATTCTCCTTCAACTTTTTACATTACTGAATTTTTTTTATATATTATCAAATTCTTAAGGTCGTGAAATTCAAAATATTCGAATTTCAATTCCTAAATTTTCAAATTTTTAAATTGCCCAGTTCCCAAATTTTCAAATTCACAGATTTCCTTTCTTAATTCTCGAATTTCAACATCCCAAAATTCTTACATTTCGAAATTGTCACATCCCCAAATTGCTATATTCCCAAATTCTTATATCTTCAAATTCCAACATTCCCAAATTCCAACATCCCGAAATTCCTATATCCCCAAATTTCTACATCTCCAAATTCCTATATCCCCAAATTCCTACATTCCCAAATTATTATATCCCCAAATTCCTACATCCCCAAATTGTTCTATCCCCAAATTGCTACATTCCCAAATTCTTATATCCCCAAATTCCTATATCACCAAATTTCCATATTCCCAAATTCTTATTTCCCCAAATTTCTATACCTTTCTATACCCTAAAATTCTAAGTACCCAAATTCCCAAATCCCCAATTCCTCAAATGCCCCAAGAAGTAACAACAAATAATTTTATTTAAAAAACAAAATTCAATCGAATCGAATTATTTCTCGATCGAGTAGAATGAATATAATTCTCAAACACACAGTTATCTGAACGATAGTGAATTTTTCCCGTGAGTGATTTAGAAACATTCGCAGCCGATCTGATATGGCGGATAGTCATCCCCCTAAGAGAGAACAGGGGTTCGAAGACGCAGAAAGAATATATATTCGCTAAAGATTTTTCGTCTCATTCCCTTGGCAGCTCTGTGCTCACCTAAAAAACCCATTATCACCGCAACACCACGACCGGGTGATCACGGGGTGTCGAAAAATATGTCCCAACTTTTTATCTTGTATCTGCACCGCCAACTTAGCGATGGGTGCAGAGACTGGCCTGTTAATTTATCGACTGACGACTTCGTTAAACCTTCTTACTGTTAGGTATATACAATTCTATTTTATTCTTTTTTTCATTCTAGTTTTGGAACTTGGGAAATTAGGGGATCTGGGGATTTGAATTTGGAGATTAGGAGGTTTAGGGGTTTGAGTGTGTGCAATTGGAAATTTAGGGATTTGGGGATTTAAGGATTTGGAGATTTGGGGATTTGGAGATTTGGGGGTTTGGGGATTTGGAGATGTGAGAATTTGGAGATTTAGGGATTTATGGATATAGGGATTCGAGTGTGTGCATTGGGAGATTTGGGAATTTTAGGATTTGAGGATTTGGATGTTTGAGGGTTTTGGGGATTTTGGGATGTGAGAATTTGGAGGTTTGGAGGTTTGGGGATTTTGGGGATTTGGGGATGTGAGGATTTGGAGATTTAGTGATTTAGGGATTTAGGGATTTACGAATTTAGGAATTTGAGGATTTCAGGATTTAAAGATTTAGGGATTTGACAACTGAGGGATTTAGGGATTTCAGGATATCAGGACTTGAAGATTTAGGAATTTGACAACTGAGAGATTTCAGGATATCAGGACTTGAAGATTTAGGGATTTGACAACTAAGAGATTTAGGGATTTAGTAACTGCAGATACAGGGTTTTATGAATGTGGGAATTTGAGAATTTGGGAATATAGACTTCGTGACTTCGTTTGGGAATATTGATATTTGGAAATTATGGAATGTGGACATTTGGGAAGTTTGGGATTTTGAAATTTAGAGACTTAGAAATATCGGAATTTGGAGATTAAAAAACAAACCTTAAAATTTAGAAACCAAAGAATTTGATAACTTGGGTTTCCTCAAGTTGGACAATTTAGAGATTTCAAAACCAAGAAACTTGAAAATATTGCATATGATTTACCCCTCTTATCAACTTGATCCTCAATAATTTATAATAATATAATACTACATTATTTAATTGAGCAATAACTCTAAATAAAACCTAACCTAACTCTTAATAATAATTCGGTCAAATATTACGTATAATGCATTTTGTATCCTAACCTAACCTAACCTAACTCATAATAATAATTCGATCAAATATTACCTATAATGCACTTTATATCCTAACCTAACCTAACCTAACTCATAATAATAATTCGATCAAATATTTATGAAGAAGATTAAACGATACAGTAATGTTAAACTGAAAAAGCGAAATGTCAAAAAAGTATCCAAAAGCTTCATAAGCGAAAGAAATCTATGAAGCGAAACTGTTTCATTTCTTCAAGGGTTGTCTTCCGAATGAATCTTATCTCATAGCGAGAACTGTCAAAGACGAACCGTTCTGACGCTTCCGTCGTGCTTCCTTCACAACGTAAAACGGGGAGATAACCGGAACAGCGATAGGGGCTGCACCAGAAATGAGAAATGTCTTTGCGGTTGCAGAGATTAAAGATTTTCCTCCTGATTGGCTGACATTTTTTCTTCTCTTTCTTTTATATATCGCGAACGAGACGAGATAATGTACTTAGAAATAACCTGGTAGTATTTTACAATATTTATTTACGATGTAACTTTAATAATTTATTTGCGATAGTTAGCGTAACTCATACTATGGTACAATGATAATATTTATTAGGGGATTCGAATATTGTTCATTTGTAATTTTATATCTTTTTAATTTTGTAATTTTAATTGTGTATCGTTGTATGAATATTATAATTACATATCATGTTACGTAATATTATAATTATGAATTGAAATATGATATAATACGAATTTTAATATAAATGAATTATAATACTTTTATAATACTATGGAATTATTTATATGAAATCGTATTATAATATATTAATATTATAACATCTAGTAATAATTTATAACACTATTCAATTATTTTATTGATATTACAGTGGTATGTTCCCAAATCTTAAAGTCCCCAAGTCCTCAGATTCCCAAGACCCCAAGTACCTAAATTCCCAAATCCCAAATTCAAAAATTCCCAAATCCTAAATTCCGCAAGTCCTCAAGTCCCCCAATTCTAAAATTTCTAAATTCCCAAGTCTACAAGTCTCAAAATCTCCAAATTCCCAAGACACCAAATCCACACATGCCAAAATCGCCAAATCCCCAAATCTTCAAGTGTCAAATCTCAAAATCCCCAAATTGTCAAGTTCCCGAGTTCCCAAGTCCACAAATCCCAAAATCCCCAAATTCCCAAGTCCCTAGGTCCACAAATGCCAAAATCCCCAAATCCCTAAGTCCTCAAGTGTCCAAATCCCAAAATCCTTAAATTCCCAATTTCTCAATTTCCCAATTGCCCAAATCCCAACACCCAAAAATTCCCAGCCCGACCTTCCCTTGTCCTCAACATCCACATAAAAATAACCAAACCCAGCGTTCTCTCCCCCTTCACTATATTTCTTATTACATCAAAAATTATGTTCATACAGTTAACCTTGTCCGACTCTAAAACCTTGAATTTTGGATTGAATTTGTAAGCGTTGGCAGTAAAGCAAAGATCAAAGAAGTACATAGCAACGAATATGTTTGAGCCGGAAGGTTACGTAGCTAATAAACATACCACATAATACGGTATTTCGTGGCGAAATCTGCGGAGTGGAAGGCTACCTTAAACCAGCTGATCCCCGTACAGAGACGAGGCTAGGAGCAGGCACCTTAATGAAAACTGTACGTCCCTGGATTAAGGTGGCCGTTGGTCAGCCTCCAGTCTTCCTAGGTACGACCTGTCTTATGCAATCTGGGGGCAGACCCTATGGCGTCCAGCGTATTAGATGGAAGTTTAGGGCATTAATACCTAATATCATGCTACCGACGGTAAATCCTTTGTTGGTCATCTCACAGGGAGACTTAGCACCTTACATCACCGATAACGTCCTCTATCAGTTTATAATCGAATAACCTAAGTCGATTAATGTATCTATCAAAGACAAAATACATATTACTTTTATGGAATTTTACGAAAATTTTGGGTTACTTTTGTTTTTATTAGACTTTTGTAGAATTGATGGTTTTGTATGTAAAGTATGATGGTGTTTCTATTTTGATTAAAATTGTATTTTTGGAGTTTTATGTAGATGCTGTGTTAGTAAAAGATCAGGTTGGGAATTTTTGGGTTTTCAAGTTTTAGGATATGAAATTTGGGATTTGGTGTTTTGGGGGTTTGAGGATTTGGGAACTTGGGATTTGGGAATTTGAGATTTCGAGACTTGGGACTTGGGATTTAGGAATTTGGGATTTGGGGATTTGAGATTTGGGGACTTGGTATTTGGGGAATTAGGATTCGGAGACTTGGAGACTTGGGACTTGGGATTTAGGGACTTGAGATTTGGGGACTTGGCACTTGGGATTTGGGATTTGGATATTTGGTATTTGGGAACTTGGAATTTGGAGACTTGGAAACTTGGGTCTTGGGATTTAGAAACTTGGAATTTGGGGATTTGAGATTTAGGGATTTCTGATTTGAGGACTCGAGATTTGGGGACTTGGGACTCAAGGATTTTGGGTTCTGATGACTTAGGATTTAAAAATTTGGGTATTTGGGTACATACAATTTGAAGATTTGGTAATTCGTGAACTTTGGAAGTATAGAAACATAAAAGCTTCGGAATTAAAAATTGTACAGATATGAACATTCAAATTTTGAAAATTTGGAAATTCTATAAATAGGGAATTTGAGAATTTAGGAATATAGAAAGAGAATGTGTTAATATACAAGTATGAAAAAGATACTTAGGAATTTAGTGATAGTGATTTTACGATTTTGAAAAGAGGATTTTTAAACTTCAAAGATTTGGAAAATCTAAGAATTTGGGAATTTGAATGTTTCGATATTAATAGATTTTAGGAAATAATAATAATATTTCAAAATATTAATCTCCCGTAGTTTAAAAAATCCCGTATTCATTTTCTTCCTCAACTTTGGCTAATAAATATTTCGTTGTTCTTCGAACGCGATCTCATCGGAGGCAACTTTTCCCTCCATCTTCTTCTTTTCCCTGTTTCCTACCGTTCTCCATTTCCTCGGTTCCGCAGAAGTCTGGGATTATGACCTGAAGTGGGATAGACTCTGGGACTTAAGTCAGGGTTACACAAGGATCGCAGCTATTGTGCCATCGCCCAGCTCTTATTGTCTCGGGATAGACGAGTGGATCTGCATATGCTTAGCACGGGAGTTAGACTTCTCTTGGCGATCTTCAGCTTCACGAATCATCTGGACCCTCGAATTCGAATCCTGAAATGTGAAAGCGTGCGCGTCTATTGTCAGTCGAATCTATAAAGCCGGAACTAGCTTGATTGTTCGAGTAGCTTTGTTCTCCGTTTTCAGCCATTACCTTTCCACGAAACTGACTAAGAGGCGACCGAACGTTCATATTTTTCTAACGATAACAACTGTTCGTTCTGGAAATAAAATGCACTGTACATTCATTTTGAAAAAATTATTTTTTAAAATTAGGAGTGCGATAAATGAATTATGCAAACATGTAACTTTTACGTTACGATGTGGTTAAATGGAATATGTTCTGTTCTTGTAAATGAAGGGTTTTGAGGATTCAAATCCCGATATTTTGTATCATTTTCTTTTTTAAATGTCTAATTATTAATTTGAATTTGAATTTTTATTGCAATTAAATTAATAAATTTTTCATAATTATTTATAATACAAAATTTTGTTCGTATACATATTTTGAGATGTTTTATAAATTATACAATTTTCCATAATGGACAATTATTGTTTATAGAATTAACAGGAAAATAATTTATTTTTATTTCAGGAAAGAACCTTCCAGTTCACTGTGTCGTCGAGACGATTCACAATATTGTAGAAAGTCATGTAAGCAATTCTCGTGAGAATTGGCGGAGACCTCAAGTAGAGACGGACTCCTACGTTATCATTCCCGTAGCCATGCCTTTTCAAGTAAGTATACATATATTTTCAATTAAACTCTTTATTTAACAATAAAATTTAATCTGTAACAATATTGTTAATAAATTAGGAGAAGAAAGTGAAAACGTGTAGTGGAGTCTCGTTATATTGCCGATTTACACTAGTGTACTAGTGCTACATTTTTTAACATTACAACAAATATATATATTGTGATGTTACAGTATTAGTGACTTTACACTATAGACATTGCACTATTAATGTTATGCCACAAGTACTACACTGTTGACACAACACTACTGATAAATTATGGGATCCAAACTAAGAGATCTACACTAGTTCCTTCGTTAAACTTCTAAAAATATTCTAATTCTACAACTCTATTTATGGCAATATATTGAGAGTCCACTATATAATGTTTACAAATTCTCATACAAACCGTTATCTATAACATTCTGCATGCATAAATAAATAAACAAGTAATCAATTTTTTTTTAATATAATTGAAAAATTCCGTAAAAAATTTGCTTACTATAAATATCTACATGCACATTAAAAACCCGAATTAAAATATGAAACATAATATTTTGATAAATAATTAAAATTCCGTAGATTTGATTTTTTTAAGGAGATCATTCGTTTGCTTTTATAGGATTTAGTGGGAGAGGCGTTGATACGTCTTGGATATTCGAGTGATTTGATACCCGGTGCTAGGGGAAGCATCGTTATAAGAAACTGGAAACCACTGCCAATGGAGAAAGTCGCGGACGGTCCTCTTTTAACAGTGGGTGATATTTTAGCCGAACTGACGTCGGTCGCGACTTTAAAGATTCAAGTGTACAGATCGAGACCACCACCGCCAAGTCCAGCGGCCGAAGTTAGAAATAAATTGTTAAGACTGCTATTGTTGCATAGCCACGCGCTTCTCGTGTCAGCTGGTTGCCCTCTAGACGAGGTAACTTTTTTTCCTTTTCTTTTATAAAGAAAAAGACTAACATTACAATAGTAATAAGTTATCAGGTTAAAATAACTAATAGTCTTATCATTAGTTAACGGTATAACAGTTATATTATACTAGAACTTCCATTTTTAACATATTTCGTTTTTCTGTGTCTGTGAAATTCGTTCATCTGCGCAAACGCACTCACGGTATAGACTGCGCATATACATGCGCATGCGCGCACCGACTGCGCAGTTGCTGTCCCATAGGATTCGCGTTTGCGCATGTTTAGACTCAGCATCTAATCTTAAATCCCATTGATTTTTACATTACAACTGAATAATTAGATCTTTTTGTTAAATGAAGTATTAAGATGCTTTATACAGTGTTTTTCATCAGATACACAGTATTATTTCGGTAGATTGTGATATTTCGTAAAATGTTCATGATCTTTTTATTTTTACTGCTTATCATCTTATTTTTTGAACTGACCCTTCTTTGCATTATGTAGCAAATATACTGTGTAAAACATACTGTTCATTTGAACATAATTAAATAGCAAATCTTAAAATTAACAAATTATTATAAACAGTCATAATCTTACAACAGTTATTTTTTATCGATATCAATTTGCACTGTTATATCATTTTACATAGCAACGATAGAGAGATACGTTTGAAACAAAGATTCGGGTGGACTATGTTAAAGTGTCGAGTTTAAGAACGATTCAGGATTAAGCACCGCAAAAGAGTCTTGGTGTAAGACTCTACTTATAAGTACGTAAAATGTAAATCCAACCAGAAAGTGTTTGTCGTTGGGACACCTAATCTCATTAACAAGTCCTCCGGCTGATGTCCTTGTTCTTCCTTTAAGAACCAGCGGTAATCTCCGGTGGAGTCCTGGTCGCGATTCGACGATCTTCACCTTAAACAAATGTTTTCTCGGTTTCAAGTCGCCACGATGTCATTTGCAGTCCTTCTTTTCAAGATTAAAGACTTCATTTGATTACTTAAAATTTGCCTTTATTGGTAGCGATAAATTTAGGGATTTGGGAATTTCAGGATTTTAAAAATAGGGAATTTGGGAGGAGGGGAAGTTGAGAACTAGGGAATTTAGAAATATGAGAGGTTGGAGAGGTGCAAATTTGGGGATTTTGGGATATAGGGACTTTGGGATATAGGGATTTTGGGATATGGGGATTTTGGGATATGGGGATTTTGGGATATGGGGATTTTGGGATATGGGGATTTTGGGATATGGGGATTTTGGGATATAGGGATTTTGGGATATAGGGTTTTTGGGATATAGGGATTTTGGGATATAGGGATTTTGGGATATAGGGATTTTGGGATATAGGGATTTTGGGATATTGGGATTTTGGGATATAGGGATTTTGGGATGTAGGGATTTTGGGATGTAGGGATTTTGGGATATAGGGATTTTGGGATATAGGGATTTTGGGATATAGGGATTTTGGGATATAGGGATTTTGGGATATAGGGATATAGGGATTTTGGGGTATAGGGATTTTGGGGTATAGGGATTTTGGGATATAGGGATTTTGGGATACAGGGGTTTTGGGATATTAGGATACTAGGATTTTGGGATTTTGGGGTTTTGAAATTTTGGAATTTTGGAATTTTGGAACTTTGGAGTTTTGGAATTTTGGAATTTTGGAATTTTGGAATTTTGGAATTTTGGAATTTCGGAATTCTGGATTTCTGGAATTTTGGAATTTTGGGATGTGGAATATTGGAATTTTAGAATTTCGGAATTTTGGAATTTTGGAATTTTGGAATTCTGGAATTCTGGAATCCTGCAGTTCTGTAATTTTGGAATTTTGAAATTTTGGGACTTAGAAATTTCAAAATTTGAGGATTTGAGAAATTTGGAACTTAGGAATATAGAAATTTGAGAATTGAGGATATAGAAATTTTGGAACTAGACTAATAGAAAATTTAGAAACTTGAGGTTTAAAAAATTGTAGGATAGGAAAATTTGTGAATTTCACAATTATGAAACCTTAAAATATTTAAAAACGTTCATTTTTCCGAACTTGTCGAGTTAGAAGGGCAAACGCGGCCTTACGAGGGCAACGAAGATCTCATAGCGTGTGATAGGATTACTCTTTACTCAGCCAAATTCGCATCCTTCATCAAAAGCCCCCTCGATATCGGAAGAAGGAGAAGGGCGAAGGGGTGGGCGCCACCCCGTTCAGGCGGGCATTATCTAAGTGCACTCTCTTTGAAGATCCTGCTATACTCGCCCATCCCCGAACTTTAATGCCGCTCGCGGTGGTCTATGATTACCAATTTTCTCTGACAGACGTTTCCTACTCGAGTTTCGGCCCGTCGGCTAATGGCGAACGGTTGTGTATGGAGAACCAACGGCTCGTGTGTTCGTGCGACTTAATCTGCCGATCATTCGACCCAAGACTTCGGGACGATTTACGAATTCCCCAGAAAATTTGCATGATTTCAGACTTTAGACTCCTGCTATTTGAATTGCCTTCTCTGAACCGATCTACGATGATCTTTTGTCAAAAATTGGTTATTACGGATTTGTGTGGATTTGGATAGTAATTGTGGATATATTTATCTAATTGTGAATTTATGTGCATTCGTGAATAATTTGTAGAGGTGATTATGGATTTATATGGATAGGAATTCAGTACTGCGTTTCTATGTTGATATTTAGGTAGTAATTAGAGGTTTGTGTAGATAGGTATTTGTCTAGTAATTGTGGCTTAGGTGGGTGTTTAACTAGTAATTACGGACAAGATGTTTGGAATAAACATTTGAAGTTTTGTAGTTTGAAATTTTTGCACTTTGAGGAAGTGGAATTTTCTAATTTTTGAATTTTGGGACTTTAGAATTCTTAAACTTTGGTAGTCAAAAACATTGAGATTGTATTTTTTAGGACTCCAAAACTTATAACTATGAGATTTTACAATTTTAGGAGCATAATTTTGTCATTTCTTCGTATTTGCAATTTCTTTGTATTTTACAAGTTTGGAATTTTGGAAATTTCGAATTAAAAAATTTCGTAGCTAAACTAGGAAAGTTAAAGTATTTCCAAAAATTTTCTAAAAGTTCGTAAACTTTCAATATTTCAATTCATAGATAAATTTACAAGGTACATTTGTAAAATTATAAATCTGTGAATTTATAAATTATTCACCTTGACAACCAAGAACCTAAAAATTCCTATATCTTCAGTATTCGACATAATTATTTTTCCAAATCTTCCTAGACTTAAACAAGAATTAAACATAACACTAAAAACAACTGAATCTTCCTACACATCTGTATATGAAAAATGTGTGAAATATATGAATAAACCGAAGAACCTATCTCCAAACGCTTCTAAATACTGACTAGTCTCAAGAAAATTACCACAGTCAATCTGAGCACCTAAGAAAAATGAACCTTTAATCAATAACGAACCTAGAAATTACCGAATAGAGCATTTCCTAAATGTTTCCGAATTTAAAGTCTCCATATCGCCATTTTCCGTAAGGCAGCGTCCTCGTTCTCAGCCGTTTCCACACGCGCTATCGTAACGATAATAAGAAGGCAGATTATGGAAAAGTTTCGGCTCGTAGGAAGTAGTACCAAGTTTGAAAAACGCTCGCGTTATCTGGACAAATGATTTATAAGAATATCTCAGCGAGGATCAAGGTGCTCGACGCCAGTTTAATAACCCGGTAATCCGTCTCGTATCCACGGCACCTTGGTGGTGCCAGATACGACGCAGAACAATTATTATCCACAAGCCTGTCACCCGCTGGAATTTCTCATCCGACGAATTTTACAGCCCGGCACTTAATCACTCAGGTAGTCAGCCGTGACTCGTCTAAGTTGACAGGGCGCGAGATTTCGCAAATCGGTTGATAAACATGTAAACACATCGTCGAAAAAAGAAGGAGAGAGAAGGACGGCGAAAAAATGGGAAACGGGCCAGGCAGGTTTATCTGACAACATTCTGCCGTAATTCGAGGCCTGATTTACGCCTATTTATTATTACCGGATGACGCAGTAGCATCAGCTGATCATCCGCCGTAAATCAATCGACGTGGCGAGAGCTGATCAAATATTTTCAAATGAATTCATAGTATTGTCAACGACTTCAGACTTTTCCGTAATGCTCGGAACAACGGTGACAGGGAATGCCGGGATATATTAATCAAGATTTTAAACAAGATCTGATAAAGATTCAACTATTATCGCCGCTTTTTTTATGACGTATTCTGCGTAAACGTTCGTGACGTGTCGTAGGTAAGCGACTGCTTGCTAAGCCTTTGATAATCGTCGTAAATTACCATGATATTATTAGCAGCGTTAGAGCGGTTACACGAGAGTTACAATTTTCGTTATGTTGATCGATGCGAGGTTTTGCAATAGATATCAAGATATGCCTTCAGAGATCTACTATCGTTTATTCGTTTTTCGAGTCCTCTGTAATCCTTTGTCTGGTGTAAAGTTTCTCAATACATGGCCCTTACGGTTATACAACTGACCGAGAACGCATATGTTACGATTATATAAATTTTTGTATTTTATTTAGTCACAAGAAAATTTTCTTGAAGAAAATTCATCCGTGGTATCTCCACAAAAAGTAAATGTCTATATGTATTTTTTTATAAATATAAATTAAATCAAGAAAAAAGAGTGGGAGTATGTGCTGCTCGAAAGAGCCAAGACAGGAGTCTATTATAGTAATTACATTTATATGTCGGTAACAAAAGTAACAAATCCGAATTTTTGTCCAGTACTTAAACTTGGCGCGTTGTTTGGTTTACAGATGACATTATTATCTCTATGTAGAGGTGGTAACGAATTGTCCGAGGATACCAAGCGAAACTTCGAGTCGTGGTTGCAACAACAACAGTTGGGTTTAGGCTTGAATCCAATGGTACCTACCTCGAACCACCATCATCATCACACGCAGAGCCCTCAACCGGAAGGCGGTGGTACCATCAGCACAGCTGGTGGTACAATCGGTCCTCCACATCCAGCTCTGCTTCAATACTCGCATAAAACAAGGATGAGAACAAGTTTCGATCCTGAACTGGAATTACCACGCCTTCAACGATGGTTCGGTGAGAATCAACACCCGTCACGTCAACAGATTCAACACTACGTCTCGGAATTGAATGCCCTAGAGTCGCGACGGGGCAGGAAGCCATTGGACGTAAATAACGTTGTCTACTGGTTCAAGAATGCCAGGGCGGCTCAAAAGAGAGCCGAAAACAGGGGTGTCAATGGGTACAGCCCTCCTGGGCTCAGTCCAAGGGGTGCCAGTGTTGTTAGCGAAGACTGTACCGACGAGGAGGACGATTCCAGAAATCAGGTAAATCCAGTCAAAAATAGTCATTTGTTTACTTTACTTTGTCATAAACATTTTACTCATCTTCACTCATTTTGCTGAGTGTGATCAAGGACGTGGTCTTCCGACCTCAGCATATATTGTTCACATATGTTAGCATATATTATTTATCATATGTGTATTATTCTTCATATGCAATAGCATATATCACTGTTCATTTATATCAGCATATAAATTTTTCACATGTGTTAGCATATATTATCCTTCATATGTAATAGCATATATGTATTATTTTTCATATATGTTAGCATTTATTATTGTTCATATATGTTAACATATATTATTGTTCAAATGTATGAGCATATATTAATGTTCACATATGCGGGTATCTATTATTGTTCATATATATCAGCACATATTACTGTTCATACACATCAACATATATTATTAATCATATACATTAGCATATATTATTGCTCACATATGTCAGCATTTATTACCGCTCACACATATCAGCATATATTATTGTTCATATCTATGAGCATATATTATTGTGCACATATGTCAGCATCTATTACCGTTCACACATATCAGCATATATTATTGTTCATATCTATGAGCATATATTATTGTGCACATATGTCAGCATCTATTACCGTTCACACATATCAGCATATATTATTGTTCATATCTATGAGCATATATTATTGTGCACATATGTCAGCATCTATTACCGTTCACACATATCAGCATATATTATTGTTCATCTGTATTAACATTTATTACTGTTCATATATATTAACATACATTATTGTTTATATCTATTAGCATATATTATTGTGCACATATCAGCATCTATTACCATTCACACATATCAGCATACATTATTGTTCATATGTATTAACATATATTATTGTTCATATCAATTAGCATTGCTCACATATGTCAACATATACATGATCATATTAGACTATGTTACCGTGCATAACTGTTTCTATAATTGTTCTTGTGTATATATGTTACAGTCTACATCGCCTTCCCCTTGTCCACCTGGAAGTCCTCCCGTTGGGCCATTATCCTTGACAACCAGACCAGAAGACCAACAACCACCACCGACAACGCCGGCCTCGGTGAAACAGGAGGACGCCAGAGTGTCCTCAGGTTCCGAGGACGAAGAAACAAGGCCGACAGGTCCTTTGCCGCCTGGATTTTCTTTGGTACCGAGTCCGATGTTCGGTCATGGTATCATGTACATGTCACCTTACCTACCGCCACGTGGACCAGCTGGCTGTTCTACCAATATGCTGGACGAAAGAAGGAAAAGGAACAGAACCTTCATCGACCCCGTGACGGAAGTGCCAAGATTGGAAGCTTGGTTCACTCATAATACTCATCCCAGCCATGCGGTAAGTTGAATAATTTTATTCAAAATAATTCAAATTTTTATATTCACGCATCGAGGCACTATTATTTTTCAAAATCGGAAGAGGAAGCTTGTTAATTTTAATTCGAGGAAGTTAGAGTAAAGTTTGAGTCCTAAGATAATTTTGAATTTCAAAGTTTGAGATTGATTAAGCTGATTGCGTTCGAAATTGATTAAACTGGCTGAATTTGCAATTGATTAAACTGATGGGTTTCGAAATTGATTAAACCGATTGGCTTTGAAATTGATTAAACTGATTGATTTCGAAATTGATTAAACCGATTGAATTTGACATCTGCGTTTCTGTTTCAATTAAAGAGAATTTTATAACGAAATAGAAGAACTAGAGCAACAATTTTGTAATGACTGTTTGTTAAATATGCTTGAGGAAATGTTTGTTTAATTTGCAGCTGATACTGAAATATACGGAGGAACTGAACCGGATGCCGTATAGACAGAAGTTTCCCCGGTTAGAGCCGAAGAATGTACAATTTTGGTTCAAGAATCGCCGGGCCAAGTGCAAACGTTTGAAAATGGCGCTGTTCGAGGGCGAAGCACCTCAGCCACATCCATATCATGCAGATTAACTCGTTCCCTCATGTAACGTAAAATAGGAACAGTGAACGAGGCCTCGGGAGGCAATTAACGACTATGTACCGCAACACGAAGACGGAAAGATGAAGAAGAATGAAACATCGTTAATCAACCTGTTACTCATTAATCTCGTTGACTTTGCGACCACCCTCACGGCTCGCACTTTTGTTGTAATTAACGCGTAACGATTAATATAATTATTATTGACTCTCGATGAGTGTACATATGAAAATGCTATGGAATAAAAACTGTACGTCATAATTCGTCGCATATTTACTGTCCTTCGCTAAATTTATTCATTATTCTCCTTTCATCGAATATATTAATACTAATTACATTACTACTATTTATTATTAATTTACAAAATTATTTTGTTGTCGTTTATTTTCATTATTCGGTAAAATCGATCAATTTCAGTTTAATTTTTTCCCTTGTGATTGAAAGAGTTACATAACCTCAAACAGAAGGGAGAAATTCTTAATTTACAATTCTAAATTGAGTTTATTAAAAATTATTTTCAAAGTGATTATTTGAATTAGTAGCTTAGTTTTGAATAAAGTGCTTTGTTGTGGTAAATTCGAAAAAATAGAAGAAATTTCTTTTGAAGAATAATTCACAGAGAGAATTTTTTAAATTAATGATATATTTTGAAATTCTCATTTGCAAATTTTATATTTTCTGTAGCTTGTTTGAGAAACTTAAAAAATGAGAAATACCCTTCAAAATTAGAAAGAGTTCGGTCATATTTGACATTAGGGTAGCAATCTTTAGTGTCACTTAGGATGAAATTCAACGTACATCGGGAAACATAAAATTTCTCTGGCATATTCAATATCTACGTGGTGAAGGAAGTATGTGATATTGTCAGCAAGTCTACAAATACATATTCGAGTTGAAATCTCACCCTAAGATAAGACGAACGTGTTGTTTTCGAGTCAACCCTAACTCAAACGTCACAATAGTTATCTTCGTCTGAAGATGATGGACACGTCTGTCGTCCGATAAAGTATTTATCATTGATATTTATTATTAATGTTTATAAATCAGCTTAATGAATGAATAACTTAAATTAATTTATGATTATTTACTGTTTCGTGAAGAAAAATGAATTTTTGTTCTGTTGAGTTTGATAATTACAAATAAATTTTGAAGATTATATGAATCAACTGTAACTTGTATAACAACTAAAAATGGTTAATTTTTAAGTTAATAAAAATTAATAACCTTTCAAATAAATAAAAGTATCACCCACAGCATGTATAAAATTAAAAAATTAATATTTGAATAAAAACTGGAGTTAATATTCTAACTCCAAATAAAATGAAATCTTACCTACAATTTAATTTTTTATTAAAATCTTGCATGTAAAATTATTTATAAAACATAAAATCTCTAACAAATGAACTAAATTAAATTAAAATTAAAAAATGGTAATATTTTTTCGTTGCATGTTACATATTTTCAAGAAGAACAAATTAAATTCTTTCAATAAAAATATAACCATAATCGAAATCTTACTATAAATCATTATCACGATGTCATATTTTGTAAAATTTGTTAACATCGAAAAATGTAATAATTTGCAAAATTTGATAATACACAAAAAACTGATCATGAAAGTAAATGAAAATACAATACCATTTTAGATACCGAATTTGTATCTTAAAGCAGTTAAGTCTAAATTTCAAAATATTTAAACATTAAACTAAATCTACAAGGTGACAAAAAACCTCCCCACATAAAAAATTCCCCTAAGCAATTTCCCCTATATGAACCTGTATCTCTCAATAATTCCATTCAGACACCGAAGTAAGACGAATGCAGATATGATCGTAAGACAGAAGTTTATTTTCACTCCACCAGCGTAGACAAGATCGTACGAAGACGAAGGAAGAGCAGTCATCTATGAGGTATACGATGCTGCGGAGATGGTAGTAAAGTCGGTCCGGATTTAATGAGGATAGGCGGATTTGTCCAATTAAAATTGTCTTGCAAAGATCCACGTAGGTCGACGGTTCATTCACAAAACATCGAATTTCGACTTTACCGCAACAGTCTCTTCTTATCCCAGACTATACAGCTACAAACTCGAACTGTTATCCCTTTCGTTATCGTTACTGCGAGATTCGACTCTCGAGAGTCGAGTGAAGTCGAGACATCGCTAAGAGGGTGGCAAGGATTTAGGGTGGCTCCTCCGAAAATTGGGACTCTTTCGCTAATACCAGATGAAACGTCTTAAATAAGTATCTCCAGACTTTCAAATTTATTTTCCCTTTTATCTTCAGAATTCTGACGTGATTTATACGAATATTTGCATATTTTTAATGACGTTCTGAAAAAAGTTTGAATTCTTTCGAAATTATTAATTGATATTATTGTTCCGCTATGTTTATACATCACGTTATACATCCTTAATTTTAACATTCTTTAAATCCTGAATTTTAAATATCAAATACGTAAATTTCTGTCTTCAAATCCTTAATTTTTAAACTTTCCAAACCCCAAAGCTTAAATTTCAAATATGTCAATTTCTAAGTCTTCAAATTTTTAATTTTTAAATTTTCTAAACCCCGAATCCTAAATTTGAAATACCTAAATTTCTGAATCTCCAAATCCTTAATTTTTCAATTTTCTAAGTCCCAAATCTTAAATTTCATATATGTAAATTTCTAAGTCTTCAAATTCTTAATTTTCAAATTTTCTAAATCTCAAATACCTAAATTTCTAAATCTTCAAATCCTTAATTTTTTAATTTTCTTCACCCCGAATCCTCAGTCCTCAAATCACCCAACTCCACAATTTACAAATTTTCAAAATAGTGACTCCAGCACGCGATATCGCGTGTCTCAAACTCGACCATCCAACTTACAAGTTTCATACAGCAACGCAAAATAAAACTAATTACACAGATAAAAGGTATTTTACAAATAATATAAAAATTTTTGACAACGGAAATAATGAGATGTAAAATGTGGAGCACGGTTAACCTTGAATTACAATAACGTTGAATGTTGAAATATGACAAAAAGGGGATAGAATTTCGGTGGAGGCGACATACCTCATAACGATTTACTAGGGTGTGGTCTAAATTGTTCCCATGCTGGCTGACAAATTAAGATCAGATAGAGGGATGATCCTCAGAGCTGCTGACTTTTAGATTTTCATAAGACATCGAACTGCCACCCTACCGACTTCTTACGTTTCTCTCCCTTCTTTCCATACCCTTCGACCCCAATTTCCTTATCCGTCAGACTAGCTTGATATTCCTAACTCTATTTTAAAATCAAACTTTCTTCGGATACGATCTATATTATTTCAATTGTACAATTTGCGATTATGTATGATATTTGGAGTTTGATCTGAAAGTTTAGGAACTTTCAATCCCGCGGTAGTTTCATTTTTGGAGCTAAATTTTTCAAGCACGATATTATTATTGAATTTGAAAATTCCCAAAACTCCAAATCCCCAATTTCCCACATACCCAAATCCTGGATTTAAAAATTCTCAAAAGCACCTCTTCCTAAATCCCTAGAAAAGTCCTCTGAAAAATCCAAACCATCATCCGTTCACGTCAAAACAACGTCTCCACCTCGATCTATTGAAAGTCGCGTCCAGCCTCCCGGGCAAGGGCAACGGTAACGTCCAGGTCTTCTCTAAATCGTTAGGTTTCCAGGGAACTTGCTACTGTATCGTTCGCAACAATATTAGGACGCTTTTATTGCTCGTACTGATCGTATCCAACGATCTAGTCATCCTGGACAGCATGATGTATAACGAAACGTCGCGTCCGGCAGCTGCATGGAAACAGAATAGTTAGGCATATCCTAACCGCGGCTGATAGGAGAAACAGCGTGGCTCTCCTCCGTTTTCTCTTTCTCTCGGTCTCCTCTGTCTTGTTCGCCGTTATTATTCAGGAACTTTGCTGACAGCTCCCCGGATAGGCAGATAAGAACGTCCTCTGAATGCCGAAGCGTGCACAATGCTCCTTTTGGAACGACATATACCCACGTCTCGCGGTTACTTTACTCCTACACGTAACAGCCGTACGTACAATCGTCGTGTGGAGACTACAGTTTAGCACGTAATGAGAAGTACGGAAGGTAAATTCGGTAATTATTTAGAAAATGACACGCACTATTTCGACGATCTGCATATTCGTTGACAAGCTATATCTATTTTTAGTTACTTTACTTCTACGTCCATACGTAGATACAATCATACGTATATTGCAGGCATATGTGTAATCGTATGGGGATTAGTTTAGCACGTAATGTGACCCATACATGTGGACGGTAAATTCGGTAATTATTTAGAAAATGACACGCATTAAGATTTCAGGGATCTGCATATGCATTGACAAGCTATATCTAACTATTTTTAGTTACTTTAGTCCTATATGTAGGTACAATCATATGTGCATTGCAACCATACGTGTAATCTTCGTATGGGGACTGGTTTAGCACGTAATGAAACTCATTTACTCGAACAGTAAATTATTTTCTAAATAATTAACTACAGCCTTCCCCTTTTACCAGATATTTATTTCTCTTCTGATCTCGAATTAAATGATCATACACCTATAATGTTAGACAATGTTTATAGTATTATCTAGAAAAGTATACAAGCTAACAATCCGTGTTTATAATATCACGTCAAAGTCAGCGCGTAAAAGCGGAAAGACAAAAAGAACAACGACGAAACGACTCGGAAAGGGGGATGAGAGATCGGTTAAGACGAAGTCACAGAATCCTAAAGGGAGAATTCGAGAGCTCGCAAATTAGCCGCAGGATTGGCCTTATAATCCTTAAGGGATGGTAAGGTCGGCCACGCTCTACTCTTTCTCTCCGTCTCTTCCGTTATCCCCCCGTCTTACGTTTCTCTTCTTTCCTCGACGAAGTCGTATAAACGAAGTCTGACCCCCTAACCATCCTTATTCTTTAATCGTGCCCCAACCTCATCAGTGGCTATGGTAAAAATTACGAGCAACCGGGGGAAAGAGAGAAAGGTTGAAGAGCAACGATTGAAAGTAATGAGCCGTGGAAGGAAGATCACCGAGGATGGTAGGCTGTATCCTCGACTCCATTTAATCCGAGGGTCGGATAATTAATCCCATTAATTTATCGCCACTCGGTCTGCGCGTTGACCATGCTCCGTTTATGGAGAAACTGCCGAGATTTCTTTCCAACTTTTTTCCGAACATTCCTCTCGCGTGTCTTGGACATTCTTGATTGGATTACGAGGTATTCGGTTTATTTATTTAAGGGGTAAGTTTAGACGGAGGAATTATGTTGGGGAGATTTAACGTGTTTCGTGCTTTTGTAATCGATTAGAGTGAGTGCAAGTTTAAATAGAGATTATAAAGAAAAGTATAATGTAATATTTGTTGTATATGTTTTTAGTTTTGTAGTCGTTTAGAGTAAGAGAGATGCGAGGGCAAGTTTAAATGGAGATCATGAAGAAAAGTATAATGTAATATTTGTTGTATATGTTTTTAGTTTTGTAGTCGTTTAGAGTAAGAGAGGTGAGAGGGCAAGTTTAAATGGAGATCATGAAGAAAAGTATAATGTAATATTTGTTGTATATGTTTTTAGTTTTGTAGTCGTTTAGAGTAAGAGAGATGCGAGGGCAAGTTTAAATGGAGATCATGAAGAAAAGTATAATGTATATGTTGTTTGTAATTGTGCAGAATCAGACACATGTCAAAGTTTAAGTAGAAAGATATGATGATGAGAAGAAGTACAATACATGGAATTTAATGCAAATTATACGTGCTGCATATGTTCTGTTGCATATGTGTTTATATATGTTGCATATGTTATATATATGTTTTGTTGTTTTGTAATTGTGCAGAATGAGACCTAAATCAAAGTTCAAGTAGAAAGAAATGATGAATAAAAATACAAAATAAATGGAATTTAATGTAAATTATACATGTTGCATATGTGTTCATATGTGCTACATATGTTCTGTACAGAACATGTATGATTATAAAATTCCTGTGACTTATTAAATAAGAAACAAGTTAAACTTTGTACAGACAAAAAGATGAGAAGAGTGTAATATAATATGAATTATGTATGTCACATATCAACATGAAAATGTAACATGATGAAGAATTAAAGATTAAGTGTGTTTTAATGATACTATGAAGTTTCTGAGTATATTAATATTATAATGAACTAAGTTAGCATCATTTCTGAAATAGGTAAAAGTAACTGATAAATAAGAGATAAATAACTAAAATGTAAGAAGATTTAAAGAATTTTGTAAATTTTGTGAGTTTTGATAATTTTGATAATTTTTATAGTTTTCACCATTTTTATAATTTCTATAATTTCGAGGATTCTAAAAATCTTGAAACTCTCGAAAATCTTGAGAATTTAGAGATTTTTTAAAATCTTGAGAAAATTTTAAAAGTATTCGTGACCTTGAAATTTTTCAGAAATTTTAAACTCATTAATTTCCAGGCATAAAAATACATGAATGTAAGAACCCGATAATGGGGGAATCTTGATAACTCATCATATCTTAAAAATGTCAAAAATAAAAAATGCAATAATTCATAATTCGAATACAGGGAAATACCAAACTTCCAAATCCAAACTTTTGAAGTGTCCAAAACTTCCAAATTAAAAAACTGTTACACTCAAATTTCAATACACCAAAATTTGCTCACTCGTACTATTCGCACCCCCAAAAACCTAAATTCCAAAATCCGAAGATGGCCAACAATCACCTCCAGGTCCGCATCCACGGAAGCAGCATCGTCTCTTAATTGATCTATAGTCGAATATTACACGATTGGTCTCAGAATTAAGCCTCTAAAAGTGGCCGCTTAGTCGGTCATTGGCCAAGATCTATCGTAGAAGTAGAGTTACGAGGAGAGAAGATGATACCACTCAGCTTGGCCGGCAAAGAAGCTCTTTTCGCGATCGTAAATAAAAGAAATCCTTGTAATGGCTTTCGGCGAAGATCTTCCCATCCCCTGCCCCTTCTTCCACGTTTCGGTTGGCCCTCACACAAGCTATTAAGTTTGTGAAAGCACCCTTGCACCGAGTCATATCGGAACCCCGGTAGGCTCGCAACAGTCCGGCGGTTAATTCCTTAACCCTTATAGACTCGGAGAAAATTTAGGGACCCCGCAAAGGTGGTGGTGGTGTGCAGGAACGTATAAACTGCCACGACGAAGGAGGGGTTAAAGAAGGGGGGGCGGAGGAAGTGTTGGAGAAACCATGAGCCGAAGTAGGAATACCAGGTGCTCCTGGGATCTCGGAGGCATCTTACGCCCGGACGATACATAATTTATGTTGCGCTCTGGTAGGCTTAAGACAGTATTAAGATCGACCGAACACCAACATCCTACTCCTTACACCTCCTCTCTTTTCGCTCCACCGGCTCACCTGTCTATGTACAGAACCTCTCTCTCGCTCCGCGCGGTAAATAAGTGGTCATTACCTTGCATCGTATAACGGGAATAAAGCGGTAATTGATTTATACGGGTGTCTTTGATATTTACGGAGATATTCCTGCAGTTTTAACACCTTGAAGTGCGCTTTTTATGGGGGTTAGGAGGAGGGGGTGGAGGATTTTGAGTGATGAGCGCGCGTGGATTAATATTCAGTTTGGGAGAGGGTTTGTAAGTTTGAAGGTTCGGATATCGATACTATTTGAAATTCTGAGATAAGCGGATTTTTAATTGGGGTGTGATACTGGAGTATTTTAAATTTTCAAGTTTTTGGATTTGTACAGTGAGGATTTTAATGGAACTCCTGGTTCGTAGGTGCTCAAGTTTTAAAAATCCGAAATTTAGAAATTTTAATTCTCAAATTCTCAACTTTTAAATTTCTCAACTTCGGATATTCTCAAGTTCTCAAATTCGAAAATTCTTAAACTTTCATAATTTGAAATTCTTTAATTTTGGAATTTTGAGCTTTCGAAATGTTCACATCTCCAAATTTCAAAATTCTTAAATTTCCATACTCCCAAACTTGCAATCTTCCAAATTTCTAAATTTCTGAATTTTCAAATTTCCAATCTTACAAATTCCCTAATTCCCAAATTTCCAATTCTCCAAATTCTAAAATTCCCTAATTCCCAAATTTCCAACTCTCCAAATTCTCAAATCCCTAAATTCCTAAGTCCCCAAGTTCTTATATTCCCAAATCCCTAAATCCCTAAATCTCAAAATTCCTAAATCCCAAATTCCCAAATTCCAAAATTCCCAAATCCACAAATCTCCAAATCCTCAAATTCCTAAGTCCCCAAGTTCCTAAATTCCCAAATCCCTAAATCCCTAAATCCCTAAATCTCTAATTCTCAAAATGTAAAAATTCCCAAATTCCCAAGTTCCAAAATTCCCAAATTCTCAAATCCCCAAATCTCCAAATCCTCAAATTCCTAAATTTCCAAATCCCTAAACTCCTAAATCCCAAAATGTAAAAATTCCCAAGTTCCCAAGTCTTTAAGTCCTAAAATCCCCAAATCCCCACAAATTCCCAAGACCCCAAACCCGAAAATCCCCAAATTCTCAAATTTCTTATATCCAAATTCCCAAATTCCCTATGTCTAAATTTTCAAATTTCCTATATCTAAATTTCTAATTTTCCAAACCCTCATCCTTTTAAATATCCTAATTCCTAAATCTTCATCTTTCCAATCCCCATTTACATAAATAATAATTCACCTATATCTTACGCCATTATCACGTGACTGCAAAAGAATATGGCGTCGACGTCAACGAACGCGCGGCAAATTCAAATCGTATTAACGCAATTAACATATTTACAAGAAAATGTCTCTGACAAACCTCCCTTAAATCTTAAAAACGAAGATCAAAAATTGATTGTTGACAGATAAACATTTCCTTCTTTCAGCAATAGGCAAACGGACAAGATAATCGACGGTCAAGAGCATCTTGATCCCCCGTGGGACAGCGGCGCAAGAAAGGGGAAGAGTCGGGAATCGATGGGAGCAGGACGGAGAAAATAATTGAAAATTTTCGGATGGTCAGGATCGGTGGTTTGGGTAGAACGCCAACGATGTCTTGGCTGGGCGACTCGCGATAAAGCAAAGAGCCCGTGCTAAATACTTACATAAATCTGTATTGCCTCGCGCAGCACGGGAGAAGCTTATACTACTCCTACACGGCTGCGATCACGCGTACCAACTCACATAAGCGAACGTAGAAACGCACGAACACCCTAGCGATACACGGGCCAAACGGTAACTAGCCAATAAATCCACGTTCGGTCGGAAACTGTATTTAGCGGAACGGAAAACTATTTGTTTCGAGTTAATTGCCCTTTCGAAAATTTTTATTTATTTCAAAATATTAGTGATACATTAATGGTGTATTAGTAAATTTATAGATTTACTGTGCGTGTATAAATAGAATATGTAATGTTTTTGGTAAGGGGTTAGAAAGGGAGGTGCGCAGTAGAGGATTTCAAATTTGGCGCCTTAATTACGATAGTGGTATCAACAGATTGTGTCGCTTAATTTTTATATTCAAAGAGTTTTATAAGGGACAATTTCTATATTTCGAATTCCCTACACCAAATGAAATATTAATAAAATCCCTATATCTCCAGAATCTCCTCATAATCCCTATACCATAAAATTCTTATATCTCGATATTTTCAAACTTATCTTGAAATCCCTAGATGTTGAAATGCTAATGTACCCAAAATCCCTATGTGATGTTGCATATCCCAAAATTTCAATATTCTGAAGTCTATGTACCAAAATCCCTATACAGTAAAATTTTCATATATCAAAATTTCTACATACCGAAATTCTTATATCCCGAAATCCCTATATCATAAAACTTATGTACAGAAATCCCTGTATAGTAAAATTTTCATATATCAAAATTTCTACATACCGAAATCTTTACATCCCGAAATCCCTATATCCTAAAACTTATGTACCGAAATCTCTATATAGTAAAATTTTCGTACATCAAAATTTCTACATACCGAAATCTTTACATCCCGAAATCCCTATATCCTAAAACTTATGTACCGAAATCCCTATATAGTAAAATTTTCATATATCAAAATTTCTACGTACCAAAATTCTTACATCCCGAAATCCCTATATCATAAAACTTATGTACAGAAATCCCTATATAATAAAATTTTCATATGTCAAAATTTCTACATACCGAAATGGTTATATCCCGAAATCCCTATATTTCAAAATTATATCTGAATATCCCTATGTCCCAAAATCCTTACATACCAAAATTATATCCCCAAATTTCTGCAATCCAAGATCACTATATCTTACCTCCATATCTCAAAAACCCTATACTCCGGAAAATCTTTATTTCAAAAGTCCCTATATTCCAAAATACCTATATGATTGTATCCAATTCAATCGATTTTATTATATCGACAGTTTTTCACGAGGGATCACACAGACTTAACCTTTTTTACCCATCTCGTTATATTGCCGTTTTCAAGATTTCAAGACATCACGGCAATATAACGCGTACAAATCAGTATCTGCTATAAGTTATCATTAACTACAGAAATTACTCTCAATGTTTATTTTAATTTTCTCAAATTTATCTTGTTTTCTCTTCTGAAAATACGTGGACGTACATTTTTGTTCCGTTTCTTAGAATTCTTCTTTCGATCGTGGAAAAAGGAATCGTCTTGAGACAATCGGTACCGGAAAGTATGCTCATGATATTTTGATCCTACTGTGGCTTGTTCGTGATTACGTTGTTGGTTTCGGTCTTTCGGGCAAGGATACGTGTATCGGATCAAGAGGACACGCTCGTAAAGCAGCGGAGGAAAGATTCTGTTTGGCCAATCATAAAAGGGCTAAAAGCCATTGGTATCGTATCAACAACCCCTCTGTTGAATCCTGATCTTCTGGTAGAGTGGAACCTAAGCTCTATGGAATTCTCGTTGATCCTTGTAAAAGAAGAACTAATTAGCCTTCTTGAATTTACTGAAAGGAAAATACACGCTATTGATTTTTCCTTTATTTTTTACTCTTCAATTTCAACATCCTGTCACGTCATTTTAATGTCACAATCATTTTTGTAATGATTGTTCTCTTTTATTGAGTTGAATTGGTATTATGTTATCTTTGAATAAATTAAATATTGTACTTTATTTATAATAAAAATTTATAATGTTTTATTTTTAAAAATTCGAGTTGACGGCCAGCATAGAACAGCTATATTTAATAATAACATAATAATTATAATACTTATTGGCCTTATAAATATTCACAATTTTCATAACTTTAATTTAATTATTACCAAATTTCTAAATAAACTAAATATATTACTAAATTCCTATATTGCATAAAAATGAACAAGAAGCTAAAATTTTGTCTGTTTCAAAATTGATTATATAATATACAAAGAAAACACTGCAATAAAAGAAGACAAGATCACCATGCTACTATTGTTCACGGAACACAGTGTGATTGTATAAATTGAATGATACCCATAGAACGATTGTATAAATTGAAAACTGTATACGTTTAATGGCAAATATATAACGACAGTGGTAGGTTCGAATCTCGCGTGTAATATAGAGAGAGCCATAAATATCGAAATATAGACCCGTCGACGGCCTCTGCCAAGAAGCGAAGGGCGGGGGCGGGCGAGGGCATGGGGGGCAGTTGTTAGGGTAGTTTCAGAAGAGAGACTTGACTGATAAACGAATAAAAGCGGAACCAGGCGGTTTCGTTTAGATAACAGTCCTGGTGGATCGTGTTCGGTTTGCAATTAACCTAATTATCGATTATCTCGAAGTTATAGCGAACGAGTAAAACTCTGAAATATTAGCGCTGGGATACTGATATAATTGTAGAGAAGAATAATAACGTAGTGGAGTGTCAGTGTGGTTGTTTGGTGGAACCGATGAAATAGTAGAATATTATAATTGAATTGTAGTAGTATAGTTGTACGGTAGATAGTGCGATAATAGAATAAGAAGTAATGAAATAGTAGTATAATAATGTAGCAGCTTGATAGTATCATAGCAGTATAGTGAGAGAATTGAATAGTGATTTAGGATAGTGGTACACTGTTACAGTGATATAGTAGTATAGTAGTATAGTAGTATAGTAGTACAGTAGTACAGTAATATAGTAGTATAGTAGTATAGTAGTATAGTAGTATAGTAATATAGTAGTATAGTAGCATAGTAGTACAGTAGTATAGTAGTATGGTAGTACGGTAGTATGGTAGTATAGTAGTATGCTAGTATAGTAGTATAGTAGTATAGTAGTACAGTGTTATAATGGTTTTGCAGTACAAGACTATTGTGGTATAAAGTAGTACAATAGCGAAATAGCATAATTGTACGGTAGTACAGTAGTATAGTAGTATAATTCTATACATAGTTCACTATATCCCGAAATCTTTAGATTCATAAATCTGTATATACAAAAATTCTTATATTTCCCAATAGTCATATTTCCAAATTGTTATGACCCGAAATACCTATATCTCGATATCCCTATATCCCGAAATTATTATATCCCGAAGTACCTATATCCCCAAATTTATGTATCTCGAAATCGCTATATCCCAAATACCAATGTCCCAAAATTCCTGTACTTTGACACCCTTATATCTCGAAATCATTCGATTCAAAAATCCCTAGTTCCCGAAATTTCTTTATCCCGAAATTCTTATTCCCCCCGATCCCTATAGATCCAAATCCCTATATCCCACAATCTTCACATCCCAAACTCCTTATATGCCAAAATCCCAAAATCCCCATATCTGCAAATCCCCATATCCCAAAATCCCCATTTCCCAGAATCCCCATATCCCAATATCCCCATATCCCAAAATCCCACATCCCAAAATCCACACATCCCAAAATCCCCACATCCCAAAATCCCACATCCCAAAATCCCACATCCCAAAATCCCACATCCCAAAATCCCCATATCCCAAAATCCCCGTATCTTGAAATTCCTACATCCCTTAACACCCATATCCCAAATTCCCTCCAAAAGTTGAATCCCACATGATTAAGAAAACCGAAGTTGCTCATCCGAATTCTTCAGATTATTAACGCAATCAATTTAATAACTAGATTATTAATATCTTGAAAGCGTAAACCGTCAAGACCCTACATTATCGCAACGCGTCAATCCGCAATTACGAATTGTCTATTATTTCCAAGCGTACCGAAATCCTCGAGGAGTATTCCCGGATCGCAATCGGGGAAATACGGGAGCATAAAATCGAATGCAAGAAGCGATGAGGAACGAAACAGTGGGAACGAACGAAGCGGAAAAGAGGTTGCCGGGGGTGGAGGACGGGGGATGATGGGGGTGGTTGGTTGGTTTCAGGGCTTCGCTGAATCCACGGGTGTCGGAGCAATAAATCTGGCGAGTATATCTCAGCTCATGAATGTTATTAAGATACAACCCCCCGCGAGCTGAACGGAGCACAGAGCACGGGGTGTATACGTACCGTCGTAGGGAGATATAGGCAGAGCCGAAGAAGGAAAGGCGCTTTTGGTAGATCGCGAGGCCAACCAAGAGAGGGCCAGTCGAACCTGCTGGAAACGACGAAGAAGAGAAAACTGAAGCAACCCGGAGAAACGGTTATGAAGAAATACCGCCACCGGTAATCCTACCATAGATCACTAACGGCCGCCACTGTATCTCCTCCTCTCTTTCTTTCTATTCTTCCTCTTCTTCTTCATTGAGCTTTCTTAGTCTTCTTCCTCCGCGTTCTTCTTCCACCTCTTCCTCCTCTTCGTTCAGATCTTCCTCTTCGTTCAGGTTTTGTTCTTTGTTCAGTTTCGAGGCTTCTTCCTCTTACGCGTTCTTCGTCTTTGCAGTTTAATACCGCTGATTTAAACCAACCTTCGCGTTACTGTTCGAATACCGTTCGATTTAACTGCAATTCTTCATCGAACTTTTTGCGAGGATCTTGTGTCGTGGCGGACATTTTGGGATTGTTCTTTGGTGGGGATGTATTGATTTATTTATATAGTGATTGAGGATATACTGACTTGTTGATATGTTGATTGAGGATATATTGATTGATTGGTATATTAAATATATCAATACATATTGATTGAGGATAAACTAAGTTATTGGTATATTGATTGAAGATGTACTGATTTATAGGTATATTGATTGGATCATATTTTGTTTAAGGATATATTGATTTATTGATTTATTAATTGAGAATGTATCGATTTACTGATATATTGATTTTTGGTGGATTTGTGAGTGTCAGCAATGACTTGAATGGTTTAAATGAATTGGCAAGAATATTGTTAATTAAAAATTGAGGTGTATGGTAATTTTGTTAATTTTAATACATTATCAAATTTGTTTTAATGATTTAATAATACTATTGATCCTAGGTTAAGATGATAATTTAATTAATTGAAAGACCGCTTCAATTAATCGCTATCAAAAACGCTTAAATAATTTAATAACACTAAAGATTGATATAAATTAAGGACGACAGTAATTTACTTAAGTTTTGAAATATTCAATTAATTTGACACGTACGAATCACCTAAGCTAACAATAATAATTTATTAATTTAAACAAAGTCGTTCAATGTGTGTTTATATAAAACGTATATTGTTAAAAATGTTTATAATAAATAGGTATTATGTTCCCCGGTTACGATGTTCAGTAAGAATGTAGATAATCGCGTTTGCGAAAGCACATGACTTAGGTATAGTCTTGAAACTCTCGGACGTGTAAGTTCAGCCCTCTTCATCGGCGGATAATTAATTGGGCTTTCCAGTATGAAATGGACGGCGTTGTCGACATCAAAGTGAAGCTTTCGGTCTTCCGTTAGCCCCGAACTGTCTATCAAAGTGTCCTGCTTGCCAATTAATACCAGACCCAGATATTTGTCCGTCGGTCTGCGACATGTTTTATCTAGTAATAATAAGTAAATAGGGAAATCTCGGAGATCGCGGGGGACCAGAAAACAGTAAATCCTTAACATACATGTTGCGTCCCTTCTTACGATCGACGGCATTTATGAATAAGAGTCGTTCTGATTTTTCGTTCGGAAATCGGAGAATAGATCGATTTTTAATTTTTGTGTGGTAATTTTTTTATTTTTAAAATAATAGTTATTCAAATTTTCAAATTTTTACATTAGCAGTTTCTCAAATTTTCAAATTTTCAGATTCAAATTATAATTATTGATTTCAAATTTCTAGCTTCTCGAATTGGCAGGTCTTCATTTTTTTTAGATTTCTAAATTTTTACATTTCCAAATTTTTCATTTTCAAGTTACTAAATTTGTTCCTTTTCAAGGATATAATCTTTTAAATTTTCAAATTTCCGTATTTACAAATTTACAAATTCCTACATTTTTCAAGTTTGTAAATTCTGAAATTTTCCTTTTCAAATTTCCAAATTCCTAAATTTTCTAATTTCCAACCCCTTACATTCCCCATAGTATAGAGATTACCTACAACAGAAGAGGTAATAGAAATGATCTAAGAAAGAATATACCATATTATCCAGGAAAGTAAAAAAATGGCAAGATGATCCGATAGATTTGATCTCCGTTGAAATATAAAGGATTAGGCGTATTTTGGTGGCGGTAGTTATTTTCAATTACCCTTGGACCCCCTTCAGTTGCATCCCCGTTCTGTTCGAGTATAACCGGCCCGCTCAGGGGCGTATAATGTATGCGAGATAAAGGCCGAAGAGGCGCCGTCGTAGACTAAGATATTACAGAGAAATGGTATAAGGTGTGGAAGGTGGTGGGTTGGAGTTGGTTGCAGGGTGGTTTGGGTACAGTGGTGCGGGGAAAGGGGTACCCATAACTTATCGCAGATTTAAGGCTCTTAGACTTAAGGGACTCTAATAATAATATAGCGCCATTCCGCCACTGTTATATGGAATTCTGCTACATACCGTTACATAGACAGGATTTCTGTGTTACTTTAAAACTGCCGCGTGTGTTTCAAGGTGGTACAGATGTAGGGTGGAGGTAGATACCTGAAGCGGTCATGTATATTCTTTTTTCTGGGAAATTAAAGAAGACGTGGTTTTTTTTAGTAGATTTGAGATTTCTAGATTTGGAGATTTGGAGATTTGGAGATTTATAGATTTCGAGTTTTCTATATTTCTAGATTTCTAGGTTTCAAGATTTATAGGTTCCTAAATTTTTAGATTTCTAAGTTTGTAGACTTCTAAATTTCGAGATTGCTAGAATTCTAGATTTCGAGATTGCTAGACTTTGAGATTGCTAGATATCGAAATTTCGAGATTTGTAGATTTCAAAATTCCTAAGCATCTTAATCTCTATTTTTAGAAATGTTCAATTGTAAAATTTCAAATTTCTTAATCCACAAATGCTAAATTTATAACTCCTAAATCTCCAAATTCCTAAATCCTCAAATCTCCAAATCCCTAGATTCTTAAACCTTCAAATTCTAAAATGTCCTCCTTCCCAAATTCCTAAGTTCACAAATCCCCAAATTCCCAAGTTCTCAAATCCCCAAAATCCCCAAATTCCCAAGTTCTCAAATCCCCAAATTCCCAAATTCCCAAATTCTCAAATCCCCAAATTCCCAAGTTCTCAAATCCCTAAAATCCCCAAATTGCCGAATTCTCAAATCCCCGAAATCCCCAAAATCCCTAAAATCTCCAAAATCCCCAAATTCCCAAGTTCTCAAATCCCCAAAATCCCCAAATTCCCAAGTTCTCAAATCCCCAAATTCCCAAATTCCCAAATTCTCAAATCCCCAAATTCCCAAGTTCTCAAATCCCTAAAATCCCCAAATTGCCGAATTCTCAAATCCCCGAAATCCCCAAAATCCCTAAAATCTCCAAAATCCCCAAATTCCCAAGTTCTCAAATCCCCAAAATCCCCAAATCTCCAAGTTCTCAAATCCCCAAATTCCCAAATTCCCAAATTCTCAAATCCCCAAATTCCCAAGTTCTCAAATCCCTAAAATCCCCAAATTGCCGAATTCTGAAATCCCCGAAATCCCCAAAATCCCTAAAATCCCCAAAATCCCCAAATTCCCAAGTTCTCAAATCCCCAAAATCCCCAAAAACCCCAAATTCCCAAGTCCTTAAACCCCCAAAATCCCCAAATTGTAACTCACCACAAAAGTCAAACCAAAAAAAATGTGCCTCACAAATGAATTTAAAACAAATATCTAACCTAACCGTAAACATCCTCTATATCGTCTCAATTACCGTCTCATATACCAACGTTCTAGGAAATATCTCGTGCAGCTTTAGTTTAGCGATGCAAAATTCCGTAAAACGCATCTGAAGTTACTAAACGTTATGCTTTATCGCGACCAGTCAATCAGGACGTTTAGCGATTAAGTTCACAGTGGCGGGAAACTTAGGTTACAGAGAACCTCGACAGTTCTTCAGAAGTTAGAAACTTTGATCCACTTCTGCCTATAAACCTTCTTGCAGGATTCGAACTTTTTCCCTAGATAAGGTAAACAACTTTGCCTGTCATTTAACGGAAACCGTGCTACGATGTATTAGTTTGCATCAATCTTACCCGAACCGAAATTTTGCAAACACAATATTTGTTGTGAGATTCGTTTAATTAACATTTTGACATTTATCTGATGCGTCGCTGTTTCATGGAGACGAAGACACTTCAAATTTTATAGTTCTTTAAATGTTATAGTTCAAATTGCAAATTCTAATTTTATATTATTGTACTATAATATAAGACTATTTATTGCATAAAAGTTAAATTTTAAAATTTGTAATAACAATTTCTGGTAAATATTGTTATTGCAAATTATAAAGTTGCTATAATGCAGTAATTAATCTTCAGTCATTTACTGGTTGTAGTAAAATTTGACTCATTCACGAGTTATAACAATTTTGTAAAATTTTAGTTTTCGTTGATACATAACCTCTTCACTATTCAAGAGTATATTGTTATCAGTGATACACAACTTGTATTCACATTTTTACATAAATCTACCTTACGCAAAAATCATCCTTGATGATAATGGCCAAAGAATAAACTTCATGGAAATTGTAATATACATTTTAAAATAAAAATTTGTTTATCATCGAGTTCTCCCATGCGTCATTCAACGCCATCTTCTGCAACATCAAAGAAACTTAAAATGTTACATCCATTTTGTATTCAACAATTCCTAAGCAAATTATAGCTACACTAAAGTGTTCACTGAATTACTGTATTTAATTGAATTATTACTGCAGCATAAATAAAGAACGTAGAAATGTGAGATGTATTTTGGAGTTAGCGATCAAATCTACAAATTGTCACCGAAAACTTAATCTTTACACAAATTTATGAACGACTCGATGTTACAAGCCAGAGCTTAAAAATTCTAGTAAAATTTGAACTGCCATCACACTTCGTAAGTGCGTCACGAGTCAAAATACTCGTATTTAATAATATAAATATAAACAATTAAAAATACGAATATGAATAATTCTCCGAATGATTGAAAATATGAAGAGAATTTCCAAAACACACAGTAGTCACGGAACAGTTTGCCATTCGAAAATAATATTGCCCCAAGGGTGAACGTTGCAGAAAGTGTGCCGCGGCCGAGCAGATAATGCAAAAGAAGAGAAGCACAGGCAACGAATGGGGAGATTTAAGACGGCGTGGCGCCACGGTAAACAAAAGCCACGATAAATTTTATAAGTCGCCGAATTAATAAAAGATTACAGCACGGTTACTGCGGGTAGCTGCAAGATAAGAAGACACTCGGCGCGAGTACTCACGAAGGAACGGCCTCGAGATCGTAGCTAAATCATCGGATATCTTGCCCCCGCGATACATAAACCACCCTTCAGGCTTACACGTATACGTTTCGTACAACGTTCCCCGCGTTCTATCTTCCCGAGAACAAGGATACCCGCTTTTCTAAGAATACCTCCAAGGAAAAGGAAGATGTTACCACATGCGACGACCGAAACAAATTATAATAGTCGGCTCGAATGCGTATCTACGTATGTGAACCGGGAATATGTTTGCTTAATTTCTGGCTTTGTGTACTTATTTTATATATTCATATTTTCTGCGATTATTTTAGTTCTTTTATTTTACTGTTTTGTTGTATTGTTATACTAGAGGATCTTTTATATTAATATTTCTCAGAATCTTTGATTCTATTAGCAGATATGTGGACCTATTTGTAGTTCGGCTAATTTTAGAGTTTGCGTACCTTTTTGTATTATTCTTTTATTCTGTTTTTATATTGTACAATCTTTTGGATTATTACACTATAGAATCTTTTATTTTGTTATTATATTACTATAATATTCTTTTTGTAATTTTTTATTAATATGAACGTATGTGGATCGATTTGAATTGATCAGTAAATTAATATTGAAAGTATCAATATTAATTCAATTCCTAAGTATCTGAATTTCTAAGTCCCTAATTCCCTAAATTTCTAAATCTCGAAATCTCTAAATTCCTAGATTCTTAAATATCTAAATCCTGAAATTCCCAAATTCCCGAATCCCCAGAATCCCCAAAATCCCTAAATTCCTAAATTCCTAAATCCCTAAATCCCCAAATTCCTAAATACCTAAATCCCTAAATCTCCAAATTCCTAAATCTCTAAATCCCTAAATCCCTAAATTCTTAAATACCTAAATCCTGAAATTCCCAAATCCCCCAAATCCCCAAAATCCCCCAAATTCCCAAAATCCCTAGATTCTTAAATACCTAAATCCTGAAATTCCCAAATCCCCCAAATCCCCCAAATCCCCAAAATCCCCAAAATCCCCAAAATCCCTAAATTCCTAAATTCCTAAACCCCAAAATCCTAAATCCCTAAATCCTGAAATTCACAAATTCCCAAATCCTCAAAATCCCCCAAATTCCCAAAATCCCCAGATTCTTAAATACCTAAATCCTGAAATTCCCAAATCCCCTAAATCCCCCAAATCCCCAAAATCCCCAAAATCCCCAAAATCCCTAAATTCCTAAATTCCTAAACCCCAAAATCCTAAATCCCTAAATCCTGAAATTCACAAATTCCCAAATCCTCAAAATCCCCCAAATTCCCAAAATCCCCAGATTCTTAAATACCTAAATCCTGAAATTCCCAAATTCCCAAATCCCCAAAATCCCCCAAATCCCCAAAATCCCTAAATTCCAAAATTCCTAAATTCCTAAACCCCAAAATCCTAAATCCCTAAATCCTCAAATCGCCAAATTTCCAAAAGTCCTAACAAATCAAATCTCACATTGGAAATCGATACCCAAGAAATAAATTTGAGTTCAATAAAATCACCAAAAATTATACGAAGATAGCACAATATAAACCTGCAATAGTTAATCAATTAATTAATTAAAAAAAAAAAGACGACTCGAGTGGCAAAATGTCCCTCATTTTCGTGTTCCCAGCACGAAACAGCAGCGTTCTAATATTTCTGTAGGATGAGCATATTTCATAGCCCTATCTACGAACGGTGTACATCCGAATATGCCTAAAGAGTCGAAAAGATTGCCTCGTCTACGGCAGGCAACATGCCAATCTTTCTCGATGCTTTTTATTGCGGCGATAAGCGGCTGTCCTGTCTGTTCCTCACACCACCGACAAGAAAACATCCGATGAAACGTTACGAATGTAATCTTTACTTCTGTGTCGCTCCTTAATGGACGTTTTCGCTCCTCTACTCGTACCTAACACCTACCGACAACCCCGTGTAAATCTCTTACAGATTTAACACTACCCACTTCGAGATACGAGACACCGAGATATATTTTTTATCAAATTCGGACGTGTCTCGGAAATTTTGCAATTTTATAATAATATGAAATGTACGTGTGCGATAAATTGGCAACCGAATAAATAAGAATTTTAAGAAATTCTTTACTGCACGTCTCTGACGAGTTGGCATGTGAATTTGAAGCATTCGGTTTTTGGAAACTTTCAAATTTACAAATCTGAGAGCACGGTAATATAAAGCAAACCCAAGACATTATTCCTTAAGCAAAGTTAAATTTAAAAAATATTTCAAATTTTGTGAGATGTTTGAGAAACTTATCGTAAGGGTTTCACCTACGCATTTCAGGTCCTCTGTTCTTCCTCAAGTAGTTAACTCATGCGTCTGCTTTAATCGTCATCCACGCGAAGAGGTGTTCAAGGATTTCCATCGTCTGAAACGAGGATGTCGCCATAAGTAATAGAAGACGTGGACAGAGATTAGACAATGGAACGGAAACATCGTAGATGCTGAGGTTTCGTGAATCTTCGTTCCTCGACCTTCCTCTTTCTCCGCAGTTTGGGAGCATCAACAGATGTGCCGGGTATCATGGACAGAATACGTCTACTGATGAATGTGTACACTCAAGTGCAACGTAGGATTCCTCTGCATAGAATCTTTAAGATTTTTACGTATGCAAATTTGAGTACTTCCAAATTTCTCAAGGTCCAAGTCTTGAAACTTGGTAATTTTACCAGTTTTCAAATAAAGTTCAATATCTCAAAATACATATGACTCCAAATTGTTAGGTTGTCAAGTTCCGAAGCTTGCAAATAATAGATCATAATTCGTGGAGTCAAATCCCCTGATTTTCATATCTGTACATCCTCAAATTAGACTTTTGAATCCCTAGATTCTTAAATCTTAACACTAGATTTACGGAACCCGTCAAAATGACGGGTCATACGTCCTTTAATTTAAATGACAAAACTTATTAAGAAATTTTTGTAAAAATGTATGTCAACTTTCGTCAAGCTAAAGAATCAATGTCTTAGGCAGTTCACATATCACCCCAATTTATTTGTTTTTCTACTTTCAGTTCAAATTTAAATATGAATGACGATTAAACGTCCGTAAACCTAGAGTTAAGGTCCTCAAATATCTATGTCTCCAAATTCCGAGATTTTCAAATTCCTAAGTTCCAAATACAAGTTTTTTAAATATTTAATAAGTCAAATATCCACATCTGTAGATCACAAAATTCTAAGATTCATATCACTTAATTCCTAGATCGCCACATTAGACTTCCTTATCCGTAGATTCCAAAGTCTGCAAATATCTCTTAAATCCTAGATTCTCCTATTCCTCTCAAATTCTCCTAAAATGCCTATGTCCCAAAATTCACACATTCTTAAATCTCCAGATTCCCATATTTCTCGATCTTCAAATATTCTTAATATTTAATATTAATTCCTAGATTGTCCTAGGTGTCCAAATTTCTGTATCCCGAAATTATTAGATTTCCTGATTCTTTCAGAGTTTATGTCCTTAGATTCATAGATCCTCTCTTAATCTTCCAAATTCCTGCAATCTCCAAATTCTTAAACTCCAACATTCCTACATCCCCATATTTCTATATCCCGAAATCCCTATGTCTCAAAGTTTCCATGTCCCGAAATTTTGAGAACAGAATCACCAGAAACAAACCCGAGAACTATTCACCCTCGAGTTTGTCATATTTTTCGTACGGAAGGCAGATTTGCTGTTGACTGTACGTGCAACCGAACACCGAACACATCGGTGTCTTCTGGTGTTGGTTGCACCTCATCCTCACGGGGTTCCGCGCCTCAATGTCTCTGATCTTGTTAAGGACGCAGTGAACCACAAATAGCCGGCATCCATTCAAATATCAGCGGGAAATCTATCTACTTAAGCGAGCTACTTGCACGGCAATAACACGTTAGCGGTGGATAACGTGCAAACGGAAAACCAAGGATAGGGTAGAAGAATACCAAAAATTTGGAGTAAAAGTACGAAAATTTTGCGATTGATGAAAAGTCTGACGACGAAAACGTTGACACTATGATGATAGATGAATGATAGAGGCTGTGATGATTAGTATATTAAATTTTGAGGAACAAACATATTTTATCCTGGAGGAGGTATTTGGATACGGCGTATTTTTTATTACGGCTATATAAGAAACTTGTAGACAGTGACAGCGAGGGTTACTCAAGGTTGTTGTTACAGCAACTGGAATAATAATGATGATTATAAAAAATGTAGTTGTAGTCGTAGTGATAGTGATATTTCTAGTGAGAGTCGCAGTAATTAGTTAGTGACAATGACAGTATCAAGACAGCTTAAATTATAGTTTTTTTATTTCAAAGTTTTACTGTTTTTTGAGAGCATTAGAAATGCTTTGACTTTTAAGTCATTCTGTTTTTGATAGTCTGCACTAATAGATTCACTAGGGAATTCAGGAACTACAGCTACGCAAAGAACTTGTCTACTTACAGGCGTACGTCTGACCATGACTAGAATGAACTACTGAGGAGTAGTGATAAAATACGTGTATATTCGGACATATGATTTTGTAATATGACATATGTGTTAAAATTTTAGAATTTGCGAGTTTGGGAATTTGGAGATTTGGAAATTTAGGGATTTGAGAATTTTGGAATTTGAGAATTTAGGAATTTGAAGAATTCTAAATTTGCAAACCTGAAAATCTGAAAATCTGAAAATCTGAAAATCCCACAATCTGGAAATCTGAAAATTCAAAAATCCAAAAATCTGAAAACCCGATAATCAAAAATTTTGAAACTCTGAAAATTAGTAAATCCAACAATCTAAAATTCCGAAAATCTAAAATCATTAAAATCATAAAATCTAAATACCTAAGAACTTGAAAAATCAAAAATCTCCAAGTGTAATATTCATGCTTACCCAAAGAAGTCGTTTACACTTACACTGAAGTGTACACAAATTCGGTGATGTCTCTACATTAAATCCGGATACAGAATATAATATTGTAAATCCGTGCTTGCAACAGATACTCGAGGATGCGTAAAGAAGAGGACAAACCGTTGGATTTAATTCAGATACATGCCAGAGCAATTACGAGTGCACGTTTCGAAAGACGTCTTCTTTCACGCGACCCCTTACAAGGCATAAAAGGTGGTGGAAGGGTCGACCGGAGGAACAGAGTTTTGGCTTTGTACAGAATCGCGGTGGCGTTGAAGCCGACAAAAGATAAGCTGTTATTTATAACCAAGCTTAGGCCACTGTTTGGCGGGGGTAACTTTAGGGAAAATAAAATCACTTTGGAATCTCGCAACTCGACTGTATAAACCTTCGTTCGAACATTTCTCTTCATTTCTAATACGAGTCACGATGAACGTGTAATTTACAACTATTTTTATCAAAATCATTTACTAGCGTTTCCAATCTGGTACAACAAGAGAGGTTCTACAAGGTCGAAAAAAAAAAAATAATATTTCATTTTGCAGAAAATTGAATTGGAAGATGTTACAAACATTTATGAGTGAACGTACGTAAATCATAAATCTAAATTAACATAAAGAAAAAATAAAAAAAATATATAAGTCAAAAATATTGTTACTTATTTGTGTTTTTTATTATCGAATGAATTCATCGCGTTATTCATTAAAGTGTATACGAATAATTTAATGAAAAATGATTGATAATAAATTTGGCTGGCATTAACGAGTATATTTATTCAACAACATGCACTAATTCTTAAATTAATGAAAAATTTGTGAACTTTTAAATGGGCGCATCGGTTATCTTCGGTAAGACAATAATTATACATAAACTCAGCTAAAAGTCGTGCATGAATACAAAATCACCGGAGTAGTAAGATTTGCCATAAGTGGACGAGTAGTGGTAAATAACTTCTCTTCATCTAACCACGCGATGCGTCCAAAATAACATCCACCTGCGAAGCAATTTAAGATTCATTTTGTTACTAAAATTTCCAATGATACTTCATATGTAGTCCAACCCAATGACTGCAGCTAAACCTGACCACAAGCAGGTGCATCGCGTCAGAGTTGGCACCCAGTATACATTTATGGTTGTTACGTTAAGGAGTAGAGAGTCGACACGGATCTAAAACTCGTCCTCGTTTTATTTCCGAACAGCCTACTGGAGCGTAACCCGAAGATTCGAGCGAAGACGACGGAGATATCTAAAGATTCGTGTTCGACGGCTCGGTAGCCGGGTCGTAAGGGGGTCGGGGTCGGGGGTGGGGGCGGATGGGGGCGTCACGGGCGACGCCGATACTCGACGGTGAAGGTAAAATGGAGGGGGTAGGTGCAGGGGTCGAAGCTTCCAGTCTGCAGCCCCCCACCCTATGAAAGGGTGGGTGGTACCGAGTCCTCGAACTGATCAATACCTGAAACACCGCGAGGTATCGTCCCGCTATTTCCGGTATCCCAACGTGGCCGGAAATGAAGGCGTTAAAAATATATATATAGAGAGAGACATGTATATGGGTAGATGTACAACAACGGAGTCTACCTACGCCAGATAGCGCCGCCGTTATATCTGTTACCGACGCTATTTAGTACAGCTGCCCTCAATAGCGAGTTTATACGATGAATGTTCCTTTCAGATAGACAATATCTTTATATATGGTGCACCCTTTGAGCGCGGCGGACAAATAGAATGATCAAGGTTTTTGCAAGGGTAGATTAAAATGGGTCGGGGGAAAAGGTGTTTTGAAGCTTTCGAAAGCAATCGGGCAAATTTATGTTATCTTGAAATAGTAGACTTTTTAGTTTAATATGTAAAATCTAAAATTTTCTAACGTGTGAATTTGTAAATTTTTTAATTTTGATGAACTCGAAATTTGTGAATTCGATCTGTTAATTTCAGATGTTCTGAAGTCCCGAATTTTTAAATTCAAATTTGCAAGTTTACGAATTTATAAATCTATTAATTCCTGAAACACTAAACTCACGAATATTTAAAAATCATTAAACTTTCAAATTTCCAAATTTCGTATTTGAAAAATCTGCAAATACTCAAATGTCGAGTCAATCTTAAAAAACCCCGATCAATTACCAAATTGTTACGTCTCAAAAATTTCTAAACCCCAAACATTAAATTTTAAAAAATTGTTAAATGTTCGAATACTCGAACTTTAAATTTTAAAAGCTTTCAAATATTCTAGCTATAATAAATACCCAAATTTTCAAACTCTAAATTCGCCACAAATTAACGTGATTCGTGAACGAAATTACTGTGTTTTAAAACCATTACAATGTTTTATTTCGAGAGATACAAGAGAATCGACTTTTAATCGCAACAACCCGCTACATTACCCATTGACTGGGTCTTAAAATCAACAATGGAAAATCGATACAGAATTGTAATGAAACCAACACAGAGACCTTTGAACAACCACTGGTAAGATATTACGTACTGTTCGTTCAAAAACTCTATACTTAAGATCTAGTTTTTTTGTGACTCTATTAAACGGTGACTCTATTAACGACCATTAAACGGGTATTTAATGAGTATTTATCAGGTATTTATCGGGTATTTAACGGGTATTTAATAGGTACTTAAGGGGTGTATTCAATGGGTATTTAATGAGAATTTATCCGGAATTCGTTGAATATTTAACGGGTACTTAACGTGTATTCAATGGGTATTTAACGTGTATTTATTTGGTATTTATTCAATATTTAACGAAAATTTAACAAGTACTTAACACGTATTCAACGAGTATTTAACGTGTATTTGTCGGGTATTTATTTAATGTGCACCTAACGTGTATTTATCGCGCATTGAACGTGTATTTATCAGGTATTTATTCAATATTTAACGAAAATTTAACAAGTACTTAACGCGTATTCAACGTGTATTTAACGTGTATTTAATATTTGACGGGTATTTATTGAACGGGCACTTAACGTGTATTCAACGGACATTTAACGAGTATTTAACAAGTATTTAACAGCTATTTAACAATGTATTAAACGGATACTTAATAAAAATTTGTAACAAAATGGTATCTAAAAAACAGAAAATGTATCACCTCAATGAGACGTTGGCAATCGAAATTTGAATGGTCAGTCGAGCGGAAAATATAAGACATTAGATAAGTACGTGAAGTATCCAGAAAGCCGATATTGAGGCGGCCATCTCCTCGTTTTTAAGTCTCTCTTGGCTGACCCATGCGGATATTTTCCCCTTTCCTCGACTACTATCGCTGTATTACAACCTTTCTTTTTATCGTCTCTTCAATCCAACAAGCCGCTGTCGAAGCTCTCCTACGGGATGGGACAATTGTAACCCAGAATTATGTCGACGATTCTCGTCAAGAAACCGATAACAAGAATACGACCAAGTACCTGCTACGTCTACATGCTTTTAAGTGTATTATTTCTTTGTCGGGGAACACTTCAATCTTATTAAACTTTTCTTTGTATATTTTGTAACATTTTGGGACACTTTGTAATATTTCGTGACATTTTGTTACATTTTTGCGACATTTAACGCGAGATGTTAAAATGTGCGATATATGTGGAGATATGAAGTAAGAGCATATTTAAAGCGGGGATGTTATTGGTTGCATAAGATGACGATATTTCATATATAATGTTAAAATATCCATAGTAATATATGAACTTGATAATTTTTCACCAAATACTACAGTCTTCAAATACCTATACCCCGAAATTCCGAAGTCCTCAAATCCTATAATCCCTAAATACCGGTATTCGAAAATTCCAAAGTCTTCTAATCTAAAAATTTCAAAGTTCTTAAATTCTGCTATTCTCAAATTCCTGAATTACGAATTTCCCTAATTCCAAGTTCATCACATCCCAAATTTTCCAAATTGCTACTTCTCTAAATCTCAAATTTCCCAAGTACCAGATATCTCAAATCCCAAATTCCCCAAATTCCAAATTTTCAAAATCCCAAATTTCTCAAAGCCCAAATTTCCCTAATCCCAAATTACTCAATCCCAAATTCCCCAAATCCCAAACTCCTCAATCCCGAATTCCCTAAATTCCCCAAATTCCCCAAGTCCCAAATTTCCCAAATCCCAAATTCCCCAAATCCCAAATTCCCCAAATTTCCCAAATTACCCAAATTTCCCAAGTTCCCCAAATTCCCCAAATTCCCCAAATTCCCCAAGTTCTCCAAGTTCCCCAAATTCCCCAAATTCCCCAAATTCCCCAAATTCCCCAAGTCCCAAATTTCTCAAATCCCAAATTTCTCAAATTCCCCAAATTCCCCAAGTTCTCCAAGTTCCCCAAATTCCCCAAATTCCCCAAACTCTCCAAGTCCCAAATTCACTAAATCCCAAATTTCTCAAATTCCGAATTCCCCAAATCCCAAATTTCTCAAAGTTCAAATTCCCAAATCCCAAATTCCGCAAATTTCCCAAATTACCCAAATTTCCCAAGTTCCCCAAGTTCCCCAAATTCCCCAAACTCTCCAAGTCCCAAATTCACTAAATCCCAAATTTCTCAAATTCCGAATTTCCCAAATCCCAAATTTCTCAAAGTCCAAATTCCCAAATCCCAAATTCCAAATTCCCCAAATCCCAAATATAAGCTCCCAAAATTCACAAATCCCGAAACTCCCGCAATCGAAGGCATAATTGTTCAAACTGCAACGAACAGCGTATAAATAAAACCAGGGGTGCCAAATAAGCACATACGAAGAACGCATATGATACCGTGGGTGTACATGACGCGTTCTAAAATTGATAAAAGCTCCACCCTTCGCGAGGATGGATTTAAAAAAGTGTTATCCGCGCAGGACTGTGTCTCTCTCTCTTTTTTACACGTCCGGTTGAGCCAATGGGGATGATAGGTCACACCCTCCGGAGGGTGCGAGAGGTTTAGCTAGCGCCGGCGCTTAGCCAACGGCTTATCCAGTAGGAACAAGGACGCGTTGCTTCTACCTGTTGATATTAAACCAACCCCTTTGCCCAGATTTTGTAAATTCGCTCTTCCAAATGCTTGGTCACGCCCTGCATACACGCTACAGATGCAGAACCCGCGTTTCAATACGTTTCGATATATTGCATACATGTATTGTACACACTTATGTTTGGATACGAATGTTCTGTATAAATTTCGGACAAACTTATATTTGAACATTTTTTAGAATGTTGTCTGGACATATTGAACCCCGTGTTTAAATACGTTGAGTGTTCTATAGAAATACATTTCGGACAAACTTACGTTTGAACAGTTTTTAGAATGTCGTGTGTGAATATGTTTGAGTATATGTATATTGTAGAAACTTATGTTTGAATACGTTTGAGTACATTGTATAAATATATTGATCGAATTTATTTTTAATACGTTTGAGTATGTTGTGTGGACATATTCGACAAACTTATGTTTGAGTATGTTTGAGCACACATATGTTGTTAACCACACGTATGTATGAGCATACATACGTTGTTAACCACATGTATGTATGAGCATACGTATGTATGTACAAAAAATTTGTGTACGTATGTTAACATATTTATATTTGACTACGTTTGAGTATAATATGTAAATATATTGAACAAACTTACGTTCGAACATGTTTGAGTACATTGTATACATGTCTTCAACAAACTCATGTTTGAATACGTTTGAGTGTATAATGAAGATATATTATACATACTTTGAACACATTCGAATATCCAATCTCGGCACCGCAATAAAATTCGAATCAGCATTCCAAATTCGAGGTGACTCGATAAAAGTTATCTGCACAAATCCTCGCTTATCTTCTTAATTTTACATATTTTATTCTTATCACCCGAATACAAAATCACCGGATAACTTAAAAAAATCGAATAAACCGGATACTGCAATTTTTTCTACAATTTTTTTGATCAATCAGCTAGAATAATGCTCTCGACACCTCGCACGCTCGACTTATCTTACAGAGATATCGTACGGCATATCCCGGGTTACTTATCAAAGATAAGTACTCAGTAGTTTTCAGGACGGTTCGGTGTGCTGTTGGGCCACTCATCGATCCACGAGTGCCATATTTCTCCACGAATCGGAAAAATCGCAGCCACAAAATGAACGAACGAATCGAACGTACACGGTGTCTCTGTTGAAACGCGTGTTTTCTCGTGCAGTGAAAATGTGATTACACGCAATCGCGTGCGACAACAAAGATCATGAAGAATCGGGTTATCACTGTTCGTGGTATAGTGTCGTTGTTGACCGTGTGCCTGGGATTTTTCTCGACCGCATTATGCCAAAGTTGTCCCTCGAGGTGCTTATGCTACCTCAGCCAACAGCCGAGAACCATAACCTGTTCGAGACAAGGCTTGGAAGTGTTCCCGCAAAATATCAGTGACGTTGTGAGTAATTGTATTCGATAAAATGATTCATTGTGTAATAATTATTGTTGCAAGTTTGACCACACTTTAATGTCTTTTATCGGTGCTCGTTGAAAACGTAGCTAAGAATGAATCACCTGTATAAATGTACCGGTGTTACGAAAAAGAACTATACATATGACGGTTATCTTGGGAACTGTATGTATTTAATGTAGTACGTTTTGTGTTATATGTCAAATATTGGAGAGGCATGGAATATTGTGTGAGCAATTTGGGAATTGGAATGGGATTCATAACACTTTTTTATTGAATTAATAAATGAGGTTTGGTAGATTTCTTGTTGGCACGTTATATTTGTACTTTTTTGATTTCTTAGATATACAAGTTTGTACCTTTCTGATTTCTTAGATACGCAAGTTTGTACTTTCTTGATTTCTTAGGTATACTTTGTACTTTTCTCAATTTCTCAGTATGCAATTTGTACATTTTTAAATTTCAAGGTATACAAATTTTTATTTTTCTAAATTTCTAAGTCTACATTCTGCACTCATAAATTCCTAGGTCTACAAATTTCTATATTTATAAATTCCTAATTATAATTTTCTATATTTATAATTTTCAACTCTATAATTTACCAGCTTCGTAAATTCTAAATTTCTATATCACCGATTTGCAAATTCTTGAATCTCTAAGTTTCTAAATTATCAAATTACATTTTCTAAATTTTTGTCTAATATAAAAATTCTCAAACTACGTTCCTAAATACCAAATTCCCAAATTGTTAAATTTTCAAATCCCGGAAATCCCAAATTCATAAATTCCCAAATTGTTAAATATTCAAATCCCAAAATTGCCAAATTCATAAATTCCCAAATTGACAAATATTCAAATACATAAATTCTTCCCCAAAATTATCCTTTTTCAATTACTATCATTTCCAAAATATATTTTATTAAATAAATAATCAATCTCTTTTCAGGTGGAGAAGTTAAATTTATCGAATAACTTATTAAGAAATATCAGCAACGACATCAATCGACTGACAGAATTACAATACTTGAATTTAGCAAGGAATAAATTAAGTTCGTTACCTGACGATTTGATTGCCTTGAAGAATCTACGAGGATTGGATTTGAGTGGCAATGAAATACACAAAACCATCGACATTTTCGCTATAAGACAACTGCAGTCTTTAACTGTTGTTTATCTATCGAGGAATCCGTTGACGACTCTAGAAGGACTCATAAGTTCTAGCCTTGAAATATTAGACGTTAGTCAGTGTGGTACGATAATATTTTATTAAAACTAATACTTTTACAATTTATTTTATTTGTACTTCCTACATTTTCTGTATGTATCGAAATATTTATATAAATTTTTTTGTATTATAAGCACAAAGTGATTAATATAATTTGTTGTTCGACAGGAATACGAGAACTCAGTAATTCGTCCTTGGACGGTCTTCCAGCGCTGATTACATTGAGTCTAGCAGGAAATCCTTTGAAACTCATTCAATACCCATGGAGTCCAAAATTACGATTGCTTGATGCGTCCGACTGTCATTTGAACTACTTGAATCCGGATACATTCAGCGGTTTCCCCGAACTGTTAGAACTAGTACTGAACAACAATCCTAGACTGGTTTATAGTACGAGGCAAGCAATTGATACCTTAAATACAAATTATCTCTCTCTACTTTCATTTTGAAACTCAATCATTTTTCACTTAACTTAACCTAACATTTTAACCTAACAGTGTAATCTAACATCTTCACTTAACATTCTAATCAAACATCTTCACATAACATTTTAAACCAACATTTTAACCTAACATTTTAATCAAACATCTTAACTTAACAATCTAATCAAACATCTTAACCTCACATTTTAAACTAACATTTTAATTTAACACTTTAATCTAACATCTTAACTTAACATTCTAATCACACATCTTAACCTCACATTTTAAATTAACATTTTAACCTAACATCTTAACTTAACATTCTAATCAAACATCTTAACCTCACATTTTAAATTAACATTTTAATCTAACATCTTAACTTAACATTCTACTCAAACATCTTAACCTCACATTTTAAATTAACATTTTAACCTAACATCTTAACTTAATATTCTAATCAAACATCTTAACCTCACATTTTAAATTAACATTTTAATCTAACATCTTAACTTAACATTCTAATCAAACATCTTAACCTCACATTTTAAATTAACATTTTAATCTAACATCTTAACTTAATATTCTAATCAAACATCTTAACCTCACATTTTAAATTAACATTTTAACCTAACATCTTAACTTAACATTCTAATCAAACATCTTAACCTCACATTTTAAATTAACATTTTAATCTAACATCTTAACTTAATATTCTAATCAAACATCTTAACCTCACATTTTAAATTAACATTTTAACCTAACATCTTAACTTAACATTCTACTCAAACATCTTAACCTCACATTTTAAATTAACATTTTAATCTAACATCTTAACTTAACATTCTAATCAAACATCTTAACCTCACATTTTAAATTAACATTTTAATCTAACATCTTAACTTAATATTCTAATCAAACATCTTAACCTCACATTTTAAATTAACATTTTAACCTAACATCTTAACTTAACATTCTAATCAAACATCTTAACCTCACATTTTAAATTAACATTTTAATCTAACATCTTAACTTAATATTCTAATCAAACATCTTAACCTCACATTTTAAATTAACATTTTAATCTAACATCTTAACTTAATATTCTAATCAAACATCTTAACCTCACATTTTAAATTAACATTTTAACCTAACATCTTAACTTAACATTCTACTCAAACATCTTAACCTCACATTTTAAATTAACATTTTAATCTAACATCTTAACTTAACATTCTAATCAAACATCTTAACCTCACATTTTAAATTAACATTTTAATCTAACATCTTAACTTAATATTCTAATCAAACATCTTAACCTCACATTTTAAATTAACATTTTAACCTAACATCTTAACTTAACATTCTAATCAAACATCTTAACCTCACATTTTAAATTAACATTTTAATCTAACATCTTAACTTAATATTCTAATCAAACATCTTAACCTCACATTTTAAATTAACATTTTAACCTAACATCTTAACTTAACATTCTACTCAAACATCTTAACCTCACATTTTAAATTAACATTTTAACCTAACATCTTAACTTAACATTCTAATCAAACATCTTCACCTCACATTTTAAATTAACATTTTAACCTAACATCTTAACTTAACATTTTAATCAAACATCTTAACCTCACATTTTATCCTAACTTCTTAATTTCACATTTTATCCTAACATCTTAATCTAGCATTTTAAGCTAACATTTTAACAATCTGTTTCAGAAACTCGACATTGAGGCACCCAAAGCTGAGAAGGCTCGAAGTGTCGCACTGCAATTTGGACAGACCCGGCCTTCACGGGTTCCCATCACTGACCCAGGCTCGATTATCCCGCAACGTGATTGAAATGTTGCCAGATCGAATTTTCGCAACGAACAAGGAGCTCGGATTTTTGTACTTGAACTCGAACGGTATTGAAAACTTGAACACCAGCACCTTCGAAGGTTTGGTGAACCTGAAAGTCCTGGATTTGTCGATAAACAGCATCGGAACGATTGATCCGTTAACGTTTCACGAAAACGTCGAGTTGAAATCGCTGAATTTGTCTTCGAACACTCTGCAAGAATTTCCGAATCTTATGTCGTCGGTGACGTCGTTGGACGTATCGTCGAACATGATCGACAAGCTTGCGAATAATTTTCTGGCTAATTTGCCGAAAATAAGGAGCATCGATTTGAGCGATAATCGATTGGAGAAGATACCGTCTGGACAGAAATCGACGACCTTGAAGAATCTGGACTTGCGGAGAAATAGGATAATGATGATCGAAAATGACACTTTTCTTCAGTTGACGCAGCTCACTAGGATCGATTTATCAGGTTCGATATTTGTTTTAGTGAAATTTTGATCGAAGTTGGGGTACGGGTTTAATTTTGGTATGAATAGTGGGGAGATGGTAATGGACGTTTTTAAAGTAAGTGAAATAAAACTGAAGTGCGAGATCAAATAGGGGTAATTGGCAATATAGAACGAGATTTTTCTATCACAAGAAAAGTATAATATATTTATACGCTTGAAGATTTGTGAAAAGACTGTGAAAATAGGTCAATTTAGCATTTTTGATATCTGACAATTAGAGAAATTGAGGAATTTGAGGAATTTGGGGAATTTTAGGAATTTTAGGAGTTGTAGGAATTTTAGGCAATTTAGGAATTTTAGGAATTTGAAGAATTTGAGGAATTTTAGGCAATTTAGGAATTTTAGGAATTTGTAGAATTTGAAGAATTTTAGGAATTTTAGGAATTTTAGGAATTTTAGGCAATTTAGGAATTTTAGGCAATTTAGGAATTTTAGGAATTTGTAGAATTTGAAGAATTTTAGGAATTTTAGGAATTTTAGGAATTGTAGGAATTTTAAGCAATTTAGAAATTTTAGGAATTTGAAGAATTTGAGGAATTTTAGGCAATTTAGGAATTTGTAGAATTTGTAGAATTTTAAGAATTTTAGGGATTTTAGGAATTTGAGGAAACTGAAGAATTTAAGTAATTTGATGAGTTTAGAAATTTGGAAATTGTGCAATTTTTAATATTTAGGGATTTCGGAATTTCAGAGGACTTGAATCCTTGGAAATTTTTAAATTTTGAATCTGAGGAATTCGGAAATTTATAAATTTTAGAATTTGTAATCAGAGAAATTTTAAATTTGACAAATTCTTCATCTTGCAAATTTGGGTGCTAAGAAGTGTTCAATCCGAGAATTTAGAGAATTCGAGAAGTTGAAAATTTGAGAAGTCGGAAATTTAGGAAATCTGAGAATTTGGAAAATTGGGAATTTAGGAAATCTGAGAATTTGAAAATCTGAAAACTTCGAAAGCTGAAAACTCAGAAATTTGATAGCTTCGTAAAGTTGTAAACTTCTAAATTCAAAATTTCTAAATTCGAGAATTAAAAAATTTCAAACTTTGAAAATGTAAAAAGAGCACTTTAGATTTCAGCTAAACCAGTTTAGAAATATAGGAAATATTGCAGAACCATAAAAATTGCACGCCATACACATTTCACTTCGTAATAACAACAATGTCCATCTTTGCATTCTGCCCTATTAAATACCCACTTTATTACAAAATTATCAATAACTAATAATATTAGTATTTAATGAATAACAATAACAGCAACAAAAATCTATTCAATTTTTAGGAAATCGTTTAACAGAAGCCCTGGATCCAGAGATGTTCCGGAACAATCCAAATTTAAACAGCATCAAATTAGAAGATAATCCATGGCGTTGCAATTGCGACGACTTATTATTTATGTACACATTTTTAACAGAACAGCCAGCTAAAACTTCGGAAACGAGTTTGATCTGTCAGAGTCCAGCAAACGTGTCTGGTTATACATGGAAAACTGCTTGTGACGATGAATGGAGCGCACCTTTGTATCACAACGTGGACAGAACTTGGGGATTTATAATGGTGTCTGCTCTTACGGTGGCTGTGTTGCTTGGGAGTCTTGTGTCCATCAGACACATGATGAGGGTTAAAAGGAGAGCCATGGAACAGAGACAACAATTAGAAACGTTGAGACTATTGAGACAAAGAAGGTAAGGAACTTGTCTTGAGACAATATTATATAACATAAAATACGTGAAAATATGAGGTATGGAAAATATTGAGAAGAATATGGAGGTTGAGAAAATTTGATAGGATTCAGTGGTTGTTATTGCTGATTTTATTAGGACTATTGCTGTCATTGGCTATTTGTAGCTAAACTACAAGGATCTTGTTCCTTGTTAAGAAAGTAATCTGTGAAAACGATTTTTAGTGACGCGAAAAAATTTGTTACCTTTTTTGTCATTTCCTACCTTACTGACGATCGACCATTCTGAAAATGATGCGAATTAAAAAAATTGTAGAAATAGAATTTTTTAATATTTTTTTTTATATGTACATTCATATAGTTTTATTGAATATTAACATCAAAATTTTATTGAGTATTTAATACTGTCTGAGTAGGTTCGGTGTAGTTTTTGGTGGAGGCAGCAATACTGAATACTGTTAATGTACTGTCAACATGAAAATGTTTGCAATATATTCCGTGGGTCCGAAGATGCAGATTATGTGTTCAGAACTGTTCACACACTATACTCGACGGTAATATAGGGAATGACATAAGAATTGCAAAAAATTTTCTTGCCAGCCGCCAAGAACCATTCTCACAGATATCTTCTTTTGCTAAGAAGAGCTTATTTACCAAAATTAGGTCGGTATCGGAGCATGACAGTCCGTTTGTAAAATTGATAATGGTTTGGTAAAGTCAAAATATTCCGAAGTCAATTACTTTTGCTTCCGACGTAAGTTGATGCATATTCCTGTTAATTAAGTCAGTAAATTTGAAATAGAATTTTTATGAAAATTGAACAGGTGGCGCCATCTCTCCGGTGAACAGGGTGAACTACACGGTTTCGAAACTGTAGTTACATTAGTTCTTACATATTACAGCTAGATGGCGCAACGTGTATCTTTTTGGTTCTGTTCAATTAATAAAGTTGATTTTATCAGCTTAATTGACTATAATATGATTTGAATTACATCGGAGCGCAACTTCTAATTGTGTCGACTTTACCAAACTATTATCAATTTTTAGCTAAACTTCCGAAAACCTCCAAGCTCCAAATAGGCTGAAATTTAGGGAATGGGTTTCTTTTTAATAAAAATAATGATTCCGAGGAGGATTTTTGGCGACTTGAGAAAAAATTTGTTGTCATTGCGTGTCACTCCCTATTTTATCGGCGCAGTATTTGCATCTACTGATATCTATGCTTTCTACAATGGCCATTGCAACAGTTAACCTAACCTAACCTAACCTAATTATACATATAGTACTACTCTTGATACATTGATACCTTTTAAAAAGAATTGAAAATGGCAGATTTCATAGCATCAGAATCGCCTTCAAATCTGCCACAAGTATTCCTGCCGGTAATACTTGTGTCGGTAAAGTAGGGAGTGACACCCAAATGATCCAAAATTTTTTCTCGAGTCGCCAAAAATCCTTCTTGGAATCATCATTTTTATTAAAAAGAAACCCGTTCCCATAATTTCAGCCAATTTGGAGCATGGAGGTTTGCTGAAGTATCAACTGATCTGCATCAGAATCAAAACCAAAGAGACAGGTCTGCATAAAACCGTCATGCTCCGAATAATGTGAAACCTTGCAACTAAGCTCCTTTCTCCAAAAGAAGAAATCTGTGAAAATAACTTTTTTGACAACCCCCAAAAATATGTATTTCTGACCCGAACATGCCATTTCCGAAGTTGCCCAAAAACCCAAATTCAAACCGAAGCAAGTACTCCAAATTACCGTTTGTCGACAGAATCCACCAGATCGTCGAAGAGGAGCGTGTCGAGCGTGTGCCGGAGCCTCGAATCCACCCTCTGGAGCTGATCGGGCCACCTAGTTACGAAGAAGCGGTGCAAATGCCAAGACTGGCTCGTTCCTTGGACAACCTGGACGAAATCTCCGTGGAAACCACGTCGGTACGAGTGATGGGTTCCGCGGATAACCTGCGAACGAAGCAACGTCGCTCTCGAAGAACGAAGAAGAGAATTCACAGCGAGGACGATCTGCTCCGACGAGAGGAGCGACGAGTCGACAGGATTCGACGAGTGCGAAACAGCTCGGTCGGTAACGTCGGCAACGAGTTGCCGAGTCAAAGGAATTCCAGGCCGAGATCTGCCCGAAGACACAGCGTGATGAGCGATTCCAACGATACCGGAAGCGGACGGGTTCGACCCAGGCCACAGACACCGAGTGCAAGAAAAAAGAAACGCAGACGAACGCTTTACGATGGACATTCGAGTGACGACGAAGACTCGGACATTCAACCGATCGGTTCGAGCAGATCGATCGTTATCCGAGAACTTCGACGAGAACCCAGGAGTGGCCACAGAGAATCTGCGGTGGAACGAGAGAGTACTGAATGAAACGTGGATGTGATTTTATGAGACTTTTTCCGAGTGTTGCACGTTGAGGTCCGCAGGAATTCGATCGTTGACGTTGGTAGACATATTTTGTCGGTTTACCAGGGTTATTTTCTGTGGCGATTAAGAGAGGGGTTGATGACATTTTAGGGGTTATGAATAAATTTATTTTTGCGCACGGGGTTTCGAATGATTTGCTAGGATTTTAATTTAATTATGACTTGATTAAAGATCAAAGTTTAATTTATAATTGAATTTTAGTTTGTTGGGAAGTAACTAATTGTTTCAGTTATGAACTTGTGCTTTAGTTGAGGTTGATTCGGAGTCAAAATTATTGTAGTTAAAAATAAATTGTTTTTTAGTCGAAGATGAAGATTTAATTTGAAACTTAAAACTTGAATTTCAGTTTGTAATTAGAGAAGTAATTAATTTGCAAAATTTAAAAATTTTACCAAATTACATTTAAATTAAATTTATTTTAATTTACAATTTCATCTTAATTCTCAATTAAAAAATATTTGATTATCGATTATAATTTAATTGTTTGATTATCACAGGATAATTAAAAATGTCAATGGATATATCAATGAAATACTCTTTAGTCACTGTCGAAAATATATATAGTGGACAATTCTGATTCTACCAAAAATGTGTAACCCTCTTAACAAGAACTGTTCGATAAAATAATATATCGATGCAATAATAGCATTTCTGTATTATTTGTTATACCTGAAAATTTATATTCTATTTAGTGCTATTTTTTACAATTTTAACGTACGTATTAATATATTGTAAGTTGTAAATCGCTGCCATTTAAGAAACTTTTTAACTAGGAAGTAAAGAATGAAAAATAGTGTTCAATTAATTAAATACAATATTTATAAGTATCAGAAAATTTGTAATTAATTTATAGTAAAAAGAATTATTAAAGAACCTTCAAATATGATTCGCTCGTAATTTTCTATGAAAAATAATATAATTTTGGACACTTGTAATCTCTTGGACATATTTTTGATAATACATTTTGATCAATTTTAATTTTATTGCATAACTTATATATTAATTTCGAGGAATCTTAAATTTTCTAATTTTCAGAAAAACTTAGCTGTTAATTCTAATTTAAAATACTGAATGAAACTAAAGTACTCGTTCTAATTAAAAATTCTGAATAAAACTGAAATATTTATTTTGACTAAAAATACTAAAAAAAACTAAAATACTATTTGTGATATAAAATCCTAAATAAAGCTAAAATTCCAGTTCTAATTTAAAATATTAAATAAAACTAAAATACTAGTACTAACATAAAAATTAAAAAACAAGAAATAAAGGGAAGTTCGGAAAATGTTCGATGAAGGATAAATAATTGTTCGTGGGATAAACATTAATATTTTATTTCGTATCCATTTTTATCGTAATTACTCATAACAACATACACTATATGTCGCACGTACAGCTTATATAAGAAACAAGTGAATGGTGCGATAACGATGATATCACGTAGGATTAAATATTACCCCTTTCAGTGCTAATCACAGTATCAGAGAGATAATTCTCTTCGTAACAGATTAAACGGCACTTTCTTACCGAGCAAAAATTCCTTTTGCATTTCTCATTGAAAATCTATACTGCGGTAATATTTCACGTCGGGAGAACATTTCTTTTTTTTTTACAGGGGAATCGAACGCTGTAACGATAAATAATACATCTAGCGATAAATAGAAATATTTTAAGGAATTATTTCTTAAGATATTTTACCTTCTTTCATTTCATCGTGAAATAAATAAATTTTTAAACGAATATACAACTAAACTACACGTAACATTTTATATTTTTAATTCTTGAATTTCTTAAAGATTCAAAACTCTGGTTATTTACAATTTCGTAAAATCTGTTTAAAAAATATGATTTCTTACTAGTGGAACAAGTCTCTATGAAGTCCTATACAACAATTCTGTAATCGTTGCATATTTGGCAAAATGCTAAGATATTTTTCTATTCGTTGAAAAACATTGCGGATACACGTTTCTTATTTTACAATATGCTATGTTATTTTCTACAAACACTTTTTATCACCCAAATAATGGCATTGATCATTAAATAGAATGATTTCTCTGGAATGCTTATTACAAATGTTCTCTCAGAATATCGCAGTTAACGTTATAATACACTATCGTAATAATTTAATCAATAATTTTTTCCGTGCGTTAAATTAAATTGATCTAATATTTAAAATATAGCAGAAGTACTAGGGTTACGTTTGTGTGATGATGTACGTATTTGGAGGTCAAAGGATTCTAACGAAACTAATTCCATTGAAATTTGTATAAAAATGAAGATCCTCGATCAGAACTGACTAGTGTGCTAATATTGAATACACGTTATATAAAATGTATCAAATATTTTCCATTCGTAAATTTTATACAAAACAATGAATCTTCGTATATATATTATATGTTATACATAAATTTATACGTACATATATGTATATATATAATACGCTTATATATAGGATGTCCTCGACCATTTTCTCATTATTTCGTTTATGAAGTTACAGAAAAAAATTATTATATTTCAAGTAAGAAATTACGAGGGTGACATTTCAAGGTCATATTTTTCGAGATTTTATGGGAATCTTCTTTTGTTAATGAAACATGACTTTTTTTAATACGTCGACTCTTCAGGATATTCTACATAAAAAAGTATTCGGGCACTATATTCAAAAAATTAATAATTCGTAGGACTTTTTTTATTTTCAAATTTTCATAAACTATTGTTATTAATTATACTGTTTATAAACTACTAATTTTTACTATTTTACTAACATATTTTCACTAGGAACGTTATAGAGAATCAATTCATTGAAAAAGATAGTTTCACTAAAAAGTTTAAATTCTCAGAAAATATAATCCTGGGATGACCATTCCACAGTCTAACTTTTCTATTGAAATATGGTAATTTCTTCCTGGAACATTTTACCGTATCGTTACAAATTAACAGGCAATTAGAAACACCCTATATATAAATACAGTAAAACCTCGATATTTTCCTACGCCGGGGGCTTGGAGCTTTCTTCGCGACGCTAATCTAATCATGTATCGTAATCTCGTTATATTGTCACTTTTACACTTTATGATATGTCGAAGACTTTCTGATCATCTCGACATATTACCAATTCCAAAAAATCATCGATGGCAATATAACAAGTCAACTGTATTCGGTGATATACGTAATTAACAAGCGTCTCCTATCTAAGAAAAAATGACCGAGGTTTACACGCGCGTACATTTGCAAATATGTACAATCTCGTTTCACAGAATCGCTCGTATCTTCTATCGCTATCTCTAAATATTAACCTCTGTATCTTAACCTATGAAAATGAACGTTCGTTAAAAACAGTCTTGATTCACATACGAGAACGATTCGCAAGAACAAATCTTACAGCTCGCGACATCGTAACAGTTTATGGCGATCAAGGGCCATAAATGCACGGGCTTAGGAACACTGGCAACCCCATGAATCTCATCCGAATCTAAACAACACCATAACAGATTCCCTCTTTACCATCCGTCAGTCACTCAACTTAAAACCCGTTGTCATTTATTCCAGTTCAAATTTCGTGTCTGGTTTGTTGCCACGTCAAACAGTTGGCCTCACGGTGTTTTGACTAGATTCTCACCAGCCATTGTTCTCGTGATGAGTATGGGGGTCTTCGGCACGCTGTCAGGGTTCTCCTGCAAGGTGATCTTCACTCTCTGAGCACCAGGACTCAGAGGAGGTCCGTCCACGTCCGGGGACTCGTTCACCGGGCAATTATCAACCACAGGATCTACCGAACTTATCCTCGCAGATAATGAATCGTCGTTCAGGGATCCTGAGTCTTGATCAGCCGTGTCCTTCAGCCTCTGGCCATTTTGTGAATTCCTCAGCGGTTTCGTCGGTTCAGTACGCTCAGAGACGGCACTTGGAGGTTTCGATACGTCTATCGTCGTCTGGAAGTCGTTGGAGCTCTTTGTATCCCCGTGGTCGGTCGCGTCCTGGAACAGAGGGACGTTCTCCACATTTCCGTTCGAGGCCACCTTCGGCCGCGCCGAGTTCCCCGTTTCCAGCAGAGCCTTCTGCATGTCCTTCATCTCCGTCCCGTGTTCCACATCGCCGCGTTTCCTCCTCCTCCTGCAAAAGTCTCCTTTGTACGCGGCGAATCCTATCAGAGTCGCCAGGATCGCCAGCAGAGCGCCAAGGACGAAGTAAGAGCCCATTCCTTTCTTGGACTCTTTCGTCAGAGCCACCTCGGCCGACCTGTCGTTCTCCTCAACCTCGCTTTCCTCCACGACTTTGTCTAACTTCGATTTGTCGTGCAATCCATCGTCGATGATCTCGACCTTGGGTGCCTCGGTTGTGGGTGGTGCCGTCTCCTTCGGGGTGATTTTCTGCGTGCTAACCTCCTCCTCGACTTCCTTCGCCGAGGACACGTCGATGAACTGCTCTTCCTCCAGGTCTGGATCATTGGTGCCAGGAGCCTCCGTGGTGCTCCAGATCATGTTGACGAACATGTCGAACAATCCGCTGCCGATGGACGAGGACTCTTCGTTTTCGACAGGTTTCTCCACCTCTCCGATCTTCGTCCAGGTGCCGAACACCTCGTCCGTGCCCGAACCTTCGCCGGAACCATCCTCCACATCCCCGGAACCCTCCGGATGGAACAAGTTGTCTACGTACACCTTCTGTCTCTCAGCCGCCGCGGTGGATGTCGAGGTCTTCTCGTCGGAATCGAAGTAGATCTCTTCGTCTTTGTCGATCGTCTTCTTCAGCGTCATTTGCGTGGTCGCCACCTCTTCAGGGGAGCTAGTGCTCTGTTGCGATTCACTCGTGTCCGCAAACGATGACCGAATAATCGAAGGAGTGGAGACTTCAGGCACGTCTGGAAGCGGCGTTTCGATTTCTACTTCCTTAGGGACCTCCGAGGAACCGCTCGTAAACTCCTCGCTGTTTCCCAGATCGTCTCCTGATCCAAATTCCTCCTCTGACGTCGGAGGCTGGTCATTCTGCATCTCCCGATCTTGCTCCTCGAAACGACAAGTGGTGGTTGTGTCCACCTTGAACAACGACATCCCCTTCAGATTACCTGGACCTGCGCAGAGGACCTTCTTCATGATCTTCACGCCCCTTTTGACGATCAAGTCTCTCACTCTGAGCGTCGAGCAGTTGCATTGCAAGGGATTGCCTTGGATGTCCAGGTACTTTATCTTCAAACGAGCCAACACGGGTGGCAATTGTTGCAAATTGTTTTTGCGGAGATTTAAATTGTGCAGATGGTGCAGACCGTCTATGGAGCCTAGCTCCAGCTGTTCCAGATTATTTTCAGCTAAGTCCAAGCTTCGTAGGTTGTGCAGTTCGCGGAAGGTACCTGGTTCTATTCGTTCGATGCCGCTTCTGGAGAGGTCCAGATGTCGTAAGCTGGTCAGGTTGACGAAAATTCCGGGACGGAGGACTGGTTTCGTCTGGGAAGCCTTGAGCGTTTCAAGGTCGTACGTTTCGATGTATTTGACGTCTTCAAGCTCGTGGCAATGTGCTATTACGCCGTTCTCCAAGTCGCACAGTCCATTTACCCATCCTGAGTAACTCAGAAGGAGGACAAACAAGATAGCTGACTGCATCTTTCGATCTGATTTACCTGTTCAAACAAAAATGGTATTTCGACAATTAACCACGACGAATATTGTCAGAATTAGTTTAAATTTCAACAGAAGTTGAAGAAATTGTTAAAGAGAACCGATTAAAATATTTGCAAAAATAATTTGTAATGTCTCTGAGTTGAAATGTCTCATATCGTAAATGACATACTCTCCTTATATTGCCATACTTACAAAGACTTATACGTACACCATAAGCACTTCTTCAGTAATGAAATTGACCTTAATTGATGTTAATTTATCTGTTTAATGACACAACAAAATATATGCATTTTCTGTTTCAGTTATAAATGTTTCTGTAGCGTAGTTCACCCAAAAGTCGTTCACCATACACTGAACTGTATCGTAAGCTAAAATTTCATAAACGAACCTAGCCTAACATAGACCAATTATCGTAATCGAATCATGTAAGCGTAAAAAATTATATGGTATAACTTGGAAACGACATACTCAAACTGATGAAGTTGCTTGCTTAATATCTCTAATATCTTTGGTATAGCTGTAGTTATCTTGTCAAGTGTTATTATCTCTGAGTTAATGGTTTCCACTTTAGAACCAATGATAACAAGCAACTTATTTCACATTACACAATTCGCTTTACCGCAATGGTATTCTCAAGTAATACTATATTTGAGCAACTAATTATTTCATTATTTCACTTATTTAAGAACTGCATGCATAAATATCATTACACCCGTATTGTGAAATTAAATAATCGTAAACGAAAATTTGAGTCATGTTGCATAAGGATCGATGAATGAATGTAATATCAGAAGAGAATATTTTTTGTCGAATTTCAACTTTATTTTGCTATAGCATTCTTGGTATTATATGAAAGCCTATATGGCAATATAACAAGAGATGTGGCAATAGAAGTGATACACCAGTTCATTGTAAATGTTGTTGCCTTTGGCATACTATCACGGAAAACATTAATACTTTTTATAAAGTTTCACTAAAATTCAAATGAAAAGTTGTAAAGATGTCACTTATAATGTTTACTAAAATTAATCAATGATCGTTTATTTCAACGCATGCAAAGTTAAATGGTCTCTTCTTTGTAAAAAGTGATAGAGGTTTACGCACGAAGAGAACGTAAGAACAAAATGGAGACACCGCTTTACGTCTTCGAACGCTTCATTAAACCGTTAAATCGACATTTTAGCTTTACTCTATACATGAATAAAGTAAAGGAAGGCGGATACTTTCGACACATTATTTGCATTATTTTGTCTACTGTCGGCATTGACGTCACGTGTGATTTCCATATACACACATCACGGTCTTCAAATAAAAGAAAGAAATGTGCTTACGATAGTGGATGAAACTTTTACAAGAACAGTGAACTCTGTGACCGACAATTATTTATGAACAGTTTTGACAGTTTATATAATTGCTATTTGTGAAACGGATAATTATTACGTATTTATTTAGCAAATTTTACTGGTATTTAAGTCAGTACAAGTTGAGACACTAATCTTGCTCTAGCAACGAATATTGAAATTTATAAATTGTTCCACAAATTTTAATTCTTTAATTTTTCAATTCCTTAACTCTCAATTTTGTTCACCTTCCGGTTATTCAATTTTCCTATTCTCCAGTCAGTAAATTTCTATGAAATTAAATATATTTTCTTCCAAAATTTCAATTTTTCAATTTTTCAATTCTTTCAATTTTTCAATTTTTCAATTCTTCAATTCTTCAATTCTTCAATTTTTCAATTTTTCAATTTTTCAATTTTTCAATTTTTCAATTTATCAATTTTTCAATTTTTCAATTTTTCTATTTGCAATTTTCACATTTCTTCATTTTACAATTTGTATACTTTTACAAAATTACATACTTTTAAATTTTCAAGTTTAAAAACTTTCAAATTCTCAAATTCTCCATAGAATTTAGATAAATTCAGACATTTCAAAAAACAAAAAAATTCACAAACTTTGCTGCGTAAAGAACCTCCCTACATCACCAATGTCTGTAACATTTATGACAATATAACGAGAGTCTATTATACTAACTGATGCCTTCGAACTAAAAAATATAATTATTTGTCGCTGTTATAAACAGCAAAAGAATATAGTACGAAATCTTCAAGCGTAGCAATCGAATTGTGCATCACTGTCACAAATAGTGAAACAATTAGAATACAAATGCTTGGAGTGCAAGAATCGAGTTACTCATCACTGTTATAAATAACTACACAATACAAGATACTAATGCAGACTACATTACAAGAATGTTTCTTGTTCTTGCAAGTTGTCGATGTAAATTATCCCAAAATACACAATATGCATTATGAATTTTCAAACGTCTCTTACAGTTTCTACATTTGATTTGCAAATACTCGCAACGGTTAATAGAACTTAAGTAGCTACTACAGCGTGCAAAGCAGTCGAGTGTTTTCTTTCGTGCAACTCGCGTGGGTGGAGGTAGGTCATGGACAATGAACTAAACAGATTGTAATTAGCTTATTATTCCTGTGAACACGAAACTATTTACTAATAGAAACGTTAATAACGAAATATACTTACAAACTGTTTGGTCAGACGTGGGTGTTAGCAGCACCGCAATTTCGGGAGCATCTGCAACGGAACAGAAAACGTGAATGTAAAACAATTACGATGTACAGAGATATATTAACGGTTTTAGACTTTCAACATTTAAAGTGAGTAATGATGAACATATCCTACAAACGTATTTCAATGGACTGTACGCTTTAAATTGCAAATAGGTTTTCCTATTAGGTTGGCATCTGGTGATTTAGATAGCTATTGGATTTTAACGACCATGCTTTTTATCTTTCAGTCGATAACTTTCCACGACAATAGATCACTGTCACCTTTTAAACACTTGATAGGTTACAAAAAAGATCCCTGAAGTGATTTCTTAAGAAAGCTTTGTATTAATATGTATAAACAGTGAAAGTTATGTAAAGTAGGAAAATATTTTGTGAAATAGGATCATTTTTAACAACAGTTATGTTACTACGTGATCAGTAGCAACGTGTTACCTCACGTTATATGGCCACTACTTCCAAGCGTAAGATGACATATACAACATATCACTACAATTATTGTAAAAATAATTGCTTATAAAATAACTGCCCACAATTGCTATGAAAGCTTCCTATATTGCCAATTTCAAGAACTTTCCACTCATTCAGTAACCCGAGTAATGCAACGATAATCTGGCGAATATTATGAAAAGTATTGATAACTTTATACCCGTATTGATAAAGACACTCGACATTTTCAATTTCCTTTGTATTACGTAAATATCTTATCTAACGAATAATATTTTATTGCCGTATCAGTGACGTTCACATTTTTGTTCCGAACAAATAGGCTTGGATCCTCAATAAAGATAAAGCGAGATATCTCCTTGAATCGAAGTATCTCTGCTATATGTATAAAGTTGAACAATCGCCTTCTTTGAACTGTGCCTCCTCTCAAATATCGATCAACTAAATTATCGATGTCTCCTTGTCTCCTTGAACTCTTATAACATCTCGTATAATTTAGCAGCGCGAAATTTTCGTCCTCTGCAAGATTCAATGTTAGCCAGTTTTTAACGCGTACTCTTTTTCAACTATGAATTTTATAAGCCTCATTATTTTTTATTGGACTACGTACAATGTAACAAAAAGATTAACGACCGATGGCGTAATCGATCGTAAACAGCGAATCGTTTATCGTAAAAACATTTCATTCGTAGAAAAATGACAAGTGAGGATAATGAGAACCTGAAAAAATGAGTAACAGGATCAAACTGAACTTTGGACCAAGAAAAATATGCATATATGTGTCTTCCTTTATTATCGCGTGCGTTCTCTCTATTATTCAGGCAAGGTTCTTGTCATATTCCAGAGCTATTCGTTATGAATCATCTTCAATTATAAAATAAGAAACAATATTTATATGATTTTGCATATTTACAAATCATTTTATGAACTTGTTCATTTTCAGAGCTGGCAGCTTTTAAGTTTCTAAACCTACGAATCTTAAAATTTTTTAAATTGTTAACTTCTCGAATTACCAAGTTCCCATGTGGCGGTATTCCTGAATTTCTTTTGTAAAATTCACGAAATACCAAATTACTGAATTTTTTAATTTTTAAACACCCTACCATTGAAATTCCCAATTCCCCAATTTTCCAATTTTCTACATTTCCACTTTTCCAATTTCCCAATTTCCCAATATTCCAATTTCCCAATATTTCTATTTCCCAATTTCCCAATTTTTCAATATTCCAATATTCCAATTTTCTACATTTCCACTTTTCCACTTTTCCAATTTCCCAATTTCCCAATTTCCCAATATTCCAATTCCCAATTTCCCAATTTTCCACTTTCCACTTCTCCACTTTTCCACTTTTCCAATTTCCCAATTTCCCAATATTCCAATTCCCAATTTTCCACTTTTCCAATTTCCCAATATTCCAATTCCCAATTTCCCAATTTTCTAATAGTTCAAATTCCCAAATTTCCAAATTCTCAGATTCCCAAATTCCTAAATGCCCAAAATCTAAAATTCCCAAATTTCCAAATTCTCAGATTACAAAATTCCAAAGTTCTAAGACTACACTTATTCAATAACACCCTTTTTTTCTCTCAAAAAAGCAATCCAAAATTTGCTTTCAGAAAATCTACGAATAAATCCAACGGCACGCTACAAAGGAGAAAAGCATCAACCGCTGAATCGTGAAATTTCACTTTTTATGGCTACGATCGTTTTTCTCTTGAACTCTTCAGATACCAGTATCGTGGATTCCTGCTATACAGGCTGTTTCCAAATTAGTAGCACAAGCAAAACATAAATGAATCGACATAAAAGAATTATCAAGATTAACTTAAGGTGATTAACTTAAATTGAATATTTCAAGGATTAACTAAAATTTAATAATTCAAGAAGTAAGTGAAATTTAATAACTTAAAAATCAACTTAGATTTAGTAATTTAAATATTAACTAAAATTTAATAATTCAAGCTAATAATTTAATAAATATTTAATAATTTGATAAATCATATCTTTATTGCCAGTAAAGGTCATCATGAATCAGCTTCATAACATTATTCATATACGAATGTAGACGAAGTTAACACATATAAGTAACAATATGTACTATCAACATCAAAGATGGACACATTTCAGTAATATCAATAATTTACTGATTTATAGTATTTATTGCCTGTGGAATCAACAAACAATTTATTGTTATATGTATTGTTATATTTTCTGTTATGTCATATGTGTACATATGATACATTATCTCTTATGTATAAGTAATTTCATGTATTGACTTATAACATTTGACTGTAGAATTTACGAACAATTTATTATTACATTTTCTGTGTTATGTCACATGTACTATAACTAATTTCATCCACTGACTTATAACATTTGACTGTAGAATTTACGAACAATTTATTATTACATTTTCTGTGTTATGTCACATGTACTATAACTAATTTCATCCACTGACTTATAACATTTGACTGTAGAATTTACGAACAATTTATTATTCCATTTTCTGTGTTATGTCACATGTACTATAACTAATTTAATCTACTGACTTATAACATTTGACTGTAGAATTTACGAACAATTTATTATTCCATTTTCTGTGTTATGTCACATGTACTATAACTAATTTCATCCACTGACTTATAACAGTTGACTGTAGAATTTACAAACAATTTATTATTCCATTTTCTGTGTTATGTCACATGTACTATAACTAATTTCATCCACTGACTTATAACATTTGACTGTAGAATTTACGAACAATTTATTATTCCATTTTCTGTGTTATGTCTCATGTACTATAACTAATTTCATCCACTGACTTATAACATTTGACTGTAGAATTTACGAACAATTTATTATTCCATTTTCTGTGTTATGTCTCATGTACTATAACTAATTTCATCCACTGACTTATAACATTTGACTGTAGAATTTACGAACAATTTATTATTACATTTTCTGTGTTATGTCACATGTACTATAACTAATTTCATCCACTGACTTATAACATTTGACTGTAGAATTTACGAACAATTTATTATTCCATTTTCTGTGTTATGTCACATGTACTATAACTAATTTAATCTACTGACTTATAACATTTGACTGTAGAATTTACGAACAATTTATTATTCCATTTTCTGTGTTATGTCACATGTACTATAACTAATTTCATCCACTGACTTATAACAGTTGACTGTAGAATTTACAAACAATTTATTATTCCATTTTCTGTGTTATGTCACATGTACTATAACTAATTTCATCCACTGACTTATAACATTTGACTGTAGAATTTACGAACAATTTATTATTCCATTTTCTGTGTTATGTCTCATGTACTATAACTAATTTCATCCACTGACTTATAACATTTGACTGTAGAATTTACAAACAATTTATTATTCCATTTTCTGTGTTATGTCACATGTACTATAACTAATTTCATCCACTGACTTATAACATTTGACTGTAGAATTTACGAACAATTTATTATTACATTTTCTGTGTTATGTCACATGTACTATAACTAATTTCATCCACTGACTTATAACATTTGACTGTAGAATTTACGAACAATTTATTATTCCATTTTCTGTGTTATGTCACATGTACTATAACTAATTTAATCTACTGACTTATAACATTTGACTGTAGAATTTACGAACAATTTATTATTCCATTTTCTGTGTTATGTCACATGTACTATAACTAATTTCATCCACTGACTTATAACATTTGACTGTAGAATTTACGAACAATTTATTATTCCATTTTCTGTGTTATGTCACATGTACTATAACTAATTTAATCTACTGACTTATAACATTTGACTGTAGAATTTACGAACAATTTATTATTCCATTTTCTGTGTTATGTCACATGTACTATAACTAATTTAATCTACTGACTTATAACATTTGACTGTAGAATTTACAAACAATTTATTATTACATTTTCTGTGTTATGTCTGTTCATTTACTGATTTATACCATCTGTTCACTATAAAATTAACAAATAGTTAATTGTTACATTTTCTGTGTTACAAACAAACTCTTCTACAAAAATATAAAATGTTCAAATTCAATTCTCCCAAAAACGAAGTCGCGTGACAACTTTTGCCGAATGTTTTTCTCTTATTTGTTACTGGAGATTCTTGATCTTTTCGGTGTATCACCGAGTCGGAAACATCTTGTATAGGAATAGAGCGAAGCAGGAAATTGGAAGTCGTAAGGAACGCGGCAGCGGGCATACGTACCCGCTTTGGTCACAGCTCGCCATTTTTTGCCGGTTGCGCGATTAACGGTACATTCGCGGCCTCGTGGTCCAGTTCACCACGTGCTTCCAGGAGAATCAACAATTCCAGAAGTCGTTTCCGGAGGTCGAGTACCTTTCAATACGCGGAAGACGAAAGTGTTCGTTGGATCTGCTGTTTTTGCCAACGTAAATCGACACCGTAGGCACAAAAACGAAAATTATTAACCCTTTTAATGCCGAACAATCGTTGGCAACTTGCGAAACACTATTGACATTCATTCATTTCGTGATACATTCTTTTCTGAATTTCTCTGAATTTAATTTTGTTAGTTAATTAGGTTCTTAATTCTTTAGATTCAGGGATGTTTCATGGTAGCTGAATTTGCTTACAAAAGTCAATAAAAAATTGTAGAATGTTTCTTTTTGAAAGAAACATTTTTGAAATTGTATTTAATTATTTTTAAGTATGAAAGATTGTTTATAACACAGAAAATCTACTTATCATTAATTCGACAGTCAGCAAATATAAATGAAATATTTGTACCACTAAAATATATTTATCTCCATTATTTATAATATATAAATTCGCAAAATCTTCGAAACTGTTCAGAAAATGTTCAGAAATGTTTCGAAACTGTTCAGAAATTTCACAAAATTTCAGACGAAAATATTATATTTAGCTTCCTAAATCATCAAATTAGGAACACTTTGTACATTTCCGATCTTCCTCGATCGATAACATTTGACTTTCATCGGTAAAACATGTTCTTGATCTTGAGGAACTTTTCGATCTCGGACAACTACGTTTATACATTCGGTTATACTTTGAACTCTGACGCAAAAGCGTGCAACCTTGGACAAAAGAATCTAACGGATGAAAGGATTATGGCAACTAGCAGTATTTCTGTTCCACACTGACTAACTTTAGCTTCAATAATTCCAATTTAGACGTTCCTTTTATATACTATTTCTAACTACTTTCATTTTAATTTTAGACACTTTAAACAATGTCTCATTCGCGCCATAACTAACCTCAAAGTCAAATTGACGCTGATACCTCGTAAAATATAGAAGTCAGCGAAAAATATTTTAAATAAATATTTAATACACCGAATGCTACTAATCTGAGTTAACAAAAGTAATTATTATTTCTCCAAGAATTTTCTCGAAAAAATTCTTTAAGAAACTGCAAGTTTCAAGGGTTTATTAATGCAAGCTTTGTTAAATATCTATTTGACAAATTTTTCTCCATCTCCTGTATTTTAAGAATTATAAATAACAGTGTGAAATATATTCAATTTTGGGATTAATTTTGTGTACACCCATCAAAGGAACCTCTACACATATTTATTCTTGTTTTAGATATTTATTTATTCTTCTAATGCATTACTACGTAAGTCCACATAGTGTTGTACAAATCAACATACAAACATTCGCAGTGTTCTCCCATAAGTTATTTTAATAATGAAACACCGCGAAAACGTTTTGAGAATATTTCAGCACAACGATAATCTGTTAGATAAACATCTAGTGTTAACAACGTATCAACACTTTCGTCAAATCTTGGCATATTACGCGTTTAACCGACGCATTAAAATTTATGAGAACATCGATAATTACCTCTCTATCCATTTGCCAACTCTTGTCGACTGGTTGGTTCGCGTAAACCTGTTCTATGACTCCTCTATGGCTTAACATTGAACTGCTACGGTGAACAACTCTAAATGTATCGGTGAATCGGATGAAATTTTCGGAGTTTTAGTGACACCGGTACATTCTAGATTTTCAAAGTTATCGATGTTCTCTGTTACCGGTTGATTCAATTATTTTTTTATATTTATTTGTGGTGTTATATGTTATGAGCGATTTTTTAGATTTTTGTTTTTAATATATTGCTTTTGGAAGGCATTGAATGCGGGTAGATTGATCGGGAACCAGAGAGATGACAATTTGCTATATTGAAATTTTGGAAATTATAGATTTGAGAATTGGGAATTTGTGAAATTGTGGAAATTTGGGGAATTTGGAAAATTGGGGAAATTGGAGAAATTTAGGAAATTTGGAAAATTTGGGAAATTGGGGAAATTTGGGAGATCTAGAAAATTTGGGTAATTAGGGAAATCTGGGAAATTTGGGAATTTAAAAATTTGAAAATTTGGGTAATTTGGGTAATTTGGATAATTTGGATAATTTGGGATTTGAGGATTTGGGACTTTTAAAATCTGTGACATTTGGGATTTGGGGATTTGAAAATTTGTAAAATATTGTGAAATTTAGGATTTGGAGATTTAGAAATTTGTTAAATTTAGAATTTAGGAAATTTGGGAAATTTGAGAAATTTGGATAATATGGGATTTGAAAATTTGAAAATTCGAAAATTTCAAAATTTGGGAATTCTGAAAACATACAATTCGGAAGAAACAAGAACCTTAATTCCGCTATGAAAACCCGATATCAGAAAATAATAATAGATCATAAAATAAGAACGTATTTTACACTGCGAACTGATGAATTCGTCTACTGACGCAAAACGAACGAGCAAAAACTATGTTGACAACATATTCTGACGTTATTAATGAAACTTAATAGAATCCATGAAACGTCGATAGATTTCTGTTCCACGCTAACGCAACGACGTGGAACGCAATACAATGGACAATAATTTACAACGAACGCAACAAACGCATATAATTATTAATACAAGGCTGTTAGCAGGTATCGCAAGCACAGATGCTCGGTTGTCTGCGATATCCATTTACAGTGATCCACCCGAGGTGTTCCGCGAGAACCTGAAGACGTGGAACAGTAGAAGCTGAAGAAAAAAAGATACATGTTCCAAGCGAGTCGAGTTAGAACGTGTGGATTATTACACACCTGTGTCGCCTGTGGAATTCCGTACGCAGGCTACTTTAAGGGATTTTTCGTTTATTAATTTATAAATTTCATATTTTCACGTCGCAATATTTAGATTTTTATATCTTCTAATTAACAAACTTTCTAAATTCGTAAAATCAATTTCAGAAATTGCCAATTTCACAAATCTTAGATTTTAGCAAATTCCATGTTTTCTCATTGTAAATTTCAGAAACTTTCACTTCCTCAAATTTCCAAATTCCATGTTTGTAAATTCAATATTTGTAGGTTGCAAACTTAAAATATTTAAACTTTTAAATTTCTACATTTCTAAATTTCAATTTTTCAACTTTTCAATTTTTCAATTTTTCAATTTTTCAATTTTTCAATTTTTCAATTTTTCAATTTTTCAATTTTTCAATTTTTCAATTTTTCAATTTTTCAATTTTTCAATTTTTCAATTTTTCAATTTTTCAATTTTTCAATTTTTCAATTTTTCAATTTTTCAATTTTTCAATTTTTCAATTTTTCAATTGTTCAATTGTTCAATTGTTCAATTGTTCAATTGTTCAATTGTTCAATTGTTCAATTCTTCAATTCTTCAATTCTTCGGCTTCCAAAATGTCAAATATACAAATTCGTATATCTCTACGTTCTTCATCTCTAAATTCCCAATCTCCAAATCCTCGAATCTTAAAATTCACAAATTCAAACTCACAGTATCATTCCCTAAACTCCCCAATTCTCGAACTTCTCTAAATCTTCAAATTCCTAAACTACTCTTCAACTCCTCAGATTGCGTGACATAAAAATCCCCTAATTTGTAACAGCCTATACACTCACATTCCTTCAAGTCCAAAATTTCCAGCTTTCCTAATGACCAAACAGAAAAATTCCGCAACGAGGAAAAAACCTCGGTGACGAAGAAAAAGTTTCTCCGCCGACCCTGTAAGGAAAATAGCGCGAGGGAATGTGTAGCGCAATGAGTCAAGAGGAAAAAGACGCTAAGGGGAAAGAAAGCGAAAAAGAGAGACACACAGGCCACACGGGGAGAGTGTCTCAACCACACAAGTATCGATGGCAGCCGGTCGTGCGAAACGATTAGCAAACCGTAACGCACCAAAAATCGGCCTCGGTGCATACGTCGGAACAGGTCAATCAACTCGTAGCAATAGCCAATAACGAGTCATATTCGCTTTCCTAACTCGGCTAACTCGCGAATCCGATCCAAACAGAATGATCAGCAGCCCGTGACATCGGAAAAAATGACCGATGCTTTTTCATCGAATGACGCGCGATGAAAATCGTTCGAGACTCGTTCGCGACGCTTGCCAGAGGTTATTAATGCGACGGAAAGAAACCGGTCCGGTTTTTCTAATCTTTTTACGCGCACGGCGGTTCGATCGCACAATGTGATTATTAAAAAGTCCGAGTTCTAATTACCGTTTGATAGACGCTGTAATTTCCAGAGGGAAGTTATTGAATGCCGCTTGTAAATAACCGGAGATAATGATGTAACGAGTGGTCTGGAAACGCGCAAGAAACCTGACAGAAAAGAAGGGAAATTGGTACCTCGATGATCCGCCGCGATAAATGCTGTTTTCTTTATTGGAAAACGACCGACGAAATAAAAGTTGCCACGGGTTTTATCGCGTGTTCGTTCGAACGCATCGGGTCGTTTGGGAAATTTTAATTAGTACGTTTTATTTTATTGCCACGTTTGAACGAATAGCGTATGGGTATCTGTATGTACTGTTAGGAACGAAGATTTTATATGTCCATTATTTCTGTCGATATTTCACTGTTTTACTTTACTATTTTACTATTCTACTGATTTGTGAATACTGAGATATTTTATTACTTTGTTACTTGTGCATTTTTATGGGCTACTATAGGACTCTACTATTTCACTGTTCTGGTATTTTACAATTTCGTCGTTATTCCACTATTTTAATGTGTTATTATTCTCATATGTAATTTTAAATCACTACTATACTATTTTAGTACATTACTATTCTACAAATCTACTATCCTAATACACTCGTGCACTATTAGTGTACTATAGTACTACTCTACTGTAATATTTCAGCATACTACTATTATACAAATCTACTATTCTAATACACTTTTGCACTGCTATGTTACTGTACTACTGCATTACTGCACTACTGTACTACTATACTACTATACTACTATACTACTATACTATTATATCACTGTACCAGTGTACCATTATCCTACCACACCACTATTCAATTCTTTCACTATACTGCTCTGACACTATCTGCTACACTACTATACTCCTGTACTATTGTACTAATATACAACTATACTACTATACTATTATATCACTGTACCAGTGTACCATTATCCTACCACACCACTATTCAATTCTTTCACTATACTGCTCTGACACTATCTGCTACACTACTATACTCCTGTACTATTGTACTAATATACAACTATACTACTATACTATTATATCACTGTACCAGTGTACCATTATCCTACCACACCACTATTCAATTCTTTCACTATACTGCTCTGACACTATCTGCTACACTACTATAATCCTGTACTATTGTACTAATATACAACTATACTACTATACTATTATATCACTGTACCAGTGTACCATTATCCTACCACACCACTATTCAATTCTTTCACTATACTGCTCTGACACTATCTGCTACACTACTATACTCCTGTGCTATTGTACTAATATACTACTACAGTTCTATTCTACTATACTACAACACTACTATAGTGTTGTTTATTAATTAATATATTAATGTATCACTATACCACTATGTCCCAATATCATTATACTACTGCACTAGTTTACTATACCGTCGTACCACTATACAACTATTCAACTATTTCACTATTTCACTATAGTACTATAGTGATTGATTTTTTAATATGTTAATTTTGTTAATAGAACATGTTTTCATTAATATGACATATTGATTTTTTTAATACATGTTCATTTTATTAATAGCATGTTACTTTTATTAACGTACCATGTTGATTTTATTAATATACGTCGATCTTATTAATTGAACATGTCGATTATATTAATACATGTTATATTAATTTCATGTCAATTTTATTAAATGCATATTCATGTAAAAGTTGAGAGCCCCTGTCTATATCAAGGACCATAATAAAAGTTCATAATCTATCAATAAAAAATTAATAAATAATCCTGTAACGTGACTGATAAGTAACGTTTAAAAGTGCACTTGCAATCTGCAACTATTAAGTGCCGTACGTCTTCGTGACGATAAATATTTTACAGTTGCTCAGCTGCAGCGAAATCTATTCGAGACGCAGAGATCAGCCGGCCAATACTTCTAAAATAATTCCTATTGACAACCAATGGAAGCAATTAAGAATCATATCTCGCTGCTGACACACATTTCGTGGCGAAACAAAAGGCACGAACATCGCGCACGTCACTCGAGAAGGAGAGCGAGCCATGTTTCAGACGCTCATCTTGATCTGCTGATCACGAATATAAACGACACAAAATTTCAACGAATAAAATGCCCTGTCACAGCGGACTGCAACGATAAACTACGAGCTACTTCTACCCTCCGAATTATTTTTGAACGAATATATTACTTGCAGAAAATATTTGGATATTGTGGCAATATAGGGAGAGGATAATATTGACCATTGAGACATTGCAGTAAGTGGAACAATAATAATAAATCAGTACAATTTTTTATTATTGAATATTGAATATCAAGTGATTGGTATTAGTATGTGCATACAAGATATTAATAGAATAGAAATTGATATTAAATAAATATTTAATAATAGATATATTATCCTCCTGTAGGGATTCTGGTAAGTTAAACTAGAATTTTGGTAACTTTCATCTGGTAGATCTTTTAAAATCTATTGCATAGAGTGAGGTTAATTATATTATAAGAATGAATAACAAATGACAGTGACAGATTAAATAAATTATATAACATCATAATAAATTTGTTCTTTGTTTGAGAATAATATAAATAAATTATTTGATTGTTTTTATTGGTAAATATTTAACTGTCCAATCTATTAATAAATACTAATTTGTCCAATTAATTAGTATACATTTAATTGTCCAGTTTTGAATAAATATTAAATTGTCGAACTTCTAGTAAATAGTTAATTGTCCATGTGGTTAGTAAATATTTAATTGTACAATTTATTAGTAACAATTTAATTGTCCAGTCTATTAGTAAATATTTATTTGTCCGATTAATTAAAAAATTCACAAGTAAAAATTGGTTACTACTAAATTATTACCGTAATTACAACTAGTATAATAATTAAGAAATAAAAATTCAAATCACGAATTACAACAAAGTAAAAACCTCGTCGAGAATTACGCGTACAGCAGGTGAATTTTAAAATCAACATCGGATACAAGTTAATTTTTCGTGCCTCCGGAGAATGGGCAAGAAATATGGATCAGAGTGTGTGTTGCGACAGACGTAAGGTCAACCTGATTTGCATGCCTTGAAATTTACAATTTAAGGACAATGTCCCTCAAAACGAGCCCGTTATCCTTCTGACGGCTACTCAATTTTAAGATGATCACACGATTACGTTCAATCAACAAGTTGACCTTGACCCTCTAAATGCCTTCATGGAAGAAGCAACAGATGTGCTACTTCGGTATCGGCTCTATAAATCTTTCATACAAATAGTCGATGACGAATAAACTCACGTCAATTAATCTAACTCCCAGAATAAAAAGATGTATACCGTAAAATAGCAAAGAGCATACGCTTAGTAAAAATTTGACCATCAGAATGTTAAGACAGACAGCTATTAGCTGCGATAATATCTTCTCGTGCGTAGAAGCGAAGAATCATGCTTATCTCCTAACATTACTTACGAAGAATTATTTTCGATTAGTATTAAGTGGTTAATCTCATTTGGAATTCAATCTTGGTACTTGTTTGTCTTATTGCTGTATTTGTCCCGTTTTTCGATCAACTTCCCAGATAGTTCGGTGCCCACAGAAACCTTAATACGGTACTGAGCTGTTTGCAAACGTTCGAATATCTCGCAAACAGTGAACGATACGATAAAATCTTTCGAACAAAAATTATTCGGTGTCAAAGAATACTCTTATCCGACTTTGAAATGACCTTGAAAAGTGCGAAGGACGAGTTGAAATTTTTAGTAACACATCTTTTTTTAGATGAACCGATTCTTTGAAATATTTTAGGTAAAAATGTTATAGGGTATTGTACGAAGAAAGTGAATGGTTCCTCAGATATTTTAAGTTCAAATGAAGTTACATCTTATTTAAGATCACAAATTTATTCTGAACGAAATGACTCTATTTGTTCACAATATTTCTGAAATACTTGTAACTAAATAAACTATAAAGAATGAGTATATGCATGAGCTTTAATAGCTTTGACAGTTCAAGCAATTGCAGAAAACATAGGAGGAACCTTGATTCGAATATTATTTACTTCGTGGTATCTTTATTATCGTATCTTATCATGCTGTACTTATTTCCGAGTGTACAGTTACTTGTGACAACAGTAAACCTGTGAGTGAAGTATTTTTTTAAGTCCAAAGTGCCGATGGGCGTGGCCATTGCTTGTTAACATTTCTCGTTGCGAATTTTACGATTGCGAATTTATATTCCAATAAATTCTAAACATGCGTCTTAAAATTGCAGACAAAGTTTAACTGTGCCGCTATTTCTGTCACGTAAATTTCACTGATTTATTGGAAATCCAGGGTGATATTTATAGGTGACGATATCGAAAAGGGAGCAAGAGATAAAAATCTGATAACAGAATTGAACATGTAGGTTAAGATGCTGGAGAAAGTTCAATTTTGGAGTGCAAATTCTCAAATTAAAAAATTTTTTAATAGATCTCTAAATTCTAGAACTTTCAAATCATTAAGTGTTTAAATTTTCGAATTTTCAAATTAGTACAATTTTCATTTTTTACATTTATTAATTAATAAATCTCTAAATTCAAATATCTCCAAATTCCCATTTTACCAAATTACTGAATCTCTAAATACCAAAATTTTCAGATTACTATATCTGCAAGTTTCAAAACTAACAATTATATCTCCAAATTCTAAAATTACCAAATTTTGGATCTCTAAATACTAAAATTTCCACGTTACTTTTCTGAGTTCCCAAATTTGCAAATTACTAAATCTGTAAGTTCAGAAATTTTTAAATCGTAGAACTCCCAGGTTCCCGACTTCCAAAATTTCCAAATAACTAAATCTCCAACTTTCAAAAGTTCTTTTCCAAATATTTAACTACCAAAACTCCCAAATTCCCAAAATATTAAATATGTAAATGTCTAAGTTTTCAAATCTTTCCAATTTCTCGAAATATTAAATTTCGAAGTACTCAAACACCCTGATATTCAATTTCCCGCCCTGTCTTGCCCGATCCTTTCCGAATTTTCCCGAACCTGACCCGAAGCTACCCAACATGGCGGCCCCATCTCAATTAAAAACGTTCCACATTATAACAAATGTAATATTATACAAATGAGCATAGTTACAATTATATTTACACTTATATAAAAATATAATTATATTAGTATATTATCCTAAAAAATATAATTCTGTATTTAACAAATACAGTAATATTACACTAAAAAATATATAAATTCCAGGAATGAAATTACCGAACTAATTTGTGCCACGTTGAGAAAATATGTATTTGCATAAACAGTCGCGACACATTTTTAAATATTATCTAAGAATTATTCGCAAATAAAAGTGTGGTTGGTGCAACAGCGCGATAACAAGTCGCCAGGTGTTTACGACCACGCGACATCATCAAAACCCACCTTTACCATTTTAGTCACCTCTTTCTAGCACGTGTCATTTACACTAGAACAACCAATGTCAAATGTACATACGACTAATATTTACTGTTACTATAGTTTACTATTACCTGTCAACTTCACGTAAATTAAAAGTCTTTCGTTTCGTCATGATCCTTAATTTTCAAATTCCTTCGTCATTCTAGTACTTAATTAACGAAATGAAGATGTGTACTTTACTGGTATGGTAAAGACACGTGATACTTCAAGGTTTTGTTGAAAATATAATTCACAGTTTTTTTAATTTTTTCGTACTTTGAATTCTATGTCGATATTTGGTTGACATATCAGTTTCAGCTGATTATAAATTAGCTAATTGATATATCAAATAATTTATAGTTAAACACTCTATAATTTATAATTTGTAACATAATTAATAATAAACACTTGAAAAATTGTTTAACAGAAATTATTTAAAATCGTTATGCAACAGAAATTGTTAAAAATAATGAACTTGATTCATGAAAGATTTTCATTAACAAATTATGTAGATGATACAAGTTTATGTTCTCTTTTAATTCTAATGAAGTGTAAAATTATTGAAGTTGGTCAGTTTAAAGGAATTTGGAAGTTGGCGTACAATAATTTATTTCTGCAATTTAAAATAAGAAAGTAGCTACTTTTCTCGTTTATTTTCGTTCTCTTACTATTCTTACCGCGATCTCGAAATAATAAGTGAAAACAGTTTTTTACTGGAATTTTATTATTGCGTCGGTGCTTACATTAAATATATACATACTCCGTTACCAGGGTACCAACATTGAAATTACGCAGAGGTAGAATAAAATTTATTTAAAGATTCGAGAATATCGAATGCATTTTTCTTTTCTGTTGAATGTTACATAATTGTATTCTTCATCTACATTGTCTATTTGGATATCTAAATAAATTATCTTATTATACATATATTTTGTTGCAATAATTTTATTAAAAATTTTTTTCTATTCATTCAGTTTAATGATATAATGAAAAATCTATAATTTTCATAACTTTTGATCATCTATCTATTATTATTTAATAGAAATTTTGTACATATATGTATCTAATCGTTTACCATAAATAATCAATAAAATAAAAATAATAGATTCTTCTTTGTAATATTAAAGCGAATAACATTGATACAATCATCAATTAAATCAAACTAATTAAAACTCGAAAAAAGGTACGTCTCGATATGTTACCTTTTGTTTAACATGTTGTAATGAACAAATCATTAATCAAATGACTAACTGAAATTCAAAACAATTAAGTCTCCATATTACCTTTTTTGTTATTTAACGTATATTTGTATTAAATGACAAGTTTCAAACTCATGTGCAAGTATCGGCTAAATAAAAAGGTATGGCAGAAATATGTTTACGTCGCTACATCAAGTTTTTATCGCGGTTATAATTACTCCTTGATGATCTATTTTTCTTGTTATTTTTGCCCGTTCTTAATAGAACTGTCTGACGAAAATAGCTTTAAGTATTTTACTTCTGCGATAAAAATATCGAAAATATTTCGCAATACCACGATTAACATGTCAAGAGATAAAGTTGAAACTATATTTCATCGCATTTTTAATTTTATTCGGGAAAAACGTAACGTTCTGAGCAACGAAAACAATTACACAATTTTGTTACCAACATTATTACTTGTTTAGTAAATTTTAAAAAATATTTATTACTTGTTTAATAAATTTTAGGAAATATTTGTCACTTGTTTAATAAATATTAAAAAATATTTATTACTTGTTTAGTAAACCTTAGAAAATATTTGTTATCTGCTTAGTAAATATTAAAAAATATATATTACCTATTTAGTAAATTTTATAAAATATTCATTACATGTTTAATAAATTTTAGATAATTTAGGGAAACGAGTGTTAGAAGTTAATTTATGGTTCCTAATTATATCACGAAATAAAAATGTCACCGCTACAGGTGAACTGAAAATTTTCCAAAGCATGTATTTTTATCGCTACATGACATCATGTTTTATTATCACATTTCGAATAAGTTGAAATCACTTTTTAACGGACTGCTGATTTTTCGCGCGTTTTATCATAAACCTATTAATCCGCGATAACGTTAAACAAGGATTTTCATTCTCACGTTGAAGAAATTCTTCGAACATTATTTTTACGACTCACTAGGAAAATCTTCGTACACTTCAACTAAAGTACCTTTTAATCAAAATCGTTACATATTCCTGTAATCAGATATAAATAATTATCTCCTAATTTCATCTTCATCGTTCAACCAGCGCTAAATTTTTAATGTGTTTAAAATTTCTAAAATTGTGTAATTGTCAACTTATAAATTTGTTAGTTCATAAATTTTGAAAATTGAAAGTTGAAAAATTAAAAAATGATTACATTTATAAATTTATGAATTTACACGTCATTACATTATTTATTTTCATAATTTTAATTTGAAATTTAATGCTAAATTCAATTTTTAATTTAACTTTGAATTTAATGCTAAAATTTAATTTTTAATTTTTTCCATTTAATGCTATATTTAACTTTTAACTAAATCCTTAAATATACAAATTACAAAGTACACTTAAAAATTTGCAGATACTTCTAAATTAAGTTAATAATTGAATATTAAATTGAGTCCAATATTAATTTAAAACCAAACATCTTTTGTACCATCATTCCCATTATTTTTAACCTATTTAAAAAAATAAATTTCTAAATATGAAAAGCTGAGATTTTATTTATGCACCCTAACATTCTCGTCACCGAATCGTCCACCTTGATATGACATTCATGTTTCAAAGATACAATTGTTTTTCCCAAAAATTTTGTACGGTTTCATCCGCATGCGAGTTCCAAAACTTCATCCCATTCAGCTCGTTATCGTGTTGCAATATTTGCGCAACTTATTGTTAGCGCTGAGGGAAATGTTCAATGTTGCGTGTCGTTTTCTTATCCAACCGGGTGTTAAAATAGAAAAGGACGCTACTGTACAAGCATTAGCAATGCTGATACACCGAACACGACAGAAATGACCCGTGAACTCCGCACAGTTACGTTCTGTTACACAAGAACGTAGTCACGATATATTTCTTGTTTCAAAAGAAACACTGGCGATGTGGACGTTGTTATGAACATCCAGGATGTATCGCTCAGTAGCGTCGTTAGAGTTAAGAAGCAGGGGGCACTTTCCCTGCACCTTATACTCCTCGGACTTGTTGCAACTTTCAAATTTTTTTACTCAGAATGTCTTCCACTAATTTGTAGAATTCAACGTCGTCAAACTTTTAGGCTCTTTTGAGGTGATTTAAGAATTTATCAACATTTTTTAAATTATGAAATTGGTTGGGGATTTGGTGATTCAGGAGTTGGGATATTTAGGTATTTGTAAATTTGTAAGAAAGGAAATTTGGAAAGTTGACAATTTTGGAGGAAAATTTAGAAGTTGGAATTTTTGATATTTGTAAAATTGTAAATTGGGAAATTTAGGTATTCGAAAATTGTGAAGTGGTGAGATTTAGAAATGTGAAAATTTAGAAATTGGGAAATTTAGATATTTGTAAATTTGAAAATTGGGAAATTTAGGATCTGGAAAATTTTGAAGCAGGACGATATGGAAATTCGGAAATTTAGGATCTGGAAAATTTTGGAACAGGGAGATATGGAAATTCGAAAATGTAGAAATTCGGAAAATTAGATATTTGTAAATTTGAAAATTCGGAAATTTAGGATCTGGAGAAATTTGAAAATTGGGAAATTTAGGATCTGGAGAAATTTGAAAATTGGGAAATTTAGGATATGGAGAAATTTGAAAATTGGGAAATTTAGGATATGGAGAAATTTGAAAATTGGGAAATTTAGTATCTGGAAAATTTTGAAGCAGGGAAATATGGAAATTCGGAAATTTGGGATCTGGAAAATTTTGAAGCAGGGAAATATGGAAATTCGGAAATTCGGGAACTGGAAAATTTTGGAACAGGGATATTCAATATAACTACAGATATTCGGAACTATAAAAATTCCTAAATTAGCAAACTTTTAAATTTCACAAATATACAAAATCCTTCTTGCATATTTTGATATTTTTAAACTCTCTGATCGTGAACAACAGATAATACAATTAGCACGTACACGTAAAAAGCACATAAAGTCAGCGTAATTCGAGTTTCATTATACAATTCGTTTTCAGAATGTTCTACCTCGGTGACTGTTTCGTATTTCCTTTTTGATTTGTACACATGTTGTTTCTTGTACTTAACAGCAATGATCCACGTTACATTGGTGGTCTAAGAAACCGATGGTGGACAACGAAAACGACCGTTATTGCGGACGGCCCCGTGTACGGTGAAATTCTGATGTAATATTGCGATACGACGACGCGTTGCGCAAGTTGCGAGTCGCGCAACGATCCTGACACGCGTGTATCACCTTCATTTATTTCCTTTTCTTTTTCTCTTTTTTAATTGCCGCTTATTTCGTGTACGACCGCACGAATATCAGGTGATTAGACATTTCGTGCACAAGGTGAAGCTGTCTACGGTAACGAAATCAAGATATCACGGGAATTCGTGTAGAAACTATACTAACTCAACTTATGATTTACTTTTACTAGACTCTCGTTATATTGCTCTCAATTCTTATTGTACATTTGTGCAACGTTATACATTGTACATTGTACGTTGTATGTTGTGTACTGACTATTTAGTATTGTAGAGTGTACATTGTTTATTGTATATTGTTTGTCGTATATTATTCATTGTACATTGTACATTGTTTATTGTATATTGTTTGTCGTATATTATTCATTGTACATTGTACATTGTTCCTTGTACATTATATGTTGTATATTGTACATTGTATATTGTTCATTGCATATTGTTCATTGTATAGTATCCATTGTATATTGTCATTGTGTAGTGCCCATTGTATATTGTGTATTGTATATTGTACATTGTTCATTGTATGTTGTATATTATTCATTGTTCATTGTACGTTGTATATTATTCATTGTACATTGTTCTTTGTACGTTGTAAACTGCATATTGTACATTGTACATTATTCATTGTATATTGTTCAATGTATAGTGTTCATTGTATAGTGTTCATTGTATATTGCTCATTGTATATTGTTCATTGTATAGTGTTTATTGTATATTGTGTATTGTATATTGTACATTGTTCATTGTATGTTGTATATTATTCATTGTTCATTGTACGTTGTATATTATTCATTGAACATTGTTCTTTGTACGTTGTAAACTGCATATTGTACATTGTACATTATTCATTGTATATTGTTCAATGTATAGTGTTCATTGTATAGTGTTCATTGTATATTGCTCATTGTATATTGTTCATTGTATAGTGTTTATTGTATATTGTGTATTGTATATTGTACATTGTTCATTGTATGTTGTATATTATTCATTGTTCATTGTACGTTGTATATTATTCATTGAACATTGTTCTTTGTACGTTGTAAACTGCATATTGTACATTGTACATTATTCATTGTATATTGTTCAATGTATAGTGTTCATTGTATAGTGTTCATTGTATATTGCTCATTGTATATTGTTCATTGTATAGTGTTCATTGTATATTGCTCATTGTATATTGTTCATTGTATACTGTTCATTGTATAGTGTTCATTGTACATTGTACATTGTCATTGTACATTGTACATTGTACATTGTTCATTGTATATTGTATCTTGTATATTGTACCTTGTACATTGCATCTTGCATATGTATTGTACATGTGCAAATATATATTGTATTTTCTACTGCAACGCAGAGCACGCAATCTGAGTATGCATTTCAGTGACATTTATAATAATTCCATTTAAGAAATAAATGTAGTAAAAATGATTTCAACTGTAATTGACTGTACATTGTACTAGAAGAATTTTGCAAAATTTGTTTTTCGATGAAATGTCAAGACAGTTTCGATTTTTTTTAAATGTCACCATATATTTCTGGCTCTCCAGAATTGTATCTGACGTCAGTACGATTTCAACGACACATAATACTGTGACTCCGAAATGGCCTTGAATTCAAACATTTTAATTTAATACACAAGTTGGTATACATACTTATTTACATCAAATTACGTATTTAAAAGAACACTAAGTCTGTCAAATGTATAAGTTTGTTAAAAAATGCAGTGGTATCAATAATGCAATAGCAATGTGACGAAATTTTCTACGTTCAAATAAATCGTTAACGTTCTCGCTTTTTTTGGCAATATATTGAGCAGGTTATATACGTAAGAAACTGCGAATCACGTTATACTCGGATAAAACATCTTCACGAATTTTTATGAGATATCGTAGTCGTAATAATAGAAATATTATCCATAATAGAATTCTCTTGCTGAATGGAAGAAACGTTAAATAAAATTTGTAATTTTTGTTATCTGACAATTATTCATTTGTATTCGGTACTTATTGAATTACGTTTTAGTACTATGTGCTATTTTACTACTGACTTACTACTTAGTATTTCGACTATTTCATTCGTTTATTCACACGCGGCAGTAATTCTCATTCAAATTTCCCGCTAAATTGGCAGTAACGAACATAGCGCCCGTTTCCTCCCGTTTCATTTCCTCATCAAAGTTACGCGCGATGTGTCTACTTCCCCGTTATTGCCATAACCACGAGTCAAAAATTTCGCAATAATATTTCTTTTCTAATTTTAGTCCTTGAGTCAACAGCCGGGTAGCCATTTTCGACATCACATAAGTTAAAACCGAAAGCAAAGAGTAAGAATACACGAAAAGGCGACACTCGACAAGGAACTGCTTTTCAGTAAGAGACAGAAGACACAACCAATTTAAATGTCCAAAGAATCGAAGGGTGAGGGTACAATTTCGACGCGCATTCCGAAATGCGCATGTGCGTTGTGCGCATGTGCGTAGTACGCAAGTATGGCGGTCGGCAAAGAATGGTTTGAACCCGCACCATTTATTTCCAACAAATATTTTGTCATTTCTCTGTAACACATCTGTATTTTCTTATGATAGTCATTTCTTTAAAAGTTATTTCTAATAATCATTTCAGTAATATATATGCTTAAAATATATTGCGTAGAGTAATTTTCTCTTTCAACTTTTCAATGTCGTAAAATTGATGTAAATACTTCGAAAGCTGATATTAGTAATACGATGAAAATTTACGACAAATAGATTTCTAATTATTAGAGGTTGAAATTAGATTCGTTTGATTTAAATTTCCCGCTCGTTTGCAGAAGCAATTTAAAGGGATCGCATTTTCGAATCAAAGGTGCCGCCCGGAATGTCGCCTCTTGTATCCCTACTCTGCCTAAAAAAAGGAAGAAACGACTACTTAAATCGATGGAAAAAGAATATCAAGCCGCAGAACAAATCAAGAGTTATAATAAACGTTTCGAGGTCTGATTTCAACGGGGTCAATGAATCTTTTTCTGTACAGGTCACGGATAATGGCCGAACGAAAGCATCGCGATTACGTGATTTTACACATATCTCGTTGCGTTGCAAGCATCGGTTATAACGACACGTCAGTTCGTAGAATTTCAGACTTTGTCAGTACTTCAGATTAAAGAATGCTAGAAAAACGGTCAGATAGATTATCTAGCATGCCGTGATACATGCCTGAGAAGTATGATTGGAATTTCGGAGAAAGATATCCCACGAATGCGAAAATTTCCGTGAAACGAGTGTCACATTTTTGTTTTACAACGCGTTCACTGACAAGAACGTTGGCTTTCAGGTATTTTAAAAATTATGTAGTCTTTGCAGGGAACTGACTGCGAAATACGAAATGCATGTAATCTCGCGTGAAAACGGAAGAATGAAACTCTTTCATTTTTTAAATTAAAATTTGTATCGACGTTGACTATTAGAAATATTCATCATATTGCATTGATATGAATATTAAAATATAGTGTATTATTAAAATGATAAAATTGTTTAAAGAAAATCAATAATGAATCACATACATGGATGTCTGCAATGTTAGCAGAAAAAATTGTTTCGAAAACTTCGAACAAGTAGCGTTTATTTCAAACATGGTCGAACGTCTTAATCAGTTCTGTAGATATAGAGCGATTATCAGATATTATCTCGAATGAGTGTGTTACGAAAATGGAACACTCCCATTCGCTGTGCAGTATTTGTCAACGGATTCTTAGCTGCAAGAAAACAGTAACAGTGCTCTAATTCAGAACTCGGTTACAGCGATTTCGTTCTATACCCTAGGATCAACACGTTCCGTAGCACGTGGCATTCATTATGAGCGCAACTTTAATTGCACAAGAATTTTTTGGTTTGAAAGTGAGGTAAAACTGCCCCGAGGATATCATGAATAGGAAAAATTGTAAACGTTTAGGGCAATTTATATGGTACATACCTCTGACGTTATTTTTTCGATAACTTTGTAATTAAATCGTTCGTTGCAGCGGTAGTTAATAGTTTGCAAGCGTGTTTAATCTAATGGCAATTTTGAGGTTTTGATCCTTCGTTGCAATAAACCTATTCAATTTGTAAATTTGCAGATCCCTAAATTCCCAAGTTTCCATATTTCTGAAATTTCATATTTATAAATTTTAAGATTCCCAAAATTTCTGAATTCGTGAATCCCGAAATTTTCAGTTCCAAGATTCACGAGCCCTCAAACTGAACAATTCTTCAATTCTCAAATTATTTAATTCGTAAATTTCCAGATTTCCAAATTCCGAAAATCTCATGTTCACAAATTCACAAATTACCAAAATTTCATATCCGCAAATTTGTAAATTTTCACGTCCCCAAGTGCCCCAAGTTCGAGTAATAAAATTTCTCTACATATCAAAATGACGAACAAGCGCACAGGAACAACAATTATACTTGCAACACTAATCGTGTTTTACGATTGTGTACCATTGTGCTCTTCAAAGACACCAGAATTTCAAATTTTCAGTATTTGTCAAATAACATATATTTGTTGAGCAGATGCGGTACGTGGAAGATGATAAGTGAAAAGTACCGATAAATATCAGGCAATAAAGTTCCCGTTTTAAGAAGCATATACCTGCTCGGACTTAGGCACATACCTTCTTTGTCGCGACCTCAATGGATCTTACGCAACGAGACGTTAATCAGAATCAACGTATAATCCTGAGTCTGTCTATAACAAATCCAACGTTGTCGTGTTCTCGCTTGAGAAAATGAAGAGTTTTAAGATGTTTGTCCTTGAAGTGGAGCACTGGTTCTCACACGGTAGACCAATTTAGAATCGAAAATACTCTGAAAACTACCACAGACAGGATGGCATTCGAAACGTCTAATAATAATCGTCGTGCCTCGGATAATACTAATTTTATACACAAATTAAGATGGTTAAAAACATCTTGCATTTGGAAGGTTACTATTTTATTGCTGGTATATTCCTGCGATTTCTTTGTCGCGTATGATTGTTACAATCCTACGTGCACTTTTTAATTTGGTGTATAATCGTCAGCACATTGCAGATCATTGACAAGAAAGTAGCACAGGTAACAACGGTGACACTGTACACGAAGAACGATTAATATTTTTGTTGAATCTATTTAAAAATTCGACAGATGTTTCGATAACGATAAAGTACATATAGTGCCGGATCGATAAATACTCTAAATAGGAGCTTTGAAGACGGATGCTTCTAGTGAACGGATATTTATCGAGCAGCCAAAGTCACGCGCTCTCTCGATGCTTGTCTGTTCGTTTTGTCGTTGTGGCTGCATGTACGCTGGAATTTTTATCGTTTAATCATTTCCGTTACTTTGATAGCAATGGAAAAAGTTCTAATTCCTCTAACTAAGAATTATTTGAACGTAGATGTGTTTAAAATAATCTTCATGATCAGGGTCGATTAGAACGATAATGATAAAATTCTGATAAATAATCAGAACGCGAATAACTATAACACGTGACGCTTAGTTATATTACGTGTTGGTGTATTTCTCTACTGCATCAGTTTTTTAGTGTTACTCGAGTAGCGCAGACGATATTCCGATTGTTTCACGAATATTCGCGGTTAATTAAATAAACAAATAACGATTGGACATTCGAGTGCTCACGTGACAATGTAAAATGGATAACGCTTTACCTGCACAGCTAGCAATGGTTACAGACGCTGTAGCTGAATTTACTATTGAAGACTATATTAACGCAATAGTGCCATTGGTACACGAGCCGGTATATGCGAGTAAAAGTTTGAATAATAAATACGTGTTCTTCTTTGCATCAAGCCAACAGTCGGCGAGACTATTGAGTTCTGCGCACAGGACGATTAATATCAAAGGCCATGAATTGGAAATAAGACCTGTAGTATATTTAAAAATACGGTTGAGTGATGTACCTGAAGTGCTAAGCAATGTAGATATAAAAAGAGAATTCGAAAAGCTTAATGTCAATTTGTTGTTAGAAATAAAGAATGCACCGGATCAAAGTTCTGACAAAATAGTATACGTACATCCATACGACAATGATTTAATCCCTGTTTCCTTGAAAATTTCCAATAAACGCAACCGTTATCAGGCCAAACTGAGGAGATGCATGATTTGTTCCATTTGCTATGACAGGAAACACGAAGCATTAGACTGTCCTGCTGCGAAAGATGATATAATTACAGCAGAAAGTTCAGACGGTAAGACAGCTTACAATATGCTTGACAATATAGAAAACCCGCATAGAAATATATTACATGAACAGATAGATTATAACATGCTATTTTCATTATTAAATTCGGATATGTTTATTTCGGAAAGTTCAAATGAGAACCCCATCCCATAACAAAACCAATTACAAGTACATGTCCAGAACAGACTATACATACTACTGCATTGGCAATAATAAATTCGCTAATTGGTAATAATCCTAATGCGCCTGATAATATTATTGCAGGAAGTTCAGATGATGACGACTCTCGCCCTATGGGAAACCCATGTACGAGTATGTTTCGTAAAGATAACAATTATAATACTCCATCGACATCAACAACACCGGCAATTGGTAATGATCCTAATGATCCTGATAAAGTTATTGCGGGCAGTTCAAAGGATAAGGAACCTCTACCCATAACAGAATCAAATACAAGTACATGTCTTGAACAGAAAAATTCTAATATTTTAATGGCATTAATAAATTCGCTAAATGCTAATAATCCTAATGCGCTTGGTCTAACTAATATAGGAATTTCAAACGATGCGAAACCTCATCCCATAAAAAGACCATGTATAACAGAACAGATGGATTATGATCCTGACCAGATTGATTATGAAATTACATTGGCACCGATGAGAGAAGAAATTAATGCGAACAATAGATATCCGCTAAATTTTGATAACTTTGTATTACTTTTACATGAAACGTATGGTCGTCCTAAAAAGGCTCTGCAAATTGCGCGTAGATATACCAACAACATCAGCGCCTTAATGTACATGATAAAAAGTGTTAAAAGATCGAAGGATCCAAATACTAATACCTATTTGTCCAGATTGTATAATGCGTTAGATATACAATTGAGAAAAGAAGAAAAATATATGTTCACAAAAAGCCAACAACAGAAACCGTAGATCGTACCTGCACAACCTAAGCGAAACACTGGGAACACACACGTTCTTTTCATCGGTAGGAACGATAGATAATGCTAAAGTGTACGTGAACGTGTTGTTCTAAGAATTACTGGTGATATCTCGCATTCATGTATCCGAATATCGTTGCAATTAATTATAAAATATATTACGTTTGTTATTCGAAAATGTAACTTTCTCCTGTTTTGTTTCATAACAACATGTTAATACAACAAATATTAATTTATTTCTATATTTTTAAATATAGAAATAATGTATATGTATATGGTGGCAATTATATGTATATGGTGGTGGTATAAATATATGGTGGTGGTATAAATATATGGTGGTAATTCTTTAAATAAACACATATTTACCAAAAATTATGAGTAATTCGTAAAACTTTTTTAAATTAGCAATAATCTACCGCTAAAACATTCTGAATGTTAGGGTAACCTTGACAACGTGCATCAAGATCAAGGTCACTGGGGGTGACTTTGCTTTGGTGCAGTGTTGCCCTTTCATTTTCCCGAATCATTCCTAACCAATTATAATTATTCAGTTTCTTCAAATTCAAATTTTATATAATATTTCCGAAATTAATGACTGCCAGTTTCAAGTTTCTTATATCGACTTCTACAGTATCCATTTCTCGCGATAAAACGCAACCATGCAATGAAGATTATCCTTATTTATCGCAGATAAAAACAAAGCTGACATGCACTCCATTGCTTGACCTCGGTTATCACGAAGTTGGTGTTTCAACGTTTCGCTCTATTTTCACGAAAAAGACAAACAACGACTGAAACCGGAAGAACAGTTTTACAAAATTGGTAAAATATATTTGTTCTTTCTGAGGAACGACCACACGTTGATATTTTTTTTCAATTCTTAGTTTCGGTAAGTAGTTAAAGAAAACGATATTGTAAATATGTTCCTAAGAGATTCTGCTGGCTCTAAGCTGAAAATTGTTATGCGAATATAGCGTCCGACGCACGCGCTTTCATACCCAAACGAAAACGAATTTTCCCGCCAAATGCCTGGACATGTATAAAAACTATTAAAACATTACATTCTTCTATTTAATCCAGAAAATATATGGAAATGATAGCTAACAATATTTGTTGATTCGTAATAAATTAATATTTAACAGCTTCAATAGTCAAATGACAGTTTGTAGTAATTTAATACGGAGTATATTCTCTGTCCTTTTTTAACCACTGCGCGCGCATCGATCGTAGACCTAGGTTAACCATTAGAGCACGCGGTAAACGTAATATTTCACATATAATTTTTAATTCGTTAATTAGATAAAAGAATACGTCAATTCTTTAAATAACAATTTAATAATTTCAATATTTTAAGACTTAGGAAACGCACGTTAATCGGTAATCAAAGTTAAACGTCATTTAAATACCTATGAGAATCGAACCTTCAAACTATTGTTTATTACGCGGTCGGTAATTTCATGCGCGATCGGTAATTAAAAGAAAAATGTACAAGATAATGAATTCTTCGTTAATAATATCAAAATTCTTCCGTGTTGAAATGCTTTGATATTGATCAAATAATTGATAAAGTAATTTAATAGCTTGTATTATAATGTGGAGTACTATATTACAATACACAATATATCCTAACTCAATTTAGAAATCGATACATAATTTTTTTCATAACATTCTCTCGTTAATTCTTCAATAAAATTGTTTAATTTGTTATAATTTGTTTACTTCTTTTCAAAGTTTCTATATTTCTTATATTTTCAAATATTCATTTTCTCAAATTTTATTCAAAATAAATAATTGTATTCAAATTCTATATTTTTTAATATAGAATTATTACAACAAATATTCTTTACATCACCATATTTCGAAATCCTTATATTTTTAAATATCTACATCTTCAACTTTCTATATTTTCAATATTTTTAATTCCCTAATTCCTATAATTTCCCAAATTCTATTACTGCATTTCGATAATACCAAATTTGTATGTCCCCAACTTTCTACATTCTCAAATTTGTATATTAATCAAAATACTATATTTCCCAATTTCTATTCACGCAAATCTCAGTATTTTTCAATTTCGACAATTCCAAATTTCTTTTTCTCAAATTTAAAAAGTATCTTCCCAAATGACTATATTTCCAAATAAAAGGTACTATAATCCCCAAATCCCTACATCCCTAAATTTCTACGCCTCCAAACTCTCACATCCCCAATTTCTGCGCACCCCAATTTTTGACATCCCACTATTTTCGTACCGTGACAATCAACTTCAGAAACTACGTCAAACGAAATAATTCCAATAAAAGAACTTGTATAATACATGATTTGTAATATAATATTGCCACAAAAACACAAGTAAAAGAATTTTCGATTCTTGCTCTTATCAAACATCGTATCTGAAATTAAATCTTTGAGTGTAACTGTCATATCATAATATTACAGTGTAAACAGAATCTTCAACAGCTTGCGTTGCGTTTAAAAAACACCTACAGCGAATATAATAAAATGCACCCCATCTCGAACTAATACGAAATTTACTTATGTTACACTTATAAAAAGAAAAGCAAAGCGTGATACATAAAAGACTCGGTGAACAACGTGCTCTTACCTCTCGCTATATCGTTCCTTAATGCGATCTCCTGTAACAATAAAGCATCCTTGAATCCTTGTCTTGGTGAACACTCGAAACAACAGAAACGAACTCGAGGAACGGCGCAACTGAACACGTAAATCGGTGAAAGTCAATTCGTGGATGTTCGAAACGAAAGCAAAAATGAGCGGAGGCGCGGGAGACGAATTCGCGGCAAGATCGAACCGACGAGACACGACCTATCGTAGTCTGAGGCCGAGTTAGAACTGTGGATTCTGACAGTCTCCGAGTGAAAGAACCTAACCAGCCAACAAGCTTACCAACTCCCCGCTCGATCTCGTATTTGACCCCACCACGGTTGGTAACGATAGGTGTGCGCGATTTGTCCCGCGGTACCGGTAAAATCATTTTCGGAATCGCTGCTCGTTCCCTAACGGGTGTATCGATATGTTATCGCCTCGTTGCTCGCGACCACTTCTTTTCATCGATTTCTCGTGACGTGGATACGACGCGGGAAACAGAAATTTTATGACGTCCAGAAATGGAAACCAGGATATATTTGGACAAGTCATAATAATTTAACTAAATTGTTCATGATTTGGTTAAGTCGAGTCTGGCAAAAATTTCTCATGACGCGAATACAATGTGGAAAATTAAAATTGTCGGTTTGAACGACATTCAATGAAACGAAGTACTATGGCTAGGATATATTTGGACAGTTGATAGGTAATAATTTTATTAAATTGTTAATAATTTTTTACAACGCGAATGCAACTAGAAAAATTAAAATTGACGATCGAAATGAAATTGTGGAAAATCAAGATACATTTGGGCGATGTAATAATTTGATTGATTTAAGAATTTAATTTAATAATAGTTTAACTAAATAATTTGTGAGAGTCAAGTTTGTCAATAATTTACAACGCGAACGAGATAAATAATAAAAATGGACAATCAAATGACGTTAAAAAAAATGACATATTAGGGGTACATTTGAACAGTCTTGTTATAATTTAACTATTAACCATCTGTCAAAGTCGAGTTTATCAATAATTTCTTACGATGCGAATACAACGTGAGGAATAATAAAAATCAGATATAACATTAAAACAAAATCTGTTGGGATAACGAAGATATGTTTGCACAGTCTGATTGTAATAACTCAATTCAACTATCAATAATTGAATTAAATCGTCAATAATTTATGAAGTTCGCTCATAATTTATCAAAGCCAAATAATCGGTTCACACGTTTATTTAAAATTACAAGATTTCTTCGGATGTTTCTCTCGAAGTCTGTGCTGTTTTTTATAGAGATAAAGAATATATATATTTAAGGGTGTGTTATCGTTTGTTTATTTTAAATATCAAAGTGCGCATTATCCGCCGGTACGGTTTTTATTGATAATAAAAGTGATTTATGTAACTTTCAGTGAATATATATTTAATACGTTATAAACAATTTCTATAAAATTTTTTATAGAATTTTTTATAGATTTACTTATTCTTGTAGTATAGTAAGTATAAGAATACGTGTATATTGTGTTATGTAATATTATATATTTTTATAGCATAGCATTCTTATGGCATACAAAAAGTTTATACCATAATTTTTTTACCACTTTTACCTTCTTCCTTAAGAATTCCATATTTACGCATATCGATGTCACTCCTGTCAATCACTCCTCTTGTCGGTCGTACTTGCAATGATTAAAAACAATCTCTTACAAGTTTAACCACTTGTCGTACTTAGACAAGTCTCACTCGTGACTCACTCGCACTTGAAACATGACAAATCTTACTCGAATTTTTAATACGTTCCTATTTGAAATTTGTGTCTAATTATAATCCGCATAGTCAATGGTCGCTGAAAATAAAATAAACTTAATATCTTAATTTTTTTTAGTGGTTTTAATTTTGTTGCAGCGAGTAGTTACTTTTGAGTGACGCACTTGATAAATATATCGATTAAGGGCTTTTGGGATATGGATATTTAGGGATTTTTGTGGAGTCTAGGGATTTTTGGGGAAATTTTGAGAAGGGGTACAATTGGAAATCTGGGGATTTATGGATTAGAAATTTAGATAATTTAAGTTTTAGAATTTTGGGAAATGGGATGATTATAAATAATTAGGAATTTCGTGAAGAATTTGGGAAAGTTGTGAAATTGGGAATTTCGGAATTTGAGAATTTGGAAATTTGACAAGTAGAGGGATTGAAAATATAGAAGTTTAGTAATATGGAAAATTAGGGATATAGGAAATTACAAGTATGAAAATTGTAAAATTTGGAAATTAGAAAATTTGAAAATTTGAAAATTTGAAAACTAGAAAATATGAAAATATGGAAACATGAAAACCTAACATAAAAATTAAAAATTATAGCTACGAAGCAGAAACAAACGTTAATTCATGAACATATGTAAATCGCGATAAGAATCACGATGATCGATTCTCATTTTTCCAAGAAAAGTCTGCTGTTATTCAGAGAATAAATCGAAACAATCGTTAAATAGCAAATTCATGTTGAATAAGCGTAACATCATATAGCTCTATCTATTATTTATCATGTCTAAAAGTACTTCATCGGATTAGTTAGAATTCGACGAAATCTTCGGTGAAAATTCATGCGTCAACGAATGACGCAGCAGTCAAGGTGTGCAACATCATTATAAAAAATCATTAACGTCTCGAATTTATTTTCGTTCTTACACTTTTTTATTTGTTCGTGCAGCTTTCGTCATTGAGGTTTCACCTTTAACAGAAACCTGAATATTTTTGACAATTTTAACAATTTCTGTTACTTGATATCTTTCGATCCGCCATATTGTCATCGCTCTTATAAATCATACATGGTCGCGTAAAAATATTTATCTTAAACTTTATGATTTTTTACAAATGTGTAAAAGAAAAGATTAACTGTTGTACTCATGAAATATTATGATTAATATTAATATTATAAGTAATATTAATATTACTCAAAAAACCTTGAAGAATTTCGAAAAACTTTGAACAACCTCTAATAACCTTGAAGAACCACGAAAAATTTTAAACAACGTCGACAAATTTTGAAGAACCACAAAAAACGTTGAAGAACCTTAACAAACATTGAAGAATCTCAAAAAACCTTAAAGAACCTCGAAAAAGCTTAAAAAATCTTCCTAAAGAATATCCACAAAAAAATGATCCAAAAATATATAACAACAAATAGTTCCATTCAATATTCTCTTTCTGAAACCAACATCCAGAAGAATAATATAGAATAATATCGGTACATTTTCAATTAATTTTTTATACTAGCACTATTAGCAAATTCAACCTTGAAGTATATTTTATTATCCAAGGACATTAGCAGCAAATAACAGATCAAACGGAGAAGTCATAACGGTGAATAAAAAATTGTAAAATTAATTGCATATAACGGTGAAGAGTTAATTATAAATGTTGAACTTGTCAAAAAGTAGCACATCGATAATAGTTTCTACTCACCAGGTGTCTGTAAATAATCGTTTATAACAACCGTGACCAATCGATAGACGTTCAATCATTTACTTAGCGCGACCCACGTCACTGGTGAGATTAAAATTGCACAACTTGAAATCAAAGCGATTGAAGCGTTACGTTCACTATTTTCTAGCACCGTTACGTTTCATTGTAACCTCATACGCACGCTTCTTTTTTTATTGGTAAATTAATAGTTAAATTGGAATTTGGGGATGTGGGGATTTTTATATAAGAATTTGGGGTGTAGAGATTTTTGGATATAAGAATTTGGGGTGTAGCGATTTTGGGATATAGGAATTTGGGGATGTAGAGATTTTTGGATATAGGAATTTGGGGGTGTAGAGATTTTGGGATATAGAAATTTGGGGATGTAGAGATTTGAGTATGTGGAGATTTTGGGATATAGGAATTTGGGGATGTAGAAATTCTGGGATATAGGGATTTCGGTACGTTGGAATTTCGGGATATAGGGATTTCGATACATGAGAGATTCAATATATAAGAATTTCGGTACGTAGGAATTTGGGGATATAGGAATTTTGGTACGTAGGAAATTCGGTATATATGAATTTCGGGACATAGGAATTTCGATACGTAGAAATATAGGGATATAGGAATTTTGGTACGTAGAAATTTGGGGACATAGGAATTTTGGTACGTAAGAAATTTGGTATATATGAATTTCCATACGTCGGAATTTCGGGACATAAGAATTTCAATATATACATATGAATTTCAATCAGTAGGGATTTTGGTACACATATCAATTTCGCTATACAGATATTAAAAAATACAGGAATCTCCGATATAGTGACATAAGGATTCAGAAATATAGGGATCTAGAAATGTACAGAAATTTGAGAATATAGGAATCTACACATGTGTATGGGAATTCGAGAATATAGAAGTATACACATATGTACATACAGAGATTTGAGAATATAGACATATACAGATTTGTAGATACAGGCATTCGATAATATTGTAATATAGAAATATATAAAATATGTTTACATAGAAATATGAGAATAAACATATGTACACATTCGTTTGACGTGTTAACAGTTTTTACGCAACAAGCGAAACATATTTCACCGTACTTAGGAAACATGTTCCGAACAGGAAATTACTTGCATCGTTTATGTTGGCAGCCATTCCGGATGTACACCGGATTTGACTCGTCATTAAAGGTGAATAACCCCATAAGACATTTGAATAGACTTTAGGTGAAAATCTAGTACTCGAGGAAATGGATACGGACGTCCCATGTTGTTAGTATACATATGGCTCGTACCTACTTTGTACTACAGTTTAATTGTAGATTTACTAGGTAACCGGTCCTATTTGAATATTTCTTGCATTTCGTGGAATCTTTCATTTTCGCGGCTTTAAAGAATTTAATTTTGGTATAATTATGATTTTACAGAAATATAAATGATATGATTACAACTATGATTATACAGAAAAATTTATAAAAATTATTTTATAAAAATGTAAACTTCTAATTAGACGAGTATTCGTTTAAAATTTGTTATAAAATGTGAATTATAAATATATTGTTTGTTATTAATCTTGTTATTAGAAATCACTATACAAGCATATGTAATTGTTCATAATTACGAATAAAGGATAAAAACTACTGACAATAAAAGATACTAAGTGGTAATTAATTATATTTTCAGAAAAAATATTCCATACTGATCTGAAGTGATTGATGAAATAACAGCAATGAAATTTCATTTAATTTTACAATTACGGTTCACAAGAAATCTGAAGCATTATTATGAAATTGTTTCGTACGTCCACAGCAATAAATGAGATTCCTACTTTCCTGAATCATGGTAAAATATACCAGATATGCATGAATAAAACATGATTTACAATGAACGAATCGTAATGAAGGAAACAGTTTCACAATGGAAAACAGAAAATACTTTGATGTTACGACTTATGTACAGCTTTTAAATTCAATGATGTTCAAACTATTTAGCTTCAGTCCTTTATAGATATTTTACGCTAAATAAAAGTAACTAGAATTTATCCTAGATTCTTATTTGTTAGTGTAACACAATTATTTCCATTGCTTTTAATACACATTTTTTTATGAACATAAAAATAATGCTAAAATATTAAATTTTTCAATAAAAAAATTAATTGACAGATTATTAAGTATTTAATTCACCTGTCGTAATTAACGATTAAACTCGTAATTAAATTTCTTTTAATAAAGAATGAAATTGCAAGCGTGTGGTTTTGTAAGATCGAAGGTTAATGTTTAATTCAAACTTACCGAATTAAATATCGAAAGTTACTGTTTATTAAGGATTTTTCACCTGTAATTAACAATCTAGAGAAACAGCACTGAACAACTGCGGTTAATTAGAATTCGTACGAAATTTCATTCGAAATTAAATTTCAATCCTTGATGGAACGCGATCGTGCTGATAATAAAGTTTGAAACTTTAATTAGATGTCTCAATTAACGATTGAAAGTTAGTTATTAATTGAGGGAGTAATTAAAATTACCTTTTGTTCTTTAGTTTGGCGAGACTGAACTAAAAACTTCAATTCTCACTTATAGAACCGCTTAATTAGCCATTGCGTTTTAATCCTTGTTAATTTCAGTGTTAAATATTAAGTTCGATATTAAATATTAAATATTAGATATTACGTTCGATATTAACTATTAAATACTAAATATTAATTTCTGTATTAAATATTAAATATTATCTATTAACTTAAATATTAAATTTTAAATACTATACATTAATTGCAATATTAAATATGAAACACTAGATACTAATTTCAATATCAAATATAAAATACTAGATATTAATTGCGGTACCTCATATTAAATACCACATAACAATTTCAAAATTAAATATTAAATACTACCACTTCAATATCATTAATTACCAATATAAAAATATTCAATTATCGCTCACAATATAATCGTTTAACCGTTACGGAAGTAATTAAAAATTTTTAAACTTCCTTTTACAAAACCTAATTATATTCAAATATTTTCCGCGTTATACCGTTGGTTTGCGCCCCCTGACGGTTTATGCCCCAACCGATTGCCCATCACGCCCTAATGGTATCGCCGGCCCTGTTCACGGATCCCAAATAGAGAAAGGGAATTTAGGTAAAAATTCTTGAACAGTATTATCGATTAGCACTTATTCCCGTCTGCCATCATCTCGAGCGCTGCTGGAGCCACGAGAATTCTTCGAGATGGCTTCGAGTCTCTGACTTATTGTTAGTCATATCGACCGACACTCGTCGTATATTTTCTGACCCAGAAAGAGAAGGAGAGTCGAGGAGGCGAGTAATGAATCGACAGTCGAGTTAAACGACTAACGCGTCTACAGCCTGACTGCCGGTAAGCGTATTACGAATCGACGATTACAGTAATATTGCGGGTCAAGTCGTTTTTGCATAGGCATTCTGAAATTTACGGACATAGGGCTTCAGAAAAAAATATGAGCTCACGAACACAGGACCTACAAATTCAGAATGTAATTTTTAGGAATTTAGAAACATGGAGAAGTGTGGATATGGGCATTTGGGGACGTAATTATTTTGGGGTGTGGGGACGTATGGAGACTTTTGGACGTAGGGATTTTGGAATATTAAGATGTTTGCAGGTAGTGATTTGGGAATATAGGAATTTGTGGATATAGGGATTTGGAGATGTAGGGATTTTGGAGTGTAAGGATTTGGGGATGAAGGGATTGTGGCATGTAGGGATTTTGGAATATAGAGATTTGGGGATGTAAGGATTGTGGCATGTCGAGATTTTGGGATATAGGGATTTTGGAATGTAGGAATTTGGGGACGTAGGGATTGTGGGGTATGAGGATTTGGGGGTGTACGGATTTTGAAATATAGACATTTGGGGATATAGAGATTTTGGAATATAGGGATTGGGGGATGTAGAGATTATGGCATGTAGGGATTTGGGGATATAGGAATTTTGAAATGTAGAAATTTGTAGACGTAGTGATTGTAGGGTATAGGTATTTGGGGATGTAGGGATTGTAGCATGTAGAGATTTGGGGATGTAGGGATTGTAGCATGTGAAGAATGGGGTATGTAGGGATTGTAGCATGTAGAGATTTGGGGATGCAGGGATTTTGGAATATAGAGATTTGGATGTAGAGATTCAGGGACGTAGGTATTGTTGAGTATAAGAATTTGGGGATGTAGGTATTATGAAATGTAAAAATATGAGAATATAGGGGTTTGGGTGTGTAGGAATTATAGGATGTAGAGATACAGGAATACAGAGATATAGAAATTCGGAGATGAACTTCAGAACATAGAGATTTGACAATATTGAAATTTGTGGACGTAGGATATTTCGAATTCTGGAATGTGGGATGTAGACATGTGGAAATATAAAAATCTAAATATAGAAATTTGAGGATGTAGCAATTTGGAGGTAACTATGGGATGCAAGGATTTGAAAATATAAAAATTATTCGAGAATATATGAATATTCATGAAGCAAGAAAAGTACCTATACCAGTAATGATTAATGAAGATCGATGTCATTACGGTATACAAGTTTTGTTTTTTTTTCTTGTTCAAGGTATATCACAGTGCAAATTAGAGCATGTAATATCCACATGAGATTTGTAATTTCAGAGATGTCATTAGTAATTCTACATCATGAACAGCTGCTGATGTCGTTCTGCATTGCGACCTTGATGTGCAAGTCAAGTAACACAGGTGTTAGCATATCATTTCCTATAGCATTGAAACATATGTTTAATTAGTATACTAGGCAATTACAGTTCGTTTTATGTAACTCTAATAAAATCGATAAGAGTACAGAAATTGCGAAACAGAATTATACGAAACATTTGTTACGTGTCGATGAGTAGCTCGTTTACATTTTTTATCGAACTTTGGTAATTTTTGTTCTCATTTATGATTTTTATTCTTTTGGATTTTGGTATTTTACCAAATGAAGATGTAGACATTTCGAAATTGTCGAATTTCGTATTTTTATTTGTAACTTTCAAGAATGTATTTCAAGTTTTACGAATAGAACTTCAACACCCTATATATGACATTGAACAAAGTTCATTTCGTACTTTTATTATAATTTTTTAAAGTATTCAACGATCTGTCTGTTCTTAATTTTCCTCACAGACCATGGTGATAATAATTTAGGTACATAAATGGGACACTCGATGTGTGAAATCAAGCAACAGAACATTTCGTACTTTTATAACTTTTGAATACAGCATTTAAGAGCCTATGTAATATCAACTTTATCTTAAGTTTGCACATAAACTATGCTGACAAAGTTCCATGTATACAAATGTGACACCGTATATATAACATCGAACAGATTTCATTTCGTAATCATATTATAATTCTTTAATAAAGAATCTAAGAACCTATGTTCACACATCATAGTCTCAAGTTTGCCCATAGACTCTGCTGAAAAAATTCCACATATGCATATGTGACACCTTGTATATAACATCGAACAAATTTCATATCATACTCATATTGTAATTTTTTAATAAAGAATGTAAGAACCTATCACACATATGTATCGCAAGTTTGCCCATAGACTCTGCTGAAAAAATTCCACGTATGCATATGTGACACCTTGTATATAACATCGAACAAATTTCATATCATACTCATATTGTAATTTTTTAATAAAGAATGTAAGAACCTATCACACATATGTATCACAAGTTTGCCCATAGACTATGCTGAAAAAATTCCACATCTAAAAATGTGACACCCTGTATATAACATCGAACAAAGCAGTTCATTTCTTTCATCCGCACTTTTTAGCAAAGCATTCAGGAGCATTTATATAACACCTCTTTCTTAAGTTTGTTGATATAGTTTTGGGTAAAGAAGTGGGACAGCCGCGGTTATTCGGGGCATCCGCGGTGGTAACCGACACCTAGCCTGTTACACGTAAGAGGGAAATCGTTTGGAGCACACTTTTAACGCGGTGTCTTAGAGAGAGAGAGGAGCCATTTAGTAGGTAGAAGCACAGTAGTAACTCTATAACATAAGCGTGCCAGTTGGTAGCAAATTTGCGGATGCGTGCAATTGGCATTGCCTATGTGCCCTGGCCGTATACCTATATGTTGGCAATGGCAAACCGACTGTCCAATCGGCAGCTATGAAGCAGTTAACTTAATATAGGCGCACTCGGAATGTGTGCCATCGGTGACCTCGAGGCCTTCCCTAGGTCAGTGCTAATTCCCCAGAACCGACCACCTCTTCCCAATTTCCGGTCAACCTTCAAGACGTTGCCGACACGATGTGTATTCCCGATGACCGACGTGTCGACGCAAAATTCTCGATTATCCTCCTTTATTCCGCGAATATCTTCTGTTTACGAGACCCGTTCTCAGGATACGTTTTATTTTATGGAACTGCATTGTATCGCGCTTGGAAAGTTTATTCATATTTCCGAGAACAAAACTGGGATTACTAAGGTGGTCAACAAGTACTGGATTTTTCCGTGGTACGTTTTTGCCTTTTTAAGTAAATATTCGTCACGTGTGCAACTATACTCGGTGCTATGTTGACTTTGAATGACACATGAGGCAATTAAGTTCCAAGTTTCTAAATTCAAAGCTTTTACTAAGATTTTAATGTACAAGCTTTTGAATTTTCTAGTTTTGATATTTTCAAATTTATGTAGTTCAAGATTTGTAAATCATTTTATAAATTCTGAAATTTTAAATAGTCAAAAGTAGATTATTAAATTTATATTTGTTTTTCAAATTTCGAAATCGACGGGTTTCTGAATTTCTGATTATACGAATTCCTAAATTCTATTGTCCCTAGATTCTGAAGATCCCAAAGTCCTCAAGTGGCGAGGTTCAAAAATGTTTACATCCCTAAATTCCTTGATCCCTACAAATCTCCAAATTTTCAAATTTCTAGATTCCCATATCCCTAGATCCCAATATCTCGAGATCCCCAATTCGCAAATTTCCCAAATCCCAAGGTCTTTAAATTCCTATATTCACATCTCCCTAGATCTCCAACTTACATCTCAATATTTCCAGGTTTTCACATTCGTCAGCTTCTAAATTACTAGATCCCCAAATTCCTATGTCTCAGAATTCTCTGGATCCCCAATTCCCCAGATTCCCATATCCCTATATCACCAAATCCCAGAACATCCAAACATCCATATTCCTAAAATTCTATGTCCCTAAATCCCTAGATTCTCACATTTCTACAACCTTTAACCTAAAAATCTCCAAATGCCTCAAATTCTTAAAAAAATCCCCAAATTTTCATATTCGTAAAAATCCCTAAAAATCAGCAAGTAGAGTCCCTGTCTGATCAACATATTTTTTGTACGAAAATCAAATTTATTTTACAGAACTGCGTTTTCAACTAAAAAAAAAAAACTCTAGACTCATGTTTAGAACTTGAATAGTACTGTTTGTCCCTGTTTTATTAGAAAAATGATTGTTTCTATGATATTGTTATGACTGCAAATTCTATCAAATTTCATCAAACATTTCGAAAGAAATTTTATCAAACATTTTGAACTTTTTTCATTCAATGTGAAACTTGATTTTTAAGATTTCTCCTTTTATACTTTCACGTTGTATATTTTTGCATTTTTAAACGATAACGATATAAATGAACGCAACACGGAAAGTAGCGATATTTTTTCGAGAAATATCACTCTCATTGTTGATTTATGTAAAGGAGCGGGTAACGGAATCGTGTGCGCTATCGCAAAAAAAAATGATTTTCTGTATATCTGCGGTCTGCCGTTCGCTGATTTTCACTTTCACTTTAATATTTCTTCACCATAACCGATTCGCAATCCACGCGCAGAGAATGATATCCATGATATTTCAATCGTACGATATTATCATTTAACTGTACAGTTTGATTTAACGCGAACAGCGCCTCCTAGAAACCTATCTTTCCCTCGGCGCGTCAAAAAGTCGAAGCGTTTCATTCCAAGAATAACTCGTATTTGCTTAATACTGTTACTGATATCGATGTTATCAGAAAAAGTTTATCGTCACGCGAACAATATTCGTTGCAATAAATTTAGCCTTTTAATTTCGTTAAACTCGTTTTAGAATCATCAACTTTAGTTTCAAAACTTACGTGTTTTCTCTTTTCAAGTTTGCTATAGGAAGTTGCAAGTTTATAGTGGTTGGAAATATGGACTACTAACATTTTAGGTTCATGTTTTGTGGGGTAGATAATTAGATACTTAGATATTTGGGTATTTGGATAGTTAGATATTTAGGTATTTGGACAGTTAGATATTTAGACACTCAGATATATAGGTGTTTGGGTAGTTAGGTAGTTAGGTCTTTAGATAGGGACATACGTGAATGGTTAGATAGTTAGATAGTTAGGTAGTTATAGAAATAGTTAGATAGGTGGATACTTAAATAATTAGATGCATCGATATATAGACAGTTTGATATGTAGAAATTTGTACATGTAGATATTTGGATATGTAGATATTTGAATATGAAGGTATTTAGATATGCAGATATTTGGATATGTAGACATGTGGATATTTAAATATTTGCGTATATAGACATGTGGATATTTAGGTGTATAGACAGTAAGATATTAGAATATATAGATGTCACATACTTAAATCCTTAGATACACACATTCTCAAATACTCACATAGATATTTAGATATATGAACATGTACACATGTGGATATTTAAATATTCATGCAATGAAATATTACAATATATAGATATGACATACTCAAATCCTTGCATACACACATTCTCAGATACTCAGACAGATATTTGGATATTTAAAAATTGACATACTTAGATAGATACATAAGTAAATATTTAGGTATTTGAATATTTAATTACGCAGATTGCAGATGAACAATGCGACAAAGAACGTGATAAATTTGCTTAGTTTCTTGTTAAAATGGTGGAAGCAATCGTGTAATCTTGCGGATTACATATATACTCACATACGAGCACACACATGAACATAACGACAAAGTACGAAGTCGGTGCAAATCCATTACTTTAGATTGTAACCATCTGTTCTACCTTATCTAACCATAACTGTTTCTTAACAGAGTTATGTTTTAAGAATGTGAGGCTGAATCAAAGCGACAAACGCCTAACGTTTAATAAACGTATAAAATAATATTCATTTTTCGAACAATCTTACATTTTCTTTGACAGAATTGAACATTTTGAAAAGAAGGTTTATATACATTCAATAAAAATGACATTGTTCATTTTGTTCGTAAACTTGTATTACTGTTTACCAGTTATTAACCAGTTTATTAAATTACTGTTAATAATTTGTTAATTATTTACCAATAAATGTTTACTTGTTTATTTTGTTCACAAACACATATTAACCTAACCTGACAATAAGTTTCATTTATTCATGTAAAATTTAAACGATTATCTCTATAAAAATTATAGAATGAACTGTTCATTATACGTATAGTTAGCTAACATAATGAATCAGTAAAATTTTATTCATCAAATATTTTATTCATTATTCTGTCGAGTAAATTAATTCGCTATATATCACGTTATAAAGCCACATCTTCAACCATCGTTACAAAACTGGTTTATTATCATAATGAATTGGAATTTAAATCTAATCATCAGTTTGTAAAAGCTGCAATTAAAAATTAAAATTCATTACTACTTGTATCAGATTCAATTAAAAAATAAAATTGAATAACTGATTACATGGGATTCAGTTAAAGATTATATTTTTGCTTTAGATCTTCGTTAAAAAAGGTTTCAAGAAATAATCGAAGATTAATCATTAAAAAATCTTTGATTGAAATAACTTCAGTCAAGTACAATCTTTAATTTAATTCATTTTAATTAAAAATTAACCTTCAACTTTTATTAGAAATCCATGTTACTAACCACAATTTAATTTTTAATTAAATGAAATTTAATTAAATAATTTAACGAATAAACTTAGTTACGAATTAAACGTTAATTTTTAATTAGTAGCTGATTAAATTATATGTAGTTATATCTACCTAAGTAAAATTACGTTATTGCAGAAATTGATTTCAGCAAAAAACTAAGAGGGGCATGCAAAAACTGGAAATATTGAAAGCATATTATTTATTCGTTGAAAATTGATATAAAATAGTGGATGTTACATTTCTAGGCCGTGGTAGTTAAAATTGAATCTTTTCTTTATTAAAAGAAATTATAGCCACTCGATATCAAGCACTCATTGCAATCTGAAGATAACTATAGTCATTCAATGCTAAGCGTCCAGTGCATTCTCAAGGTAACTATACTTACCCACTGCAGTGAGCTTCCTGTATCCTAAAGCTGACTATAATCACCAGTCATAATTTCACATTAAATAGTATCATTGCTTTCAGCGGTAGGTAAGTGCTTAACCCTCGAACAATGTAGCTGGGTCTGCCATTACCCACACTAACGAATACGATACTCTGATTGAAATTAAGTAGTTAAATTGTTTGGGTAAAATAGTTTCATACTGTGAGGGCAGTCTTCTGATTTATACAATTTTTCAATTGTAAATTAGTAAATTTGTGAATTTGAATGTTTCTACATTTCAAATTAAAATTTCTACATTTCCACATTCCTAAGTTCCAAGTTTCCGTATTACCAAAGTGCATTTCCCAGTTTGAATTCTAGGAAGTAATATCTCTAACTTTCTAAATTCTGAAATTCCATTTTATGAAGTCACTAAATATCGAAATATTCTAACTCTCAAATTATGAAATTTTCAAATGTTCAAATACGTAAATTATTTTATTACCAAACTTCAAAAATTTCAAATTTCTAAATTTCTAAATTTCCAAATTTCCAAATTTCCAAATTTCCAAATTTCCAAATTTCCAAATTACTAAATTTCTAAATTTCCAAATTTCCAAATTACCAAATTATCAAATTACCAAATTACCAAATTACTAAATTTCTAAATTTCTAAATTTCCAAATTTCCAAATTTCCAAATTTCCAAATTTCCAAATTTCCAAATTACTAAATTTCTAAATTTCCAAATTTCCAAATTACCAAATTATCAAATTACCAAATTACCAAATTACTAAATTTCTAAATTTCCAAATTTCCAAATTTCCAAATTTCCAAATTACCAAATTATCAAATTTCCAAATTACCAAATTACTAAACTACCAATTACCAAATGACCAAATGACCAAATGACCAAATCACCAAATTACAAAATTACCAAATTACCAAATTACCAAATTTCCACCCTACCAAATTACCAAATTACCAAATTTCCACCCTACCAAATTGCCAAATTATAAAATTTGCAACGTACCAAATTTCTAAATTTCAAAATAGCATTTAAAAAATTCTACACCTCCAAATGCCATACATATTTCTATCTCAAAGTCCCAACTTTCTATTTCGTACTTAACCTATACAATCTCGTCAACAATACTTCTATTTGCTCAATTCTCACGCCATTTTCTACGGACCAAGTTCGTTCCGCTTCACGGTATACATTACACATTAACACTAAATTTACTATTCTCAAATTAAAACAGTAAAAAGATAAATTAGAAAGGAATGATACATAAACTAGCTACTAGCATACACAATAAAAATTGTCATACATTTCATCAACAGCTTCCTCATAGTTCCTGCAACTTTACACTAGACTTAGTAGTTTCATTCTCAGTTATTTTTCAATTAAAATTGAAGCAGAAAAATAAATAAATGTGGACTGTTACATAAACTTGCTTATACAATGCTTCTCCATGTTGACAAAAATGATCATACTTGGTACCAAAAGCTACCTCATAATTTCTGTAATTTAACTCAAGATTTACTAGTTTGATAATCTTTTGTATTTCAATAAAAACAGAAATAGAAAAGTAAATAGTTGAGAAATGATACGTAAACTTGCTTATACAATACTTCTCCATCTCGACAAGAATTATCAAATATTTTATTAAATGCTACCTCATAATTCCTGTAACTTAACACTAGATTTACAGGTTCGATAATCTCTTATCTTTAATTTAAAATTAAAACAGAAAAATGAACAAGCATGGAATGATATATGAACCAGTTCTTCTTAACTTCTTAATAACTTCTGCAAATCGGAATAATTTAAAATATCAGACTGCGTAATTTCAAATAAGATGTAATTAAGTCCGCCATTTTGACAGGTTCCGTAAATTCAGCGATAAAATGAGCAACCTAAGATCCGTTGTTTATGGCGGTTTCCGTAAGGCCGGCGTTAAACAGTAGTGAGAATCTCCGTCGATGAAATTTAATTAACGCGTTAACCAGTGACGTGATTCGTTGCTGGTCACTTTTAATTCAACAGCCGCGTAATTAGATCATTTGCCGAGGAACGTTCCGCGTTGTAACGACACACGTGTCCGCAATTGAAGACCGCAATTTCTGTTGATGGAATGCTGCGCCGCATAAAACTTGATTCACATTAATAACGCTGCTAGAATAGTAATGATCGTCTGCATAGTTACCATTTTCGTTATCAATTGCCGAAACCCGATAAATCATAGATAACTTCAGGAATTTACCCATTAACTTTCAATATTCGTGGATTCAAAGTTATCGAGAGGATAATGCGCTCATTATCATGTATGCTCGTTACGATAGGATAGACATCTTTCAAATGAACAAATTATCGATATTTTACTCACTGTTATGATTAAATATGTTTGTTTTTATTGACATTTAGTTTTGAATGAATATGGACGATTTTATAAAACATATTTATAAAATCATATTATAAAATCAGTGTAAATAATGTTTGTAATATTTGTAAAATGAGTACAAATAATATCGATATTTGTAAAATTAATATAAATACTCTATATAAATAATATTTGTAATATTTATAAGATCAATATAAATAATATCGATATTTGTAAAATTACTATGAATAATTTGTATAAATAATATTTGTAACATTTGTAAAGTCAATACAGATAATATCGATATTTATAAAATTAATATAAATATTTTTGTATAAATAATATTTGTAACATTTATAAAATGAATATAGATAATGTCGATATTTATAAAATCAGTAAAATTAATATCGACATCTATAAAATCACAATAAATAATTTACATAAAATTTGTAACCAATGCAAATAATAAAAAATTAGTTCTGAATGCCCAAAATTAATACAATTGCCCTGGTTTCGAAATATTTGAAAAAGTGGTTTCAGTTTCACATTATGCACACGTGTGATACTGCAAAAATACGAGGGTGATATAACGTCAGTAGTAATCGTGGACATTAATAATAGATAAATTACAAGAAGGAAAAAAAGACAATTAGTTAGTTATACTTGTAAATTCAATCTTCTGAATAATATTAACCGGAATTAATAGAATTTTATGAACGGTAAGCATTTGATTGGAAATTCCAGATAGATCCTGAATGATTCAAAAGCGCGACAGGAAATGTGTGAGTCACTATTATAGGTAAAATCGGGAAAATAGGTGAATCAACAAATTTCCGTTTCAGGCGGAAAGTAACTAGAGAAATAGACTAATCGCTATTTACATTCACTATTTATTCATAACTATATTACAGTAAATAGTAATATTCAATTTAAAAATATGCATAATATGCGTACATAAGACATGCGTAACCTAACCTTACCTAACATTTAGTGAAAAATTATGAAATTGACCAATTTTGTTAGATGGAAGTCTATTACATATTCCTCAAACATAATTTTTATTACAATAGTAAATGATAAACGATAATTCTAAATCATGTATTAATAATTTTTATATTTACTGTTAAAATAATTTCAGCAAATTAACTGCAGCATTTTTATTTTAATTTCACCCTATGGATTTATATGCCAAATACTTTTAGGCAGCATTGGAACAAAAAATAATTTTGAAAACCAGAATGTAAGAACACACACATGATACACATTTTATTTAAAATAATTCTATTGCAAGTGACAAAGAAAAATATATATTCAAATCTTCAGTTATAGATCAGGATAGCAAGTGGCTTAATCATATCCTGGCAATTTTAAAAATTACGAATGATTTTAAAAATTAAAAAAATGATATATGCATACACACATGTATATAATATAGATGAATAGTCACAGATCTAGTAATATTTAGTGAAAAGTCGTATACAAAAATATGTAATATATACCTTTCAGCAAGGTTTTCCCACAGAAAGAGAGACTTGCTTTCAATTGTAGCGTAATTTAAAAACAATTTTGAAATACATTCTTTCGCGCGTCATGAAAGCGAGAATATTTCGTTTGGTAAAAAGTTTTCAAGGACTTCGACTTTCGCTCGGCTGATTTCATGCGACACATTTAATCACATCGGTACTGCCGAAAATTCGAAGGTCTCGCGTATATTAAAATCCCGAAGCTGTACATAAATGGCAACGCGAGTTAATTTTGGTAACCCCGATCGGAATTATCGCGGGATATATTGTCAGGCTATTATCACTCTCGTGTTGTGCCAGGAGAGACATTTATCGGACGGTGAAATATCGTTTTCGGTGGAGAATGTTTACTATAACTTTCGGTATTAATGTATCTTATCGATAATTAGTCACTTTTTCAATTTAAAGTCGTTAAGGTCATTCTTTATTTAAATCTTAGGCGGGTTCGATTACTTGAGAACAACTTTGTTCGTTTGTATTCAAAATGGCGAGAGGAGTTTTAAAATGGCGGACACTTTGTACATTTTTGTGTAAAAAATTGTACGATTGATCTTGTTAAACAATTTAATAACTTCGTTTTTGATTTCAAGAGATATACATAGAGTTTATTATTACTCTACATTGCACCAATTGTTCATGGTATAATGTTGAATGACTGTGAATAATAACTATTTACTGCAATAATATATATTTACAGTAAATGTTTAAAACGAAAGATTGTGCTGAAGCAAAAATGACAGACAGCAATGTCATTGCCAGACGATTCACTACGGCCGTTGAAACTCGTCGTGTCCGGGAAGTTGGCCTATTAACTCTTAACATTCTCGCGTTAACTCCGTTTATTACGTAGGCGTAACGTAATACCTTCGCGTGGACTGTTTCATCGGGCCGCACATACATATTTCTAATTGTGAACAGTCAACCCGGTGATATTCGTTGAAAATTGTTACGCAACGCCATCCACGAAACGCGTAAACCCCGCCGCCATTTTAACCCTTGCGTGCAACCGTCTCCACATTTCTATCAGAGTCGTCAACATTCGAATTTATTTCGCTATTATTGTCTGCTTCACTATACACATTTTGTATAGTACTATAGATTCAGTTAAAAAATATTTACTTCTAAGTCTAAATTTCTATTTTACTCAATTTCTTTGTTTTTAAAATCTGTACGGTTTTAATTTCTGTATTTTAATATTAGTTATTTTGCTTTACATATATTTCTTAGCAGAAATTATCATATTAATTCCGTCTTTATTCGAATGTTTTAATGTACTGTTGGTTCAGCTCAGTCGCGCCAGTTAACATTAGTAATAACGATTGGTATCTGTTTAACAAAAAATCGACGATTAACCAGTTTCGACGAGATGATTTTTATAAACTCATTAGAAGTAATAATCGGTTAATACCAGTTTTTAATGAATATAGCAAACAGCAATAAAGGTAAACGATAATTCAAAGCGAGTACTTACGTACATGGCCTTCCATATAACACGTCGAAGCAATATTATTGCGATTAACGTGCTTCTAAGGCAGTTTCCTTGGAATTCTTGTTCAAATAATTGCAGCTGCTAAATGTACACTCGAGCAAGACGTACACCTCTTCTAGATAAGGACGCATGTGTTAACTTGACAATTTTCTAATGTACAAGCCAATTTTCAGATATCTACGTTTTCTGGAATTTCCGAATTTCGAAACTTTAAATTGACGAGCATCTACATTCTTAGAAGTTAGTGAATTTTTCCCAAAATCTCCAAATCCTCAAATCCCAAAATCCTCAAACCCTCAAATCCCAAAATCCTCAAATCTCAGTCCCCTAATTGCTGTATCTCCAAATTTACAGTCCAATAAAAAATTTAATTCGTAAAAGTCCCTAAAAATGAACAAATGTAAATACCCCTCTTAAACAATTGTCATATTTTCCCTAGGAAAGTTACATTTATTCTAGACTGTACATACGTTAAGCTAAGTCTGCGGTACTAATCTTACTACGTGTATGCAACGTTTCTCTCCCAACATAAAGATAACGAAAAGATGATATCTCGTTTCCACGAAGATTAACATCTGAATCATATTCAGATTATTGAACCGTGCCTCGGTATCTTTGCAAATAAGCAACTTAAATATAGTATTCATAGTTCATTGATGGTTTTACATCCAGAAACGAGTCATTCTTCCACTACCAGGAAAGCCTTATCGCGATTGACAGACCATTTATTTTCCCTTTATCTCGCGTTTCTGATTTATTGACTTGATCAACAATTTTTGTGTAACAATTCGTATCGCAGAAAGACTATAGTCTCGATCAAAGCTCTTAATCCATGTTCGGTTAAAACTTCGTCAATATTCACCCATTACTTTTGCATTTCAAGTATAATGTACCGATGTCAACCCAGCAGTTGGAGGAGGCTGACCCACGTGGTTGGAAGAGCAGATATCGAAATCGTTATACTAGTACTAAATTCCTGTATTTTCGAATTTGTATATCACAGAGTTTTGATGGTTTTCAGTTCTCGTATCTCCAAATTTTTGTACCCTCGAATATTTTTATTGAGGAGTCTCTACATTTCCGAATCCCTATAATTCCAAATCTCTACACTTCCGAATTTCTATATTCCCGAATTCCTATATTCCGGAGTTCCTATATTCCCGAACTTCTATATTCCCGAATTCCTATAATCCCGAGTACCTACATCCCCAAATTCCTACATCCCCAAATCGGCACATCCCCAAATTCCTACATCCCCAAATCCGCACATCCCCAAATCGCTACGTCCACAAATCGCTACGTCCCCAAATCGTTACGTCCCCAAATTCCTACACCCCCAAATCGGCACATCCCCAAATCGCTACGTCCCCAAATTCCTACGTCCCCAAATCGGCACATCCCCAAACTCCTACATCCCCAAATCGGCACATCCCCTCATCAGCACATCCCCAAATCGGCACATCCCCAAATCGCTACGTCCCCAAATCGCTACGTCCCCAATTCGCTACATCCCCAAATCGCTACGTCCCCAAATTCCTACATCCCCAAATCGACACATCCCCTCATCAGCACATCCCCAAATCGCTACATCCCCAGATTCCTACCCTCCCAAATTTTCTTCAATTCCGATCAACAAACTCTCTCCCAAAACTACCTAAATCTCAGATCAGTAAAAAGTTCGAAAAAGAAAAAAATTGACGATGGCGCATTATAGAAACTATTTCAAGATTCAAGGAAATGCGAACGTTTAGTGATCTAAAAGCATTCTCGGTTATCTAAAGATACCATCAATAATATATTACCGCTTCAATATTAATAACACTAATCCATGACTATTGACAAGGTATATCGATCATTCGAGATCTCCATTAGAGATTTCTCCAAAGAGCGCAAACAAATTACACAGCTAACCAAACCGTGCGTCTCCGTTGCAACCGTGATCCAGTGATTAATTTAATTACACCGAGTTTATGATATACGATTACAGGAAATGGATAAGTTGGCCTACTTTGTGACGACATTGAGCGACAACCGGGGTCTGGAAAGAATGCGTAAGGACAGTTGAGTCAAAGTTGATTTGACAGTAAACGGAGCCCTTGGTGGAACATGTCACATCAAATTACGTCTCAGGACTGTGAATATCGATGACAGCCGGGAATATTAGCTTAAATAATGCTCGCACAGCAAACGATGATTTGCGAGTAGGTAAATACTGTACGGTATCCGTTCGTTGAAAGAAAAAAAAGAAAAAAACGTAAGCGGTGTTGCTGTGCCGTTGTAAGCCGATCCACCGTACTTGTAACCACTGTCTGAGAGCAGCTGTTTGTAAGTAATCCGTCGGCGATTGCAAAAATATATATATATTCCAATATTTAAGATTCGAAGAATCGAAGTTATACACATTTGCGACTCTTTCGAATGTCTTTTCGATCCTACTTTTTATGGGCGTATGGTGTACTTAAGATATTGCTTAAGGGAAGGGTAAAATTTATCGTAAAACAAATTTTGTGGTATTAGTTTGAACAACTTTTATATTTATTTTTGCGTACGGTATGATTCATGTAGATAGGGATCTGTGGATGTGGGGATATAAGGGTATGGGGATACGGGAATATAGGGATACAGTGATATAGGGATTCTGGGAAATATAGATACTGGGATATAGAGATACTGGGATATAGAGATATTGGGATACAGGGATACTGGGATATGAGGATATTGAGATATATGGATACTGGGGTATGACGATACTGGGATACAAGGATACTGGGGTGTAGGGATACTGGAATATAGGGATACTGGGATATAGGGATACTGGAATATGTGGATACTGGGATATAGAGATATTGAGATATAGGGATACTGGGGTATGAGGATACTGGGATATGAGGATACTGGGATATAGGGATACTGGGGTATGAGGACACTGGGATATAAGGATACTGGGGTGTAGGGATACTAAAATATAGGGATACTGGGATATAGGGATACTGGAATATGAGGATACTGAAATTTAGAGATATTGGGATATAGGGATACTGGGATATGAGGATACAGGGATATAGTGATACTGGGATGTGAGGATACTTGGATATGGGGATACTGGAATATACAATGTAACGAACTACAATCTAAAGATCTATTACCTAGAAATATAAGAATGTGATCAATTGACCTAGGAACCTAAGACTACTGAAATTTAATGGTCCAGGATTCTAAAAATAACCTAGAGATCTGGAAATAGCGATATCTGCAAATATATAAATCTATAGACATGGTGATGTATGGTAAAACCTAGTGGATAAGGGATACAAAAATACGTGAATCTAGGGATATATAAATTTAAAAATGCAAGGATGTAAAAATACATAAAATTATATTACAGAAATACAAAATATAAAATATTAAAATATTTAGATTGTATTTATACAATCTAGGGATGTACCATGTACGTATATAAATTATACATACATCTAAGGATGATTGTACTCAGAAATGTATGGAACTAGTTATATGAGGTAGCATTTTCATCGGCGAAAAAATTGTGTATTGCAGCATAAGTATAAATTCCGTTATCTGATAAGAGTCAAGATATCGTGATTAAACTAGATAAAATCCTCAGCTACTTGCCGCTGATATTGCGAAAGAATATGGAGAATGACGACGTTGAAACGGAAAAACTTGTTGCAAAGATACTTCGTTGAAGCAAATTCTTTTTTCACGAAGGCACAGTTAGAAGATTGTTGTATGTAACAGAAGAAAATTGTTCATTAAAAGGTTCTTCGATATAGGAAAATATTAAATCTAAGCAAAAGACGGTCATATACGTACTATTGATAATATGAAGAGATTGTAATTGTTAATTTAATAATACTTAAGAAACTGATAACGTAAAAAAGTATAGTTAAATACAAATCTGGATTTTCTGGGGAAAATGGCAGCTAAAGTGTTTTTACCATTCATAGTAACATACGCATAGCAACATGCATTATACGTAAGTTGTACGAGGCATTTTTGAAATAGATAAATAAAATTAATAAGTAAAAAAGTTACGTGTTCATATTTCGGGGAAACTTCGGAATACCTTCATGCTCCAATATCGACCAAATTTTGCAAATAAGCTCCTTTTTGCAAAAGAAGATATTTGTGAAAATGTTTTTTGGCGATTCGAATTTTTTGCCATTCTCATTCCCTATATCATCGACGAGATACAGTATAGTGTGCGAATTCTTCTGAACACATAATCCACATGTTCGGACCCATGGAATATATTGCAAACATTATAAAATCAATATTAATGAATCTATAATAAATATATAGCATATTAATCAATAAAATCAATATTAATTGAATTTTTACAAATTGGAACAAGTGGTGCCATCTCTTCGGCGAACAGGGTGAACTACACACTTTTGAAACTGTAGTTTAATTAGTTCTCATCTTCTACCGCTAGATGGCACATACGACAGAAACCCTTAGGCTAAGTAGGATTTGCCTACGTATGGTTAAAAGTTTAAGATAGTTTGGTAAAGTCAAAACAATTCAAAGTTAACTGGTGTTGCACTCCGATGTAATTCGATTCATATTATAGTCAATTAAGCTAATAAAATCAGCTATATTAATTAAATTGAAAAGATACGCGTGGCGCTATCTAGCGACAGTGTGTGGGAATTAATATAACTACAGTTTCAAAAGTGTGTAGTTCACCAGGTTCGCCAGAGAGATGGCGTCACTTGTTCAATTCTTCTGAAAACTCAATTAATATTGATTTTATTGGCTTAATTTACTATAATATGCATCAAATTGCATCAGAGAGCAAGACTAATTAACTTCAGAAAGTTCTGACAGCCTTTTTTCTGAAAAAATCGATATTAATACCGGTCGTTCAGTATTTTATGAAGCTTGGCAAGTTCCAGTAGTTCCACCGTTAGATCGCTGGACACTTTAACGTCCATAAAATGATTTCTAAAATTTCTCTCATTTCAAACTCACTGTAAAGGCATTTTTCTAATACTATAGTGCTTGTAAAATAATTTTGGTTCGTCATCAATCATAATAATGCTTTATTTTATGTAAAAACTTATTTTTTTGTTTCTACACTTCTAAGCTTCGTCGCTAGATGGAACTCGTGATGCTCTTATCATATAGTATGTTCGAAATTTTTAAATGTAAGTCAGACTACTGAAATACTATTTAAAATAAAGACTACATATAATTACTCCCTAATAAACTTATGGTCATTTTCATATGTTTTGTTACAAATTAAATCTCTAAATTTAATTTTATCGCTATTACTTTAAATAAGAACATAATCTCAAAAATATTTAATTACAAATGAATGATGAACACAATAATGCACAAATAACTTGCAATAATAACACTATTAGTATACTACAGAAATTCGAAAAATTATTTTCCTACCACACGAAATACAGAATACAGGAATTACAAGAAATGAGGTTTTATTGTATTTCAGATCATGTGACACTAACATCAATACGTTCTACACGTAATCTGTCACGAACACAATGAGGATAAATATATCCATAAAAAGCAAGCTCACACAAAAGCAGAAAATACTCCCGAAATAATTCACGATAATTGAACTCGCGATAGTTCAAGAACTCTAACATCTTTGTTGTCATAGCTCTTATCATGTCATTCACAAATTTAACAATTCTATATTAGTTTCTCGAAACAATTAAGTATCAAATATCCAAAAATGACTGTTATCAAAAACCGTCAAATATGAGTCATTTTATTTCACTTCTAAATTCATGAAAAACTGTAAAATCAACGTCGATAATTATATCTCCCTGTAGTTATCACTTATCACAGTTTGTATTGCATAAATATTGAATGGCTCTCCATCCACATCTTATACAGGTCGCGTCACAAAATTGTGACAAGTATATCCCAAATTTAGTGAGAGACATATAAAAACTCTTTAAGATAATATTGCACAGTATTTTCCTGGTACCTAATTTCATTCACAAACACTGCAACAGTACGACAGATGCAAGAAATGCTAGTTCAAATTTAAACAAAAATAAAATTACATATTTATCTCACAATTAAAATACAAGTATTTTATTTTCTAAAAAATTTGAATTTACATTTCTTGTATCTGCCATACTGTTACAGTGTTTATGAACAAAATCAGGTACCAGGAAAATCGTAGTAAGCTTCTAAAACCTCCAGCTATATCTCATAGTCTTTTTTATTACTGTAAATGCACTTTAGTACTATATCAGCAACTAAATATATTTTCCAAAAATATTTCCCTGACAATAAAATTTGCAAAACGCTTTGAAGACACGGTTCGAATACTGTGACGCAACATTTGAGACGACCTGTAGGAAATTGTCCTCCTACCATCGCCGGTGTCTGCGCAGAAGAGAAATGCTCAGCATTGTGGAGTATACTCGCAAACACGAATGTAGACCGGCTCGATATAGCCACGTTGTGCCAACGATTTGTAACGAAACTCGTTGTCGAAACGTATTCAGTGGTCGTGAATGTAATAGAATTGATCGAAAAGAAGCATCGGTGAAACGAGACGTCCACGGAAGTGCGGCGTGCACCAGAAAAGATGGGACTCAAGGACTTCCGCATCGTTTTCGACAATCCTTGGAGCACTTACTATCCAGGACAGACGGTCGCCGGAAATATCATCGTTGTGCTGGATAGCACGAAAAAGATTCGCGGTATGTACATATTATTTACGTGTTGTGCGATGAGATCATCGATGCTTCTATAATGAGTCATCATAATGAACCATTGTTATTTCTGTTTCACGGAGCGTGAATCTGTTGATAAAACTTGATCGGACAGGTGTTTATCGACATTGTTCTATTTGTTAGTAATTTTGTGACACTGTTGTGTTAGTTAATGCTAGAATATAACTGGTTTTAGTTATTTTATACTCCAAAATTTTGCTATTGTCGAAATGTTTGTCACACTTTCTTGAGATAAATGGTTGCAGATTGGTGATTCGGTATTTACTGATTTCTTTTTCTACTTTACTTTCAATTTAGAAGTATTTAACGCTTTTCTAAGTATTTAGTGCTAGATTTCGATATAAAGGATTTTGGAGTCCTCTTCAATTACGAGAATTATTGAGAATATCGAAATGTTAACCTTTGTCAAAATGCAGAATTGTATAAGTTCATGCAGTATCCATTGTTTATTTATTTTATAATTTAGCGAAATATTTATTTTAAAGTTTAATTTCGTTTGAATAGTAGTGGTCATTAAACGTCCATCTGGGGTTAAATACTGAGGTAGTAGACTACTCCTTATTTAAAGATATATTGCGTTCTGAAGTTATATAAATATGTGGGTATTGTAGGGAGTAGACAAAGTGTAGTAGACTTTCTGGTAAATAATTTTTAGTTAATAATTTGGGGAAAATTTTTAGGAATTATGTAGAGAAACGTAGTGTAATGTAACTAGGTGTGTAGGAATATTATGGGAATTGAAAATAAAATTTTTCATATTTTATTTGTGTAATATAATGTATGATTTATGAACGTATATAATACGACATAATACTTACATGCTTATGTAATATAACATAATATTTACATTACTACATAATATTTATACATCTATAATAAATGCCTATAATATAAAATTTACATACCAATACATAGCTATATATTTACATACCTATAATATAACATAGTACATATCTAACATAGTATATACCTAGTATATACCTAACATATACCTATGTCAATAATATAATCTTTATGTAGCTGTAATTTAAAAATATATATATAAAATTTCGAAATTTAAGTTTGAGAAAAGTTAAGAACCATTCATTGGAAGAGTTCCTCTTATATGACCTCCTTCATACATTTCGCTGCGGTTACAGTTGCATCGAAGGTCATATAGCGAGATTCAACTATACATGAATTTGACATACATATATTAGTATTCCAGAGTTAACTGAAAAGAGAGTCGTGGCCTTCAAGAGGCATTTCAACGTAAACGTTCCATTAAGATGTAACTATGCCAAGATAAAACTGATGTAGTGACTCAGGTTTAATATTCGCTGAAGGATAATATTGTTTAACCAATTGTGGACCAATGTTGTGTTAACGAAGTATTTCAGTTCTGATATTTTCTCAGCACAATTTCTGATTAATTAGGCAGTATCTTTTATAATTATTTAGTTTACATTGTTATTAATAATTCGTGTTGGAGGTAATTTATTTATATCATATTTTATTATATTAAGTTTGTTTATATGTGTAGTTATTTTGAGTGCTATCAATGTGTTGATAGATTATTTTTATATAAATTTTTTTTAATAATTTAGAAGTTATTAATTATTAATTTCTAAATTTGTAAGATTATTAATTTCTAAGTTTGTAAATTTTTAGATTGAATAATTAGTCATTTTTTTATGTTGCAAAATTCTTAAATCTCCCATTTTCATATTTTCTAACTTTCTCGTTTCCTCGATTTCTAATTGTTTACACTTAGAGATTACACTTATAAATTTCTAAATAAACATTTCAAAATTTCTAAGTGCACAGTTTCCTAAATCTCTGAACTTCTAGACTTTTAAGTTTTATATTCCCAAATTTCCAAATTGCCAATTTTCTAAGTTCCTAAATTTCCAAATTTGAACCCTTTCAAATGGTTCAATCTGACAATTTGAGAAAATTAAAATTTGAAAATGTACAAATGTGAAAATTTGTAAATTTTTAACTTTGAAAGTTGATTTCCATATCCCCAAATCCTCAAACTTCCTAAACACCTAAATTTCCATTTTTCCAAATTCTCAATATAAAAATCTTCAATTTTGAATCCCAAAACCTGCCAAAAATAAAAATTTCCAAGTTCAGAAATCTGAAAACGTAAAAGTTAAAGGAACCGAGGTAGCACATATGTTTTCAAGTTTTGCTCCAGTTCGTATGACTGTCTAACGGGTAAACCGCGTGTCTGTTGTCGCCGCATTCCTGAAGAGATTTCTTCTCTTCTTTCTTGCAAGGTGTAGTTTAATTATAGCGCTCCTCTGTACACCCGCACACTGACGACCGGTTGAGAAACATTTGTTGTCGTCATGCTCTATTGCTTTTACAATGCATTATTCCATTTCCATCTGTTGATACAAACCTGTCCGAGGTTCCCTCTTTAATGCCGTGTAAATTTTTCATTCGTGTATATTCGGTCAGCATTATGGGTATTTCTCTTTCGGGTGTTTATTTATACACCGTAATGCTTTAGGTATTCGTCTCAATCTTAACGCGTTCACTGGCACAATGAAAATAATCGTGACTAGTTATCTATTACAATTATCACTTTAGATTGTTAGTCTAATAATTACTGCATTGTTAATTACTATCTTACGATGTGTGTATACGGTACAATTAACAGTACGTTGTTCAAAGAAGTATTTTATCACGACACTACTCAGGTTATGGTTTTGGAGAACGTATTAAGAAACCTAACATAACCGTAGTGTAACTTAATTTCGCCTAACCTAATCTAGTATAATTTAATCTGATTTAACCGTAACTTAATCTGATCTAACCTAACTGTAACCTAATTTAAGTTAACGTGATGCAATTGTTACATAACCTAATTTAACCTAAGTTGTTTGTAAACTAATCAAATTTAACCTAACCTATTCATAAATTAATCTAATATAACACAACATGCCTGTAATCAAATCTAATTTAACCTAACCATAGTCTAATCTAATTTAACTTAACCTTACCATGTTCTAATCTAATTTAACTTAACCTTACCATGTTCTAATCTAATTTAACCTAACCTTACCATAGTCTAATCTAATTTAACCTAACCTTACTATAGTCTAATCTAATTTAACCTAACCTTACTATAGTCTAATCTAATTTAACCTAACCTTATCACCGTCTAATCTAATTTAACCTAACCTTACCATAGTCTAATCTAATTTAACCTAACTATACCATAATCTAATCTAGTTTAACCTAACCTTATCACAGTCTAATCTAATTTCACCTAACCTTACTATAGTCTAATCTAATTTAACCTAACCTTATCACAGTCTAATCTAATTTAACCTAAACTTACTATAGTCTAATCTAATTTAACCTAACCTTACCATAGTCTAATCTAATTTAACATAACCTTACTATAGTCTAATATAATTTAACCTAACTATACCATAGTCTAATCTAGTTTAACCTAACCTAATCATAATCTAATCTAATTTAACCTAAACTAATAGCAATCTAGTCTAACCTTCAATATTTTATATTTGAAATGATTTTATAATTATTATTTTACAGGTATAAGCGTGAAAGTAAAAGGTGAAGCAAACACATGTTGGACAACAGACAAACAGGATATGGACGAGAGAGGACAATACAGAGACGGAACTCAAACAGTCACTGGCCATGAAGAATATTTTTCAACCAAGTATTACCTCGTTGGCTCAGCTTCTGGTAATTTCAATTTAATTTTAAATCCTTAAATCTATTTTCTAAAAATACATTTGCAAATTTCTAAAATTCTAAATTTCTGAATTTCCCACTTTCTTAACTTAGAAATTTCTGTATCACTAAATTCACAAATTTCAAGGTATTCAAAATTTTCAAACTCCAATAATTTCCATTGATCTTAATTCTGAACTTTCCATATCCCCAAATGGATAAATTTCCAAATTTTCATGTCCCCAAATTGATAAATTCCCAAATTGCTAAATTTCCAAAATTCCATACTCCCAAATTAATAAATTTCCAAATTTCCACACTCCCAAATCGATAAATTTCCAAATTTCCATGTTCTCAAATTTCTATCCTCCCAAATTGCTAAATTTCCAAATTTCCATGTCCCCATATTGATAAATTCTCAAATTTTCATATTCCCAAATTTCCATACTCCCAAATTGCTAAATTTCCAAATTTCCATGTCCCCAAATTGATAAATTCCCAAATTTCCATACTCCCAAATTGCTAAATTTCCAAATTTCCATACTCCCAAATTGCTAAATTTCCAAATTTCCATGTCCCCAAATTACTAAATTTCCAAATTTCCATATTCCCAAATTTCCATACTCCCAAATTGCTAAATTTCCAAATTTCCATATCCCCAAATTGCTAAATTTCCAAATTTCCATATTCCCAAATTTCCATACTCCCAAATTGCTAAATTTCCAAATTTCCATGTCCCCAAATTGATAAATTCCCAAATTTCCATACTCCCAAATTGCTAAATTTCCAAATTTCCATACTCCCAAATTGCTAAATTTCCAAATTTCCATGTCCCCAAATTGCTAAATTTCCAAATTTCCATATTCCCAAATTTCCATACTCCCAAATTGCTAAATTTCCAAATTTCCATATCCCCAAATTGCTAAATTTCCAAATTTCCATATTCCCAAATTTCCATACTCCCAAATTGCTAAATTTCCAAATTTCCATGTCCCCAAATTGCTAAATTTCCAAATTTCCATATTCCCAAATTTCCATACTCCCAAATTGCTAAATTTCCAAATTTCCATATTCCCAAATTTCCATACTCCCAAATTGCTAAATTTCCAAATTTCCATGTCCCCAAATTGCTAAATTTCCAAATTTCCATATTCCCAAATTTCCATACTCCCAAATTGCTAAATTTCCAAATTTCCATATCCCCAAATTGCTAAATTTCCAAATTTCCATATTCCCAAATTTCCATACTCCCAAATTGCTAAATTTCCAAATTTCCATATTCCCAAATTTCCATACTCCCAAATTGCTAAATTTCCAAATTTCCATATCCCCAAATTGCTAAATTTCCAAATTTCCATATTCCCAAATTTCCATACTCCCAAATTGCTAAATTTCCAAATTTCCATATCCCCAAATTGCTAAATTTCCAAATTTCCATATTCCCAAATTTCCATACTCCCAAATTGCTAAATTTCCAAATTTCCATGTCCCCAAATTGCTAAATTTCCAAATTTCCATATTCCCAAATTTCCATACTCCCAAATTGCTAAATTTCCAAATTTCCATGTCCCCAAATTGCTAAATTTCCAAATTTCCATATTCCCAAATTTCCATACTCCCAAATTGCTAAATTTCCAAATTTCCATACTCCCAAATTGCTAAATTTCCAAATTTCCATGTCCCCAAATTACTAAATTTCCAAATTTCCATATTCCCAAATTTCCATACTCCCAAATTGCTAAATTTCCAAATTTCCATATCCCCAAATTGCTAAATTTCCAAATTTCCATATTCCCAAATTTCCATACTCCCAAATTGCTAAATTTCCAAATTTCCATGTCCCCAAATTGATAAATTCCCAAATTTCCATACTCCCAAATTGCTAAATTTCCAAATTTCCATACTCCCAAATTGCTAAATTTCCAAATTTCCATGTCCCCAAATTGCTAAATTTCCAAATTTCCATATTCCCAAATTTCCATACTCCCAAATTGCTAAATTTCCAAATTTCCATATCCCCAAATTGCTAAATTTCCAAATTTCCATATTCCCAAATTTCCATACTCCCAAATTGCTAAATTTCCAAATTTCCATGTCCCCAAATTGCTAAATTTCCAAATTTCCATATTCCCAAATTTCCATACTCCCAAATTGCTAAATTTCCAAATTTCCATATTCCCAAATTTCCATACTCCCAAATTGCTAAATTTCCAAATTTCCATGTCCCCAAATTGCTAAATTTCCAAATTTCCATATTCCCAAATTTCCATACTCCCAAATTGCTAAATTTCCAAATTTCCATATCCCCAAATTGCTAAATTTCCAAATTTCCATATTCCCAAATTTCCATACTCCCAAATTGCTAAATTTCCAAATTTCCATGTCCCCAAATTGCTAAATTTCCAAATTTCCATATTCCCAAATTTCCATACTCCCAAATTGCTAAATTTCCAAATTTCCATATCCCCAAATTGCTAAATTTCCAAATTTCCATATTCCCAAATTTCCATACTCCCAAATTGCTAAATTTCCAAATTTCCATGTCCCCAAATTGCTAAATTTCCAAATTTCCATATTCCCAAATTTCCATACTCCCAAATTGCTAAATTTCCAAATTTCCATGTCCCCAAATTGCTAAATTTCCAAATTTCCATATTCCCAAATTTCCATACTCCCAAATTGCTAAATTTCCAAATTTCCATGTCCCCAAATTGATAAATTTCCAAATCTCCAATCCCCAAACCAAATTTCAAACCATAAAAATTCGCCATCTCTAATTTTTAAAAAATCCATATTCCTAAATTCATATATGTACAAATCCACAAAATAGTAAAATAGCGCCATTACAGCTGCAAGTCCAAATAAATATGGCAGTATAAGAGTTTATGACAAATTCCTGCGTCTTCATCATATCACCGGTTTGTTCAGGAGGCGAAATCGAGATTCAAAGCGGGGAACATAAGTTCCCTTTTCAATGTGTTCTACCATCAAACTTACCCAGCAGTTTCGAAGCCGATTTTGGACACGTTCGATACACGGTTAAGGTAACACTGGATCGTCCATGGAAATTCGATCAGGAGGTGAAGAGTCCCTTCACGGTGGTGTCGCCCCTCGACCTCAATCAAGAGCCAAGAGCTTCGGTACGATTCACCAACTTTTCGATTTTATTCAAACTTCATAACTGACCTCTTCGTCTACCGATAATGGAAAAGTAGGAACTTCGAAAGATTTCATCAAACTTCGGAACATTTTAGAAGATCTGCCAGAAACTTCTTAGAGTGCAGAGGGTTAAAAATAAAGCATATCGATGTTACAAAGTAATAAAAAGTAATTTTATACGATTATTCTTTATCTTCACAAAGAACATACATTTTGACGAAGACATCTTAGTTTTGTAATTTAAAATGAGGACTACGCGTCAGAAACACCTTTGGGGTTAAAAATAAAGTACAACGATAAATATATAGGAAATGCATAAAATTACTTTTCATCTTCACAACGATTAATTTCCATGAAAACATTTTAATTTCTTTAATTCAATATGTGGACTCCAGGACGCGCCATTTTGAAAACCTAGCATTCACGCTAATCATATCAGCATACTGTACATGTAACTAAAAATTAGAAATGAAGTAGAAAAATAAATGAACGGACGATTAATTGTAATTGAATATACACTTTAATTCTTCATCTCGACAAGAATGAAATTAGATTTCAAGAAAATCTTAACAAATGTAGTTGAAAGAAGCTTGACTTTGTTTTGGTGATTTTATTGTTAATCGTGCACTGTTCGTTGACTACCGAATAAATGAAGAGGTTAACAGAACGATTACTATTTTCAGGAAAACGTTCATGAAGAAATGAGCAAAACGTTTTGCTGTTTGTGTTGCGGTTCACCGCCATTGACGGTGAACTACTCGTTACCGGTGAGAGGATACGTTCCAGGTCAGTCGATGCCGGTAAAGGTGAACGTTGAAAATTTATCTGGAGTGACGGTGGAAAGTGTTAAGCTCGTTCTTTGTAAGGTACAACTCAGCCAGGTGCTGCTACTAACAGCCATTTGCGTGATGATGTGAAACCTTTGAAGATAACGATCAATCGTGAAGTCTAGATCGTGACTTTCCGTGCAACTATGCCCACCACCGACACCAAAATGGAAGAAATCGTGGTGGCGGAAGTTGGCAAAGGACCTGTCGAAGGAGGAGCAACCGCCGAATACGAACAGACGCTTGATATTCCTCCGTTACCACCGTCAAACCTTACCAATTGCGGGATCATTGACTTGGAATACAACCTTAAAGTCCTGGCCTGCGTCTCGGGATGGTTAGTGACATTTTCGATGTTTATGCGATTAAGAAGATGTAATGGTTTCTCAGGGAGTATTGAGAAATTGCGATTTGGGGATGGAGTGATTTGGGGACGTAGCGATTTAGGGATATACCGATTTGGGGATATGCCGATTTGGGAACGTAGGGATTTGGGGATATACCGATTTGGAGTCATAGCGATTTGGGGACGTAGGGATTTGGGGATATGCCGATTTGGGAACGTAGGGATTTGGGGATATAGCGATTTGGGGACGTAGCGATTGGGGATCGTAGTGATTTGGGGATGTACCGATTTGGGGACGTAGCGATTTGGGGATGTACCGATTTGGGAATGTACCGATTTGGGGACGTAGCGATTTGGGATCGTAGCGATTTGGGGATGTACCGATTTGGGGATGTACCGATTTGGGAATGTACCGATTTGGGGACGTAGCGATTTAGGGACGTTGGGATTTGGGCATATACCGATTGGGGGATGTACCAATTCGAGAACGTAGCGATTTAGGGATATACCGATTTGGAGTCATAGCGATTTGGGAATGTACCGATTTGGGGACGTAGCGATTTGGGAATATAGGAATTCGGTAATGTAAGGATTTGAGAATGTAGATATTCGGAAATCTAAGGATTCAGGAATGAACACCTAGGTCACTCTTCACGCGCCAGCTTGTGGGTTGACATTGGTATATTAATTGTTTGCGATCATATTTGATGTAAAACGGAAGAATGATGGAGGGTGCTTTTATTTCAGGTACCACCGAAATCTATCAAAAAATACACTTGTCTTCGTTGGAACGCTACCATTGGTGAATTATCAAACTCCAAGTGCTCCTCCAGCTGAAGCATATGCAACGAAACCGGAAGTTGGATGGGTTGCTCCTGGAATTCCAACATCCAGTCCTGACGGTGCACCGGCTTCGAGTTTATATCCCAATTTACGTAAGAATATTTCATTTATTATTTAATGTAAAGCAGTATAATTCAAGCAGTATAGTTCAAGGGTTCTAATTTATAAAGTCAGAAAGGTTCAAATATTTAATATTTTCAAATTTCGAGGTCCTAAGGTTTCAAAACACCAAAGTCCCTAATTTTCAAAATTGTAAAATTTCTGAACATCCAAAGATTCTAAACCCAACATTCCAAAATACCAAAGTCCTAAAATCCCCTCGCTTCAAAAACCTCCATCTCCCAATTCTCTAAAACCCTAAAATTTCAAAATTCTGAAGTCCAAAATTCCAAAAAGCTCCTATATTCATCTTGTTGGACTCTCTCTTCGAACACAGCGTGAAAAACAAATAAATGATTACATCACGAGCCAAAATTCGTAAATTAATTCGTCTAACATTTTATTTCAGCTCCTCCATCGTACGAAGAGTCGACAAATGGCGCCAGAAGCCTGTGGGAACGCGGCGAATCGGAACACGTTTTCGGTATATCGAATCGTTTCGCGCCCAGATACCCGGTGTACAACTTCGTTCCTCCACAATGAACAACGAAATCATTTCACCACTTACAGCTTCGTTCATAAAAAAAATAAACGAACAAAATAGCACACACGTGTGTGTCTCGTAACGAGTTGGGCACTCATTTTAAAAGCTTTAATCGTATTTGAGAATTTATGCATAGGAGTGGATCTAGAAGGGGGAGGGTGGAGATTGTTCTTTGTAAATTGTTCATTTTGTGGTGAGATTTTACGCTAGTCAAGCTTGAACATTGGTTCTCGAGATTGGTACACTTTTAATCAGTGCCGTCGTTAGTGTCATGTAGCTGCGGCACTTCAGTTTTGGGCCACGTGTTTGAGGACCTTTGCAATTTTTAAATATCAACTAAATTAATTTGCATTGTGAAGTGAAGGTGAGAACTATCGATGTAAATCCACGAGTTGGCGCGTGAAGGGGCTGAAGAGTGTTTATTTTCGAATACCTAGAGTTCCGAATACCTACATTCCTAAATACCTACATTCACGAATCCCTACATTCCCGAATCTCCACACTTCCAAATCCCTACATTCCCGAATTTCTATACTTCCGAGTCCCTATATTCCCGAATACCTACATTTCCGAATCCCTACATTCCCAAATTCCTACGTCCCTAAATCAGTACATACCCAAATCGGTACATCCCCAAATCGCTACGTCCCCAAATCGCTACATCCCCAAATAGCTACGTTCCCAAATCGCTACGTCCCCAACTTGCTATAACCCCAAATCGGTACATCCCCAAATTGCTACGTTCCCAAATCGCTATATTCACAAATCACTACGTCCCCAAATCGCTATGTCTCCAAATTCCTACGTCCCCAAATCGCTACGTCCCCAAGTCGCTACGTCCCCAAATCGCTACATCCCCAAATAGCTACGTTCCCAAATCGCTACGTCCCCAACTTGCTATAACCCCAAATCGGTATATCCCCAAATCGCTATATTCACAAATCACTACGTCCCCAAATCGCTACACCCCCAAATCACTATGTCTCCAAATTCCTACGTCCCCAAATCGCTACACCCCCAAATCGCTATATCCCCAAATTCCTCCATTCCCAAATTCCTACATCCCCAAATCGGTTCACGGTGGTAATAGTCCTTTCACTTTGGGTCAATCACGCGCCAACTCATAGGTTGACATCGATACATCAATTATCAACAAACTATAATAATTTAAAATCGTTACAATTATTTCTATTTGCTAAATTTTTCATTCTCATTTTCTTATGGTAAACCGTAGAATATAGAGATTGTATTTAATCATTTTTAGCTTCACATAGGGCGATTCCTTTTAAAATATATCTTCTATGATAATTGTCAAAGTCTCCATATGCAGTCCTCTTATATTCGTCTCTATTTTGTTATCAACTATATTTACGCTAATACTGAATCGTGAATATTTCTAAAAATATCAGATATTCGAGTCAATGATGAACACATTCGTAAACTGCGAAATATAACCGATATTCAAAATCTCATTAAAATCGAAGGAAATGTATACTTGTAAATGTCCTTAAGATTTTAAAAATCAGAAATAAAAAGACTATAACAATTTTTAAATAGTGCATAGTAATGCATAGTAATGCATAGTATCTGTATATGAGGACGTTTTCTGAAAGGTTTTTGCACCGGGTCCAAGAAACACCAGCGCCGGCACTGTCCCGTGCAAACGCAAGCATTCGGTCAATTAAAACGCACAATTCACGAATACTCGATAATCTAAATGATATAAGATCTGTAACCGATATTGAAGTCATACTTGTTTTTTGCTAAAATGCTGCCTTATGTATTTTTCTATGAAAGTATTTGAAAGTAAGGATCAGGTCCAAAGCAATACACATTAGGTATTATTTTACTGCTGAGAATTGTACGCGGGCTTTTATGAATACGATTTATATAAGTACGTAGATATATGTAATCGAACAAAACGACGAACCATGGAAATGTAAAATGTCTGTATTTGTATTTATCTTGTTGTGAATAAAACTTCTGTTTTTACATATGTATATTTTTATTGTGATACCTTGTCAGATATTTATATATGCAGATATATTGGGTGTTGTGCATAATTCAAGGTTTATTTAAATTCTACAAATTGTTATTTAATATTCTATATTATAAAGTTATATTTTATATACAAAAGATTGATTTATGGGATTGAACTTAGGCTGTCATTTTTTAGGGAAATTAGGAAGTTAAATTGAGATTTTCAAATTATAACGCTTCTAAATTTCCAAATTTTTCAAGTTTACAAAATTTTTAATTTTCAAATTTCTAAATTCCCAAATTTCTAATTACCCAACATTCTAAATTCCCAATTTCCCAAAATTTTTAATTTTCAAATTTCTTATTTCCCAACATTCTAAATTCCCAAATTCCCAATTTCCCAAAATTGTAAATTTCCAAATTTTTAATTTGCCAACATTCTAAATTCCCAAATTCCCAATTTCCCAAAATTTTAAATTTCCAAATTTCTAATTTGCCAACATTCTAAGTTCCCAAAATTTTAAATTTCCAAATTTCTAATTTGCCAACATTCTAAATTCCCAATTTCCCAAAATTTTAAATTTCCAAATTTCTAATTTGCCAACATTCTAAATTCCCAATTTCCCAAAATTTTAAATTTCCAAATTTCTAATTTGCCAACATTCTAAGTTCCCAAAATTTTAAATTTCCAAATTTCTAATTTGCCAACATTCTAAATTCCCAAATTCCCAATTTCCCAAAATTTTAAATTTCTAATTTGCCAACATTCTAAATTTCCAAAATTGTAAATTTCCAAATTTCTAATTTCCCAACATTCTAAATTCCCAAATTCCCAATTTCCCAAAATTTTAAATTTCCAAATTTCTAATTTGCCAACATTCTAAATTCCCAAATTCCCAATTTCCCAAAATTTTAAATTTCCAAATTTCTAATTTGCCAACATTCTAAATTCCCAAAATTTTGAATTACCAAATTTCTAAGTTCCACAGAAAAATTCCACAGTTTTCAAATCCTCAAATTTACAAACTTACAAATTTACAAATCCTTCAATGTTCAACTCCCCAAGCTTCTAAATTTTCAAACTCCATAATTTTCAAATCCTCATATTTCCAAATTCTGCAATTTTCAAATCCCGTACTTGAAAATTTCCCAATTTTCAAGTCCCCAAACTTCTAAATGTCCAAATTTCCAAATTCTCTATTTTTCAAATTCCAACATTTCAAAATTTCCAAATTCTCCAATTTTAAAACCCAGAAATTCTAAAACTCTAAAATTTCACGGTTGAACAACGCTTGCAGATAAACATAAAAAAATCCAAGTAGTATAAGTTATCGTTAACACGGTCAGCTGCGACTGATCGATCAGCTGTAAGTACCACTGTGACGGTTCCGCGTCCTTGAGAGTAGGAAATGAAATATTAGTAGACTATGGTCTAACTTTTGTACGGATGCTCAACTAGCCAGATTGATATAGATCGTAATGGCGTTAGGTTACTTTTGTTGAAAGTATTTCGTCATAGAGTCGTCATCGACGCGAACCTTCTATAGCCTCTCTATAAGAACCATTGCGTGTGACCCACGTGTCTCTAATTATGCTCTAAACGAAATCAATCTTAAGCATTCATTATACGAAATCTACCTCCAGCAGACATTTATCCATCGGAAGACGAACACTTTTTTTACTTACTCGATAATTAAATACAAGGACATTTTCATGCATTTAATTATACTTATTTTATTTTACTTATTATTGTTTTACTATTAATTTGTACTGTAGCACTTTAATTGTACGATTTACTTTTTCTTTCAATTTATTTTTACTTTTATTTTATTTGTACTATGTCACTTTAATTGTACTATTTACTTTTTATTTGATTTTATTTTTATTTTATTTCACTGTTGCACTTTAATTGTACTATATTTCTATATTTCAAAAAATATTTGAAAGTGTACAAATTTGTTAATTCACAAGTTTTCGAAGATTTGCTTATTACTAGTTTAAAAATTAGAAACTTTTACAACTTTACAAATATTTGCAAACTAAATTTGTTGATTTACAACTGTACAGATGTACCAATCTGCAAATTTGAAGAGGTTAAAATACAAAAATTAAAAATTGGCAAATCTAGAATTTTAGTATAAACATTATACTATTTTATATAAAAGTTATAAAAATTTAGAAACATAGAAATATCAAGTTTTCAAATTTTTAAAGTGAAAAATACACAATGCAACAGATAGTAAAATGTACGATCACCGCGTATACGGAGGTTTCACAGTAATATCCATACATATCTCAATCGAACTAAAGTTTTATCGTTTCTAAAAGTTTTACCTTACACTTTTAACGTCGAAGTTGATGAACGAGAACATTTAATTTGCATGTGACTAATTACGAATAACACGTCAGTGAGCCTCCTACTTTCGAAGGAATGCAAATTAAGCCACAAGTTAACCAAGGTTGCATATCGCAGAAACTCGCGTCGTGTACTTTGAAAACCTCCAGGTAAAACACGAGCAACGAAACAAATATTTGCATCTCATTAGAACGTGGTTTGAAGCAAGCTTTTTTCCGTTCATCTTTTAGGAGACTTTTGGAAGAACATCGACCGAAAGAGGTAAATAAACGATTCGAAGTAAAAAAAAATGACACGTTAATCCTCGAAGATTTCGTGATGCAAATATTTGAATATTTCAGAAAATGAGAAAATAAATATCGTGTGATAAAACTTTGTATTAAATAATGCAATTTTGACACATTCAACTCTGTATATTCTATTTTAAGACATTCAATGTTCTAAAATTTTAAATACGTTGTGAAATAAATGATTAATGAATGAGTACACATATGAGGGTGTACATATGTGTTCATCAATATGTTTTAAAAGTAGTCATTTTTTGTTAACATATACAAATTTGTTATATGAAAGAAAGAATTTAGGAGATAAATTTAAGAAAATTAAATAGATTTTAAGGAATTATATGAACTGTCTACATACAACACTTACTGAATACGTGATAAAAAGTGTAACGCAAAAATTGCTACTCTAAATTAAACGATTAAATTATAATTGACACCAACTATATCATAATTATAATTGATTAATTATGAATTAAAATATAGTTATTAATTGAATGATTTTGTAATAAAAAATTAGTTTAATTTTTCAGACTCGTCAAATTAGAGTAAATGTCAATTTGATTAAAAAATTGCCTTCGTGTAGTGACATGTGTCCAAGGCTCGAATAACATGTTGACTCTGTGTTTATCCGACTTTAAGTCGGTATCACGAAAAACCGTTAGGAAGGATCGATAAAATACACGTTTGTACGCGACGACATTATCACGTACCATCACTTAGAGCATACACTATTAAATATTACGACAGCAATATTCCCAGTAATTATTGTCATTCCTTTTCACTGTTATTTTATGGTTACTGTCAAATAATCGCCAAATTTTATACAGACTACGATTGTACATTAGTGTACAGTCTGTTCATTATATCACATATATTGAGTTGACCCAAAAATTTTGTAGTTTTTTAAAAAAACATTACTGTTATTTAAAACTTTGTTACACAAGGTATTCATTGTTTTTTTAATATTTCAGTATTATTGATCGAGGTCTTTTAACATCATTGACCATCTATAACTATACTCTTTTAGAACAGGGATGAAATATTTTCAAAAATTTCGCAGATTAAAACTACCACCTGTAATCATCCAAGTGTTACAACATTAATGTGGTGATATCTCATAATACCCGTTCAAAAATTTAGCAAAAAATAGTTTTGGTGATTTATTGGAATAAACGTGTATCTTCTGATCATTAAAAAAATTTGTAATTTGTACCTAGATACAAAAGAAGCATATTTTATACTTGCTTCAAAAAAATGTTATTCTTGTTTGACAGTGGTGAATTGTTGCATTCTGTATATCGCATGGATAGAGTAACTGTTCATACAGTGTTTTTGAAATGTTTACAATCCTTGAAGTTCTACGTGTAGGTGTCGATTTAGGTCTATCAGTACTTCAATGGCGAAATACTACAAAGACGTTGGTGAAGGTTTTGAAACAGCATATGAGAGAAAACTTTTCAATTAGGAAACTTTTCCGTGTAAAGACACTCAATTGAAGAACTTCCATTAGCACGACCATATATAAAATATCTGCCATTTGTGCATTAGAGTAAGACGGTGACATTTTCACCGCGATTTCAACTGTGTAATACTGAATAGATCTGCAATCGTTGGACAATTTATTGATTGCTGATGAAATCTTCTAGCATTAAGTCTGTTTTATGCATGCTAAATATAGCGATTATTTATTTCAGATATAGCGACTGTCTCCATTAGTGACCAACTTTATTTTATTTCGATAAATTGACAAATACAGCTGTTGAACAATTAATCCTACTAGTTTACAGATTTAAAACAATTTCGTTAACATTTTATTTACCATTTTAAACATTGCTCTTTTATTAAAGTATTTGAGAGGTACAATTACGAATTTTACTGAAATTACCACATCTGTTTAGTCCAAGTCAATGTCATATTTTTGCAGGAGTGAGTTAAATCAATTACAGTGTAAACAATTGAAAGAATGACAATTTGAAATTCTATTTATAAATCACTATAATCGTATCTGTTTATGTACAAGTAGCGTTTTTCTATTAAAAGCTTATTTACTTATATCTTTTATTAACAGAAAGCTTATTAAAAAAAATAAGGAAAGCTTGAAACACTTCCATGTCCGAAGTCACACGAATTTCTGAACACATCACATACCATACCATAACCATAACACATGGAACACATACCATAAATTTATAAATGCCGACATTGGCACTGCTTTAAAAGCAAAGAATGACAAGAGAAATAGCTGTATCTATAGGAACTAATACATATGATTTAAAATGTGTCATTTTTTCAGAATTGATCTTCCCTCGTCAGAAACGGTTCATCTTTCTACGTTTCCTCTTTTCACTCGGAACAGTTTTATATGAATGATTGTTTTAATATCCTGAGTATAGTACGCTTCCTTTATTACAAAATGAGAACTATAAATCTGTATAAAAGGACCGAGGTGTCTATTTACTTGGAAAGATTCCAAATGTCGTAGTTGGCGCGCCTGTCTAAACGTCCGCGCGTGAGCGTGTGCGCAGTAGTCAGTGGCGCGCGTGTACGCCTCCTGTCAGAGTTGTCCGCTCCGTTAGGCCGCAGGACGAGTTGTCTCCGTAGAAAAGTCTATGGTGGTAGTAGTAGCTCGCGACCCTTTGACGCGATAATTTTTCTCCGTTGTTCCACGGCATTTTCCGCGCACAATCGATTGCTAAAAACGTGCGTCCGTCACGCGCTCACGGTGTTACACGTGCACGCGTATACGTCGGTGGTACACGTGTCCCGTCATCGTTGACAGGTGTAAACCGTCCCAGTGTTGTTCCTTTTTTTTGACGTCCTGTACTGTCGTTATTCGGTGCAAAACAAAAGGTTGGTGAACGACCAGGGTCCTCGTACGACGCGCACGAATCGATGCGACCTGGATCACGAATAATCGTCGACCGTACCTGCGAATATATCAGTGCGATATGTGAACTGGATAACGACTGTTTCCACGGGTTATCTCGATCCTGCATCGCCTGCACGTCGTGACAACTTTCCCCGTAACAGGTAAGCTGCACCGGTTACAGACGTCGAATTCGATCTCACGAATTCGATTAGAATTAGCCGAAGGTTAGTCGACCTTGTTTTCGGCCGACGAAATTCATTGTCAGGTGTTATAATGTTATCGAACGACGTCCCCATACGGCGATGGTTTTACGAACCCCTTTTTCACGTTCATTACGTATTAACCTTTAACCCTTAGCGACAAAATGTGTCAATATACACTTACCGAATGTAATCAATTATTTATGTATTGATCTTGATTTTATATAAAGGAAACGTTCGATATATTAAATATTTAACCGTGTGTCAAGTAACCATGTAATCGGTATTCGCTAAAGGATGAGCGCATTGAAGCTCGAGTTCAAAGAAAGTATAAATTAAATGGGAATATTTTGTGATCGACGGTGTTTGGCAGATCGCACGCTGATGGTTAGGGGTTGAAATATAGATCGAGGAATTATAAATAGCTGTGAATTATTGTATTTTGACGAGGGGTGGGTAGATAGTATTGTGTGGACGAAAATAATTATGGGATCGCCGTTACAAGGCGATTCCGGAGAATTAATGAAACGTCAGGAACAAAAATACGTGTTATACTTTCCCTTGCGGACAAATGTTGCGTGCTTAATGAATCTTATGCCATAGTCGTAAAGAAGTAGTAAAAGCTATGAAACTATTGATCATAAAAATGTAATGTAAATTTGTGAACTATCACACTCGTTTGAATTTATAAATTACTACGTTAGTTATAAAAAAATGAACTTCTGAATTATTGTTCAGAATCCCCCCCTTATTGTGAAAATGAGGGGGTTAGATGTGTAAGCTGTTTTAAATTACTGTACTTATTTTAATTAAAAATTTTATGTGGTAATAGGTTTATCTGATAAATTGGACGGTGAAACATATTTGTACGTTGTGTAAATGTCTTCTTTTTTGGCCTCTTTTAACCATCGCGAGCGCAATTGATTTTTGAGGTTATATTGACCATGCAGCTACGTCACATGGTGTTTTGTAAACATAAATGACGTCTGTTCAAACCCACAATATGGCGGGAAGCATTTAAATTTGAAATGCAAAGACATCGAATCCTATAAACAGCATTTACCTATTTGTTAATACGATGAAAAATATTTTGTACTTTTGCCAGATTTGTACGCATTAAAATTTTTAATTCGACAAAAATACATTTCTGCTACTATACCTTTCAGAAAATTGTGTTTGACGTTTAGAAAATGTTTCTGTATTAAATCTTTAGTCATTTTTATTGCTTGTAATTAAGAGAAAAGAAAGCGTTATTTTGAATAAAATTATTATTCTCTCGAATAAGTTTTTTGTTCAAAAATTGAATTATTCTTATTCCGAATAATAAGAGTTCCAAGTTGTCTTAGAACAAATATCCGTTTCTACGGCAATACTGATCGTGTTAATGAGCTATTCTAGGGATATATCCTTGTAGAACTCATTTTTCACTTCGTTTTCCTTTTGACCATTAACAAAAAGCAAACACGTGAAACAATTACCATTAAAGCCTACAGGCGCCGCCCTATTGACCAGTTTTTTATACTTGTTCGCTAGAAATGGGATCAAGTTCAGTATACAGTGTGTCTCATTGTACAACGATATCTTCGTTACTGTTATCAAGTCAAGAAAACACTTAAGAAATTATTCAGTTCGAGAATACACGTAAACATAAGCACTTTTCTCTTAAGGTCATATCTTTCTAAATTTCAAGGTCATTTTGTTTCTTTAAACTAAATCATGCTTTTGTTATCATAAGTCGATTCTACGGAATATTCCGCGTAATAAAGTGTTAGTATACCGTATCAAAAAGGTAAACAGTTCGCGAGATATTTCAAAATTTCTGCATCACACTTCTTAGTCTTAAATTCAAAATATCTCGAGTGCTATTCATTTTTTCAGTACTATTTTGTATAGAATATTTCGTAGAGTCGATCTACGTGAACGAAAATATGCATTTCCATTGAGGAAAATATGGATGACCTTGAAATCTCGGAATATATGACCTTCAGGAAAAATTACCCTGTGTTATAATACTTGTACCTTAGAACTAAGCAGTTCGTTTCTGAAGTATTTTCTCCTGACGTTAATATTAAAGGAGATATCGTGACAGTGTTATCGGGACACCCTGCGTGTGCCATAAATCCAAGTTAGATCTAAAACAAAAGTTCCATTTCACGGAATTTGAGTAGTACGCATAAAGAGCGATGTTCCACGCTATGTACAGTAGCATGCTGGTTTCCCTAGGGAGAAAGACGATGCAGGGAGAGGCCATCACTCGCCGAGTTATTACGCCTATCACCTATTTTACTAATTACTAAATGAACCAACTCGCTTCGAAATGAATATTAAACCGAACCGTCTCGTGTAAACTAGGTATAATATTATGCATCGAAACCCTCGAATATTCAAGTAAGAGGGATGGTTTCCCTTCGCTTCCTGGCCTTCCCTAGGGGGAAACGTAACCTAGAGGAAAAAGGTTCCACGGATCTAGGTGTAAATTATGAACGGCGAACTTTCGTTGAGCGAACGAGATAAATTAAAAAATTTACGAACTTTCCAACTGACAAATTTTCAAACTTTTATATTTGCAAATTTAGAAATTCTCAAAGTGCCAAACTCTCGTGCTCGCAAATAGTATTTTCGTTATTGGAGAAATAATTTCAGTAAAAGGATAAAAAAATGTTCGTGTAAGATCTGTAAAGGGACTTACAATTCCACCATACTTTACATCATGTAAAAAGTCATTTGCACTTTTTAACAAATTTTCTTGGAATACAAAATGATAATATCGTTGTACATAGTTAATTAATGAACAGTAATTACTTCTTATACTGTACGTGCTACACAATTTTTTCTATAAAAAATTGTATATTCAAGCGAATTTTGTAATAGAAGTACTGGCAATGCTGACAATTGACCCCAGAGGTTAATTATTTTAATCATTATTCTTTGTCAATTTATTTCGAATGGAATTCATTCAAGGTCGATTCAAAGCGCGGTGAAAAGATTGTAAAAGGAGAGTTTCCTTGTTTTCGTTCAATATCGCCGGCAATCGAGGGTTTATTGTGATGCTGATTGTCGTGCGAGTTTTCGGTGCTTTACCCCGCAGTCGATAACTCGCGGAGGGTGAGTAACCTGCAAGATTGCGTTTCGGTGAGTAATCGAGGTCAAAGTTCAAAGCACATGCCACTGTTACGTGAGGCTCGATAGCATTGTGGAATTCCATTATGTTAATAGGCAGTTGGAACGGACGATGTGATCATTGAATTAATATTCGCGTGAAGGCAATAGATTTGACGTTTCTTCGTGTACTCGGGCACGTATGTAGGCTTTCTTTACATATGATCATATACATATGTACATTCAACTTTTTTTTTTCAATTTGTGTATTTAATTTCTTTAATTTGAAAATGTATGTTTTCCAATTTTTTTTCGAATTGCTTCATTGGTATCAAACTTTCTATTTAATAAAATCCCTATATACAAACGTTCCTACACCCCCAAATTCCTATATCCTTATATTACGAAATTCCTATGTCCTTACATCCCTATGTCTCGAAATTCCTATGATCCGAAATATCTATGTCCTACAAATTTATATCCAGAAACCTACGTCCCGAAACTCCCTATGTACCAAAATCGCCATATTGTAAAATTACTATATCCCGAAATCCCTAGATCCCGAAATCCGTAGATCCCACAATCCCTAGATCCCGCAATCCCTAGATCCCGAAATACCTAGGTTCCCGAAATCCCTAGGTTTTCGAAATCCCTAGGTCCCGAAATCCCTAGATCCCGAAATTCCTAAGTCCCGAAATCCCTAGATACCGCAATCTTTAGATCCCGAAATCCCTAGGTCCCGAAATCTCTAAGTCCCGAAATCCCTAGATCACGAAATCCCTAGATCACGAAATCCCTAGATCTCGAAATCCCTAGATCTCGAAATCCCTAGATCTCGAAATCCCTAGATCTCGAAATCCCTAGATCTCGAAATCCCTAGATCTCGAAATCCCTAGATCCCGAAATCCCTAGATCCCGAAATCCCTAGATCCCGAAATCCCTATATCTAGAAATCCCTAGATCCCGGAATGCCCATATCCCGAAATCCCTAGATCCCGGAATCCCTATATCTCGAAATCCCTATATCCCGAAATCCCTAGATCCCGAAATTCCCATATCCCCAAATCTCGAATTCCTAATGTCACATTCCCATATCCGAAATTCCTATATCATAAAATTCCTGTCTCCAAATTTGAAAATTTCCTTAAATTTATTAACTACGTGCTAATTAATGCAGTATTCGTTAATTAATTAACCGATCGTTAGGTAGCAAACCGTGACGAAGGTAGCGAAAGATATATTCGCGATTCTGCCTGCCAACTGAAGTACACTTTCGAATTTCAGCTTCACTGCCTAGGAAATAAGCCCGTTTCATGGTGGCATATTTCGTGAGACAATATAACGTGACATGAAAGGCGAGCTACACGTACACGAGATACTTGACTGTTTATCTTGTGCATAATTATCGTGGTTGGATTTTAGCTGGATACCAGCAAGTTAAGAGATACTAATCCGAACAAAGCCGTGGTTGGGAGCTGTGGATTTCGTTGGTTTTCGAGTATCCGCGTACTCGTATTGTAACGCAAATATGTATTTTTCCACAAATACGTCCACCGAATTAGTTTTACAGATGCAGATATTTCGTTCGCTGCCGCCGGAAATCAACGGAGTTCGAGGAATTTGGACATTTAGGAATTCGAATATTTGAAGATCATGGACAATTTTGAGATTCTGAAATTTGGAAAATTTGCAAATTGGATAATATTAAGATTTTTAATGTTATGACTTTCGGAATTTTTTAATTTCGGCATTTGGAGGCCCGAAATTTAAAAATATCAGTATTTGGAATTTTTGGAATTTGAAATCGAATTCTTCATAAAACGGTACCGATTAAGAGGAACAATTTGCAGATTCGCAATCAGCACGCGAAAGTTTCTAAAGAACGTGCATGCAGTAGCAATTGAAACACGTAAAGGGAAAAAGTTGAAATTTGTCGGATAGCGTTATCAAAGTTTTATCGAGCTTCATAGTTTCATACTTCGTGAAACTTACAGAGGACCAGCTGTAGTTACGATATTACCTGTTACTTACCTGTTATCGTTATATACCTTTTCCGCGACTGTGTTCCGTCGTTTCGTTCCGCGTTGGAATAATATCGATCATGTTATCAATTATTCAACGACACCCTGTGCGAGTCACACTGATTGCTTCAGGGTAATTTGCTTAATTGCGCATCGATTCTTTTGCTTACGATACATGGACCATGTAACAAATCAGTTTTTACTTTTATCGCGACCTACAATATAATAAATCGCACAAATATACACTTCATTTTTACAAATATTAGGTCATCCAATAAGTTATTTTTGTTTTGTATGCGATTCTGTTATTTGTACGCGAGTAAATAAGGTGTTATATACAGCACCCACTCGATAAATACCCGCTGTAGGGGCTTTGGAATCAGACTCTTCTAACATGATGCAGATGCTCTCTCTATGCTTGTCTCTTCGTAGTTCCTCGTATAATACTAATTTTATACACAAGTTAAGATCGTTAAAAGCATTTGCAAGCTTGCTATTTTATTGTCTGCATATTCCTGCGATTTCTTTGTCGCGTATGATTGTTACAATCCTATGTGCACTTTCTAATTTGGTGTATAATCGTAAGCACATTGCAGATCATTGACAAGAAAGTAGCACAGGTAACAATGGTGACACTGTACACGAAAAACGGTAAATATTTTTGTTGCACCTATTTCAAAATTCGACAGATGTTTCGACAACGATAAACAAGTACATATAGTGCCGGCTCGATAAATACCCTAAATAGGAGCTTTGCAGACGGGCGCTTCTAGTGAACGGATATTTATCGAGCAGCCAAAGTCACGCGCTCTCTCGATGGCTTGTCTGTTCGTTTTCTAGTTGTGGCTGCATGTACGCTGGAATTTTCATCGTTTAATCATTTCCGTTACTTTGATAGCAATGGAAAAAGTTCTAATTCCTCTAACTAAGAATTATTTGAACGTAGATGTGTTTAAAATAATCTTCATGATCAGGGTCGATTAGAACGATAATGATAAAATTCTGATAAGTAATCAGAACGTGTTGGTGTATTTCTCTACTGCGTCAGTTTCTTAGTGTTACTCGAGTAGCGCAGACGATATTCCGATTATTTCACGAATATTCGCGGTTAATTAAATAAACAAATAACGATTGGACTTTCAAGTGCACACGTGTCAACGCACAATGAATATTTTCCCTGTAGAGCTAGCAATGGTTGTAAGGGCTGTAGCTGATTCTAATATTGAAGATTACAGTAATGCAGTACAGGCGTTGGTGCACGAACTGGTATTTGTATCAAAAAGTTTTAATAAAAAATACGTGTTCTTTGTTGCATCAAGCGAACAGTCGGTGAAGCTATTGACGTCTAAACACAAAACGATTAATATCAAAGGCCATGAATTGAAAATAAGACCTGTTGTATATTTAAGAATACAGTTGTGCGATGTACCTGATGTGATCTGCAATAGAGATATAAAAAGACGATTCAAAAAACTTAAAGTCAATTTGTTGTTAGAAATTAAGGATGCAGGGGATGGAAGTTCTGACAAAATAGTACGCATATATCTAAACGACAATAAATTAATCCCTGTTTCCTTAAAAATTTCCAATGGACGCTACAATTACCAGATTGATGTGAAAAAACGCATGATTTGTTCCCTTTGTTACGATAGCAAACACACAGCAATAAATTGTCCTGCTGCGAAAGATGATATAATTACAGCAGAAAGTTCAGACGGTAGGACAGCTTGCAATATGCTTGATAATATAAGAAACCCACATAGAAATATATCACGTGAACAGACAGATTATAGTACTCCATCGGCATCAATGAAATCAGCAGTTGATAATAATCCTAATGCGACTAATAAAATTATTATGGGAACTTCAAACGATAGTGAAGTGCGTCCCAAAAAAAAACAATATACAAGTGAACAGATGGATTATAGTCGCAAACCGCCACATTATGATATTACATTGTTACCAATGAAACAAAAAATTGATGCGAGCAATTCGCTAAAGTTTAATGACTTGGTATCACTTTTAAATGAAACGTATGGTCGTCCTGGAAATGCTCTGATAATTGCGCGTAAATATACTGACAACATCGAAGGTTTAGTGGACATGATAAATAGTATTGGAAAATCGAAGGATCCAAATACTAATAAACATTTGAATAGATTAGTTGATGCGTTGAAGGTGCAATTGGCAGTAGAAGAAAAAATGAGGTCATTAACTGAAACCGTAGCTCGTACCAGCACAACCTAAGCGGAATAATGGGAACACACACGTACTTCTTATCTCAATTATTAAAAAATCGTCGAATCTTATCGATAGGAACGATCGATAATGCCAAAGTGTACGTGAACGTGTTGTTCCAAGAATTACTGGAGATATCTTGCATTCATATATCCGGATATCGTTGTAATTAATTATAAAATCTATTACGTTTGTTATTCGAAAATGTTACTTTCACCTGTTTTGTTTCATAACTACATGTAAATACAACAAATACTAACAGTACATTTAATGTAAGATTGTTAAATATTTACTCACATTACATGTAGTATGTTGTACTTCTTTAAATATACGCATATTTACCGAAAATTATGAGTAATTCGTGAAACTTATTTTGTCGAGTACCTTTAAATAAACAACAAGCTGCCGCTAAAGTATTCTGAATGTTAAGATAACAATCTTGACAACGTGCAACAAAATCAAGGTCATTGGGGCCAAGTCCGTTTTGGAACAGTTTTATTCTTTCCATTTCCCAAATCATTCCTGTTCAAACTATAATCGTTCAGATTTGTTAAAGGTTCAATCACGATTCAGCACGTACGATTAAATACACAAGCAATTTCTAGTATCTTTGAACTGAACAGATCTGTAATATTTAATAAATCTATAATTAAATTGAATAAATGTATAAATCTCTGTTTTTAGATTCACTCGAATAGCTGTCGCACGATATAGCTCTTTTCTCCTGAAATTAGTTATCTCCGTTTTAAAAAATCGCGACCACTATTCTGTAAGAAGTAAAGAGAACGCGATGATCCTGCACTTCTGTAATTCTGCAATGCTCGCTGCAAATTTATACGTTAGAACTTTTACTAAAATTATTGTTTATTTACAAAAATAGTACGGTATACCGAAAGGATTAACAAACGATAGAGATAATTTTCGATGGAAGTTCGGCTGGATAAATATCAGCAGAAAATAAGGTATTTCATGCCGTGGAGGAACAGACATTTCTCGGGCGCCATCGCTCTTCCGGGAGCGATAGGGTATGCAACGATGCTAAACGGTTCGTTTTTCAAACGAAGACGAACGTCAGACCTTTATCTCGGTCCATGGGGATCTCTAAAGCATAACTATAGATAGCAATGGCGGAGAAAAGAGGAAAAATCGCCTCCTCCTTCCGCCATCGCATCAGCACAGGCGAACTCTAATCGATGAAGAAACCGCCCGTGCTTTTCAAACGTGAAAGAGAATTTTTAATTACGAACAGTCGACGACCCACCTATTCATTTTCACGTTTCATTTTCGTCTAACGATTTTAATTCATCTTGAGATTCGTTTGATTAAAAGAAATTTTATAAAGGTGTCTTCATACATAAGATAAATCTTATATGACCGATTATCGGACGCGCAAGAAGTATAATATTCGTTTGAAAGTAGTCATTTTTCATTTACGAGCAGTTGATAATGAAACATTGTGTTTTGTGCGAAAATTTCATTCGCTCTACTAAGCTTGAAAAATGGAATTTTATTGAAATACGAAATACACGTATAATTTTATGTTATTTGATATATAAGTTATATATACTCGTGTACAATAAAAATATAGGTATCTATAACACATAATATATAAATATCTATTCATACCAACATTTAACATTTACATCGTGAAATTTATTTAACATTTTTTCTTCTATTAATGCAAAATCAATAATTCTGTACAAATAAGCAGAAAAAATAGTGTAATGTTATTCTTTCATCGCGTCCGTAGTATTTCACGGAAATTAGATTTAGCAGAAAATTTAAAGCAAACATCACAAAATTGTTCATATGTCTTTGTTTCACCCTTTGTTCATTTTTGCAGTCTGTTCAAAACGAATATGTTAGCTGACAAACTGTGATCAAAAATTTATAATTATTAGCTTAATTAAGATTAAATAGTGGCTTCTTGGTTGGTGTTGACCCGGTGACAATCTTTGTAGCCCACCAAAATTGAAAACTCAATCCAGACTGGTATTCCTCTTTCATTATGACAACAATAATGGCTCCTATCATGTGTGTACATATATTATTATATACTATACAATTAATATTATTATATGATCTTGCACGTAAAAAGAGTGACAATATGGTATGACGAAATATTACAGAAATGAAATAGAACGCTCCATAAATACACACCTGAGACCGTTCCATAAATGCACGTTCTGTGAATACCCGCTCGATAAATATCCGTTAGAAGCGTCCTTATACTACATACAATATTTTTACTTTCTTTCAAACAAAGAATTATGAAATATTTCAATTTCTGTCTCTTTCACAACAGCTTTTACATTATCATATTTTTTGTTCGTGCTTAATCTTAATAATATCTAAATATATATCTGCGAGATATATGTAATATCGCAATATATAAATGAATTCTAATGTATTAGTTTTGTAAAATCAATTTTGCCGAATTACAAATAGACGAAAGTAAGAAGAAACGTTAAAAATTGGAATGTAAAACGAGAAGCAAGATTATGAAATTGATAATATTTCTGGAGCGATCGAATCAACTTCGTTTCACATAAATTAGTTAATTTAAGAAGGAGGAAATGGAATCTGTACGGTTAAGAAATTTAGGATGAGAAATGAGTTGTCGGTAACCGTTTCCTTTGACGGCAATCTCTCTCCGTTGAAAATATAATCTTGGGATTCGTAAACCGTCAGTGGAAGTTCCAAAGGCTTTTATAAATTCACCAGTCAGCTGGCTGGTAACTTTTGTGCCGGTTTGCTCAAGTTTCCATTATTCCTCGATTCCATTGTGGATCCTCTTCAGTTTCGCGCTCGAAATTCAGGATACAGAATCGATTTTAATATCCTACCGTTCGAGAGGCCTCGTCGAGCTACAGATAAGTAATTTCATTAAAAGTATAAACGTGTATCGATTTAGCAAAGGCAACGGGGTTTGACAACGCTATAAATCTGCTTTTTAATGAAACACTTTTTTAATTCTATAAGGAAGTTTGTTTGAGAACGGTCACTGTAAATCGATGTAACATTGCTGAAAGCAGAAGTGTAATTTGGGGATTTGTTTGGGAATATTTAGAAATATGTTAGGAAGCATGTAGGTGATTTGAAAATTTAGGGACCTGACAATTTAGGAGCTTGTCAATTTGAGGATTTGGAAAGGGAACATATAAATACATTAAAATTCAAAAATCTTGGAATATGGAAACCTGAAAGCACTTTGCAAATGCAGAAATTTAGAAACGTTAATGTTTGCGAATACAGTAATTTGCAAATGTAGAAATTTAGAAATTTAAATGTAAAAATTCAGAAATACGAAAATTTGGATAGGTAGATATTCGGAAACGTAGAAATATTTAAATATGGAAATATTGAAATGTAAAAATTTAAGTAACAGTAGAAATTCTTGTATGTAGAAATTATAGAAATCTACAGATATTCAAATGCAGAAATTTAGAAGTCGATAAATATTTGAATGTAGAAAAAGTAGAAATAGAAATTCAGAGACTTGTGAATTTGGTAGCTATACACCTTTAAACTTGTAAAATAAAAACTGCTGAATAAAAACAACTGAAATTTCAAAATTATAAAATAGAAGATTTCAAGCTTCAAAAACTCACTTTACGAATGAAGGAACCTGAAAATTGAGATATCTAAAAACCCCCTTCGTATTACTTTTAAATCGATCCTAGCTCTAAAATTATATCATTCTTCTACAACGCTGAAAGATTTTATCCTTCGAAACCCGTCATCTCATCCGCAACAATGTAACGATTTCCGGTAGTTTCTTATCGCAAGCGGAAACACGTCATCACAGATACAAGCGAATTACGTTGTTATAAAGGAAAATTGTGCGTGCTATTACGAAGTAAAATGTTATTACGTTAATAAAAGGGAAAATTATATCGTTTCGTTCTACGAGAAAATGATATAGCTCGTTACGAGGGAACATTATATTTCGTTTTATACAACCGCATCGTTTTGATGTTCCCGCGAATTTGAAGGTCGTCGTGGAGTTAGTGCACGTCGTTTACAGGAACTGGGTTAGGTTAACAGCCCTGATAACGTGAATAGATAAACACGTCCGATCGAAAAGTCGACTATTCGTCAAGGTTATACGAAGGGATATCACCTAATGAATTTACAACAATTCGTGCTCAAATGATCCTCCATAGTTATATCTTTTTTTCAAATCTAAAGAAACATTAATGATCTTACAACATTCCTTTATCATTACATCTACAATAGATCTATATTATATATACAATGTATTTATAACATGTCTATAATATATGTATGATGTATCTATAATATGTCTATAACATATGTACAATGTATCTATAATATATGTACAGTGTATCTAATGTAAGATACGTCTATAACGATATACATATGAAGACAAATTGTAATATACATATGAAAAATGTGTATATAAAAAAAAATTGCTTATACTCATATTGCATGTTACAGAAAGTCGAAATGCTAACTAATGTAATTAATAGCATCTACAGTTTGAAAGTGCCATATAGCGAACAGATATCTTTTCGAGACATTCAACGACAATGTGAATTTCAAGTGATTATTATCGTCACGCGTTGTTAATGATTACCATTTTCACCACAATTGAGTCATCATTTCTCCAGTTTGCCAATAAACAATAAACGTTCATCAGCGAATAATTAAATTTACGGAAATCGGTGTATTTTGCAGTGCTGCATTCGCGTTGGAATAAATATCGGCATATAATCGATACCTTCGAAACCTTAATTATGCATCCTCTCGTTTTCTCGTTCCTCGAATGCGCATCCAATAAAAGTTTCAGTCTGATATTTCTATGACCAATATACAGGGTGTTGCATAACTATTTGTAGAATTGTTAAAGGATTCATAAATTTTGTATCCTTAACCAGTGTTCATATAACATTTTTTCTTGTTTCAACACACAGAGTAATTGGCCGTTAAATTCTGCAATATTAAGTTCTTACAACATATAATATAATATTTTTCGTTATACTTTGTCATCGACTATGCCGACCGTTTAGCAGGATAACGAAACACTTTGTACAGACTTTCTCTGCGCGTGGTTTGATAGGTGTTTTTATAATTCAAGAACCGAGCCTTAAACCCCTACTATACTATTTACTTGTCAGATGCGTCGATCAGCGCTGCTACAATATTAAAACAAAGAATGTTAAAATGTGCGAATCTTCCACTACGCAAATTATACTTAAACTTCAATTATAAAATTAAAAGTTCGTTGATACATCCCTGAATACTCGTCTATAGCTTCAGAGAAAAATAATTCGTACCAGCCATGAAAGGTAGTTTCTTTAATAGAATTTCAATTCTCGATCATCATTGACCTAACTGTTCCTCGATGTTCCCGTCTATAGACAGAGTTTCGCGTTTGCATATCCCTGACCAACGAAGCATAAGTACACCCAAGTGTTTGTCCACAGTACACATTACGTGCGTGTGAAATAGATCGATGGAAAACGTGTCTCGGTTAGTGGGTCTAGTTCACTGGAATTACACGGTGGATCGTACACAGTAGAGACATGCGAACTGTTCAGAACGAACGACGGTGACCTTACCGTTACACATGACTTTTTTCTTCCCCGTCTGCCGTTTTATCCGGCGATCTGTCGACGCTTGTTCAAAACAACCGTGGATTTTCCACATTATACTTATAGCTTTTTCTAGCATCTCTATTTTTCTTTGTGGTCTCTCGTCAGATCCAATTTCCGCCATTGTTTGCGGATCACCGAGCCTCACAATAATTTTCTCGCTGCGCGTGGCCCTCGTTTTCCACGGTGACACGTGCACTCTTAACACCGCGGACATATCTGATCGAGGAATTAGCGGCTTAAACGCCTATCTCTTTTAACTTAACGATCTGCTGCTCGTGTTGACCGTCTTACACCGACGACACTTTTACTAGGTACAATTTTCTTCGGGAGAACAATTTTACTCGTGACCTATGGCTTTGTCAAGTGCGTCAGACAGTAATATTAAGCTTGTTCAAAATAACCATGGATTCTCCACCTTATATGTACTTATAGCTATTTCTAGCTTCTCTATTTTTCTTTGTGGTCTCTCGTCAGATCCAATTTCCGCCATTGTCCGCGTGTCGTCGACTGAAGGGTTAAGGTTGCTAACGAAATCGCGCAGAGAAATTATTCGAACCGGAATTATTTATCAGTCGACGCTCGTTCAAATAACCGTGGATAATTTTCCACCCTGTACTTATACGAGCTCTTCTAGCTTTTCTTTTCTTTTTGCTCTCTCGTCGTCGGATCCAATTTCCGCCGTTGTCTCCTGCGTGGTGCACCGACTGAAGGGTTAAGATTGCGAACGAAATCGGGGAGAAATTGTTCGAACCGGAATTATTTATCTGTTACAACGTTTCGTTCCTCGAATCCTCTTCAGACGCTATGTTGTAAGGGTCCAAGGTGACCCCGGTATCGTAAGGTGACTCTTGGACATTTAACGCTAAGTCGATGCGGTCAAAATGGCCGTCGAACAAGTTTCTTATTTTGAGTTAGTTAAGATTAATTTTAATTTTCAGTTAGTAAAGTTAAGGTGGTTTTGGAATCTGTTGATCTGAGATGAACGCGTACATTCGTTCATGTTTTATCGTTTACCTATTTTTCAGCTTCATTTTTAATTCGAAAGTTTGGGTGCATTATACACCGATAGGTTTAGCGTTATGGTACGAAAGGATATCTTTTAACAGAAAATATTCGAACGTTTCTGGAAATTCGAATCATTTAAAATTTACCTGAATAAAGGAGAGAAAATGTCGCAAATGTCACGACTCTGCTTATATAAATCATCCCCCTGCCACGCACCATGAGGTGGTTCCTTCGTTTTTATTTTTCAGCCGACTGTTGCAAGGTAATTTATCAAGGTGCCAGTGAAAAAAAAGAATCCACGACAGAAGTTGCCGGCACCCATGACCTTTAATTCCGTGGCCCTTCCATATTTACGAGAATTTCGTTTCATGTTTCGTTATCTGTAGGGCAAGGGTGTGAATCAGCACTGCACGATGAAAACACGGAATTTTATATGAATAGCGATTCAGGTCAAACATATTCATATGGTGACCATTTTTTTTCGTTTCTTCTTCTTATATTATCAAAGAAACGTTCGAGACGGCATATTTTGAAATTCATCATTTTTGTTAGTCGTAGAGGATGTATTTTATTTATAATTTTTGAATTCGTGCAATATTTGTTTGATAAAGGTATTTTTTGGAAACTATTTTTTGAGAGAGATAGAAATGGTAATGAAGGTTGTAGTTACTGATAATTCGCTAGAAATTAATTTAACAACATTTAAGTATATTTTCTATAATTATAATTATAAAGAATATAGAATTACGTTTATAAGAAAAAGAAGCGAAGTTCTATTTCTGCGAAAGGTAAAGTCACAGTTCACCTTCAGCCAACTTTGGAACTGATAATAGAAAGGTTAATTCAAATTAGCCCGAGATAATGGAAAAGTAGCGGAAAGATTAACTTTAAAATTAGAATAAATGAGTGAATTTGAGAGCGCCATCGTTCGGCTAACAACGTGCACTACCGTATGTACGTCGTTAGTTGCGTGAGAAAAAAAGAGATCTAAAATAACGAGAATGAGAAGATAACGATCTACTTGTGACCCTCTTGTTTCTCACCACGTTTGCTTGTTCAGCGTACAAAATTCATACACCGAGACCATTGTATACAAAGAATCCCTCTGCAAATCGTTACAGCGCAAATTGACATAATTTTTTGACACGTACATTTTGTGATTAACTTTTATCAGGAATTCAAATATTCAACGTGATTTTTTATTTGTATTTTAATAGTTTGTTTTTTAGTTTGTGATTTAATCACTGATTATCGATTGACTTTTAACTCGTAATTATAATACCCTGGAGTTCAAAATTGTAATTGTTAAATATGATTCTGTATACATTTCAATTTAATTGGTAATTAGAATTCAAGTTATAATTAAGAAATTATATTGAATAGACAATTTCGGGAAATTGAAGATCATGATTAGTTACTAATAGTTAACGTTTAATAGTTTACTAATAGTTAATTTCAGAAAACAATTTAGACAAATTGCAATTAAAACCTAAAATTAATTTTTATATACACAAAAATAAATTTGGACGAAACATCGAATTAAAAATTCTACATGTTTCTATGCTGTTGTTTCTAACAATAAATTTCCAAAAATTAGAATTGGTAGTCACAATTGTTTATAACGTGTTGCACATTGTTTGTACTAAAATAAAAACAGTTTACTATAGTTTAATAGTGATATTCATGTACGAAGGTTAAAAGGAAAAATACAGCGTGGAAAAAGCTCTATTAAGAGCTTACAAAAAGCGTCAAACGATAAGCACATAAAAAGCATCTCATGATCGATGACGTATTAACGGGGTAAATGTTATGACATTATAGAAATAATCAATAGAAAGTTAACGAAAATAGAGTACCTACATAACAGATACGTTATCATAAAGTTTAAATAACTACTGAAAATATCAAACGTATTATTCACATTTACATTCTTAAATAAATAATGTAAGAATATTATTATCTGTGAAAGAAAGTACATTATAAACTTGCTATAATAAATTATACAAAATTGGCTATAATAAAGTAGTTATAGTTAGACATACATTACACAAATCAAACTAGTTATAATAAATCTTGTATACAAATATAACATAATGTGTATCATACAAATTATACAAAACTCGTAATAAACCTTGCATGTACACATATAATTAGAAACATAAAATTTGGTACTAAAACACTAATTAGTATGAATCTCTATATCCCGAATCCCTATGTCCTGAAATCCTTCTATTCCTAAATTCCTACAATTCCGAATACCTACATTTCCAAATCCCTATATCCCCAAATTCCTCCATTTCCAAATTCTTAGATACCCAAATCGGTACATCCCCAAATTGCTACGTCCCCAACTTGCCACGTTCCAAAATCGCTACGTCCCCAAATTCTTTCATCCCCAAATCGTCACGTCCCAAAATTACTACGTCCCCAACTTGCTATACCTCCAAATCGGTACTTCCCCAAATCGTTACGTCCCCAAATCGGTATATCCCCAAATTCCTACATCCCCAAATAGCTACGTCCCAAAATCGCTACGTTCCCAAATCGCTACGTCCCCAAATCGCTACGTCCCCAAATCGCTACGTCCCCAAATCCCTATGTCCCCAAATCGCTACATCCACAAATCGGTATATCCCCAAATTCCTACATCTCCAAATCGCCACGTCCCCAAATCACTACGTCCCCATCTTGCTATAGCTCCAAACCGCTACGTCCCCAAATCACTACGTCCCCTAATCACTACTTCGATTAGTATGAATGTGTCTTGTAGATATTCCACCAAAAAATTGGACAAAAATAAAAAAATTTCATAATTCTCCCCATATTATGTATAACATAAACATGAAATAGATTAACAATAATCAATAGAAAAGAATATGTGTACGCTAATTATCACAGTTTAGTATCATTTGACCTACATTGCTGGAATATCCATCTAATGTGCATTTCTACCGTAGCATTGCTGCAATCAGATAATCTGTATCATCGCATATCATCGATACAAAGCATTATTACGGGCTGTGCATTCACAACAAAGGGATTTCGGACAATATTCGATCAAACTCTGACTACATAAATTTCAACCCTTCCGTCGTAATATTGCATAACAGAAAACCGGTTACTTTGGAATTTGGAAACGAATAAGTTCAAGGAATATCATGTGAAATGCACTTGTATCTTTGTACGTCACGATCAAGGAAGAGGTGCGGTTAGAACACCTTGAAATCAATCATTAAAAACTGATATTTAAGCGATTGAACATGGAAACTAGGCTTGGAATATCGCGTGACCTAATGCCCTTTTCTTGCTGTCCAATAAGCAAATAAAGCCGAGGATTCCAAGATTAGTCGACATGGATGTGAAATCGTCATGCTAACTATTCCAAAAAACACTTCATAAATAAGACCTTTTAGAATTTTCGAAGAGAAAATGAAAGTAGTTTTTTTGAAAACTTGTAAGATTTTTAAACTATGTCTTGTAGATATAATATTCTTTTTTATTATAATTATAACACATGAGAGAATAATAATTTGACCAGAATGGCTAAAAAGAATCGTTCATCGCCTTAAACGACATAATTCCATAACAGATTTAAGATAATACAGTTCCTAATGGAAAATCGCGTTACAGGAAACACCCAGTATATCAGCCTCATGTAAACGCGCGATGCTACATTTACCACAACTTTAACGAGTACTATCGATAATGCAACCTCGAACAGGCTTTCAGCGAAATAAAGTGGAAAAATATGTCATCCAGAACGATGCAATTTTTTTCCTCTATTCTATTCATAGCGAGAAATAATGCCAACTTATATCGGGAATGCTTTGCTGCAATTTATCTTCTATGTTAATCGCATGATTCACATCATCGCCGATAAGAATCTGATATATGATCTATCGAATCTGATATAGGAACACATTATTTACACAAGATAATTTAATTCTCATCGCGTAATCTCATGCTTACTTTTTACAATTGATGCAATTGTTCGTGCTGATTAATTGTTGTTGTGAAACATATACTATGTTCAAGATAAATGAAAAATCAATCGAACAGTCCCAGTTAGATAATAAGCTTTAAATACCTTGTCCTGATAGAACTGCATATACCTTGTTCAGAAAATTTTATTGTATCAACCTGTCCTTGTATCAAAATGTTCCTATATCATGATGCCCCTTTGTCAACCTGGTCCATGTATCAAACTGACCCACTATGAATCTGACCCTGTATCAATCTGTCCCTGTATGAACCTGACTCTGTATCAAACTGTTCCTGTATCAACCTGATCCTGTATGAAGCTGTCCATGTATTAAACTGACCCACTATGAACCTGACCCTGTATCAGTCTGTCCCTGTATGAACATGACTTTGTACCAAGCTGTTCCTGTATCAACCTGGTCCTGTATGAAGCTGTCCATGTATCAAACTGACCCACTATAAACTTGACCCTATATCAATCTGTCCCTGTATCAACCTGGCCCTGTATGAACTGGACTCAAGCTGTTCTTGTATCAAACTGACCCACTATAAACTTGACCCTATATCAATCTGTCCCTGTATCAACCTGGCCCTGTATGAACCGGACTCTGTATCAAGCTGTTCTTGTATCAAACTGACCCACTATGAACCATGTATCAACCTGGAACTGTATCAAATTATTCCTCTATTAACTTCTCCCCATATCGACTTGTCCTTGTATCAACTTTCCCACTTATCAAACTGTCCCTGTGTCAACATGCCCTTGCAATAACTTGTCTCTCTACCAACTTGACCCTATATCATCCTATCCTTGCATTAACTGGTCCTCATATCGACTCGCCCTCGTATCAACTTGCCCACTTATCTACCTGTCCCTGCATCAAACTGTGCCTGAGTCAGCAAGCCCTTGTATCAACTTGTCTCTGTACCAACTTAGCCCTATATCAACTTATCCTTATATTAACTTGTCCCCATATCGACTTGACCTTGCATCAAATTGTCCCTGTATCAACATGGTCCTGTATGGGCCTATCTCTGTAGTAACCTAGTCCTGTATCAACCTCTACCTCTACCAACTTACCACCATACTAACTTGTCCATGTATCAACCTGTTTCTGTATCAACCTGTCCCTGTATCGACCTAGTCCTGCATGAAGCTGTCCTTGTATCAAACTGACCCAGTATGAACGTGAACCTGTATCAATCTGTCCCTGTATCAATCTATTCCTGTATTAACTTGTCTCCATATCGACTTGTCCTCGTACCAAATTGTCCACGTACCAATTTGTCCCTGTATCAACCTGGTCCTGTATGGGCCTATCTCTGTACTAGTCCTGTATCAACTTATATCTCTATTAACTTACCACCATACTAATTTACCCTCGTATCAACTTGTCTACGTATAAAGCTGTGTATCACAACCTGTCCCTATATCACAATCTGTGCCTGTATCAACTTGTCCTTGTATCACCTTGTCCTTGTACCAACCTGTACCTATATCAACCTATCCCTGTATTCACTTCCCCCATATCAAAACTAACCGACTAAAGGTAATCCAGAAGATATCATTGCCTAAGCTTATGACTTTTACATTTGGTTTGCAGAGGTCAGCAGGATCAGACTCGGGGGTTAGCTGAGTGCAGGCTGTTAAATCGGAGGTTCTTTGTGACCCGGGCATGGTCTTAGGGACGACGGCGGGGCGATGACGCTCTACCACCGTCCGTCGTCATCGTCAGGAGTCCCTCAGGACTCATCCTGTCTCCCGGACCTGTTCCCGACTTTTCTCTCGATCCTAATTTCCAACAACGAACGTTGCTGTTGCCATTCAACCAGCAAACTAGCAAAGACGAACGCGGGTTACGCGTTCGCGAAGAGGTATGAAAGATCGACCTCATCGGCCTTATCGAGATCACGGACAGGCGATGCCCCTCGAGGAGGTTCAAGGATTGCTACTACCACCTTCCAGAACAGGTAACACAATTTTCTTGCTCCATATAAATCATCTGATATCTAAATAAATTCCCTCTGATTTTTTAATGAAACGCAACTTTGACACGGAAGAGGATCCAAATTTTGTATGTTGCGAACTTTCGCAATTTTTTCTTGCTGTTCACGAATTTTGTTGAAGTAGAAGTCGAGATTAGTTGATAATAGATAGCCAAGTAGATGTAAACTACATAAATGATAATTTGAAAGAGTACCTATCAAACAGAATTTCCTGGTCCAAGTTTCCAGCATAATAGAACTTCTGAGAATTGTATTTAAAGTCAAATTTGAATTGTTACCTTACTTCAATGGTCAACAATTCGGAGATAGAACAAAGTCTGTCCCAATTTATCTGAGATTCATTAACGGGCGTTCAATTGAAACTCGATCGAACCGAACTGGATCTGATCAAGTCTATACCCGATCAAACTCTGTTGAAGTTTGCCGAGATCAATGATAAATTGAATTCTAACTTGATTAGGATCAACTTCGAACAGAGATTATCTATGGTACTCGAACGTGACCTACATTGAGTGCTCCCCAATTTCGTCTACAATAATTACACATATCACAGTAGACGTCATATTCCAAAAATTAGATTACAATGTTAGATAATTAGAATATTAAAATATAACTTCCAGGATTGTTCTAACAGTTATATCTGATTAACATGACACATCGACTGCGAGAGTCATTTAAACAAAATTTGAAACAGAGCAAGATGGATTAAAACCTAAATGGATTTGACTTTGGCACAGGTTACTCGAGGCTCGGTAAAACGGAGGTTAATTACCACTTAGCAACGTTCCCGAGACTATCGCCGTGTTCTTAATTCTCTTAATAAAATTCACCGTCGATTTACTACCCTTGCAATTATCCCAAACGAAATCATACTTTCAATCAACTCGATTATCGCGGAATGTTAATAGAAACACCTAAAGATACACAAAGTTTATTTATAAAACGCCCGAAGATTTCAAGTAACCCAGCACCTTAATACAATTTTGCTATACACATTTTACTGTCATATGAATTATACAAACGTTTATAGGAATACCCTATAATTTCCAAAAGTTGAAAATGTGAGCTGGTATACTGCAAGGCAATGTGGACTATGAAGAATCTTTCAAAATTTGATACTAAAGCAGTAATTAGTATGAATGCCTATATCCCGAAATGCCTACATTCCCAATTTGCTATAGCCCCAAATCGGTATATACCTACATATTCCTATTCCATATTCCTATTATATATTACATATTACATATTCTTACAATCCCAAATACCTATATTTTCAAATCCCTACACTCTGAAATTCTTAGATACCCAAATCCGTACATCCTCAAATCGCTACGTCATCAAATCACTATTTCCTCGAATTTCTACGTCCTCAAATGACTATGTACCCAAATCTCTACGTCCCCAAATAGCCAGGTCCCCAAATCGAAAGATACCCAACTTGTTATAGCACCAAATCGGTGCATCCCCAAATCGCTACGTCTCCAACTTGCTATAGCCCCAAATCGGTACATCCCCAAATCACTAGGTCCCAAAATCGCTATATCCCCAAATTCCAACATCCCCAATTTGCTATAGCCCCAAATCGGTATATCCCCAAGTCGCTATATCCCCAAATCTCTATATCCCAAATTCCTACATCCCCAAGTCGCCACGTCCCCAAATAGCTACGTTCCCAAATCGCTACGTCCCCAAATCACTATATCCCCAAATTCCTGCATCCCCAATTTGCTATAGCCCCAAATCGGAATATTTCCTAATCACTACATCCCTAAATTTCTATATCCCAAATTCCTACATCCCCAAATAGCTACGTCCCCAAATCGCTACGTCCCCAAATCGCTACGTCCCCAAATCACTATATCCCCAAATTCCAACATCCCCAATTTGTTATAGCCCCAAATCGGAATATTTCCTAATCACTACATCCCTAAATTTCTATATCCCAAATTCCTACATCCCCAAATAGCTACGTCCCCAAATCGCTACGTCCCCAAATCGCTACGTCCCCAAATCGCTACGTCCCCAAATCGCTACGTCCCCAAATCGCTACGTCCCCAAATCACTATATCCCCAAATTCCAACATCCCCAATTTGCTATAGCCCCAAATCGGAATATTTCCTAATCACTACATCCCTAAATTTCTATATCCCAAATTCCTACATCCCCAAATAGCTACGTCCCCAAATCGCTACGTCCCCAAATCGCTACGTCCCCAAATCGCTACGTCCCCAAATCGCTACGTCCCCAAATCACTATATCCCCAAATTCCAACATCCCCAATTTGCTATAGCCCCAAATCGGAATATTTCCTAATCACTACATCCCTAAATTTCTATATCCCAAATTCCTACATCCCCAAATAGCTACGTCCCCAAATCGCTACGTCCCCAAATCGCTACGTCCCCAAATCGCTACGTCCCCAAATCGCTACGTCCCCAAATCGCTACGTCCCCAAATCGCTACGTCCCCAAATCACTATATCCCCAAATTCCTGCATCCCCAATTTGCTATAGCCCCAAATCGGAATATTTCCTAATCACTACATCCCTAAATTTCTATATCCCAAATTCCTACATCCCCAAATAGCTACATTCCCAAATTGCTACGTCCCAAAATCGCTATATCCCCAAATTCCTGTATCCCCAATTTGCTATAGCCCCAAATCGGAATATTTCCTAATCGCTACATCCCCAAATCTCTATATCCCGAATTCCTACATCCCCAAATCGCCACGTCCTTAAATCGCTACGTCCCAAAATCGCTATATCCCCAAATTCCTATAGCCCCAAATCGGTTTATCCCCAAATCGCAACATCCCCAAATATCTACACCCCAAATTCCTACATCCCCAATACTACGTCTGAAAACGTGAGTTGGTATACTGCAAGGCACTATACACTATAAAAGATCTTCCAATCTAATTAATATTCAATTTAACCTAAATGTCACGCCAGGCGTCAGTATCAGTATAAATGTTAGAATACAGTCCCTGTATCGAATTACGACCACGTCCGAAAATTTCACTGCTATAACATTATGTCATACCCTCTAATTTTAAAAACGTGAAAAATTTTGAAAGTTTATAGCGGTAATTCGATGACCAGGCACTGTAGGTTAAGGAATGAAGAAGGCAGCCATGTTTGAATCGTAAATAGAAGTCGTTTCGTTTCATTTGAGGAATTAACAGGACTCTGATGTCCAATGTGGATGTCTTTGGTGTCGGACTCATTTTGCTTTCTCTGTTTTACGACAGGTAACCGGGGACCTCTGAATGTGACGATTGTACAGGTCGGCAAAGGAAATGGGGGCGGTGGAGATGGCGGAAGTGATTTACTGAGATTGGAACCACCGTCGGATTTAAGGCCAACTCCGTCGCCCTTATCCGATACCAGTGCCACACTACAGTCTGACAACAATGATACCTTTAGTGGAGGTGAGGCTTTTAATGATTATTTTATCTTTCTCTTCCTTTATGTACCTTCTTAAGTTCTTTCGTTGTCGCATCTCTTGCGGGATTTACACGAGGCGTCGAAGAAATACAACTTTCATGCTTTGGTCGAAATTATAGATTGTTTCGTATTTATGATAATTTGTACATTTGAAAGATTCACATTCGTTTGTGAATATTGTAATTCGAGAATTATTAGGATTATGGATTTGGAAATTTGAGAAGTGGAGAGTTTGTAAGTTCGAAATTGGCGGGAAAATTGGGAAGTTTGAAGGTTGTTGGCGGGAAAGTTTGAAATCTTTAAGTTCGAAATTTATAAATTCTTAAGGTCTCAAGTTCCCAAATTTCTAAATTCTCAGATTTCTAAATATACAAATTCTCAAATTCTCAAATTCCTAAATTCCTAAATTCTCAAATTCTTAAATATGCAAATCCCTAAATTTCCAGAACCCTAGGTTCTCAAATCTATCAGCTCCCAAATTCCAAAATTCCAAAGTCCTTACGTTCCCAACTCCCTAATTTCCCAAATCTCAAAACTACCAAATTCCTAACGTCTCAAATCACTAAATTCCTAAATTCCAAAATGTCTCTATATTCGCTACCTCCTTATTCGAAAGCTTCTATTTCTTCCGTCACCATATACTTTCACCATAAATATCGTAAAAGGTAATCAATGTACTTTAACCCTCCATATTCTTCACGTTCTGTATTCTAAGTATACATAGTTTGTAAAAGTGCAAAGTATGCAGGTCCTGATCCTTTTAATACTCGTGTCAGTGTGCACAGCTGAAATATTGACGATGAAGGATCGACTTACGCTTAGCTCGCAGTGGAAGGGTAGGTGACGTCATATCCTGCTACGGGAAACGTTTCAGAGGTTAGGTGCCGGTTACATTTAGGTTGCTAGCTACTGGTGTGAGGAAAAATTCACTGCATTGTTACATCGATAACAGAAACTATAAATAACATTTTGTTCATTATTTTCTCAAAATGAACACCTATTTATTTCTCATTTTTTACTTAACATCATTCGGAAGTTATTTTAGAGGATAACTTTGTGTCTATCTTTTCGCGGTTTATTTTAGAGAAAAACTTTGTATTTATCTTTTTACAGTTTATTTTGGAAACTGTCTGTTTATCTTTTCGCAGTTTATTTCGGAAACCTTGTATTTATATTTATCTTAAAAATTGTAATTATAGTTGGTCAAGGAATAAAAGTTAAAAAGAGGACCATTAAAATAAATTCACTTGAAAATTTTAAATGATTAATTTCTGTCTAAGCTCTTCGTCTCAAATGAATAAAAATAACAAAAGATTTACTATCATTAAATTATTTATCACATATGTTATGTGAACTTCACATATATCATTGTCCACACATGTTACGTGAAGTTCATATAAATTATTTACCACATATGTTATGTGAAGTTCATATAAGTCATTGTCCACATATGTTACGTGAAGTTCATATAAATTATTTATCACATATGTTATGTGAAGTTCACATAAGTCATTGTCTACATATATGTGAAATTTACATAAATCATTTACCTCATAATATTATGTGTAATTTACAAAAATCATGTACCATATATGTAAAATGCACATAAATTATGTACCACATATGTTACGTAAAATTCACACAAGTCATAAAAAGAACCGAATACAAATGATTAAATAATTTATTTTGTAACAAAGATTAATAAAATTAAGGTACTGGAAGTATTTTATATAGAGTACAATTTATTTTTATTTGATCATATTTTATATAAAATATATTCATATATCTTACTTAATATCATTTTAAATATAAATTCATTTCTGCAGCGTTTAACAACCCCTGAATGGTGGTTTGTTTTACCCCTGACAAGCAACAGATTTTAACACGAGTTACAGTAAAGAGAGAAAAGGAACTGATTTGAAAGGCCATTAATCACGAGTGTACGGTTAGAATATCGGACTTTTTCCCGCGTGACAAACTTTAATTCTCCATCAGATTGTTTCCACCGGTTCGAGGTCCATCTGTGACCGATATTTACTCGCCAAATAATTGGATTACTTACACCACCTCGTTTCCATTCGGGTTTTGTGCGATTTTTTTCACCGACGATTGCCAGTTTTGCAAAGAGAAAATTACTGGCTAAAAACGTGAATCGATGCGAGTCGAACGAACGCCATTTTCCTCTTTTACGAACCGTTTCACGCGCGTTACGCAGCTCTCATTCGTTCTTGCCGATTATTTTATTCGCAAGGGAGGCATAGAATGAAATTAGAGGTTTGGGAATATAGGGATTTGTGAATTTAGGGATTTGCGAATATAGGGATTTGAAAATTTGGGGATTTGAGAATTTAGGGATTTGGGAATATAGGGATTTGAGAATTTAGGGATTTGGGAATATAGGGATTCGAGAATTTAGGGATTTGAAAATATAGGGATTTGAGAATTTAGGGATTTGAGAATTTGGGGATTTGGAAATATAGGGATTTGGGAATATAGATATTTGAGAATGTAGGGATTTGGAAATATAGGGATTTGAGAATTTGAGGATTTGGAAATATAGGGATTCGAGAATTTAGGAATTTGAGAATTCTAGGATTTGAAAATTCAGGAATTATGAAATTTTGGTTCATGGAAAAATAAGGACTTTACGAATTTGAGAATTTAGGAATATAGCAATTTAGTGATTTAGAAATTTAGGTATTTAAGAATTCAGAAATTTGGTACTTCAGAGATTTGAATCTTAAGAACCAAATTTTGAGAAGTATAAATTTCAGTAATTTGATAACTTGGTTAAAAATGAAAAAATTTGGAAATGTGGAATTTAAAAATTTATATATTTGGAAAATTTGAATATTTGATAATTTGTGAATTTAGAAGTCTGAACATTTGATCATTTGGAACTAAAAAATTGAAGAAAGTGTAGTCTGAAGCGGAATACTTCCATTATATGAAGTGTTTACATAATTATGATAAATTTTCAGGTGTCGATCCACGATTACTGTTGGGCACCGGTGGCGACCATAACACGTGGGAAGGTCGTTATCACACGAAAGAACATCGGCGTGCAGGAAAAGCTACCTTTCAAGGTCAAGTTTACAACTTCCTGGAGCGTCCAACTGGCTGGAAGTGCTTCCTCTACCACTTCTTTGTGTAAGTACATATTTCGAAAGATATGTTCAAAAATGAGAGAAGTTTTAATGGCCTCTTACAATAGAGATAAACTCATACGTGTCTGTTTTCTGATGTATCATTCAAGAAGCGAGAGATAGCAGTGTCGTCAGTAAACTTTGTGAAACCTCAGTGATAAAACTGAGGACACTTGTATTGTTTACAATGTGAACATAGTTTTGGACTATGTACTAGCTGAGAGTGACCACAATTCCTCTGGTGTCTACAATTATCTCACAAAATGGTGTTTGAAATAGAAAGTATGGTGGAATTTAAAAGAAATCAAAGTGAGTTTGAGATTTTATTTAAAAAAGTTGAAGTGTGCTTCAGATTTTACTTAAAAGAAGTCAAAGTAAGCTGGAGATTTTACTAAAAGAAAATCAAAGTAGACTTCAGATTTTGTCATTAAAAATCAAAATTCGTTTGAGATTTTATTAAAAAGAAAATCAAAGTAAGCTTGAGATTTTAAGAAAAAAATCAAATTTTTATGAAACTGTTTTATTGCAATTTGTATATTTTGCACAAAGAGGCCATAAAACATCTTATTTTTGAATGTTACTTTTGTGTAACTATCTGTAGTACAAAAATTGTCTCTGACACTTTCAACACTTTCTAATATCTTTGCTTTATTAATATTTCATCGAATACAAGTGCTATTTGCTACAACAAATATCTTACAACAGCAGAATGTTGTTGGATCATGGTAAAATTAGTTTAACCAATTAAAAAATGGGAATTCCCTTTTAAAATCTGAAGTTGACCTTGAAATGACCCAATAAACTAAGACCCCACGTCCATATCAAGGTCACCACAACATTCACAACATTCGTGTCACAAATTTTTCTCTAAAATGCGTCACGAATGCATTGTCCACACTTTTATTACACCAGGTACATGAAAATCAATCGCGTTTTAAATACTTTGCATCAAGGTAAAGAAGTTATAACTTTCGAATAAAAACTGCACTAAGCCAAGGATGACTTAAGCATTAGATACAACGCGGTAAAAATAAACATTGTCCATCGCCTTTAGTGACGTCATTAAATCACGGAAGCACCAGATACGATATGGAAACGTATTGATAAAGAAGATGTTTGATATTTGATAACGTCGAATGAAATCGATTATCAGGTATTTAAATGTCAGATTGAATATCGATGATAAAGTGATTTCTTTGATAAATGCATTATTATTCGAGTAGCAATAACTGATTGTGAGATGAAACGAGGAAATAAATAGTGGATGCAAATTTTATTTGAATAATTTATTCGAACTTTGTTAAAAGTTTATGTAGATTGTATGAGTAAGAAATTTGTTTTTAGAAATCTATGTTTCTTTTCTATATTTCTAGATTTATGTTTAGATCTCTATATTACTGGATCTCTATATTCCTAGATATCTACAATATCTCTGGATACCTATGTGTCTATGTCCCTAATTATTTGTCTTCCAGATGCGTATACCCTTAGATATCTACCATATTTCGAAATTTCGAATGCCCATATTCCTGAGTCCCTATATTTCCGAATCTCTACACTTCCGAATACCTACATTTCCAAATCCTTAGATCCCCAAATCCTTCCATTCCCAAATTTCTACATCCCCAAATCGCCACGTCCCCAACTTGCTATAGCCCCAAATTGGTACGTCCCTGAATCACTACGTCCCCAACTTGCTATAGCCCCAAATTGGTACGTCACCAAATCTCTATGTCCCCAACTTGCTATAGCCCCAAATCGGTACGTCCTCAACTTGCTATAGTCCCAAATCGGTAAATCCTTAAATTGCTACGTCCACAAGTCGGTATATCCCCAAGTCCCTACGTCCCCAAATCGCTACGTCTCGAACTTGCTATAGCCCCAAATTGGTACGTCCCCAAATCGGTATATCTCCAAATCGCTACATCCCCAAATCGGTATATCCCCAAATCGCTACGCCCCCAAATCTCTACGTCCTGAAATCGTTATATCCCCAAATTTCTACATCCCCAAATCGGTATACCCCCAAATCGCTACGTCCCGAAATCGCTACGTCCCGAAATCGTTATATCCCCAAATTCCTACATCCCCAAATCGGTATATCTCCAAATCGCTACGCCCCCAAATCTCTACGTCCCGAAATCGTTATATCCCCAAATTGGTATATCTCCAAATCTGTATACCCTCAAATCGCTACGTCCCGAAATCGCTACGCCCCCAAATTTCTACGTCCCCAAATCGTTATATCCCCAAATTCCTACATCCCCAAATCGGTATGTCCCCAAATCGCTACGTTCCCAAATCTCTACGTTCCCAAATCGTTATATCCCCAAAATCCTACATCCCCAAAACAGCACGTCCCCAAATTGTTATATTCCCAAATATCTACGACTCCAATTTTTCAAAATAGAAAAATGGACGTCTCACACCATGGGTATACCTAGATCCTATATCCTTATGTCTCGGCATTCCAATACCCCTATAACGACCTATAATTTCTGTAAATATCGTGTACTCTGTATCTGAACCCAAGATGATCATTTTCAATAAAATGTAAAATAAATAAAGTGACTCTTGTTTTCTTTTATTCATAATTCGGTTAGCTACACTGGAATATGTATGGACTGTATATAGCTGTATATGTATGAAGATAATGATCGAAATTGAATGGCTGGGAAGGAATAAAATATTTATTTGGATGTATCGATTGCGAGCTAAGTTTATGCCCGGAGACAGCATACATACTGCATGAGTGAATCAGTAAGGATTTTATTTGGAGCTACTTCGTTCGGATGCTGCCCCTCTCGACGATACATCAAAAACAGATTAACGACTTATTGGTCGAGCTTCTTATATCGTCCGCCGACGACGAATTCCCATCAATCTTTATTGTCAGTTAATAAATATCGGGAATACCGCGGTTTCGAGAGATTGATGATGCGTGGGAAACAATCGGGGCGTGAGAGACACGTATTATCCATCAGTTTGCTCGCGTAAACGCATCGTTAGATGATGGGATAAATGAAATTTGCGTTGAAATTTTCGACGAAATTCTCTTCTGGGTGGTTTATTTTCCAGGTTTTAGATTTTCAAGTTTTCGAATTTTCAAATTTTCCAGAATGGAAATTTTCATGATTTAGTTTTCGAATTTTTAGGATTTGAAGCTCATAAATTTTCGAATTTCTACGTTTCCAAGTTTCCAAGTTTGCAATTTTTCAATTTTTCAATTTTTCAATTTTTCAATTTTTCAATTTTTCAATTTCTCAATTTCTCAATTTCTCAATTTTTCAATTTTTCAATTTCTCAGTTTCTCAATTTCTCAATGTTTCAATTTCTCAGTTTCTCAATTTTTCAATTTTCCAATTTTTCAAGTTCCAGAGTTTCAAATTTTCAATATTTAAAATTTCCAACCTTCCAGATTTTCAAGATCTTAAATCTTCAAGTTTCCAAATTTTCGAATTTTCACACTTTTCAATGTTTAAACCTCTGCAACATTACAATTTGTTACTTCTATAACATTATCACACTTTCAAACTCATAAATTTACTAATCAACGATTTAATAATAACAATTTCTACTTTCACTTTCCTACATCAAAACATTATAAACACTTTTTTTTACAAACATCATAATATAAACATTTTACAAATGTCTATAATAATAAATTTGTTTATTGAATACATCACAATTAATTTATTAAATCTTGTATATTAATAAAAATTTCACTAGAAAATTATTAAAGTAATCAAACCATTAAAATAACTAAATTGTATATAAGTAACATTGGATTCATATATTCATATATAAATAATACTTAAAATAATTCTGGATGTATATATTCATATATAAATAATATTTGAAATAATTCTGTATGTATATACTCATATATAAATAATAGTTGAAATTGTACTCGATTTATATACTCATATATAAATAATACTTAAAATAATTTTGTATGTATATACTCCTATGTATAAATAATACTTGAAAGAGTACTCGATTCATAAATATATAATTAATTATAAATACATAGTACTCATGTATAAGTAGCACTTAAAATACTCCAACGATCCGATTCAGATAAGATAGAAATTCTCGAAATATTCAAAAGATAAAATACTAAAATTAAGCAAAGAATTATTTGAACGGAATGCGATGTAAACATATTCAGATAACCGACATCGATTGTTGCGGTTTTCTCTGTGGAAAATTATTTATTGCATTCTCTAAAGAGTTAGCTGTTTTCCATGTAGATGGCGCGTTATATACCAACCTGCATCCCTCGGTCTGATCAATATTCTGGCTACATCACTTACCGAACGTGCATACAGAGATCTGTAATTCAGTTTCTTGCTTCATGCTTTTTTCATTCGAACAAGAAACATGCATAAACCCTCCATTCCTGCGCATGCAAATTCCACTTGAAAGCACTTCAATTTCAATGCAATTATATTTCATACAAATATTCTCGTGCTGGATATTCGGGATCATTTTAGGCAAGGTAATAAGTTTTTACGGAATTTAAATAAAGGATTGAGTTATGCGATGTTGAGAAAATTAATTGATCAAATTTAATTGGTGTTATAATATAATTTGTACAATTTTAGAAATGTTTAATGTGGTACATTTTTTTTTACGACATTGACAAAATGATGTAATAGAATTTTTAATTGAAAAATTGGGGTTTGAAAATTTGGGAATTTGGAGATTTGGAAATTCGGGAACTTGCAAATTTTGTGATGTAGGGACTTCGGAGATCAGGAATTTCGGTGTTTAGGGATTTGGGGAATTGGAAATTTAGGAATGTGGGAATTTGGGGATTTGAGAGTTTGGGAATTTGTGTATTTGGGGATGTGGGGAATTAGTAATTTAGAATTGTGAGAATTTGGGAGTTTGGGGATGTGGGGAATTTGTAATTTAGAATTGTGGGAATTTGGGGATTTGAGAATTTAGAAATCGTGGAGTTTGGGAATTTGTGTATTTGGGGATGTGGGGAATTAGTAATTTAGAATTGTGGGAATTTGGGGATTTGAGAATTTGAAAATTGGGGAGTTTGGGGATGTAGGGAATTAGTAATTTAGAATTGCAGGAATTTGAGGATTTGGGAATTTGGGAATTTGGAAGTTTGGGAATTTTGGTATTTGGGGATGTGGGGAATTAGTAATCCCCCATGGATATTTGAGGATTTAGTAATTTTGGTATTAGGAGATGAAGGAAATTAGTAATTTAGAAGTGTGGGAATTTGGGGATTTGGGAGTTTGGGAATTTAAATATTTAGGGATGTACAAAATTAGTAATTTAGAAGTGTGGAAATTTAAGAATTTGGTAGCTTAGGAATTTTGCTATTTAGGGATTTGGGAAATTAGAAATTTCGTTATTTATGGATTTGGAAAATTAGCAATCCAGAAATGTGACAATTCGAAGACTTAGAAATTCAAGAATTTCGGTATTCGATGATTTAGGGAATAAACAATAAAAAAAGTGAATAATTTAGAAATTTGGAAATTTAAGAATTTCAGTATGCAGGGAAGCTCCTTAATGAAAAATTTACTCAAATTTAAGAGAATCTACTATTTACAATAGTAACACCACCAACAGCAATAACAATAAATCATTATTTGATAGCTTCAATATGTATCTTCCGAAATATTCATACAATTTTATGTCTTACAGTGCTTGTTGATTGAAAAAAGCGGTTCCGTTCTTTGCTTCGAACATTAGCACCTTTCTATAAAGATTAATAGTCGTCTGGACAGCTTTGGAAAGCTGAAAGGGAGTTTTTTCTTCTTCTTCTTGTATTACTTCTGTCGAGAAAAACATTAATACCTACCTTTTCGTCTGGAATATCACAGCCATAAATTCCACTGCATTGGTACACTATTTCTTGTTTCGAAAATGTTTAGAAAAACAGATATCATGCTCTTGTATGAGTAACGTGTTTTATTCGCAATCCTCATTATATTTTCTAAAATGATAAATTACAAAAATTGGGTATTTGAATATTTTTAATTTATAATTTGGATATTTTAGATTTACATATTTGAATGTCTACAAATTTTATATTTTCGTATTTTTAATTTTTATATTCAGACTAACAAACATTCTGTGCTTGCAAATTTTTCAAATAGCAAATTCATTCATTTTTAAATTTGTAAATGGGGAATTTTGAAATTAACATTTCCAAAGTATCGAACCCTATATTTTTAAATTTAATGATTTGGAAATTTGAAATTTCTCATGTTTTCAATTTTTCAATTCTTCAATTCTTCAATTTTTTAATTTTTCAATTCTTAAATTCTTAAATTCTTAAATTCTTTAATTATTCAATTCCTCAATTCTTCAATTCTCCAATTCTTCAATTTTTCAATTTTTCAATTTTTCAATTTTTCAATTTTTCAATTTTTCAATTCTTCAATTTTTCAATTCTTCAATTTTTCAATTTTTGAATTTTTCAATTCGTCAATTCTTTAATTATTCAATTCCTCAATTCTTCAATTCTCCAATTCTTTAATTATTCAATTCCTCAATCCTTCAATTCTCCAATTTTTCAATTCTTCAATTCTTCAATTTTTCAATTCTTCAATTCTTCAATTCTTCAATTCTTCAATTCTTCAAGTCTTCAATTATTCTATTATTCTATTATTCAATTATTCAATTATTCAATTATTCAATTATTCAATTATCCAATTATTCAATTCTTCGTTTCTTCAATTCCTTCATTCTGCAATTCTTCAAGTCTTCAATTATTCTATTATTCAATTATTCAATTCTTCGTTTCTTCAATTCCTTCATTCTTTTATTCTTTCATTCTTCAATTCTTCAATTCTCCAATCTTTCAATCTTTCCATTTTTCTATTATTCAATTTTTCAATTTTTCAATCTTTCAAGTTCCCAATCTCTTAACATTAGGCTGTCTAAATTTCTCGATTTCAGAATTAAAAAATACGAATACATATAAATTTGAATGTCCGTATCCATATATTTCAAAATTTCCAAATACAACAAACATACACAAAAGCTCGTACAAGCATTTTTATCACCGTGGATATCAGCCATGAAAGCAGCCGCTATTTCAGAATTGTCTCCCGGCTACGCTTCTGTAATAACAAAATTTTATGTTTGACGAGTGAATAAACCTTAAAGTCGAGGTAATTCGGTTTTACCGTTAAAGTAAACGAGAATTTAACTCGCGATATTATGTTTCTATTCCATTACTTACTATGGCGTGCATCGTTGACGGTGTGATTTTCTACGACGCAACGCCCTTTAACGTTCTCAATTCACATTTTCGTAAAGTTGTCGCCATTTGTTCCTCCCGTATAACATTAGAACCGTGCTGACCTTTCACCTTATTACGAAACTGTTACGAATTTCACGGCGATGTTTGTCGCGCCAAAATCTGACACGTTCCTCGAACTTAATTGTAAGCGACTTAACAATTAATCTGGTAACACTTTGCCGTTTAGAGAGGGACACGATTTCGCTTCTGTTCGTAATTAAAATTCCACCCCTTTTGGGGACCTTGAAACACGTTTCGCTTTATGGTAACATCGTCTCTCTTTGTTTTGTTAGTTGAATTTTATGTGTAAATGTTTATTATACATTTTTCGTGCGGTGCTGAATTTTAATGTTGCGTATTTTTTTTGGTAGATTTTTTTATAAATGCACAGACGATGTTAAATAATTTATTGGTAATATTTATTTATAATTTTGTTTTCATATTTATAGTTAGTTAATTGCAATTTGCATGTTCCATGTATATGTATATATTTTATGGGGTGTTAAATTTGTATGTCAACTCCGGTGCATCGTTTAGTGTAGATTTAACCCTAAATGACGGTGTTAAATAATTTATTAGTAGCATTTATTTAGAATATTGTTGTCATATTTATAGTCAGTTAATTATATATTTATGCTTATATTTATTTAGATGTATATTTATTTGCAAGGGGTAAGTTTATATTTATACTTCATTGAAAACTTATTTATATTTGTGGTTATTTAAAAGAAGTATTTATATTTATTTGAATGCAACCTATTTATATGTATTTAGGAGAAGTACATTTATATTTGCTCAAAGACATATTTTTAAGAAATAAATTTATATTATTTAGAACTTGTTTGAAGTTCTAATTGTGGATTTATTGAAATGAATATATAAATATAACTATGATTTGCAAAAAACAGATTTACATTCATGTTTCAAATAAATATAAATAATTTCCTTAGAGGTCACAGTATCAAAGTGTCTCAATTTTCAAGAGCATCAAAATTATTTCCCTCACTTTCCTCCCTAAGCGGCAATATAGAGAGCCTATTAATACACCAAAGCGTTAAAATATCGCAGTACAATATTAAAACGTGAAAGAATGAATATAACAAGTATACGCCGATAAAAAAGGTTTTTCGCATGATTTTATAAGCGATTTTCCCGTCACAGTCGACATGTTAATCAAAGACTTCCGACACGTTTCGTAATGTCGGTCAATCTCTCCTTTTTTTCCCCTCGTAGCCACGTGTCTAAGAAAAGAATCGCCAGGTGTACAATTAAGTAGTTTAATTCGTTCAACTGGGGAATATTCGTGAGGCGATCGTTGGCGTGTCAAGCTATTCAAATTATTCAAATTAGATCATGCGACGGTTGCACGTTGTGTACTGCTCCTGGCATATATCGCGATGGCAGAAATTCTTCGCGTGAGGAATGTTTCGGTGTATGATAACCGTGCTTTCACGCTATCACAAACTACCGCAGAAAAGTAGTATATCTACAGGACGGCGTTTTATGTTCAAAAGGGGGGCACGCTTGAAATAGGGTTATCGTGTTAAAGTGCACCTACGATATTTACATTGACTCTTATTAATCGAACACTGTGCTTTTTTATCGGTTACTCTATTTATGCGTAATTAATTGCACATGTTTTTAGACTATTCAGTTGACGGTTCGTCGTGAGGTTCTTTCAATTCTGGGGAGACTGGATTTGAATGGAAACCTCTTCGATGTTTGATACATGTTTAATAGATTTCATTTATTTTATAGATATAGTGTGCTTAAGATAATGTTATATCTAATATAATAAATAATAAACGTAGTAAAATAATATTATACTTTATATACCAAATAATAATAATAAATGTAACAAAATAATATTATACTTAATATAATGAATAGTAACAAAGGGTGAAATATGTCCCATCATGCATAAAAGAGTGAACAAAAGGTGGAGCAGTTTTTAACCCCCAAGAGTTATTATAATAAAATAATATATTTAATGTAATAAATAGTAACAAATAATTGCTCCTAATATTTAATTGAAAAATATAAAAAAAGTATATCATATTACATAGAAATATGAAGATATTAACAAGGGAGAAAATAATTTTAGTAACCTTGATGTACCCTCCTTTCTAATTGCCCTTAGTATGTAATTAAAAAATATAAGAAAGTATACCATATTACTTGGAAAAGCGCATTAACAAGAAAATAATTTCTTTTTATCAAATAAGCATCACCTTGATGTACCTACTGTATCCTCATATGTGAGTGAAAAATATAAAAAAAAATATGCAACTGAGAAAGTTGAACACATTAACAAGAAAGAAAAATAATTTTTTTATCAAACAAGCATCACCTTGACGTACCTATTTATTTTCGCCTAATGACTGTAAATTCCGTGTGTTGTTTTGAAACAAATGCATGAAAACAACAAGAACTACCTTATCTAGAACACGATGACTAGTAATAACGTAACGAAACATTGTACAACGCGATGGCAGGTTTTGATTCGATCTCGTTAGCGAAATTCGTGTCAAGAATAACACATGGTGAAACACCGTGAACCGTGACTTTGTATCAAGAGTAATTCTCCGCTCGTTATATTGATAACAGTTAATGCATAGGTGGCGTGATAATAAATGTCAAGAATAATTTCTTCAAGGTCACGTACACGTGTCTATCTCGTTTCGAAAACAAAAAAAATTCATACATGACGAAACCTTGAAAGGGTAACATCGATCGAGGGAAACCCGTATCGAATTCGTGCTTTAATAAAACACCTCGATGTGTGTGTTGTTAGGAAACGATATTCCCTGAAGAAATGAACTTTCAGATGTATCTTTACGTATTCTGGATTGTAAATAATGCTTTGTAGACGCGTATTTTATTGTGAATGTAGAATGCACCGATGTAACAATTTATAAATTATTTTATTTTGATTTTATTGTTTGAATTTTGTTCGAAGTTTGAATTTATTGTTTTAGTATCGTAAAAATTGTACAAAATTTTTTGGTAATTGTTATAGATCTGTAGAAAGTAAAGTTATGAAGATTAAAAAAAAAAACTTGTCTCGGTAACTTTATTTTTGTAGCCTGTGAAAAAAGTGCATTTTCCCCACTGTGTTCGAAATTAAACCAATTAAGCAAGTAAATAAAGTGCAAACTGCATCGTGTTTGGTCTCATTTTAATCAGAAAAACGTTAAAAATCTACTGGTAAAAGTTCGATAACATAAAAGTCAGAAATAAAAAAGTTTAATATTCGCGTTGGTGTGGTTTCACGGATATGCAGGAACTCGTATCAGGTTACATTTCTCGGCGAGCGAGCTGTCTCTGTGGGTCAGTGGGGGGATCTTTTTTTCGCTTATGTACATCAGTTCCGTTTACGTCGAGACTTTACCGAGTGACGTAGCACAGGCCGCGAACTTGGCACCGCGGTCGATAGGTGGCCAGTCGCGAATTGCTACTCTCGCAATTACAATGGGGCCCCGCGAATATTAATACACGAGCGCGAGACGCGATTGACGGACACGATTCCGCTTAGCGTATGTGGTTGCAACCTACATCGTAGCGGAGACATGTTCCCATTTTGATGTTAGGGATAGCAAGTTGGTTTCGTGCCCGCATCCCTAAAGTACCATACCCCGATCCGTGTATGGAAAGCATTCTACTGCTGAACACCGATGATAACACTTATATCCCTGCCCTGCTAGGTAATACCCACCATGGTGACCCCGGAAGCTTCCACCTAAGTGCACAGTCCCTGATTGCCCCTGACCCCTGAATACCCCACACTATATTAAGTGCCCAAACCCCTGCTTGCCCCACACCATTAAGTGCCCCCACACCACTGATTGTCCAAGACATCCCCCAAAATGCCTCATAAATGTCCAACACCCATAAATGCACTCACACCACTGATTGTCCAAGACATCCCCCAAAATGCCTCATAAATGTTCCAACACCCATAAATGCACCCACACCACTGATTGTCCAAGACATCCCCCAAAATGCATCATGAATGTCCAACACCCCTGAGTGCCCCTATACCACTGATTGTCCAAGACCCCCCAAAATGACTCACACTGTCCAAAACCCTGCGGAATTGTCCAAATTCCCGACTGCACCATACCCCTAAATATTCCACACCATTAATTGCCAAGAACCAACGGAGAGTCCCAGACTCCTGAATGTCCCACACTCCTATAAGCCCCATTCCCATAAATGTGTCATACTACTAATTGTCCGAGAGTCAGCGGAGTGCTCCAGACCCCTGAATGTCCCATACCATGGAATGTCGCACATCCTTGAATACCCTACATCCCTGAATGCCTCACGTCCCTAAGTGCTCCACACCACTGATCGTGTGAGATTCGGAGGAGTGCCTCAGACTCTTGAATGTCCCACATGACTAATGTCCAAGATCCAGCGGAGTGTTCCATACTCCTGAATGCCCCATACCATTGAATGTCCCGCATCCTTGAATACCCTACATCCCTGAATGTCTCACATCCTTAAGTGCTCCACACCACTGATTGCGTGAGATTCGGAGAAGTACCTCAGACCCATGAATGTCCCACATCACTAATGTCTAAGATCCAGCGGAGTGCTCCATACCCCTGAATGCCCCATACTATTGAATGTCCCGCATTCTTGAATACCCTACATCCCTGAATGCCTCACGTCCCTAAGTGCTCCACACCACTGATCGTGTGAGATTCGGAGGAGTGCCTCAGACTCTTGAATGTCCCACATGACTAATGTCCAAGATCCAGCGGAGTGCTCCATACCCCTGAATGCCCCATGCCATTGAATGTCCCACATCTCGGAATGGCCCACACCCTTGAATACCCTACATGTCAAAGTGCCCCACACCACTGATCGTGTGATATTCGGAGGCGTACCTCAGACTCCTGAGTGTCCCATATCCCTAATGTGCAAGATCCAGCGGAGTGTCCCAGACTCTGGAATATTCTATAGTTCTAAGTACCCCATACCCCTGAATGTTCTACACCCCTAAATGCCTCATACCCCTGAATATCCCCCACCTATAAATGCCTCATGCCCCTAAATATCCCCCACCTACAAATGCCTCATGCCCTTTAATGCCCCACACCATTAATTGCGATATCAGCGGAGTACCCTTAGAGTAACGCTGCTCCAAAATACACCCCTACACTAAAGCACCCTTCCCCGCTATTTTGCGTCGTCCCTGATGCCCACTGGACCTGTTACTTGCTGAATCCCATCCGAATAAAATCCCATTTTAGTTATTTTCCTTTCTAATCTCGTGTAAATCATTTTTACTCATATGGGGACTAGTGTCGAAAAAATGTGACTTGCTTGTCTCTCCTGTATTTGAAATAATTTCTTTCGCTTTCTAACGTATAGATATCTTTATCATAGTTTATGCAATACTTTATTTCTCTCATCTGATAATAAATGTTTGCTGAATTATATAGGATTGACTTGTTTCCTAACTTTCGTCGAGCGAAAATCTCGAGCAATTACGTGGTCGTTGTTCTAACAGGAGAAACGTGTAATATACTCAGGATGAAAAACCAAGCTGCCAGAAAGCATTATCGATGAACACGTTTCGTTGCTGCGATTGCCTCGATAGGAAGCACGATAGACTTGCGAGCTTCCAATATCGTGTGAAAAGAATCCCGCTTTGAACTGGCACAGAATATTGAGGAAACGAGTAATTGTGCTGTAAGCTTTGTGCTCGTGTGTCAATGGCACCTATTACTTTCGTCTTAGAATTCCACATGGACGTTTAGCAACGTTCCTTCGTGGTGGATCTTCGATTGCAATTGTCATTTAGAAGGGTGATTCAGGATTTAAAAGAATTTCATTTCACAGTTTCATTTTCTTCAGACTTATCAAGCTCGCTTTATAATAGAATAACTAATTGAATTCGATAATGTGGGGAATTTTTAAATTTGAGAATTTAGGAAGATTTGGAAAGATACCAATTTAGGAGAATTTGAGAAGATGACAATTTAGAGAATATTATTACTACTTATCATAATCCGAAAGCAAACTGTACTCGCAATTAGTTTCAAATTAATTTAAACTGTAAATTAGGTATAATTGTAAATACATTATATATAATAATTTGTATAAAAATTTAAATTGCAAGTTTAAATTACAAGCAAATCACTAGTATACAGATTAAAACATTCTATACAATTCACCATAATTCATAAACCAATTCTATTTAAAATTGAACTTAACAAAATTTTCAATTGAGAAAAGTATTGAATATTATTACACAACTCAGAATAACTAGAAAATACTAGTTACTTGAGAACTAAGAATTGAAAATGTCATACAGCACAAACTACTCAATAATTCACCAGCATTTTTCAAAAGATCTCGAGGTTCTAAAGACCTTACAAACTACCCAGCAAACCAGCTCCATTTTTCAAAGTACACGCTTCCATAGTCCCTTCTTAAGAAACCTGAACCTTCTCGTGTTATAATTAAAAAACCTCTTCTTGCTCTGCACGAATTAAATATTACTTTAATTACAATTATCTTCATTTCGACGCGTCCTTTGTAAAATTTCACCAGTAACATTATTATGCACATCCAGTTAAGTTTTAAAGCAACTTCGTGATGAAGTATGCTTACGATGCAACCATGAAAGAGCTCTGTTTTCAGTTGGTTTAAAAAGAAGTAGGTTACAGGGCCCTGGATATAGTACAATGGAGGGAGAGACAGAGGACAAAATGGGCCGCCAAGGTGAACGAGGAAAGGGAAACGTAAACGTGCACTTCTCATATGTGTCGTTATAAAAAAAAGCACAAGAGAGAGAAAGAGAGAGAAAATCGATATTAGTCGTTAGTATGTCCTCCAGTCTGTCCATCTCGATCCGATACACCCTTCACATTTACTTCTGTTCTTTTTTCGTTTATTTGCCAGCGTTTCTTTCTCGATACGGCCCTGCCATGACCGCGAAAATTATTGCACTCGAGCTTCTGCACGATTTCAGAACATGCAGACGTATAAATAAAAGCTGCTTCAATTGATTTAGGGTCTTTGTAAGTTTTTATTAGTTAGGTACTGTGGGTTCTAGGTTTCCATTAAATATAGGTTATTGGTGGGGGTTTTATGAGTCATGAGGAATAATTGAAATTTAGAAATTTGGAACTTGTAGAATTACAGTGTTTGGAACTAGTATCACAGAATCGAACTTTCTCGAAATGGGCCAAAATCTACGGAAAAATTGTTAAAAGTGCTGAAAGATAACGGAGGGTTTATGAAAGCATACGTGATACCGAATCAAAGTAACCATGTGAGATTTAAAATAACAAAGCAACTTCTTTGTATCTGAAAGATCGTGAAATCTCGCTATTCGTGTGAGTTGACGCGGAGAGTGTGAATAAAAAACGCAACGAAGGAAAGCATTGAAAAGACGGCCATTGAAAACGATACTCCAAACATCAGGAAGAGAATCGCTTTGTACGCCACGGTTTTACTACGGAAAAGCATCGATATTCGCACGACAGTCTGCTGGCTCGTGGTGAATTGCTTCTTTTTCCCTAGACCCCGATCAAACACCAACTTTAATAGCTCCCTACTCGCGATGAAAAGTTTCGCAAACTCCGATCTCTCACCGGCGAATCGTTTTATCCTACAACTGAAACTTTTTATTTCGTCAGACGTTCACTCTCGCGCGATTACTTTCCGACCATCCGCGATATATTTCATTCTTGTTGAAATGGGAATTTTAACCGTTGCACGATTAATCTTGGCGCAGTTTTAAATTCTTTGTTTGCGTTCAACTCGGAAATTTTCTGATTTCTCGTAGTTTTTGATGTTTTTAAATCTCGAATGCGCAAATATTTATATCTTTTACTTTATTCAATTTACAAATTTTTGGATATCAATTTTCGCAGTTCTCAGATTACATGTTTTTTTTCAATTTTATAATTTTACGTTCTTAAATTTCTGTAGTTGTGCAAATCTAAGTTTCTTGAATTACCAAATTATCAAACTACTAAACTATCAAACTTACTAAAATTTAAATCATCAAATTACCAAATGTTTACATCATCAAATCCTTAAATACTCAAATTCCTAAATTTCCAAATTGCACATTCCAAATTTCGAAACCCCATGAGCCTAAATAATCAATCTTTCTAATCCTCAAATTCTCAAAACCCCAAACCTCTAAATACTTGAACCTCCCAGGATTCAAATCATAAAACCTTCAAACTTCCAAATTCCCAAGTACCTAAATTAAAAAATTGGCCAATCGTCAACCAATCACCCTTTAAATAATTCAGTAACTTTAATTAAATACATCAACAATTAAACAAATACCAAATAATCATCCAAAGTACATCGGACAAAAAGTGATCGCTAGCAATTGAACGCAATAACAGCCCAATCTCTCCCGACATCATTCATCTCGATTTCACGCGTTATTTCGCCGACATTCCAAAGAAACCGTAAACAGAAAGATAAAGTAGTCAGGGTGAAAAGAAAAGGTGCAAAGAGTCGCAAGGCGAACGGAGCAGCGAGAGTTACTTTGTAAGAGAGGCCACACCGATGTGGCCAGGGGATGGAAATGGAAAGAATCGATATTCGCACGCGGGTCGATATCTCGCGGCAAGGCCACACCACGACCCTTCTGCATTATTGATGCTTGATGGACGGCTTTTATGGAATGGGTGTCTCGCTGTTTGCGGATCACCGAGCCTCGCGTGCTGCCCATCCTGTGTGTCACAATAATTTTCTCGCTGCGCGTGGCCCTCGTTTTCCACGGTGACACGTGCACTCTGAACACCGCGGACATATCTGATCGAGGAATTAGCGGCATAAACGCCTGTCTCTTTTAACTTAACGATCTGCTGCTCGTGTTGACCGTCTTACACCGACGACACTTTTACTAGGTACAATTTTCTTCGGGAGAACAATTTTACTCGTGACCTATGGCTTTGTCAAGTGCGTCAGACAGTAATATTAAGCTTGTTCAAAATAACCATGGATTCTCCACCTTATATGTACTTATAGCTATTTCTAGCTTCTCTATTTTTCTTTGTGGTCTCTCGTCAGATCCAATTTCCGCTATTGACCGCGTGTCGTCGACTGAAGGGTTAAGGTTGCTAACGAAATCGCGCAGAGAAATTATTCGAACCGGAATTATTTATCAGTCGACGCTCGTTCAAATAACCGCGGATAATTTTCCACCTTGTACTTATACGAGCTCTTCTAGCTTTTCTTTTCTTTTTGCTCTCTCGTCGTCGGATTCAATTTCCGCCGTTGTCTCCTGCGTGGTGCACCGACTGAAGGGTTAAGATTGCGAACGAAATCGGGGAGAAATTGTTCGAACCGGAATTATTTATCTGTTACAACGTTTCGTTCCTCGAATCCTCTTCAGACGCTATGTTGTAAGGGTCCAAGGTGACCCCGGTATCGTAAGGTGACTCTTGGACATTTAACGCTAAGTCGATGCGGTCACAATGGCCGTTGAACAAGTTTCTTATTTTGAGTTAGTTAAGATGGTCTAATTTTCAGTTAGTAAAGTTAAGGTGGTTTTGGAATCTGTTGATCTGAGATGAACGCGTACATTCGTTCATGTTTTATCGTTTACCTATTTTTCAGCTTCATTTTTAATTCGAAACTTTGGGTGCATTATACTCCGATAGGTTTAGCGTTATGGTATGAAAGGAGTAGTAGATATCTTCTAACAGAGAATATTCGAACGTTTCTGGAAACTTGAATCATTTAAAATTTACCTGAATTTATCTGACGTGGTCCCTTCGTATTTATTTTTCAGCCAACTAATGTAATTTGCAGAAATCGAAACTTTTCGTTTAAAAATGTAATTAGTAATAGACTGAAATAATTGTAAGTAATAATAACAAATATAATTATAAATAATAGCAGTAAATGTAATAATAAATAATAGCTGCAAATATATTAAATAGTAGCAAGTTATAAAAAATGGTACCAAATGCATTTACCAATAATAATAGCAAACGTAATAACAGTATCAAAAATAATAATAGAAAACGTGCACTTTCCTCACCAGTTCTCCGTCATTTCAACAGAATTCTGTCAGAAATTTATGATTTATGGACGCAACCGTAATTTCAAGATGGTTACGAACACTATTAGGAAATTTCTTTAAAATTGAACCATGTGTCTGGGAAGAAACGGCAGAGTTAAAATGCAATTTCGTGGATAACGAATGTTTCATCGGACGGAAATGAATAGGGGCGGATGAAAGCGTTCGAAAATTTCGAACGGAAGTTCATCTTTCTCGAAGATTTTTCGAAGAAAAATATCGACAGTGTGCCTCGAGCAACATCTTCCCTGTGCAAAAATCCCGAATCAGTTTCCAGAGCTTGCTACAGTAGCATTCTTTCCAATCTCGTACCAAAGGATACGTGAATTCATTTATAACGTTCGCTTGAATCTGCGAAATAATTCACTTGCTTTCTAGCTTTCTATTTCTCTTTCTTGCAGATCATCTTTCGTGATAAAATACAACGGCGAATCACAAGTGTTCGATTGTAGATCTTAACTGAAATTGGGTACCACTGCACAACTTTGTCACGTGGTTCAGAATTAGGAGACACTTGTTACATGTCAGGAGCAAGAGTTATTTTTTAATTTAGAATTGAACACTTTTCTTTATTATAGCTAATAATATGTACATCCTAGTGATGAGTTAGAATTTTAGTCCTGAATGTTGCAAGAGAACGCTGAGGGTAGCTTCTTTTACTTTGAGTCCTCACGTCTTTACTTTGAGTCCCAATTCGTTGACATCTGTACATGCAAATTACATTTGAAATACATCTTAATGAATAGAATGTTCGACGACGTAAAATGGTTTCGATTTGACTGCTCAGTAGAATCGTTGAAAAGAGAAGCGGACTTATAGCAGCAATTCTCCGAGTTTTTACTTTCGCAGAATTCTGATCTCGTCATCGGTCTTTATAAATCCTGCATTCTAGCTTCAACGCTCTGCGTGTAAAGAAGGATTTGCTAGGTAAGATTACTGACGAGTCCATTAGCGGGTTCTGGAAGAAACGTGCTTTCCTTCATCCTCTTCCTTTCCTTCTTATTCCATCCGCCTTCGCTACCTTTTTCAACCATCAAAGAATCTTGGTCGCATTTTAAAGCCAATTTATATATCTCGCTGTTCATAATAACAGTCGCCTGTCTATTAACGGAGCAATTCACGTTTAAAGGGCGATAAGCTCGTCGGTGGAATAAAGTCTTCGTGGAGTACATTTAAATTATGTATTAGAGATGGTTTTATTAGATGTACAGCACTTTTGGATTGTTAGATTTTTGGAATTTTATAAGTTTTGAATTTTGGAATCTTGAGATTTTGCCATCTTGGAATTTTCGAGTTTTAGAAATTTTCAATTTTACAATTTTACAATTTTACAATTTTACAATTTTGCAACTTTACAATTTTACAATTTTACAATTTTACAACTTTACAACTTTACAATGTTACAATTTTACAATGTTACAATTTTACAATTTTACAATTTTACAATTTTACAATTTTACAATTTTACAATTTTACAATTTTACAATTTTACAATTTTACAATTTTACAATTTTACAATTTTACAATTTTACAATTTTACAATTTTACAATTTTACAATTTTACAATTTTATTACTTTACAATTTTACAATTTTGCAACTTTACAATGTTACAATTTTACAATGTTACAATTTTACAACTTTACAATGTTACAATTTTACAATTTTACAATTTTACAATTTTACAATTTTACAATTTTACAATTTTACAATTTTACAATTTTACAATTTTACAATTTTACAATTTTGCAACTTTACAATGTTACAATTTCACAACTTTACAATGTTACAATTTTACAACTTTACAATTTTACAATTTTACAATTTTACAATTTTATAACTTTATAATTTTACAATTTTACAATTTTACAATTTTACAATTTTACAATTTTACAATTTTACAATTTTACAATTTTATTACTTTACAATTTTACAATTTTGCAACTTTACAATGTTACAATTTTACAATGTTACAATTTTACAACTTTACAATGTTACAATTTTACAATTTTACAATTTTACAATTTTACAATTTTACAATTTTACAATTTTACAATTTTGCAACTTTACAATGTTACAATTTCACAACTTTACAATGTTACAATTTTACAACTTTACAATTTTACAATTTTACAATTTTACAATTTTACAATTTTATAACTTTATAATTTTACAATTTTACAATTTTACAATTTTACAATTTTACAATTTTACAACTTTACAACTTTACAATTTTACAATTTCAAAATTTTACAATTTTTAAGTTCTGAAATTTTTAAATGTTTGAATTCTGAAAATTAGTAGTTAGGAAGTTTGAAGTATCAAGTTTCGAAATTTTGAAATTTTGCAAATTTGGAATTTTTTAATTTTGTGATTAATAATAATAATTAGTAATTAATACTGATTACGCGCATTTCTCATCGCATTATTGATATGTTATCGGGCACATTTGGCAGATCTTACAGAGGGTATTCATACTGTTCGTGACGCAGGCCTACTCAGCTAATTGAAAGAAAACTGAGCAATGGATATTAGGCTACATTAGCCCTGTGATTAAATAATTTTCAGTGTAACCACCGAGTTAATTACATTACCTACTATCAGATAGGTTCCATATCCTGATTTCTGTGAAGTAGTTTGATTCTATGATTCACGAATACGGGTTAATTAGTACACTCATCAAATTCTAAAAATTCCCAAATCTAAGTTTTAAAACTTCCTAATTTCCAAACTCACCATTTTTCAAATCTTTAAAATTCCCAAAATTCAGAACTTCTGAAATATTCCAATTTTCCAAAATAACCAAATTTCCCCCAATTTCAAAAATATCAAAATTTCCAAAATTCTCAAGATTCATAAATTCTCAGTCACCTAAAATTTTTCCCAACAAAAATTACTCGCGGTTTAAAAAAATATTTCCCTGATCCCTAATCCAGTATTCTAATAGTAATCGTAATTATAAAATAGTTTGTATTGACGTATTCAGTAATTCGAGCAATCATAACTGATAAAAATTGCAAGTGTACTGATACTCGCAGGCGTCCGTGTGTGCACTCATTGTCAGCGAAAAGGTTAATTAGCTTAACTCCAATTTCGCCGAGCTCGATGGGCAAAGCAAACGTGAGTATCCAGCTGTCTATGATTCCGTCGTTGAAACAGTATAAGAAAGGGAGCTGTCTTTGATATATAGCAGAATTATCCTCTTTCCTTTCTTTCTTCCCCGGCGAAGATGCACTTCAATTGGAAGACAATGGGTGCGAGGTCAGCTGCTGGAAGATGAAGTGCCACGAGGAAAAGGAGGACCACTTCAACGGGTGCTCGAGTACACAAACAGGTCGCTAATGGGCGCTCCTGTACATTTCTATTTCGGCGAATCTAGCCAACTGGTTTGTACGAGGTGCGATCAAAAGGTTGCCGCAATTTTCATTCATTCGTCAAAGTGTATACTTATTCTAACGAGGGTACATGACCTTGGCCATGTCAATTTCATTCAAATTTAATAGTAATTATAGAGAATAGCAATAGTAATAATTTTGCAAAGTTACAGAGTGCAACTTTATGAAATAAAGAAGAAATTTATGTTTTGTTGCTATTCTAACGAGGGTACGACTTTGCTCACGTCAATTTCATTCAAATTTAATAGTAATTATAGAGAATAGCAATAGTAATAATTTTGCAAAGTTACAGAGTGCAACTTTGTGAAATAAAGAAGAAATTTATGTTTTGTTGCTATTCTAACGAGGGTACGACTTTCCCCACGTCAATTTCATTCAAATTTAATAGTAATTATAGAGAATAGCAATAGTAATAATTTTGCAAAGTTACAGAGTGCAACTTTATGAAATAAAGGAGAAATTTATGTTTTGTTGCTATTCTAACGAGGGTACGACTTTGCTCACGTCAATTTCATTCAAATTTAGTGGTAATTATAGAGAATAGCAATAGTAATAATTTTGCAAAGTTACAGAGTGCAACTTTATGAAATAAAGGAGAAATTTATGTTTTGTTGCTATTCTAACGAGGGTACGACTTTCCCCACGTCAATTTCATTCAAATTTAATAGTAATTATAGAGAATAGCAATAGTAATAATTTTGCAAAGTTACAGAGTGCAACTTTATGAAATAAAGGAGAAATTTATGTTTTGTTGCTATTCTAACGAGGGTACGACTTTGCTCACGTCAATTTCATTCAAATTTAGTGGTAATTATAGAGAATAGCAATAGTAATAATTTTGCAAAGTTACAGAGTGCAACTTTATGAAATAAAGGAGAAATTTATGTTTTGTTGCTATTCTAACGAGGGTACGACTTTGCTCACGTCAATTTCATTCAAATTTAGTGGTAATTATAGAGAATAGCAATAGTAATAATTTTGCAAAACTACAGGGTGCAATTTTATCAAATAAGGGAGAAATATATATCTTGTTCTTGTAACTAATTGTGTTTAATTATTGCAACTGTTGTAACTGTTTTTACTAAAACTAATTCATAAATTTTTTGTTTGAAACTTCATAACGAAAACTGTTTTAGAACTTCATAAAAATGAAAAGATATATAAAAATATCCGAAAGAAATGAAAATTAAACAAATCTACTTGTTTGCTAAACTTGCGTTTTTCTGTTAAACGAAAGAAACTTGATTTAACTTTTATTTTCGTGTGTACTATGTGTTTAAGAGTACTGAGGCAAAGGAAATAAAGAAACGAACTTTATCACACCTCGTACTACGTCGTTGACGAGAACGATTCATCCGAAATTTCCGCTACGAATCGTGATTGTCGGTGGAAAATTGTGAGAAGAAAAACGAGCCTTTTGAGTGTCGTTCATTCGGAAAAATTCGTTCACTCGAATTCAGGCAAATAGCAAGAGTTTTCCATCCGGGAAGCTTTTATTAGCGACAGAGAGGATTCTATGATTGCCCGTTATGTTACTTCGATTTCTAACATCTGAAAGATCCCTTTGGCGAAATTATTCGGGCGAACAATTCCCGAACTGAGTGAAACACTGTTATCAATAGCGAATATGAACTGGTTATTTAGATGCAGTCATTTAAGATTTATATCTACTTTTTTTGTATTTAAAAGTGATTGAAGACACTAAGGATTATGTTTTGTGTAATTAATGCGGTAAATTTTTTTTTGAGAATTTTTTAATATTCAACTGGTCAAATTTCATTGGACATTTTTTTATTTATTGTGTTTTGTAACTTTGGGAATTTTTAAGTTTTATGTTTTCATAATTTCTAGATTTAAAAATTGGGAATTAAAAAATGTACAAGTTTTTAAATTTGCAAATTTCCTATTTTAAATTCGACAACTTTTAATTAAAATATTGTCAAATTCCAAAGTTTGCATCTTTCTAAATTTGAGAATTTCCTTTTTCGAACTTAAAAATATTTAATTTAGAAATTGTTTTATTCCAAAATTTGCAACTTTCTAAATGTACAATTTTCCTATTTTAAATTTAAAAATTTCTAATTTGAAAATTTTTTGTTTTAAATTTAAAAATTTTGAAGCTTGCAGTATTTATTTTATAAATTTCCTAAACTTCCAACCCTGCAAATTTACAAATTCCCAAAACGAAAATTTGCAAACTTCCCGTTCAATTTCCCTCCAAAAATCGTTCAAACAACGTCCAGTTCATGATACACATTGTAAAAATATGGTGAACAAAAACAATTCAAAGAAATTGTTTCCATAGGGTTTGAAATTAAAACGCCATGCTTCAATGAACGTGCATCAGAGTGTACACAAACTATTTCGCGGGTTCTCTTTGTGTTCCTAATTTGCGCGGTTGCGTATCTCGAAAATTTGAAAGGGAGAACGGAAAAAGGGCTCGGCTATACAGTTGAAGGGTGAAAAAGAGAGCGGTGAAATAGAGAATAAGCAACAGGGAGAAACGGTTAGAGTAGGCCGCGGTTCTCTTTGAGATCATGCACACAGTTGCTCGAATAGAACGGTGGCTAAACCAAATTTCATGCGAACTCTCACATTTCGCGTTTGCAACGGTCGATTTTCCAACAAAACTCGAGTCCTCGGGCAATTCGTTTTGTTCCGTGCAAACATTCAAAATAACAGTTACTCAAATTTTCTGCAAATGTTAATTGAACGAGATTTTAATTTAAATTAATATCTGTTTAATGGCTGCCTCTGGTTTCGTTGCGAAACGTGTGTTTGAAGTAAGAAAGAAATGTATAAACATAGGTCTTTCGAGGATTTATTAAAAAACTTTACTGAATATCATAAAGAAGTTTACTAGTGAAGTATGATGATAAAATTGAATGTGATTGATGTTAGTGCTAAATACAATCATTGTAATTGTAGCTTCACGTATGTTACTCTTAACACTGTAATATGTTGCATATGTAATATGTTACATATGTAACTTTGACATAACATATGTTATTCTTAACACTGTAATGTGTTATGTATGAAGCATGTGGAACATGTTAGAGTAACTTAACATATGTTACTCTTAACTGTAATATGTTGTATATGTAATATATTACATATGTGATTGTAACGCAACATATGTCATTCTCAACACTATAATGTGTTACATATGTAGCATGTGGAACATGTAAGAGTAACTTAACATATGTTACTCTTAACTGTAATTGTGTTGTATATGTAATATGTCATATGTGTGAACTTAACGCAACATATGTTATTCCTAATACTATAATATGTTACATATGTAGCATGTTATATATGTAATTGTAACTTAACATATGTCGTTCTCAACGCTATAATGTGTTACATATGTAGTATGTTGAACATGTAAGTATAATTTAACATATGTCATTCTTAACACTATAATATAGTATATGTGTACGTAATTATGTAATTGTGTACGTATACATGTAATTGTGTATATGTTAAGTTACAATTACATATATAAAGTATTATAGTGTCAAAAATATAACTTATGTTAAGTAACATATATAGATAAAAAAATTGCTGGATATTATAGATAGAATTGTGAGAAAATGAAAATTAAGCTATCTTCATTCGCAGTTCTCATTTGGGGATCTCTGGTATCTTTGATGAACACGTACTTTTAATTGGAGCATGAAACGTCAGATGTGCTCGTTAATCTTTGTTTCGTAATTCTTAAGCAAGCCTTCTATTATATTTTGCGAACTGCATTCCATATTCTAAAATTATTTTCAACGTAAACTATGTAGGGTTGGAATAAGCAGATATCGATAAACAAAGTATTTTTGATAATCAGATGAATGAAAATGAAAGTAAAATAATGAAAATAATGAAATTTGAAGGTTTACTAGAATGTGGTTGAAAAAGTAGAAATTTGGAAATTTGGAAAATCCGGAATTTGAAAATTTGGTAATTGGAAATTAGAAATTTGGAAATTTGGGAATTTGGAATTTGGGAATTCGGAAATTTGAGAATTTAGGACTTTTAGGAATTTGAAAATTTGGGAATTTGGAGATTTGGAGATTTGGTATTTGGGAATTTGAAAATTTGTAGATTTGGAAATTTAGGTATTTGGGCTTATAGGTATTTCAAGATTTGAGAATCTGTGCATACGAAAATTTAGAACTTGAATAATTTACAAATTTAGAAAATTAGGTATTTAAGGAATTGCAGATTTTAGTATCTGAGCATTTGAAAATTCAGAAATGACGATATTTAGAAGTTCAGAAGTTGGGAAAAATAATTCCCGTTAAACCTGTACTCGAAGGAACGCTTGGCAGACAAAAACAACGCGATATAAAAGTGAGCAGTTACTACGAGCAGGTATTCCAAGCGTCCGTTTATCCGCGGATGCCGACACAAATATCTTAACGCCCGTTTGTCACGATCCGCGATTCGTTGCACGCAGATGACGCGAGTTAGCCAGTAGTTGGTTGTGAAATGCTAAATACCCTGAACGACCCGCGGCTCTATTTATAGAGTCGGCTGGATCGATATCCGGCCGCTATAGCAGAAGAGCAGCGGTCGAGCCAGGGTGCAGGTTCGAAAGCGAAAAAGCACGAGGAAGTCGGCAAGGAAAGCATAAATGGGGAACGTCGGCAGAAAAAGGAAACGAAAAGAGAAAGAACATGTATACAGGGTGTTCAAAAAATTGTTCACTATTTCAGTCGCTGCCTTTGAAACTGGTTTAAGTATATTCATTCATATGTGATTGTGACATGTGATTGTGAAAGTCGTATATTTTTAGCTTGGTGTATTAATAAATTATTTTATGTGATGTCGTGTAATATTATCTTGGTCATATATTCGTCTGTGAATTAGATGTATGAGATATTGTTTGTATATGTGATGTATGTGAGATGTACATATGTGAGATATGTGTGAAGTATTTTCTATATATGAAATGCATATGAATATTTTCTATATATGAAATATTGTATATGAGATGTGTATGAGATATTTTTTATGTATGAGATGCATATGAGATACATATGAGGTATTTTCTACATATGAGGTACATATACAAAGTGTCACGTAACTACCATAACAGTTAGCTACAAAGGGGTTGTAGCTAAAGTGATTGTAAAAAACATTTTCCTCTGCAAAAATGAAATTCGAAGACTGTTCCAAAGCCCATCGTTGAATTTGATTGTTAAACAGGATTTTTGAAGTATTAGCCAAAAACAGTCAGTAAAAGCGCGTTCTATGGTGTTTTCCGTTAATAATTCCTCAACAAAGATTCAAACCCCATTTTCCTAAAGGAAAAAGTTGTTCAGAATCACTTGAGTTACAATCTCTTTCCCGAAGTTACTTTCTTTACGAAACACCCTGTATATGAATATGAGATAAACGTTTAATCGTCAGAACCTTGGACACCCCGTATATAGATATATAGACTAAAGCTTTTTATGCATCGATGCCTGCACCAATTTCACCCTGCCATTTCGACTCTACACCAGTCGACGTGACGACCCAATATTCCAACCGATCTGTCTGCTGCAACACCATGGTCTCACCTTTGTCAGGCCACTTGGATGTCGAAGTTTCTTTGCATCTCCGTTAAGATTTTCTAGCGTGGCAAGAAAAACTAAGTTCCTAGACTTCTGGGTTTATTACCATAAATCTATGGTAAATATCTATGATTGAATTTTTCAGTGTAACTCACTTGTCAGCCATTTCGTATAAAAATCATTAACAAAAGCACTATACACTCATTTTTGTTAAACCTCAAATTTTAAACTGATATAAAATAAGTAATATTTTACAACAGGTTAATTCAACAAATATTAGATCCTATGTATATAAACCTTTCTGGGTCCTTGTTCTCCATAACTGCCCACCAGCCATTTTGTATAAACAACATTAACAAAAGAATTATGTAGCCATCTTTGTTGGACTTCAAGCTTTAAACTGACACAGAACAAGTGTCCTTTTGCAATAGTTTTAATTCAACAAATATTGTCAGATTGAATATAAGCCTTCCTGGGTCCTTGTTCTCCATAACTGTCCGTCAGCCATTTTGTATACATAACATTAACAAAAGAATTATGTAGCCATCTTTGTTGGACTTCAAGCTTTAAACTGACACAGAACAACTGTCCTTTTGCAATAATTTTAATTCAACAAATATTGTCAGATTGAATATAAGCCTTCCTGGGTCCTTGTTCTCCATAACTGTCCGTCAGCCATTTTGTATACATAACATTAACAAAAGAATTATGTAGCCATCTTTGTTGGACTTCAAGCTTTAAACTGACACAGAACAAGTGTCCTTTTGCAATAGTTTTAATTCAACAAATATTGTCAGATTGAATATAAGCCTTCCTGGGTCCTTGTTCTCCATAACTGTTCGTCAGCCATTTTGTATACATAACATTAACAAAAGAATTATGTAGCTTTGTTGGACTTCAAGCTTTAAACTGACACAGAAGAAGTGTTCTTGCGAAACTTTTATGTCATCAAATAATATTACACTTCATGTGCTCCATAAGTCACCTCTTGCTATAATTGACCAGCAACTCTGTACAAAGAACATTGATGAAACCATAGTACTACTTTCATTAGACTCGGAAGTTTAAATTGATGTACGACAGGTGTTGTTTAGCGACGGTTTTATGTCATGAAACACAATTAGACATTTAAATGTTTCGAAACCGTCCATATGCGACAAAGTAATATAATTGAATTGCAGCTATAAATAATCTTCAATAACAATTCGGCGCACATTCGAATCGATTAATTTCCATCCGGAATATGGCTGCTACGACGTTGGATAATACGACATAAGTGGGAGCTCGCGTGTTCATGTTTTAAGAGAAATAATCGTTGGAACTAGTTTAGAACAATGGCAGAACGAGAACGTTAGTGGGCATACGAAATTGTGCGCGCTGTGAATTTACTCTAGCCTCCTGCAATTATGCTCTGATTAACTCGTACACCTTCTTACGATTGTGCCATGTAGCGAAGTGATTAAGTCTACGGAGAATAAACATTGACCACGATAACAATCACGTTTCTTAGACATTTGTGCTGTGTTCTGCGGAATAAGTGAGATGAAGGGTCAGTCGCTTATTTTCTTATCTGGGGAGTTTAGAATTATCGCATTCGGGGACTTAGGGAGTTTCAGAGGAGATTTAGAAAGAGAAGGTTCATTTGAAAATTTAGGGAATTCAGGAAGTTGGAGAAGTTGAGAAAATTGGGCAAACGAAGAAAATTTGGGAAAATTGGAAAAGTTGGAAAAATTGTAAAATTCAGGAAAACTGAAGAATGTGGAAAAATTGTAAAATTCAGGAAAATTGAAGAATTTGACGGATAATTAAAAAATTTGAATATATGGAAGTCTGAAAATTTCAAAATTCTAAAATTGAACACTTCAGAAAGTAAAAAAATTTTCAAATTAAAAAAGTGCGTGACTTACAAACCTAAATATCCAAGAGCAAATATCAAAGAGTGAAATCTTTTAGGTCGACCGAATAAATTAGCAACTTTCAGACCTCCCTCGTACATTCCCTTCGGTAACAATATAGCCGGAGTCTCCAGTACATAGAAATATGCGTGTTCGCTGTTCCGACTCGTGGTGGGCTTATCTATCCCGAAAGAAGCGGCGGTGTAAGGATGGTTGAACGATTTCAGAGGTGGTGACCGAAGTGGTTAGGTGCAGGGTACGGGGGTGGATGTCAACGGGGCGAAAACTTGTGGGGGTGGTTGGGCAAAGTGAAGTCGAGCGAGCGATACGGTTGAAACTCTTGCCGTGAACGGCGAAAGTTCTTTCGTAAAACGGAAGACTAAGCGCGCTTTGCTCTGCTGGATGAATGACGAACGACGGGGTTTGTTTCCGTTTCTCTTGCAGCTATTTCAAGACAGCCAACGCTACTGTTCGAGTCTCGATAAAATCGCCTTTTCTCGATTACCCGCATCGTGTCAGCCTTGTTCCATTTTACTCATTACGCCACGCTCAAATATTCGGTTCAATGCAACCGGCGGCGATCCTATCCCGCATTCGTGTTCCTATTAATTAGATACTGATTAGTGAATTACGATTAATATGGGAATCATTTGCGATTACTTGAAAATTTGGACATGCACATTTCGGATCTTTCAATTTCGTAAATTTTTATGTTACTAAATCTTCAATTTTGCGAATTTTCAATTATTCAATTATTCAATTATTCAATTATTCAATTATTCAATTATTCAATTATTCTATTATTCAATTATTCAATTATTCTATTATTCAATTTTTCAATTATTCAATCATTCAATTATTCAATTACTCAATTATTCAATTATTCAATTATTCATTCAATTGTTCAATTATTGATTTTTCAATTTTTCAATTTATCAATTCTTAAAATTTTCTGTTCCTCTAATTTTCAATTTTTCAATTCTTCCATTTTTAATTTTTCAATTCTTCCATTTTTAATTTGTCAATTCTTGACATTTTCAGTTTTTCAATTAAATCAGTTTTCAATTTCCAGTTCTTTTATTTTTCAATTTTTCAATTCTTAAAACAACATATTAACTTGTACGAGCCTAAAGAAACCAAAGATAAATAATTGTCAAGACTAGTTTTTACAGCCCCATTACAAAACAGTATATTTAAATGCAACTTATTATCAATGAACTCTGTTTGTTCCTTGAACGAGATCTCCGATACGATCCAATGTAGATGAGGAAAGTTTTATTAACTTATGCAAGTTAATTAAATTTATTAAATATTCAACACAACTCCCCAAGTGATCGATAGTGAATGAACGGTAAAATGAAAAACATTGAACGCTATTTATCGAGAGAGATAACTCGATCGAACAGGCGGAAATTTGATCGTTCTTATTGGGTTGGGTCTTCCTTTCCATGAGGATAATCGAAAGGACTACATGCTATGTTCTGAAAATTGGAACAACTATTTCCTTCGTAGTTTTCTCCACTCTACATTTACGTGCTATTGTTTCATTTGTTTTTCTGCTAAGTTTTGTAATTCTCAAATTTTCAAATTTAGCAATTTACAGATTTACAAATCCCTCAATTTCTACCTCCCCAAATTTGTACAATTTCAAATCCCTAAATCCTCAAATTTCTACCTCCCCAAATTTTCAAATTTCCAAATTCCTAAATCCCCAAATTTCTACCTCCCCAAATTTGCACATTTTCAAATTTCCAAATTCCCAAATTTCTACTGGGGATTTGCAAAGGGAACTTAGAAGTTTGAAAATTTACACATTTGGGGAAATAGAAATTCAGGAATCTGAGAAATTGGTAATTTCCAAATTTCAACCTCCCCAAATTTGCAAATTACCAATTTCTCAGATTCCTGAATTTCTATTTCCCCAAATGTGTAAATTTTCAAACTTCTAAGTTCCCTTTGCAAATCCCCAAATTTCCAGATTCCCAAATTTCTCCCGAAATTTACAAATTACCAAATTTCCAGATTTCCAAATTAGAGAATTTCCAATTTTCCCACCTTCAAACGCCCAATCACCTTTCTAAATACAACCAACCCTTCCTCATACCAAATATAATACTATACATAATTATATTATACTGATCTTTCTAAACAATAACCTACCATGAAAGATAGTCCTATAAGTCCCAAAAGCTATAATTCAGCCTACTTCAACACGACCATATATTTTATCACAAATTCGCAGTTGACGATGTTCATAAGATAACGAAGACACGATATCGATAAGTATTTTTTGGGGTGTTTTTATGGTTATTCGATGAAACACTTCTTACCTTTGCACGTCTCTAAATATCGGCGTTCACCCCTCACTTTCACGATCATACTTCTGGTCATAGGATCAAAAATTCTTTTCTGTCGCTGAATAAACGATCGATGGCTCCCCATGGAATCCTTAAAGTGTCCCGCAACCCTTCTCGGATCGCGATAAATTCCCTTACGATCGTCGAAAGGGAAATATGTGTCGAAGAAGGTGCGTGCGATACCGGCATCGCTGGTTCCTTTGGGAGTTTCAGATATCCCTAGCTAATGAATAAAAAAAAGGATAGAAAAATTGAAAAAATTGCACGTGTCAATGGGGAACATCTTAACGGCAAAATTATCATCTTTTCGAGGTGAAGAGAGAGGGTGGAATTTGTGTGAATGGTGCATAGAAATATATTCGATAAGACATATATTGGCGAAGTATGAAATACTTTAGGGGGGTGTTGAAAATATTAGAATATTGTTCAAAATATACAATTTTTTATTTTAAATATTATTCTAATATTAGAATCAATATTTTGACGGAGTTTTGATTTTTATGGGATTGTTTTAGTGAACACAAAGGGGTGACTATGTATAAATGTATAATAATGCAATTATATGTTTGAAACAAATTTTACTGTATCAAATTTTTATTAATAATTGAAGTTTAAGTCGTGGTATTATTTATTATTTTAGTATTTTATTATATTATTATTAAATCTGTTATAAATATTGTTTTCGTTTATTGTACATGTATTTTTCACATGTATATATAATTATTACATGTACACATGTTTAATACATGTACTTATTTTTTAGATGTTCATGTGTTTATTACAAACACATATATTTATTATTGTACATATATCTACGTCTTTATTAGATGTTCATATGTGTATTTCAAGTGCATATATTTGTTACATGCATGTGTTTCTTACATATATTTATTATGCATAGTCGTTTATTAAATGTTCATGTATTTATTACATGTGCTTACATATTACACATACGTGTGTATATTACATACGTTTTATAATTATGCACTCTATTATTCTGGCTGTAGAAATGTTCACAATTTTGCAAGTCCTAAATCTCTAATTTCATACTTGATGTTATATTTATAATTAATAAATGATAGATTAACAGATATTTATTATTTATTATACGGTGTGAAGTACCCTAATCTTTTTTATTATTTTGTATTTAGTGAATTATCAATATGTGAGCTGCAAATGAGGTTAATACAAAATCATAAAATTGCATTTTGATTCTAACAACACATTGAAATTGTATTTCAATTATAACAGTGTATCGACATTACAGTTCATTGAAGTGATTTGTGTTAATTACATTGTTACGTAACAATGTCCTGGTTCGTTACAATCAACCTTATGCAAGCTTCCCGTTTCTATTACTGAATTCAAATTGTATCGAACGATATTCCGTGAATATATTTACTATAATATGCGACAGTCATAATATTGACGTATCATGCATCGTAATTCATAATTCATAAATTATTGCAGACAAAGCCTGTATAATAAGGAAATCGATACGTAATAATATATTTATTTACCTGTCGTTTGTATAAAATATGCAAAATATATGAAATATGAAAAATATGCATTTGCATGTGTATCACCAATCTAGCGACGACGTTTTAAACACGGAAAGTACTATTTTTTCTCACATAAGCTTAATATCAATTTAATTTAATAAAAGTAAAATTAATAAAAGTTTATATATTTAAAAATATTAGAATTTGGAATTTTGTATGTGGGTTAACTTACAAATTTACAAATTTATAGATTTATAAGTTTACAAGCTTACGAACTTAAAATTTATAAACTTACAAATTCACAAATTCAAAAATTTACAAATCTATAAACAAGATCCTACCCTCTAAATAGATCCTTTCACTCGTTCAATAAAATCAACATCTTAAATAACAAACCTACCAGCGAAGTACACATCACAGTACAATATACGAAAAATTCTTGATCGATGACTAAAACATCCTTCATAAATCCAGAAGAAACAGAAGGGAGGAAAATAATCCGCACACGTAACGCGTGTACGGTTCGCGCCAAGGGGGTTAACCAGACGAAAACATTTCTTCTGGTTGTTGTGGGGGTGCGCGGCGTGGAGGCAAGCGCCAAGTCACCCCTCTTCGGGGTTGCGGTGGGTGGCGGAACTACGGGGTGGCCAAGAGCCACAGTTGGTTGCGGGATGTCGTCCTGAGCACATTACGCGTATTCGACCTCCACCACGCGACCTCGTGATCCTTACCCCGCTAAAATTACACGAATTTCCAAAATAAGACACCTACTCCACGCGAACGAACCACCAGATCGCCCAGTGCTTCCGGCTAAGTGAGTGAACAAAGTGACTTCGATCAAACTTCCTGTTTACTTCTTCTCAGTGAATCTTCCTGCAGTGACTTCTTGCAGTGGTACGAAAGTGCGTTACGTATCCCCCAGGAGTCCTCATCATCGACGTCCTCGACGTCTTTGACATCCTCACCCTCGTAATCTCTGAAGAAGTAAATGCTGGTTGCTGAAGGTGTGTTTGCGAAGTGCGTCAAACGGTCTGTCGAAATCGAATCTCCGCATTTAGACGTCCAGGGGCTGCAGCGAATCTTAAATGTCAAACGGGGCTGGCGAGAGACCCGCGGGAGCTTTCAATTAAAATTTTATCGGGCCGGATCCGAGGCGAGACTGCACAGCCAGCTCCATAAAGCGTAATCCTGTCCGTGGAACACGGCTACCCTGACGAGGATAATTGATACGGGGTCCAAAAGGTATCGCCTTATTATAAATCCTCCGGTGGGTCCGTGTCCATCATGGGGGAAGAATGAACGGGTCACCGGCGAATCTCGTCAAGTTCGGGGCAATCCTCTTCGTGAAAGGACCACCGGGAAGCTCTCTGCACGAATCGATACGGAGTCTCTTCAGCGTGGATTCCGCGAAGAGTATGAGCCTTCTTCGCGAAATTGTGGAGGGAGGCGATGCGTGTGGACCACCTCAGGATCGCGGTTAAAGAATTGACGGACCCGTGAAAGAGAATCCTGAACGGTGGAGAACTCTTTCCGTTCCGATCTTCCGGTCTTCGAGGCGCGAAACCTTCTCAAAATGCACGGAGAGTATTTCAGAGTGTGACTGGAAGTGGTTTGAGACCTATGAGCAATACGGAGTACACGAGAACGTACTCCTAGCCCGATACACTGTACTTGAACAGGCTGAAGACCCAAGGGATTGGTATCGGTAGGCTGGGAGATCGAATGCTGGCTGTTGGGATAGTCGGGAGCATCCAGGATCGTTCGAGAATGCTAATCTGGCCGTTCAAGTTGCTGTGGGAAAGCAAGAGGTGTAATCCGTTTAAAAGAGTCTCCAGGTGAGTCTCTTCAGGGCCGACAGTTCGTATTTGCTGCGATTAGGGAAAGTATCTCTTGGTTCCTTTTGGGAAACTTGAGCAAGTGTTTGATCCAACCCTGAGGAATCGGTCTGCGGTTAAATACTGGAGTCATCGTTCCCGAGGGAGCACGACAAGCGGAAGAAGCTGGTAACGAGCTGCGAGAAAAAGGAACCCGAAGATTTCTTTCTGCGATAAAAGTACTCCATAGATTTGAGGACCATCTTGAAGAAACGGAGAAACGCTTTGAACTCGAAGTCCGATCGACACCAGATAGAGATCGCGTTAAATCTAACAAAGTCGAGGATAAACCTTTTCCTTGTCTTCAGCAATAAGGTCTAGCGGGAATTGATTCTCTTCGAGTTTGCAAGTTGAAGCTATTTCTAAGTAGATTACCTGGTATTAATTCGAAGTACAAAAAGGAAATTGATCTCTTTTGTAGAAATGGGAGCAAATAAGATCCTCAAGTTTGAACTCTGAAGTTTTCTCTTCAACTAATCGGTAAAAGTATAATACGCTGGGAAGAGAATTCGATTAAATTGATTCGGAATATAACTATGGGTTTGAATGGACCTAGCTACGTGGGTGATCTGAACGATTGTCATACTCTGAAATAATTTTCAAAAGACCTAAGTTAAGTCTGTCAAGTAACAGATCAAGGTGTTTAATCGAGGTGATGCAGATATCTGAACCTTGGGTCATACAGTTAATATAAATTTAAAAAAAAAATTATAATTTCATCTTCTTTATTCGAGGAACATCTTTGTCTTCGTTCAAGTTTACAGAGATCGACAACATCGAAAGTATGATCTCTTTGATTCAATGTGTTTTAACACATGGTCCAAATGTTCTCTTCACCCTCATTCAGAGTGCAAAAGTACAGACCCTGGTTCATGCAAAGTTGTTATGAATATCACAAATTGGCCTAACGTGAATCCAGATTAAATGATTATAACAACCACTGTTAATAATCCTGACCTCTTCATCCAATGCCAAAGTATCGAAGATCAGAGTAGTTCAATTAAGATGATCAGAGTACTGCATTGTCGAATGCAGTGTTTGCAGACTTTTGGTCAAAGGAACGAGCGGTTTAAATCTGGAAGCATCTATTAATACAATCAAAAGGTTGATCACCATCTTGTAATTTCGTTGATGGCCATTCTCTTCATCCTCGCTGCATGTATAAAAGAATTGGAAATCAAGGTGGTCCACAAAAGTCAGGTCTTCAGGAGTTAAAGTGGCTCACTAGAGTGAAGGTGGTCTTCAGGAGTTAAAGTGGTTTACTAGAGTCAAGGCGGATAAGATCATCGATCAACTAACTCATCAAGCCTCGAAGAGATCATTATGAACTATAATTCGAATTAAATGCAGGTTAATTACCACCTCGGGATTATGGACCCAAATTACATCAGTGCAAGTACAAAAGTGTCGAGAATCAAAGTGAACTCATCGTCATAAATTGTATGATAACCCAGAAAAGATCTAAGCAAGATCATTATAAGCTCTGACCCCAGTCACATCCAGACTGATCATCTCGGAATTCAGTTATCCAAACCCCATCATCGTAAATACACAAGTGTAATCGAGGTCGAATCAAGGTTAAATCAAGATTGATTCAAGATGGAATCAAGGTGAACCATGTGCTAACTCATCAAATCCAGTGTCCCCAAATAACACCTTTGTGACCACAGAAACACTAAAGACATCTGAACCCGAGAGACCCAAATTAAGATAAATCTCTCCGAGACCTATCTCATCCCAAATACCCGAAAGAAGGTGTTCAATTGAAGTCCCTAGTGTTACACAAACACCCACAGGAAGGTGTCCGCAACTGAAGTCCCTAGTGTTAAACACCCAGAAGGTGTTCCATAACCGAAGTCCCCAGTGAAGTCCCTGTGCGGTGATCGATCGAGTGTAGTTTTCTAAATTTGTGGTAGTTTTGGTGAAAGAAGGTCAGAAGTGCATCGAGTTGGTAGACCTCGGACGACCATGGACAGAAGGGACAACCGGTCGGTCGTTCGACATTTGAACGGAAGCTGGTGGAGCTCGGACAGGAAGACAACCTCGGGATGCTGCACGCTGTCATGCTAGGTAGCGGTCCGGGTCGAGGGAGACACGAATGGTATCCGGGATTTTATCTGCAACGTAGACGACTTGGATGCAGGATGAACCGTGGCGAACAGGAGACCTTATTCAGACAAAGTCGGCAGCTGACGAGGATCGTGCCGTCCCACGAGGACCTGGTGCTCAGCGTGCTCAAATCGCCGATCAGCCAGCATCAACAGCAACGACAACCGTATCATTCCAGTTATCACTGTCAGGAGCATCATGTTAACTGCCAAGGTCATCAGAATCATAAAAAGTGCACGCATACAGGTATACTCGGCTCACTGTATCATCGACGCGAATTCGTACGACATACTAGTGTGAGATTTCGACTGCTCGTGAGGGTTGTAGGAAGCGTTTATGGTTGTTGAACGACTTACATATCGGGGACTGTAGGGGATGTGAGACATGTTTCTTTGGAATGATGGGTAATTCGGGTAGGTGCTCTTTTGGGTGATTTATAAGATGTGGGGATTTTCGGGGTTTGCATCGGGTTTGGAAAAATTCGGGTGGGATGCGAGTCTGAAGCTTTATGTGCAAAATACTTTATAAAATCTGGAGGCCAGATGTTATATTGACACGTGATATATTGCATTATATGTCGCCGCGAGGTATATGGTCACTCGTATTACCACGCGTCAATATTTCCACGTTTTATATTGCCATATATTAATATCGCCACGCGTTAGATTGCCACATGTCAATATTACCACGCGTTAATATTTCCACGCGTTATATCGTCACGCGTTAATACTTCCATGCGTTATATCGCCACATGTTAATACTTCCACGCATTAGATTGCTACGTGTTAAATTACCACGCGTTAATACTTCCACGCGTTAATACTTCCACGCGTTAATATTGTCACTCGATTCATCGTCACGTGTTAATGTCGTCACACATTGTATCCCCACGCATTATATCTACACACATTACATCACTACACATTATATCGCCACATGAAAATCGTCAATATCATATATTGTATAATTTAAAAAACCATTTTGGTATATGAAAAATGAATGTTTCCTAATGGACGTAGCTAAGCTCTATATTCATCTGCCCATTATTCTTTCATTGAGAGGTCACTCGTTCTTTTATTAAAAATATTAGTTAAAATTCCGCATGGTTAGTTTTATGAAAGCTTAAGCTTGAAATTAACGTACCATAAATGTAACGTTTTATTTTATCTGTCGTTAAATTGTATCGGATTACGTACATTTCAAAATCGATCATTATTTGCGATAATTGAGAGGTAGCCATTTTGTATTAACTGAATTAGTGAAGAGTTTATGATTATAGACATTTTCATGACATTTCACGCTTGAAACTGATATAACAGTCGTATTGTTCGCTGATATTCTATGTTATCAATTTATGTCAGACATTTAATATTATCGATATTAGTGAAAGGTTTATTATGTACAGTTATTTCGACCAAACTTTAACTCATACATTGAGATATCACAATTAAATTGCGATATTTTATATCGAACTACATTGGACTATATTGTTATTACATGTACAATCCGATATGATGATGAACGAAGACTTTCAGAAATTGAACCAAAGATTTCGTTGATTAAATTAGTAGTATGCTACTTTCCAAATATCGTAATAATATCAACCAGTATTAACAACGTATAATTGCAATGGTCTCTGTACTAATTAACAGACATATACCTTTACCCCTTTCGTGATGCACCACTGCGCTAAACTAATGATCAAATATCAACCGATACGAAGGATTATTGTAGTTACTACTATAATTTCCATCTTCATTCCTATGATTTCTGTTACTGTTACAATTTCCATTATTGTTACTATAGCTTCTTTTACTATGAACAGTTACTATTACAATTCCTATCATTGTTGATATAGTTCCTGTTGCTCCCATAGCATGCCAGTTTTAAAATTGGAAACCAGGCTTAGAGCGCATATTAATTTACCAAATGTGTCCCACGATTTCTCCCCGGTCATATCATTAAGGTACCAACCCGATTATCTGAAATGGCATTAGAAAAAATCAATACCAAGAACTCTATAGTTCCATTTATGAAAATAAACGCGATCACGGTGCATACCTTCGCCTTTCTTCTCTATCTGCATCAATATTTGATCAAATGTAAAGCAGCGTCGAGAAATCTGATCGATCATTTTCGCTGAGTGATCAATTTCGATGCAAGTTCGTCATATTCTTACAAGAAATGCAAGAAGGGAAGAAAATGATATTTCTTGTGTCTAGTAATGTGGCATTAGGATCACTAGAAGTCTAGGGACTTGGTAGTGATGGATTTGGAAATCACCGAATTTTCGGATCTGGGGATTTAGAAATCTAGGAACTTTTTCCAAGAACTTTGAATGCAGGGACATCGATATCTAGGGACTTTTGCTTTTGGGGACTTGCGATATAGAGATTTAGCCTTCAGCGATTCACACATCTAGGGATTTTGGATATAGAGATTTAGAGATCTGGGGTGTTTTTGGATCTAGGGAATTTTTTATCTAGGGATTTGGGGTATACAGATTTAGGCTTTACAGATTTAGAGATCTAGGGAATTTTCAGATCTAGGGATTTTTTGATCTAGGGATTTTTTGATCTAGGGATTTTTGTTCTGGAGATTTGGAATGTAGGGGTTTCGAACTTTAGGGGTTTGGAATCTAAAGATTTAGGTTCCAGAGATTTGAAGATCTAGGGATTTTTGGAGATACGGACTTGGAATCTAGAAATTTGATAATCTAGGGATTTGGGAGATTGTGTTTTTGAAATTCTAGAAATTCGAAGACATATGTAGATACGTGACAGAAATTTTTGATTCTAGTAACCTTTGAATCTGGGAATTTTGGATCTCGAAATTTGAAAACCTACTGATTTGGAATATACTTGCTGAATTCCAATATCCGGAAATGTCAGAATTTCGAAATTTGAGAACTTGAGAATTTATGAAATTTAGGAAATTAAAAACATCGACATGTTAGTATCAAAATGTTAAAGTATCAAATTTTTGTAACTTATAAATCTTCATATTTTATGAATATACGTGTTCTACATATTTATCATGTCATATTTTACATATTTATAGTGCATAAACGTCCACAGTCTAGCAAAAATGAAGAACACCTGATGTACTACGATTTGATATGGATGATCCTGATCCTATACGAATCGATATAACTTCGTCATATTTTTACGAGAAATAGAAGAAAGCAACTTTCGACCGTTATTAAGATTGGATAATCGTACTCTGGTAATGCAGTCTATCGCGGATTCATACCAGAGTACAATTATGTCACTTCGCGAAGATTCGAGAAACCATTTCTAAAGATGTCGGACTCTGAAGGAACTTGGCTGCAGCTGATGCTTTGGAACTTGAATTATTCGTATCCCTCGGTTCTCGCAAAGTTAGCTTATTCCATAAGACTTCCGTTTGCCAGGTAACTTTCTACACGACAGGATCTTTATTGTATTATACCGTGGAATTCTTTGTTTATCTTCTTGCGTTGCGGAGGACGCTGCGTGTTACATTTGTAACAAATTGTTTTCGATTTGACCTAACCTAACCTGCAATTATTTTCAATTGCTACAAATTTTCACGATCTGATTTCGTATAACATTCTTTAGACGAGGAGTTCTTAAACTTATATAGTTCGAGGACTAAAATTTTTACTAATTATTTTTTAATTATGTTAATAACTAGTTAACTAACAGATAAAAGGTATTGATTTTATCTTTGAACTGATAAAGGGTTCTAGGATTTTTATTAAGTCAGCAATTTATTGTTACATTTTTTCTTCTCTGTCTGAGAAGAACTCGTGTTTTTGTTCAGTTTTGCGAAGGTTAGAGGCTTGTAACATGCATAAATTGCGTTAGATCGCCGGATGATCCTTAATGGGTGAAGTTTCGACGCCGAGGACATGAAGGATAGTGCAGAGCATTTTTGGGAGGATATAATCTAGATTAGAACGTAATTACTGTATTATCGATTACGAGTATGGACGCCATTGACCTTTGCAGACTTGGTCTCTGTAATTCATGTTGATATAGGATACTCAGGCCAATGCCATGAGAATACGCAGATGACCGCTTTGAATATTTACAAATGCCTTGTCAACATTTCTTTCATCATTCTCTTACACGATGCTGCCATGTTTTTTCCCTCGCGAATGTGTGCTGGAATGCACACCTAATTTCGTTCTTAAACGTTTTCGTGCTGTGAACGTTTAATTTCTTTTGAGAAGATTTTGCAATTCGTGAATTTTTGCTAAATCTAATGGTGCGGTGTACATTTTTTAATTGGTGAAATTATGAAGTTTCTCGGTTTTGAACTTCTAGTTTTGTGAATTTTGCAATTTTGCAATTTATAAGTTTATGAGGTTCATAATTTTCCACTTTTTCAAGTTTTTAAGTTTTAGATATTCAATTTTACAAATTTTGTAATTTTGCAATTTTTCAATTTGAAAATTTATGAATTTTCTACTTTTGCAAGTTTTCAACTTTTAGATACCCAATCTTACAAATTTTGTAATTTTGTAATTTTGCAAATTTGCAATTTTTCAATTTTTCAATTTGAAGGTTTATGAATTTTCTACTTTTGCAAGTTTTTAACTTTTCTATATTCCAGTTGACTAATTTTGCAATATTTCAATTTTGCAACTTTCCCATCTTCCAACTTCCAAATTTTCACAGTTCCGAATTGTCCAATTCTGCAGCTTTCAAGTCTTCAAATTGTCACATTTTCGTATTTTTCAGTTCTCGTTTTCAAAGCTCACGTACGATTGTGCGAACAAGAAACACAAATCAAATTAATATTCCGAAGGTCATACTTGAAGGTCATCTCCCTAAGTACTTAAAGTCATTATTTTGTCACATACGTATTTGATACTTCATTAAATATGCAGTAATATACCAATTATTTTCAATCGATACTATCTTGTGATAGATAAAGGATCATTATTATTGCATACCTCCTACATACGTACATAGAAGAAATTATTTAGTTCTCGATGCATAAATATTGCAGCGAAGTTTCTTATAAAATCATGGTTCTTGTAAAACACGAAGGAGGTAGTTTGCACTGTCAAAAACACTTTTAAGCGAATGCAAAATTGTTTGGTAAACTTCACAAACTCTGAAAGCTGTAGAAAAGCTTCGAACCGACGGTTCTTTTTTTAACGTTGCATCTCTAATATGCTTTTATACGAAAAGTCCCACAAAAAATGAAGCCATAGCTGTTCACGTTATTACGTATCTTTCAGATCTTTATAATTGGAAGTTTCAGATTTTTTCATTTATGAAAATACCTCATAACCTCATAGTCAAATCACCATAAAATACTTTACATCGTTTTACATGTAGGAGGATATATATACGGCACGCGGTTAATAAATAAATAATTAATAAATTGTTTATAAATATTAATTATTATTTAAATATATTTGTATATACATTTATAATCCCCAAATGCAAAATTCCTGGATCTGCAAATTTCTAGATTCCCAAATCCCTAGATCCCCAAATTCCTAGATTTTCAAGTCCCTAGATTCTCAAATTCATATTTTCCCAAATCCCCAGATTCCCAAATCCTTATATTCTCAAATCCCTAGATTCTCAAATGCCTAGATTCCAAATTCCCTAGATTCCAAAATCCCTAGATTCTCAAATGCCTATATTCCAAATTCCCTAGATTCCAAAATCCCTAGATTCTCAGATGTCTAGATTCCAAATTCCCTAGATTCAAAAATCCCTAGATTCTCAGACGCCTAGATTCCAAATTCCCTAGATTCCAAAATCCCTACATTCTCAAATCCCTAGATTCCCAAATACCTAGATTACAAATTCCCCAGATTCAAAAATCCCTAGATTCTCAAATCCCTAGATTCCAAATTCCCTAGATTCCCAAACGCCTAGATTATAAATTCCCTAGATTCTCAAATCCCTAGATTCTCAAATCCCTAGATTCTCTTATCCCTAGATTCCCCAATTCCTAGATTCCCATATCCCTAGATCCCCAAATTCCTAGAGTCCGAAGTCCCTAGATTCCCAAATCCTTAAATTCGCACATCCCCAGATACCCAAATTGTTATATCTGCAAATCCCCATATCCCTAATTCTCAACATGCTCAAATCCCTACGTTACTAAACTCCTGTAAGACCAAATTGTTGAATCTTGAAATTCCTAGATTCCCATATTCACAAATTCTCAAGTTACAATGTTCGCGAATGATCAAGTTTCGAAAAATTCGTAAAAACGTGTAAGCGGCTGGACTTTTCGTTTTCAGTCGCGATATTTTCCGTAGACAGTACAGATTTGCTTTCGACCGTATACACGCCACACCGATAAATTGCCTCGAAATTATCTGCACGCTCATCGCCGCTGCTTCCTCTCTTTCTCCGTACATCAGCTGGTCTTATATCGTACAGATAAATTCCAACGATTACGTGCAATTTCCCCGGGACATTAACGAACGAAGAATCGGAAGTTCGAGAACCTATAGCGAGCCGCGAGATATTCATCGAGAACCACCCTTCGACAATCGAAGAAAGCATCGAGAGTTGAACAAAACGGAAAAAAGGATAGGAAAAAAAGAGGAAGAAATAATACAACAGCCATTTCGCGTTTCGTCGATATTCTTCGGTCGACGTTGTTGTTCGCCGTTATTTCGTAACCCAAATTCTTTCGAGATGTTCGATAACTTTTTATCTTTTTCTTTTTCGTTTAAGGACTCCTCGATATCGCGCACAATGAAGAGATTGTTATACTCTGCATTCTCTGTAATGCGCAGTATCTTTTATCACTGATTTATTGCCGTTACGCGAGTTGACCTATTTTTCTTCGCGTCATACCTTGTGCGAATTTTCGAATCTAGATATTTGGAAATCTAGGAATTTTTGACAATAGAAATTTGGTTTGACAATAGATTGTAATTATAGCGATTTGATAATTAACAAAATATTCCCCGATAAAGAATCTTTTCCAGTTAATAAATTTTGTGTTTTTACAAATCTTTTAACAATGTTTCGCGTTCTCGTAAATTTACTGAAATTTGTAGGACATGGGAGATCTTTACCCAGGTACTTTTTAACAATCAGCCAGTTATAAAATCTCATGAGATAATTCGTGTCGAGCGATATTCACTATGCTAACACTGATATACGTTGACAGATAAGCGGTTAGCCTACACAGGAACACGTCGAGCAATCTCGTTACTTCAATTGATGCTCAGAAATATAGCCACCACTGCCGCGTACGTGGTCGATAATCGAATCTCTCGACCATTTTCATTGTCCTCGTTATGCCACCGGCTAAATAGAAAAACCACCCTCTTCACGGGTCCACGAATACCGCAACCTGCTTTCGTACTGTGGTCAGCTAACAAAAACCGAAAACAAACATAAAACAAATTCTTAAATTACATTTGTAAAACAAGGCGAATTAAAAATGTTCCCAAAGCAAACTGAATTAAATTCTGTCGAAATTAATGAAAATAATGTACACGAAAGAGTCAACCCCTTGCCGTACTGTAACGATTCTGACACGTGACGCACTCACAGCTCAAACGTACGAATTTCACTCGGATTTTGAATACATTTCAATTTGAAGTTTGAGTCCAATTATAATATGCAAAGTCAAAGATCCCTGAATACAAAACTGACATAATATTTCAACTTCCATTATTTGTTTTAACCTCTTAGGAACGACGCGCCACTATAGTGGCTTTCGCGGACATCTCTCTGTACGACGGTCCACTATAGTGGCTTTCGCGAATGTCATCGTAGATCACATTGCGCCATAGTGGCTTACTCTACTGGCTCGCCCACCGTTTCAATCGAATGATCGTTTTCATATGTTTCGATACGCACTTTTTTTGCCTTCACCACGTTTTATAAGAGTATTAACAAATCCCACAAAAGTACATTACACGTAAATAAAAGGTAACGCCAAGTTTAGGCACCATGGACCTCTTTGCACTGATACACGATATTGGAAACATTTGGAAATGTTTTGTGAATTTTCGAAAAAAGTAAATTATCAAAGTTAAAGCATATCTTTGGGTAAAAATTATAATTTAATCGTCAGAAACTTCATTCCAATGTGCTCGCGTAGAGAACAGCATTGTAGTGCTGTGTACGCGTAATTCGTGTCGAACTCTGCCGTACAGGGAAGCACCGCCACGTAAAGTTCCGCCGTGCCTAAGAGGTTAATATTAGTTCTGACTGACGCACCTGGCAAATAAATTGTACAAGGGGTTAAAAAGGTAGGTCAAGACCCAGATTCGTTATGGCAACAAAGTTTATCTCTGATGTAATTGACAGAAGGAATTTTTGTACAAAAGTGATTCGATTCACATGATTTTACACACGCAAACGTAACAGAAGCTTCCCATCGTTATAGTTGGAATTGCAAAGGCCAGCTTTCGGCTGGTCAAATATTTGAATAATTCCTGTTCGACAAACAGGCTCGTCTATTTATCGCTGGAACCAGTCCGATCGATGCCTCGTCTAATTTCCTTGCTCGTTTGCCCTTTGAATCGCACGTACCTTGTAATAAATCTTCCCCCCTGACGTTCTATTGTAATTAGGAACAGCAGTTTTTTGCTTCTTTCCCTTCGTTTTCGTTCTACTAGCTACGATCGAAACCGTAAACTGCTCGTAAAACGCGTAAAATTCCAGGCCTAATTGGTGCATATTCTGAAAGGAGTCTCGTAACATCTTGCAACTATTACATTTAAATTGCAAAAAAGTTTCGGCTTCGCTGAACTTCTGCCCGGGGAGAAATATGGCTTCTCCTGGGAAAGTGACGACGTAGGAAAGAAAATTGGGAATTTAGGAATTTGGATGTTTGGGAATTTGAGAATTGAAGAATTTTAGTATTCGATGATTTGCAAATTCGAGAATTTAGAACATTTGATGACTTGCAGATTTGAAAATTTAGAAAATTTGAGAAATTAAGAAATTTTGATATTGAAAAATTGGAGAATTTAGAAATTTATGGATTTGAAAGTTTTAAGAATTGGAAATTTGGAGAATTGAAAATGTGAGAGTTTGGAAATTTACTAATTTGGGAATTTGGAAATTTCGGAAATTTAGAAAAATTTAGGAAAGTTGTGATTTTTGTGATAATAAATTTAGTGATAAAAATATTCTGAAACCATCAACCCTAACTTTAATAAACACATACAATTAACACAGTTTACGTGTTTAGTTTAAATCAGACCCTGTACATATGACCATTTAAACATATTCGATAAATAAATATGACTATGGGAATGTTTGAAAGTTTAGATGAAAAAATGAAGGTACAAAGTCATACGAGTGTCAAGTTTGAAAAACAAAGAGTGTCTTGTAGCCTAAAGTTAGATCCAATTTCGAACTGACGAGTTGAATACACAAAGGACACGGTACAAAGGATTTCCGGCTACCGTCGAAGGATATCTATTGATTAAAAAAGTATGAAAACACAATTTTCCTAGTCGTTCGAACTAGTCAGTTGACAATATTGGTAGCAGACTCCAACTTTCAAAAATAATCTTTTATTGATTGACAAATTTTCTTTTATTAATTCATTTTTAAATTAGTAAAGTGTTTTCCAATTTATTTGACAATAATGTAGATTATTTGCAAAACAATACAAAGACTATAAATTTTCTGTGCGTTGACGTGAAATAATTTGTAAATAAAATTTGTATATAGGATTAAAGTAAATGATTTTGTTATTAGACATATGAGAATGTAAAACTTGTCTTTTTTGTCAAAATATGTAGATTTCTTTATAAAATTCAGTGTATATTTCTTTTAACTTTTAAGTAAAGTTTAAGTGCAACATTAAATATTTACAAAAAATTTGTTAATAAAAAATAGTTGGTCTGATGTCTCCTTTATGGACCACCATGATGTTATAATTACATAAATAAAAATTAATGCACTGTTATTACAATAATAATTACATGTTCATTTTAATTTTAACCAATTATTATATAACCCACGAATTAATATACACAGTAATTCTGGATAAAAAATTAATATGTACATTACTTTATCTCAATCAAAAATTGCTATGGACGTTAATTCGTTGTCTGAATAAAAAGTTAATATGCACATGAGTTCTCTGTCTGGGTAAAAAATTAATATACACGTTAGATCTTTATCTCCATACAATCTTAATATGCACATCAATTTTTTATCTCGATAGTAAATTAATAGAGACATTAATTGTTTGTCTTCATAAAAAATTAATATATACATTAATTCCTTATCTTCGTGAAAAATTAATGTATACTATAATTCCTTATCTCCATACAAAATTAATATACTACCTACCACGATAATAAATCGATATAAAAATTAATACACACAATTCTTCATCTCCAGAAAAAATAATCCCATCAATTTTTTATTTCTAAAAAGTCCTTACAGATATTAAAAAATCCTAATAAATTTTACAATTTAAAAACTAGTGAATTAACTAGTGATCTCGAAACGTTGAGTTTGCAACGATTTAATAATCGATTTATAAGGGTTAATAAAGTTAACGTATTAAAACTCCACACTATGAGGAAATGTTTGAACCGCAACTTTCATCTTGAAGCATCTCGATCGATAAACCTGAAACTTCAGAGCTCGTTTGCCCAGCAATTCGGCGTTTTCTTGTGTTGCAAAATTCAGACCACATAAACCGCATCAAGCTGCCAATATACCATGACACAGAGAGACATCGTGTCGTTAGCTTGTCGTGAATGGAGTTCCGCTTTGCGACGTATCGTTGATACAGCTCGAAGGAAATGCCGATCCGCTTGAAAAACCTACTCGATGCTGTGCTACGATCGTTTCGTGAACGTCGATTGCAGATTTTTAACTCTAAAACTACCGAAGCGATCGAATGACCGTTTTAAAAGTTTATTTTAACAGTAGTTTGCAGACCAGGTGCCTCACGAATTCGAATGTGTTAAAATTTAGAGTACTTACTGTAAAACAGTAATGTTATATATATACTACTTGTAGGTGTATTACATATAGGTAGAACAAAAATGAGTTCTTTAGAATTTTTGAGATTGATCCGAATAATTGAATTGAATGATTGAATGATTGAATAATTGAATAATTGAATAATTGAATAATTGAATAATTGTATAATTGAATAATTGAATAATTGAATAATTGAATAATTGAATAATTGAATAATTGAATAATTGTATAATTGAATAATTGAATAATTGAATAATTGAATAATTGAATAATCAAATAATTGAATAATTGAAAACTAGAGGAACAGAAAATTTTAAGAATTGATAAATTGAAAAATCAATAATTGAGCATTTGAATGAATAATTGAATAATTGAATAATTGAATAATTTTAGGAATTTTAATTCCTAACGATTAGGGTCTATCGAAAACGATTATTGTTTGTTTCGCCAGGACTGATGTGGATGACAATCCGCGTATATTGGGGTTCTAATTTACTTATCTCAACAATATTCTCTAAAATCCTACACGAGCAGTCGATTAACCAGTTAACTGCGTTCGACGTATATACACGCCGATTAAAAACTTTATCTCGGTTAGCTTTTTATTAATATAAAAGCAGTACTGTTTATTAATATTGATATAAAGCAATACTTGTTTTACTTTATATCATCCGTGAAATTTATAATAGGAGCATTCGTTCGACGTATATATTCGGTGGTAGTTGATTTAAGTAACGTATCCCGCGAGAGATTTTCTGAAAAAGTAGCAGTTAGTTGACGAACCGGTATAGTTATTGATAATGATGTCTCGATATAAGCGAAAGTTCAGACCCGACAGATTCGTTTATATCGAGACAACCCTTTACACTCGAAAGATTCACCATTCGATTTAACACAATTTGAAATAAGTATTTTTTAGCTACGTACACAGTGTTCTATATTCAGAGTTAAATATTTTATACACAGTGTAACAGGCAATAGTAACAATTATTAACCCTAGATAGCTAAACTTAAATCAATGTTACTTAGAAACCAATCATCGACTACGAAATAAGAACAATTACATTTTCATATTTCCTTTATTTATATTAAACAAAGTGTTACTTAAGAGAAGTATTATTAAATTATTAAATGAAAATTAGCAATTTAATCATTTCATTTAGTAACATTAAAAGCTTTTCATAAATAACCTCGTTACGATAGTCGCATTTTACATTTAAATTTAAATTCGATAAAATACCTACAATTAGTTAATATAAATGCATAATATTTTATACAGAGATGGTAAAAGAATTTGATTTTTAATTTCAAATTGTTTTGAGCGATCTCAAATTTAAATTTTTCAGCTCAAACTTTGCGAAAATCTCTTTTACACCAAGTACTAAATTTTGAGAGGGTTAGCGAAAGAAAGAAAAATTTGTTGACCCACCCTAGTAAAATACACAATTCATAAATTAATATTTCACAGATTATCTAGTAACATACATTGTAATTCATGAACCTAACCATGTACTAACTTGTTAGAGAAAGAAGAAAAATTTGTTGAGCCACCCTGATAAATCATAAAGTACTTCACAGATTGATATTTCACACGTTACCTAATAACGTATTGTAATTCATAAACCTACTGTACTAACTTGTTAGAGGGTGAGAATTTTTTGAGCCACCCTAATATACACTTAACAATAAGTCACGATGAACTTATTCTCCTGAGCGCATATATGCGCCCGCAGTACTCAAAGACAACTGCCCGCATATATGCGCCGATAGGCAGCTGCCCACAAAATCGAGAATACATTCGAGTGCAAAGGGTTAAATTACGAGCGATCGGGTAACGTTCGAGGCACCGTGTTTCGAGGCGAATGTCGCCAATATCCTGGAAATGCCCAGGTGAGAACAACGAGAGTCTTCCACGAAGCAAGGACCAATGCTCTAGGCTCACGGAAAAACGTTCGAGCGCGGCGGCCGCGTACGCTGCCCTTCAGGGCAGCGAGGACGAGCTGGTGGCCGAGCAGGGTCTCGAGTCGGAGGACGCTGCCCTGAAAACGCCCGGCAGCGAAACGGAGGACACGGAGGACAACGGCGGGCAAATGGACGAGCCGTCGTCGCCGGGTCGGCGTTTCACCTTCCTCAGGCGTTTCCGGTCGCCCAGATTCGGCGAGGCCCACCACAAGAGGGTGCCCACGCCGATGAAGAGGAAATATCGCCGGAAGAAGAGCAAAGACGATATCATGAACAGCGACATGAACGCGGCCGAGGTCGAACCGCCTAGTTTGAACCAAGCCGGTGTGCCTGATCCTTACTATCCTATCTATCTACCCATCGATCAGGCCTTCAAGGCTAAATACGTGTTCCATCATAAGAAAGGGAAGACCTTCCAGGAGAGGCTGTACGTGTTCCTCGAACACCCGGGTGGATGGATCTGCTTCATCTATCATTTCACTGTGTGAGTACCACGCGGTTACTTTTAATTCGCACCTGCCGCATCCGACCTGAATTTAGGATCGTTGCTAATTATTGTACTCGAGAAAGTTTTTTGATTATGTGCGATGGAGAATTTATTTACTTTCACGATGTTATTGGTGCTTGATATGATATGGAATATAAGGGTGCAGGTACAAGTGTGAGTACATTAGGTACTTTATGCTTTGGGACTAGTGATTGAATGACTTGACTTCGATTTGGGTCAAGAATTAAATTGCGTTATTTCTAATTATTGCACTTGAGATTTTTTTTTATTATGTGCGATGAACGATTTATTTAGTTTCGCGATATGGAGTAAGAGGGTGTAGGTACAAGTATGGGAAAGTATTTTATTTTCTCCAAAATAAAATCTCCACCAAGAACCTCGTACAAATTGGTAAAGCAAATGTATCCACAAGAATCGTTGCACCCCGAATATCTCGAAGGACAAATATTTCGTCGATCTATAAAAGTGATGATCTGGAATAGAAACAGTTCGCTTTCCCGTGGCAACAAGTGAATCGAAATTCTTTGTGCAAGTCGAAGAGGCACGTCGAGGTCCTTTGACGACGATTCTTGCAGCTGCGAGTAAATACGTCGCACGTCGCCATTGTTCGATCGTCCTTTTGGTCCGTTCTCACGATAAAACGTGCCGGAAGTGTTCCTCGAACGCTTCTGGAAATCCCGATAGCGAAAGCTCTCGCGAAAGCCGCCATTGCTCTACCTATTCCTCCGATCAACATACACCGGATTTTCACCCTATTTCGTGTTGCGCCATCGAGGCTGCTGATTCTATGGCATGTGCGTCGATACTTCCGGTTCCCGTTTATAGCCACGTCCTACTAATGTCTACGTTACTAACAGGCATTTTGACGTCCATTTTGGAGAACCTCAAACCTGTCACGATAATCGGATATATTCACACTTTTGGGTATTGATTTAATATTTCATTTTGTTGAGGACGTTGATATAAGTACTTATTGTCCAATTTTACTTTTTGTGTGGATCAAATTTATTGTGAAAGGACCACTTACACAAAAGGAACATTCGCTTTAACAAAGAATTTGTCTCGTGATAAAATCTTTTTTGTATGTTACTATTACAAAATCTTCATTTTGTATATTATCATTTCAAGGTCTTGAATTTTGTGTACCATGACAAAACCTTGAATTTTTTATGTCAACGTTATAAAATACTGAACATTTTATGTCAGCATTACGAAATCTTCAATTTTATATACCAACGTAATAAAATTTTCAATTTTATGTACCAACATGTCGAAATCTTCAATTTTTCGTACCAACGCAACAAAAGTCTTGTAAGAACAAGAAAATATATTTAATTAATACAACTGTGTTAAACAAATACAATTATGTTTCACATAATGAACATAAATTATAAAATTTATTTCCACGTATATTGCCAAAAGGAGTCATAAGAGAATTTTATCACCGCGGTGTACGATAGCTATTTTTACTTTCGATAGAGTTCGGTAGAATCTCCGCCGATTAAACTGCATAATAAAAGAGACTAAAAGAAGCAGACGGATCGAAAGTGTCCTGTGTCGCGTCTTTTATCGTTCGAGCAACGCTATATTTCCGTTCAGGTAGCTATCGTAAAAGTCTATCTTTGATCCGCCCACTGTTCACCAGCATAAGTATCAAAATACTCGTCCCATGCATTATTCAACGCGACCGTTTTTCATTTTTCATCGTTTTTTTCTTTTTCTTTTATCAAAGTTGCCTTGAAGTGGTGCAACCCTTTAAATAATTCATTACGAAAACAACGTACGTACATACAACGTTGAACGGCATCGAAGCCGATCGATTCGCGTTTAACGTCGCATCTTTCTCGCCTTGCTCGGAAAATTATAATCCAATCGTTTATTATTTTCGTATGTTTCTGTCACTTTGTACAAGTTTGATCAATTGGGGAATATGATCGTTATTATTGATGGAACGTCTGCTTTATTTCAATTTTACGGACTAAGGGAATTTGAGTGGTTAAATGGTTAGCTACTTTTAAAATTTGAAATTTTAAGAATTTGAGAATTTAGAAATTTTTAGAATTTTAAGGATTGATCTCAATAATTGAAAAATTGAACAATTGAATAAAATCTATAATTCTCATAATCTGTAAATCTATGAATCTATGAATTTGTGAATTTGTAAATCTGTAATTGTAATAGTTCTTCGAAAACCTCTACCGCTATAAAACATAGCACTGAAGCTAATAACGCGACGACATAAATACCTCAGAAAACGTAAAAAAAACTAATTTCCATCACTTTCTTTCGCGCATTCAGAAATAACCTCGAGTGACCTTAATTGACCTGAATTCTTACCGCGTCTCACGATTGCAACCGTTCAAACGTACTATATCTGCGATAAAATTAAGTTGCAATATCATTCTCCGTATTTACCATCCGCGGTTCGTTATCGATCGAACGTAGAGATTTGTAAACAGCGACGTTTCACGTTTGATCGTTCCTCGTAAAATGCAGCGTGCATTTCCGTATCGGCGCCGATGAAAGATCGATCACGATGTGAACGGTCGGACAAGCTCCGTTTGATTTCTGGGAATCGACGGAGCGAATCCTCGGCCCGGGGTAATTACCACGTATTCGTTCGCCTGTATAAGTAATTTATTAGCGAGCGATAGCTCGTTAAGTAACGACGAGAGCAGCGTTAACGAAGCCGGTTCACCGTGAAACACGCTTTAAGATGGCGTGACGGCCGACTATAATTCTGACGTGCACCCATCGGGCCACCCTGGCTTTGCGGGTCACCTTCGTCGACCTACTATGATAATTGTCCACGTTCAGACCCGTTTTCCCTATTTTTTTCCCCTACGATGCACTACGCGTTCCGATGTGTTACCTTACTGCATATCGAATCATCAATTTGTGGAACCTAGATTGTTCCGCACGATTTCATCACCGCAAGGATTTGCATGTCCACTTGAAGATTAAGGTCTTATGAAAATGTCCGCGTAGGCGTTTCATCGATATTCCTAATTTGAAGTGACTGCTGATTATGACAATGTTGATGCACGTATACTCTACCATGATTTGATGACAAACATGCTGCAAAACTTGGTACATATCAATTTGCAGCTTAATGTCTGGACAAGATTACATTAACGTTTCATCCTTTTAAATTAATGTTGCTATTTGTCCATTATAGCAGGTAGTGGACAATTTTGATGTATGTTTAAGGTCTAGCAGGATTTGATGACATAAAAATATTGCAAAATAGTACTTGTATGATATCAATTTATAGCTTAAAGTCTGAAGAGAATGACTATTTATGTAGTTTAATGATGTTTTTAATGTAAAGTTGCTATTTATTAATTATAGCAAGTAGTAGACAATTGTGATGTACATTTAAGGTCTAGTATGATCTGATGACATAAAAATGTAGCAAAATAGCACTTGTATGATATCAATTTATAGCTTAAAGTCTGAAGAGAATGACTATTTATGTAGTTTAATGATGTTTTTAATGTAAAGTTGCTATTTTTTAATTACAGCAAGTAGTAGACAATTGTGATGTATGTTTAAGGTCTAGCAGGATTTGATGACATAAAAATGTAGCAAAATAGCACTTGTATCATAACAATTCATAGGTTACCGTCTGAAAAGAATGACTATATACATATTTCATGAATCTTTTTAATGTAAAGTTGCTATTTGTTAATTATAGCAAGTAGTGGACGATTTTGATGTACATTTAAGGTCTAGTATGATCTGATGACATAAAAATGTAGCAAAATAGCACTTGTATCCCATCAATTTATAGCTCAGGATGTGAAGAAAAAGACTATATAAAAGTTTCATTGACTTTCTTAATTTATAGTTGCTACGTGTCAATTATAGCAAATAGTACACGATATTAAAATAAGTTTGAAGCCATTTGATGACATTAAAATGTTGCAAGTAAAATATAATATAAATGTACCACTAAAATATAATAAATTATTGATGGCATGTACCACTAAAATAAGTAAAACGAGAGCATATTAAATTTTAGAATTTTATATAAACGATTCCACAAACATATAAAATTATCCTTCATAAGAATTCCAAGAATCACATCTCCCAAACATTTTTTTACTCGTCTTCTAACACCCTCCCCTTTACCATCGCAGTTTTCAAAGTCCAATTTTTACGATGAACTCGTTTCGGAGTAGACAACGATAGATCACTGTTGGTAAACCAAAGGGAGAAGTGTCGTTAATAATGCGTCGATCGCATACCACTTAATGAAGCTGCTCGACCAACAAGGTTTAAGTTCTCGAGTAGCCCTTCAGGATGAAGAGCCCATCGATGCTCCACGTCGAGAACACGCTTCCCAAACAGAGTATCCTGGAATGTACCAGCAAATCCCGCCAAAAGACCATTTTAAACTTGAACAACAAATCTGACACGCAATAAAATCTGAGTAAAATATGTTGGAAATTGGAACATGTCGAAAAACATTTGAACAAATTTCTGAATTTTTGGGTTAGGTATAAAATAATACAGAGATAGTTAGGTATATAGTGATATTTCGGGTATGAAATAGTATAGAGATATTTAGGCGTATAGTGATATTTCAGGTATGTGATAATATTGAGATATACAGATGTATAGTAATATTTCATAGAGATAGTGTACAGTAATACTTCACATATACATATGACAGATATATACAGAATATATAATATTTCAGAAATAATAATAATGTGGAGGTACATATAATAATACTTCAGGTATATAATAATATAAAGATATATAGGTATATAGTAATATCGCAAATATATAGAATAATATAGAAGTACATAATATACAGTAACATTTCAGCTATATAATAATATAGAGACATACATTAATAGTCAAGTAAGTATGCAGTAAAATAGTTAATCACTAAATCTAACCTTCAAATCTGTGCACAATAATATAATACAAGTTACGGTTAGAAGAGTATATAAAAATTCTGAAGAATTGTTGCAAAAATGAAGAAAGAACGAATAAATAAATTATGCGAAACTCGAGTTCTGGCAACGAACGAAAAACAGATACACATTTGCGGAAATGAACGACGCGTTCGACACTGGTGTCCAGCGACAAAATGAAAGACGTTTCCGTGGCAATTTCCGATCGTGACATTTCTTGTCACCAAAATCTAGATAGCATAGTTTATCAGAAAATTTCCAAATGTTCTCAAATTCACAATTTTGTACATTCCAAAATTTTCAAACTCTCAAAATCCCGAATTCGCGATTTGATTCTGAGATACACAAATGTTCAAGTTTAACAATCTTCAAATTCTTCAAGTTTTCATATTCTAAAATTCTAAAATTCTGACATTCTAAAATTCTAAAATTCTAAAATTTCCAAGTACCAAAATTCCCAAATTTTCACATTTCCACATTCCCACATTTCCTAATTCCTAAATGCCCGAATTCCCAAATTTCCCAATTCCCACATTCCTAAATTCCCACATTTCCAAATTCCCAAATTTCCCAATTCCCACATTCCCAAATTCCTAAATTCCCAAATTCCCAAATTTCCCAATTCCAAAGTTCCCAAATTTCTAAATTCCCAAATTCCCACATTTCCTAATTCCTAAATGCCCGAATTCCCAAATTTCCCAATTCCCACATTCCCAAATTCCCAAATTTCCCAATTCCAAAGTTCTCCAATTTCCAACTTCCCAAATTCCCACGTTTCCTAATTCCTAAATGCCCGAATTCCCAAATTCCCAAATTCCCAAATTTCCAAATTCTCAAATTCCCAAAATCCCAATTTCCCAAATTCCCAAATTCCCGAGTTCTCAAATTTCCAAATTCCAAAGTTCCCAAATTTCTAAATTCCCAAATTCCCACATTTCCTAGTTCCTAAATGCCCGAATTCCCAAATTTCCCAATTCCCACATTCCCAAATTCCCAAATTTCCCAATTCCAAAGTTCTCCAATTTCCAACTTCCCAAATTCCCAAATTCCCAAATTTCCAAATTCCCAAATTCCCAATTTCCCAAATTCCCAAATTCCCAAATTCCCAATTTCTCAAATTTCCAAATTCCAAAGTTCCAAAACTCCCAAAATTCTCAGACCTCAAATTCCCAAATTCCAAAATTTCCAAAATTCTCCAAACTGCTAAATACTCAATTTCTACAACGTTCAAAGTTCCAAAGTTCTTTAAATCCTCAAAATTCCCAAAATTCTCCTAATCTTGAACTCCCAAAATTTCAAAAATCCTGCAAATTCTCCAATTTTCAACTTGCCAAAAGTTTCACAATCTTGACAGTTCAAGAATTCTCAAACTACCAAAGTTTCAAAAATTCCCAAATTCCTTTTACTTCTTCCTAAAAAATTTCACGAATTTTTCTTTATTCCCTGGCAACATTTCTAAATCCGGAAATTTCCAGATACGAAATGTTCAATCGGTACGGTATTCGGCTTGTTACAAAGGGTCGTTCGGAGAGAGCCGAGCAAATTCAACAGATAACAGCCGACGATAGCGTAAAAAGAACGAAACGACGTCGGTACCGATTTAATCGCGACCCGTATTTTTCCACGAATCATCGTCGTTGAAAATTCATGAAACGTCGAACGTGTTACTTTCGTCGCGGTGTTCATTATCAGCCGGCCACAGCTGGGTCACGGGAAAGGAGGCTTATTTATAAGCACGGCAAAACTTATATGAATGCATTACGTATCGATTTGAGCCGTTCCATCATCAGGACATTCATGTCCGTTCCACGGTTTTGCAATTCACGCGATCCTTCCACGAATATACCCCTTTAACGACCTCTCTATTTTTAACCGACCAATATTTTCGCAATATTTCAGCCATTTACAAAATCGGTAATTATGCGGAACAGCTACTTTTCCCAATTTTTATCTTTTTTCGCAAATTTCCTCGTAAAAGTTTTATGACTCCGATACTCGATTGAGGAGGTTAAGTTTGGGTAATTATGCAGGGTAATGTATTTTTAACTGACTAATATTTTGGCAATTTTTCAGCTATTTACAAAATCGGTAATTATGCGGAATAGGTACTTTCCCGAATTTTTTTTTTCGCAAATTTCCTCGTAAAAGTTTCATGACTCCGATACTCGATTGAGGAGGTTAAGTTTGGGTAATTATGCAGGGTAATGTATTTTTAACTGACTAATATTTTGGCGATTTTTCAGCTATTTACGAAATCGGTAATTATGCGGAATAGGTACTTTCCCCAATTTTTATATCTTTTCGTAACTTTCTTGGTAAACAGCTTTGTTCTGCATCCGACAATGGTAATCGGGAGAGGATAGGTTCGGTTTGGTTAGGTTAAACTAACTTTCTTTTCAACTAGCTTTGTTCTGAATACAACTGTGATAAAGCAGGTTAGGTTTGGTTCTGTTAGGTTTCTTTGCAAGTATGTACTGCATACAACAACGATAATCAGTCGGGGGAGGTTAGGTTAGGTTAAGGTAATTATGCAGAATAGGTTACATATTGCTGCGAATGTATAACGATAAACATAATACGAAATTTATGTATTTTGTCAAACGTAGACTTCATAAGTTAAAGGTTTAATAATTAATGAAATTATCGAAAACATTTCTTATTAATTCTTTAATTCTTAAATTCGTAATGCAATTTTTTTGAAATACAAATTTGTATATAATTTATATTCTATACAATAAATTAAAGTTTCTAGACAAAATTTTGTACAACTTTAACTTAGAATTTGAAATTGTGTCATAATAAATGTCAAGGGACGTTTTAAATAAATTTATTTAATGATTGTGTTTGAACAACGATTTAATCTTGATTGTTTGTGGGGAGAGAATGGATTCACCGGAGCATGATGAGAACTTATCTCTAATCCAGTGACTATGGTGTCGTCAGTCGCTTTGGAAGTTTCTTGCCTCCAAAGGTTAATATCTGTCCAAAAAAATTAATGCGACGAATTCATCCTCCTGTTTTTACGTCGATGTAATTACAGTTTCTTGTTTCGGTGTTTTACCCTAAGATTAATAGTCGGAACAAGTTGAGAGATACGCAGTATAAATTAGGAGAGATGCGATACGCGGTTGAGAAGTTGGAAATGGTGTATTTGAAGATTTATTGACGATTTGGAGATTTCAGAATGTGGAAATTTGAGAATTTGGAGATTTAAGAATTCGGAAATTTCAGAATTTAGAAGTTTGACATTTTGGAAATTTGAGAATTCGGAAATTTGAGAATTTGGAAATTTGAGGATTTGGAAATTTGGGAATTTGGAGATTTGAGAATTTGGAAATTTGAGAATTCGGAAATTTGAGTTTCTACATTTAAAAATTTGGAAATTTGAGAATTCGGAAATTTGAGGATTTGGAAATTTGGGAACTTGGAGATTTGAGAATTTGGAAATTTGAGAATTCGGAAATTTGAGTTTCTACATTTAAAAATTTGGAAATTTGAGAATTTGGAGATTTGAGAATTCGGAAATTTCAGAATTTAGAAGTTTGAGATTTTGGAAATTTGAGAATTCGGAAATTTGAGAATTTGGAAATTTGAGGATTTGGAAATTTGGGAATTTGGAGATTTGAGAATTTAGAAATTTGAGAATTCGGAAATTTGAGTTTCTACGTTTAAAAATTTGGAAATTTGAGAATTCGGAAATTTGGGAATTTGGAGATTTGGGAGTTTGTAAATTTGAGAATTCGGAAATTTGAGTTTCTACATTTAAAAATTTGGAAATTTGAGAATTCGGAAATTTGAGGATTTGGAAATTTGTGAATTTGGAAATTTGAGAATTCGGAAATTTGGGAGTTTGTAAATTTGAGAATTCGAAAATTTGGGAGTTTGTAAATTTAAAAATTAGAAAATTTGAGCGTTCCAAAACATAAAATCTGCAATTTGAGGAGTAAAAAATTTAAGAATTTGGAAATTTGTGAATTTGGAGATTCGAGAACTTGAAGACATAGAAATTTGATAAATCTAAAAGCGCAAATTATAAATCTTAAAAATGTAGGAAATCTAAAATGTAAAAATTCCAAAATTTTGTAAAGGTCTCAAAACATTTAAAAATTAGAAAAATCTATAATAATATTTTACTATATTGAATACCATAAACCTTCACCGGCTAACAAAAAAAAAAAATAAACATTGCACGAAACTGTTATACATAAAAGCGAAAAGAATTTCCATCGTGGTTTTGTACAGAATAAATAAAATCTTTTTGTATTCAAAAAAACGGCACACGGTTAGCGTCGAGTGACAATATACAGAAACAACATTCGCGTTGCGTTATATCCTTTCCATGCCAACGATAAAAATGTTCGACTTGCAATTTCTATAAATTTATTTAAACTTCTATAAATATTCATCCTATGCAGTCTATGACCAAAACTGAAAAATGAGAAGAAAAAAGGGGAATATTGTGTTTGCACACTAGCGTGTTCAGTGAACGCAATATTAAACGAAAAAAGTTTTCATCGTATCGATCGATTGAATGAATGCATTAAACTCGATCTAATCGAAGATATATTTTTTGTTCTTTTTGCAGGTTCATGGTGGTATTGGTGTGCCTCATATTTAGTGTTTTGTCAACGATAGACCAATACAGTAACTTCGCGAACGAAACCCTGTTTTGGATGGTAAGTATTTATTTATACGTAATTATTTATTCATTAAGCGGAGATACGTACTGATTCGTGTTATGTATTTGATTCGACAATCAATATAATAGAATGTGTTCTATAGGATTTATCTGTTTAAATAGATAATTGATATTATTGATTCGTACTGTTAATTCGAGAAATTACTATTATTATTTATTTATCTGTGGTTTATTTATGGATAACAAGGATTATGTTTCTGTCGCTTTATCAATAACAAATCGGGGTTTATTCATTGTAATTTATTGACTGACTTTGTAGAATTTGGAAATTTGAAAAATTAACAAATTAAAAATTTGAATTTTGAAATTTTGAAATTTTGACATTAAGAAATTCGAAATTTGGAAATTTTTGAATTTGACTTTTGAAATTTGAAAATTTGGGAATTTAGAAATTTGGAAGTTTGGAAATTTGGAAATTTGAAAATTTGGATATTTTCGAATTTGACTTCTGAAATTTGAAAATTTGAAAATATGGAAATTTTCGAATTTGACTTCTGAAATTTGAAAATTAAAAAATTTGAAAATTTTCGAATTTGACTTCTGAAATTTGAAAATTTGGAAATATGGAAATTTTCGAATTTGACTTCTGAAATTTGAAAATTTGAAAATTTGGAAATTTCCGAATTTAATTGCTGAAATTTTGAAATTTGAGAAGTTCAAAATGTTGAAATTTTGAAATTTGAAAATTTGGAAATTTGTGGATTCAGAGAACTTCTAATTCGAACACTGATTTCTGCAATATCATGCGAGGCAATATAACGAGAGCCGTCATTAGCAAACTTAACAATGCTTCGTTTTGAAATTTTCCTCTAAATAAATTTTTAAATTTCTATGTACATTAAATGAAGGGATCCCCAAGCTGGGAAATAAATATATTAATAATTAACGCGATTAATTATCGTACATGTGCGCATTTATATGAAATATTCCTGGCAAGCGAAACGATTGAAACTAAAATCATAAACGAGCTTGGCTAAAATATTATTTCGACGAAAACACAAATGATATTCTGCAAACATTTACCGGGTAACGCGAGCGTTTCCATTATGTCCTATCAGAGAATCAAATTACGCAATCAAAGCAATTATTTGCTTTCACTTCGTTCACGAAATTCATTTTTCTGTTTGTTTATGATCGACACAGTATTCTGATTTTATAAATCTTCACTTACTCAATAATAATGATACTCGTTAATTACTTTTTATTAATTTACCATTTAATTAAACATTTATTAATAAACACGTAACAGATATAGGTATACATACACAGTATTACAAAATGTAAAATTACGTCAAATTACAATACTCAGCATTAAAAAACATGAAATCACGATAAATTATAACAGATGAAATATTTATTTCATGACCACATATTTTCGTATACCACAAAGATTATAAAAGAGAATGAAAAATATTAAAAACAGTAACGATACTAAAAGCGTAAAAACTTGACAGCTAATTGAACGAAGAATATTCTTGAATAAAAGGGGTGCAAATATTAACACGCGATGTTTGAGACGCGAATAAACAAATCGATAGGCGAAAGTAGCCAACTGACGGAACGCGAGCGAGAAAGAAAGAGAAAAGAGAAAATTACCCCGACCAAACGATAATCGTAATAACAGAGGGAGGTATTTCCGTGATGACTTTCTAGGCTGTCGCAGTCATTAGTTTCCTGTGTTCTTAAAATAAATGTGCAACGAGCGCGACAATATACATATAAAGATGCTATATCGATTGTACGACCTTTATTGTAACGCTGCGACGCCCTGGAAAAATGGGGACATCGATGACAGAATCGCGGTGTCGTGAAGCACCGTGAAACTTTCATGTTTTTAGGATGCTTTAGCTTCGTGTTACGTCATCCGGCCAATCGTGGCCAATGCCTTTTTTCATTTTGATACGCGATATCGAAACTTTACACTAGATTGCAACGATAAGGTTCACTACACATTCAAATCTAATTCGTAAATGTCTCTTTTTAATTTCTGAATTTTCGAGTCTTCCCACTTAATTTCTACATATATGGTTTTTATCATTCTTAATTTTCAATTTTAATATTTTTCATTTATATTTTTTTTTAATTCTACTCCGTAAATTCCGAATTCTACAAATCCTCTATTTCTAGGTTACCAAACTTTTACATTTCAAAATTGTTCTAGTTCAGAAATTTCGAAAACCCCAAACTCCTAGATTCGCAAATGTTCCAATCACCAAATTTCTACATCGACAAGTCCCTAGATCTGCAAAATTACTAGAGCTCCAAATCTATAGATTTCCAAATCCCTATATCCAAAACTCCCTAGATCTCCAAATCCCTAGATCCCCAAATCCCCAGATCCCCAAATCCCTAGATCCCCAAATCCCTAGATCTCCAAATCCCTAGATTCCCAAATTCATATGCCTAAAAATCCCTATATCTAAATATCCCCGAATCCCCAAATCCATGTGCCCAAAAATCACTAGATTCAAAAATCACTAGCTCTAAAAATCCCTAGATCCTAAAATCCCTAGACCCCAAAATCCCTATATCCCTAAGTGGAAATATTCCTAAATCCAAAAGTCCCTAGATCCCTAAATTTGCAAATCCTTAGACGAAAAATCTGTACATCCCAAAATCCATAAATCCGTGTACCCATAAATCTCTAGATCACCAAACTTCTACTGTTCAAAATCCCTAGATCGTAAAGTCTCTGGTTCGAAGAGTCCCTAGATGCACATTTCCGTAAGTCTCCAAATCCCAAAGCCTGCGAATTCTCGACTCAGCCGCAGGTCTTAAGATCCTTCGAGATCGTTAAAAATCGAACAGCGTAATATAGTATTCATCCTTGATTGGCATATTTTCCCTAGGGAATTGTTATTCGCCGTAGACCGTACGCCCAATCAATTATAATGACCGGGCAAGAGTGAAATTCGCTCGGCAACGACTCCCGCTGACATTTAGACCTCTCTGTCGAGGTGTTCGTTTGTCGTGGCACGGTTATCAACGATTTTGCAATTACAACTTGCCGCCGGCCGCGATTTCGGCCGATTTCTCGATGCAAATCGCTCGTCGGTTGTTTATCATGCGCATAAAATCAACCAGCCCGGACTGCGAAGTTTGCTGATTACATGAAAGATTCGCGGATCTCGGGCTTCCTTGCACGAATCCATTACACGATAGTACCGCGACTCGGATATCGCTTCAGCTTTCCACTCTCTAAGTACGTGGTCATCGATTAACCCGGGTGAGCCCACAAATCTTTCCGAAATATTCTCATGATACACGAAACAGCATAAACTGTGCTATACATCTTTTACGATGCGTTATACAATAAATGCGCCGTGAGAATTCATTTATATTAATAATAGAAATTAGAGACTATCCGTAGATCTAGATACACCTAAATTCTAATATTCTCACTTCCTGGTTTTTACTAGTACTTGATATCCCCAGATTCTTAGATCTCCGTACAAAATGTGTGAAATTCTTACATCTCCATATCTCTTGATCCCGATATCTCTAGATCGCGATATCGATATAGCCCCAAATCCCTAGATCCTCAAATCCCTACAGCCCCAAAACCCTAGATCCCCAAATCACTAGACCCCCAAATCCCAAAATTCCCAGATTTCCAAATTCCAAAATCCCTAGATCCCCAAATACCAAAATGCCTAGAATCTTAAATCCCAAAATCCCTATATCCCCAAATTCCTCAATCCCCAAATCCCAATATCCCTAGAATCCTAAATCCCGAATTCCCTATGTCCCCAAATCTGTAGACCCCCAAATCCCTAGATCTCCAAATTCCAAAATCCCTAGAATCCTAAATCCCGAAATCCCTAGACTCCCAAATCCCTAGACCCCCAAATCCCTAGATCTCCAAATACCAAAAGTCCTAAAATCCCTAGATTCCCAAATCCCTAGATCTCCAAATCCCTAAATCCCCAAATCCCTAGACCTCCAAATCCCAAAATCCCTAGAATCCTAAATCCCAAAATTCCTAGATTCCCAAATCCCTAGATCTGCAAATCCCCAAATACCTAAATTCCCATATCCCTAGATATAGAAAACTTGCGTATTCCGTTTCTGTAATACTAATCTTGAAAAAAAGCTCGATCGATAATAATATCAGATAAAATTTCTCGGTACAGCGAATGTAATGTGCGAAAGCAAATTAATACGGAGCATATAAAAAAAAGTACTTTAATTAAAAATTTATTTGCCAGCGCAGCATAAATGCGAGGTTAATTAAATGAATCTTACAATCAGTTGTGAATTCAGTCAGCTTGAATGCGTTGTAGAACACGATAAAAATGATAGCGACGGAATAATATAGTTGGCACTGTGTTCATGTTATAGGAAATATGTCTGGTGGTGTTTTTCGGTGTGGAGTACATGGTGAGACTATGGAGCGCGGGCTGCAGGTCAAAGTATATGGGTTGCTGCGGCAGGCTGCGGTTCATACGGAAACCGATTTGTATCATAGGCAAGTATCATTTGTATCAGACCGTTTCTCTAATGCACATGGGGACATTTCAATCAGCCTCTGCCCAAACTAATCCAATATTCGCATTGTCCCGTTGTCCTGCGGCAAAATTGGATCGGGAATGTTGCAGATCGTTTGTGACGAAAGGCAGACGCAACGTCAAAACTGCTTAGAATCACATGCTCGTTCGATTATCGCGTATATCGGGCAACGGTTGGGGAAATCGATCAATCGCTACTCGAACGTGACACGCGTTATTACGAATGAATAAAGATGCGTTTAAACTGGATGACGCAAATGACGATATTAATACATTTTGCCTCTTTTCTATGGAACGGAAATTTCTTTATACTACGATCTTATAAGCTTTGATATTAAAGATCTTATGATTCTCACTTTCGTTTTTAAATGTAGGGATTTAGCACTTGTAGAAATTGGGGGATATAGGACGTAGAAGTATCTGATAAGTATATCAGAGAATAGATATGAAGAATATAGTAATTTGAGATGTAGAAAATGGAGAATATAGAGACTTTCTCGTGGATTTTTATTCAGGAATATATACCCCAAAATCCATAATTCCCAAAAATACCTAAATTTTACAAATCCACTAATCCAAAAATTCCTGAATGTTAAACATTTCGAATTCTAAAAAATCTCCAAATTCTCAAATCCTAAAAGTCAATAACTTTCAAAACCCCCAAATTTCAATAAATTCTCTAATCCTGAACATTGCAAAACTTTCAAAAATTCTCAAATTCTAAAAGTCTAAAAAATTCCTAAAACCCATAAATCCCCAAATCCCAAAAATCCCAAAACTTCAAAAAATTCTGAAATCCTACAAATGTCAAATATTCCTAAAACCCAAATATCCTCAAATTCCATAAATCCCACAAATCCTCAAATTTCATAAATTCACAAATCCCCAAATTCCATAAATCCCATGAATCCCATAAATTCCCAAACCCGATATGCAAAAAATCTCCAAAACCCAAAAATCCCAAGAAACCCTAAATCCTAAAAGTTTCTTACATCCCAAAAATCCCCAATTCCCATAAGTCCCATCTCCAAATTTCTGCAATAAATTTTGATTTCACCCAAAATAATTTATATTTCTTTCTCTTATCGAAAAGCGCAGGGCTTTTTTACAAGGTAGGTTGAATGTGTTGTCGCGTAACGTCATTTAACCCCGTTATTGATCGCGTTTTTTAGCCGGATCGCATAATTGAATCGCGTGAAAGTATAGGGTAAGATCGGCTGATCGAAAACGACGCCGCTCGTTCGAGTGACGTTCAACGCGATTCGCGATTAAATGAACTTTACGAGCGACTAAATTGTAACACCTAACCGGATATTAATCGAACCAGGCATCGCGTGTGTACACGTAAGGCCGATTACGTGCGCTCTAGATTTCCATGGGGTATTCAGCATATCGTGGCATGGTGCAACGAATTACTATATCGATCTATTCACCCGTTCTCCAAAATGTCCTCGAATTCAACCATTCATCGATTTCTTCGCTTAATCCCATATTTTCAGAATCATCCCCTTCGTGAACCACGTTTCAAATTATCTGACATGACACTTAATTTTAGTAGAAAAAAAATAACAAGAATTCTGGTTTAGAAATATTTTTATTGAAACTTTACTGTTATAGCAATGTAAGAAAATTGTAAAAACAAATGGGAGACCATGGCAGGTGTAAGAAATTACATTTTCTAGAATTTAATCAATTTATTATTATAATAAATTTTTCTTCAATTTCATACCAAATTATAAAATGTAATATTTCTTGTCTAACTCGAGATACATAGCGAAATGTATACATTTTTTAAAGAATGCATGAAATATTTATGTTTCAATATACATTTATTAAAAAATGTGTGAAATATTTATATTTCAATATGTATCTGAAGAGAGGTCGGTAGTAAAAGCGATACGTGTCGAATGTTTTTTGGAGCATTATTTCCCATCAAAATTGGCACGTATGGGATCAATACATCCTTTTATAGGACAGACAGGTTTGCTTTCATATTGTTTTTTTTTTAATATATTCCATCAATCCATCATGTCTGATTTTTTCATAAATACTAAAGAAGTAAGCGAGGTATTTTTTATCTTCTTTGCGTGGATTCTGTTCGGAGGTTTGTTTGTAAAATAATTTGTTTTAAAAAATAACAAAACTGAATTATTCGTACACAAAATAAGTCGATAAAAACTATTTTATAAATTAACTATACTTGAATATATTTGATATTTAAATACATGTGAGACAATAAGAACTATTTTATAAAACAGACTTTGTATCACATTTACTCCTGAAGTTCCACATATTATAAGATACCACGTATTTTTATCCAAATTGCAACAAATGTTAAGTTCAGTTGATTCTAATGTCTGAAATTAATTTGGATTGTTCTCAGATTTAATTGTGGTGGTCGCGTCTATGGTGGTATTATCGGTGGGGAGCAATGGCCAGGTTTTCGCCACTTCCGCAATAAGAGGCATCCGATTTTTGCAAATATTGCGAATGCTTCACGTCGATCGACAAGGTGGCACGTGGAGGCTTCTTGGATCTGTCGTTTTCATTCATCGTCAGGTACGTTTCTTAATTTATATTATACAATTTTTCACTTTCAATTTTCAATTCCTTAAACTCTCAAATTTCATCATTTTCAAACTTCCAAATTTTTATACTCTCAAATCTTCATATCCTAAATTTCTAAATTCCCAAATCCCCAAATCCTGAATTCTCCAAATCCCAATTCCACAGATCCCAATTTCCCAGATCTCAATTCCCCGAATCCCAATTCCCCAAATCCTACTTCAACAAATCCCAATTCCCCAAACCCAATTCTCCAAATCCCAAATTCCCCAAATCCTAAGTTCCCAAATTCCAATTCCTTAAATCCCAGTTTCCCAGGTCCTAATTCCCCAGATCTGAATTCCCCAAATTCCAATTCCCCAAATCTCAATTCCCCAAATCCCAATTCCCCAAATCCCAATTCCCCAAATCCCAATTCCCCAAATTCCCAAATCCCAATTCCCAAATTCCCCAAATCCCAATTCCCCAAATCCCAATCCCCCAAATCCCAATTCCCCAAATCCCAACTCCCCAAATTCCAATTCCCCAAATCCCAATTCCCAAATCCCCCAAACCCCCAAATCTCAATTACCAAATTCCAATTTCCCAAATTCCCAAAATCCCAAATTCATAAAACAAACGATTCTCAACGAACCATCCTGTCCACACATAGCCTCGCTCATTCAATACTCGACTTCTCACCCAGCATCAAATGTGACTCATTAACCACCGGACAAGTGTCAATAATTAAACTCTGCGATGTCCCAATTTCTTTAAACGAACCGTTCTATTTCTACCATAAATTCTGGCGCATTTTTCTTTTTGTCTCATCGAGCGCACTATAATTATTCAAAACGACCGTTGAATAGCTTAATTTTCAATCCGAATGACAAACAAGCTTCAATTGTTCGCGTGCAAGTAAATTGACCCGGATCTTTTGTGCCATGCCTTCAGTGTTATTACGGGGGGATATTATTTTAATTGTCAGCAGAAAAACCGCGCGATTACAGATGTACCATGTTTGTGACCTCTTGACCGTTGGTCGTTTACAGGAGCTGATCACGACGTTGTACATCGGGTTCCTAGGTCTTATTTTCAGCAGCTACTTCGTGTATCTGGCCGAAAAAGATGCTGTTGGGCCCGATGGAAAAACAGACTTTTCCAGCTACGCCGACGCGCTGTGGTGGGGAGTGGTTAGTACTGTCATCGATACATTTTTATTAGTACATTAACCTCTTAAGTACGACATGCCACTATAGTGGCTTCCGCAGATACCATCTCTCTGTATGACGACATAACCGAGATTACGATAATAAACCAGGTAGAACAAATTCTTAAAATAAATTCGTAAAATAGAGCAAATTAAAAAAATTCCCAAAGTAAACTAAATTTTGTCGAAATTAACGAAAATAATGTACACGAAAGAGTCAACCCCTTGCCGCACTGTAACGATTCTGACACGTGACGCACTCACAGTTCAAACGTACAAATTTCACTCGGATTTTGAATACATTTCAATTTGAAGTTTGAGTCCAATTATAATATGCAAAGTCAAAGATCCCTGAATACAAAACTGACATAATATTTCAACTTCCATTATTTGTTTTAACCTCTTAGGAACGACGCGCCACTATAGTGGCTTTCGCGGACATCTCTCTGTACAACGGTCCACTATAGTGGCTTTCGCGAATGTCATCATTGATCACATAGCGCCATAGTGGATCACTCTACTGGCTCCCCCACCGTTTCAATCGAATGATCGTTTTCATATGTTTCGATACGCACTTTTTTACCTTCACCACGTTTTATAAGAGTATTAACAAATCCCACAAAAGTACATTACATGTAAATAAAAGGTAATGCCAAGTTTAGGCACCATGGACCTCTTTGCACTAATACACGATATTGGAAACATTTGGAAATGTTTTGTGAATTTTCTAAAAAAGTAAATTATCAAAGTTAAAGCATATCTTTGGGAAAAATTATAATTTAATCATCAAAAACGTCATTCCAATGTACTCGCGTAGAGAACAGCATTGTCCGCCATGTTATTGTCCTGTCATTATTTTGTTGTATCATTTACGCGTAACTCAGCGTAACTCGTTAATTTCGAGACCTAAAATTTTGCAAATTTTCCTGGATTTCCAAACGCTGGAATTATCAAGGTTAAAGTACATGTATCATGTCTTTGGGAAAAATTATAATTTAGTCATCAGAAACTTGTCCACCCTAATTCTAATTATAAAAATAATCAATTTGATTCACATCACAATCAGAAGATGTATAAAAAGAATCCAAATTTCCGATGAGAAGAATGCAGTTGCCTTAAGAATGAAAAGATCGTATCGATAAGCGGTGTCTGTTTCCATTGAATCGTATCGATGTGCAATACGCGCGTTCGGCTCGTTCGATTTCTATTTACCGGAATAATTAATTCGGTCCAGCTGCCAAGCTGAAACGGGCCTCGGACTGTACAGTTTAATTGTATGCGAGCCGTTCGCAAATGTTTATTAAGCGGTCACCACTAATCACTCGGAAAATATATATATTTGTATTCGTAACCGTCGAATGGGCAACGCGAGCGATCGATGAAGCCGAAGGCCGAACGACGATTTAAACGTGGCTTGATTAACGTCACGTCGTCGATTGTCGTCGTTCGATCGTTGTCCGATTTTCCAGAGAATTTGCCTCGATGAAAATGCTGGAAAATACTCCGGCAGAGAATCCGAACGTTCCTGGCACGATGCGATCCAGCAAATCGAAACTTTGCTCTTCTTTTTTATTTTTAATCCGTCCTCGATTACCACTGCTCGTCAGGCAATTTTTTTTTTGCTCTCAAACGAATTGCCGAGGTGTTCAAACTTGTCGAAATAAACGAAACGGATAAGGTGAATCGGGACTTACCGATGCCAACTCACGAGTTGGTGCGTGAAGAGACCCAGGCGTTTAAAAGAGTTCCAATTGGTCAAAATAGAAAAATGGACGTCAATTATTTTTGAATTATTTATTCGTATGTTTGTTGGGTGTGTCAAATAAAGGTGTGAAAATTTGAAAATTTTAATATTAAATTTTAATAAGTTCATGTATGAATTTCATCGATATTCGAATGTGGTTGGTGGTTGTAGCAGGGGAGTACTAGACGATAACAGGATTTATTGTAATGTGATAATGGTTTTATTTTGCAGATTACCGTGACCACAATTGGCTACGGTGACACTGTCCCACAAACGTGGATGGGAAAGATAGTCGCTTCGTGTTTCAGCGTATTCGCCATATCCTTTTTCGCACTTCCAGCCGTAAGTATATTAACTTTTTCAAAATTCCAAATTTGGATATTTAGTGGTTTTTATAGTGTAGAGGTTTGGTCATTTTCTGAGATGTAAAATTCATCAATTTTTCAGATTTTCTAATTTCAAATTTGTAAAGTTTTCAATTTCTGAACCCCAGATCCTCAAATCCTAAGTCCTCCAATCACCCAAATCCCCAAATGTCCAAATATTTCAATCTCACAAACCCCAAATCCCTAAGTACCCAGATTCTCAAACTTCTAAACCTTAAATTTCCATATTTCTCAATTCTCACCGCCCAAAATTCTTAAATTTCCAAATTTCCGAACCGAAATTCCTCAAATCTTCAAATATAAAAACTACAAGAAAAGAAAATTTGAGATGTAAAAAATGTCAAATATAAAAATGTCTCGACAACAAATCCTATCAATGTAACAAGAGTAGTGCCGTCAATATAACAAGAATTGTGACAAATAACAAGGTATAAAATTTCGCAAGGTATAAACAAAATGGGCGCTTGTTTGTCGCAGGGCATACTGGGTTCTGGTTTCGCGTTGAAGGTCCAGCAAAAACAACGACAAAAGCACTTCAATCGGCAGATACCGGCTGCCGCAATGTTGATACAATGTTTGTGGAGGTGTTACGCCGCCGACAAAGCCATCAACAGCGTAGCCACCTGGAACATTTATATAAAAGATCCAGCACCGGCTGGACAACCGTCCACACCACTCGGAAAGGTAAGCTTTCGCGACTGTTTTGCCTCCATTTTCGGTGGCAGCAGCTACTAGCCGTTGGTTGTTGTTGTTTCTAGTTGCTTACGATGTTCCCTCGGTCCTACGGATCGATACCGATTAGATTGGTTCGAAAATTCTGTCCTTCTATTCTGTTCTAATCATCTTTTTTATCGACCGTTTTATTTTAACGTACGTTTTATTACATTTATTGATTAATTCGGATGATTTGATGTTCGAAGTATTAGAGATTTTGACTAAACTTTTAACAGAAGATTTTTTATTTCGAAGGCATTTTTTTGTGTTTTTGTCTTCAGACTTCTTTATAATACATATACATATATTATCGTTTATATACATTTATTATTATTTATATAGTAGTTGTTATTTATTATTCTTTGTATACATTATTTATCTATTTTATATATTTTATAAGCTTGAAATAAAATTGAATGTATACATAACCTTGATGGAAATTAACAAATATACAAACGTACAAATGTATATAAACATACATCTATAATATGTTACAATAATATACAAATTTTTGAAAATAACAATATAGAAAAAAAGTGTAAAAAGATGTGTTAAAATAATAAAAAATTTGATGTTAAAAGAGTAACAGTCTAAAAAATCATAATTATCTATGCAGATTTGTAGAATTATATCTGATGTAGAAATGTACATATATGTATAATTATGATTTGTCAAATTGTGACTCTTTTATATGAACATGTCAACTACTGTTTTATTATCTATGTATATACACATATCATTGATGATGTATATACATACATGATGTGTGTATATGTATACACCATGAATATACATCATGTATGTATATACACATGATGTATGTATATATGTCATCATTTTGACATTATTTACATATCTCATGAGCAATTTTTATAGTACTTATTTACTATCACTTTTGTTCCATATTTGTTAATTTCCAAAATGAAAATATAACATAAACTGTATAAAATGTAAAAGTTATATAAAATTGTAATTCGTAATTAATCCTTCTGTAATCACTAGAATTTATTAGACTTATAATTGATTTATTCTTCCAGTAAAAATAAAAGTATACAAATGAACGACAAAATTTTCGAATCAAGCTAGTACATTGTGATTCTTTTGTAATTATACTCGTTCTTCGCCGGTTCTGTCGGATTCATTTCAATCGACGATTCGAGAACATTGTTTCGATTTGAAAATGAACATTTGCTTGATTAAATCAACCGTAGAAAAGTTGTTCCAGTTGTAAGTTTTTGTTGTTTCTGTTCATATAGAGTTATAAATATGTAACACGGTGATGGATCAGTAACTGGCAACTCGAATTTCGTTTACTTAGATAATTAATCTTGGAACGACATTGTGGGCTCCTCAGACTTTATTGAATTTTAATCTTGTTTGGTGAAATTTAAATATTAGAATATGGAACTTATGCATAATATGGTAATGGGCAAATTTAGTGCCCGCTGATAGAATCACGGGCATGGAACTGCACGGTATGTTCGCGTCATGAGGTTTCAGAAAATTTTTAATTTAATCTCAGATTTTTCATTTAGATATGTGGCGAGTCAGGAATTATAAATTCAATTAAGTTATATAAATTTTGCTGTGAATTATTAGACTGAATTAAATTGTAATTATTTTTAGATTTAGGAATTTGGAAAGTGAAGATTTTTATGCGTTCGAATTTTTGTATGTGACGATATCCAGTTTTTAAATTAAAATTACCAACTTTTAAATTTTCGAATTTTCAAATTTATCAACCTTGAAATTTTCAAATTTTCAAAATTAATTTTTTATTTTCTAATATACCAAACTTGATATTTTAAAATTTTCCAACCTTGAAATTTGCAAAACTGACTTTTAAATTTCCTAATTTACCAACTTTCAAATTTTCTAATTTACTAACTTTAATTTTTTAATTTTCCAACTTACCAATTTTGAATGTTTGAAATTTAAAAATTTAAAAACTTCAAATTTAAAACTTCCAAATTAAAAAATTTCAAATTTGAAAATTGAAATGTGTCTATTTTTCCTATTGCTATTTCCCTACTTTTTTATAAATAGAATTCTGCAGTTTATAGTACAATTTCAATTTTACAGAAATATCCAATAACTAAAACACACATATTTGTTAATAATAATACAATGTCATATTTGCGAAATAAAACAGTGTCGTTCTAAGATTGAAAAGATGTACAAAAAATGATAATTTAAAACGATTATTATTTAAATAACGTGGAATGTGAAAATTTCGCGGAAGTTTCGAGAACATTGCATACTCATGGTGAACGAATTCCCGCGCGAAATTTGAATCAATCGCGGGACTTTGATCGCCACGCGAATTCATGCAGATAATTTGGCAGTGGATGGATGCAAGCAAAGAATGCGAATTCTGCTCCGTTATTATTTTCCTTTTTTTTTCATTTCCTTCGATGTGCCGTTACGTATATCGGAATATAAATATAACTGAGTGTTGCTCGTGATTTATTCGTGTGTTTTGATGCAGTTTCGAATTGCGCTTGGAAGCTTTTGTACATTGACCTTCGAAACGAAGTATCGCTTCTCTTGTTTCTTCGCTATCCTTTTTTGCGTTCTGTTTCTGCTCTGTAGAGAATCTCCAGAAGGAAAATTATGGTTTTTCTTTTATTTGCCAGATGAATTTTTGGCATATTGATTTGCGACATAAATCTCTCGATTCATAATATTATTTGCGTGTGGGTGATTCTTTGAACTCGATTACAGATCTTTTTCGCGTATTTTGAGAATTAGGTTCATTGAATGCGATCTTGAGAATTAATTGTTGAGTCCCGATTGCACCCCGATATTTTCTTACGGTCAAAACAGTCTTTCTTGTGCCATAAACGAGGAAAGTAAAAACACTTTGACGGCTGATGTTGTGCAATTAGGTATCGAAGCTTTTACTGTATTATAAACATTAATTATTTTTAATAAATAACTTTGAACCTTTTAATTTTTAGAAGATTAAAAAATTTTCAGACATATTATTTCATAATGAAAATTGAAATGTTTAAATGTTGAACGTATTATTTTATAGTAAAAACATTTTGTGAAACATATTTATTTGACAGATCTTTTAACTTGCCAAATTAAATGTGATTAGTGACTATTGTGTTACAGTAAAAATTTATTAAACAATTTTTGTAAAAATGGGTAGTTAAAACTACCCATTTGAAAGATTGAATTACGTAACGTTTATAATTATAATGATCCAAGTAAATAGATAATTGAAATGTTTTGAAGGTATTTATTTATAACAATATTCTTGATCTTATTATTATTTACTGTACAAAGTGTCTTAATTAATGTTAATTGTAAAAATACAAGCAAATATTTTCACAAAAAGTTACTTTATTTCTGAAAAGGAATGTTATGGAGACAAAGGTCGTTACAAGGTCATTTCAGGGTCATTTCAAGGAAAGTTCAGTTGTTTTTTTTAAACGAAACTACATGTATTTTTAAATATATTTTTTCCAAATATTTTCTCTGAAAAAGTATCAATTTGTAATGAAAAATCAACAACCTAGATATTTTAAATTAAAAAGTGAACCATCTATAAAAATTTAAAATATTAAAACTGCGAGTATTTTATATTTTATTTAAGATTTTAGATTTTAGATTAGAATATTTTATACAAAATACGCAGTCGTCAAAGTGTTACTTAAAGCGCGTTATAAATTAAAAGTTCTCTTTTTTCATTCTCCAAAAAAGATATATCAGAATTATATTATAATCCTACGTTTATTTTAGACGAATTCTGTACAAAAATGTCTGTTTCCTTCTATTCAGTTTTTCTTTCTTGTCGCTTTTTAGCAATCTTTGAAAGAATAATTAAATTTTGTTTCTGTTGGTATTACTGGTTGCCTTTGTATGACTGTTTTGCCTGGTAGATTTCGTTTCAGAAGAGCTGCTACTGATTTTGTCGATATTTTATCGATAATACCGTTAAGATATTGTTTAGAACTGATGTAAGTGCTCTATATGTCCTGTAAGTTGGCGTGTGAATTAAAAGGAGTCGTACTCCTTTCAGATGCCAACTTATTAGAGGCACGTAGTAAATGAGATTATTGCAAAGTGTGATTTTAGTAATAAAGTTTGTTTATTCCTGTTTAAATTGCAAACTTAATTTCACGTAATCTTAGAAAAACTAAAGATACAAAAATATACAGAAAATGTTAGAAAAAAATATGAAAAAGTTCAAATATTTTAAAATTTGAAAGAGAAAATGCGTAAATTAATAAATTTGTACGTGTATATATTTAGAAATTTGTAAACTTGGAACTAAAAATTTGAAACTTCGAGTATTTGTAAATTAACAAATTTATTTTGTGAATTTGTAATATTTTAAATTTGGAAATTTGGAAATTTCTGATCTGGTAAATTTGAAAACTTGAAAATTCGTAAATCTATAAATTTATAAATTTGGAAGTTTGTAACTCTACAGTTTTGAAATTTTGATAATGAAATTTTAAGAATCGAAAAACTTGATAGTGAGAATTTATGACTTGTCTCATTCGGCAATATAATGAGAGTCTACATCTTTCGTCGATATTATCGATATATCAACAGCAGCAGTTCTGTTCCATTCATTTCTGCTAATTTGCCATCGAACGCTTGTAAATCTTTCGAGACTAATAAATTCGAATTTTATTTTCTCTACGAAATTCAGAACTCGATGTAGTAATAACAAAACGTAATTTGCAAGTATTTATAATAATCGTAGTTAAAAACCGTTTCAACGCCTACAAAATATTCTACATTATACAAATTGCAAGTAGAACATTGTTTGAATCGCATTCGACCAAAGAAAATTTCCGAAAAACGAAAGGTAAGAATCACTGGCGGATTTAGCTTCCGAGGGACGACAAATTCTTGCAACCCCATTAAAATAAATCAAGTCTAAAAATCTATAAATACAGCATCTACTATAATAGATACATAAATACGTATACAAATAAAAATTATAAACCGACCAGAAGATATTAAAATAATGGTTCCATTTTACGTCTCCACTGCATAGATCCGCCATTGGTACGAATGTTTTAAATTCTGCGAACTTCGTGATCTTGTATTTCTCGCATCTGCTGCCAAAAATTCGAGAAATCACCAAAATATTATATCTTCTTTTCTTTCTCTCTCTCTCTCTCTTTTGATTTCTTTCTCGATCTTCATGCGTAAATAAAATCAGCCTCCCGTCGACCCCATCTGTCGGACAATATAAGTATATATAAAATGTACCTAATATATTTCAGTTGATTTGTGTAAAGAAGATGGTATGTAAAGGCCTCAGATTTATTTCAATTTTTACTCTTTTGCATGTTTATTTATTTACTATTTTATCACGTTTCTTTGTCACCGAAACGGGAACGTTAATCGCGTGGTCGCACACGAGTCTGTTGAACTCAGGGCCGGTTCTGTATGCGATGCAACACGTGCGCTCTCATGAGGCGATTCGCGCGGGAAATTTTAAATGTAAAATTTAAATTTTAAATTCAAGTCTGATTAATTCTGGTACAAGTTGTAAGAGAACATTGTGGGAAAGTTATTAATTTTCTGTTGTAACGTGAGAGATGATATTAAAATAAATTATGGTTAATTTACATGTAATAAAAGATTGTGATACTTTAAGGAAAATTGATGATGATTGGTAGGTAGATATTAGGATTTCAGAGTTATCGATATTTATTAGTAGTATTGAATTGACACTGTACGCTTGGAAATTGGGAATTTTGAAATTTCAGAATGTGGAACTTGGGGATTTGAGAATTTTACAATTCTAAATTTGGGGTGTGTGAGTTTCAAAATTTGGAATTTGGGGATTTCAAAATTTCAGAATGTGGAATTTGGAGATTTCAGAATTTCAGAATTCTAAATTTGGGGAGTGAGAATTACAAAATTTGGAATTTGGGGATTTAAGAATTTTACAATTCTAAATTTGGGGTGCGAGAGTTTCAAAATTTGGAATTTGGGGATTTCAAAATTTCAGAATGTGGAATTTGGAGATTTGAGAATTTTTAAATTCTAAATTTGGGGAGTGAGAATATCAAAACGTGGAATTTGGGGATTTGAGAATTTCAAAATTCTAAATTTGGGGAGTGAGAATTACAAAATTTGGAATTTGGGGATTTAAGAATTTTACAATTCTAAATTTGGGGTGCGAGAGTTTCAAAATTTGGAATTTGGGGATTTCAAAATTTCAGAATGTGGAATTTGGAGATTTGAGAATTTTTAAATTCTAAATTTGGGGAGTGAGAATATCAAAACGTGGAATTTGGGGATTTGAGAATTTCAAAATTCTAAATTTGGGGAGTGAGAATTACAAAATTTGGAATTTGGGGATTTAAGAATTTTACAATTCTAAATTTGGGGTGTGAGAGTCTCAAAATTTGGAATTTGGGGATTTCAAAATTTCAGAATGTGGAATTTGGAGATTTCAGAATTTCAGAATTCTAAATTTGGGGAGTGAGAATATCAAAACGTGGAATTTGGGGATTTGAGAATTTCAAAATTCTAAATTTGGGGAGTGAGAATTACAAAATTTGGAATTTGGGGATTTAAGAATTTTACAATTCTAAATTTGGGGTGTGAGAGTTTCAAAATTTGGAATTTGGGGATTTCAAAATTTCAGAATGTGGAATTTGGGGATTTGAGAATTTTTAAATTCTAAATTTGGACATCAGAGAATTTTAGGATTCTAAATTTAGAGATTTCAGAATTTCAGAATTCTAGATTTGGAGTGTGAGAGTTTCAAAATTTGGAATTTGGGGATTTCAAAATTTCAGAATGTGGAATTTGGGGATTTGAGAATTTTTAAATTCTAAATTTGGGGAGTGAGAATATCAAAACGTGGAATTTGGGGATTTGAGAATTTCAAAATTCTAAATTTGGGGAGTGAGAATTACAAAATTTGGAATTTGGGGATTTAAGAATTTTACAATTCTAAATTTGGGGTGTGAGAGTTTCAAAATTTGGAATTTGGGGATTTCAAAATTTCAGAATGTGGAATTTGGGGATTTGAGAATTTTTAAATTCTAAATTTGGACATCAGAGAATTTTAGGATTCTAAATTTAGAGATTTCAGAACTTCAGAATTCTAGATTTGGAGTGTGAGAGTTTCAAAATTTGGAATTTGGGGATTTAAAAATTTCAGAATGTGGAATTTGGGGATTTGAGAATTTTTAAATTCTAAATTTGGACATCAGAGAATTTTAGGATTCTAAATTTAGAGATTTCAGAATTTCAGAATTCTAAATTTGGAGTGTGAGTATTTCAAAATTTGGAATTTGGACTTTTCAGGATTCAAAACTCCAACAAATTCAATAATCCCTAAATTCATGAATCTCGAAATATCTTCCAAATTCAGAAATTTCCTTCACATCCTTAACAACCTTACGAATTTATATCAAGTTGCATCGCGTAAACCTCCTAGGACCTGCCCTGTTACCAAAAAACCAAAAAAAGGCTTAAAAAAAAGAACAAGCAAAACAGAAAGAAGTTTCTACGATTCAACCAACGTCACTATGCGCTTTTAAACTTTTATTCTCTCTTGTCTGGCTTGTTCACCGGGGAACGTTCATTTTGTTGACCCTCCAGGGATAGACAGTTAACGAGCTCGTGTTATTCCGTTGATCGAGCCGAGAAAACGTGCCACGCTTTTTAGCATCGATTCTCGAAGCAATTTTTGCATCGATTCATTGTGGCGAACAACAATGACACGCTTGTGTGATCCTTCGTGCTTGTTGTTTGAATGTTGATAGACTTTAGAGAGGTCCATTTAGCGCGAAGGATCTTCGTTTCAGCGATGGAACGCAATTCATTCCATACATTCTACTTTTATCTTATTATTGTCTCGTTTATTGCACTACTTTTTCAGCTTACTATCACCGTTTTTCAATTTCTTTCGGCAAAGATCGGTGTTTATGCGATGTGTACGTTATACATTTTCGTGCATGCGCCTGAATTTCTCTGTGTCGTTGTTTGTGTGTATACAAATGCAGTGTTGCTTATGGTTGTACAGGGTGTCGAAAGAAATTAAGGGTCGTTATCGGATTGTACAGATTATGATATTGTAAAATAGACTCTAGTCTTTGTGAAAGTTTGCTATCGTTTGGCTTGTTTTTATGGAGTCGCTAGAAATTGGCGATTAACTTTGAATACAGTATTGAGTTTGCTTTGTGGTAGGAATTAATGGCTTTTGAATTGAAATTGTAGATAAACGAATTTGGAAGCGAATTTTTTAGCAAATGAAACAAGTGTGGAATTTAATTAGAAAATAAATCAGATTTGGAATTTTATTTCTTTAGGAAATTATTTCAATAGATTTGAAATTTTATTTTTAGGAAATATATTTTGCTGTTTAATTTTATAGCATACGATTAAAACAGATTTGATGTTTGATTTTTTGGAAATAAATTATATTTGCAGTTTTATTTTACAGCAAACAAATAAAACAGATTTAAAATTAAAACTTTTCAACAAATAAATTATATAAATTTGCAATTTAATTTTATAACAAATGAATAAAACAGATTTGAAATTTAACTTGTTACTAAATGAATAAAACAGACTTAAAATTTAACTTTTTAGTAAATGAATAAAACAGATTTAAAATTTCACTTTTTTGCAAATGAATAAAACAGATTTGGAATTTAATTTTTAATAAATGCCTAAAATAGATTATAATTTAAGTTCTTAGCAAATGATTAAAATAGATTTTAAATTTAATTTTTAGCAAATGAATGAAACAGTATTGAGATTGAATTTTTTAGTAAATAAAAGAATTTAAGTTTTTGATAAAAAGAGGGGTACATTTTAGAGTTGTGTTATAATAGATGTGAACAAGATTTTAATATGTTGATTATTCTTTTTATTGTAGTACTTCAAGCATCTTTTCTACTTAAATAGATTTTAACGAGAAAGAAAATGGAGTTTAGGTACAATAATTATTTTCATGAAAATTCTTTTTTATACACTCTTGGTTTTTTATTGATACTCTGTACCTACGAAGTGAGCTGATAACGATAACCAGGATGATTCTGGTTAATTAAAATAATTGTGTAGAATATATTTGTACATTAATATTTAGTGTTTTAAGATTATTTTGATGAGTATTTATGTCCGTGATATAAGCATATTTGGAAATTATTGGGTCAATAATTTGAAAATTATAATTTTAAACTTCAAATGATAGAGCTTTTGAACTCTGAAAATATAGAAATTTTGATAGATACAAAAATATAGAAAAAATTGAAAATGTAAAAATTTCGAAATATAGTGAAACTTGAAAATACAGAAATTTCGAAATATAGAAAAACTTGAAAATACAGAAATTTCGAAATATAGACACTCGTGAACACAGGAATTCAAAGAATATAAATAATAGCAAACATAAAAATTTAAATATATAAAAGCATGAAACAACATAAAAATCGAAAAATATAGAAATTTATGTTTATATTAAAAAATCCTAATAAAAGTTCGTATACAATTAATTAAAAGATTAAATGATTACATTTATAGAGCAGAATCATCCGTTCGTTAACTCAGCTCACGGTGCACGCGTACGCGTCGTTGTTTAACATTGGTATCAACCTGCAAAGCAGAGAGAATTTATGCTCGAAGGCTGTCGCGATCGTCATTCGAATCCTTCCGGTCTCCATTTTCCTTTCCCACTTCGTGATTGTTTCCTGAATATTGATAAAACGTGTCACTCTTCCCAAGGAATGCTTTTAGATTTCATACGGTCGAACAGAGTCACGTCAAAACGCTCTAAACTCTGAAACGTATACAGGGTGTTCGAAATAATTTGTATCATTTCGAACATCTTCCTAAATGGTGAACATTAGAAAAAAGTCCTAAGAAGAAATTATAGTATGTTTTATAAGAAATAGCACATCTAAATTTGTTGTGGTTTTAATATTTTTCTAGAAACGATATTTTAATCTTAATATTTTTCTAAACCGCCTTGAAATCCTTTATTTACACAAAATCTCAAATTTCACAAAATTCCTTAATTTCAACACTTCCCAAAAGTGGACTAATCAGTGCATTATTAGAAAAACAGTAGGCTAGTAAAATAATAAAATACTGAAACAGTAAAACAACAAAATGGCGACAAGATGGTATCCTATGCTACAATCAGTGAAATAAACCTTATCGTAACAGAACAATAAAACAGTACAAATAGTAATACAGTAAAACAATAGTTACTTTAGTAACTGTAATTTATGATAAATAATTCAACATCAAAAGCGATTTAATTAAATTCTCTAATGAGCCGCAAACTTTATAAAACCTTCGAAATAAAAGAAAATAAAAGATACAGGGAAATCCGCTAACCTTCGTTACACAAAGGGAATAACGGTGCTGATACCTAAATACGAGTAAAGTTTAATTAATATATGCCAACGTATATAGCCGGCAAGTTAACAAACAAACGGGTCGATTAATTCCAGTTCGCGATATTTAATTGCATTTCGTAGAATCCGCGAATCGTCGGAAGGATTTTAATAAAATTTCAAACCGAAATAAAAAGGGAAGAATCCGTTTGTTTTCAGCGAAAATGAAACAAGGATTGCGATATTTATCTGCTCCTCTCCTCTCTTCGGGTTTATCGAATTTTTTCCGTGCACAAACGAGCCAACTGCCGATGGCTAACACCGAAAATGAAACGAGTTCCGTGCACGAATCACGCGAAACTGGGTCAGCATCGGTTTTCAAACCTGCTTTCGGGGCCACTAACATAAGCTCCGCATTAACGTCATACTCTAGGCCGGCACGCATTAACTACTTAAGAAAGATTCCAAAGAGTTCGTCTTTGAACCTGATTCACCAGGAATTCTCGTAAATCTATAAAAATCTGTAAGGCGTTAATAAACGACGTCGAAGATCGCGTTCTTAACCTCTTGACCTATGATTTTCTTAGGCAGTTCGGAGCTAAGTATTTATCGCTGCAATGTTCAGATAAATAAGGGAAGTTGAAATGTTAGATATTTTTATCTAAAATAATATCTTAAGGTATTTCATCCTTGATTATGCAAATTATAATTGGTATTAAATTCCATCCTGCTGAAAATATGATTTTGGACTGCTGAATCTGAACTGTAATGGCGAGAGGGTTACTTGTCTAAAATTATCCTACCAGTATACCTAACGCTGAACTAATGCACACCCACGAAATTAAAATCGAAGTTAAATAATAAGTAAACAAATGGTAGAACATAGATTAATATATATTGGTTCTTCATCTTGATGAAAGGCAACGCAGATTTCGAGAATATTACTGAATTTTGTGAATTAAAATAAGGGACTTATGAAACGATCACTTTGCTTTGCTCTAAAATTGATAACATGTCGATAACAGTTGGTAATAATGTATTTTCACATATCATGTATGAAATGTATTGTGAACATAGGCTTGATTAAAGAAAATGGCGATACCAAGGAGAAGCAAATTATTGATTTTTCATTGGTTAATTTCACCTTAAGAAGAAATTTTGAAAATTGCCAAACTGACACACTAAGTTCCCTAAGCTATGTTCTACCCAATTACATCAACGTCAACCCTTCTCTCTCATTAAAGCTAAAGCTAATTAACATGTAAGATACCTCCTCAACAACTATACCAGACATAAAAGCTAACACCGTATTTCTCCAATACCCATTTTCCACAAGTCCCCATACCAGAGTTCGAGATTCCACAAATACCATCCAAATCGCGTCAGCCAAACGAGCTTAGGTTCCCCCGAAAGAGCAAAGGGCACGAGTTGTACCGATTGGAGAGAGCAGGTGTCGAGATAGGGAGCTTTTCAGATGGAACTGGGCCGAGCCGTTGCTCGCTAGTAGGGATAGTGCATGTTGTGTTCGACGTGTGATGTAATGGGAGGGCACCGGGGGTTCAGTCTCTGATGATCCAGGTGGCAAAGAAGGCGAGCGTACTGAAGAGGCGGAAATCGAGGAACCGGATGGACGTTCAGCAACAACAACAATCGTTGCCGCCGGTCACGATATCCGGCGGCGTGTCCGGTGCTGCCGGCGACGCTGCTGGCCAAAACGACAACCAGAGGATGGAGAACGAAGGTGACGTTATCTTCTACATGGAGGAGCCGAAAGCTGGCACGCCTAATCGTGCCAGACGCGACAACCGGTGAGTCGTTTATCAAATTTACAATCCCTAATTGTCAACTATAGTTAATAAACTCTCGGTGGCCTCCTACTGATCCTACTGATCAAGTAGGAGCCATCTTGATCCATCAAACGACAAGTAGATTGTTAAATTGCTTTCGATACCGTGGATAAATTCTGCGATTCAAACCGGGACGAGTTGATATCGACGAAATTTTCTGGATAGTGTGCATAGTCTGAATACTTTTTTACGGAATCTCTGACCAAGTTTTATTAATAGATCGCGTTAACTGATCGTTGAAATCCCTCGGTAAACGTGCGCGGATCCACATCCTGGAATTGATTTTGAGGAACGGAAGAGAACATTGTGTAATCCTGATTAATACTGCATCTTGTATTATGTGGATATGGTTATTATACGGGTAATAGGAAGATAATGTAGATATTATATTATGAAGATATATTCTACATTTACTAAAGCACTGTTGCCCGTGCGTGTAATTCCTTTAGGTCGATGTACGGTCATCCAGTCATTTTCACAAAATCAATATAACTCTGACTTTTTGATCTGGAGCAGGCTTAGAGATAACAAAAGTAGTAGATGTAGATAGTGTACAAGTAGATGTAGGTATTATACAGATGTAACGGAATACAAATATGAACTGCGACTACAACAATTACAATCGTAACACAATGTTTCTTTGTCTTCGACAGTTCGATCTTCGAAATCATGAAACGTTCACCGTAACTGATCGCGGTGAGATCCGAACAACGCTCAGTTAACGCGACTTTACTCCACATACCTGAACCAAAGCGAGATGATTGAAATTTATGTATTTATTAGTTTTCTCTGATCAGTAAACTGTTCAAAGATGATATTTGATGATTGAAGTTTATTATGATAGATCATTTATGTACAAGTTCCTCTTTACTGTGTATTGGATAGATTTGATACGTGTAGTAACGTAGACTTCGTCATGAGTACAAATGATACAACTCCACATGTATAAGAGTATAAGCAATTTCTTATGTTCCTAAATTGAATAGTTAATGAATAAAAATGATAAGAATAGAAAGGGTATAATTCGATCGGAGGATGCATAGATGCATTTGAACGGCGTCATATTTCGCTCTAAATTCAACGAAAGGAGGCAGAAGGGATTTCGTTGATCCCTCTGAAATTGGCGACACGACTCGCTTTCGAAATAAAGTCCCGTGCAGCGTTGAATTTCGAAATGAAATCCCGTGAACGAACTTATTTCGCCTCTGGTTTTTCTGCATTATTCGGGAAAAACGAGGTGAGCACACAAGAGCACCGGTGAAAAGAACGCGAATTCTCGCCGGTAAACAGTTGCGAATAATTTGCATCCTCGACGCTGCTCGAGGCGGCTCAAACTCCATTTCAAGTTTCACGATTTATGGCGGACTCGAATCGAGTTCTGTACCCTTCAATCTCCTTCGAACGCTGCAGAATTGTTGAATATCAATGTCAATTTTGATCGATTCTATTTGTTTCCGATGCGTCTATTCGACAATTTCTCCCACCCTTTTTCTTCGATGAAATACAATTTCGTACAAGATACGGTTTATTTGTCTAGACGTGTTTTTGTTATGCGATGTGTATCGAATTTTTCGATCAACTTACACAGAGTGAAAATACATCGAAAAATATTGTTTGCGTGTTCAACGTTTTTTCGAACGAACTTTACTTTCGGAGATATGAAACTTTGAAGTTTTAGTTGTACCTTAAATAGAGAATAATATTTCTGTAACAGCATTAGTTTCGTGATAACATTCTGAACTCGTATTCTGAGCGTCACGAGATCAAAACCTGTATTTTTATTTCTTTTCTTTTTCATTATATCATTTTTATTTTATGAACGATCTTTCTTTTTTATTCTTCCTGTTTTATAAAGATTTATTTTTTTATATTAAAGAAATTTTAATAACCTCTTCTGTTCCTTTTAATTTTTCCCTTTGCTCATTAATTTTTTTAGATATACTATTGCTTCGTGAAATTAATCTTTTTAATTTCTAATCATGTATTATCGTATTATTTAATTCTACATATAATGAAGAAACTATAATTCTTCTATATTACGTATTATTTTAATATTTTAGAAATGTATAAAAATAGTTAGCGGAAATAGAGTTTGGAAAATTTGTGCTCCAGAGAAAACACCGGAAGTCGGTTGACGTTTACCGTTTACTTAACTTTTTAAAAGCCAAATATTTATAAAAACATACGTATATTACATATTAATGACTCGAATATAAATTTATATGTTACCAAAACATGACTGACATGGCAACAGTGTTAAATACGTTCTAATAAAAATATCATCTTCCTTGTAACATCCCCGTTTCACAAAATCTTAACCAAGTAATTTCAGCAACTAATACCAAATTAAAATCTATGGGTCAATTTCCTCGGCGATCGAAAATTAATCTCATATTGGAACGCCAATAAAAATTTCGATCGATGGACTAACGAAAGGTTTAAAAATCTCGACTTCCTCGAGACAAAGTCCGTGGATCGATACGTGTACAGAATATGCGTAAGGGTTGAGGAGGGTAAAATCTGTGGAAATTGTGGCGGCGATATAATAGAGGTTCGGTAAAGTTAGCCCGACAGGAAACGTCATCCGAGTGAAGGACACTTTCTCTGGGGCGGTTTTGAACGTTGAAGGAACTAGTTTTCGAGGCTAGTAGTATGAGTAGTGTGTTTCCGGTTGGCAGGGGAAGCCTCTTCACCTCGCAGACGAGTTCCGTCACGGAAGCAACCAGTGACGAGATCGACATTGATATCGAGGAACCACAAAGGGTCACCACGTAAGTACAAATTTCCTATTATTTTTGTTCAACTTTCTCGTTTGGTCTGATAGAAAACGGAATAAATTGTTTAAATAATGTGAACTTCTTACAAAAAGATTAGCAAAGCAACAAAGTTCCAGATTAGTCTTTACCAGATCGTCTTCATCAGAATATACCTGACTCACTGGGACATTTAAGACCTTAGTCACATAAAAATATTTCTTACAAAGAAGCTTATTTTAACTTAAATTATAAATCTTTGAAAGTTTTGACATATTTCACAGCTGACTTCAGTAAAATATGAACAAAATTCAGAAACGTGTAAAAATTGAAAAAATTCTCACTGAAAAATTTAACATTTTTGTCGATTTTAATATAAAGGGTTTTAGCTGAACACTCTTGAGATTGGAGGAAAAAAATAGTAAAAATACCGGGGTTTCAAAAAAGAAATTTCTATGTTAGGTATGGTGATTTTGTTTTTGGCGTTGGTTGGTTGCGTTTGGGGGGCGATCAACGTGGGGTGCGGGTTTGGGGTTAGTGAGGGTGGTAATTTGAATTTTTTCGGATAATTTGGGTACTTGGGTGGGGGAGAAATTTGGGTTTTTGATAAAATCTAGCGCGGATTTTACTTATGGGATCTATATTTGGGTTTAAGTGAGATAGAATTTCTGCAAGGCAGGATTGTTTATTTGGATCTTTTGAGAGTTTGCTCCTTTAACAGGAGTGTCTCACTCATAGTCTTTGGCCCTTTGACGGATTATGCTTTCTTGTCAAATATCGCAAGATACTTATGTGACTCAATGGGATTGTGGTAATTGCTGCGGGGCTTTTTATTTGGACATCTTAGCGTATTGCTACCATATCGGAGTGTCACATGTATAGAGTCATCTTTGAGGTATTGCTTTTCGGGGTACCGAACGCCTTATATCTTTAGGGCTCATCGGGCAAGTGGTCCAAGCAGCGGGGCTGTTTTAGGATCTTTGAGTTTGTACCTATTCGGGTGTCATGTCTTGGGCCCATTTGAGGTTTTGACAATATTTGGGTCCTTTTAGAACTTATATCTTGTGATCTTTGGGATTGTGGTCCTTGCTGCGGGGGCTGTTTTTTGGCTCATATGCGTAAGATACAAACTTTAGACCATACAATTTCCCAAATCTGAAAATCAAACTTTACCGAACTCCAAAACAAAAGTTCACAAATTTCAATATTACCAAGCATCAGTTTATTAAAATTTACAAATCTAAAAATCACCGAACTTCAAACCACAAAAAATTCTCAAAATCATGCAACATCTCTACAACCCCAAAATTTCCTTAACCATTGAAACGAATTTTAAAGATTAGCCCGTCACACCCCTATGCACAACCGTATTCTCCGTGACACAATGAAAAATATATCAGAATGATCGTCACCGTCTTCTAAATCGATAAAACGTCTTTGAAACGTCTTGGAAAGCGATCTCGAACGCGTTGCATTGACATTTGGAGCGGGTCCGCGTTCTCGAAATAGGGATTGACGCGTTAGCTCTCCCTGAAAGGGTACTTCTTCGTCTTCCTCTATTTTTTCCTTTTCCTCTCTCAATTTTTTGTTGTAACCTCGGAAAGCACGGGACGTAAGTGCTTTTTTCAGCGGTGCATTACTCCGTTTCGCGGACGGCCTACATTCTTTGCAGCCCGTACTCGAAGCCGCGGCACAAAGACAGTCGCGGACAGATTTTCACGCTGCTGTTGTTCGCTCGGTTGCATTCGCGACGCATCCACCTCGCATCGTTTCATACTCGAGCCACGTTTCTGTTTTCCACCTTTAAACGAACCTTGCCAACGCTTTGTCGACGGAACGCGAGATTGTTTGCCGGAGCAACCGATTCTGGCTACCGGTTAGTCGAGCCACTTCAATTTCCCAGTGAATTAACGGACTAAAAAAGTAGCGGTATTCTCGTCGATCTTCTTTCTTTACCGCGCCCAAACAATGCGGCTTAATCATTCCGTTTTATGATTTAACTGCTGCGCTACGGTCTTGCCGATTATTTAGTCCATCGAATTACCGCTATAAATTTTTACCATTTTTAAAATTAAAAGCCCTGTTTAATAATTTATTAGCTACTGACATGATACTACTACTGTACGTAACATTATTAACACGTGTTAATATTTTGTATGTCCACCCTTTGCTAGGGACTATAGATGAGGCGTTTGCAATATCATTATTTAAAAATTTGTGAATTTCTGGATTTATGAGTAAATGAAACTTTGATTGAATTTTTGAAGAAATTTTATTATTGATAGAGTTGTTGGTTGATATTGGAAATGGGTTATGAGTAAATGAAACTTTGATTTCAATGAAATTTTATTATTGATAAATTGGCTGGAAGCGCTGGTACAATGCGAAATGCACACATGTGATGCGATCAAACGTTTATAGAAAAAGCCGACGTTCCATATGCAGTTTATCTATTGTCTTTTTGTAACTCTATTTGATATGTATATTCTCAGCAGAATTCATTTTTGTATCAAGGTTATATTAATTTGAAATAAATCAGCAATTTGCAAATTTAAAATTTGTAAATTTCTGAACTTGTAAGATTAGAAGTTTCATTGATATATCGGTATATTACCAGATTGATAAATTGATGTATAAGTATTTTGATATATTGCTATATTGGTATGTTGATATATTGATATATTGATATATTGATATATTTATATATTGGTATACTGATAGCTTGATACCTTGGTAACTCGATAATTGATAGCCTATCAGCTCGATATCTAATATGACTTTATTAAAATTTTAGAATTTACAATGTCTTAATTTCTAAATTCCTAAATTTTTAACCTATAAAGCGTAAAACCTGCAAAGCTTAAAACTTTCCTAAAATAAAACTTTCTAAATCTGCACAATTTCCCACAGAGAAATTCCATTTTTCCATTTTCCCCGAAACATCTATCTGGGTAAAATAACGAAAAACAAAAGCGTACCTTCGTTTCACCGATCGCAATAAAAAACAGAAATAAAATCCGTATACGACGAAAGAATAATGTTTCAAGCAGCAGAGGTTCCACATTCCGAAATAATTCAAATAAAATTCCTTTTTTCGGCAATCGGCGGTAATTGAACACCGGCTGTTATTACCGTGAAAATAATAACAAATAAAAAGAGAGGGGAAATGTATTTCAATTTCATCGTCGGTTAACTTGCATGAAATAACTCATGGAGTAAATGGAATTGGCTGTTGGTTTAACCGAAAACTGGCATATTCAGCGCCGCGTGAAAATCAATCGGTCAGATGGCCGGTCAACGACGGGAAAGTCTGACCACGAAGTAAAAAAATATGAAAAATGTTAACTAATATGAACAGGGTTCTAAATACTGGGAGATCTAAAATCTGAGGATTTTTTCCTCTTTTTTAGAGACACATTATGTTCACAATTATTAATATTAGTTTCGTTATTTGTTGAAATACGGAAAGAAGCAAAATGGCGTTGCGGTCGCCATTGTTGTATCGAGAGTCGAACACTTGATGATTTAGAGTTTTAGTCCTTAAGGGTCAAATCTGGGACTGAATACTCTGAGCTTGACTTTTGGGGGATTTTTGAGACCTCTAGCAGAAAATTGACACATTTCGACGATCCTTGTTTATGTTGTTTTGGTCAGGAGAGACAAGGACAGTAGATGTTTGCAAAAATGTGCAAAAATGCGATTAATTCTAATATTTTTAAGCCAAAAAGCTATATTTTGTCATACTTTTTCTCAGAGACATTCTTGAGACTATAATTAAGAATCGTGTAAAGCCACATTTTGCAATTTCGCTTTAAAAATTTTTTAAAAACTATTTCTGTACGCTTTCGTTTGTTATCAAGTTTTAAAACTTCACATTGTTTGTTATGAAGTTTTTCCTCCTGAATTAAATCTACCAAATAACAGAATGACAAGTTGCAAGTTGCACAAAAGTTTGTTTTGTAATATAAACAAATGGAAGAAACGTTCATTTCAATTGATCATCGTAAATATAATATCAGGTGGGTTAAAATATAGAAGACGTAAAAGTAAGAGGTAGAACAGTTTTCGACCCACCTAACCCCAGAGAGTCAATAATGTTGTCTTAAGAAGTACTCTGGAATCAGTTATCGATCGAATCACTACTATTTTTCAGGTTAACCGAGGCACATCGAAATGCCATAAGGGCGATCAGGAAAATCAAGTACTTCGTGGCGAGGAGGAAATTTCAGCAAGCACGAAAACCGTACGACGTGCGCGACGTAATCGAGCAATATAGTCAAGGTCACCTGAACATGATGGTGAGGATTAAGGTGAGTTAACATTCCATTGTTTTAGTAATAGTATTAATTTTAGAAAACCTCTTAAGCACCCTTTTGCCTAATTATCCTCTTTCCCAAGAGTTATCCTCTTTCGCGGATAGCACCTGTACGACGAGATAAACGAGACAAAAGAAATTCTTAAATTAAATTCGTAAAATAAAGCGAATTAAAAAAATTCACAAAGTAAACTAAATTTTGTCGAAATTAACGAAAATACTGTACACGGAACAGTCAACCCCTTGCCGTACTGTAACGATTCTGACACGTGACGCACTCACAGTTCAAACGTACGAATTTCACTCGGATTTTGAATACATTTCAATTTGGAGTTTGAGTCCAATTATGATATGCAAAGTCAAAGATCCCTGAATACAAAAATGACATAATATTTCAACTTCCATTATTTGTTTTAACCTCTTAGGAACGACGCGCCACTATAGTGGCTTTCGCGGACATCTCTCTGTACGACGGTCTACTATAGTGGCTTTCGCGAATGTCATCGTAGATCACATAGCGCCATAGTGGCTCACTCTACTGGCTCCCCCACCGTTTCAATCGAATGATCGTTTTCATACGTTTCGATACGCACTTTTTTGCCTTCACCACGTTTTATAAGAGTATTAACAAATCCCACAAAAGTACATTACATGTAAATAAAAGGTAACGCCAAGTTTAGGCACCATGGACCTCTTTGCACTAATACACGATATTGGAAACATTTGGAAATGTTTTGTGAAATTTCTAAAAAAGTAAATTATCAAAGTTAAAGCATATCTTTGGGAAAAATTATAATTTAATCATCAAAAACGTCATTCCAATGTACTCGCGTAGAGAACAGCATTGTCCGCCATGTTATTGTCCTGTCATTATTTTGTTGTATCATTTACGCGTAACTCAGCGTAACTCGTTCGTTTCGAGACCTAAAATTTCGCAAATTTTCCTGGATTTCCAAACGCTGCTCGTGCGTCGCAAGTTTCTGAAAGGTATTTTATTTGAAAGAAAACTTGACGGCTTTGAGGTGCCTCGAAAGCCCAACAAGTCCCTTTGCTAATATGAATATTAATGTTTACACGTGTACTCGTGCACGTAGAATATCGTGACGAAGCTTGAAGGAGGAAGATCATGCTTGCTGAAATATAAATCGGTAGATAAACTTTCTGTCAGGAAGTTTCAGAGAAAATTACTTTGGAATCGTGTAAGCAGACAGGACGTTCCATTTTCATCTAGTCCTTAAACTTCAATATTTAAACGCTTGAACATTTAGGAAATTTAGATATTTCTTAACTTAGGAAATTAGACATTTTTTAATTTGGGAATTTTGAAATATGGTAATTTAGAAATGTATTAATATTGGAATTTGCAAATTTGTAAATTCGTAGATTAAGTATTTGAGAATTTAGAAATTTGTTAAATTGGAAATTTGACAATTTAGAAATTCATTAATATAGGAATTTGCAAACTTGAAAATTTGCACATTAAATATTTGGCAATTTAGAAATTTGCTAAATTGTAAATTTGCAAATTTACAAATTTGGAAATTTAGAAATTTGTGAATCTGGGAATTTAGAAATTTGTTAACATAGAATTTCGCAAACTTGAAAATTTCTACATTAAAAATTTAGAAATTTGTTCTCTGGAAATGACAAAATCTACAAATTTGTTAATTCAACAATCCAAAAAATCAGAACTTCGAAATTTCACAAACTAATTTCATAAACTAATTTAAAAATAAATATATTCCAAACTTGCGACCTTAAAAAGAACTTAAAAAATTTCAACTTTCCTCCCAAAATCTGCACCCCCTCCCTTATTAAAAAAAATTCCTACCTACCGAACATACAGAATACTTATCATTAATTGGCAATATTCTAATTGGCTTATTTCGCTCGTAGCACTATATCACCGATGAAATCTTTCAATTATCCGAACGAACCCCGTTGCTTGGCGTCGAGCGTTTAACACCGCGCGATAAGGGGTGATTTCGCGTTACGGGGTGAGACAATAGCAAGCGTTGTATCGCGTATCGTTTCCCATCAGAGTGGCTGCAGATTGCGGGTCGACAATTATTACGTTGTTGCCAATCGGCCAGTGAATAAAGCCAATGTCAGCTGCTCGGACAATGGAATTGTCAATGGACAGAATTGCCGAGGTTGGGTTAGTTTGATCGGCTGTCGACATAATAGCGTGCCAATCGGTCGCGTATCGAACATCCTGCGTTTCGATGCACTTTCGCGTCTCGACGCCTGTCTGTGGATTCAAATGGTCAACGGGTGTGAACCACTTGTTTTATACTGGGTATACTAACTTTGCTATGTATAGGGTGTCTCGTTGCAAACAAATCTTGTCGGACATTTTCACAATAGTTTGGTACTGACGAATAATATGTTTGAGATGGAAGAAGACAATTTACTGATGAATGACATGTTTGAAATAGAAAAAGACAATTTACTAACGAGTAACAAATTTGAAATAGAAAAAGACAATTTACTGATGAATAATAAATTTTAAATGGAAAAAGACATTTTACTAATAAATAACAAATTTGAAATGAAAAAAAAAACAATTTACTAATAAATAATAAATTTGAAATAGAAAAAGAAAATTTACTAACAAATAATAAATTTGAACCAGAAATAATAATTTACTGACGAATAATAAATTTGAAATGGAAGAAGACAATTTACTGATGAATAATAAATTTGCAATTGTAAAAAACAATTTGTTAATTCATAATAAGTTCGAAATAGAAAAATGAATTTACCGGTGAATAATAAAATTCGTCAAATAATTTAACTTAATATCCAAATTGATTTTACAGTCTTGTTATATCATCACATTTCTTTCTATGAATAATGTATCTATTTTTAATAATATTTGACATATTGATATATACTTTTAAAATAAATAGTGAAAAATTGTTTGTCGCACGTCAAAATATGATAAACAGCTGTTATTGATATTATTGATTAAATAAATGTACATTTTATATGTATGCGTAATTGAAAATAAACTATATCCCACACGAACAATAATCTCATTATACTGTTCATTGTGCTTTCCAATTAATTAGTAGAAAATTAAATGAAGCCAACGTGATCCATTACCGTGCAGGATTCTATGCTTGTTATTACGAAACAGGATATCTTCAATCTGACTCGATCTTTATTTTGTTTAACATCTGATGAGTTCATTGAGATAATGTACTTCAGACGAGTGGTTGGTGGCTGGGGGGTTGTTGGATGTGTGGGGGGTATGCTGGTTGGTGGTAGGAAACGTGGCCCGATTGCTCCTGTAGCGCATTTCCGGTATAGGTGTGGCCAATAATCGGAGTTGTCCGCCATTTGCACACATTGGCATCATTTGGGCCTTGGGGCACTTTGCAACCATTTGCACCACGGCGGCCACTTTTGACACTATTTATGCCGCAGCACTTTCGACATCTTTTGAACTCCTTATGGGCCGTTTGGACGCAGTTTTCCAAGTTTGGGTAGTACTCGCACTCTTTGGCCCATTGTCACGATTTGGCATGGCTTGTGGCGCTCTTTGCGGTGTTGTCGCAGTTTGCGCCTTTCGGATCTTTTGGCAACTTATGGTAAGTTGGGCCGTTTGGCGGTTGTTCTACACACTTTGGCCTGTTTGGACCCGTTGCGCGCTTTGGGCATTGGGCGATTGTGGCAAGTCTTGATCGCGTTGGCCGGCTTTTTGACATTATGACCCATTTCACGACCATTTCGGGCATTTTTGCACACATTTGGGTCTTTGGCACCGGTTTTTTGCACCAGTTTGGGCGCTTTACGCACGTTGGCCCTTATGTTGCAACGCACTTGTGTGCATAAATATTCAAATAACACGGCAATTTTGCAACTTTGGGGATTTGGAGGTCTGGCAGTCATTTAGGGAGTTTTATATCCACCTTTATCCTCCTAATTGCACCATAGTGGTCAGCTCTAAACTGTCTCCTAAATTGGCAGATTCCCTTTTGGGACGATAAGGCCATCATTTCCCAAGTATGTCCCTTAAGGCCCTTATGCGCACATTATGGCTTATCGCACATTTGGCGCTTTGGCCCAATACCGTTCTATGACCAAAGTGTAACATATTCCTAGCGCAAACAACAGAAATTATCGAGAATAATTGTAACGATAATTGTTCATTAGCCCAAATGCAGTCATTAATTATAAAATCAACCCGCTATTAGTTATTCAGTCATACGTTACATAAATTTCAACGGCTAGTAATAACATTGTTACAAACATTTCCAAGCGTGGCAAGCATAACATACATTTGTTGATTCATTAGTCTGAATCAATACCGCCGCTGGTTTACTGTTTATCAAAACCGCGGTGTTTATCAAAGCATGTTGCTGCGAAATGCGATTAATTAACGAGATTAATTAACGGCTGCTATCAGTGGATTAATTGTGTTTCGTCCGTAATGTATGATATGTTGTTCGACAAAGGTAATTTTTCGATGGTGAACAATAAACATGTGATGCGGTATTTTACATTCAATTAAACGTTTTTGTACGAACCAATTTCATTTATATTTCTTGCATTAATATATCCCTTAATCTTTATATTTATTATCCCACTGTTTAATATTCCGAGTTTATTATTATTTAATCATTTATTATTATTGCTTGAAGTAATCTTCTAACCTAACAAAAATTCAAAATGCATACTTTAAGGTAGAAATATTTTAAAATACATTCAAAATATTTATAAAATAAATGTTGATGGTTAATTTACTTAATAGTCACAAAGGGATATACTGAATAATCACAAAAATGTCTTTTGCAACAATTTATATGAACATAGTGTATCTAGATATAACATAAAAACACTTCGTCCAAAGCTTTCTTCATTCCACGACTTTCTTTCATTTTGTTGAATGTACTTTAAAGTAGTTCCCATCTTGTTGAATGAAGGAAAATATCTTTTTTTCGTGTAATACTAAAACGATTCTTCGAAACGTTCTACGTTTAACATAAAGAAAGACCAATAAGATATTTCAAAACTTTTTATGAAATATTTTTCATTTAACCTTAAAATGTTTTAGGGACTATTAATACTTTTTTCGACACTATTTCTTTTGATTCATAGTTTCATACTATTTTCTCTAGGATGAAATGTCTGAAATAACCCTAACCTAACCAATATGTACACTTTAGTTTGTATTTATACTTATACTTTATTGTAATTAGAAATCGGTGGCATGCGTAGTTTATTTAATATAAATATGGTGTATATTTTGTTTGTTTAGGAACTACAAAGGAGGTTGGATCAGACCCTGGGCAAACCGGGCAGCTATTTAGCAGGAATCGACCGCGCGGGCAACGTGAAGCCAATGACGATAGGCGCACGATTGTACAGGGCTGAACAACAGGTGAGTTTGCTTGAAAGCATTTTTTCAAAAACGTTATTGTAATATTTTCGACGTTGTTGGATGTTGAATTCGATTAGTGATCGCCAACAATGTGTACGAGTAACTCTCGTTATATTGCAGAAGTCGAGAAGCGTTCGGCAATATAGGGAAGGGTTTGACAACATTGGAAATTTGTGGATTTAGGGAGTCGAGAATTTGAGGATCTGGGAATTTAGGAATTTGAGGATTTAGAAAATTAAGAATTTGGAAATTTGGGAATTTAGGGGGTTGAAAATTTGGGAAATGGAGAATTTGAAAATTTGGGAATTTAGGGGGTTGAGAATTTGGGGAATGGAGAATTTGAAAATTTGGGAATTTAGGGGGTTGAGAATTTGGGGAATGGAGAATTTGAAAATTTGGGAATTTGGGAATTTGGAAATTTGGGAATTTAGGAATTTAGGGGTTGAGAATTTGAGGAATGGAGAATTTGAAAATTTGGGAATTTAGGAATTTTGGAGTTCAGAATTTGGAATTTTGAGAATTTGGGAATTAGGTAATTTGGAGACTTGGGGATGTGAGTATTTGTGAATTTGGGGATTTGGAGATTTGGGGATTTAGAGTTTTAGAAATTCGAGAATGTAAGAATTTAAAAATTTGTAAATTTGGGAATTGGGGGGTTTGGAAATGTAGGAATTTGGAGGTTTGAAAATTGAGAGATTTTGGGAATTTGTAAATTTGGGGTTTTGGGAATTTGGGGATGTAGGTATTTGAAGATTTGAAAATTTAGGGATTTTGGGAATTTGGAGACTTGGGGATTTGTTATTTGGGGCCTCAGAGATTATGGAATATAGGAATTGGAAATTTGAGAATTTGGGAATTTGGAGATTTGGAAATTTGGGAATTTGGGAGTTTGAGGAGTTGAGAATTTGGGAATTTAAGAGTTAAAAATTTTCAAATTTCAGTCATTGTAATCATTCATGAATTGTTATAATTTCCAAATGTCTTTTATAATTTTTGAGATTTGTAACTTTAAAAATAGCGAATTTCGAGCAATCGAAAATTTGAAGAATCAAAAGTTGAAAAATTCGAAAACTTGTAAATGTATAAACCCCTAAATAAAAATTGTAATAAACATATCAATTTCAGAATTTATAACTCCTTAAATTGGTAACCTATCAAGTTTAAATTATAAATATTGAAAACTAGTAAAAGTTCCTTCCGCTTTTTAGTAAATTGAATACCACAATAATTTGATAGAATTGATTACCCTGTGACGTCGCATGATAATAAACTGCCTCCACTTTTATTCAGTGTAACGATGTTTCGGGTGCTCGTTTGCCAACATTTTTTTCAAGGGGGAAAACGTTCTCCATCACAACCCTCTTTCCCTAGAGGGTTGCAGATGGACGGATCTAATGGAGGATATAATTTTCAATTCACCAGAAGCCTGCGCAGTTTCAGCCTGAAATTCACCCTCCTCTGCTTTCAATTCGATTAGATTAATGCGCACAGCGTCGTTTTAATTGTCATCGTAAGATTTTGCAGATTTAATAAATCGGCCACCATCAAATTAACGTCGTAAATGAAACTTTACGAAACAGCAATAAATAATTCATTTATGTTAAACAATTTTGTCATTCAAATTAAAATATTTCAAATTTGAATATTAAACCTGGACTAATAATTTAAAATTCTTTATTTGTAAAAAAATAGTTTTCATTTTTATTACAAACAGATTTTTTTTTGTTACAAATACAAGATTGTTAGAATATAAAATTTTATTCAAGTATTGTAATTATGAATAGTCCTTAGTTTTATTTTTAATTACTTTTTACTTGTACTAGAATATAAATTTTAATTTTAATTCTGAGATTAAGAAATAAATTTTAATTTTAATTTCAAGGTTAGAAAATAAATTTTAATTTCAATAACAGCTGACTTAAAATTAATATTTTCATTAACTTTCATTCATTCCAAAAATGTTCAATCAATATTTGAAAATTAATCGTTAATTGAAAGTCCTTCGTTTAAAATTAATTTTCTGTCTCAAATTAAGCAAATTTCTACCGAAACTCAAACTTTAACTATTATTTAAAAATTCGATCAATTGCAAACACATACAAACTATTATTTAAAACATCGTTCAATCTGTAATTATTCTAAGATCAAATCCTAAAAAGACAAATCCCTAATTATTCAAAAAAAACTTGCATAACGAAACAAAACTAAAACATCCACTTCATCTTCCCGAGAAGAGTTAAAACATCCCCATTTGTCGTCGAAAATTAAAAAGAAGATGAACGTATCTGGGTTGCATGCAGATCCATCTTTCTCAAATGAACGTTTTCGGTAGATCAGATAGATTTACAGGCCACAATTTTCGACTTGAATGTTTGTTCACGAACGAGAAGAGAGAAACCGTTGTTTCCCGGTGAAATACGTTTTCATTCATTTCACGTTTGATCGATCGTTTCGTTTCAGGGGTTGATGAATGAGGTTTAATGTTTCGTCTCGTTACGGCACGCGGAGTGAACCTCCATTTTGTAATTATCTGATTGTTTTCTGAGGAGAATATACCGCGATACCATCGTCGTTCGCGTTGCTTAACTCCTTGCATCAGATTTTCATTTCTTTCGAGACGTGCCAGTGAATTAATCCATTTCTGCCCGCTGATGATTTCTCGCGATAAACCGGTAAAGAGCAAGTCCGCCTTATCTAGGGAAAATATGGTAATTAAAAGGAATGGGGACTACTATGTATTCGTTGTTATGGACTTTCGAGAATTTCGAAGTTATGGAGTGGGTTAAGAATTTGGGAATCTAGGGAATTTGGCATTTTGGGATTTTCGAATTTGGGGATCTAGGGAATTGGGCATTTTGGGATTTTTCGAATTTGAGAATCTAGAGAATTTGGCATGTTGGGATTTTTCGAATTTGGGGATCTAGGGAATTGGACATTTTGGGATTTTTTAATTTTGGAATCTAGGGAATTTGGCATTTGGGGATTTTTCGAATTTGGGAATCTAGGGAATTTGGCATTTTGGGATTTTTCGAATTTGAGAATCTAGGGAATTGGACATTTTGGGATTCTTTGAATTTTGGAATCTAGGGAATTGGGCATTTTGGGATTTTTTGAATTTTGGAATCTAGGGAATTGGGAATTTCAGGATTTTTTCAATTGGGGTATTTAGGGAATTGGGCATTTTGGGATTTTCAAAATTGGGAATCTAGGGAATTGTGTATTTTTCGGTTTTTGATTTGAGAATTTATAGAATTGAAAATTTGAGAATTTGGCAATCTGGAAAGTTAGGGAATTTGAAATTGGGGAATGTGGAAATTTAGGAACTTTGGAATTGCGAACCTATAGATTTTGTAACTTTGGAATTAGAAAATTTAGTAACTTTTGAACTTTAATATTGAGAATCTAATTTGAATCTAATTGAAAATTTAGTAATTTTTGAATTTGAAGTTGGGAATCTAAGAATTTGGAAACGTGAAATTAGACAATCTAGACATTTGGAAATTTTGGAATTGTAGAATCTGGGGATTTGGCAAATTTTGAATTGAGGAATTTAAGCATTTGCCAATCTAGGGAATTTCAGGTTTCGAAATGTGAATATTTAGCAACTTGCGCATCTAGAAACTTGAGGATCTAGGGATTTTGCAATAGAGTAATATGAAAATCTAGGGATTTGGGAATCTACATAGAGGACCCAGAAATTTGCAGATCTAGGGATTTGCGAGTCTACATACAGGAAGCAAACATTTGCACATCTAGGAATTTAAAAATGGAGATATTTAAAAATTTCAGTACCTATAAAATTTAGGAATTTGTGTTTAAAAATTTGAAAATTTAAAAATTCAAAAATATACACGTTTAAAATTTAATAATTCTGAAATATGTAAAATTTTGTAATGTAAAGACCTCTAAATTTGAAAATTACCAATTTTAGAATTCTGCAATTTACACTTACAAATTTTCTAACATAAAAATTGAAAAATTTCAAATTTCAAATATTCAATTGCATTTATTCAACAATACGTATACAACTGTACCTATCAAAGTTGATCCCTACTATTTCTCTCGTAGATGAAGATCGTATGCATACAGCACGTACTGTATCCACAAACTCGTCGAAATGACGTCCAACATCGTCGAAACGGTACGATAGGTTCGATTCTTACATAGAAACCATTTCTGTCCACAGTTGTCCGTGATGGATAAGAAATTGGACCAGCTGATGTACGTGGTGAACGCGGTTGCACAAAAGCAACAAATACCCCTGAGGAGTATAGAGGACGACGTGTAACAGAAAGCCCCCGGCGAGCTCGTGCCATCTGTTCCGCGATCACTGGCAATCCCGTGGACTTTGCCTCGTGTTACCATAACCAACCTTGTCCCGGACATGTTCAGCGAGAGCGGTTGAATCGAAACCGTTTTTCGATATCGACTGTTGAAGAGGATTTCACCAAACTGGCTGAAAATCACGCGCAAAGGAAACAACGATCGCTTCTTGCTTTCTATTCGGTCACAAAGGACCTGGCGCAAAAATTACTTTCTTCGTATTTCTGTTTCGTACGTGTTCGAACCGGCGAAGGAGCTTCGGGTTTACGTTTGGAAGAACCATTTTTAAGTTGCTGAAGAAATTTTTAGTTTGATACGAAGATTTTTATGTTCAGGAATTATGGGTTTCAACGTGATATGGAGATTCACAATTTTGGACTTGAAACAAAGATTTACAACTTGATGAAGACATTTTTGGTTTGCAGTGGAACTGAAGATTTATTCTTAATGAAGAAATTATATGTTTGCTATTAAAATGAAAGTTCTGAAGTTGCTGAAGAAATTGTGGATCTGTACTTGAAATGAAAATTTACAATTTAATGAAGAAATTTTTGGTTTGCATTTCAAACAAAGATTTATAACTTGATGAAGAAATTATAGGTTTGCTATTAAAATGAAAGTTCTGAAGTTGCTGAAGAAATTGTGGATCTGTACTTGAAATGAAGATTTACAATTTAATGAAGAAATTTTTGGTTTGCGTTTGAAACAAAGATTTATAACTTGATGAAGAAATATTTAGCTTGAACTTGAAACGAAGCTTTTCAATTTAGTGAAGAAAATTTTGGTTTACTCTTGAAACAAAGAATTTCAACTTGACGAAGAAATTTCATGTTTGACATTGAAACAAGAATTTTTAAGTTGCTGTAGAAATTTTATATTTGAACTTGAAACGAATACTTTAAAGTTGTTGAAGAAATGATTCTTTTGGTACTAAACGAATATTTTTGAGTTGCTGAAGAAATCTGCGTTTGAATGAAATATTTTTAAGTTGCAGAAGAAATGATACTTTAGCTTTTGAAATAAATATTATCAAGTCGCTGAAGAAATTATACATTTTCACCTAAAACGACAATTTTAAACTTGACGAAGAAATTGAATTTTGACAAAAAATATTAATGCAAAAAGATTGAAATAACTGAAATAATCTGAAGAATAAACGTAAAAAAAATATCTCCAATAAAATTAGCAGAAGATGTGAATGAACAAAAAGATGAAGAAATATTTGCAATACAATTAGCAAAAAATATACACGATGTATAACAATTGTTATACTGACAATATCTTCAATGACAACTTCTTCAAGGTATGGTCTTCGAATAAATAATAAGTAATTAATAATTTGAATTTGTTGCTGAAGAAACGAAGAAATGATAATCGTACAGAAGACTCCACCGACAAAAAGGGTTAGAAAGTGCAGGTCGAGCATTCAGTTCGTTCGAATGTTTTCTGAAGATGAAGAAAACGGATGGGAGTTTCAAAAGCTGCTTGAGATGGCTGTTTCTTCGGTAAACTTTATAATTCTATGATTGAAGATCTCGAAGTTTCGCTGAAAATTGTATGAAACTGAAAGTAAAGAGCAAGATAGATGGTTCGCTGTCTGGAACAGTCGTCAATTTAATTTGTTCGTTTCGGGTGAACCGAAAGGTCTCACGGATTAACGAAGAAAGATGACCGAACTGAGCAAAATTATTGTAAAAGCGCTTTCATGTTTCTGATTCTGAGTTTTAACCTCAAGAAATTTGACTTTGAAGAATTATAATTTGAGAAATTTAACAATTGAAGTGTTTTAACCTCCACAAATTCGACATGAAAGAGTATTAATCTCATAAAATGCAACATTCAAGTGTTTTAGCCTTCGAAAATTCAACCTTCAAATATTCTAACCTCAAAAAAAGCCTTGAGATATACCAATCCTCAAAAATCCGACCTTCAAATATTCTAACCTCAAAAAATGCAACCTCGAAGTATTCTAACCTTCAAAAATTCGACCTTCATATATTCTAACCTCAGGAAAGACAACCTTGAAGTATACCAATCTTCAAAATTCGACCTTCAAACATTCTAACCCTAAAAAATATAAGTTTGAAGTGTGTTAACCTTCAAAAATCCGACGTTCAAGTGTTAAAACACCAAAAAATACGACCTCAATATAATCTAACCTAAAAAGATCTCAAGAAGAAAAAAGAAGTGAATCGTACAGTTTCCTTTGTCACCGTTACTCAAAAGAAGCAACTTTCTGAAATCCTTTTCCGCAGCTGGAAAGAAAGTGTATGTATTTTCCGAAGGAAAGAGGGCAGGCAAGAGGAAAGGCGTGTGAATTGGTACGAAGAAACGTCGCCACTTCGATACTTCCGCTACGTAGGATCCTCGAAAAAAAAAAAAAACGATCACGCTAAACGCACAGGAACGATTTTCCTCTTCGAACGAAGGACGATCGTTTAATCACCGACGAGTAAGAAAACGGTGTCTGAAAGAGTAGACACAGAGATTCTCGTTGTTCTGAACATATCGATAAATGTCGTACGCTTTTCGCGTCTCGAGTATATCGTACCGGAACCTGAAGAAGCTGGACCTGAAGGACGATTGGCTGTAATGGACAATTGTACACGTAGAAACGTTAACCGTAGGTAGGTCGTGAATAAAGAATAAAAGAAAACACACGCAAGGATTAGAAGCAGTTACAGAAGAGAAATTAATTAGGACGGTTAAATGTTTGGATGCAAACATCTTGGGAACATCACTTGGGCCAACTAGGAATTAATAGAGAGGAACAATAAGCAAATAAAATAAAATAAACAAAGGAAAATTGACAAAAAAAGAAACTTCCTAGATGAGATATCTCTTATAGGCTTATTATTATACACATACAGATAACTTCTAGTCTCTGCTGGTAATAACGATCAATTATTACGCCTTAATTAATCACGAACTTTGAAACTTTATCGCCTAGTGTCTTTTAAATGCGAGGTGGAGGGTGATGATTGTACAAACGCGGTGTCGAGTTACTTACTATAACTATAACTTGTATCTTTGACGCGATTTTTTCAATTTCTAGCACAAAACGCGACGCTTTGCTCGAGATAACGGGGAACGTATTATGCTTTCGAGGAGGGGCGGTTTATGTGGCGCCATTTTAACTCTTTGCAGACACCATCTCGTTCGGTTTCTTTTTTATTGTACGATAATTTTAATGTTCGCATTTTGATTTTTCAATGACGCAAATTATACTTGCATCATAATTTTATTATTAGGATTTCACTTCGAAAATCTTTATTTAAGAGACTTCTTTTAAATCCCTCATTTTATTTTTAAAGCTGCGATTTGTGAAGCTGTGGAACTTGTTTAAAAAGAAGAAAAATGTACATTTGTTAGACAATATTTTTGTAATATTTTAAATAATCATAATGTTTTAAAATATTTACATATTTTAAACATCTTACGAATTTCACTTATTTTGATGCAAATTTGATTTATGTTAAATGATATTTTAAATCATTTCTGTAACATTTTGAAGAACTTCGTATTTTAAACAATATCAATTAACAAAATGTTTTAAAATATTGAATCTCTAACAGAAATAACTATTTAACAAATAAGTAGTTAAAATTGAGTTTTAATAAAAAAAAACATGAATGTAAAGGTACAAAAATTGTTTTATTAAAAGATAAATGCAAAGTCCTGTTATATTTAATGAATAAAAGTAATAATATCGAATGAAATTTAACTTTGAACTGCAAAGAGTTAAAAAATTGGTTACACTCGCATGATATGACCGAATTTCGACGAGTTCTGAAGAAAGTTTGCGAAATACGTGTATGTGTGTGTATGTGTGCGTATGCGTGCATATGTGTTTTTATCGGTCTTCGATACGAACGTTCGAGTTATTGGTTCCTGGATGTACAGGGTGTTCGTGAAATGTTAAAAAACGAGACAAATTATTATACATAGAATTTTTATTTATTGTACAGATTCTTGAACAATGTTTTCACGACTAAATCTTGTATACGAACGTAATTTATTTTTTATTATATTGCAATCTCGAATTTACACTTAAATAAAATTCATGAATATTTCTTCAATTTTATTTATATTTCGTTTATGAATATTTTTACGACTAAAGTTTGCATTCTTTCGAAAAATGTAAAACTTTACATTTTACGTTCGGAAATGTGAAAAAATAAACCATTGATAATAAATGTTTAAAAATTATAACACAGTGACATATCAAATATTGTACAATAATGAACACCATAAATATAAATGAAAATTATATTTTTATCGTTTATGGTGAATGAAATAAAGCGAATGTTCCATCCAGAATCGTGAACGATTCTTCAACAATCACGTTAAATGTGATTAAACAGAAAATAATTTTTTGGTTTAATACCGAAGAGAATTTGTTTATCACGAACACCCTGCACGCACTCTGAGTTACTCGAAAATCCATGAAATCGTAAAAAAGTCGTAAGTTTGAAACGGTTATGAACAAGAAAGAAAAGAAACGATGTATATACTTCGAAAAGAAGAAAAAACATGGAAGGTAACAGAGAATCGGTATATATTCTGCATATACATAAATACATATAGGAATTAGGGATGTGGGAGAACTCTGAAGTTTCAAAAGTGATCTGATTCGGAAGTGTTTCGAGATCGATGGGTTCTTTAGAATGGAAGAACGTATATGGAATATTATACCATTAGCAGATTTCATACTTTTAAATTTAATTTTATTTTTAAGTGAGAAATTGTTACATTTAGAGATTTTTGTATTCCTGAATTTTCAAAGTGGTAATTTTTATAAATTTAGAAGTTTAATTTGTAAACTCAAGTTTTCAAATTTTCAGGTTTCCAGATATTTAATTTTCGAATTCTCACATTTTTAAATTTCTAAATTTTCACAATTCTCAAAGTGCTAAATCGTAAAAGTCCTAAATTATGAAATTCCCAAATTTCAATTTTTTTTGCAAAAATCCAACTTGAACATTTCTGAACCAGTTTCGAACCGAGATTTCGAGTTCTCGAACATCTCTAATAGAAACATTTATATTTTCTACGTAGGTTATCGAATATGGCACGTAAAAGAACCATAACGTTATCGACACCGTAAAAATCTTGTCGTGCTAACTATTAAAACGATTATCTGCGAGCATGTGAGTGCGTGTATGCGTTTTCCTTCTAATTTCAATAATATTATTCGTTTTTACCATTCGAGCACGAATTGTTCATATTTCATAATTTGAAATAATTTCAGAAGGTATAAAATGGATATTGACAAATACCAATCGTGAACGAATATCGACTGATTTCTTATTTTGAATTATGTTTTGTTTTAGAGTTTGCAAGGATAATTCGAAATAATTAATTGAATATTTTTAATTCAAAATACAAAAATTTTTAGTTAAATTTTGTGTTATTTTGGAATTGTGTTAGAATTTTAATTAAAATTAAAGTAGAATGCGTCGATTAAAATGCTGAGCTCATTAATCTCACAAATCGATTCGATTATTCGTTTATTAATTTCTTATTATCCTCTGATTTACAATTTTAATCTGAAATAAATGAGATCCATCAGAAAACTGACTTTATCCTACTGGATTAATTTGATTGAAAAAGCAGCGAAATTGAAATTATGATTGGTCCGAGTGCTTTCACGCTCTTTAATTTCACAAATTGATTCCACTATTCTGTTTTATTCGGTGGTTCAAAATAAATTAAAACCAATAAAAACTTGACCTTAATCTGCAACAACTCAAAATTGCAATTTTAATAATCCTCATAATCGAGAGTCGTTGAATACAAAACGTGTCTAACTTCTCAATTTTGTTTATTTATCTTCATGTTGTATAATTAGCTGTGAACGACGCAACTGCCTAGAGAATTAACCCCTTGCACTATGATTTATTTGTCAGGTGCGTCAGAACTAATCACAGTTACAATATTAAAGAAGACGAAGAAATGTTATGTCAATTCGGTATTAATCATTGACTATACAAATAATTGAATTCCAAATTAAAGCGAAATCGAGTAAAATTGATCACAGCTGTACGAGTGCGTCAGACTCGTGAAAATAGTACAGGGGGTTAATTTCGTGCTCGAACGGTAAAACGAAGCAACACCCCGAGTGTTAACAAAAATTGTTCTATTTTCGGGGAATGCATATGTGCTCCCGAAACGTGCGAGTTCTCTTTGTAAAGGATAATTTGCAAAGCATGCGTTGCATTCGTTCTAATATCGACTGTACACTAATATCGAGGGTTAAATCGATCTCTGCGCGGGAAGGACCAGTCTCTTGTTAACTAGGATAAACGTTTACGCTACGGGCGAAATATTGCACTGAAAATATCTATCGTTTAAACTATGCTATTGTTAATCTGTAAATATTGTTACTCTATAATTCTACGTTATAACGAAGGTAGAGCCGAAGTTTCCTGAGCGAAAAGAACTTTCAGGAGTAATATCCTTCAAAATACCGATCGCGAAATTCTGCATTCCAAGCGTTTTCGAGACCCCGTTTGCAATTTTCTAAACCTCTCCGTTTTTCTTTTCTCCTTAGGTTTCGTGGAACGAACAATGTTCGTGTTTTTTATAGTTCGATGAATTGAAATTGATGTTATATAGAATATAGAATGTCAGAGTAAGATGGAAAATTGATGAACGCAAAGGGATGGAATTGATGCAGTCTCGAAAACAGGTGTTAATTTTGTTTTCATCGAAATTGTAGAAATTATCGATGCTTCGAGTGGATGGTATGGAGGGGACAGGATTTAATAGGGAATGTAGCGATTTAGGGGAAAATTGTTGCTTTATTTGGTTTTTGGTTGGACAAGTTTGAAAAGCTTCAGGTTTGACAAGTTATTAGATTTTGAATTTAGAAATTTTCAGGATTGGGAATTTAGGATTTGGAAGTTTGAGAATTTGAGGATTTAGGTTGGGAGACAGGTTTGGGGATTTAGGGAGGATTTAAGGACTTAGGGAATTGGGGATGTGGAATTTGGGGATTTAGGGAGGATTTAAGGACTTAGGGAATTGGGGATGTGGAATTTGGGGATTTAGGGAGGATTTAAGGACTTAGGGAATTGGAGATGTGGAATTTGGGGATTTAGGATTTGGGAATTTGGGAATTGAGGATTCGAGAATTGGGGATTTGGGAATTGGGGATTTGGGAATTGGGGATTTGGGAGTTGGGGATTTGGGAATTGGGGAATTGGGGATTTGGGATTTGGGATTTGGGATTTGGGAATTGGGGATTTGGGAATTTGGGAATTGGGGATTTGGGAATTGGGGATTTGGGAATTGGGGATTTGGGAATTGGGGATTTGGGAATTGGGGATTTGGGAATTGGGGATTTGGGAATTGGGAATTTGGGAATTGGGGATTTGGGAATTGGGGATTTGGGAATTGGGGATTTGGGAATTGGGGATTTGGGGATTGGGGATTTGGGAATTGAGGATTTGAGAATTGGAGATTTGGGAATTGGGGAATTGGGGATTTCGGAATTGGGGAATTGGGGAATTGGGGATTTGGGATTTGGGAATTGGGGATTTGGGAATTGGGAATTTGGGAATTGGGGATTTGGGAATTGGGGATTTGGGAATTGGGGATTTGGGAATTGGGGATTTGGGAATTGGGGATTTGGGAATTGGGGATTTGGGAATTGGGGATTTGGGAATTGGGAATTTGGGAATTGGGGATTTGGGAATTGGGGATTTGGGAATTGGGGATTTGGGAATTGGGGATTTGGGGATTGGGGATTTGGGAATTGAGGATTTGAGAATTGGAGATTTGGGAATTGGGGAATTGGGGATTTCGGAATTGGGGAATTGGGGAATTGGGGATTTGGGATTTGGGAATTGGGGATTTGGGAATTGGGAATTTGGGAATTGGGGATTTGGGAATTGGGGATTTGGGAATTGGGGATTTGGGAATTGGGAATTTGGGAATTGGGGATTTGGGAATTGGGGATTTGGGAATTGGGGATTTGGGAATTGAGGATTCGAGAATTGGAGATTTGGGAATTGGGGATTTGGGAATTGGGGAATTGTGGAATTGGGGAATTGGGGAATTGGGGATTTGGAGATTTGGGAATTGGAGATTTGGGAATTGGGGATTTCGGAATTGGGGATTTGGGAATTGGAGATTTGGGAATTGGGTATTTGGGATTTGGGAATTTAGGAATTGAGGATTCAAGAATTGGAGATTTGGGAATTGGGGATTTGGGAACTGGGGATTTGGGAATTGGGGATTTGGAAATTGGGGATTTCGAAGTTGGGGATTTGGGAATTTGACGATTTAGGGATTTGGTCATTGAGGATTTGGTGATTTGAGAATTTGCGAATTTGGCGACTAGAAGATTTGGGGATTTGGGAATTATTGGGATTTGGGGATTTGGAGATTTAGGGATATGGGGATTTGGGAATTGGAGATTGGAATTTGACGATTTAGGGATTCGAGAATTTGAGAATTTGGGGATTTGGGGATTTGGGGTCTAGAAGATTTGGGGATTATTAGGGTTTGGAGATTTGGAGATTTAAGGATTTGGGGATTTGGAAATTGCAGATTTGGGAATTGGAATTTGACGATTTAGGGATTCGACAATTTGAGAATTTGGGAATTTGGGGATTTGGGAATTGGGAATTGGAGATTTGGAAATTAGGAATTGGAATTTGACAATTTAAAGATTTAAATATTTGAAGATTTGGGGATTCGTAAATTTGAGAGCTTAAAGATATTAGTATTCACAAATTTTCTGGATATAGGATTTGAAAATTTGGAGATTTATGAATTTGTAAATTTCGGAATTTACAGATCTGAGAATTAGAAATTTGTCGAGATTTGAGAATTCGGAAATGTCGATATATACGAATTTTAAGATTCAGAAATTTGAAGTTTGATAACTTCAAAGCTTGGTAATTTCAGAATTTTCTAAATTCGAAAATTCAGGGATTTGGGAATTTAGGAATCTGTCACTTTCCACATTTGAATCTCTAAAAAATTCTAAAACTTGAAATCTTGGAAATTTTCAAATTTGAGTAATTGACAAATGTAGTAGAATATTTACAAGAAAATTTACGAATCTATAAATTTGAGGAGTTAGATCAATTTAGACTTTAGGATTTCGGAAACTTGGAAATTTTAACCTATCAAATATTTCTAAACTTTCAAGGACTCTAATTTAAACTCTATTTCAAATTTGAACTCTAAATTCAAAATTCAATGACTTTGCAAACATACCAACCAAAAAGAACTAACATCACTTTCCCCAAGATCGCCATTTTCCGCATAAAATCCCTCCACACATACCTTTCTTAAAACCATTGATTCTAGTCAGAGTATCAGTCACAAGCGTACCTTAATCGAATTTAATTTACTTATTTCATAGTAACTTAGCTTCCTAAAATACAAAATGGTGAACGCTCGCTTCGTAGATAGTGTTATATCGTGAAATTTCGCCGTGTCGAGGATGAATACTCTGTAAAAATCGCTCGAGCATGTACGATATAAAAATTCTATGGTGCCTCTCACTCGACTAACTCCACTATAAAGCAACTGATAACTATTGACGATAGGATCTAGCTTAAGATAGCGTTGTAAATATACATAGCCGATATCGTAGGACTATAAAAATCGTATGATGGCAATACAATGGGGATGGACATTAGGGCGGAACAATATTCAAGGACAAAAATTTCATTGTTCTTTTCGTATTTTATCATTTGTCGATTTTGCCCAACAGATGTCTTTTTCTATAAAAATTATAATTCTATAATTTTCTATAATAATATTCAAGGTGCTGAAATTTGTATTTGAATGATAAATTTGTTGAAGTACCGCAAATCACTCAAAAATTATTTTTGTTTTGTCAGCTTTTTATTTTTGTAACGTAAAGTAATTTATTTGTTACTTGATGTTTTGATTTTGAAGAGTAATTTGTTATTCGTTGTTTTGATTTTGAAGAGTAATTTATTATTGTCCAATTTTTGAAAAGTAATTTGTTCTTTGTTGTTTTACTTTTGAAGGGTAATTTGTTATTTATTGATTTATTTTTGAAAAATAATTTATTTGTTGGTTTACTTTTGAAGGTTAATTTGTTATTTGTTTTATTTTTGAAGAGTAATTTATTTGTTGTTTTTCAATTTTGAGTAAAATGGTGCTAGATTGTCATTTTGTTACATTAAGATATATATCAGTAAAAATTCTAATTTTAATTACAAAAAATGATGAAAATAGTAAAAAGATATAATTGATGGAAAAATTGTAAAACGGTGAAAAGAGTTACCATTTTATTACGCTACAGTGAAAATAATGCAATAATGATAAAAAATGCTGAAATGGTAATAAAAATTACCATAACTCTGATGGTAAAATAATAGTGAAAATAAAATATTTTATTACCACGGTGTAAAGTAAATATCAGTGTCAGTGCTAAAAAAATTACTATTTTATGACCATTCTAATTACCATTAACAAAAATGGTAAGTGGTAAATAATAGTAGTAAAAAAATGGTAAGAAACTATGATTAGTAAATAAACATTGAAATTTAATAGATTGGGAGTTACCATTGGTAGATAAAATAGTGAATGGTAAATAAATGGTAAAATAAAATAGTAAGAAACGACCATTTTATTGCTCTACGTTTAAAAAATAGTAAAAATATAAACTATAGTAATTACCATTTTAAATACCATGAAATGGCAAAAATGGTAAATAGTGGAGAACAAAATGGCGAGAATTACCATTTTATTACCACGATGAAAAATAGTAAAAATACCAATACCAATGGTAAAAATTTCCATTTTATTACCATTTTAATCACCACTGAACAGTAAATGATTTATCGTGAAAACGATAAATGATCTTTTTTTATCGTAAAAACGATAAATGATCATTTGTAATGATAAATGACCGCAAGATCATAAAAAGTTCATCAACGAATAAAATTTTAGCTCTCAATTTTACCATATTCGAAGAACTTTAATTGGCTCAAGTGAACGTGTGGTACTATCTTAAATCAGTATATGCCCTTCGTTTGCCCTGATGCCCACCCCTCAAACGCAGGCTTCGAATTTACAAAACGAATTCCTCAGTTTTGTAAAACGAAGCCGAAGCTGGAGTGTTCTTTTGTTTCCTTCGTCCACGATGACAAAACGTTTCTCGTTAAATTACAATTATCATTGTAAACAATTAATTGATTATAAAATAGTCAATTCCATGATAATTTATATATTATTATACCCCTAAGAGGGACAATAAACTTGTATGAAGAAAAAGAAAGGAAAGAAAAATTGAAAAGTAAATATGTAAAATAGATATTTTATTTTTAAATAATTTTAAACGCAATTTTCTTAAAGTTACACTCGTTTTAAATTATACATACATACATAAATTACTGTATTATAAATTATAGTACATTAGGAGCAGAAATTTTGTCATTGCATCGAAATATTTTTACTGTTTGCAATTTGTTAAACAAATACATTTGTAATATTATGTGATATTTGGTATATAAATAGACCAAATTTTCGTTCAACATATTTGTCACTTAAATAATTCAAATTTTCTTCGTTCAACTTATTTGTCGAATAATTAAATTTTCTTTCAAACTTTCTTTGTTGATATATGTATACATATGTATAAATTACAAACTTTATTGATATATATAAATGACAAACTTTATTGATATACATAAATGACAAACTTTCTTTGTTCATATGTATATATTAAAAAATTCCTTTGTTCATATAAACAATAAATTGCACATTTTTTTTGTTCACATATATAAATGACAAACTTTCTTTGTGCATATGTATAAATTAAAAAATTCCTCTGTTCGTATAAGCAATAAATTGCAAATTTTTTTTCAACAAACTTTCTTTGTTCATGTATAGTATGACAAATGTTGCATTAAAGTAATAAGATAAATTGTTTATAATTTGCGGTATTTTGCATAAGAAAAATTAGACGAGAAACGTTTTCGAAGCTCGTGGATTTCCTGTCGCTTATCTCGAACCTTACGAGACGAAAGAACGAGGTTTGAAATTATATTAGAAATAAAACTAAACGCCGAATTTGAGAGAATTTGAGTGTTGCTGAACGCTTAATGAAACACCACTCGATTATATTGCTGACCATCAGTAGAGACAATCAAAACGTATAAAACTCGCATAAATAATCTCTATCATCGATAAATAAACGTTAAGTTTTTTCGTTTCACAATAAATCCCTCTTTTGAATCGTGTCTATCGAACGTTTATCTCTTTGTTGCATGATCTCTTCAATTTTGAGAAAGAAAATATATATTTCAATTCTTGCAAACTTCTATTAAAAAGACTTATTTAATATTATAAATACTATATTGCGAATTTACAATATTTTAAAAATATGCAAAATGTAATTAAACTGAATTCAATTAAATTAAAATTAGAGAGTGTAATTGAAAATAAAGAAGAACCATTTTCAATAATTTTTTAATAAGATACGAATATAATTAATATTATTGAAAATTTACAAAAATTCATGTTTGATGACATACGAAAATATTGCAAAATATTTTTATGTTTAAAATGCAACGAAGGGTTAAATCATTATTTTGTTTATCTTTTCAGATCGACAGAAAGCATATAAGTGAATCGATTGAATCTTTTTCTTTTTAACAATTTTTTAACCATGCTTGTTTATAACAATTAGATTTAATTAAGTCGAATTCTGGTTTCGTATAAAATATTGTAGTGTTCACGATCGATACTCATCAAAATTATAGTGATTTAAAAAAGAAGAAATAAAAAGGTAAAAAGCGTAAATGGAAAAGTTTGCAAATCGCAGTGACTCGCGTATTAGTTCATTTTACATTGAAATAATTAAATTTGTTTAAATAATGAGTTTCAGATTTTTTTATTTTAAAATTTGTGCAAAAACATTTTATTTGCGGAAGTTGTTGAAATGTTGAATTTTACATTAAAATTATTCATCTATCTTTTTTTTAAATAAGCAGTGATTAATATACTGAGTACACTGCTGAAAAGTAGATTTTTGTTATTTTATTTTCATCTTTTTTCTTTTGAAAATTTGTCACAATAACGTTTGTTTCCGTATGAATTTATCATTTTTTATGGCATTAAAATTGTAAATGTACAGATAATTATTTAACGTACAATAAGTATAAATTTTCATGCGAATAAATATGCGAGTCACTGCAGATCAGTGATGGGCAATTTTCAAAATTTCAAACTTTTAGATTTTGTGAATTTGTAAATTCAAAAGTTTAATATTTCTACACCTCAACATTTCTTAATTTTTTAATTTTCAATACTCAATTTCGAGATTTCCAAATTTCTACATTTCTAAGTTTGCGAATGCCCAATTTCAGAATTTCTGTATTTCGAAAATTGAAAATTTCTAAACTCACAATTTTAAATTTCTATATTTCCCAATTTTCGTACCTAAATATTTAATATTTCTGCATTACTTCACTTGCCCATCGCTGCAATAAAATCACAAAATTGCAAACAAAACTATCAAACATAAGTTCCACATAAAATTCAATAAAAAACAAAAAATTGAATTCATCAAAGTTTGATAATTTATTCCATTAGCGAACAGATTTTATGAAGTATCGAAAAAACATTTAATGAATCGTTTTGGCATAGAAAATCTGCATTTTCGGAATACACTATGTAAATATACAAAAAATGATATAATATGCTAAATAGTAATTTGCAATTGTTATAAAGCTACATTGTTTAAACGTGTTATCAATATGCACTGATAACGATTGTAAATATACTATCGCATAAACCTTGAAAAGCAAGTAGTGTTCGCGAATCGGCCGAAAATAACGTGTAATCGAGACTTCTAATTAACAAAATGAAACGTGTAAATATACATCGTGAGTACTATGAATGAATATACTCAAAAAGAGTAGTAGAATTACTAATATTCGAGTTAAACGCTTTTTCTCGGTTTTTGAAAAATAACATTGTTACGTTGTTAATAATAAACACAAATTTAATAATCAACAGATGAGTTAATGCCACTGAATATTTTTTTGAAGGCTGGTGATTAATAAACAAGAAAGCAGGTCAAATCACTAACTTATTAATTTGATTAAATTTTATTAATTAAATAACTAGTTTGAATTATATTAATGTAAATAATTACTTCAATTATTTAAATTGAATTTAATGAATTAATTTAATTAATTTGTTTAGTCAGTTAAGCTGATGTGAGCAATTTTGTACATCAGTTTAATTAGATACATTAATTAATCGAATCAATTAAATTGATTTAGTTAATTAAATCAATTAAATTGATGGGATTAATTGTAGATACAGTACGTAAATTAATTAAAATAATTAGTTACCTGAATTTAATCAATCAGTTAAGTTAAAATTCGTTTAAATAATTAGTTACATCGACTGATTAATTGGATCAGTCAATTGAATTAATTTTCCAAGTAAGATTTTTTGTATCAGTCGACAAAATTGAAATGTGCAAGTAAAATCAAAGAGGGTGGGGTAATAATTAATTTATTAATTTTTGAACACGATTGATCTCGAACACCATAAATCTCTTTACTCGCTACTTTCTACCTCTTCTTCGAGTACGTACGAAACTTCGTATCGTGTAACAATCAATTTCACAGGGAAACGTGGAAACAGACCAAAATATTGTAACCTAACCTTTCGAATATCACACGTCGAAATGGACCTAAACGTTTCTTTACAGAGCGAACTTTTATATTTTTCGATAATCTCTCTATTGAATCGTATTTCTCATAAACGAACTTCGTTATCAACAAATTTGCAAGTCTATAATTTTTTCACTTTTTTAACGCTGAGGACCGGTTAAAATAAAGAAACAAGATGGCTGTCTATCATCGACGAGAGGATAAAAATGATGAAAATCATAAATCATAAGTTATAAAAATTTATCGCATCGAATTTTTGTAAGAAATTGTTCTTTGAAAGCAAGAATTGTTTAAATCAAAAATTCCCAGTTAAATATAATTAGAAATTAATAGCGTAGGATTTGAAACGCTTATTTACTAGACAATTAAATAATTAAATATACTTCTTGCGATATTTATTTCAATAATTCATACAGGTTTAAAATGATTGCATTATGAGTAAATCATAATTATAATAAACTTGTTTAATTAAATTAATGATAAATCTTTTATTTAGTCAATACTTTTACATTGGCTTTTGATTCATGAACGAGTGAATTTATTTTAAAAAATGATTAAAATATTTAACAATCGCATTTATCTATTATGTGTATCAGTACACTTGTTTTATTTGGTAAAAAAGGGGCCAATTAACGAAAGGTGAATTTTGAGGGTCTGCTTCGATTGTCATATGAATTTTTTAATGATCTTTTATTATCAGACGCTATAGAATGAAGTAGATCATTTTATTTTGTACCTCCATCTCTAAATATGTAAATATATACTGGGCTGTTATTTATCAAATGGCGAAGTTGAAAATGTAACAACTCTGATATAATTTGCTGACATAAAAATATTACAAAATGGCGCTTATGATACATCAGTTAACTTAAAGTTTAATGAAAATTATAGAATTAAACTTTAATCGATACACGTTATCAATATTATCAATATTATAACTAATTGGGAGTTGTAGCAAGCAATGACTGATTTTAAATACGTTTAAATTTGATGACATAAAAGTTCCACAAAATGGCGCTTATGTTACATCGATTTATAGCTTAAAGTTCAATAAAAATACCTACCTTGAAGTTTTATCAGTATTATCAATAAAAAATAACTGATTTTTGTTTAAAGTCGACAGTGAATCAATCGATTAACAATTTAGTATCCTTAATTAACAAATGTTCAATTTTCAGTCGCTTATATTCTAAAATGGTTGTAACATTTATGATATATTATGCTACGTAGAATCTGCAAAAAGAGAAATACATTCTACGTAGCAAAACGAATCAAAAATCTTAGTAACATTATAAAATAGCACTAGCTTAAATAAAAATGATCATAAAAGTCAACAGAAGTGACTACAAAAATTAATATAAATGAATCTAAAAATCAATAAAAATGAATCTAAAAATCAATAAAAATGAATTTAAAAGCCAATAAAAACGAATCAAAAAATCAATAAAAATGACTATAAAAATCAGTGAAAATTAGATAATAAATTTTTCCGCTTCAAAATGGCTTCTTCCGCAAAGAAAACAATAAGTTAACCAATTTAATTTAACTATAATATTTACTTATCTTAATTTTACATCGTATCATAATTTTACCGCCATTTGATATGCAACGACCTAGTAAATATTAACAATTCAAAACTAACTCATAATCATACCTAAAAAAAAAAAACAATTTAAAAAGCGTGTGTAAGATCTCTCGTTTTCCTTGCAATATCCCGAAAGAGTTTTGCAATCACGACGCATATCAAATTATATTTATATACAAAGTGCAAATAGCATCGTATTATTCAGCAATAATCCAACACATCATTTCGAGGATGCCTGTTTAAGAAAGAAGAAATATTTAGTAGTATAAAATCGAGGAATACGAGTGAGAAACCTCGCTCCTCGGATCGAGCAACTATTTAAGCAATATCCTCTTTAGTACTCTTGATACTAGCTAAGTATATTTAAGTATACCAACGATCGAACGTGTTCAACCATGGTGTTAAGTTTTCGTAGAATTCTTAACGAAACCGTAAACGAACTCACTATATCGTGTTTTTCAGTATTTATTTTTTTAAACAATTTCCATGATAGGTTTTAAAACTTATCATTGATTTTGGTTACTTTGTTTAGACTAACAAGATTTGAGATTTTTTAGATACAGTTATTATTGTTCGTAATTTTACTTATTTCCAATACTTCCAAATCTCAAAAATTCCCAAATCCCAGTACTCCCAAATCTCAAAATTCCCAGATCCTAAAATTCCCAAATCCCAGTACTCCCAAACTTCAAAATTCCCAAATTCAAAAATTCCCAAATCTCAAAATTCACAGATCCTAAAATTCCCAAATCTCAAAATTCCCAAATCCCAAAATTCCCAAATCCCAGTACTCCCAAATCTCAAAATTCCCAAATCTCAAAATCCCCAAATCCCAAAATTCCCAGATCCTAAAATTCCCAAATCCCAAAATTCGCAAATCCTAAAATTCCCAAATCCCAGTACTCCCAAATCTCAAAATTCCCAAATCCTAAAATCCCAAAATTCTAATACCTCAAATTTAAAAAATTCCAAAATTCTAATATTCAAATTCCTACAGTCCTAAAATTTCAAGGTTCCAAAATTCCAAAATTGACAAACATAAAAATTAACCAAACTTCCTACTTTTACCAACAAAAGATCTCAAGTCTTGTTACTCGCTTTCATCCACCATAAATCTAAACGAATCTGAATAAACTACATGAATGAAATAAATAAAAATCGAACAGTAATGTTCCGAATACCTGAACGGTCATCGTTAAATTTTATTTTCAATAAATATAATAAAAAAAAAAACAATCGTACGTTGTAAGTTATACACCTTTAAGGAGAAGTATATAAATAAAAGTTATTAGTTAGGTAGATACAAAGTATAAGAAACGAGTAGCAATGGTTCTTTGCCTTCTCTGCGACTATTTTCTAACTATACAGGTGACCTGCGCCGAATTGAACATGTTTAAATAATATATTGTAAATATCGTCTAATATTAAAACATGGATTCACGCACGAGATTAGGGTAGTAGTGTTAGTCGATGAATTTCTTTACACCTCGAATTTCTTGGATGTATTGATCCTGAAAAGAAGTCTCGTATTTGATTATTAATTCTTTTTCTATTAACTTTCCAATGTCTGAAAATTTGAAACACTAAGGCTGTGACAGCCTGCAATGATGCAATTAACAAGAAAGAGTCATACACGACACAACCAGTGTCAGAAATCATCGACGAACGCCTAACAATGACCGACATTCGTTTGGATCCTTCCGAAGCCCTGTCGTGATCGATTGATCCAACGATCGATAAAAAAGAAAAGTCAAAAAAAGAGAGAAAGAGAGAATAGCAGAAGAATTATAGTCGCATAATAACCGATACTAAAGATTAAAACGCGATAGATCTTTTCCGCGGCAAAGATATTTTGCAAGTGTCCTTCCAATAAAAAAAAAAGAAAAAAAAAACAGAAAAAGAATAAAACTCTCGAGGATTCAAGCGACACTCTTAGATCTTATTTACAATTAATTAAAGTTAATTAGTCGAGCTTGTCAACTGTACATTCCCCGCGGTCCATCCTCCGAGATTTTGCGAGATTATTTATAATGTTCAGTCGCTCTTAACAAAACAAGATGAAGGATGAACCGAAGCACGATGTATGCGTTACGCGTAAAAGCGTTAAATAATTACTATAATGTATGCAAGCGCTAACACTGTACTTTGAAACGAATCGTAAGCGTAATTATTCAACCTGTCAAATATTGTACATTCGCGCCGGCATTGTCTATACATACGTACATGATTATTATTATTACTATTATTATTATGATTATTATTATTATTGCTATTACTATTATTGCTATTATAATTATTATAAAATACTAGTTGAAGTTGAATATACTATATCTACTATTTATTGACGTTTTTCATTTTTTCCAGATCTTCGAACCTGACCTTTACCACCATTTTCCTTCTCACTATACAAAATATTAAAAAAATAATAAACCAAATTGCTTCAAATTTAGAATTGCAACCCTATGTATGGAACGTTTACATTATTAAATGTTGGAACATTTTGGCCTAGGATAAAGGATAATTCAAAGGCGAGCATAATTGAAATTTAACACAAGGTATTTTACCAATATCCTTTCAGTACAATTGCCATTTTTAATTATTTCTTTTCATTTAATTTTTTCATACATTTGTTGATTTTACAGTAGAATTTTTATTCGTGTTAACAAAGGTATATTCAGAAGTTAACATTACATGTGATGTATCTACATTGCACTTTGTTCTAAAGATTTCTTGAAGTTACATCTAACCTTGATTCTACTGTTCATTCAGTATATTCATAGGTTATTGCGTTGATGTATCTTATGCTAGCTTACTTTTACTTTGTACTCAGTTACTCAGTCTTATGGTACAGTCTTTTTAACCTATTAACTGGATGTTTATAAAAATCAGGAAATTTTTCCGTTGTTCTTCTGTAAAAACACAGTATACCTTTAATGGTATTGATGTTAGGTCTTTGTAGTACATTTTTTCTCTTTAATGTCTAATTAGGTCTCAGAGAAGCTTTGTGTTCAGATTTTATGGATGCCTCTTTTATTGCAATCCACTACCTTAGATCCTTCCGTGTGATAAAATCCACAAGAATACATTCTAAACTACTGTTGCACTTTGTACAAGTTTCAGTTAGTGCAACTGACAAGTAGATGTGGAGTTATCTATAACGGCTTATGTCAACTCACGTCGTGCAAAGGGTCTGTTGAATATTCGCCCCCTTTGTTTGAACAGTCTGACGGTGACGTTACCGGTTGCATGTTATTTGGTGTCGGCGATGGAGATGAAAAAAACGATTGTTGTTGCATGAGATTTTGATGAAAGGAGTATTGTGGATAGAGTATTGAGGAAAGTGATTGTTGATTACACCTAACTTCTGCAGACAGCACCAGATTGCTCAGTGCAAGCTTAATTTGCGACTGTTCAACTTTGGGCAACTGCTTTGTCATTCTTGACATGCTTAGAAAGAACATGTCTGTGTCATCCAGAGTTTCTAAGAAGCTAGTTGTTTTTGCTGCTTGTGATCGTGTACTCTTTCCTTCATACTGACGTTTTCTTAATACAGAGCTTTCTTTTAAAATCTGGACCATGTGTTCTGCTGGATTATCAATTCGTAGTTTTTGGTTTTTCTTTCGCAAAAGTTTTGCTGTATCATAATGTTTCTCAACACTTTCGACATCATTTAAAGCTGCTTCATCATCTGCAGCTTGGTTGTCCTGAACTCGTTCGTTTTCTGTATCTAAGTCAATGGGTCCTCGTTCTAACTGACGAAGTGTATTTTCTTCAGCTTCAGAACCTTCTGATAGATCTTCCGGTTCAATAGTAAAATTATAAGAAGCCTGAGACTCGTTTAAACTACCATGTGTTCTATAACAAAAAAGTATTGAATAGAAACAGTAGAGTAGAAATAAATTAATGAATTTATATTCACCTTCTGCTTTCTAAGAAAGGTATAATAAATGACATTTGCTGCTCGTACTTCCAGGAAGATTTTTTTTTGAAAGACATACCATTTTTTATGTCATCACGGCGCCTATTCCTGGCATTGCAGAAACATCTTCTTAACTTGTCCCATGATTCTTTGGCCTTATTCCCTACAAGTACAATATTAAACTTTGAAAATTATGTATAATGTTTATTTTGTTTCAGAATCGTGACAGCAGGCTATCACAGAATCTTGTTTTATCAACTAGAAAATAAGGATAGCATAATTAACTACCAGGTATTTGTAACTCCCTTCCAATTTCCTCCCAAGCTGCTTGACGAATATGTTGATCTCGATAATCAGGCAATCCATGATTGTACAGTACTTCGCGTTCTCTGACCTTTTCTATTAATAATTCCTCCATTTTCAAATAAACACAACAACAAATTGCAAAAGCAGGAATACCGAAGGTTAAGTGAGTTAAAATGTGTGACTGTATATGTATACAAAAATGTGACATCACGTGTTGAGTTAGGCTTAAGGACGTCATACGGAGAAATCGAGAAACTACAGACAAAACTTGACAATTGATTTTATTGGCTTAAATTACTATAATATGCATCAAATTACATCGGAGTGCAAGAGTAATTAACTTTGAATTGTTTTGACTTTACCAAACTATCATCAACTTTTAACCATTCGTAGGCTAATCCTAATTAGCCTAAGGGTTTCTGTTTTATATGCCATCTAGCGGTAAAAGATGGGAACTAATTAAACTACAGTTTCAAAAGTGTGTAGTTCACCCTGTTCGTCGGAGAGATGGTGCCACTTGTTCTATTTTTATCAAAAATCAATTAACACTGATTTTATTGATTAATATGCTACATATTTATTGTATATTTATTAATATTGATTTTATGCTGTTTGCAATATGTTCCGTGGGTCCGAAGATGCGGATTATGTGTTCAGAACAGTTCGCACATTATACTGTATCTCGTCGATCATATAGGGAATGACATAAGAATGACAAATTTTCTTTCGAGCCGTCAAAAACCATTTTCACAGATATCTTCTTTTGCAAAAAGGAGTTTATTTGCAAAATTTGGTCGATATCGGAGCATGACGATTTTTCGAAGTTTCGCCGTATTTTGTTTAACCGTGGAAAATGAGATAATTCCAGAGAATTCATTTTCCTGTATTTCATCATCGCAATTTTTTATTTGATAAGTATCATCGATCACAGTTAGATAGTGCTGAAAGCGTTATTTTTAAAGAGCGCGTGTATATAGAGAAATTTAAGAGTATGTAAGAGTGTGACTTTTAATATACTTTCAATTTTTTAAATTAATTATTTTTCTGATATTTATTGTATAGATTAAATTAGGAATATAAACTTGAATGTAAAATTCAGTTATAACAGAGTAAAATTAGTATAAATATTAATTTATACAAATTTAATGCCGAAATATGGTTGTAGTTAGTATACTAATATGTTTCCTGAAATTCCTCAAATTTCTGGGACATGGAATGTAAAACAAACACCTATGAGAAATCAGGTTTCCACGATGTTGAAACTTGAGATCATTTGAAACAATCATTAATGACATCAGTGATCTCTCCTATATCTCGTATATGTTAATAATAAAACACACATGCAAATATCGCATTAGATTTTTAAAAGAACGTAATTGCTCATGACCTATTTTCTCATCATAGACTTTATTTTTTGTTTGTAACATCGTACTAATAAAAAAGAAATGGTGTCATTAAAAAAATGTAAGGTCACTCAGTATCTTAAAAAATATAAAATATGCGCAGACAAAGAATCCAAAAATCTATATTGTAAGACTGCATAAAATATTTGTCCCTTCATTTAAGTGTTCTGTACAGTTTAATTTTCATTCGAAGTATAAAAAATGCATTTCTGACAAAAATTAATATTGAAACTTATTTTTAAAAATATGTATGCAATATTTTCCTTACTGAGAAAATATAAGGAAACGGTTCGCGAGCTATTCGAAATAAAAAACGAATTACAACAATTGACAAAGCTACAAATTGCATTGGTCAAATGGGCGGCGGGAGGGGAGGATTAAGTTATGAGGAGGTATCACAATGCGCGCATCGATCAGTGTGCGCCGAGTCGTCACCGCGGCAAGGTTGGTTGTACGTGTGTCCATGAGAATCTGCCGTGTGTGTGAAAATAAGCAAAAGAGAGAAGGGCAGAACAAAGAAAGAGAGTTGGATTCGTCCGGTACTGTGTTGTGCAGTGAACACGTGTGCGTGTGCGTCTTGTCTCTGGTGATCTAGAAAACGTGCCGAACGTCCGGGTGAATCTTGCAATGTCACGAAATTAATCGTACAGGAAGAAAACGAAGTTTCTTTCTAATTTCTCCTTCGAGTATATCTTTCAAGATATCAACTTAACCTTTAAACTTGCAACTTAGAACAAATCTTTATGCACCACGTGCTGTTTTCTGGGTCTAAATATTCGTAAGTACATACACATATGTTTATTCGTACGGTATATTCGTTTGGAATAGTTCCTTTGTACAGCTGTTGTCAAATTGTGCCTACCTTTATATAATTTGTTTATGTTTTTCAGGTGTATTCGTTTGTAAAATTGAATGCAATTATCATTTTGTGTAAACTGAACCTTATGTTGAAATTTATCTTTATTGACTTTTTTTGACAGTCAGCAGTGTTTAAGTACTGACTTTTAAAAATATTAGTTAAATTGAGAAATTCACTAGTTTATGCGTATAAGTTTAACAGTTCGTGTAGATTTATAATAAATGTATCATTCGTTTAGAATTATTTTCTTTTACACGAGAAATTGTATGCAACTAAACAATACGAATAAAGTAAATTTTTCATATAAGCTTAGGTTTATTTTAAAACAATTTTAAGAAATAACGCATCTCTTTTGTTTGCCTAGTTTCCATCGAACCATCGAATACAATCAGTATTGTTATTTACAATAGGTAATTTAGAATAAAAGAGTATCGCGTGATTTCTGTGTACTTGTAGCGGAAACAGATTACCCCGTGCATTTAAAAGGCTTGCTATCTGTCTAGTCATATTGTACATACCACAATTTGTTACGCAATGATTTAAACTGACAGTTAAATAACACAACAATCCGACCTGTCAGAAATTTTATAGAAATTTAAAAACAGAAATTGGTGGAACGTTTATTAACCAACAAAGCTTGATATATATCATTGACACATTAATACACAAGATTTCGAATATACAACACTTGTTTTTCTTCTTATGTTTATCAGTTTTTCTTTCCCTTTTTATTATCTATTTAATACTACAAATATTATCGATTAAATGTGTATTTATCGCTTAGCGTTCTCTAACGGTTCAAGAAGCGGTTCAATTGCTACATGCCAGATATTTTAACGTTATTGAATGATCACGCGATATCGCGTGATCGGACATTATGGATTTAACGGACCACGTAATGTTTACTTTTTTAAGAGATTGGACAATATAACTCGGAGGGTAAATAACGTGTAATATAATATGTGAATGATATAACGCGTGCCAATATTACATGTGGCGATACAACGCGTGGCTATATAATACATCGTGATATAATGCATGGCTATTATAATATGTACTGACACCAATTTAGTGCGTGGTGATATAACGCATGGCTGTTGCAGTCTTTAGCGATATTTCCCGTGGCAATATAACGCGTGGCTATATAGTGTATGGCAACATTTAGCGCAGTAATAAAATAACGATATAATTCGCGGCAATACAGTGCGTGGCGATGTAATTCGCGGCAATATAACGCATATGCCATATAATACGTGGCAATATAGCGTGTATGCCGTGTAGTGCATGGCAATACTGTACGCAGTAGTAAAACTGGTGATATACTTTTGTGGCAATATAATGCGTGGCGATGTAACTCGCGGCAATATAACGCATATGCCATATAGTGCGTGGCAATATAGCGCATGTGCTATGTGCCGTGTAGTGCATGGCAATACTTCGCACAGTAATAAAACGCGTTATATAATTTTTCGGCAATATAATGGATGGCCATATAACACGCGGCAATATAACATGTAGCAATATAGCGCGCGGCTATGTAGTGCGTAGTGATACAACGCGTGGTAATTTCGCACGTGATGATCGCAATGCGTGACAATACAACACGTGACTATCTGCTATAATATGTGACGTTATAACTAGTGGCGATATACCTACATATTTTTGAACATTTTCATGGCATCCTTGTAAGTGCTGCCATATGTTGTACCTGACAAAATATCCACCTTAGTAGTTGTGTTCTTAAAGGTTAACAAAATTGTCGAGGAAAGGTGGGTCTATTGCGATGTAATTAAAGACTTTTCCAGAGAAGGGGATGGAATGTGCGTCGACATATTTTTACGTGGAAGAATTTTTTGAACGGGCGTTTACTCATGCGAGAGAAAACTTTCGAAACGTGAGTTCAATCAAACATGTTGCTTCATGTATGAAAGAACTCACGTACTTTTTGAAAACACACCTGTAACCGTTCGACGTTTCGACAGTCCTTTTTAATTTTCAACACGTATAATGGAGAAGTGCGCGGTCAAATAGCGTTTCGTAATGTTTTTGCGGTTTGTAAATTATTCGCATTATACGTTGCGTTAATGGAGTACCTTGGTTGTGTAAGGTGTTACATCTTTTGATAATTTCGTACATATTGGTAATAGAGAGTTTCTTCAATTAGCATATGTATTTGTACACATCTCGAAGTATAGCTAGTGTCTCTAAATTTGTAGTTCTTAGCTTAGTGGTGAAATAGACTATTTGGAAAATCATGTAACAAATATTACAGTAAGCAACTTGTATAATTACTATTTACATGTTTACGTGTAATTACATGCAATTTAAAAATTAGGAAAATTACAGTAGATAATTGTATAGTACCATTAAATAATTAATTTTATTAAATATAAAGAGGGACATGAGAATATAAGTATTAAGTGTACTTTCTAATTTGTCTTTGCTTTAAAAGTAGTTATGTGCATAAAAAGAATCACGTATTATTTATAGGATATTACATGTCCTATTTGTAACGTGGCAATGATCCAAGGTGTCTACGATGATTACACGGTATGCAATCGCGACGTACAACCACTGCATTTGATATTCAAATTCAAATATTTTAAATTCATGTTATTAAGTGGGTAGGGCAATTACAGACTTCAGGGTTAGCCTTCTTTCAAGTACAAATTATTTCTACCATCAGAAACTATTCTAATGAAATAATGAAAATTAAATGAAGGAACTAAAGTCCAATAAAAAATTGTAGTTATGCCAATCATTAATGTATAGGTAAGTATTCTCAAGTGCAAATTTTTCAAGGTTCCTAGGCTTCTTTTAGATGAGGACAAATCTGTGCCACGTGGGGGTATATTTACTTTATACTTATGTTTGGTTTTGAAAGGTCAAATGTGTGAACTTCAAATTTGTTCATTTTCAAAGTTTTTAATTCTCAAATTTTCACATTCACAAATTTCCAAATTCTCAAATTTTCAAATTCGAAATTTCCATATTCATGAATTTCCAAATTCTCAAATTTCCAAATCCTCAAATTTTCAAATTCCTCAAATTTCTGATGTTACAAATTCAAATTTTCAAATTTCCCAATCTCTCCAATTTTTACTCTCAAAATTCCCAAATTTCAAACATCTTAAATTTGCCAATTAATTTTTCAAGTTTGAAAATTAATGAACGAAAAATCTGTACTTTTATCCCAATAAGCATAAATACATTTTTTTGATGTACCCACTGTAGGCTCTCCCTAGTTACGCCACTGCTACTACCTCAAATTTTATGAAATAATTAACCAAAAAACAAAAGACGAACATTCAATGACATTAGCGTTATACTAACAACGTAAGGTAGCGAAATAGCGACGTAAATTTGAAAATAGATCATTCAAAGTTTGTGTATGTTTTACAAGACAAGGCCATTTTTACTGTGGTAATCAACGCGTTAATGAGAGAAAGTATAAGAGGAGATTTTTGCGCGTTAGTCATTCAAACTGTGCATAAAAAAACTTTAACAGTATGTTACAAGAAAACGGTTCGTTTGAAATGTTTGTGTCTGTAGATCCGTTTAGGCTCTTCACCTCTGCGTACGCCAGAACAGCATGACCTTCTGAAGTGAAATAGCAAAGGAACAAAAAAAATAACACTTGGAACCACGTGACGTGTTGACCTTGAATCTGGGTTCGCCTAACTACTGATTTCAAATTTGTCCAAACAGAATATCACGGTACAAAATAATTAAACGTATAGTGTGTTCTATCATACATGAAGAATTATACATATGTAAATATAATTAAATTTTTTTTTTATTGAATTAAATATCACGCGATTATAACATATGGTAGATAGGAAAAAATGATTGAAGCAAAATTGATAAGATATCGAGAAGATACCATGACCATTGTAACGTTGACAAATTTTATGAAGGTCATGATTAAATTTTTTATATAATTATTGTTCGGAATGTTTTGTACACGTTTATAATTATGAATTAGGTTCTCCAAGTTTTTTATATACACGTATATCTCAATTTTAAACGTATAATATTTTGCAAGTTATTATGTTAATATTATTCTTTGATCTTCAAAATGTTAATATAATTGTGTTTTGTTGTGCAAGAGTGCGTAAGTAAGGCTGTGAAGCTGATTGTAGTAATTTGAAGAGAAAGTAATTTCATTATTCTGGAAAATTTATGCTGGATTTAATATTTTCATGAGGCTTCAGGAAGTCGGAAATTTGATAATTTTGACTTTCGGAAATTTATGAAAGAATTTGAGAATTTAAGGATTTGAAAGTTTGAGGATCTGGGAATTTGGAAATTTGAACATCCAAGTACCTTCACAAAGAACTGCGCAGTTGTTAAAATCCCATTTTTGTTCTAACATTATAAAGCTATATCAGCTCGTTAAAAACTCCAGTAAAGGAGCCATTCTTGTCTTTGTGATCAAACAAAGCATCGTGATTGACTAAAAATGGTAAGGTGATCAAACGATCATTTAAAACAAAGTGGCTTAGTCACTTTAACATAGAAATTATAATATTCAGTTCATTTGGACAATGCCTTTGTTTCTTATAAGAACTTGAAATCTTCAAATGGTGAATGAAAATCATTCTTCTTTTCAATTAAAGTTAACAACCAACTTACGTACTAAAGAGGAATTTTAAATCTTATTTTCATTAAACAGTATATCACGTGCAATAAAAAGCCCGTATGAACGGATTATCAGATCCTGGCACAGCGATTAAAAACAGATACTATCGAGCATGCAGCGCAGTCCGTCATCGTCTTCCTTGAAAAATGTGTTATATCCGAAGGTCATCACTTTGAACATCCGAGAGGTTAATTAAAATCAACGTGAAATGGAAAAGATAAAGATCATGTTAGTTTAAAACACATGTCACGAAACGTGATGACTGCAATTTTCCCTTGACTATATAACTAGTTAGTTTCATTCGACTTCGTTAAAATTTCCGACTCTTACAACGATTTCGATAGTCCTAGATCTCTATATTTTCAGATCCTTATATTCCTAGATCTTTATAGTCTTAAATTCCTATGTTCCTCGATTTCTATAGCCCTAAATACCTATAACTAAAAATTCTTATATTCGTAGATCCCTACTCTCTATATCTATAGATATCTATATCCCCAGATCCATATACCATTAGATTTATTTATCTCTAGATATCTATGTCCCCAGAATATCTTTAAAATTCCTAGTTCCAAAAAATCCCTATATTCCAAAATTCCATCTTCCTAAATCCCTATAAAAACCCTAGATTTAAAAATCCTCAGATCACAAAATCCCTAGATTCGGAAAATCACCAGACTCAAAAATCCCTAGATTCCAAAAACCATAACGCCCAATATCCCTAGATTACAAAAATCCCTAGATTACAAAAATCCTTAGATCAAAAAAAATCCCCAGATCCAAAAATCCCTAGATCCAAAAATCCCCAGATCCGAGAATCCCTAGATTAAAAAATCCCTAGACCCAAAAATCCCCGGATCCCAGAATCCCTAGATCCAAAAAATCCCCAGATCCAAAAATCCGTATAGTTCCTAAGTTGTTTTCTTGAAAATCCCTAGATCCCAAAATGTCTACATCCTAAAATCTCTATATCCCATAATTCCTATTTTCTAAAATCCCTAGACTCGAAAGTTTCTACATCTCGAAATTCCTATGTTCGAAAAGCCCTATATCCCAAACTTCCTATTCTTCAATATCCTTATAGATTCCTATATCCTTAAATGTCTATATCTGTGATGTTACATTTCTTTCACTGATCACTAAATATTTATCAAATTATGGGAAATTGATTCGTTCTTCAATATCTGTAGGTAAATGTTTATTGACCCGATCGTATATCAGGAAGAATACATTTTTATGACAGTTTTGATTGATACGTCAATCTTCTACCGTAAGTTTTAATATCTAACATTTTTATTCATGAGGAAGCTACTAAACAGGAGATATAGCTTGCATGTATTAAACGGTATATGTTCTCCACGACGAAGATATAATTGATAACTCGTTCTTAACCAGTTCGCAACAAGTTTTGAATACATATTCAAAGGGAAGCTCGGCGGCTTGATAAAGATACGATAGGAGTGAATGACGTCACGGAGAGAGAGAGCGAGGATTAAGTAGGTTAGATGCTTCGAACATCGGACGATTGGTTGATGGTCAAGAACGATTCATTGACTGAACAAGCGTAAAACTAGTTTTCTCTGTCAAAAAAAGGATACAAATTTTCCCTTGTATTTTTTATGCAACGTACCCGATGTTGTAAGTGACATTGAAATACATGCTGAGAAGTTACAGCAGATCTGTGTTAGAAGAAAAGTTAAAGTAATTGTAAACACCATTTGAAATTCTACAAAATTTGTATGCATTGCATTGCTTAAATCATTGATTGATGTATATTGCTGCGTCGCATGCAAAGCGCACGCATTTTGTTCATTTTTCCTGTTGCGCGCGAATTGCTATTTAGGGATGGGTTTTCCGAAACACAGTAAAGTTTTGAGTTTCAAGAATTCGGAACTTTGCGACTTTTTCGGAATTCGAACATCTCGAAATGTAGACAAGTGTGTAAAATATGAGTGTCTTGAGAAAATTTGATTCGTGTGATGATTTTACCGAATATTCTAAATTATAAAATATAATAATCATAGTATAGAAATCTTTGTATAGGGTGTCCCCAATAAGTACTGTCAACTATTACATATATAATTTAGCTTTGAAAATATTTATTGACATATTTGCAAATCCAATTATATAAATTAACCAAAGGTAATGGATTATTGAGTAGACTAATTTTTCCCTTAAGTTTAAGTTCAAGTCAAAACTTTTTTTGAGACATCTTATCTATTTGGCAAAGTATTGAAATTGGTAAAATTAGATGGGTAGTCCTGTATCTATATAAACAATTTTTTTCGAAGACTTTTCAGCTTGACCGATTATTTTAATCGACTAATTATCTCAGTCAGCATGTGCGAGGTTGCATGGTCAGTTATTGAACTTTCATTATCGTGAGAATGGCTTCATTATTCTTAATGTTTGATAAGGATGAGTGCATACGTGCGTTTATCTTGGGAATTATAGCAAAGAATATGTAATTTACATTCTTAGATAGTCGGACATTATACATTGATTGTTAACTTTTATTAAACTGTGCATGGATACATATTGTATTTTCAAACTCGTGACTACATATATTACACGTGGTTATGTAACGCATGGCTTTATAACACGTGGCCATAGAACGCATGGTTATACAACGTGTACCTATATCACGTGTGGCCATACAACGCGTGGCAATTTAAGATTTTTGTCTTCCTAAAAACATCCTAGTAATTGCATTAAAGTACTCAATCCACAAGACAAATACAAATTATATAAAATCTTGATTTTTTTCAAGAAGGACAAATATTCGATTTGTAATATAAAATTCATGGATACGCAAATGCAGTAATAGTATAATGTAAAATGAATGAGCTACACGTACGGATGCACTTATGTGCATTGACCTCGAGCAATAAAATTCACTGTTTCCTGTTTAAATGTCATTCAGCTGCGTTATTCACTGACTCTTTCGTTGAATTAAGAGAGAGAAATCTTCTTTTTCTTTTATTTCGAAGTGAATCGATCCTTTATTCCACTAAATATATAAAATGAACGTAAAGTATCGATAGTTTAAATGAACAGTAACATACATACTCGTTAGAAAGTGTGTTACAACTGGTATAATTTTTATACTTTTCAAAATATCTGTGTTCCACACTTTTATCGGATTTCACTTGCAGATTCACCAACTTTCGAGATCTTATGATTTCATTGGGGTTTTTGTTTGAAATACGATTAGCTTACATTTTCACGATTTTACTCGCGAGAAGACTGTAGAGATTTGGATTAATTATTGTTAATTTTAAGGAAGAAATTTTTAATTTCTTGATTTTCAAGTCTAAAGATTAAAGACTTCTAATTTTTAGCTTCAGAGTTCAAAGATAGTTTTCAAATTATTAATTTTTTAATTTGTTGGGGGTTTGGAGCATGACGGATTTTGAAATTTAAGAGTTTGGGGATTTTGGAATTCCAGAATTCAATAATTTGGAATATTGGAATTTTGGGAATTTCGATATTCGGAAATTTCAGAAATTGGGAAATTTGGGAATTGGGAAAATAGGGAATTGGGAAAATAGGGAATTGGGAAAATAGGGAATTGGGAAAATAGGGAATTGGGAAAATAGGGAATTGGGAAAATAGGGAATTGGGAAAATAGGGAATTGGGAAAATAGGGAATTGGGAAAATAGGGAATTGGGAAAATAGGGAATTGGGAAATTTGGGAATTGGGAAATTTGGGAGTTGGGAAATTTGGGAGTTGGGAAAATAGGGAATTGGGAAATTTGAGAATTGGGAAATTTGGGAATTGGGAAAATAGGGAATTGGGAAAATAGAGAATTGGGAAATTTGGGAATTGGGAAATTTGGGAATTGGGAAATTTGGGAATTGGGAAATTTGGGATTTGGGAAATTTGGGAATTGGGAAATTTGGGAATTGGGAAATTTGGGAATTGGGAAATTTGAGAATTTGGAGATTTGAGAATTTGGAGATCTGAGAAATTGGAAATTGAAAATTGGAGATTTGAACACTGTATGATAAAATTTATCTCTTACTAACATAAATCGACATACAACTATATTCTATGGTTATATACATTTAATGAATCGCAATTTTGTTTTAATTGCTATGGAAACGAATATTTCTACGACCAAAAAGAAGATAGCTTACGAAAGCATGAACGTCTCAAAGAAAGAACGCGAATAGAAGTAGAACGAACGTAGTAAACAGTTGTGGAAGTGTTTCTTCTGTAATGTATTTGTCTAATAAATATTAAAAATATCGTGAAACGTATTTCTTGCAATGTACTGAGTAATTTCAATTATCGAGATCAATCAATTGCTTACGAAAGTGTGCAAATAAAAGGAGATAACATTTCTGCGGTAAGTGTTATCTTTAAACAAAGAAACGCTGTATTTTTCTTCGTATATATTTTCTTTCGATGTTGTGCAGCTGTTTAGGAAAATCTTTTTAATATGTGTAAGGTTGGTAATACCTAACCTAATTCTAAAGTTAAATTTTACAAATTACCTTTACTGAATTTTTAAGACTGCTAGACACTTTATATTTATTATAAAAATATTTATAAATGTTATAAAAAATGTGAGTAAATATTAATAAAAAAATTGAGAGGAATTAGTTTTGTGTCTAGTATTAGGTTAGAAGTTGCATAGAAAGTTGTTTGCTACTATAGTTTTATTTTGATGTACATCGTGTTAAAAACTAAAAGAATTTTTAAAAAATACTTATTTGAAAAAAATCACTCTTTTTATATAGTTTTATTAACATAAATATTTCTTATATACCATATAGGTTTAAATAAAATTTCGTTTTGCAAGTTTTACTAAGTTTTATGCATAGACGCTGAGTTCCCGCCATATTGTTTAAAATCGGCGGTAAATTCAAATGTAATTTCATACAATTACAACAAAATGAAGTGGAAAATGAAAGCGTACATTTCAAAGCTGATCATATCGGTAATAATTACAGTTTTAATTTGCCTTTCAATTAATCAGTTAAAATGTATTACAAATCCTATAATTCTACTTCTAATATGTATTTTCAGGAATTATTAATATGTGATTTTAAGTTTGAAAGAAGTGTAGTCTTGTAAGTGTCTTTCTATTAAGGAAGTACCCCTTTTACATAATATAAAGAACAGTTTAAAATTATTATACATAATTATTTAAAACAATTACGAAGAAAAAGAAAATTTAATTACTGGTCATTAGTAGTTGATTATTTTTATAGATTCATATTTCTGATCGAAAATGTTGACAAGTTATGTGTCGACAGATTTTTCTTGACCGTTGAAAGCAACGAGCAGTTCATGTACCGACCTAATTACTATGGGCGTCATAATTATAATCTACACCGACGAATACACACACAAGAAATTTTCACATAACGGAAAGAGCGTAAATTCATTTCTTCCTGAAGCAACCACGTGTTCATTGTGTCCAATACAGTGGCTGATATTAATATTAAAAAATGTTTATTTCTCATAATTATTCCCCTTTTTGTGGTAATGTAGATTCATATTCATGGAAATGTGATTGTGCTTTGTTCGATGTTGATAATAGGTTCTTATTGAATCCTGAAACGAGATTAAAAGACAAAAGCTTTTGTTGTTTAAGAGGTTAACGATTGGAGATGAAAGAGTAATTAGCCGAGTTTCGTTTCTTTTTTATCGTTATCAATGTTGTTTATACAATTTTTATGAAAAGATAAGTGGATATCACTGAAAAATTGAAGCGTGGTTTCCAAAATTTTTTATTAGCTTTTTGTAAATTTTCAAATTCTCAAGTTCCCAAATTTCTAAATTTCTAAATTTCTAAATTCCAACTTTCCAAGTTTTCAAAGATCTAAATTCTCAAATTTCCAAAATCCTAAATTTCCAATTTCTAAGCCCTTTTATTTCTAAATTTAAAAATTCCTAGTCTCCAAATTCCCAAACTCCCAAGTTTCCAAATTTTCAAGTCTAAAAATTTCCAAATTTCCAAATTCCCAGATCCTAAAATTCCCAAATCCCAAAATTCTCAAATCCCAAAATTCCCAAATCCCAAAATTCCCAAATCCCAAAATTCCCAAATTCCAAAATTCCCAAATCCCAATAATCTCAAATCCCAGTACTTCCAAATACTAAAATTCCCAAATCTCAAATTTCCAAATTCTCAAACCCAATTTAAAATTCCCAGATTCCAAATCTCCCCAAATTCTCAAAGCTCCTAATTTCCAAACTGCTTATAAATGACAAGAAAACTTGAAATTAGAACTAGCACCAGTTCCAAAAGATTTACGTCCATCAAATCGATAAAAACTTACAATCTGTATAAATATGATAAGTGACTGTACATGTATATCTAGGTCCTTTGTTGTTTTATTCTATGCGATAATAAGTATCAGTAATTATCTTCTTTGAAAGTGATACATACTACGGTATGATAGGAATGTACTCTGTTTCATGATAGTTCTCGGTATAGTATTTCTATGCAACTTGTTGTATCACTTCCGGGAAGCACAGTGAAAGTTTATATCAACTCAAACAATGGCATTATTGTTGACTGTTACAACGAAAATGGACGTGTGTTATATTATCACATCGCATTGTTTACCGAATATGATTCAGTTTTCCAATATATGAGTAAACCGTTATTAAACATTCGGTATATTGTTAAATATTCATTCATAATATTATCAAACAGTATAAACCAAACAGTTCATTCAACTATTCTTCTTCAATATTTATCGACATTTTTTTAATCTATACATAAACTAAAAATATTTGTTAAAAAGTTCGTAAACTCAAGTACTTTTCGTACTTGACTATTTTCGAATTTTGTTACAATATTTAAAAATATTTTAAATATTTAAAAATTGTTAATTGTTAAAAATTCAAATAATTTAATAACAAATAATTGTATACTTAATTAAGGTACAGAAAGTTAAATGAAATAAGACGTACTGAAGCTATTAAAGAATATATTAATAGGTTAATCATTAAAGGATCATCGAAAGTAGTTCAAGCTTGGCGCCGATGCGCAGAGACGTCCTGCGCAGCGTGTTCCGCGCATGCGCGCCATATTTCGTATATATGTTACACGTTGCGTGCATTCACGATTTGAATCTCGCCTTAACAGTTTAAATTACCTCAGAATGGATTACTTACAACTGCACGTGATATTATTAGGTGTCATGAAACCTTCTCTGCGCGACAATTTCGTTTTGAATGGGCGAAACACGAGAATAACCAAAGTGACTCGTTTCAATAGCAAGGTCCCTTGGTGGGTCGAATAACGGTGAATCGTTCATTCCACTCGGCTCTTTTACTCATTCCTAACCGTTTGATTCATCAGTTGGACCTTTAAAATTCTTACTGCGACTAGGGGATTCGATGTTTTTTTTCGGGACACCGTTATTTTTATTGGTAACATTTTTGATCGATCTCTTTCTTCTTTACGGGAGGTGGCCTCGAGCTACTTCGGAACGAATCGTGTCGAATATTAAGATACGTGTATAGAATTTGGGAGCAGTAAAGTAGGAGAATTATCGGTTTTCAGATGCGGAATTTATGAAACTGGAGAATTTTGTAATTTTACGACTTTGGAATTTGTACTTTGGAATGCTGGGATTTGGAATTTTTTAGTTTTGTAAATTCAGCAATTTGGTATTTTGAATCTGTGAAAATTTAGGATTTTGGAGTTTTGAAGTTTTTTATATTTGGGACCTTGCAATTTTGGAAATTTGGGAATTCTGAAATTTTATATTACAGTTTTGGGATTTTGGAATTTTATAACATTACAATTTTGAGATTTTTAAACTTTTTAATTTTGGACATTTTAAACGTTGGAATTTTGAAAATTTTTTATTTGGAGCCTTAGAATTTTGGAACTTTGTATTTTCGACACTTTGGAATTTGGAAATTTGGAAATATTGAAACTTTGCAATTTTAGGATTTTTAATTTTGAAAATTTGGAACTGTGAGACTGACATTTTTTAATTTTGACATCTTTGAGTTTTGGAACTTTGGAATTTAAACATTTTTTACTTTAAGGTCTTTGATATTTCATTACTTGAAAAATCTGTATGTATGTAATTTTTCAATTTTACAGTTTTACAATTTTACAATTTGACAGGTTTACAATATTGCAATTTTTTAATTTTACAATTTTTTAATTTCTGAAACTTAGAACTTGGGAATTTTTGAATATAGAGTACTCGGGGTTTTTTAATCTTAATAATTTAGAATATTAAAAATTTTTAATTTAGAAAATTGTATACATTGAAAACTAGGAGAGTTAAATTTTGAGACTCGTATTTTAAAAAATCCGACTCAAATTACGATGAGTGTGTCGCGGAAAATTACAGTTTTCGAAAGTGGGTCTCGGCCCATAAAAGTTTGGGACGTCTTATTCTAGACAAAGAAAATAGAACGTAAGATTATAAGGTTAGTTGGTAACGAATGAATGGTTTAGCAGAAAAACGAAATGGTATGCGCTTACTTTTCTTACGGCGCTTGATCTTAATTGATCTCTTTTTGTTTATTAACGATCGAAAGTACAATGCAACCTCGTATTTACCTTGATTTATGCATAATCAGTCTGTTTTAACGTTTTTGCTGTAAGTTAATCTTTTAATTAGTGCAATGTAATCATTTCTTAATGTAATATGATTCAACGAATGTAATAAAAAATCGAAATGCAATACAATTAAATTAAATGTAACTTTCATTGATCACAAAATTTGTATGTTTATTTTATTAACAAGTTTGCTATGGAGGTCACCACCATCTGAAATGTAGGTAATTTAATCGAATACTTGAAAGAAAGAGAATGGCAGAAAAATTTCGAACTGTTACTCAAGATGTTTCATAAAGCTTTAACATCGAAAACAATGATAAAATCGAAATAATTTCTTTTTAACAAATTTTATCAATCGAATTACCTGATACGCGTCATAAAGATTTTAATAAAATTTTGTACTGTAAGTAAATTTACAGAAATTTCGTGAAATATGTATTAACGCTGAGTTCTCCGCCATATTGTTTATAAGTGGCGGTAAATTCAAACGTAAACAGATTCATTACTCTGTAACAAAAATAAATAGCAAATTAAATGCGTAAATTTGAAAGTTAATCGTGTCTTTAACAACTAATTTTAATATTTCTTCTTGGTAATTAATATATTAAATGTTATAATTATTTTCTTATTATTAATGTTTAATTTTAATTTCAAAGAAAATTACATTGTATAAAAACAATTAATTAAACCATCGAATACTACAATTCGTAATAATTTTTAATTTGAACAAATTTATACGTTAAATAATAATTTTGAGTATGTTAATTTTTAATATAATTTTATTTAAAATTTATATCCCGAAGATTATTCGAATGATACCTAACGCTGATGAGTGCTGTACGCTGTTCGTTTGTTTACAGTCATTTGATACGTTCATTGACGGTAAACGTTGTGAAAATCTCGAGGAAATCTCGGTTAAATACGATCGAAACTTTCGCCAAAACAGATCCCACTGACCCACTGCAAAGCGATAGCCGCGTTACGATCGGAAGAGCATGCATCGAGTGTGCAATTTCATAGACTACTTTGCATGCTCGACTATTTAACATGTTAATGCTTGGAATTGGAAGTTCTACCTACTATTTGCTAAACGTTTACTTGCCCATGTTCCCAATCTGGGGACCTGATTTCTTCAAAGTCACAATTGTGGAACTCCGTCTTCACATCCTTTTTGCATCGTGATCGCTTTCTAAGGCGATTTTTTTCTTGTGATTTTAGTTTTTTCAAGTTCTAAGTTTTACGTAATTTCACGTTTATTATTATATAAATTTAGAAGGTTACAAATTTAGGAGGTTACAAATTTACAAGGTTGCAAATTTACAAGGTTGCAAATTTTCAAGGTTAGAAATTTACAAGGTTGCAAATTTACAAGGTTAGAAATTTACCAGGTTGCAAATTTGCAAGGTTAGAAATTTGGAAGGTTACAAATTTGCAAGGTTATAAATTTACAAGATTATAAATTTAGAAGGTTAGAAATTTACAAGGTTGCAAATTTTCAAGGTTAGAAATTTAGAAGGTTGCAAATTTCCAAGGTTACAAATTTACAAGGTTACAAATTTACCAGGTTGCAAATTTGCAAGGTTAGAAATTTAGAAGGTTACAAATTTGCAAGGTTACAAATTTACAAGATTATAAATTTAGAAGGTTAGAAATTTACAAGGTTGCAAATTTAGAAGGTTGCAAATTTACAAGGTTTCAAATTTACAAGGTTGCAAATTTACAAGGTTGCAAATTTCCAAGGTTACAAATTTACAAGGTTACAAATTTACCAGGTTGCAAATTTGCAAGGTTAGAAATTTAGAAGGTTACAAATTTGCAAGGTTACAAATTTACAAGATTATAAATTTAGAAGGTTAGAAATTTACAAGGTTGCAAATTTAGAAGGTTGCAAATTTACAAGGTTTCAAATTTACAAGGTTGCAAATTTACAAGGTTGCAAATTTCCAAGGTTACAAATTTACAAGGTTACAAATTTACCAGGTTGCAAATTTGCAAGGTTAGAAATTTAGAAGGTTACAAATTTGCAAGGTTACAAATTTACAAGATTATAAATTTAGAAGGTTAGAAATTTACAAGGTTGCAAATTTAGAAGGTTGCAAATTTACAAGGTTTCAAATTTACAAGGTTGCAAATTTACAAGGTTGCAAATTTCCAAGGTTACAAATTTACAAGGTTACAAATTTACCAGGTTGCAAATTTGCAAGGTTAGAAATTTAGAAGGTTACAAATTTGCAAGGTTACAAATTTACAAGATTATAAATTTAGAAGGTTAGAAATTTACAAGGTTGCAAATTTAGAAGGTTGCAAATTTACAAGGTTTCAAATTTACAAGGTTGCAAATTTACAAGGTTGCAAATTTACAAGGTTAGAAATTTACCAGGTTGCAAATTTGCAAGATTAGAAATTTAGAAGGTTGCAAATTTACAAGGTTGCTAATTTACAAGGTTCCAAATTTACAAGGTTAGAAATTTGCAAGATTAGAAATTTAGAAGGTTGCAAATTTACAAGGTTGCAAATTTACAAGGTTCCAAATTTACAGAGTTGCAAATTTACAAGATTCCAAATTTACAAGGTTGCAAATTTACAATTGTGCTGTATTTCATATTTAGTGATTTTGTTATTTACACTCCTATAAACTTCCCGTTAAGTATCTACGATATTACTTATTAATATTCACATTAACAGTAATTATCTAAGAAACCAGTATTATAATAAATTAATTTATAAAAACATGATATATGACTGCTCTTCAACGAATGAAATTGAAAATAGCGTTTTACCATAACGATTTAATTATATTTACATATACGTGCAATATACTTGAATACATTAGGTATTTACCAATTCAGATTGCTAATTAACATTTAATTAACATTTGATCGGATTTAATTAGTTCTTTTAAAGAATTTTTTTTTTTTTTTAAGAAATCGTTACGGTGCAATGAGTTATTATGTAACAAATCGTGTGTTGTATAAAATAAGTTATTGTTTCATGGTAGTCGTTAACTGAATAAAAATTATTTAATTAAATCACATATGTATCGGTGTGTCCTACATTGAGAGTAACAGTTAGTCACAGGCACCGTTCAAAATTTAAAACGTCCTCTTCAATCAAGTGACACATTTATGAGAATGTACAGGGTGTTTCTACAGCGTGACACAAAAATATATTTTTCATTTTGAATTGTAGGAAAAGTTAAAATGACGAGTGAAATATTTGACAATTTGGGGATTTTGGAATTTTGATAGTTTAGAAAATTGGGGATTTTTAGGATTTGGGACTTTAGACCTTTTTTGAGATTTTGAGACTTTAGGATTTTGAGATTTTGGGATTTAAAATTTGCAGATTTTTGAAATTTCTGAATTTTGAGATTTTTAAGCTTTAGGATTTTGAAATGGTGAAATTTTGGGATTTAGAATTTTAGAATTTTGAGGTCTTCGTGTTTTAGAATTTTAAAACTTTAGAACTTCAACATTTTCAAGTTTTGGTCAATTTTGAGATTTTGGGTTTTCGAGACACTGGGTTTGTGAGATTTTGGGATTTGGAATTTTATAATTTAAAAATTTTAATACTTTGAGGTCTTGGAGTGTTAGAATTTCTAAACTTTCAATCTTTGCAATTTTGAGACTATTTTACAATTTTGCAACTTTACAATTCTTTATTTCTTAAATTCTGTAATTGTAAAATTTTGAGACTGAAAACCACATCCCAAAGCCGGTCACGAAAAATTATAATTTTCGAAAGCAAGTTTCACCTGAAGCGACCCAAAAATTTAGGAAACGCCTTAAATTAAACTTATCAACTTATTTATACGAAAAAAAAACCATAATCATTATTTTAATTAAAAATACATATATTTGTTACAGTTGACAATACCAAAGAGTCTGAAATAGCATGCCAAATCAAACATGGATCCTAAGGAACATCCTCATTTGCCTTCTTCTTGTTGGGACGTTGAAGTCCTCTATTGGTACGTACCATACTTTATACCAAATCAAAATTTTATCTGTTCTTTGTCATTTCTTACCCAATGTACCTTTCACGATTGTTTTACTCTTTGACCACGAGTTTCTTATCTTTCCTAGTTAAAAACAGTCATCTGTATACAATACGAACGTGACCCTCAACGTCTGAAAACCTGAACATGCTCACTGTCATTGTTCTTAATAAGTTAAACAGATAACAAACAATTGGTATTAAAGATAAACACCGTCGTGAACATTTTCGAACTGAAAAGCAACGTTTTTTTTATCTTCGCACGTGACATTCGATTGAATAAACGGTATTTAAAAGAATAACTGCATTTTTCATATGGTTGACGTCCAATGACGTACTGTAGACCGACTATATTTCTCAAACAAAGAAATTTTATTTGGTTAGTTTTTCTTTAGTCTCAAATGAAATTTTACTTATTCAGTTTGTAAAGAAATTTTGTTCATTTTGTCTGAAGTGAAGATATTTTGTTTACTTGGTCAAAGTAAATTTTGCTTATTTAGTCTCTGATGATGAAATTTTATTCGTTTAGTCTCAAGTGAAGGAATTTTATCGATTTTGTCTCAGATGAGGATATTTTGTTCATTTAATCTGAAATGAAATTTTATTTATTTAGTCTCAGATGAAGGAATTTTATTAATTTTGTCTAAAATGAATTTTTGTTCATTTAGTCTGAAATGAAATTTTATTCATTTAGTCTCAGATGAAGAAATTTTCTACATTTATTCTCAACAAAATTTTACTGATTTTATGCGATATGAAATTTTATTTATTTTCATCGTAAATGAAGAAATGTTACTTATTTTGAATAATACTATCGGTGACAATATAATGCAATAAGAGATAACAGTACTGCGATCGTAAATTTCTGTATTGGTTCATTTTTTATTTGTATAGGAAAGCCCATCAGAAATCGGTCAAGAAGAGAAGCAGAAATAATGGCGACCAATTGGACGCAGCTTGCAGACGAATGGTTCGCTGCCAGAGCAAACGCCGCAGAAAGATTTGATGTTACTGTTTTACCTTTGACTGACAGATTCAGAGACTTGCCTCCAACTGCAGACACTTTCGTTATTAACGGCACCAGTCCTGACCAACTTTCACGGGTAACATTTCGTTTCTCAAATTAATTATTTCTGATCTTTAATCAAAATAATGTTTGATCATTTGTTCCAAACAGTGGTGGTTACTTACTAACAAAAATTACCGAAGTTAATTTTGTATAATTGAGATATTTAGTATCAAATGATGGTTATAAATTAATATATGAGTAGTCAGCATCAAATGAGGGTCATAAATTAATATATAAGTATGTAGTATCAAGTGAGGATTATAAATTAGTATTCCTTAAAACTATGAAGAAAGACTTCATACGGAAAATGATAAAACATATCTATATACCATGTAACAATGCCATTTTGTATTTAATGGCGGAGATAGTACAATCAATGGTACTAGTACAGTAATATAAATTACAGATACCTAACTAACCTAACCTAACCTGGCCATGTAACGATACCATTTTGTATTTAATGGCGGAGATACGATCATGGTACAGTAATATAAATTACAGATACCACAAATTTTTATGTAGAAATAGTACAAAATATATAAATCTATACTGTATAATATTTGTCTCCACTAAATTTAAAAATCTGTTATGAAATCTATATAGAAGCTATAATTTGCAAGAGGAAAACTGCTATTAATATCAAAAATGCTATTAATATCAAATCAGATAAATGCTTTTGAACCGATTCAAATTTATGTTGTAGGTTTCCTTGAATACATAATGTGGAAAAATTGGCTGTTTCGATAAATTTTGCACAACTTGAAACTCGTTTATCTTTCGACTCTTCCGTGTTTTCTCGAAGTTTTTTCATGTTCGAAACGATGTCGTCTACTCTCACTTTCAGTGCCAAAATACTTTCACCAAGTTGATCGACTGCTATCTTTCTTATCCGTATTTACAGGTATATACGCAGTCCAATGTCAGTGACTTTCGCCATGAAAGTTTTAACGTCGTTAGTTGCAATTTTTCCTCATAATTTACGTTACATCGGAGAAATTTAAATTTCTTCGCTGGAACTGCATTTCTTATGTATAGGAAGTGGAGGGATATCATTTTTTATTCATGAGTCACAGGTTCACAAATTCATTATTTCATAAATTTATAAATTCTTAAATTCATACATTCATAAATTAACACTTTCACAAATTTTTCATGTTTCACTTTTTCAGACTTTCAAATTTTCTTTACCAAGCCTATAAATCTACAAATTTATAAATTTACAAATTTGCAAACTTGATGAGTAGGAAATTGCAAAGTTCTAAACAAAAATTATCATATTTACAGATTTACTAATTGACAAACATTACAAGTTTCAAATTTCCAAGCTCTCTTTTCAAATATAAGAGATCATCAAAATTTCGAGTTTCAAAAGGGTGAAATTTTCTCTACAGCTCAATACCTGAATCTCACCTATATTTTAAACGAATAATCTACACGTTTCAGTACAATTATTCAAGAATGCTGTGGGAAATGGAGTCTGCCCAATCAAGTGGACACCTCTCAACATTCGTAGACAAAGCTTTAAAACTCTTAGACCTAAAACAAGTAATGATGGAAGTCGAAACGTCAGTAATGTCAAAAGTGTCCTGTACAGCGTGTAAAGTTGGCGCTGGACTTCTTCTGCATTACATCAAGGTCGGCAAGAGCGATGAAGAAATTATGAACAGTATTTACCAATTTTGCGTATCTCTTAATATTCAAAGTCCCCGAGTTTGCCAGGGAGTTACTTTACTCTTTGGGGTAAGTTCCATTTTAAATTCGCAAGAGGCTACGCCATTTTGAATACCTAATAATTATAGATAAACTGTGTCACAAATTATCTGACTGTATTCTAGAAAAGTATAAAACGTACAAAGGTGTTTTCACATTTATTAAGTCGGCTGTGATTTCAAATTTAAGAATACAAAATGGCGGTGCAGAACCTTGAATACTTGGTGCAACCTTGACAAAATTGTGCACAGTTGTAATTTGAAATAAAGAAAGTTTTTCTGTACCAATTTACCAGATAAAAATCTTTTGTTGTTCCATAAATTTTAAATTATGGACACAAGTTTACTTGACAAGTGTTCATACATTTTTTGCAGAGAATATTTGTCACTTGAAGGTTACTAAAATGGCGTGAGACCTTGATGTAACAAATTCCACGTGTTGGATGTAGTTAACATCGTTCTTTTTCAGGGGGAAGTAATCTACGTTTTGAAGCAAGTGAATATGGGACCAAATCAGATTTGTAGCTTCGTGATTGGCGACGCATGCGACAACACGTACAATCCTCTGCACGAATGGGAAGTGGCGTTTCCACCGGTGAAAAAACCACCAGTAAAACCTCCTATACCACCTCAAGAAGGTGCGCCGACCTTCAAAGTTCTTCATATCTCTGATACCCACTACGATCCTTATTATCAAGAGGGTGCCAATGCAGAATGTAACGAACCATTATGCTGCAGATTGACCAACGGAGCACCCCTGACTCCAGCCGCAGCTGCTGGCCGATGGGGTGACTATAGAAAATGTGACACGCCAAAAAGAACCGTTGATCATATGCTCAAACACATTGCTGATACGCATTCAGTGAGTATTCGGGTGTTCTTTTGTGTTTCTACGGATAGGCTCTCGTTATATCGCCGAGGACTGTGGGCAAATTGGAATTCATTGACTTGTACACTCTAATAGAGATCTGAATTTTTACATATGATAATGGAATTTTTAATGGAAGAAAAGATATTAAAAGAAGACTTAAAATAGTCTATTAAAGTCTCTGCGAAGAACTCGTTTTACCATGTAACGAGAGTCTATTTATTAAAACATCGATGACACGAGTACTAGTTATCCGAAGGATCGATTATAAGATCACAGATTGAGTTACATAATAATTATGAGTTGACATACGACATAAGAGCTGAAAGTGCAATATTTATAACTGAAAGCAGGCGATGAAACTGATCGATTTATATAATGATAATTTTTAGGATATAGATTATATACTGTGGACCGGTGATTTACCACCTCATGATGTATGGAATCAGACGCGGGAAGAAAATCTGAAAGTGTTGCACGAGACGGTTACACAGCTCATTGAAATGTTTCCTGGAATACCGATCTTTCCGGCTCTGGGAAACCATGAAAGTGCTCCAGTTAACAGGTACGTCATTTTACTTCATTTTTTTTCTTACTATTCAAGATCATTTTCCATTTTTGCTATGAACTGTTGAAATACTGAAACATTAACTAGCAAACAAGAGCAGAGATCATTAGTTCTTACACTGACAAGAAAATTACCCAGGATATAAAATAACCATAAATTTCAGAGCTCCAGAAGTGAACTCAGTTTCAACCAGAATATAGAATTGTTTATATAAATATATACATTATTAACTTGTTGAGAAATCTTTAAATCTGCTTTTTGATACTATACACAGCTCAGAAATTCATAAAGCTCTCATCTTTTGTACTTGCTATAGTTAAAATGTCACTAAACGATGCCATATTTTTATTGTCACCTGATCTTCTCCATCTTGTTGCTAGAATATACTTATTACATACAATTATAACATAAAGCTAAGTGTTGGCTAGTTCACCTTCATATGTCAATCAGATCTGAATCTATCAACTACAGAGTTAATAATATAATTAATAAATGTTTCAGCTTCCCACCACCGTTCGTGCCAAAAGATAATGACATATCCTGGTTGTACGATGCACTCGATAAACATTGGAGACGTTGGTTACCAGCAGGTGTTTCGCACACCGTTCGACGTGGCGCATTTTATTCGGTCCTAGTTCGTCCAGGCTTTAGGATTCTGTCTGTAAACATGAATTATTGTAACAATAAAAACTGGTGGTTGTTGTTAAATAGCACGGATCCGGTCAGCGAATTACAATGGCTTGTCTATGAATTGCAAGGCGCAGAGATGAATGGCGAAAAAGTTCACATTATTGGTCATATACCACCTGGACATTCGGACTGTTTGAAGGTGTGGTCTAGAAACTATTATCAGATAATCAACCGGTTAGTATGATAATATGTCTATCACATTTCACTTTTTAATTAAAATAATGAATACTAAACGTGTATATTGTTTTCTAAGAAAACTGTTATTTAGTAACATTGTATAAATAATTGGACGTGTCTTGTATCTAGGTACGAATCAACAATCACGGCACAATTCTTTGGACATACTCATTACGATGAGTTTCAGCTGTTTTATGATATTAGTGACCTAGGAAGAGCTGTTAGTATAGCATATATAGGACCATCAGTTACCCCCTATGTTGATCTCAATCCAGGATACAGAATATACTACGTTGATGGTGATCATGCGAAGACCACCAGAGTAAGTATTATACATTGAAAATACACGGTACAATATAAAAATTAGTGGAACATTAATGAAAACTTATAAATAATGTAAATAAAAACAATTTTATTATAGATGGTTGTGGATCACGAAAGTTGGGTTATGAATCTGAAGGAAGCAAATCTGTACGATTATCCTATTTGGCACAAGATGTACAGTGCACGACAGGCATATCAAATGTCGTCGTTATTACCAAAAGATTGGGACTCTTTAATAGATAAGATGAGCAATGAACCGTCACTTTTTGATCTTTATTATAAGTATGTATCAGTATCTCTCTTCATAATCAAACCTTTCACTACTATTGTGGTCTTTAAGCGTGTAAATAATTCATCATAAACATTAACTTAAATCAAAATTTAGATTTTACAAGTTCATGAATGTCTTCTTTTAAGAATTTCTTGTATGATAAGTTTGTTGTACCTCATGCTAACATCTCCATTTTGACTTGAAATGGTCTATGATCATTTTTCCCTTGAACTCTTGTAAAACTATTCGTCATTTTGTTATTCATATTGTTTTACAGAAATTATTACAAAAATTCTCCTGTACGACCGTCATGTAACGACGAATGTCGAAAGAGGTTACTCTGTGATTTGCGAAGTGGAAGAAGTCATGATCGCAAAGCACTATGCCAGAGTCTCGAGTCAAGGATAGATGGTGAAACAAGAACGGGTTGGAGAGCTTGGATTTACAATGGACTTGCTTTATCGTACGTACATGATTGGTGGCTTGAATCTTATTCCGGCGATATTAATACAAATCGCGTGGATATTTAATTTTTTAGATAAGTTTATTGCACACTTATTGCTCAAAAATGGCTGTTACGTAGTGGTTAGTGAATGGATACGTGCTTTCAAGTACTAATACGCATACTTGCTACAAAAGCACTTGAAAATAGTTAATCTTTCTGTACATATACTAATTAGGGGTATGCACAAGTTTACATCATTCCTAAAATCTTTTACAAATGATGGAACGTATTTTAGTCAAATATTTAACCACTTGCTAATGGAACGCGGTACGTTACTAATAAAACCATTATAATTTTTGAAACAATAATTAATAATTATTATTATTTTTAAATTGTTTGTGACAGTTATAATAATAACACCTGGTATTACTTTTTGTGATGTCTGTCTTTTAATGATAATAGTAGTGATTTTTAAAAATATTTTCACAAATATTTTTTGTTGTTTCAATTGTAACCAGTTTTCATTTTCGTGCTAACTAAAAATGTAAATATATTAATAATGACTTAGCCTGCGCCATTTTTTTTTACGTAAATCGATAGTCGTTATCGTGAATGATAAAATTTTTGCATACTTCTAATGCACTATCTATTACTTTAAGTTATAATCTTCAAAATGATAACAGTTCTTTTATGCTTTTGACAAACGTTACTTTGTATATAATTAGAATAAATTAGTTTCTTTTTGTTCAATTTATCATGTGACGAGTTAAGTAATATTAATGAGGAATGAAAGTAACGGTTGTTAAAAAAGCATTCATCATATGCTGGGCAGAGTTTCTCAAACTTTTATATTTGACTGAATGAAAGATATAATTAATTGTTATAAAAGACAAAAACAAGGAAATATTAGTACATACAAATAATATAGTTTTCAACAATTTTTCGTCAAATACAATTTGAGAGACGCTGAATAAATCTTCATAGAATATAACTTCTAAACTAATTAAATACTGTTTCTTTGTTACCTTATAATGGCGATATCTGTACATAATTATTGTCCTTTTTTTATTAATTTAACAATTCTATCAACGAAGCTGTAGTGACGATTTCTTGTATAATTAACTATACTTTATGATACTGTCAGTCCTGATGACAATACTTACAAACTAGAAATCTCTACAATTTTGCACACAGTTGCAAGTGGACTGCGAATAACGAATGCTGTGATTCAAAATGATATCAAACAGTAGTTTTAGAGTAATCTAACTATTAAAATTGAACTAATCTGCACGCTGTACATAATTGATAGTTTCATCACTTGCTCAATTCGTACAAAAAAATCTTAATCTGTATTTCTTTTTCTTGTCAATGTACTGATACAAATGATCCTGCATTTCATTTACTCTGTTGATTCTGCCGATTGTTGATTCATGCATGGACTTGCTGTTTAAATATGAATATTCTATTTAAATATTACATCAGATACATACTTTATTCGAATGTTCCAGAGGTTTTTTCGCAAAACAAGTAGCATCATAATTTTTTCAACAGAAATGAAGTACGCAGCATTAGCATATTTCTATTCCAACATGTACGTACATGTGTGATATGATTGTATCAGAAAGTATGATATTAAAAAGAAAGTTTTATTATAATACAAATACAATGTAAACGCTTTATTTTTAAATGAAATATCACTATTGCAATAGATATTGAATGTGGTTAAATGCTTGTATATTTTTAGTATTGTATTTTCAGATGTTAGGATGTTATAAATTTATCCCCGTTCTAAATAACTGATAAATTATTTACTTGACTAGTTTATACTGTAACGTTTAAATGTCATATACTGTAAATAAATTAGAACCTGCAATTACTTTCAAAAATTAATGCACAGAAATATGTACAAATTTAATATGAAATTTGTTTATGCACCCTCATACTTTATTTTTCATGTTTTAATCCCATTTTAATTGTCCACGCAATTATCTCCTGAACTTTTCTTTTTTCAAGCAGTAAGTTTTGTCTGGGAGCCCAAAATTTTATAAAAATTGTACACTTCAACTTTTCTTTATAAAAAAGATTTTAAACATAAGTAATGAAATATTAATTTCTTTAATATTCGGTAATTTCTTATGTAATAGCTCAGTAGATAATTGCAAGAACACATTAAAATTGGACAACCTGTATATATTCACACTAGCAGATTATCACCTTAAGATTTAATGATGGATAACTTATGGTGGTGGAACCTGTAACATGGTGGTTATCTACACACTGCTGTTATTATACACCGCTTTTAATAGGTATGTAATATCTTGTATATACTGGATTTAATGCTTTTAAAATCAATACTTATAAAAATTGAATTGTAACATAAGTTTATGTCATATAATTTTTTATGTTATAATTCTATTCTACATCATAATGTTCTTCCTTTCTCTACATTTTCATTCTGAGCTAAAATTATGGATTTTCAAATTTAAAAGAGTATAATGCATTTATTTTTTTTAGATAAAAACTTATGTTACAATTTAATGTTTATTACATAATGAAGTATTTATTTATATCAAGTTTATCAAATTTATTCGAATTTATGCATCCTGTATGTGATCTACAGGGTGGTAACCCTTAAATGCAGAATCGATAGATTCTTCGTTCACCAGAAAAATAATTATTATTTCTTTATGTCTTGTTTACAGAGTATCTGTTTTTATGGCAATTCCCCGATTTGCGTACAATTTACCCAAGTACGTTTTAGGCCTAGGATAAATGAAGATATCATTGAAAGGGTAACCGATGTGGTGTCTGACATTAAATTAACAACTGAGACGCTGACATCGTTATTTCATTGTTTGATAACAGTATTTGACTGCTGGCAGGAATATACGAAATGTCACATATAAATGTATTTGACATTCGTATAAGATTTAACCCCCGTGATTGTGGGGTTATTTTAACTCGAGAAGAAAATTTGGCAGCTTCGAAGACTCTGAAAAATGTAAAATTTGAATTCAACCTTTTTCGTAAAATATTCATAACAGTGTCAGTTATTTGTAAATTCAGAGATTCGTAAATTGGTATGTTTGAAAATTTATCAATTTGAAAATGTATCTTTAAGAATTAGTGAATTGGATAATTTATGAGTCTGAAAATTAAAAAATTAGCAATTTTTGAGATTTCAATCTTCAAGTCCGTAATGGGTAAATCATAACTCAGAATATCTGTCTGAAGGTTGATTCCATACAAAATGAACGACATTTTATTATTCCTGAAATGTCTTTCTTAGCAACGCGTTAATTGTAGTACAGCTTTTTCTGTTAGTTTTCGACAATTTTGTTCTAAAATAGTAAACGTTTCATTTTAGTTGAACTTTCGTTAATTTAAAATTTTGCATGCAGTTTGTGTCGACAAGCTAACAATAAAATCATAGAATCGCTTTGATTAAAAAAGGATAATAGACCAGCTGTAGGCACATTAGCATAAAATTAATAAATATTAACTTACCCATTGTTTTAAAAAACAATTGAAGCAATTGAAAAAAATGAAGGAAATTTAATTTAATTACTTGGTAAGATACATGTAAATAGTTATTATATAAAACGAGAAGAATGAGAACATGTTTCGTATTTACTCGAAATTTTCGTGAATGAACCGCTGTAAATTCGATATTTAAATTTATGTATTTTATCATTAATTGCAAAATTTATACGTTCTCGTACAGTCATATTTATTTTCTGTTGCTATACGTCCTTGAAAACCGATTGTTCATTGCAAAGGCTGTATATATGTACATGTTATTCAGATATCAAAATTAGCTACAGAAATTAATCCTTCTTTGCATGTTTTTAATTTTGCAAAAAGAAATGTTGGTCCCTCCAAGTACTTTAATGAGATTTTTTTTTACGTTCTTTTTAAAAAACGTTTTGAAATGTAATTGCAAAAGATACTTAATGATTTTGATAATTTTAATAATTAAATATTCTGTTCATTTGTGTTTTATAAAATAATCTAAGTATGTTTACAACACAATGCAATGAAGGATTAAACGAAAGTTTATACAAGTTAAAATCCATTGGCAATATTGTAACAAATTATTTAAACTTGAATTCATGTATCAATCTCTATCCTTGCATACTGTGATTTATAATTTAAAGTGTATTCTTTTGTTGCCTGTTAATTACCTCATCACATAACAATTTTATTTTTCCATATGTGTATATTTGTACTTCTAAACATATTTAAATAAAAAATAACAGTCGCAAATTGCACATGTAAATGATCAAATATTCTTCATTCAATTTGCACGATACTGAAAACATAATATGACTGTAGAAAATTTGAACTTTTGCAATTGAAGATTTATTTTGTTTATATACGTGTATGTATTTTACTTATGACTGTATTGTGTAAATGTGTAAAAACTCATCGTGATCTTTATATGGTGGATGATGAACGATCCTGCAAAAAAGTTATTTATTGAAATAAACATTTGTAAAGAATTGTGTATAAATAGTGGTATGTGTGTTTATAAATGGAAGATTTTTTTTTAACTAGATATATCGTGTAAAGTTACCGCTAAACCGAACATTTGTAACTCTTTTTGTGAACAAAAATCAATGAACAAATAAGATACTCATTGTCAGCTAAGTCGCTGTCCGCATTCAGAATAAAATAAATACCCACTCATTATTGAAAGGATTTTGATTTTGCAAATTTTAATAACATTTTAAATTAAGCATATGATCAATTTATGTTTGTGTGAAAAACACTTTCGGTCCCAACCGCTACATAATTTTTTCCTTTTCTTTTATCCTGACTGTATGACAATGCAAAATAATTATTCACAAACATTTAAAGCATTTTACAGAATATTTGTAGTAGAAATATTTAGAAAAATCGATATATTTACTTACATAATTACCTGATGGATATCTATCGGTTGTATAATTGTCTGCTAGATAAGTGTCCGTCATTTAACTGAACAGCAGATAGTTGCCTGTTTCATAATAATCTGTCATATAATTAAATGAATATGTGATCAACACTGTATGTGCATTCGGGTGCAATATAAGCCTCTTTTGGCTTGAGGAAAATATTTATACTTGATAATTTTTTAATAATAAAATTGTGTTTACAAATTTCCCAATTCCCGAATATTTAAATATGTAAATTCTCTGTTTTTCTATGTCACATTTTCAAATTCTCAAATTTCTTCGCTCTCAAATCCCTAGGTTTCCAATCTCCTAGGTCCCTATATTTCTACGTTCCTGAATCCCTAGATCCACAAATTTCTACATCTTTAAATTTCTAAATCCCCAAATTCCAATATCCCCAAATAGATATGACTGCAAATCCCTAGATCCACTTTCTATATCCCCAAACTTCTGAATCCCTAAAATTCAACATCCCTGAACACCTATATTCCCAAATCCCTAGATCCTCAAATTTCTGCATCCCCAAATTTTTATTCCCACATCCCTAAATCCCTAAAATCTAACATTCCTAAGTACCCATATTCCCAAATCCCTAGATCCACAAATTTCTACATCCCCAAACTTCTAAATCCCTAATTCCCTAAATCCCTAAAATCCAACATTTCTAAACACCTGTATTCCCAAATCCCTACATCCATAAATTTCTCCATCTTTAAATTTCTAAAACCCCAAATTCCAACATCCCCAAATACATACGACTTCAAATCCCTAGATCCACAAATTTCTACATCCCCAAATTTCTAAATCCCCAAATTCCCAAATTTCTATACCCCAAATTTCAACATCCCCAAATTTCGAAGTCATCCCCTTCACCCCTAAATCCCTAAATCTCCAAACTTTCAAGTCCCCAATTCCCCAGATACCCACATTCCTAAACCCCCAAATCTCGAGATTCCCCAAATTTCGAAAAATTCCTAAAAGTCAACAAATGGCAGGTCTCCCAAAGTTCCTAGGGAAACTAGATTTGCTCACATTGTTCCTAGAGGAACTAGATTTCCTCTTGACCGTACATTCGAACAGAAAAATCTCACAACAGCGTATAGTTTTAAATGTAAGTTTTATTTAGTCTATGTACAACACATACGTACAATACGTGACCCTTGCTTAAAACTATATTACGCTCGCGCGGTATGCATTTCCACTTAACCATTTTAAACTTCACTTAATCTTTACTCCTCGACGTATGTACTTGGTGCGTGTGTGAATGTGTTCACGTGTACGTAATACGTTTTCGTGTGTACGCGATAGTGACACATGCACATATTTCATTTCTGCGTGTGAATGCGTCCCCTCTCTCTGTGTGCGTGTGTGTGTGTGTGTGTGTGTGGTTTTTGTATAGTGTGTGATATGTTACAAATTTTTAGGAACATTTCGCGTGGAACACCGCGAGCGATATTAGTAATAAGATTGCAGTGATAACTACACGAAAAACAATGTAGTCGTCTGCAGCTCCGTTCTTGATCAATATATTGATTAGACAGTTATCAGAAAATGACACCAATATAGACGAATGTTGATTGGACAGATCCAAATATCACCACTGAAAGGCGCCAGGGACAAATCGATCATTTTTCCTGATTAAATTAATTGGATGTTCTGCAATTTTTTTTATGTGGAAAAGGAAGTTTAGATGTGTACTTATAAGTTCGTTATTGACTGAGGGTATTTTTGTTAATTGATCGTTATTGACTGACGTATTGAGAAGGGGTAAGTTAGAAATTATAGTAATTCGTTGAATTTGAATGCAAGAAATTAGAGGAAGTAATTATTTTGATAAATTTCGAAAGAAAATAGGAAGTTCAAATCGGAAAATGAAATGATCTAACATTAAAGATTACAGTTTTATTTACATAAATGTCCATAAATATTGGGAGACATTCGTCCACGTTCAAATATTTCAAATTTCAATATTCCAATTTTTCTCTTTGCATCAAAGCATTTTTATTCCGAAAGAGAAATTGTTTACGAATTTTGAGAGTTTCGGAATTTGAAAATTTGTGACATTTAAAAATTCGAGAATTTTGCAAATTACAAAATTAGAAAAACAAAGAAATTAAAATATTTGAAACTATGAGAATACAGGATTTTGGGAGAAACAGATCTGCAGTTTGAACCACGAGTATGTTAAAAACACCCTATCGCATTAATCAAAGATTTGTTCAGCGTCTGCTCACAATATTTATTAATCCGAATAAAAAATAAGAGAATTTGAAATTTCGTGCAATCGAAACCCTGGCGCCTCTCAAATTTTGAACGCAAGGCATTGTTTACCCTTGTTCAGCCTCCCACCCCCGGTTATTTCAAATTCTGGCCAACATAAGCACACAAATCAATGCCTAATATTTCCACTAAGGGTAGGTATGCTTACAGTTTTAAAAGGACATTGAAAAATCGCATATTCTAGGATATCTGTCGATTACAGTGTGTATGTACCTCTCGCTTATTTACAATCGTCTTCGTTAACGAAAATGTGTCGGTTTCTTTTTTCCTTTTCTTTCATTTTCTTTTTTTTTATTCTCTTCAATCGTTGTTGAGAAACTAAAGATCGTGGACCGTGTGCGTTTATGGCTCCACTTTTGCATATACAATATCGATTACTATAAATATGCGAACACGTTGCAAAACAACAAAATACTTTTCTAGTCGCTTAACATCAAACTTTATACACCAATAACGAAATGTAATACGAGAGAAATGAATAACGTAAAGTAAACAATCGTGGCAATTTTTAACACTCGCGAGAAACCATGCTCACCGGCAGGGAAAATTTATTTAAAAGGAACAAATTGTCAAGGTTATTCATGGGCAAGGTGGTTGTATCAAAATTAAAGTTAAGAAATGGTGGATGTTATAAATAAGTTATTTACTTTCGTGATTAGTTTGGTAGGTTGAGATTGCTAGGCTTTTTTAAGGAAAATGACGGAGTAGGAGTCCCATGAGGTGGTGATTGTTGATTCGTGAGTTTTCAAATTTGTAGATTTTTGCACGGGGAAGTTTAGAAATTTTGGTATTTGATATTTAGGGATGAGGATTTAGGGATGTGTGTTTTGGTAAATTTGAGAATGTGCAAGTTTTGGATGTGATAATTTGTGGATTTGTAAATTTGGGATGTGATAATTTGGGAATTTGCAAATCTGGGGTATGACAATTCGGAAATTTGAAAATTTGGGATGTGATAATTTGGAGATTTGTAAATTTGGGATGTGATAATTTGGGAATTTGCAAATTTGGGGTATGACAATTCGGAAATTTGAAAATTTGGGATGTGATAATTTGGAGATTTGTAAATTTGGGATGTGATAATTTGGGAATTTGCAAATCTGGGGTATGACAATTCGGAAATTTGAAAATTTGGGATGTGATAATTTGGAGATTTGTAAATTTGGGATGTGATAATTTGGGAATTTGCAAATCTGGGGTATGACAATTCGGAAATTTGAAAATTTGGGATGTGATAATTTGGAGATTTGTAAATTTGGGATGTGATAATTTGGGAATTTGCAAATTTGGGGTATGACAATTCGGAAATTTGAAAATTTGGGATGTGATAATTTGGAGATTTGTAAATTTGGGATGTGATAATTTGGGAATTTGCAAATCTGGGGTATGACAATTCGGAAATTTGAAAATTTGGGATGTGATAATTTGGAGATTTGTAAATTTGGGATGTGATAATTTGGGAATTTGCAAATCTGTGGTATGACAATTTGAAAATTTGAAAATTTGGGATGTGATAATTTGGAATATTCAAATTTAGGGTATGAGAATTTAGGAATGTGCAAATTTGGGGTATGACAATTTGGAAATTTGCAAATTTGGAATATGAGAATTTCGAAATTTGCAAATTTGGGATGTGAAAATTTAAAGTGCAGAAATTTGGCATGTGACAATTTGGGAATTTGCAAATTTGGGATGTGATAATTTAGGAATTTGCAAATGTGAGATGTGAGAATTTGAGAATGTGCAAATTTGTGGTCTGAGAATTTGGGAACTTGCAAATATAAAGTGTAATAATTTGAGAATTAGCAAATTTATATTATGAGAGTTTACGAATTTAAGAGTTTAAGAAAATGTGAAATTTGATGAATTCTGAATTTTGCAAGTTTAAAAACTTTTAAATACCAAAACTTAAAAATTCCAAACCTTAAGAAATTAGTGAACTTGACCATTCGTAAACAGAGGTGTTCAACTAATAAAAATTCACAAACATATAAAACAGCTAATTTCCAGCAGCTAAAAGTCCAGAATTTCTGGGATTGGAAAACATAACCTAAAAATCTCTACACTCGTCAGAAGCCTCTATTGCGTCCGATTGTACATGTGTAAACCTTTAAATACAATTTGTTTCCTGTAAATAACCTTTCTAAAATTATCCCAATATTTAGATCTATATATCATTATTTACATCCAACAAAATCAACCTCGCAATTCTTGATACAACCACCTCCCGAACGAAAATATCGATTTCCTACAAACGAACTTGAAAAACTAAAAACCATATCAAGATACATTATACTTTGTACAGAATAATTGAAGTTTGTGTACATAAACATTTGCACTAGTAATTAGTGGTGTATGTGCGAATATGTGTACTTAATTGAATACCCAGTAGACTCTCGTTATATTGCCATCACCATAATTCATGTACATCTTAGTACATATGCAAGAATCGCTTCATATATTTCACGAATTTTAGCCGTTCCTTTTTCGGCAATATAACGAGAGTCTACTGTCCGTACCACTCGCGTGTATGTATAGCGGCGCACACGAATACTTCTTACCGATAATAACCGATATCAAATGATATTAACAAAGTCGATTTACCAAAAATATCGTTAATATTACGATGAAACACGTCAGTTGATCTCGTCAACGTAAATAATCATGGCTGACTTCTTTTATCATAATATCGGTAAACGAATCTTGGTAAGATCTCGATTCGGCAACGCGTATCGAGAAATTCAACTTGCTCTTTTCGATCATTCGTGGAAAAAACATCGCGTTTCATTTGATTTTCGCTTCACTAACTTGTTCACGTGGTTCTTGAAACAAGCTTCTTCTTTTGTTTCGTTTTGGCAACACGTTCGAACGGTGCCGTGAGTTGTCGCGGAACAACAGGGACGCACACTCAAATACTTGTCTGCGAATTTTATATACGATTACAATTATGTTTGGTATTGCAGCATCGGAGCAGCGAGGTTAGGGTGATGAGCTGTATTCATTCTCAGAGCGGAGATACTTTTGTTGTACCACTCGTCTTCAGCTGACATCCCTGAAAACAGATAATGCTTTGTATTATTACATTTTGTTTCAATATCTTTTTAGTACGAAATTTACAAAATTTTGTACAAAAAGTACAAGACATTTTTACTGCAAGATTAAGTACACATTTCAGACATTTTTACTGTCTTAATAAGAACAAATTTAATTTTCAAAACGTGTATAGCAAGTATACTATTCAGGGAATGTAAAATGGCGTCGAACATAAACGATACGAGAAATTTAATTTTACAAAACAGTATTTTACAGAAATAATTAATTTTTCTTGAAGTAGGTACACATTGATATGATGTGTACAATGACATAATGCTATACAATTGACGTAATGAATTACGTTACATTAGGGTGGCTCAACAAAAATTCTTTTTTGCTCTCACCCTCTAAGAAGTGTATTTGCTAGAAAAGAAGTGTAAGACTAAAATTAAATAAATTAAATAAATTTTGTAAATATTCAGTTACCCAAGATTGATTTATAAAACGGTTCAAATGCTAATAAACGATACTAATCCCTTATTAATGCACCCAATTAAATCATAGTATTTAAAGTCCATAAATAATTCGATTATAAAGATCCATCGAACGATGGAAAACTTTTTAAACGAAATGAATCGATTTAACCTTTCTAATCGAACGATCCGCATTAAGACGTTAAATCGTTACAAGAAGCTGAGATATTGGTACAAGGACCTAATATCTAAGGACTCGAACTCGAAGAGAAGCAGACAGCCAATTCGCGAATAGTCTTGATTCGATTTAAAAGCGATATTCCATCTTGCGCCGGAAATGGTATAAGACGGCGCTCGAGCGGAAATGGAGAGAACGTCTTGGACTGAACGAACGAACGAACGAACGTTTGCACCGACGTCCGATTCCCGTCATTTCCGTTCCAATGTTTTGCAAAATCATTTAATAATCTCGGACCAATGCCTCGGGATAACTGGAAAACTTCGACGAAAGCACACGAGCGTTGCTTCTACTTTTATATTTCCTTTTTTTAGCTATTTTCTGAAGATGAAACTTTATCTGGTGTGGATTGAAATTTAATTCATTTTTTGAGTGTCAATTATATGAAGTTTCAACTTTCTTGTACAATAAATGTATTTATATTTATGTTATACATATGTGTATTTAAAAAATAAAAATGTTTATGTTATGGAGGACGATAAAATTTTATCTAATTGACAGATGTGGATTTTTATTGTGGATTAAAATTTCATTTGTTTTTTTTTTAAGTATCGTGTATGTTGAAAAATACATATATGAAAGAAGTTACACATGATGTATAAGATACATATGATACTTATTATTCATATGATCATTCATATGCATCAAGAAGTTACACATGGTACATAAGATACATATGATATTTATCATACATATCATAATCATTCATATACATATATGATAAGTATCATGTGTATCATATATAACTTCTTGAATGATTACCATATGCATGATAAGTATCATATGTATCATATGTAACTTCTTTCATATATGAATACTTATCATATGTATTTTTCATCTTGTTGTGTGTACTGAAATAAATATCTTCTTTTAGAAGACACATACTGTAAAAGAAATTACATATGATACATAAGTGTCATACATATCATAATCATTCATATGTATGATAAGTGTCATATGTATCTTATGTATGTGTAACTTCTTGAATGATTATCATATGTATGATATGTATCATAAGTATCATATCTATCATGTGTAACTTCTTGAATGATTATCATATATATCATATGTAACTTCTGTCATATAATCTTATAAAAGATATGTATTTCAACATACTTTACAAGAAGATGAAATTGTATCTCAATTTTAAATGTAGATCTGTGCAGATTGAATTTTAATTTGTAATTTTGTACATTTTGTATAAATATGTAACATAATATTTATATGCAACATTCCAGTTATTAAAGGGTAAAATGTCGAAGCGTACAATAATATGCAAAATCATATAAATGATTAATATCTGCAATTGTAATTAACTCACCCATTGCATCTTGTCTCATACCGGTAACTGCAGACATATTCGACGCTGAATGAGACATAGAAAATGGTTGGGTCATACTTGGATAGGACGTTGTACCCATCTGTAACCATAGAATTATTTACTATTAATATAAAATCAATTATATAATAAAAACCTATATAATTTACAAACTTTCTATCTACCATACACCGCCATTTTATAACCTCAAACATCGTACCTAACGAAAGGAGACAAATTTATGAAACTCATTCATTTTTGAATGGTATGTAAATACTCGATAGTAAATGAAGGATAATGACAATTAACAATGTATATATTCGAAAAGAGAGAAGCATTGCCGAATAATTTGACCATATTGAAGTTTCAAGATGGAGGACCTATTAGGAGGAACCTCTGAGCTTTTTTACTGGCAAACCGATACGCTCAACGAATTATTGGCTTAATTAAACCGGTAGACATTCGGTAATCCGTCCGACCCAACTAATCAGTCGAAATGCAATTTAGCTACATCGACCGATAACGATGCGCCGGATGTACGCTCAGGTGCGCTTCAATTTAATACCTCGGTTAAAATCATTAACGAGAAACGCATCGAATTCATTCGCTGGGATAGGATACGTTTGGCTGTTGGCTATGATGTATCGATTGTCGAATGAATTCAATCAACTTAGAACGCATGTACCACCAAAATTAAGAAACGGTTGTTATACACACTTTTCTTCTTTTGTGCCTTGTCAGTCATTTCTAATTGTTAAATATGGAGATTTAGAGATTTAGAGATTTGGAAATTTAGGGATTCGGAAATTTAGAAATTTGGTAATTTAGAGATTCGAAAATTTAGAAATTTGGGAAATTAGGGATTCAGAAATTTAAAAATTTGGGAAATTAGGGATTCGGAAGTTTAGAGATTCGGAAAATTAGAGATTCGGAAATTTAGGTATTCGGAAATTTAGAAGTTTGGAAAATTACAGATTCGGAAATTTAGAAATTTGGGAAATTCGGGATTCGGAAATTTAGAGATTTGGAAATTTAGAAATTCGGAAATTTAGAGATTCGGAAATTTAGAAATTTGGGAAATTCGGGATTCGAAAATTTAGAAGTTTGGAAAATTAGAGATTCGGAAATTTAGAAATTTGGGAAATTAGAGATTCGGAAATTTAGAAATTTGGGAAATTCGGGATTCGGAAATTTAAAAATTTGGGAAATTAGGAATTCGGAAATTTAAAAATTTGGGAAATTAGAGATTCGGAAATATAGAAATTTGAAAATTTAGAAGTTTGAGAAATTAGAGACTCAGAAATTTAGAAATTCGGAAATTTCAAGATTCAGAAATTTCGGGATTCGAAAATGTAGGACTTCATAATCATAGAAGCCCAACAATTAAAAAATTCGAAAATCTAGGAATTCAAAAACGTAGAAACTTACAAATTTAATAATCCAGAAACCTTGCAAAGTTTCGAAGTACATAAACTTGTAATAATCCCAAACCCCAAAGTAAATATACAAATATACAGCTTACTTATACTTTACAACTAATACAATTTACTATAATTTAATTTTCCCAGTTTTCCGGTGCGTGTTTCATCCGTGCAAATGAACCAACCACTAAAAGTTACTATTTTTATAGAAAAATATACTACCTGAGGATAGCGGTTTATTCCGTTTATGCTATTGTGAGGATGAGGATACGGTTGATAACCTCTGCTAGCACCAGGATAGATATTCCTCATCATGGCACCTTGACAAGCCGGAATTGGAGTCAATGCTTTTTGTAGTTGTTTTTCTTGTTTCCTGTATTTCGCCCTTCTGTTCTGAAACCAAACCTATTAACAAAAAAAGAATTTTAATTATTGATCCTCAAAAATCCGTAAAATTAACACAAAAAAGTGCCAATAAAATGTAGTCTTTCTATATGAAATTAGATAACATTTTGTTGATCATATTTTAGAATTTAAAAGTAGATAAAAACTTCGTCAAAAATAAATTTGTTGTATGTTAAAAATTGTAAAAGGTGTTCCATTTTAATTGATCCACTTGAATGTCCTCCAGAATTATCATAAAAATTTTTTAAATAAAAGTTTACATGACTCAGTAGCTTAATACATTTGTGTAAAAAACAGCTGTCTAAGCTGCACTAAATGATTCATGCAATACACATAGGTTCATTAAAATAAGAGTTAACCTTTCTTTGCATCCACATAAAAGAAAGGTTATTATTATTTCTTAAAATAACTTTCCTAGTGTAATCAAAGTGTAGTACTCCTAGTGTAGAATTTTGAACTATTAATTCGAGTCTAATGGACCAGTTTAAATGAAACACCCAGTACATGAATATAACTTTCGAAAACTCATGAAAGTGCACACCGAGGTTGATTAAAAAAAAGTTGGTATTCAGGGTAAATGAAGTTCGAAGTGCGACGTGTTTATTTTTAAAACAGAGTGTATTCCATCTTCGTAGGAAGTCCCCGAGGTAGAGTAGTTTACCTATCGCCATTTTGCATCGGGCAATTTCCATTGTTTCGCGGGATTAGTAAACCCATATTGGGGGTTGCCTGAACCGCCAGCAGCGACACCCCGGCATCCACATCGAATCCCTGAATCTCCTACACCCCCTATTTCTCTACGCCCTCCTGTCTTCCCTTCCTCTATCCCTCCCTTCCCGAATCTCCACATACCCTACCACCGGCCGAAACCAAACCCCTCTTTCGAAGCATCCCCTAGAAACAGAAAAGCCTCCCCCTGGTTGAGGTCGATTTGTTTCCACTCTCGTAGTGATGTTACCGGTGCCTCCTGATTGGCCAATGCCATGACTATGACGTCACTCGGAGCTTCCTCATTGGCCAACACGTTTTATCGACATTTCTACTGTGTGTCCTCTCTCTCCTCTCCTCTCTCTGTCTCTCTCTTTGGTACATAGTATCGCGTTGTGAAGTAGGTGACACACGAGGGTGGCTCGATTCGACTTGCTCTCTTGCTTCCTCCATTTTCTCTGTCCTCTTTACTTCCGGTGTGCCTCTGTCCTTCTCTCGTTTCTCTGTGCACGATCTCCTCTTCGTTCTTCTTTTTTTCTTTTTTTTTTGCTCTCCGTTGAAAGAAAATGTACGTTAGTTTGAAACGGTGGAAGAAAAATCGAGGAAGAATTACGGACTCCATTGTGGACGCGAATGAGGCCGTCACGGAGGAACAACGCTCGCGAGTAAAAGTTAAAAGTTTTCGCTTTTTATGGAAATAACTGTCGCGACAACTGATTTAGGTTATTAGCGGCTGACAATAAATACTTTAATCCTTTGCTTTATGACGTTTCCAATGCCTGTTGTCAGAGATAACAGAACGATGAATGGGTTCTGGATTTAACCCTGCTGTGAACGTTTACTGTTCGTCCATATATTACGTCAAAATTTATGAAATCGTTGATGCAGATTTTGGGAATCAACTTTTGACATTTAACTTTGTAGTAATTTTGATAAAACAAGGCTGACCTAGAATAGTTTTAATAAGCACCTGCCTTGAAAACCCTAGTTACGTCTATGTTTGAATATGTCTTCATTTATATGATTTCGTTATTTAAATTATTTAATTTAATGTCACTTGATGAAACACACAACACGAGGTCACCTAACCTCCTACAAAAGTCCCTAGTTATTACAGTAACTATATTAGAATATATTATATGCTTTTATTTATATGATTTTATTCTTTAAATTACTTAATTTAATGTCACTTGATGAAACATAATATGAGGACAATTAACCTCCTACAAAAGTCCCTAGTTATAACAGTAACTATATTAGAATATATCATATATTTTTATTTATATAATTTTGTTATTTAAATTATTTAACTTGATGTTCCTCAACGAATCTATAATATTCGAAAACCTAATCTCTAAAAACCTAGTTACTGCAGTGACTATTAAAATATATTATAAATCTTTATTCATATGATTTTATCATTTAATTTATTTGATTCGATGTCCCTAAGCGAATATAATAAAATGTAAACGTAAAAAAGGTTGTATATTTTTAAAGTTTTATTTTGGAAAACAAGTAAATGCATTAAAAATCCTGGCAGCCATTACGGTGAACATGCCGTGTACGTGTATTTTATGTATATACACGCGTATGTACGCGGAGTACATCATTTTAAACTGCACATATGGAAATCAGGGAACAAGCGAAGCACCGCGCATAACCAATTGCGACTCGCATTTGAATTCACAGCACACGAACCGATTTACACTTGCACAAAAGATACTTGTATCCTGCATAATTTCAATTTACGTATCATCCTGAGTCATTAATTTGTGTTAGACTTGGATATTACTTGACTGAAATTATTTCAACAAGATTATTCAAATAATACCTTTCTGTTGTTTGACTTTGTTCATGTGTACAACATGAAAATTGCAATATATCGATATTTTTTTGGGGAGAGAAATTGTGGTAATGTAGATGTGACATGTCTATTTAAAGATTTGGATTTGGTGAGAATTATTATTCATAGTTTTTGTTCAGTTTACATGATCAGTTTTGAAAAATATAAAGTCTGTACATGTTCATGACTTAAAAGTATTATAAAATGGCACTTATATGAATTTAAAGCTTGAAGTTTATTGAAAATATCTGCATAAACTCTTCATTGATATTCTTAATACAAAATGGCTGATTGTCAGTCATAGAGAAAGTAATAACCAATTATGTGACACGTAAGGACTCAAACAATTTGATGACATAAAAGTATCACAAAATGGCACTTATGTTATATGAATTTAAAGCTTGAAGCTTACTAAAAATATCTGCATAAACTCTCCATACATATTCTCACTATAAAATGGCTGATTGTCAATCACAGAGAAAGTAATAACCAATTATGTGTCACGTGAGGACTCAAACAATTTGATGACATAAAAGTATCACAAAATGGCACTTATGTTATATGAATTTAAAGCTTGAAACTTACTAAAAATATCTACTTAAACTCTTCATTGATATTCTTAATACAAAATGGCTGATTGTCAATCACAGAGAAAGTAATAACCAATTATGTGTCACGTAAGGACTGAAACAATTTGATGACATAAAAGTATCACAAAATGGCACTTATGGTATATGAATTTAAAGCTTGAAACTTACTAAAAATATCTACTTAAACTCTTCATTGATATTCTTAATACAAAATGGCTGATTGTCAATCACAGAGAAAGTAATAACCAATTATGTGTCACGTGAGGACTGAAACAATTTGATGACATAAAAGTATCACAAAATGGCACTTATGGTATATGAATTTAAAGCTTGAAGCTTATTAAAAATAACTGCATAAACTCTTCATTGATATTCTCACTATAAAATGGCTGATAGTACATTAAACAATACCCTATATAACTTACAAGTATAAAATGTCTGAATTTTTTGTATTTATATTCGGTAATAAATTGTAAAACAGTATTAAATAAGTGGTATGTGTAATAAATAAATTTGCAGATGTATTTAACTGCACAGAGACAGGTTTTCCAAAGAGATCCGGTAAAAGTGGATGACTCCTTTTATTTGCAACTTCTCTGGAAGAGCTTTTTGCGAACATACTTGCGCGTCCCTTAAGGCGTGCACCCTACAAGAACTGGAAAGCTAAGAGTTCGTAATTCAATAACCGTGCTCTCCCAACCCTCCTTTTCTCCTTCCAACTATGTACTCACTCTCTGTCTTTCTCTCTCATTGAGAAAGATAGTACGAGAAGATGGGATAGAGAAAGTACAGTTCCTTCTCAAGGGGAGAACAGCTCAAAATGTCTGCTACTTTGAACACCACGATCGTGAAAACTATCTTCCTCTATGCCTGAGAGAATACTGTGTATGTACTATGGCTCTGATAACTCGTTCAAGTACAAAGGACTGAGAATAAATTCGAAGATGGCAATTATCTTTTCGATTGAAATTAAGTTGTTAAGTAACTGTGAAATGTTTATTTGTTGAACGATAACGGAATTGATAGGATTGATAATGGTAGTTTGAATATTTGTTCAAAATTACGTTTGTGGAATTTTTCTAATTTGTCAAATTTTCAAATTTTGTAGCAGTGAATTATTGATTTTTTTATCTTCAGTTTGTAACTTTTTGAAAGTATTCAATCTTTCATAGTAACTTCCAAACTTTTGGAGATTTTAGTTTCCTTTGCAGATCGACAAGTTTCTATGTTTCTAAATTCCCAAGTTCTCAAGTTCTCAAATTCCTACGTTCTCAAAATTCCTAAATTCCTAAATTTGCAAATTTCCAAGTTTTTAAGCTCTCGAATTCCCAAGTTTCCAAGTTCCCAAAATCCCAGAATTCCCAAGTTTCCAAATTCCCAGAATCCACAAATTCCTAAGTTTCCAAATTCCCAGAATCCCCAAATTCCTAGAATCCCCAAACTCCCAGAATCCCCAAATTCCCAGAATCCCCAAATTCCCAGAATCCCCAAATTCCCAAATTCCCAGAATTCCCAAGTTTCCAAATTCCCAGAATCCACAAATTCCTAAGTTTCCAAATTCCCAAAATCCCCAAATTCCTAGAATCCCCAAAATCCCCAAATTCCCAGAATCCCCAAACTCCTAGAATCCCCAAACTCCCAAAATCCTCAAATTTCCAGAATTCCCAAGTTTCCAAATTCCCAGAATCCCCAAATTCGAAAGTTTCCAAATTCCCAGAATCCCCAAATTCCCCAAGTTTCCAAGTTTTCAAAGTCCTACGTTTTCAAAATATCTAAATCCCTAAATCCCTAAAATTCCAAATCTCCAAATTTTCATATCTCTATGTCCCCAAAATCTCCAAATCTCCAAATCCCCAAATTCCTAAATCTGCAAATCTTGAAACCCCAAATCCCCAAATCCCAAAAGTGTCGAAATCTCCAAATCTCTAACTCCCCCAAAATGACCAAATCCCTAAACCCCAAAATCTCTAAACTCCCCAAATTCCCAAACGTTTCACAACATCATTTGCACAGTTTACAATAAAAATATTTTGCATAAAAATTGAAAGAATCGTACGTTGACTAATTTTTCATTCGCGAATTCACTCGTTTCCACCTTAAATCTGAAATCGATTTTCTGGTGGGCCGGCAGGTAGGCTTCTTCGATCGGAAGTCGAATCGAAGTAAAAAGGTCGAATGAAAACTCAGCTAACTCAATATCGTGGGTCGGATTCACCTTTCTTTTTCCACGGCGTAATGGGATTTCTTGTGCGGTGATTCGAGAATTATTCTCTTACCACGATGCTACTACCCCCTTCTTCTTTCTTTTTTTTTCTTATCATTATCATTATCGCGGATATTATCGTCGCTTCTTAAATTGATTCTCGACAATTTCTTCGTACCATCTCAACCACTTATTTTAGTAAACGTGTTATTCAAATATTTGCTCCTGTTTATTTCGTTTGTGATTTTAAATGTCATGTTACGAAATTTCATTTTGCAATTCTTTTATTAGAACACGCAGATATTGTTGATGTTATTATTATTTTTGTACTTGATGTGTTTATTTTTTATTGTAATTGATATCATTATTTGGGCATAGTTGATATAAGTATTTTATATAGTTATTGACTATAGTTGATATAATCATTTAGTATAATTATTGTTCATTATGGTTGATATAAATATTTGATTTCAATTATTATTGATGATAGTTGATATAGTCATTCAATATAATTTTTGTTGATTGCATTTGTTACAACTTTTTCGTATTGATCATAGTTAACGTAACTATTAGATGTAATTACTGTTTATCATAGATGACATAACTATTTGCTGTAATTACTGTTGACCATAGTTAACATAACTATTTGATGTAATTATTGTTCATCATAGTTGATGTAACTATTTAATACAATTATAGTTGTTTGTAGATGATACCATTATTAATTTCAGTTAATATATTATTCTATACAGAGTACATGTAGCACATAAAATTATACATATTTTATTAAAAATGATATAATTGATCAAAACCGTACAACCTTGCAGTTATAAGTATGTTATTTACTATTTCAAAGATTGTTCTCTTATCAAGATATTTGCTAGCAAGTACACAGATTTTTATAAGTCAAGTTTAGAAATTAGCAAAAGAAAATCATATAACAGAAAAACATTAATTGTCATTTATATAGCTATCAAATATCGTTGTGATCAATAAAGAATTCAGATGAATTGTAACTATTTTAACTAATTTTCTAGTAGTGTTACATTTAAAAATTGATTTATCTAAGGACACAAAAACAATGACAGTTATTTCACAAGAAAAAAAAACTGTATATGTTAATAAAGATTTTGAAACAATTCGTAGGATGATTTACCTGATATTTTTCTATTTTCACGCACACACGTGCACGTAAGAACCGTAGCGGAGAATTTTGCCGAGCTTATTTAGAGAGGACGATAAGGATGAAGGGTATCCATCGCACCACAGGGGTTGGAAGGATAAGAAAAAGGTAGGGACATAAGCCGTAGGAGGGTTGGCCGTAGTTGTACCTTCTCTTTTCCTTATTTCCTACCCTTCGTCGTCGTAGGAAGAACCTCGGCAAGACCGAGACGTTTCAGATCTATCTAGGGTGGAGAAAATTCAATTTAAAATGGCGGCTCAGATATAATGGCAGCCTCCGGTACAGCGCCACCCAACCACCCTCGCTCAACCCCCAACTCATCTCAACTTTGCCACCGTCGTTCCCTGCCTATTTCTCTTTCATCCAAGAACACCCTGTTCGCATCCCGCCATCTTCTCATACACGGAATACCGTTAATAGCGCGGCAGCTTTAAACATTCCGTAACAAAGAACAATTTTCATCGTGTGAGATCGCGTACTTTTAAGGCTAGACGCTGGTAGGGATTTTGGGGTTTGCGGAATTTCGAGATTTGGCAGTTTTGGGATTTGGAAGTTTAGGGATATTGGAACTTGGGGGTTTGAGGATTTGGCGATTTCGGGATGTGGGAATTATGGTATTTAGGAATTTAGGGATATTGGAATTTGGGGGTTGAGGATTTCACGATTTCGAGATTTGGGAATTATGGGATTTACGAATTTCGGGATTTGGAGATTTAGGGATATTGGAATTTGGGGGCTTGAGGATTTCACGATTTCGAGATTTGGGAATTATGGGATTTAGGAATTTCGGGATTTGGAAATTTTGGGATATGGGAATTTAGGGATTTGGAGACTTTAGGATTTAGATATTTGGGAATTTTGGGGTTTAAGGATTTCACAATTTCGGGATTTGGGAATTATGGGATTTAGGAATTTCGGGATTTGAAAATTTAGGTTTTTAGAGATTTCGGGATTTGAAAATTTAGGTATTTAGGAATTTGGGGATTTGAGAATTTAGACCTTTAGGAATTTGGGGATTTATGTATTTAGAGCTTTAGGAATTCGGGGATTTGAGAATTTAGGGGTTTCAGAATTTAGAGATTAAGGAATTTGGTGATTTAAGAATTTAGGGATATGGGGATTTGGGGATTTGGAGACTTGAGAATTTAGGTACTTAGAAATTTGGAAATTTGAGAATTTTGGGATTTACAAATTTGGGAATTTGAGAATTTTGGAATTTAAAAATGTAGGAATTTAGGAATTTAGAAATTTAGTAAGTTAGGAATACAGGAATTTAGAAATATAGGAATATAGAAACTTGAAAAAAAGACTTTTTCAATTTGGAGATTTGAGAATTTGAAGATTTGAGACTTAGAAATTATGAAAAGAAATTGGATGATTTTGGAACGTGAGTATCTGGAAATTGGGGAAATATTACAATTTGAACAATCTTTTAATTAGAAAAAGTTTAGGGAATTTTAAAATCTAGAAGTTTAAGGATTTACAAATTTGGAAATGTGGGAAATTAGAGAATTTAGGGATTTGCAGGATTTATGAATTTGAGAATTTAGGAAATAATATAGTAAATTTAGTGAATTTAGTAATTTGGAGAATTAGGAATTTGATGATTCGAAATTTTAGTAATTTGAAAATTCAGAAAATTGAGGATTTGGGAATTTAGTAATTTGAGGGATTCGCAAAAATAATTATTTGACTTTATAAAAATTCGAAAACTTAAAAAAAATAAATTTTATACATTTCAAAGTTTTGGAATTTTTAAAGAATCAAATAATTATATTTGTGAATCCTTCAAGTTTGTGAATTTTCAAATTAATAAATTCCCAAATCCTCAATTTTCTAAATTCTCAAATTTCTAAAATTTCGAATCATCACCTAAATCCCTAAATTACTAAATTCACTAAATTTACTATATTATTTCCTAAATTCTCAAATACATAAATCCTGAAAATCTCCAAATTCCCACATTGATGTACCCAACAGTGAGAAAGACAAACAATTTTGAAAACTAGAATATAAAAAAAACTTTGTATACATTTCACAAATTCTAGTTTTCAAAATCATTTCTCGTCTCAATGTTACCTACCTAATAAAACTATCCTACATTTTACCTACCCGTTAGAATAAAAATAAAAATTTGCCACTTAACCGGCTAAACCGCGTTAAATACTGCAAAAGAACCGAACGAGGGCATTCAGCGTAATGCAAAGCATCAGACCGTAAGATAAAACGTATATAACAAACTGGATGGTAGCAGTGCGGTTTCTGACGACATTAAAGAAAGATGTATTAGAGGGAGAGGAAGATAGAGGAGCGGAGAGAGTGCAGCCTCCATGTTACGTTTCGCGAAAGCATTGCTAGCCCTCGAATTCCGAGCGGTACATATTAAAACAGTCAGTCGCCAGTGCGTTTCGTTCTTTTGATATATAATGCAGGATGGTGTTGTTTGAGTTAAAAGCCCAGGAACCGCGGCGACTTAACCCTGTTAAACTACGATGCCAAGTAAAACGCGGTTTGCTTTTACTCGTTGGTTATAATCCATGCACAAAGTGTCCAGGCCAGGAAGTGGCTTCACCGATGCGCCGCTGTCTTTTCGAACCCGTTCATATCCGTCCTTCGCTGTAAAACTCCCTGCTAGTCTTAAATGTCATTTACAATTATTATTTACTTTGAAACTTCTGCTTGTACAACGTTTTACAGGCAATTTTGTTTTTTTGGGGAGGGGTTGTAGGGTGTATGCTGAGTTTGGTTGTAGTTCTTTTTTGTGGATTTGGCAGTTTTGGTATTTGTAATTTGGGAGTTTTGACAGGTTTGGTTTGAGAGTTTTGGAATTTATAGTTTAGGAATTTTTGAATTTTTGGGTTGAGAGTTTTGGAATTTATGGTTTGGGAATTTTTGGATTCGGGGGTTGAGAGTTTTGGAATTTATAGTTTGAGAAGTTTTGGATTTGGGGGTTGAGAGTTTTGGAATTTTGTTATTTGAGAATTTTTGGATTTTTGGGTTGAGAGTTCTGGAATTTATAGTTTGAAAATTTTTGGATTTGGGGGTTGAGAGTTTTGGAATTTGTTATTTGAGAATTTTGACACTTTTGGTTTAAGAGTGTTGGAATCTGTTATTTGAGAATTTTTGGATTTGGGGGTTGAGAGGTTTAAAATTTTGTTATTTGAGAATTTTTAGATTTTTGGGTTGAGAGTTCTAGAATTTATAGTTTGAGAATTTTTGGATTTGGGGGTTGAGAGTTTTGGAATTCTGTTATTTTAGAATTTGGACATTTCTGACTTGAGAGTTTTGGAATTTGTTATTTGAGAATTTTGACACTTTTGGTTTAAGAGTGTTGGAATTTGTTATTTGAGAATTTTTGGATTTGGGGGTTGAGAGGTTTGGAATTCTGTTATTTTAGAATTTGGACATTTCTGACTTGAGAGTTTTGGAATTTGTTATTTGAGAATTTTGACACTTTTGGTTTAAGAGTGTTGGAATCTGTTATTTGAGAATTTTTGGATTTGGGGGTTGAGAGTTTTGGAATTCTGTTATTTTAGAATTTGGACATTTCTGACTTGAGAGTTTTGGAATTTGTTATTTGAGAATTTTGACACTTTTGGTTTAAGAGTGTTGGAATTTGTTATTTCAGAATTTTTGGATTTGGGGGTTGAGAGGTTTGAAATTTTGTTATTTGAGAATTTTTAGATTTTTGGGTTAAGAGTTCTGGAATTTATAGTTTGAGAATTTTTGGATTTGGGGGTTGAGAGTTTAGGAATTCTGTTATTTTAGAATTTGGACATTTCTGACTTGAGTGTTTTGGAATTTGTTATTTGAGAATTTTGACACTTTTGGTTTAAGAGTGTTGGAATTTGTTATTTGAGAATTTTTAGATTTCTAGGTTGAGAATTTTGGAATTTATCATCTAAGTATTTGAAAATTTCTAGTTTGATGATATTGGAATTTGCCATTCACGAATTTGGAAATTTCCGGTTTGAGAATTTTTAAGAATTCTAATTTGAGAGTTTGGGAAGTTGATGAGAATTTGCAAATTTGGAATTTTGGAAACTTGAGGATTTCAAAATTTGGTTATTTAGTACAATTGGTAATTTGAAAGTTTAGAATTTTAGGAATTTGTCAGTCAACTATTTTAATTCCGAAATCAGGTATTTAACACAACTTTTTTATCTTGCACAAAAAAATATACTCAACCAAATATCTAATCATATTTTTGCTATTTTTATCAACATTTTATACAAAGAATATATACTAGAGTATAGTAAATTATAGAGTATAGTATTTACTAAAGTTACTTATTTTGTAGCTGATGCTCTGTGATCGATTCTGCAACCCTCGAAAGATAGGGGGTGTCTTAGAACGACATTTGTGCGCGTAATTTCATTTTATCACCCCACATGCATCTTTGATTCAATTATCGTGTGAGTCATAGTCAAAAAAGTAGCTCTGTTAAAATGTGCAGTTACTATGTCTGATATTAACGAAACTGCGTATAATAAATATGTTTCAATTAAGGTTTGTAAATAATTATGTGGATTCTTAAATCACATATTCAACAATCGATACAAATTAAATTTCTTTACTTATTTTATACTTTTGGCATACTCGCATTATGTTTAATATATTTATGTTTTTGTTATATTTAATATATTTATACTTGTATTGTTGTACTTAGTTACTTTGCATTGATACTATAAATATACACATTTAATTGAGGTTAGGTTATCTGTGTATCACTCAATGTCACATTGATACTTTTATCAGATTACTTTCTTTTTATCATAAAAAATTTTAAATAGTTAAAACTACAAGATATAATTAATTAATTATAACTAATACAAATTTTGAATAGTTGAAACTACAAAAATTAATCAATTAATTAAAACCACTGAAAATATAGAATAATTAGAAATACTAAAAGTAATTAATTATTAAAAATTTAGACTAGATCTGCAAAAAGTAATTAATTAATTAAAACTACTAAAAATGTAGAATAGAAAACTAAAATTAATTAATCAATTGCAGTTATTACAAATTTAGAATAGAACTGCCAAAGTAAAAAAGTAATTAAAGCTACTAAAAATTAGAATAGTTAGAACTATTACAAAATAACCTAGCAAGTCGTAAACTATTCCGTCAAAAAGTGTGCGTATAAAAAATTAGCGAAAGAGTAGCCCAGTGAACTATGTAAGGGTAAAGTTCGCCGGTTGTTTCTTCTTTTTTACTCAATTAGAAAGTGCAACACCTACCTGAATTCTGGCTTCGTTCAATTTGGTGGACCGCGCCAATTCCTCCCTGCAGTATATGTCCGGATAATGAGATTTTGCGAATGCCGATTCCAATTCTGCCAGCTGCTCCTGCGAAACAATTGAAAGGCCGTAGTACAACCGATCAGAACTACCTCGACAGGAAATTTGAGCGTTATACGGAAGGTCCAGGATCGAGGTAATCGAAACATCGTTATCGAGGAAAAAGAAACGAAAAAGATGCCGAACTTGCACGAAAGTAATACTGCTCTGCCGAATTTACTCGATGTGGTATACTTGCAACTTTTTTTTCTCTATTTTGGTTAGAATTTAATAGGAATTTTAGTGTTTGAGCAATGCATAGTGTTTTAATTGTAAATTGTTTGATAAATTTTTACAATTTCCGAATTACTTCATTTATGAAATAATATAATATAGATATTTTAAGAATTCTAAGTCTTCAAACTTCTAAATTTTCAGATTTGCATATTTCAAAATTCCCAAATTCTCAAATTCCCAAATTGCAAAATCCCCAAATCCTCAAATTCCCAAATTCCCAAATTCCAATATCCTCAAATCCCCAAATCTTCAAATCTCAGAATTCTTAAATTCCAAAATCCCCAAATCCCTAAATCCCCAAAATCTTCAAAACTCAAAATTTCCAAATTCCAAAATCCCAAAATTCCCAAATCCCAAAATTCCCAAATTCTCAAATTCCTAAATTCTAAAATCCCCAAGTCCCCAAATCCTAAAATTTCCATCTTGCCAAATTCCAAAATCCCCAAATCTCCAAATCTCCAAATCCCCAAATTCCCAAATTCCAATATCCTCAAATCCCCAAATCCCCAAATCTTCAAATCTCAGAATTCTTAAATTCCAAAATCCACAAATCCCCAAAATCTTCAAAACTCAAAATTTCCAAATTCCAAAATCCCCAAATTCCCAAATCCCAAAATTCCCAAATCCCAAAATTCCAAAATCCCCAAATTCCCAAATCCCAAAATTCCCAAATCCCAAAATTCCCAAATCCCAAAATTCCCAAATCCCAAAATTCCCAAATCCCAAAATTCCCAAATCCCAGAATTCCCAAATCCCAAAATTCCCAAATCCCAAAATTCCCAAATCCCAAAATTCCCAAATCCCAAAATTCCCAAATCCCAAAATTCCCAAATCCCAAAATTCCCAAATCCCAAAATTCCCAAATTCTCAAATTCCTATATTCCTAAACTCCGAAATCTCTAAGTCCCTAAATCCCTAAATCCCTAAAATCCTAAATTCCCAGCATCCCAAACTCTCCAAATCTCCAAACAGTCAAATGTTCAAATTTCTGAATTTCCAAATTTCTGCATTTTAAAAATATTTAAATTATCAAGAACTCAAGTTCTCAAATTCTCAAATTTTCACATCCCGAAAAACCTAAATTCCAAATTTCCAAGTCCCAAAATTTCCAGTACCCAAATTACCAAATTTTTAACATAAACAAGATTCTACCTTACGTACTATTCGAAGAATATAAATACGTATAATAGAAGTGATCGAATAAGTAATTTTCTATGTAACATTGACAGTATAATTTAGTAATATTATACTAGAATTATGATACTTGAAATGAAATATAAGCTATGACAAACCTGTGTGAAAGTAGTTCTGTGCCGTCGTCGAGCAGGTGTTGGACAACTTGCGGTGGTAGGAGTATGGCCGATGTGAGGACTCGAAGCACAGGGGTCAGGTTTTAATTTTTTGAAAGCTCCTTCTGCACCTAAACAATTACAGACAAATAATTAAAAACAATTTTATAGTCGGTGAATCACAAAGAAGCAATGTATCACATTTTATAGTAACTATTTATTATATGCATTTAATAAATGATTATAACATTAGGTTACACGTTAAATGTCCACAGACAAAATGGCCGACAAATATAAAATGTCTGATAATTCCGTGACATATGTATTACAAAATTTGATTTGTAATATTTACAACTAATCTACACTATTAAATTAACAACACATAATGTTAGAAATCTTAATCAATAGTATCTAATCTGAAAAATTTAATTAACAGAGTCTGACTTTAAAGAACTTGATGAACAGAACTTAGAAAATTTAGTAAATAGTACCTAACCTTAAACAACTTAGAACCTAACTTAAAAGACATAACCAGTATTGATCTTAAAATGCTTGATGAACAAAATCTAACGTAAAAATCGTAATTATTAGGTCCTAACCTTGGGAGTCTTGATAAATAAACTCTATCCTAAAAAGCATACAATCAGAGTTAACCTAACAGAACCTATCAAGGAAAAGTTAGTACCTACTCTTTCTATATTGGAACCTAACTCAAAGATTTGAGTCAACAAAACCTAGCTTAAAAAACTTAGTCAATACTAATGTTAAAAAACTTGATTAACAGAATCTACCTAAATCAGCCTAATCCTGATAACAATCAGCCTAAATCCTGATCAATAGAACGTAATTTATAAAACTTAATAGAATCTAATCCGACATACTTTATCAGTAGAACCTAACCTCAAAAAATACCCTCAAGAAAAGTTAATAGTATTAGAATAATGTTAAATATAGAAAAAATATAAGATAGCATGCAACAAATAAAAATATCGAAAAAGTAGAATGATTTTGCGATAACGTAAAAAGTATACGAGGCGCGTACAACCGCGTTACAAAATGGAGCGCAGCGCGACGAGAGGTTAGGTTAGGATGTTTCGAGTCGAAGAAACAGTTGACGGGACGCGGTGTCTTTCGAATATAGAGAAATCCACGTTCGTCTTGGTTGTTTCACGGTATCGGCTTTATGAACGAACATACGAACATACGGTCTAGGTAACGGTGGCGAGCGAAGTCCCTCGCACTATGCTAACTTGGTTAGGGCGTTAATGACCTAATCATGTTACATGCTGATTCAATGTTCAAGGATGAATGCTGTCCACTTTACATACCTTGCCCCGTTACCCGGTGAACAGTGAAACTCGGTCAAGTTCAACAGGAAGACAAGGAGCATTTTACGTCCGGTTTCTTAAAATCTGATATCACCCGACGTTCGTGGCGATTTCTTTATAAATGATTTAATATGACGCTGATTATGCTGCGTTATGATTTTACGATTGATTCGGACAATTATGCGTGTATATTTCTTCGGTCTTTTGAATTTTTGGGGTTTTTGAATTTTTTTTGTGTTGGAGTTTCTGATTCGTTAATAGTCACTTTTTAAATTTCTGAACTTTTGGATTTTTAGATTTTCTAGATTTTCTAAATTTTCTAGATTTTATAGATTTCCTGAATTTCCACGTTCTCAAATTCTAATTTTCCAATTCCGACATTTTGAAATATCTCAAATACGCAAATTCCTTGGCTTCACAAATTGCTACACTCCAAGTCCCTAGAATCCCAAGTCGTAGGCCCTCAAATCCCTAGATCTTCAAACTCCAGAATCCTCAAACTCCAAGATTTTCAAATTCCAAAATTCTTAAATTCCTATATCCTCAAATTCTTAAATTCCGAAATCCCTAGATCCCCAAATTCTTAAGTTCCGAAATCCCTAGATCCCCAAATTCTTAAGTTCCAAAATACCTAGATCCCTAAATTCTTAAGTTAAAAAATCCCTAGATCCCCAAATTCTTAAATTCCGAAATCCCTAGATCCCCAAATTCTTAAGTTCCGAAATCCCTAGATCCCCAAATTCTTAAGTTCCAAAATCCCTAGATCCCTAAATTCTTAAGTTAAAAATCCCTAGATCCCCAAATTCTTAAGTTCCGAAATCCCTAGATTCCCAAATTCTGAAGTTCCGAAATACCTAGATCCCCAGATTCTGAAGTTCCGAAATCCCTAGATCCCCAAATTCTTAAGTTCCGAAATCCCTAGATTCCCAAATTCTGAAGTTCCAAAATCCCTAGATCCCTAAATTCTTAAGTTCAAAAATACCTAAATCCCCAAATTCTTAAGTTCCCAAATCCCTAGATCCGAAAATTCTTAAGTTCAAAAATCCCTAGATCCCCAAATTCTTAAGTTCCGAAATCCCTAGATCCCCAAATCCCAGCGTTAATTAACTTCTAAACCCCATATCTCTATACCCCCAAATTCCTAGGCCCTAGAATTATAAATTTCTAGATTTCTGGATTTCTAGATTTCTACATTTCGGGATTTCTAGATTTCTAGATTTCTAAATTTCTAAATTTCTAGATTCCCAGAAAAGTCTGCTACATAAATCGCTCGAATGATGTATACATCTATAAACTGCATTGCATAAATTTATAAAATTTGCAAAAATCTATTTGCAAACAATCTACACTATTACGATTTAATAATAAATATAAATACCTGTTTACATGTATAATTGCAGTTCATAATCAACAGCCCCATCTAATATTTTAAAAATTAAATTTTGTACACCCCCTTAGACTGTGTACAGTACATAATTTCTAAAAATCTTGAACCCTTCTTTCTACGTCCATTTGCAACCTAATATTGTTACTCAGCTCTAATAACTATCATAAGCACCTATTTCCATGTATAATAACAGCTAGTAATCATCACCCCCAAATATTTCAAAAATTGAATTTGCACCCCTTTACTCTCTACACAGTACACGATTTTGTAAAATCTTGAATCGTTCATTTTAAATGACCCTGTGTACATAAAACGATTTAAAATGACCGCAAGCCCATCGCTACAGTATAGTTACAGCGTTCGAAAATACCATCTGCCTCGGGATACTGCATTCGAAATAATTACCGACGATTTTAACGAGGTGAAACGTGTTCCATGACGAATGACACGTTCTATGGGATTACTAGTAATGCAGATTCCTGTATTCCATGCAGCTGTCCTCCGCTGACATCTGCCGTTAAATTCCAGTTAGTATGAAAAACGCTGTCTACAATTGCAACCCTATCGATCGATTTCCATGAAAATTATTTTAATGTTACTGCTAAAATTATATCACAGTTATCTTCAGAATAGTACTCTCTAAAAATAAATTCTTTCTATAAAGAATGTTTTTTTATAAGAAACACAATGTGAATGACAATGTAAGAAAGTGTTTTGAACATCAATAATATTCTTTGCACTGTCCGTGTCTGATGAGTTGGCGAGCGAACTAGTAGGATCTGCATTGCTTTCGACTGACAATTTACTAGATATAAACGATATAATCGATATTATTAAACTAGTGTCAAATGCACAAACCTAATTCTTTACTGTTATTTATTTGTTATTATTTTTTTATGGAACATGTTCGTGGAGCAAAATATGCCATGTGACGCAAGAATAATGTAATTGAAACTATTAGAATATTTCAAATTTTGTAAATTTTATAAAAAAATATTAGTAAACATTTATCGTAGCTTGTAAGAAGTACCTAAATTATTATTAGTATTTAACTTCCAATATTTTCCGTGTCCGAACTCGTCTTTTATCGCAGCATTCAAAAGTTTGAAATTTTTTGTAAAATGACTTGAAATAATACTAAAATATTAATAATACGAATATTCTTGCACTTCCATTCGAAATAACCATGTCTCCCCAAAATAACGATTAAAAAAAGATATTCGAATATTTTATAAAAATTCCGTCATAAAATTGAGCCATTTTTGTTATAAAAAAACCTTTTGTATTATCAATAATTTTAATATTAATAGTAAAAATAATAGTAATAGTAGTGGCAATAATAATTTTTAAAGACTATAATAATAGCACTCAAGATCAAAACCAAGAAATACTGTATTTTATGAAATTTCTTTAAAATATTAAATTATACTCGTTATACTTCATCGTGAACGAATGTCATTATATATTTTTTAGTCGCATTAAGCACGATAGAATAATCTGTGTTCAAACGGGGTCAGAATTGACCCAACTTCGTTGTGCCAGTAGTTGAACCTTCCGCCGTCGGTTAATGACATTAATCTTCCTCTTTTTTTCTTCCATTTCCTTCCTTTCATTTTTTCCCTTCTCTCACTTAGCTCAACATTGCAGAGTTTTCATTTGCATTAGAATGCTACCAGTTTCATCTCGTTTCCGGGATATCCGACCTTGGAAGGTAAAACAAAATGCCGGACTTTCTTCGGACTATGAAGAAATATGGTGAATTTCTTATTAAATTCATTGTTTAGTGGAATTTGATACGACATGATCGGCTTTGATTTGTATAAATATTTCAAATTTGCAAATTTAGAAATATAGAAATTTAGAAATCTGAAAGGTTGGGAATTTAATTATGTAGAAATTGTGAAGTTTGTATATTAAGAAATCCAGGAATTTAGAAATTGAAAGATGTAGAAGTGTAAATTAACAATTTTCAAATTGGAAAATGTTCAAGTTAAATTATTGAATTGTTAAATTTTTGGATTCTTAAATCTGTAGGTTTCTGGATTCTTAGGATCTCAAATTCCTACATTCCTAGATTCCTATATTTCTAAATCTCTACATGCCAGGATGCCTATGTCCTCAGATTCTGACGTCACCAGATTTCTACATTTCTAGATCCCTACGTCCCTAAATTCCTACGTCCCCAGATCCCTACATTCCTAGATCCCTATGTCCCCAGATCCCTACATTCCCAAATATTACGTCCCCAGATCCCTACATCCCCAGATCCCTACGTCCTTAAATTCCTACGTCCCCAGATCCCTACGTCCCTAAATTCCTACGTCCCCAGATCCCTACATTCCTAGATCCCTACATTCCCAGATCCCTATGTCCCCAGATCTCTACGTCCCTAGATTCCTACATCCCCAGATCCCTACGTCCCGAAATCCCTACGTCCCCAGATCCCTACGTCCCCAGATTCCTACATCCCCAGATCCCCACATTTCTAAATCTCTACATTCCCAGAGCCCTATGTCCCCAAATCCCTACATTCCCAGATCTCTACGTCCCCAGATCCCTACATCCCCAGATCCCTATGTCCCCAGATTCCTACATTTCCAGATCCCTACATTCCCAGATCCCTACGTCCCCAGATCCCTACGTCCCTAAATTCCTACGTCTCCAGATCCCTACGTCCCTAAATTACTACGTCCCCATATCCCTACATTCCTAGATCCCTACATTCCCAGATCCCTATGTCCCCAGATCCCTACGTCCCGAGATCCCTACGTCCCCAGATCCCTACGTCCCCAGATTCCTACATCCCCAGATCCCTACATTTCTAAATCCCTACATTCCCAGATCCCTATGTCCCCAAATCCCTACATTCCCAGATCTCTACGTCCCCAGATCCCTACATCCCCAGATCCCTATGTCCCCAGATCCCTACGTCCCCAGATTCCTACATCCCCAGATCCTGACATCCCCAGAGCCCTACATCCCTAGATCTCTACATCCCTAGATCCCTACATACATCTCTAAATCCCTACGCCCCCAGATCCCTACATCTTCAGATCCCTACATTCCTAAATCCCTACATTCCCAGATTCCTACTCACTTAGATCTCTACACGCATAGATCTCTGTACATCCTTGTTTCATATATCCCTAGGTCTCTATATTCGTAGATTCCTATATTCCCAGATCTTTGCATCCCTAGATCTCTACATCCCTAGATTTTTACACCTCTTTCCTACATAGCTACATCTCTGCACCCCCAGATCTTTACATAGATCTCTACACATCTAAATTCCTGTACACCTAGATACATATGTTTTTGAATTACTATACTCCATGCATCTTTAGATTACTATACTCGTAGATCCCTATATCCCTGTACTTCTGTGTTCCAATGTCCCTAGAACAGAATGATTCTACCACATCCCTGATACTAGTTGATTAACAACTCTGATAATCCCTGATTAACAACTCACAACGAGTGTGGTGGTAAAGTGAATTAAGAAGAGAATTTATATATTTTGCCTATTTCATATTTAGCCACCTAACTGCAAACTATTTTGAAACATATAGTTTAATACTGTTTAAGTGAAAGGTACATAACATAAAAATATCGTAAAATGGCACTTGTGACATATCAATTTGAAGGTTAAAGTTTGACGAAAATGGTTGCATTCTTATTACAAAATGGCTGATTCTGCAGTTAACAGCAAACAATAACCAATTTCAAAATATGTAAAGTCCACCATGATTTGATGACATACTGTCACAAAAAAGCACTTACAGCATATCAATTTGAAGCCTGAACTTTTATAAAAAGTGTTAAAATTGTTTACAATAAGCATTAATAAATCGTAGATAGAATTCTTTAAACTTGCCAGTCGAAATTTAATTTTAATAAGTAACACTATCGAAACTTTTTCCAAGTTTTGTAATAACAAACGATATATTTTTAAAAAACATGTATACATTTAAATTCAGTATATGTTTATCTACCTACAGCAGTTAATGTCATCTGTGTAGAATACCGCGTTAAAATTTCATATCGATCGACTCAGTTTTTCTTCCTTATTTTACTTTACTTGGTAAATAAAGTTACTCAGCAAGTTTTTATATAATTATAATCAAATCAGGAGAAGATCTCGTAACGTTAAAGGTTCGAACAAAATTGTCTATAAACATTATGCCTGCCTATGGGTAAATTGTTTTTAACAGACTCATAAATGTTATATTTTTCACACGAACCAAAACAAGTTTAAGTTTTCTATTTAAGTTTTCTACATATTAATTCATAACAGATATACATATTTCTTCAAATTTTGCTGTTTCAATTTTGTACTATTTTTATAGTGTTTGCGTTTGACGTATTTTATCTGATTAATCAGTCATTTGCCTAGTTCAGTTATTTAATCTAATAAACTCAATTATTTTTTCATTTCCCTTATTAAAATACAAGCTTTGTAATTGATTTCATTTTAAAAAATGCTACATAAAAGATCCAATAAACTCTACACTTTCATCATGAGGATTTCATCCATCAGAAGATAGTGTCAGATAAAATGAAATATGAACTACAAACAAAATTATTAAAATCAAAATAAAAACATTTATAAGATTCTTTTTGCTATTTAGAATTTGTGTTTTACTACCAGCAGAATCCGTGAAATGAATACAATTTTTTGGAGTATAATTAACAGATTGTCTATTTAAATAAAAAATAGTCACTGTTTCATTTCGATGGAACACGGTCTGGTGACAACACTCGACATGCCTCTCCATCAAAACGCTTTGTACGAACCCCATTATCACAGCTTTAGTGCTAAGCTCTCTTAAACCCTAGTAGCACATAATAATAGCCCGCAAAACAGGTACCACCATATGGTCTAGCTTCTGCACCCCATTGTCAACACCTTGGTTGATGGCATTGTCGACGAACATGTGTACCGTGAGCTCAACAAGCGGAAAATTCATCTATATCGAGACGACACGTTGTCCATTTTTCTCTCGAAGTCATTCTCAAGATATAAATCTCTCATTTAACTTCTATTTCATGATAAATAATATTCGTGATATACGACTTAATCACCGCTAAAACACGACTTAATACAATCACTCGTTGTAACTAGCTTTTGTGAAAAATTTTGGCAATGTAGCCATTTTTATTACATTTTTTATTCAAGCTTTAAATTTGTTAGAAAATTCCTGATAACTTAATAAAATACCACAACGGTTTTTCAATGATTTGTAACTAAACTTTATGAAAAATATTGGTAACGTTACGTAGCCATTTTGATTTCATTTATTATTCAAGTTTCAAACTTATGTTATAAAATTCTCTAAATTTTTTTCATAAAAACTAGTAAGATTGGACTTTGGTAAACACGTCACGTAGCCATTTTCATTAACTTGCGACGGTTCTTTAACACTTGTAGCTAGTTTTTATAAAAAATTCTAATGTTACACAACCATCTTAAAATTTTCATTTAAGCTTCAATTTACGTAGCATAAGTGCTATTTTCAGATGCGTATTATAACGTAATTAATTTGTGTCAGGTTTTATGCTTCGTAGTCATTGTTTTCTGTGATTGCCGGCCATTTTGTAGTATCACAATTTTTAAACGAATACAATTAAGCTAATATAAATGATCCCAATATCAGGTACCTTAAGCACTATATATCGTCAAACTTTAAACTATGTCATAAGCGTTACCACGGTCATACAAAATTTTCCTTCCCATTGAACTATGTTTGTTAATGTTATAAAACTAACGGAAGAAGTGTAATTGAAATATTGTTTCACTTCGAAAAAAGTTCCATCACATAAACGCAGTTATGAATGTATCATCATGATATGAAGCCGATGGAAATACATCTCCAAGGAACCAAATACCTGTGCTATGAATCATGTGTGACATGATCAAATAAAAACTAATCTGACTACCCAAATAATAGGTAACTTGACTACATAAATTAAAACTAAGCTAACTAGCTAAATAATAACTAACTTGACTAGATGAATAGAAACTAGGCTAACTAGAATAATAATAACTATCCTGACTACACAAATAAAAACTAAGTTAAATAATAGCTAACGTAACTACATAGCTAACTCCCTAAATAAAGCTTACAATAAATAACCTACCTAATCTGACTATATAAAATTAAGTTAAATACCTAAATAATAGCTAACGTAACTACATGAATAAAAATTAAGCTCCCTAAATAATAACTTACAATAAATAACCTACTTGATCTGACTATACAAAATTCAGTAAAATACCTAAATAATAGCCAACGTAACTATATGAATAAAAATTCAGCTAACTCCCTAAATAAAGCTTACAATAAATAACCTACCTGATCTGACTATATGAAATTCAGTAAAATACCTAAATAATAGCTAACGTAACTACATGAATAAAAATTAAGCTCCCTAAATAATAACTTACAATAAATAACCTACTTGATCTGACTATACAAAATTCAGTAAAGTACCTAAATAATAGCCAACGTAACTATATGAATAAAAATTCAGCTAACTCCCTAAATAAAGCTTACAATAAATAACCTACCTGATCTGACTATATGAAATTAAGTTAAATACCTAAATAATAGCTAACGTAACTACATGAATAAAAATTAAGCTCCCTAAATAATAACTTACAATAAATAACCTACTTGATCTGACTATACAAAATTCAGTAAAATACCTAAATAATAGCCAACGTAACTATATGAATAAAAATTCAGCTAACTCCCTAAATACAGGTTACAATAAATAACCTACTTGATCTGACAATATAAAATTAAGTAAAATACCTAAATAATAACTAACGTAACGAATAATGTCAAAGATAGCTACTATAACCAACCAGCTACATAAAAAATACCTAACGAAATAAGAATATTTAAAGCTTACCAACGGTGGAGGTGGCGCCGACGCTGCTTCTTCCGGGCGTCGCAGCGGGCGTTGGCGGGCTAGCTTCCAGCCCCTGGTGCACCCCGTACAGACTAAAATCTTGCTCGTTGGAGCTGGTGCTGCTGCACTTCCTCTTCTCTTGATTATGATTCAAATGAAAGCTCTCATTCTCGACGAGGCCGACGCCGAGCAATCCGAGATTCGGCCTTAACTCGTCCATCAGTTTGTTCTGTCCGCAGTTGGCGGCCGCTGCCGCGGAGAAGTTCAGCTGTCTGCTGAAAATCGCCGGGAATATGTTGAACTGTTGATGATCGAGGCTCAACGCGGTGGTCGGCAGAGAAGAACCGCCACCGCCGCCGCCGCCGACGGAGGTGCCACCGACGGAACCGACGCCTCCTGCACCGGGGCCCCCGGTACCTCCAGACAGGTCGTTAGCCAGGGTGATGCCGGGGTGACCTTGTCGAGGTCTCTCGAGCCGAATACTCCTCACGTTCCTCGTACACCCACTAGAACATCCTACGTCGGCCCCCTTCTCGAGGAACCGCAACAAGTTCTTTCTAATCTTAGTTTTCTAATTAAGTTTCGCAGTAATATCTTCGAATCTTTGGGAAGTTCTATTTTGAATCGAAGCTCTTCTCCTGGGCTATCCTTTTGGATGGTTAGGGAAACATTCAGACGGTTTGAAACCGTTTGGTTACCTTTTGTTCAGTTAGAGGGTTGTTTACAGGAGTTTTCTTTTTACGTTCACAAGGTTTCTTGAATTAATGAAACAGTTAGAGTGGGTTAATACTCTTCTCGGTCAAATACCTCCAATGTGAAGTGACTACTCAAGTTTTATTTATAAATGGATTATATAGTTCTTGGTATTCACAAGGATTCCTGTCAACCGAAGTGACTTCAATTGTGCTGTTAATTTGAAACCGAAGTTATTGTTACTAGAGATTATGTTTGCAGGTGTGATTAGTTCAAGGTTTTCCTTTTATATCCACGAGGTTTCTTGACGAAACAGTTCTTAAGAAACCACGAGTTGCAGTTTAGTGTTAATATTCTTCTGAACCAAAATTTGTATTATTTGTTGCTTGCAATGTGTAGTACTCAAGGATTCGTAAAAGGATCATATATTTTTGATATTCACGAAGATTCTCGCTGAGTCAATCTTGTTGAGGAGTCACTAACTTCTTTTGAATCAGTCTGTTAACTAGTTTGTAACCGAATCGTTATTCTGGTTATTCGTGATTAAGAATTTTATGCTCACAAGATTGACTAGTTTATAGTCCTTGTTAATCCACAAGTTAAAATTACTGCAAGGTTAATTCTTTTTGATCAAAATTTGTGTACTCCCAGTCTGAGCAATTACTAAGTTTTAGCAGTATTTAGTTTATGGTTTCTTTTATTCACAAGGGTTCTTGATGAATAGTCCGCCGTGTCAAGGAACCACTAGGGTTAAGAAGAGTAATATTGCAGGCCCAATATTAATTCTTCGCGATCAAAATTTGTTTTAATAATTATTCCACTCTGAAATAGTTATTTCAGTTTTGTTTGCAGAGGTATGAGTAGATTAAGGATGAATTAATCCTTGTTGAGGAATCAAGTTTGTAATTTATCTTCTTCAAAGAATGATCTACTTATGTAGCTCCAAACAAAAACTTATTCAAATTATGTTTGCGGTATTAATTTTCTTTTTATATTCACAAAGCTTCTTGATGAATTAATCCTTGTTAAGAAAGCACCGAAGTTAATGTGACTTCTTCTTCTTAATTTCCGAACTAAATAATTATTCAAATTACATTTACAACGGTGTCACTAGTTTAGTGGTCCTTTTTTGCAAGGTTTCTTGATATTACTCTTCTTTGTTAAGGTATCAAGCTTAATACTTCTTAATCAAAATTTCTCCTATCATTCAGGGTAGATAGTTTCTATAGATAGCATTTCAAGTTATATTTCCTATATTCACAAGACTTCTCGACGATTCGTTCCTTTTCTTCTACAGAAAAATTTGTCGTATCAATTTTTTGTTCCAAACCGAAGACTTATAGGTTAGAATCTTCTAAGTTTCAGTATACTTCATTCTATGAAGTTTATACAACATTTATTTTTAACTAATTCATTAATTTTTCTTTATATTCTCAAGTTCTTTTGAACGTCTCTTTTTGCTTCTTCTACTGGTGCTGCAATTTAGTTCCAAAGTATTCAAGTTTTGTTTGAATATCGGTTTAAGGTTATTTTTATATTCACAAGATATTTTTTAATCTGTCATGTTAGGTTTTAATAATCCTCGAACTACAAGATTAACTTAATCCTCTTAGTCGAAATTTTTAATTATCCAGTTATTGTTTTTCTATAATCACAATGTTTATTAAGCTTTTCTTAATTTGTCTTTATTAATAGTTATAAAGGAAGCACAAGGTTAACATAACCTGTCCTTTTCTTCTTAATCTGTTGATTAATTTAGTTATTATTTTATTGTTTTTCTATAATCACAAGGTTTAAGCTCGTTTTCCCTAATTTGTCGCGTTGTGTTTATTAATAGTCGTTATGGAGGAGCCACAAGGTTAACATAACCTTTTGAGTCACAATTTGTTGTACTAATTATTTGATTATTACTTTATTTTTATTTATATTCATAAGAATGTTGTTTTCCCGAATCAGCCGTGCTGTCTCTATAGTTCTTGCTTTCTTCTCAATCAATATTCGTGACATCAGTTACTCAACTAAAAACCAACTAATATTCTATTTGAACAAATACAATTGATTTAAAGTTTTATTTATATCAACACCGTACTATTCTTTTAAACCTGTTTTCTCAGCTATCCCTTTGCTATTCTTCTCTTCTTAAAGTTCTCTTCAAGATCATCGTACCAACTTTCGAAGAGTAATTCCGATTAATCGAAGATCTATTTAATATTTACGACATTCAACGTCGTGTTCTTCAACCCGGTTCTCAAAAGTCTTCACCTTTTTCTTCGGCAACTCTTTCGAATCCTTATCTACACTGAATCAGTGTATTCGAAAACTGTGACTCAAAAGTATCTGTCCTTCAGCAAGAACCTGAAGAACTCTTCGCACACATCCTTCACTTCAACACAATACTGACACTTGAACAAAAATCCAGTTCTAAATCTGTCCCCAAATAGTTGGACCTCTCTTTCATCAACATCGACCGTGCTCGATCGTCGATCTTCCCCTCGAAGAGCGTGCACACTCCGACAACATCCCCCGAAGAATTCCTCCCCGGTCTCCTCGAGAATCCCGTGTACTCTTCGCGGCTATCGCTCGAGAGAAATTAAGGAAGAAAAAACGAAAGGTACCGTGCAAGATGGTGGAAGATAATGCACGTGTCGGTTGAACGATCGGGTTCGAGCAGGAGACGTTGAAGAGGAGCCACGGCTGTCGGTTAATCGTAAGCTGGCCTCGATTCGAAATTCAAACGTTATTATCTCGTCGATGCCATTAGGTGGGTCGTAGCCGTCCGAAGGAGTAGGGTGGCGTTCGGGGGTGGGGGTGGGTCGTCGGATGAAGTATCAAAGGAGAGGCTGTGTGCCCTTGAAAATTGAAATATCGAAATAATTGCGAAGAGAAAATGGCGCGTGCCCGTGGCCGAAACTGCGCGAGGACCCAGCGATGAACGGGTCCCGGTGTAAGGTCCGCGATGACTATACTTCGCGCCCTTCCTTCGATTACTACTACGTAACGCGGATGAAAAAGCCCGAAACGATAGGAGAGTCGGCCGTGTTAGAGGGGCGACCGCTCGCCGTGAGTTCTTGTGGGATTCTGTCCGCGAAATGCAGTTATCCCCGTGACTCCGAGGGGGGACAGAGACCGTTTAGAGGGGTTGCTACCCCGCGACGAGGACAGGGGAGAGAGGTTGTGTTGCCTGGAACCAAGCGTTCCCTTTTCATCCCCCTCGAACGAAAGCACGAGGCTCCTCTGTCATTGGACGACGAGGAGATGCGTTACCCTGGTAACCACCAATCGACTGCGTTCACTCGCTGCTACTCTCTACCCCCTACTCCTCGACAACATGGCGGGTCTACCAATAAAAATTCCTCCGGAAAATAGCCTGCGAGCGATTTTCTTTTCCACCTTGCCCCGACGAGCTTTTCCCACTCGCACCACACCAACGAACCGGCCAATGTGTGCCATTGCTACCAACACCACAACAGGCCGAGGGATGTGCCTTCTATCGAGAGATTCCCGCTTATAGTCCGCCGCCGCCTCCGACTCGTCTTCTCGTGTCATTTCGCGAACGACACCCTCTCTTTGCCAACCCTTATACTACCCGCTATCTTTTTCTTCTTCTTCTTCTTCCTCGCCTGCTTCTAGAATGCCTTCCTTTTTATTATACCGTCGTAGATAGCTTTTTTAATTCTCTTCCATCTTCTTAGCCGCGTTTTCTGGATTTGATTGTAATGTATACCCTGCTGCGAAATTGATATTTTAGGGGAGGGTTGTTGGTGGTCAGCTTTGCAAATTGTATTAGTACGTTATTTATTAGAATTACCGTGTGCATTTTTTATTTGATAGCTTGACACAGGAGGGGTTGGACAGGTAGTGAAATTTTGAGAATTGCATTGGTATGATGTTATAATGTTACTCATTGTCATTACCATGTGTAACTTCGATTTGATTGGAATGGGTAGACAGGAGATTGAAACCTTAGATTTGGGGTTGTGAATATGGTGAACGTCACTAGTGAACTTGTGAGATTTGTACTGGTATAATTTTAGCATGTAACTTATTACCGTATGTAATTTCGATTTGATTGATATGTATACATGGGAACATAGTAGAAACTTTAAATTAGGGGATGAAAATGATCCGTTGCGAATCAGTAGTAGCATCTTGAGCATCACATTGGTATCTTAAGGTGTTAGTTATAAGAATGTGTATTTAAAAATTTGGGAATTTGAGAATTGTGGGATGTGAAAATTTGGAACTAGGTATTTGATAACTTATAAATGTGAAAGAAAAGATTCAACGACACTCCTTTTGCAAACAATAAAAAACCATCTTAATTTCCTCACATAATTCTTACAAATCCTTCGTAATGAAAATGAGACCATTATAAAAAATATTTTGTTATATTTTAATTTTATAAAATAGAAAATAAAGTAAAATAAAAAACTTAACAAGCATGATAAATATTTTTTAAATAGAGTCACTTTAATCTACGATCTCCATAACCTTTGATGATCTCTGAACGATCGAAACAAAAATGGATGTGCAATATTTGTTCGATCCGTGAATTAAAGATGGTCTTCAGTGTTCGACGAGTCTCTATGAAATCTTTTGATTTGTCTGTTTGACGTTCTTTTCGTTCAACCCTCCATAAAAAGAAGCTAGAGGGGGTGGGTTCGAAGAAGCATGCAACCAAAGAGTACGAAGAGGAGCTTTTATAAAGGAGAAACGTAAAGTTTCGAAAGCTTCAGCGTCTTCGAAGTTCTTGAAAGTTTCATGAAAAAAAACTTGGTCATCACTTTCGCTGTAACAGTAGAAATCAGTTCGTTAGTTATGTTATTCGTATTTAGGTCATCAATTTTTATCGTAGCATGATCGTTTCATATTTTCTCGTTTTATACACTGTTTCTCGTTGTACTTTCATACGTTGCAAAAATCGGCTCATTTTTTCTAATAAATAATATTTGATTAATTTTAGGTATTATTGCATTGAAAATAATACTTGTGTTCTATTAATTTTAAATATTATTTTATTAAGGATATGTCGAGTTAATATTTTGTTGAAGAGAATGTTAAGACACTTAGGATTCAAGACCATTGAATATTGTAGAGTGTCAATTAATATTAAGAATAATTCCTCAAGGTTAAATGTTTTTAAATATTAAGTTAATATGTTACATGTTAAGTGAACAATGAACAATCTTAGAGTGACCTAACATAAATTACTGTTGACATATTTTACGTATTTTACCATGATTTTCAAACATTTAAAACTATGGTTAACATATTAATTTAATTGCATATTAATTTGATTTACAACAACAATTCGTGGTTAATTATTTAATTTCACTGAAAAAGAGAGCTGTCTGATTTATTCAATTTTTAAAATCAGCTGTTTCACGTCGCAATTAATGTTATCCGCCATTAGACCACAGAAAGGTATAATTCAAAATGTCTACCGAGTGTATCCGCGCACAGTAGATACTCGAAGGGTTAAAAACAATTAAAATCGATATAATTGAGCCGATAATTAGGACGTAATGAAATTGATCGGAAAATATTATCAGTGTGCGGGACAAAAAACGATTCTGAAATAGAATAATGGTTCGCAGAGCTGTCCGATAGAGCTGTTACACACACGGAGCCATGTATCGCATCAGCGTAACGTAATGCAGTTACATAGTTATGTCGAATATTTTAGCAGAAACTCTCTCTATGGCTTTGTTTTACTGCCTACAATTCCGCTTTTCTGCCGACGAGAATTTCGACGAAAACTCATCGACGCGATCGGAGCACTGCACACCGATATGTGTAAGTACATATGTGCATGTACACTCGGGTGTAACGTTGGACTCCTTTCATAAGGTCACATAGGTATAGCATTTAAATGTTAACATTTTTCAACCTTTGAATTTTTGGATTTTTGAATTTTTCAACTTTCGGATTTTCAAATTTTAGAATTTCCGAATTTTGAAATTCTCAAATTCTGGAACTATCACATATTCAAGCTTTCGAATTATAGAATTTTCAAATTTCCCAGAAACTCAAGTTTCGAATTCCAAATTGCCCAAATCCTAAATTTTTCAAATTCCAAATTTCCTAAATCCCAAATTTTCCAAATCCCAAATTGCTTATGTCTCAAATTTCTCGAATTCCAAATTCCTCAAATTTTAAATTCCCTAGATCCCAAATTTCCCAAATCCTAAATTCCACGAATTTCAAGTTTTTCAAATCCCAAAGTCCCCAAAATGCCAAATTCCTCAAGTTTCAAATTTCTCAAATTTCAAATTCCTCATACCCCAAATTCCCCAAATCCCAAATTCCAAATTCCCTAATTCCCATATTCCTCAAATCTCAAATTCCCCAAATCTCCAGTCCCCAAATTACAAATTTCCAAAATCCCAAACTCCCTTCACCTGAAATTCCCTAAACTCCACTATCCCCAAACTGTGATCCCACCCCAAAATATTCAAATTCCTAAAAAAAAGTCCCTGAAAGTCAACTAATCGAAGGCTTCTTCGCCTTTGCTTGCGATATTTTCCCTAGGGAAAGCGAATTTGCTGTTGACTGTACAGATGTGTACATGTACACACGATCGAAGCGTGAAACATCGATAAACGTGCGCCTTTTGTTGATGGCGGACAAAAGATGACGAGTATCGGCGTCGAAGGACAGCAATTTGACGTCTCTTTGAATCGCACTTTGAAAACAGAACTCTCCCCGTCGAACGCGTGCCACCATTTTCGTACGTTGTAATTTCGTCGACAGTTCGACGACAAACTTACGTGCTGACAGTGGGCCAATTCGGGTACAGAATCGACCCCATTGAGGTTTCTCGTATTCTTTCGGTAATTATTCATTTGGTACCCATTCGACGTGCTTCCTTACCGATCATTCAAGTTGAAATTTTGATTGACAATGTTTATAAATCTTTTCAGAGATAAAAGATATTTTTCAAATTTTCGTAGGAAAAGTTATCGAGTAAAATGTTCTTATTTAAACAGAGCTGACTTGGCCAAGAAATATTCATTTCTAATTGATCTTGTTAATAATTGTAAGGGATGAGTATATATATTCTTTATTGTAAATGATTAGTATTAACATCGAAATTTTAATGGAACAATTCTAACCCAATCTCACCTGATTTAATCTAACCTAACCTGATTTGATTTGATCTAATCTAACCTAACCTGATTTGATTTGATCTAATCTAACCTAACCTGATTTGATTCGATCTAATCTAACCTAACCTGATTTGATTTGATCTAATCTAACTTAACTTTTTCCGATTTAATCTAACCTAACCTGCTTTGATTCGATCTAATCTAACCTAACCTGATTTGATTTGATCTAATCTAACCTAACCTGATTTGATTTGATCTAATCTAACCTAACTTTTTCCGAGTTAATCTAACCTAACCTGATTTGATTCGATCTAATCTAACCTAACCTAATTTGATCTAATCTAACCTAACCTAATTTGATCTAATCTAACCTAACTTTTCTTGATTTAATGTAACTTCATTTGATCTAATCTAATTTTGTCAAATATAAAATCGCATAATCTGTTTTAATATAAAATAAACTAACCGAATCTAATCTGATTTACATGCACATAACCTAATGTAGTTTTATCAAACTTAACCTAACCAAATCTAACCTAACCTCATCTAACATAACTTAATCTAATTTAATCTAATCTAACCTAAAAATCACCTAAAGTAATATATTTAATAAAATAACTAACTAAGAGAAAGACAATAAATTTTAAATAGAATTATTATTACACTTACAAATTTTAGTAATGTAAAAGAATATAAAATATAAATTAAACTTCTCATGAAAATTATTAATTATCTCTTTCTAACAATTTTAATACGTAGTATATTTTAGCGTTTATTAATAATATTTTAGTATATGACATTTTTATCGTAACAGTAAATATATATCGTACATTAACTAAGTATATATTAATAATTCAATGAATAAATAATTCTATAGAGTACGATATTATACATATACTGATTTGATCGAGTGCTTTCCTTGGCATTGAATACGAATTCCACGTGGATTTCCATGTAACGTCAAACCACTGTTTGCGAGTAGATATACCTATAGTCAGCGTTTCACCGACCTAATTTATAAGGGGTAGATCACTTAGATTAGATCAGATCTTACGGATTGGAAAGGCAACTTTATGGTTTGCATGGACCATATGCAGCTCGTGCTTTATAAGGGTGTTCCAATACCCCCTCGTTTAATCGATCAGATGCAAAACTGATGATAAACGTACTTACTTTTTCATGATACTTTTCTTTCAATATGTAAACCAATGTAGTACGTTTCATATGCAATATTGTTGGTTTAAAAAAAGAGGACTACGAATCATATACAATTTTGGGATAATAAGAAAAATAGATAATATATAGGGAGGTATATTTTTAAATTGATATAATTAATTTTTTTAATTGATCAGTTTAATATAGGACGATATTTACAAAATAGTGTGTAGATGTAACGTTAGAGAAGTGGTACTAAACTTTTATGTATTTACCAAAACCAAAATTTTAAATTTAAAAGATTGTAAAATTTCATAGTTTCAATGTTACAGAATTTTGAAATTTAGAGACTCAAAGATCATAGAATTCCAAAATTCCACGATTTTGAATTCGAATTCAAAAATTCTGACATTAAAAAGTTCCGAGATATAAAAACTCTAAAGTCCTAAAAATCTAAAGTGTGAAATTCAAAAATTTTAAAGATTTAATACTCGTAAACTTTCAAATTTCTGAATTCTCAAATTCTTAAATTCTCAATTCCCCAAATCTCCAAACTCCCAAATTACCAAAATTCCCAAACTCTCAACTCCCTAAATCCCAAAATTCCCAAATTACAAATATTCCCAAATTCCCTAAATTCCCAAATTCTCAACTCTCTAAATCCCCAAATTCCCAAATTACAAAAATTCCCAAATTCCATAAATTCCCAAATTCTCAACTATCTAAATCCCCAAATTCCCAAATTACAAAAATTCCCAAATTCTCAACTCTCTAAATCCCCAAATTCCCAAATTCCATAAATTCCCGAATTCCCACCTTCCTAAATCCCCAAACCTCAAATTCCCAAATTCCCTAAATCCCCAAATTCTCAACTCCCTAAATCCCCAAATTCTCAAATTCCCAAATTCCCTAAATCCCCAAATTCTCAACTCCCTAAATCCCCAAATTCCCAAATCCCCAAATTCTCAAATTCCCAAATTCCCTAAATCCCCAAATTCTCAAATTCTCAAATTCCCTAAATCCCCAAATCCTCAACTCCCTAAATCCCCAAATTCCCAAATCCCCAAATTCTCAAATTCTCAAATTCCCAAATTCCCTAAATCTCCAAATTCTCAACTCCCTAAATCCCCAAATTCCGAAATCCCCAAATCTCCAAATTCCCAAATTCCCAAATTCCCAAAATTCCCAAATTCTCAACTCCCTAAATCCCCAAATTCTCAAATTCCCAAATTCCCTAAATCCCCAAATTCTCAACTCCCTAAATCCCCAAATTCCGAAATCCCCAAATCCCCAAATCTCCAAATTCTCAAATTCCCAAATTCTCAACTCCCTAAATCCCCAAATTCTCAAATTTCCGAATTCCCAAATTCCCAAGTTCCAAAATTCCAAAATTCCCAATAATCTCTAATTCCCAAAAATCCCAAATTCCCAAAAATTCCAAATTCCCAAAAATCCCAAATTCCAAAATTCTCAACTATCCCAAAGTCCCAAATATAAAAAGCTCAAAAATTCTAAAACTAACATGATTTCTTTATCAAAACGACCTACTTGTGTCATGATAGAAAAGAGGAACTAAAAATGCGGTCAATACTGATTATACAGCATTGGTAAAATGGTACGTGCTGCATTGTAACACTTAAGGGAGCGTTTAAATTGAACAAAAGCTCCTATTATCGAAAAGTCAGAGAGTCAAGCGGCACGTGCTTGCTAATTTGTTCTTCGCACGTGTCACCGATAAAACCGCGTCAAAATATTGCTCGCAATTTGAATAGGGCAATTACGAAAATAGAGCTCCAAACACGCCTACTATTTCGGTAAAAAACTATAATTGTTAATCTTTACGTTTCCTTTTCATTTTTATTCTTATTGCTTTCTATATGCGGTGAACATTAAAATCTATCTTAAATAAAGAAATTATAAATCTAACTGTATTATTGTTATGATTATAAATATAAATATTAATAATTATTTATGTATTTAACGAAAGTAATTATTTAAAATAATGTTCTTTTACTAGAATTTTATTTTTGTAAAATAGTAGAGTAAGGTAGAATTCATTAGCTAAAATTAATTATGTTAATTAACTTAACTTTTGAATTATTACAGAAATATTTAACCATAGAAATTTTTATCTCCTAAAACTTTTATACCTTCTTGTAATACAAAATTTTTAACTATAACTATTCCTCGAAATCATTCAATTAGAATTAGAATTATCTTAAGCCCCATATTACAAGTTTAATTAAAATTTATATTAAATTTGGTAAAATATTTCTACGCGTTTTGCGAATATAATTAAATATCGTACATTTTGACAATGTACTTTGATTCTCTACAATCTATAATTATACAGTCTATAATTTTTGATTTTCCACAATTTTTACCTGAATTTTTTTTCAATCTTTCTGTCATAGTTTCTGTTTCTTTCTCGACCAATTTTCGATGTAGATTGCCGGTTCGATCAAACGATGCAGAAAGCGAAAGTTTGTCATTCGGTTGTCTTTGACGGGCATTCATCTCAACGGAGACGATAAATACGATCTGAGAAGAGGCACTAGCTGCAGATCAAAGCCAGTGAATTTTCGATGCACCCGATCGAGGGTGCAGGGGTATCCTGAAAAGGGGGTTCACACCATATCGACAGGGCGTGGTCGAAATCTGTCACACTAGCCACCGACAAACCTGATGCCTTGTCATCGCTAGCATACTATTTCTTTCTATTGAATACCAAACTGTTCCAAAATAGAAATCCAAAATATTCCACGAAATCGCTAGCATACAATTTCATTTGGTTAAATACCAAACTATACCAAAATAGAAAACCAAAATATTCCTCAGGGTGCACAAAATTCAACTTTTAAAACGTTGCTTGACATCTTTACATTTTATTCCCTGTGCTGGCAACCGGTCCAGGTTATTAAGTTTCATAATATTTTAGGAGTCTTTTCATAATATTTTAAGGGTTCTTATTTTCATAATATTTTACGTTATTTGATGATGACGAATTCTCCATAAACCTAAAAGTGGGATTATCAACAAGTTACGTCCCAGAAATGAAAGAAGAAATTAGTCACTTAATACTTTCATTCGCATGAAAATCTCAGGGGTGAATGCATTAACAGGTAATCTTAATAATAAAAACCCAAACTATATTTCTTAACTTGCAAACTAATTAGTCGACTCATTTATAAGTACATATTTGGAGAACTCCGCGGCCATCACATCGAACAAAGCATACTTAAGGCGGCAAATTTGAATTGTTTATCATCAATCTTTAGATCTACATAATGCATCCTGTAATGTTACATAGTAGAAACCCTTTCTATAGAAAATCTTTCTATATTACTTTCTGAAGTCGCAAATGAATTGTACCATTTAATTCGGGAACAACCCTGCGGTCATTACATCGACAAAACATATTTAAGGCGGCAAATTTGAATTGCTCAACTATGCTCCAGCCTTCTCTAACAATTACGAACTATGATTCAATCTCTACATCCACAAGATCAGTCCTGTGATTTTAAATAATAAAAACCCAAGCTATTTCTTAAATCTCAAATGAATTAATTTGCAATCAACGACCGCGGTAGTTGCATCTAACAATTTAAGGCGGCAAATTTAAAGTGTCCACACCGTCTTAACGATCGCGAAAGTAAGCAGAATTCGATCTCTGGATCCTCCGGTTCCCGTTTCTGCTTTTCGACCCTCTTTGTCATCGTCATTCTTCTCTCGCTTCGCCTCCCTCTCCGCGACCCACGTTTTCTTCCCTCTCTTATTTCTTTTTCTTTTTTTCCTCCTTGCTCGCGTGTTTTGCCAAGAGCCCTCATGGGCGGAAGCGTCACGTACAGCTCTGAAACAAAAACATAGCGACGTCAAATGCGATTACGAGAGCTGCGAGAGCAGCTCCAGAACGCGGATGCTGTGCTAGGTTAGGTGGAGAACGCGGCGTGGGCGGATGGAGGAGGGTGGCTAGAAAGGGCGGTTCAGGAGGATGAGGGGCGAAGGGGGTCGAGGGTGAGGGGTCGAGAGGGACGGAGGAGGGTGGAGAGGGAGCAGAAGGATACAGGAAACAGGGAGGGAGAGAAATATCGAGGAAAAAGAGAGTTGGCTCAGGGATGAATCTATACAGGGTGGAGCGATTACTTTGCCCGTCTTCAATGTTTCTATTATTTTTGCACTATGGTCTACAGTCAATATCTTGGTGTGGTGTACCAGGTGTTTATGGTTCTCATTATCCGCGGTTAATAGAAAGGGGAGTTGGGGATGCTGCTCGCACGCGTGGTGCTGTTTGCTCGGTGTGCGATTCGACATTGGGAATTTTCAGAGTTGGGTTTGGAATTTTCTGAGTTACGAATTTTGGGAGGTTGACAGTTAGCAAATTTGGAATTTTTAGTGTTAGGAGTTTTGGGATTTTGGAGGTTAGGAGTTTTGGAATGTTCAGTGTTGGCAATTTTGGGAGTTTGGAAGTTAGGAGCTTTTGGAATTTTCAGAGTTACGAATTTTGGGATTTTGGAAGTTAGGAGCTTTTGGAATTTTGAGAGTTACGAATTTTGGGAGTTTGAAAGTTAGGAGCTTTTGGAATTTTCCGTGTTAGCAATTTTGGGGTTTTGAGAGTTAGGAGATTTGGAATTTTCAGTGTTACGAATTTTGAGATGTCGGGAGTTAGAAATTTTGGTGTTTGGAACATATGGTACTTTGGGATGTCGGACTTTGAGATTTCAGAACATTGAGACTATGGGACTTTGGAAATTTGAGGCTTTAAAATTTCGGGACTTTCATTCTTTTGGGACTTGCCAGTGTTGGAATTTTTGGAATTCTTGAACATTGGAACTTGCACATTTTGTGATTTTGAGACTTAGGAATTTTCGAATTAAAAGAATGTGGTGTTTTAGGCTTTTGTGTGCTTGGAACATTTGGAACCTTGGGACCTTTGGAACTTTGAGACGTGTCGACTTTAGGATATTGAGATTACGGGACTATGGATCTTTAAAACTTTGGAACATTTAATTTTGGAACTGTCAATTTTTGACTTCGGGGTATTGGAATTTTGGGATTCTTGAATTTAGGAATTCAGAAATTTAGGAATTTGCAACCTTGGAATTTTAGCACTTTGAGTTTTCGGAATTTGAGAATACAAGAATTTTTCGATGTTAGTATTTCGGAATTTTAGGACTTACTAATTTTGAAACTTTAAATATGTAGAGCTCTGACTTTGAAACATTAGATACTTTTGGACTTTAAAAAAATGTGAAGATTAAAAAATTTTTTAATTTTCAAGTTTTCAAGCGATTCATTTCTGAACTTCGGTACTTTTAAACTAGGGGATTTTCGAATTTTTCATCTTTTAAACTAGGGGATTTTCGAATTTTTCGCCTTTGAAACTAGGGACTTTTCAAATGTTTAAGCTTTAGAACTAGGGAATTTTTAAATCTTAAAATTTTGTCATTTTTAAATTTTTTTAATTTGTAATGGTGTCACAGTTCAAACATAATAAATCATAGTTCAAATCTTTAACAAGCTTCAATTTGAAATTTAAGTCCAATTACAAGTTTTATAGTCAAGGGACGCTGAATATAAAGCAGATATAACATTTTTTTATTTGTTTTAATATTGATGTGAATAGTTAGTTCCAGCTAACTCATCTGACAAATAAATTGTTAATAAATAATTAATAATTTTGACTGACACACCTAATAATATAAATTGTTAACAAATTAATAATTCCGACTGACGCACCTGTTAATAGCTTAACAAATAGTATAATTTAGAAAAGAAAATTTGTTAACAACTCCAATGCCCCATATGATAGTGTGAACATTAATACTCTTCAATATTCCACCCCTGCTCACAACCCCACTATTAAATAAAGACGAATCACCTATCAAACTAATAACATCACCGCATCTAAAATAATTCTAACCTCAAATATAAATACAAAGTAACCCTCTCGCACTTCAATCAATTCAACCCCTCGATTAATACACCAATTAACTCAAACTCTATTCAATACCCTCCAAATATTTACCCCAAATATTTATTTGTAATCCACAAAAATTGTTCCTTAACTTTTCGCAAGCGTATATCATCGAAAATAGAATTTGTTTTCGGTCCCATCGAATTACGGCGCAGAAAGTAGACAGGGCGAAAGATTGCGAGGGAGGGGGAGGAAAAGATAGAAATAGAGAGGGGTCGGGTTCCGAAAGTACGGTATCCAGGTCTGGCTTGGGTGTAGAGCAAAGGGTAGCTCGATAGGGACGAGGCAGGAGGGAAAGTGGACGCTTATCAGGGATGGAGAATTGTCGCTGAGGTGGGGGTGGGTGGTCGAGTGGGTTCGGGGTTGATTCTACGAGGGCTTCGAGCGATGGCTCGGCCCGAATGTGAGCTTCTGTGGATCTGTGCGTGCGTGCATGCGTGCGTACGTGCGTACATGTACGAAAAATCGATCGGCACGTTCGACGCGGCAAAACGTGGACAGCCACGATTCTGGGGATGTAAATGGAATAGTCATCGAGGCGAGACGCTCTCGATCATCTGAGCAGAAACATATTTTCTACTATTTTTATGATCGATGTTTTTTTATTATTTAGTGTAATATACACTTTCTAAAGATTGAAGATGGGGGTGTGGGGTATTCGCATTTTTCCCCTTCCGATTTCTGCGGAGAGAATTAGGATAGGCAGATTTTTAAGTTTTGAAAAATTTCAAATTTTATTTTAATTAATTCTCGTTTATCTAAGCAAACTTCGACAATTTTTATGACCGATGTTTTTTGTGATGATTTTTTTCAGCGATTTTAATAATTACATGCAATAGTGACTTTCTTGAGATCAGAAATAAAGTATAGTTATTTGTTTCCAATTCATTCAGCAACACTATCGATCATTTAAGCAGAAAAGTATTTTTGAATGTTTTTATTTGAATTTTTTTAGGGGATTTTAATTCAATATTCTTGAATATAGAACCATATAAGTTCCCAGAGTTATAACTTCCTAAATTTTCAAAATCCCAAATTTCCAAATACCCAAATTCCAAAACTCACAAATTCTCAAATTCCCAAAATTCCCAAATTCCTAACTTCCCAAAATTCCCAAATTCCCAAATTCTCACCTCCCTAAATCCCCAAATTCCCCTATTCCCAAATTCCCAAATCTCAAAAATTCTCAATTCCCTAAATCCCCAAATTCTGAAATTTTCGAATTCTCAACTCCCTAAATTCCCAAATTCCCCTATTCCCAAATTCCCCAAATTCCCCAAATTCCCCAAATTCCCCAAATTCCCAAATCCCCAAATTCTCAACTCCCTAAATCCCCAAATTCCCCTATTCCCAAATTTCCAAATTCCCCAAATTCTCAAATTCCCAAATCCCCAAATTCCCCAATTCCCAAATTCCCAAATTCCCAAATTCCCAAATCCCCAAATTCCCAACTCATCACAAAATATATCTTCTAAACCATCGACCTCATTCCACAAAATAAAATTTTATACCCTCTTTCCCCAAAAAGCTGCATCTACCAAATAAATGCATATGCAAGTAGCTCGCCTCACCCCGACAAAAGTGCACGTCTACATATCAGACGAATATGCTGGCAATAGAAAACCGAAATACAGTTCCATGAAAAAAAGTTCGTGACGAAAAAGAGGAAAGAAGTTATTTTTAAGATGACACCCGTTAGAATTAATGTTTGAACGTCGACGGTGGGGCGATGGTCGCCAAGCCTCCATTAAAAAGTTGTTAAACGCAGCCTGACGGCGCCCCGCGGCAAATTGAAACCCCATCATAAGTCTTCCTTGTATATAATGTACATGGCTGTTAGAGCAAGCCATCTACAAGATAGCGATATCAAAGTAATTAAGTATTCGATGAAGATATTTTGATCGACCTTATGCTTCAAACTGATATCCAATGATTGTGTGTTTATACACAAAATGAAGACAACTGATTTATGTATTTTTTAATTGGTTTTGCTGGTGTATGTGAAATGTACAATATGTGTACAATAGATATGTGCAATATGTGCAATAGATATATGTGAAGTATACAATATGTGTACAGTAGGTATTACAATATACAATGTGTACACAATTAGTGTGTGAGAAATATGCGATATGTGCACAATATGTAGAATGTACAATAATATATGTTCATATTATAATACATTCATATTATATATATTGTAACATATTATAATATGTACTTTATAGTTTTTATGATTTATGTGTTGTACTATAAGCATGTATAATATACTATATGTATAGTATATACATGCATAGTATATGTACGTATGTATAGAATTGCTTACGTTGCTTATGTAAATATTATATTATATTCTGTATATGAAATTTTATCCTATACTGTACATAAAATACATTTTCTTCTATATTTTATTTCATGTGAATGTTATATTGTGAGTGAATATGTTTCATATGCTTATATACTTTCTATGTTTATATATTACATTTTCTCTGTCATACTATGTTTCATACTGTATTATAAATAAGTATATAGTGTTTTTAATTCTTCACTAAGCTCTTTATCTTATTATTAGAATTTACTCATATCTTGTATTATTAAATTGTGTGCACGTTGTTAAATTATTGTGTATATTGAAGAAGTAGAACATAAAGGCGAAGGGAAATTGCTTTTTACAGTTTAGCGTCTCGAAGATACGATAAATTTGTTTGACATTTTCGTTCCATATATCCCGACTTCTCTGCTACTGCTTTTTCGAGAAAAAAGCTCTCGAACAAGTTCAACGTTTTCTACGTAACGCTGACTGGAAACTCTTGGCCAAAGCAACGGGAGGTTCAAAATAAGAGAAAATCGTAGCGTAAAAAGCATCGAAGTGGTAGGGGTTCAGGGTGAAAGAGGGTGGACGAGAGAGAGGGTGGTTTAAAAGTACGTGAAATGGGAAAGGTGTGTAAAGGACATACAGGTACTGCTGTAAAATATAAAACTGAGCGGGTAAGAGCGTATCGAGATCGGTTTGCTGACATTTTATTAAAACAGCAAAAAACAACGTCTGTTAATATCGATCGATAAATAATTTACAAACACTGATATTTTTGGGACAACTCGTACTGTTAACTGCTAACTTAGGTTACTACTAACTTGTTATTCACTTACTGCTAAATTACTATAAGTTTAGATTAGGTTAGTTATTTTTTGAACAATTCTGTTAACTTCTAACTTATTATTAAGTTACTATTAACTTATTTGCTTACTGCTAACTTACTGTAAGGTTAGGTGAGATGTTTTTGGAACAACTCGTACTATTAGCTACTAAGGTTAGGTTACTATTAACTTGTTATGCACTACTAACCTATTGTAAGGGTAGGTTAAGTGGTGTTACTATTTGCTTTGTTGGGTTTACTTCCAAAAACGAGATAACTGTAGGACCAACGTGACACAACAGTTATTACCCCTTTTGGTCATGACGTCATATAAATACATACTAAATAAATTCCTGATGTATCTAAATTCGGTAATTAATTATAAACGTCATATCGTCACAACCATAGATTCTAACATCCCGACGATATTTTATGCAACTGAAAAATCATAATTTAATTCAAAGAACTGCAAAGCCTCTCCGGAAATAAATAATTCGAAAGGGTTAACGTCGTTAATTTCATCTTCAGATACACGATTGGTTGTCGATGCCATACCAGGAACGTTCCTTTTTTTCCCTCTCGTTAAATGCACGTAAAAGGTCGATGTCGAGGGAGAAGCAGAGAATTTTATAAAATTGTCCCCCTCTGTATTTTCCCTCTTCTTCTTTGACTCTTCCGTTCCTCCTTCCAGCTTGTTGCATCAAGGTACGCGCAAAATTATTTTAAAAATATTTTCTTAACCGCGTTACCCTGAAAGCTAAGCCCATCCACCTTGTGCGTACCTAAAAGGAGGGACGCGTGCGAGTGAAAAGAATTGGTAATGCCGCATCGTGGTTTTTTCGACTTCCCGCGGTTTTTACACCCTCCATTTTCTTTTCGCCTCTTTTTCAGTCCCTGTACCCTTACGGCCACCGATCTTTCCGTTGTTGTTCGCAGACAAAAACCGACGGGTCTTAAAATAATCTCCTGAGGGATAACCACCAATCTTCGGGAAAATTTCGCAGGGGAAACCGTTTATAATCAGTTGATCGAGGGACAAGTATGGCCGGGATAATGTGTCGTATTTCCATGGTATAATCTGTTATGCTTAACCCATTCACTGCCAGTCAAATTTAGAGCTCTTTACGTTGCAGATTTTATTTTAAGGAACATGGATTTTCACAAAATATAATAATATTAGTACTAAAATGGATTTACAGTAATAAAGACAAACATTACGAGATATCTTGTAGCTAGTGGTTTTAGAGACGCTTACTACTAGATATCTCGTAGTTGACCGAAAATAGGTTAAAAGAATTGGATACAGTAGATATCTCGTACCAGTATACTCGATACATAGAATTATTCCATAATAATTATTAATATTTATAATTACATAGAGAGTTATTAAATAAAGTGGCTGGGATTCAAAATGTATGTGCAATTAACATGACAGCCTTTTCATATATCGCATTTTTCCTAAGGAAGTGTGCAATGCAGTATAGGACTTTTATAACAAATTTTCTATTTTTCTTCATGATTTCCTTAACAGAGGTTGAAAGTTCGCATTCAACTAACATCCTCTCCTTATATTGCCATTTCCTTTTTAGGAAGACGTAGTTGATAAAAGATTTTACTCTGTGATTTTTTTGAAACAAATAAAATTATCAGGATTAATAATCTGCACATAACTGACACAACATACTTTCCCTATGTCGCCGTTTTTTCTAAGTGAGTAATCTGTAAAGATTTGTAAGAAATTTTCTATTTTACTTCACGATTCTTCTAAACAAATAAAATTGTCGGCATTAAATATTTGCAGACAACTAATGTAACATTATTTCATTATATCGCCGCTTTTTTGGAAAACTAGTCTGTATTAAAGAACTTATAATAGATTCTATATTTTACTTTATGATATTTTTTAACTAATACAATTATCAGGATTAATAGTTTACATACAGTTAACTCGAATCCTTTCTATTATATTGAATTTAAGAAAAAATTATTTTGAAAAGAAATTTGCAAATTTATGAATTTGTAAGCTTTGAATGGTGGTGTATGAAAAAATCGACTGAATTGACAAATCTTTTCTCTTTATCCGCAACCACCTATTCAAAATCGAATCAATAACAATGAGTGAAACTACTGATGCGAAAGTTAGATCGCGATTGAGTTTTCTACCCGATTACAACGATTTGGACCTCCTATCGCGATGTCGGATGAACGATATACCATTCAGAAATTTTGTTTTGTTCGTATTTAGGCTCTCTTTATAGATAAGAGGTTTGGGAATTTGTAAATCCAGAAATTTGAAAATTTGGGTTTGGGAATTTGAAGATTTGAAAATTTGAGAATTTCGAGATTTGAGAATTTTGGAAATTTAGAGATTTGGAGATTTGGAGATTTGAGAATTTTGGAAATTTAGAGATTTGGAGATTTGGGGATTTAGAGATTTGAGGATCAGGGGATTCGAAAATTTGGGATTTTGAGAATTTCAAATTTTAGAGATTTCGAAATTTGGAAATTTGGAGGAATTCGGAGATTTAGGAATATCGAAAAATAGGGAATTTAAGAATTTGTGAATTTGAAAATATACAAATTTGAGTACTTTGGAATTTGAAAATTGTTGAAGTTGGAGATTTGACTTGGAAATGTAGTGTTTTCCACATTTCAAAATTAGCTACTTTAGAAATTGGAAATTTGAAAATTTAGAAATCTAGAACTCCAGAAATTCACGAATTTAAAAATCTAAAAATTGCAGATTTGAAGCTTCTAAATCTTGGAGACGAATTAAAAAATTCAAACTGTCAAAAGTTCAAAAATCCAAAAGTTTCAGCCCTAATTCAAAAAATGTAAGAATTTGCAAACGCTCGAAAAAAAAATCCGACCACGTTATATCCGAGTATTTTACATTCACCCTGGCGTCCGCCAGGCGTTCTGAAGGCAATTAGTATCAACGTAATTGCGGATACGATTATATTTTATTATCGTTAAAATGAGAATACCGCGAAAAACACGAAATATGTGATCTCCCCGGTCCGATCGTGATTGGACGATCGATTGTAAGTCGGCCGCATTCGAACAAAGTATTTGATCAATTAATAATGTATATATAAAAATTTTTTTTCATTTCGTGGCAGCCGGTCGATTGAGGCATGTCGCATTCTGACGCATGAAAATGGCCCAAAGGGATGCGCCAGCCATGATCGATGCTCCATCCGATCGGAGACTACCGAAACTGCCCGTCAAATAATATATTCATAGCTTCCGGATGGTTGAACGCGACTCTCGAAATCCTCCCCCTACTATCACTCTGCAACTACCCTCTATTCCGCGTATCATCCTGTGCTATATACACCCACACGCAAATAGACTGTCGAATAATTATCGAAAATACACGATCGAACAGCTTACTTCTCTCCTATTGGCTTGCATCCTGTTGTATCACCGTTTTTCCCGAACAGTCACCAATTAACGGGTTACTGGACTGCAGAAGTCAAAACTATTTTTGACAATTGTCATCTTTCTACCATTCGAAAAATTATAAAATATCTGTTCTAAGGCTTTTACTGTATTATTAATCTTCTTTAGGAAACGGCGATATAGAGAGAGGATCTTGTGGTAGTTGAGAGCTGACTATTAATTTTGTTTGTTTGGAAGAATCATCAATATAGAAAATCTGTTGTATGTATTTTACTGTATTATTAATATTCTTTAGAGAAACGGCGATATAGAGAGAGGATCGTGTGGTAGTTGGGAGCAAACTATTAATTTTGTCTGTTTGGAAAAATCATCAAAATAGAAAATCTGTTGTATATGTTTTACTGTATTATTAATATTCTTTAGAGAAACGGCGATATAGAGAGAGGATCTTGTGGTAGTTAGAAGCAAACTATTAATTTTGTTTGGAAGAATCATTACAATAGAAAATCTGTTGTAAGTCTTTTATTGTATTACACACTGATTTTCCTTAGAAGAAATTGCGATATAGGAAAAGAATGTTGTGTTAGTTGAACGCAAACTTTTAGTTCTGACAATTTTGTTTGTTTGGTGAAAAAAACAATCGTGAAATAAAATTGAAAATCTGTTACAAATCCTTTACTACATTACAGACTAAGTTTCTCTAGAGAAAATTGCGATATATGGAGAGGACGTTGCGTTAATTGAATGAAAAGCTTTAATTCTGACAATTTTATTGGTTAAAGAATGTCGTGGGGAGCAGAAAATTTATTATAAGTTCTTTATTGTATTACACACTAAACTTCACTGGAATTTATTAATCATTTACAGACGATGATTTACAATGATTATTGTACATTAATGCATAGTACATTTCACCGAGAACCTCTTCATCTATTTTGTAAAGTTGGTAGATAAAAGAAATTGAAGAGTGCAAAGGGTTAAGGGTGTAAAATAAAACATTCATCTCCCTTAAATAGGAATATCTCCCTTATTAAAAGTTAAAACAGGTGAGTCGCGATAAATGTGGAGGCTGCTTAGAGCGACCATATTTCACAAATACTAGAACATCCCACAAAAATATGTACAACTTTCCTATATCACATTGACTGCCACGCTGAAGCAATTGAAAATTACATCCAGTAATGTTTTAATTTTTAATAAATTTTACCAAATATTTTCACAATATCTTGTTACATTTATTTTCCATAGATCCATGTAATTCCAGCAGTGTTTTAATTTTTAATAAATTTTACCAAATATTTTCACAATATCTTGTTACATTTATTTTCCATAGATCCATGTAATGAATGCGAGAATTTTTTATTGGGAAAATGAAGAAATTTTGAATAATACACATGTTAGATCAGTATAAAAACTTAAGTGTCATCCATAGATAGGTGACGTAGCTGTCAACGTGATATACAAGGTTGAGAAGGTCAAACATAAAGTTAAGGGTGTAAAATAAAATGACGGATCATAGATCTCTTATTTTAAATGACAACATTTATTAAGAAATTTTTGTACAAATGTATGTCAACTTTCGTCAAGCTAATGAATCAATGTCTTATGCAGTTCACATATCATCCCCAATTTATTTATTTTTCTACTTTAGTTCAAATTTAAATATAAGTGACCATCAAACGTCCGTAAACCTAGTGTTAAAAGGTACAGGTGGATCACGATAAATGTGGAGTCTTAGAGTGACCATATTTCGCAAATACTAGAATCATCCCACGAAAATATTTACACCTCTCCTATTTAAGGTCTAACAGAAAATTAAGGGTGTAAAATGAAACAGTGACGAATTCTTATTAAAAGGTACAGATCACGATAAATGTGGAGGCTTAGAGTGACCATATTTCGCAAATACTAGAATCATCCCACGAAAATATTTACAGCCCTCCTATTTAAGGTCTAACAGAAAATTAAGGGTGTAAAATAAAACAGTAACGAATTCTTATTAAAAGGTACAGGTGGATCGCAATAAATGTGGAGTCTTAGAGTGACCATATTTCGCAAATACTAAAATCATCCCACAAAAATATTTACAGCCCTCCTATTTAAGGTCAAACAGAAAGTTAAGGGTGTAAAATAAAACAGTGACGGATGCCTTATTAAAAGGTACAGATCACGATAAATGTGGAGGCTTAGAGTGACCGTATTTCGCAAAGGACCCTGTCGTGTAAATTAATCAGAAGGGCTCTTCGGGGTGAGCCTGCTTTTCTGGGCCACGTGCCCATGGGTATCGGTATTTTGGGATACGTTAATACCTCACTATCTACACGGATAGAGAGAGAACAGAGCGAAACATCCACTCCTGTACATTGTTTGCGGCTTGGAATCAATAAAAGCATAGCTTTAGGCGACGGTGGTCACCATGGCAACTAGAGACCCATCCGTGTACCCTGTTTCTCTCTCCTCCCTCCTCTCCTCCTCTCTTTCTCTTCCTCCTCTTCGTTCATCGCACGCACATCTATTCTCTTTTCGCAACTCGCGGACATCTTTCTTTCCTCTTTCTTTTTTTTCCTTTATTTTCGTACCTCTGTCACCTTTGTCTTATTCGGCCTCTAGCTTTTCTTTCCCATCGCACGCGTGTTAACCGACTTTTTTTCTCTCTACTGTTTCCCATTGGTACCCTTTACGGTTCCTCTTTTTTGCCACGTCCTTTCTTGTTTTTAATTCCTCTTATTTGGTACAGGTATACTCGTCTACGTAGTTTTTTGAATGTCTTTTTAGTTTGGACTCGAATCTTCCGGAAGTTAGGATGTTACCCTAGTAACCTAACCAGTTACTCTAATAAATTACTGTTGTAAATATTTTAATACATTACTGTTGTTTAAGTAATTACTGTTGGCAGTATTTAATTGTGGTTGTTTTATTTTGGTACTCTTGTAAATCGAGGTTTGGCATACTTTTGTGATGAAAATTGAACTATTCTTATTTTAGGTAATTAAATAAGGTGCAGGTAAATGCATCACAAAGTAGACTACGATCGAAAGATTGTAGGTATAAAATTATAAATATTCCTATTATTGAACAAGCGTTCTTATTTTTATTTACAGCCCTAATTTGCATTAAATTCAACATATATTTCTCTTTATTTTCAAAGGATGTAAAAAAGAATACTATAAAGATTACTTTCTACCTTCAAGAAAGGATGGAATAAAGATTGACTTTTTATTTCAAAACAATGTTAAAAAATTGCTTTTTATTTACGAAAAATATTAAAAAAGGACTTTTTATTTCAAGAAGATGTAAAGAAGATGCTACTATTGTTTTTTATATCTGAAAGATGTACAATTTTGTTTGTGCAAACTTCGTTGTCGGATGTAACAGTGAAAAGTGTAAATGTAGTCAGACATTGAAATTCTACTTATTGTCGACTGCTAGAGTAGAAACAGAAATGTGTAACAAGACGCGGTATAACTACGTGAAGAAATTGTCTTCAACTTTTTGCCACTCGTGGCGCCACTAGCATATGTGCCATCAGCCACCGATATTTTAAAATTGAAAAAATACTGTATAAATATAACTATATTTATATTATTATCTAAATAAATATTACTATAATATAATATTAAATGTTACTATAATATTTATGTGTAAAACTATAAATATTACTGTATTATATTATTATAGATTTTAATTTAATTTGCTACATTACTTTGCAACATTTGCTTTAATTTACTTGTAACTTACTTTACGACATTTTAATTTACTATGAACAATAGTTATGTTTTTTGTATGAATTTCTACACGAATTGTTATGAATAATTATTATTTAAAATTCATTGAATGAGTGATTAATAGAGTATTTTAAAATCGATCAATTCATTGCTTAAGTATTTAATTACGTTTGTTTTAAATCTAAAATTATGATACAATTATAGTAAATTTATTGAAGAATGTACTATGAACTATATTTTCAAAGGTTTCAATGTTTCAAATTCCCAACGTCCCAAAATTAAAAATTTCAAAGTATTATATTATCGGAACTATAAAACAGAGTAATACTAAAAGTAGTACCAAATTCCCCAAATAATAAAATTGCAAGACTCTAAAATCTCAAAAGCCCAAAGTTTCAAAAACTCAAAATTTCGAAGCCCTAAATTCAAATCTCAAAATAGCTAAGTTCTAATATTTCAAAGTCCTAAAGTTATTACGTCACAAATTATCAAAATCCCAAATCCCAAAATTTCAGAATCTCAAAATTACAAAGCACAATATTTCAGATTCTCAAAATTACAAAGCACAAAATTTTCAGCTCTCAAAGTCCCTATGTTTCAAAGTTTCAAAACCCTAGAATTGTCTCAAATTCCATAAATTTCAAAATTCTTAAATTCTGAAATCTCCAAATCCCAAAATTGTTACGTCACAAATTCTCTAACAATAAGTCACAATGTCTCAAAGTTTCCAAATCTCAAAATTTCAAAGCGTTCAGTTTTCCAAATCTCAAAATCCCTAAGTCCCAAATTCTCAAAGTTTCAAAGTTACAAAATTTCGCAACCCTAAAATTGTAAGTCCCACATTCCATAAACTCCAAAATCCCTAAATTCCCAAAAAAAAAGAAGTTATAACGCCCCAAATTCTCTAAGTCCCAAAATCCCACGTTCCCAAAGTTCCAAAATCCCAAATTCCCAAAGTTGCAACATTTCAAATTCCCCAAAACATCCAAAGTTCTCCCAAATTCCCTAAATTCTCACCTTAAAACAGTTCTATATTTTATTTCAAATAAAATGTGCCTCAACCCCGATTAATTCCACCCCTGAAAACGAACACGTGTAAAATATTCCTCAAAAATCTCTCATACACCCTTTCATAATGAACGTAAAAAATATAAAAATCTATTAAAAAATGAATATTCGCAAAATTGACTTCACAATTTGAACCAAGACCAATTCCATTTTGTATAATCGGTGATTTTCAACTTTGTATCAAATTCAAAACTAAAATTGCCCGCTTTGCGATGAGAAAACAGCACCGGGCAACTCTTAGAACACGCAAACTCCGTTAAGAAGGTCGATAAATTTCACGCGCTTTTATCATCGCAAAATTTCAGTCGAAAACTCTGTCACATCGGCGAAGAAAAATTGAACAACAATTTAAGAATCAATGATCGGCCAATTATTTTCTTCGAGTTCAGGTAATGATCATATTTTATTCGTTATTTAATTCGTACGCTTTGTTACAAATTCGGAGTACAATAACAAACTCCGGCTTCGTTTCCGTGCTAGGTTAGGTCGGACCTAACCTAATCTGAGCAATAAGGGTAGTTTCGATTGTTGCAACATGCTGGGACATAGACCGCGTTATTTGAACGTGTTTTTGTAAAGTTACATCAATGTTTCTACAAAGCAAACAAAAACTTTTTAGCAAAACTTGAATGCAAATAATTCATCAGAAATATCGAATAACTTTTATGAGTTCCATGAGACTTTAAATATTTTTAAAAAAATATTGCGTATTCAAAACCAATAGTGTGTTCGTAAGTAAAAAGAATTCTATCAAAGCCTCATTTAAATCTGTGGAAAGTCGCATACTCTTCGTGTTAGTATTGAATAAAAAAAAAGAATCTGAAGCGGTCACAGGTCCCCTGTAAGTCGACACAGGTACATATGGGCTCTCTTGTTGAATGGACCAAATGATATAAATTATTTATAGATTTCGACACCAGAGCGAGGACGAAGAATCGAGGGTGTTCTGTTCGAAATGGGGTGCATACCCAAGGGGGGTCCACTTGCATCGAAAGCCCCTTGAGGCCCCCTCACAACATATGTATTCTCACTCAACCACTGTAAGCCTATATAAAATTGATTCCTAAGTACCCTGGATTTCTGTCAATCTCGCGCGTCTTTTAACACTGTTCTCTCACTTATCTTTCGTTTGTTCTGTTCATGGATTCGAGTGTCAAATTTAACGGGCAAACATGACTAAAAACGATATGTTTGCTCTTCTTTCCTCTAATTTGACTCTTATGTTTCTAAAATCATCTTCGAGAACTAAGTGAACTTCTTCTTGTACTCAAAAATTAAATTACAGTATTGTTATTTTATATTACAAAAATTAAACTATAATGTTGGTTTATATTACTGTTGAAAAATTAAATTAATTCTATTAAGTAACTAAATTACTAAATACATAATAATATTGTAGCTATTATATAACAGTAACATTATAAATTATACAATTATTATTGTATAATAATTTTACATATATTAAATTTTACAATAAAGTGAATCATACAATAATAATATAGTAAGCATTTTTTTAATGCGATAATAATTTAGTAACTTATATAAATAAATTGTCTGTACATTTTTCTTAATGTTACCGAGTGTTTTGTCTCTAAATTTTACAAATATTCAGACGCCAACACAATTCAATTCTACAAAGTTAAAACGATTGACAGAGCCAATTTTACTAAAGTAGACAACAGAATAAAACAGGGTGTGCGACAAATATAAATTGTTTCAGTAGAAATATACAAATGCAAATTATTTTAGTAGAAATATACAAATGTGACCTATTTTATAAAAATGCATTGATACGTCTGGTGTAAGTCTACGAACAAGAATAGAAGTTGGTGACGAATGATGTGTAACAAATTTGAAGACGGGCCCAGCACCGTGCACCGTGCCCCCCGGGGTCCAATCTAAATCAATCGGCTTGTGGGTAATCGCATAATAATTACTAGGACCCCCTCTACCGCCCATCTGTCGCTAGCCAAGGGCTGTCCAACCCTTAGAAGTGGCAGTAGGCAACACAGACGATGAATATGTCCCAGCAGGTCCTATTGTTATTGGGCATAGCAAGAAGTATCGTGCGGTGTCATTCACCGGTTATCGCATCTTTTTGCATTTATATGCTCCTACTTATCTATGCAGATAGGGTAATTCTCAAGAAGCACATTTTTGTGTCTCCAAGCTTTTAGGACATTCCTGAAATAAATTCACCCTTATTGCAATTATTCGGATTAGGTTAAATGATCCATAAAATTAAATAAAATTAAGTTAAATATACTTTCGTAGTAGATGAAGTGACCTAATGAGATAAAACAAGTTATTACATACAATGATATTGTATTATAATGATTACGTATAATATGACGTATTATTAATACAATGATATAATATAGTTTCATATAATAATTACAATATTTACATTTTGAGTTCTCGTTTCAGACGAACAGATGCTAACTACGCTTGTAATCGGTCTATGTATCGGATTTTCGAATGGTTTCCGTGGACCGCATCATCCACGAAGCGCCGTGTCCCACCACCATTATGCTCCACAGAAAAACATTAAAATAACACAAGATGCAGAACTGCTTCAAGATGCTACGTTAGTTCACACTTAACTCATTTCTTCGATAACGATTTTATTTAAGTATGTGTTTTATCCTATGACACTTTTATTTATTGAAAACTTCTAAAATACACATAGCTTTATCCCTGTTAGAACAAAAACATTCTTAGACGCTTTTCGTTTCTTTTTTTAAAATTATTATTTATTTATTAGTACAATATGTATGTTGATACATACTCGATTTTCTGTTATTTAGTATAATGAAAATGGAAATTATGAGTGTATGATTTCAGCCATTTAAAAGAAGACATAGGATCCATGGCAGACCAACTGGACTTTTCAAATATGACCGAACAAGAGATAGAATTCCACTATTTTAAGTATGTTTATAATATTAAGTTTCTTTTAAAAACTTTCATTTTCCTCCAAATTTTTAATAGTTGAAATAATAACTGAAAAGCAAAAATTGAATTACAATATTACAGAGTTCATGATGTCGACAATAATGCCAAGTTAGATGGATTAGAAATCCTTCATGCGATTCAGCATGTGTTTCACAACATTAGAATTCCCGATAACGAAGATATGAGTGAAGGAACGAAAAATCTGGACAGTGAGAAGAACTTGCCTTTGATTGTAGGTATGTAAATAGATTATTCATAGTGAAACGTTTTAAAAATTTTAAACTAGCATTTTAAAATTTATTTTAAAATTAAACGTGACAAGAATTGGTTACATATTTAATTAATATAATTCATTACTTTATTTGCTCATCTTTATGTAATAATTATTTGTTGTCAAGAATTGATAGATAGAGTGCTGAAGGAGGATGATGTTGATAACGATGGATACATTGGATATACTGAATATGTACTTGGAAGACAGAGAGACCATATTTCCCAAGCTAAAAGGAACGACAAGTTGAAAATTGAAAACTAAAAATGAATCTGATACAGGTTTTTAATAAATGGAATATATTGATACGGACCTGCGGAACATACAAATTTATGCCTAAAATACACTTGAAACGATATTCCTTATTTTTCTTTAATCAACTTATTTGTAATTCTCTTATACTAAAATATACAAATAATATAAATTTTAATACAATTTTAACGCATAAGATAGTGTAGAATTTATTTTACAATTTACTTATTACTGATAAGACCAAAGCGTGTAACAATATTTTGTATATGGAGTGTTTTATTTTAATTGATGTACACACATATCGTTAAAACACAAATTATTTTTGTCTTTTATAATACAACATGTAGTAAACAAGTTACTGTCTAAATTTTATAAAGTGGATGTGCTTTAAAATTTTTTCAGTACTTCTAAGATTTACTTTGAAATAAATCACCTGAAATAATCTGAATAGATGCTAAAAGATTTTTATATCTATCTGGCATTTTATATTACCAGCAATTTATAATGTTATTTATTTATATCGAAACAAGACATCCTGTATATGTTCAGCGTTCAAAAATTAACCATTTTATTTTCTATTTATACGCACAATTTAATAAATCTATTGCACATTTGTGTATAAGTGAATATGCACATAATTTCATACGTTTCAAATCGATGAGTGACTCATAAATTAACATTAGTGAATGAATGAATGAATTTCGAATTTACATTTAAATGACGATCTAAACACATTTTCATCACTCAAACTAATGCAAATCTTGTACACATAAAATGTACTTCACATGTACATAAATAAAGAGAATTTATTAACGTGGTAGACTGAATTATCTTTTAATATCTAAAGATGTAAATTGAAATAACAAAATATAGTCAGAAAAATGTACGAAACTTCTTGGCATTTAAAATAGACAATTATTTAATTTGCAATAACAAATATTCCAGATATTCTACACATGCCCAATAACATTTAATACCATGTTACAAATATTTACTTAAACCGTATATCAATGGATATTCTTTGTATGCAAATATCAAAATTGAAATATAAAACATTTAAAAAAATTTTCAAATTGTTGTATTTACTTTTTACTGACTCTTACAAATTATGTAAAAATATATAGTTACTCCAAAACGCATAATGGACTGTCCGTTACAACAAGACACTTTTCCCAAAGGTCTTTGACTATTTGTATCTGTTAAACAAAAATAATTATAAACGTGTGTAAGTGACTTTCGATACAGTTCTCAACTTACCTTATTATGATCACCATCGATTGGCAAATCTTCCACGCGTACAAATTCAGGATACCGCAATATTATTTCTCGTATGGCAGGTACAAATTCATCGCCAATTTCTAAAAATTGCGGTTCATATTCATGATATTCCTTAGAATTTTCGGTAGAATAGTATATTCTATATGCTTCATCTTCTTGTATCAGTCTGTAAATAACAAATAATACATTTTTTAAATCATAGATTGCCTCTCCATGAAATAATATTTTATTTAATATTCTTTAAACCTGAGAAATAATGAATTCTGAAATTAACATGAACATATGTATAAAAAAATTATACCTTATGCAGTGAGACCTCAATAATCGTACTCTTGTATCTGGTTCAATTTCTACTCTATTTTTAACAATTCCGTTTGCAACCATCTGTTCACCATCCTGAACAACAGAACATTCTTGTTCACTTTCCGAAAGAACAGGTGGTAAGAAATCATACACATGATTTTTAGCCATCATATCTGCAGCTTTATCTATGTCAATATGTTCTATTAACTTGCTAATTAAATCTTTCACTTTCTCTTTGAATTCTTCTCTGCTATTACTCTGACTTTCAGAATATACCTGACCATTGTGTCTCAAATAATCAAGAGGTAATCCTTTTCGAAATTCACTATCAGTTCTTATAGCAGTATTTAATGCTTCAGGGAGTAATTTCTCTAAATAGTCACCCCAACTATTTTTCTGATATACACTTAATGTAATATGAAGACTATGTGTGTCATCCAAGGTTTCACCCTGATGTATTGTTCCTCGCGGAAAATATAGTAAATCTCCGGCATTTACAATCGTATCCAATATTGGTTCACCAATTTCGGCTTCTGAAAAGTTTTCTGAAGAATACCTTGGCAAGTATTCACCTTCAGTTCGTGGTTTATACAATCTCCATCTCTTTTTACCTTCGACTTGTAATATGAAAGCTTCAATGTCATCGTAATGAGGTGCAAATCCTTGACTATTGGGAGGTGTTAAATAAGAATTTGCACCAACAAAGCAACCAAAAAATTCTTGAAGCGTAGCTAAAAATAAAAACAATTAAACAGATTCAATTACTCAATTATTTCATAATAATTACCATTTAATGAATGTAACTTTGATATGTATGTTTGTGGATTCAACATTCTGACAGAGCATCCATTCATATAGTAATCCCAAACAACACTTGGGACTGCACGACCAGCAGGATTATGTGTTTCTCTCACACCATTTTCATATGAAGTAATATCAATATTTTTGGTAAACATTATATAGGATTCTCTCAATATTTTATCCAACATTGGAGTAGACATAAGTAACTTGTAATAATTTGAAAAATTTCTTTTGATGTGAACGGGTGTCTTTTCCCAATTGTTTCTGAAAAATTAAATTGTGAATTCTGTGTTACATTAAAATGATTATGATGCTTCATGTAACTATTTCAAACTTACTGAAAGAAATCTTCCACTTTCATAGGATGTATTAACCACTCAAACATAGAGTGACTGGTCTTTAACGGATTCTCATAGCTTTCTTCGCTTACTTTACTTCTTGTGCAAATACTCTGTTGTTCATCTTTTTTTATTATCTTTCTGCTTTTATTCTGTTTTTGTGTAACTTGTTTCATTTTTGCAACACCCTTATTTATTGTCAAAAGAGAATTTTTTAATTTCTTTTTCGGTTCCTTCACCTTTAAATTAGTAGTTTCCATTATCTTATTATTTTTCCTATTGAGTATTGGTTTTTGAATTACTTTATTTTTCGTAGAAGTAACAGAAGAACTAGTTTTCTTGGATATTATGTTATTCTTTTTATTTGCTTTTTGAATTTTATTCGCAGGAACTTTTGTTTGTTGAACAGTTTTCTGTACAGTTGCTTGCCTCGTTTTTCCTTGTAATTCAAGTTTAGTATTATTCTTTGAAACTACTTTCTTCACAGGGGAAACATTCCTTCCTTTGAACTTTTTTGATTTCGAAGATAGTTCTACATTTTTACGTTTCGTAGCATACACAGCAAATGCTGATACTGGTTCACGACATTTAAGCATCTACATGAACAAAGACACGAAAAACTGCTAAGTTATAAACTTTTAATTAATATGCAGAAAAATTGAAATAGTATCAACTCATTGTTGTAATACACAACTTTAAATTATGTTATGTACATATATAAATTTAATAATAAAAATGTAAAGAATATACACTAAATTCCCAGAAGTACATAATTTGGTATAACTAACACAATCATTTGTAATATACTAATAATATATGAATTTTAACATAGAATATAAGCGGCAAGTTTTAAGGTTAGTTTTCAGTATTTTCCCAATATATTAATAAAACACATTTTTTACAATTACCGTGAAAAATATTAGACAATATACAGTATACAATATATTCCAATTAAATGTGATAATTATTTAACACAGTTACTGTTATAAATCTTTCAGCTTGAATTTATCTTAGTTCTAACACGTGTAGCCGACTGCATATCATATTGAAAATATTACACACCACGGTTAAATCGACATAGTGCTCAATTCACATTTGTTTATTATTAAATATCATCAGGGGTATAATTAAATATATTCAATACGAAATCTAACTTTTTAGTAGTAAATATTAAAATTAAATGAGTATGTTCCCTGGCGGGACTCTCTTTCAATATTTTATGAACTCCGACATGGTGTCTTAGGAAAGCAATTCCATTTATTATCGATTTGAAAGATATAAACGAACTACAACGCCATTATTTAAGTTAAATTATTATCGTAGAGCACTTTATGTGCGTCGGTGAAATACAGAAATCGTTTATTTTACAAAAAAAACAATTTTGTATTTCGTTAATTTCGGCGAACACCGCCAAATGGCGCTAAAAATATTGTTTTCAAAGCGTGCGTTAGCATAAAATTAAGAATATATAGAAAATAGATTGCAAAACATTCTCGTTTCATTAAATGAACTATTTTAGAATAAATAAAGTAATTTAGTATAAAAATACAGTCTTTGATAATTTGATAAACTTTATTTTTCAGAAAAAAATAAAAATAAAATACTTTCAGCATTAATATACTCTGCTTGCTTAGGTGTAATATTACTGTTCTTCTGTTCTTGTAATGTGTTAGATTATAACGTAAAATTTTATTCATTTTTCAATCATTCTTTTGGGAGTCGAATCCGATATTAATTGAAAAATCAGATTTCCATCTCCCATAGATAGAACCGTATGTTCCATCCAAAGCGAAAATCATGATGTTCCTTTTTACAAAGGAACAAAATCCAATGTATAATTGGTCGCAAATCAAATTACTAATACATCACATTCCGTGTTTATGTATTAGGCAATACTCTGTATCATATCCATATCAATTTTTGAGAAGAATTGGGATTGTGCGAAACATTTTTATTCTCACAACTTAATATATTACATGGAGTCCAGTTTTGAAGCGAGAAACAGACGCCACACTGTGTTAAAATGAAGTAGTACATTTATTTGTACACAAACATCAAATGACCTATTATACATATATTGCCACGCTATTCTCTTTATCTTCTGAAGTATGTTCTACAAACAAGTGCAAATATTCTGTCTCTAGGGAAAATGGTGGCCAAAGAAAACATCCACCAAAATACCACCACATTGACACGTACTTAGCCTAATTTACGAGAATCGGTAAGAAATAAAGTATTCTAAAATAAGTACTCTCTTTTTAAAGCAAGCTGGTTCGTTTTATAGCAAGAAATGAATAATACGATAATCCCGTTAGATGGCGGCATATAAGACAGAAACCTTTAGGCTAACTAGGATTAATCTAAGAATGGTAAAAAATTGACAATGGTTTGGTCAAGTCAAAACATTCCGATGTTAATTACTCTTGCTCTCCGATGTAATTCGATTCATATTATAGTCAATAAATCTAATAAAATCAACTATATTAATTGAATTGAACAGAAAACGATACTCGTGGCGCCATCTAGCGGCAGTGTGTGGGAACTAATGAAACTGCAGTTTCAAAACCGTGTAGTTCACCCTGTTCGCCGGAGAGATGGCGACACTGGTTCCATTTTTGTAAAAATGCAATTATTATTGATTTTATTGATTAATATGCTACATATTCATTATATATTTGTTAATATTGATTTTAAACTGTCTGCAATATATTCCGTGGGTCCGAAGATGCGGATTATGTGCTCAAAACAGTTCCCACATTATACTGTGTCTCGTCGATGATATAGGGAATGACATAAGATTGACAACAAATTTTCTTTCTAGTCGTTAAAAATCATTCTCAAAGATATCCTCTTTTGCAAAAAAGAGTTTATTTGCAAAATTTGGTCGATATCGAAGCATGACGGTTTTCTGAAGTTTCGGCCAAAATTTATTGACCAGTTTAATATCATTTCCTACCTCATCAACGCAGGATAACATTACGATATTACTTGAAATATTTCCGGTAACACTGCAATTTAAATTAATTTGATTTAAAAAAAATTTTTCTGTTGTACCAGTTTCTTAGTTCATCGTTAGATGGCGAGAGCGGTTCTATTTTTAAATGGCGGGCTGTTATAAAATTAAAAAACATCTAAAAATAACTAGTATACTTTCCTCTTATTCAATTGATTACTTTACACGAACATATATTACGTGACAAAACTGCAGGATTATAACAATGAAAATGAAAGAATAAAAGAGTTAAGTGCAAATTATATACTATAATAAAAATTATATTTATCTTACCAAAAGGTACAAAATTTAGTAAACCATACAAGTAACAATTTTGTACTGCATTTAGTTCTCTAATCATGACTTAAAGTACAAGCTGTAATTATAATCATATATTTTAGTGATTTTAATCTTTTATTGATAATAAAGATGACTTAATCTTTTATTGGTAATAATCGGTCTTAAAATTTAACTTCTATATTATATTTATTCCTTAAAATTGATTCTTTTTTATAGAGCAATAAATATGTGTATTAAGTTCTTATTAAATACTCCCATGACAAAATTGTAATCGAATACAATATAATTAAAAAACAAAAAGAAAATAAACTTCTTAGATTCTAGATAATTTTTAGCCTTGTTAGATTAACCTTCAGATCACAGAACCTATTTTTGAAACATAAACAATAGAGTGGAGTCACTAGAGTTCTGCAGTATAAAATTGCAGAAATAGATTTTTAATATTAGTATTTTAATATTACGTACGATTGTATCTGTAAGATTAAAATTCAAAATATTTATTTCGACGTAAATAACAAATTTTGGTGAACCTCCAAAACCTCCCTGTTCGGAATTTAAAGATTAAGAAGGATTTCATGATATAAAAAACCGTGATATAACAGTACATGTAATTTATAAAAGTATTGCTACCTGTATCCCTCTGGCGGTGAATAAAAGTAATGTACCACTTTATTTTTGCATAATATAATTATAAACTAAATGATAACATTGTACATCATTTTCATGATCACAATCAAGGTTATGTAAATTCTCACGTTTGTTTTTTATAAAGATAATACGTTTATACGTGCATTTATCATTATTATATGAACAAATAAAATAGAAGAATGTTTATCAGAATACTCTTCAAAATATTCCTCCTATTTCTTCTATGCTTCTTGATGCACCATTTTCTTCAATCAAAGTTGACTATTATTCGAACGATCTTCAACTACAATTTTCAAACAAAAGACAAAATTCGAAGATAACTTTTTTTTCGAATAAAAATATATTCCATTTAGAATAACCTTCGACTCTACTTTTATTTCGAATATCTTCGTTTAATTCTAATATTATTTTAAAAAACAATTAACGGTTGTTATCGAATATCCACGATTATAAAGATTATTCGTGTAACGTGCGACTCTGCTATCGTCCATCAATGATATTAATTGTTCGAAAAATGTTTGACAAATAATCGAAGTATCAGCAGGAAAGTCGTCAGATTAGTTTCTGCTTCGCCAGATGGCAGAACAACGATTACCTGTTATCTGAACTTTTACCTGAATAGCTGTGGCATCAGGGACCAACCAACCAATGGGCGGCCATGGTTCTGTAGGGCCCCGGGTAACCCCCCTACCACTTCATCCTGGTTGCCTGGCTCGAGTGCAACAGATTACATAGTTCAGAAATTCGTTCGCTGTAAGCAGGAAAACGGCTTCTACACAGTGTCAGCTTTCGACGTTGCTTTTAATGCATCTACGTCACGTTAGTGCAATACGTACGCGCGCGTTAGACTGCTAATATCCGTAGAATATTCACCGACGGAAACGAAAACAGGTGAGCAATGTAGATCCATTAAACGCCTCTTATCGCCGAACCAATCTCGATGACCATTTAAAATGGCATCGACTAAGTTCCGACGATCTTCGTTTTATGACCGACTAACGAATTCACGTTGAATCGATCGATCCTCCGAGTCTCGCGAACTTCGATATTTATTTCTTTTACGCAGTGACTGTTTCTTGAATATTCGTCCTATTTCTATCGGGGACTGCCTGAACCGTGCTTCACGATTAAGGTCACATGACTGCAATGTGCGTGTTTCTGCCATGTTCGATGAACAAATACTGCAGAATTCTTTATGAATTGAAATTATTTGTTCAATGTAGAAAGTTTGATAGTTCCAGTGGAATTTTGTGATTTATAAATTATTGTTTTATTTCACTTTATATCTGTTTTTAAGTTCACTTTACTTGAACCTCTTGTACATGAATTTTGAACCAAACATAATTGCAGAATATAACAAATTCCATGTGAGGACATTGCAAACAAAATGGATGAATTTAGTCAACAATTGTGTAGTCGTAAAATTTTACTGTACTTTTTGTCATTGCAAATTTTGAAAGAACGTACTTACAACTTCTAAGAGTTTACAGTTAGATCGTACAATTTAAAATATGTAACGATAGTTGCTAAATTTGTACACCTTTTAGTTTAGTTGATCTTATGTAAATTCATTGTTGGAAGTTAATGATGCGTGTTGAAACGTAATCGAAGGACGAGTAAATAAATTCGCATTAACACATGTGGCAACATGGCGATGCTTGAAATTGTTTGTTGTTACAATTATTACTTGAAAGATGCAACAGAATGAGCTTGCTTGAAATTATTGTTGGCCACGAATATACGATGAGTGTTTCATACCTTTGCGTATCAGAGGCGATAGATTAGCGTATTTTTGCGTCCTCATTGGCGCCGAACAACTACGAAACAATGAAACCGATAAGAGTAGAAGGCAAGGTAGCATTTTGTACCGAACATCCAAGACAGTTTAAAAGCATTTGTCTTATCTAAATTCCAGATGTGTTAAACTTTCCAGAATATTCTCAAGAGGTTATAACATTCTAAAAAATGTTGAATTTTTATACAAAGTAGCATTGCACATTCTACCAACTTATCTAGTTTACTGTATTTTCCTTGTTTCTTTTATACGTAATTTGCAGTATTATATAACTCACTTAAAATAGAAAGAAATTTCGTTTATTGTTTGTGTTATCACTCGTGAAAAATTGTTATATATAAATATATGTGTCAGGTGTATATTTTATTGTGACATTATCGTGGACAAAGAGTTCATTGTTTGCAAAGGACGACACGATATACACAAACCAGTTTCTAAAAATAAATGCACCAAAATGAAAAATCGTTGATTCTAAGAACGTGAAGCAGTGGTATACCGGCATTAATATTAATATAAAGCAGAATGTTTTTACGTAAGCAACGCACCATGCTGTCGCCACATTATGGGCACACATACGTGCACATAAAGGCAGTAGTGATGTGTGGGACACTAGAGAACGATTTAAAAGCGGCCTGACAGTCCAAGCTAATCCAACCGAGAAAACAGATCTATTGAGTGTGCTTCTGCTGCACTCGTGACAAGAGATGTTTTTATTCCGACGTTAAATCATTTCAAGATTAAAGGACCCTAGATTTTCATCCCATAAGAACTACAAACATTCATATAAGAGGCGCTTAACCTTTAAGTACAGTGGTTTAAAAATGCAATTTACATGATATATTTCATGTTTTTTAATATATTAATTCTTTCATCATTTTTATTTTTAAATATTTACTGAGGCAATCTTAATGTAGAATAGTAACTAGTTTCTTCAGTAACGTACACCGTTAGCTTTGTGTAAAGAAAATATATGCATACCTTTATCATTCATATCTACTTCTATTTAAACTTCAAACTTAACTTGACCCAAATAAGTAATTATATTATTCAAATTTATATATTCTTATTTAAATTTCTAACATAACGCAAAGCAGAAATAATGAGATGTTAAGGATTGGAGTACCAGGTTAGGTGAGGTTAGGTTATGTCACTCTAATTTAGGTTAGGTTTTATTACTCAAGTCTGTTAGGTTAGATAAGGTTCAAAGTTTATTCGGTGAGACTTAGTTTTATGACCCAGAGTTATTAGATTAGGTTAGATAGTATCGTTTAGATGCATCGTGTTGGGTATAGTCTAGGGTTAAGTTAGGTTAGATAAGATTAACGTTGTTAGGTTAAGTAACGTTAAGATAGGTCATTACTTCAGGTTCATTTAGGTTAATACGTGAGGTTATTTTATTAGGTTACGTTTATTAGGCTAGCTTTTGTCATTTCAATCTGTTTATTGTTATTTATACTTTAAATATGATCTACAAAATTATCCGTCATATTCTGTTTCAGTCATTTATTCATTTTTATGACGTCTTAACAATCGATACCATTTCGAATTAAATTAAATTAGCACATTGTTAAGAGTCTTTGTGTATTTTAAATTTTTCAATGAAATATTTTTAATTTTTCAATTACTCAGTATGTAAACAAAAGGATAACTCTTGTGTACAGTAACAGAATAGTAGAATAGACAAATTTTGTCATTGCACCTGAATGTTAAATTAAAGATATTGCACATATTTTTATAAAGTCAGCTGTCGTCTGGCATCTTATCTCGTAGCGCCTCCAAGTAATGTAATAGCGTTGGAATGTTTGCTTCTCTAATTACAGTGTTCAACACATTCTCCTTTTTGAACTTTTAGCCTTCAACAGATGTTTTATAAAGCACAAACCATGACCTCAAAAAGCTTGAGAGCGCTAATTTATTTATATTCAACAATGGTGTAAATAATTAGCTTCAAGTTTCTTGTATATAAATAGCAAGTTAAAATATACTAACAATTTTCACTCTCAAATTTCTGTATTATCAAATTCACAAAATTTTGTGAGGAAAAATTTCTATACTCTCAAATTTTAAAGCTCTCAAATTCTAAAGTTCTCAAATTCCTAAATTCTCAAATTGTAAACTTGTAAAATTGTAAAATTCTCAAATTCGAATATTCTTAAATTCCAAAGCTCTCAAATTCCAAAATTCTCAAATTCCAATATTCTCAAATTTCAAAATTCTCAAATTCCATTATTCTCAAATTTCAAAATTCTCAAATTTCAATATTCTCAAATTCGAATATTCTTAAATTCCAAAAGTCTCAAATTCCAAAATTCTCAAATTCCAAAGCTCTCAAATTCCAAAATTCTCAAATTCCAAAGCTCTCAAATTCCAAAGCTCTCAAATTTCAAAATTCTCAAATTCCATTATTCTCAAATTTCAAAATTCTCAAATTTCAAAGCTCTCAAATTCCAAAATTCTCAAATTCCAAAATCCTCAAATTCCAAAATTCTCATATTCCAAAATCTACAAATTCCTAAAGTCTTAAATTCTCAAGTTCCCAAATTTTCCAACTCTCAAGTCCCCAATTTCTCAAATTCTTAATATCCTAAATCTCCAAATCCTCAAATTCCCAAAATTTCTAAATTCTCAAAGCTCAACAATTTTAAAAGCTTAACATTCTGTACCTGCAAATTTCCAACAGATCCTACATTTCCAGATCGCCAAATTCCTACATCTATAGACGTAGAAATACATATAAAAGCTGATAAATTTGTGTATCAGAATCCACGCGAGTGTTGCGGTCCCACGTCGCCATTTTCCCTAGGGGAACGCGATGCCCGATGCTGTACATGCCACGGTGTCTAAACATAGAATGATAGACGTGTCCATGTAAACCTTGGGTATCTAAAAAACAGGCTATTCAATGTTCCGTAATTTCAATCTTGTTCTGATACTTTCCGTCGAGATCAGAAACGATCGTTTCTGGCCCCTGAATGAATAAGTACCGAGTGGAAGAGCCGGTTCGCCAGATGCTTCGATTATCTTCTTTTTTTTTTTATCTCTCCCTTCGCTTTTTCTTTCAGCAACAAACACGATACTTCTCTCAATCGTGGAAAATAAAATTCTTTTTTGTGCGCAGTACATTCAAAGTTCACGTGTTATTGTTCATCGATGAATAATACAAGATATCATAAGTGTCGCATTTGCGACTAAATAAACCACCGCACTTATAGAGCGTATATTATTGATTAACCCCTCCGTGCTTCACACGACCAATAATAATTTTATCGCATATAAATTACCATCATTTTCAGGGGACAGGGTTGTAACTTATCCGATAGAACAGTGCATTGAAAATTGGTACAATAAGCTTTGATAGACTTTTATAAGCCAAAGCTTGTACGAAAATTTTGTGTGGATATTCAACTTTTTAGATGTTTGGCCACCTTTTTTGTATTGACGAATTCTTTATTTAACGGAGCTCGTTAACATTTTATTACAGTGCTAACTGGTTTATTATATTTTGACGAATCCATAGATCAGGTTCTCAATAAAACAGAGTTGTATTATTAACTAGTTATATATGGAAGAGAAATAACCGGGCAATTTCGACAGAAGTATCCCCACATGAAGGACTTCATCGAATTTATTTAAATAAATTATTATGACTATTGTTAAAAATTACTTCACAAATTTGTAATATTCCAACGTTAAACATGTTTTATAATAATAACATATAAAAAATTGCAATTTTGAAAAGACTAAAATGGTCTTCAAGTACAAAAATGCAGTACAAAATTCAGTAGCCCTAATTTAACTTAAAATTATGAAAAAAATCATAAGTGTGAACAGGGTTAAAAAATAGTTTTTGTTAATCAAATCACTCTAGTTTGTGTACGCGTTGATGGGTTAGGTTATTAGAAGTTTAAATAGGATATTAGTTTAAATGGCAGAAGGAAGCTGCTATAACTTATACATAGGTGTGTTTCCTGGCAGTGGTGCGTAGTTAAGGGTTAAAATTTCCACTTACTGCTTTGCATAACTGGTATGATATTAATGCTATTTAAAATTAAGATTTATGTATTTCTTTTTCCTTCGCTTATTCGATCCTATTGAATTGATGTTCATGGTGCTGATCATCGGTGACTCCCATGGCGGCACCGTGTGAACCCCTGTCGGTTATCGGTGGCCAAAATGGCGGGCGCATGTATTAAAAGCTAGTTTTATTTTCGGGTATAATTGTGCTACAAAAACGATACGTGTATGTATTATATCGAGGCGTGTATCTTAACATTAGATTTACAAAACGTATTAAGAAATTTTGATAAAAATGTATGTCAACTTTCGTCAAGCTAAAGAATGTCTTAGGCATTTCACATATCATCCCCAATTTACTTATTCCTCTACTTTAGTTCAAATTTAAATGTGACCACCAAATGTCCGTAAACCTAATGTTAAATGAACAAGATTTCTAGGTTTATTTTTAAGAATAAGGATTCTTAGATGTCTGTGGATCTATATTGTTAATCCCTATATCCATAGATTCCCATATTTCGATATCTCTAGACAGTTATATCTCTAGTAAAAACAATAATGTTATTGCGTGTTATCTGGTCACATATTTATTTAGAACAATCTGTAATGTCAATTTTGTGGCGCCTCTGTTATAATATGGACACCGTACTGGAGTATGTACACGTGTGTATAGTGAATTTTTTTAGGGAAAATGGCAGCTTAAAGGAAAAATACACCACTTTGTTTTTGGCGTTTTAAAAAATTTGTGGACTTAAATATTGAAATTTGGCAATTTAGGGATCTGAAAATTAGGAAATTTGACGATTAGAAAATTTGGGGTTTTCACAGTTGAAGATTTAGGGAATTTGGAAATTTGAAATTTTAGAAATTTGAAGATTAGAAAATTTCGGGTTTTTACAGTTGAAGATTTGGGGAATTTAGAAATTTGGGGTTTTAAGAAGTTTGGAAATTTGAAATTTTAGAAATTTGAAAATTAGGAAATTTGAGGTTCTAGCAGTTGAAGATTTGGGGAATTTGGAAATTTGGGGTTTTAAGAAATTTGGAAATTTAGAAATTTGAAAATTAGGAAATTTGAGGTTCTAACAGTTGAAGATTTAGGGAATTTGGAAATTTGAAATTTTAGAAATTTGAAGATTAGAAAATTTGAGGTTCTAGAAGTTGAAGATCTGAGAAATTTGGAAATTTGGGGTTTTAAGAAATTTAGAAATTTGGGATTTTAAAAAATTTGAAGATATGGTTAAAAATTTGAGAATGTAGGAAATTCCTGAGTATAGAAATTTGACAATTCGCAGTTTATGAATTTGAAAGAAAAGGAATAATATTCGCAAATGCCAACTTACCAGATGTACCTAGCACAAACATCACATTACAAATTATTTCAATGTTAATTGTGATAAAAGTCCCAGTTTACTAATATAGCGATTATAACAAAAGTAAAAAGTGAATCATTTCTTAGAAACGTTTATTTCTAAGAAAATTCACATCCATTGAAATGTTGACACATTTCTCTGACGATAATGTACTTTGAAGAACAATTTCATTGTCTTCCACTTTTGTAGACATTAGTTGTGTAAGGAAACCATACTAATCTTAAAGAGACCAAGGAAAATCGTCAAGTTATGAAAATTCTCAGAAAATGTTAATAATGTGTAACATTTACTTGAATTTTCAAGAAGTAAAGTCGAATGAATGACCTGGAAACTCGTATGAGTTTAATAACCCTTTCGATAAAAAAATTAGAAAGCTGTATCAAAATTGCAAATGCTTTTATCTCTAATTAAATAGTTTCTTTACCAACAATATTAATTCATATTTGATCCGAGGTTTATAAATATTGCTTCTAGTAATAAAAAATTCTGAAAACGTACAAAGTTTCCTATCGCTGTTAAACGCCACCTGATATAACTGATGTATGAGAAAGATAAATGATAGGAAGAAATAAATATTGAAATGAATTGAAATTGAGATTGAATAAAAGTTTAAACAACATTTATAAAGTTAAAGTTCATTTGACACTTGTATAATCATGTAATTATAGTATCAGTTAACTATACATAGCGTGGCGATATGCAGCACGGTGATATACCGAGAGTTTCATCCATTTTTCTCTGATTAAATTAATATTTATTTAAATATTAATATAAAGTTAGGTAAACATTTTTCATTTAGCTCTCTATAAAGTTTAATGTTAATAAACATAAAATTAATGTTATTTCAATAATGTATTCATGAAATAAAAATGAACTTGAAGGATTTGATAAACAAGTATATTATTTTAATTTAAAATTGAACATTAAACATTCCATAAATTTTTTAATTTGATAATTTAATACCGCTTTGTATATTTCGAAAGTGCATTTTTATTGAAAAATTTAAATTAACGCAATATGTCGAAATTCGTTAAAAAAATAAAGAATGATATATAAAAAGTAGCAGTCGAAATTCGAGGAAAATTGTGTCACAAAACAGAATAGAAAGTTTGAGTAACAGATTTGGTATAAGAGTACAGGTTTGTGTTTAATAAATCATGGAAAGTGTGCGGAAAAGTGCAAATTACGAGCTCAAACAGAGAATATAAAGACTTAAAAGAGTAATGGCGTCGTTTCAGATAAAATACGTTATCAGTACGCTTGTGATAAATTCTGATAAGACAAGACTGTAAAAAACCTGGCCTGTGATAAAACAAAGGTAACGGTGTACTAGCGGAAAGGTTAAACGAAACACTGAACGTACGTTATCTCCTCGCGAAAATGAAACGGGACTAATTAATTAGGCTCCGCTAAAAATAAATATCATTCCTTCCGTAATCTTGTAATCGTAAGAAATTTTTATTATTTCATAATTTAATGTTTGATCTTGAATTAAATTCAACTTCAGTTTTGTTATAAATAAAATAAACACATTTATTATTTATAGTACATACAACAGGTATAACAATTTTTAATACATATATTGTAACAAATATATGTTGTAAAATCTGATAGTGAAAATTACACTCTGTATAGTAAATTCTATAGTCTACTCGTATTATATTGCCACGCTTTATATTGCCTTCACATATATTTTCACGTTGTTTCTCATCGTTCAAACAATAAAGTTTGAAGCTCGAACAATAAAGTTGATTTTTCCCAAAAAATGGAAATATTTATTATAATTAAAGTTCTTAAATTTTATTGTATTAATGTATACACAATTCTTTCTTTTAATGAAAGGTTCAAGAAAAATAAGTTTTGCAGGGGTTAAGAAAGAACATCGGTGCAGTGAACTCTTCATTAATTAATGATTTCATAATGATTGGCAATCACCGTTTTTAATTTTACCAATAATGACTTAAAATTTACACGTCATTCCGTTTCATTCAGCGTGGTAATTAATTATTCCGAATGACCATGTGAAACGATAAAGTGAAATAAGGCCGAGCATTTACTACCCGTAACGTCTTGTTATTAATTATGAATGCAACTGTGATGTGTTACATAAGTGTTGATTACGATGCAGAAGCGTTTATGCGACGGAACAGGATCAGCAAGATGCACCGAAAAGGGAAACCAAAGATGGCGCCCGATACACTAGTTATCTTACAACACTGTTCATCCATTTTGATATAACTTTTTCTAACGAATCTAACGAAATAAAACATATTTGACAGTTTTTGTGAATACTTATTTAATATTTAGTTCGTTGATTTTTATAAATAAATAGTAAATTATTTAATAATGCTAAGATAGCTGTGGTAGCGAAGGTGGTAAAGTCATACGTGTTCAACCACTGCAACGCGAGTTCAAATCCCCTCACGGTCAATAATTTTTTTTTTATATATTCATTTTATCTTTTATTTTTTGACTACAGATTTCTTTAAATTAATTTATTTTAATTGTGAATATTTACCATGTATAACATATGTTTCTGTGATATGTGCCTATATTGCAGACAATACAATCACAATTAATTAAAATCATCCTTTTATCTTTATAAGAGGAAAACAAAGACAAAAAATATATAGTATAAATATATCTATAAAAAACAAACTGAACAATAACAAAAATAATAAAGAAAGCAATACATTTTTATTTGAAACGTGCCAGAAGAGGCACGTGCAAAAATTTTGCTGGCATATCAAAGATATCTCTTTGTAAGTTTACACATTATTCAAATTTTTCTTCTTTGATTATTGCAATATGCACAATTTTTTCTTTTTGCATGGAAGTATGCAATTGTTTATATTAATCGATACACTAATACTCTTTAAATGACGTATTCATTCTTGGAACAAGAAAATCATTCTTCCAGAAATTGATTTTATTCCCAGATTAGATAATTGATATTTATTTGTAAACAATGTGCATGTTTCGAGTTTATAAATTTTATATTAATCTGTACACTTGTTACAATTTTGCAATAATTTATTTTCTTACATATGTACGAGTATTTACACGTAGTTTAATAAAATTATTTATTGTATGTAAAAAAGATTTGCACTAGAATAAAACAACGTGTAAACCTTGTTGTTTAATGTTTAAGCTTGTCCAATAGTGAGAGGATAATAATAGTTATAGATTTATTAAAAATCAAATTTTTCATGAAAACCAGAAAATACCATTTTAGTACTAAAATAAATAATTTTCGTACTTTATTAATATTTATTAAGTTTGAAATATTCGCAAACCATGTTCACTGACATTTAAAAATTTTAAATGTATAACATGTTTAAAATTTGCATACATGTACATAAAGAATGTTCATCACCGTAATCGATAAATTATTAATCACTGGCAGTAATGATATTTTATTGTGTAGTACGTAATTTGAAGCAATAAACTACTGTCTTACGAAATGATCGCTTTTACTGTTATCGATACACCAGATTGCGGCCATAGCGTTATGATAGTGTTATGTTGGCCAGTAATATTTCTTAGTACATAGAGAGTGTCATTCGAGCCGGTTGATTTCACAATAAATCACCTAACGGTCTTACTGGGATTCAATCGAATCGATATATGATTCCAAGTTGGAAAATGCTACAGGCCTTGTATCGAAGACGGACGGTGCTTTATTTAACCATCCAACGCACGCTGACGGAATGAATGCTTTTTTTTTCTACGGTATGGAATGTTGTCTTGCTTGGCAAGAAATAATTGATCACAATGATCTTTGTCTTCCGCTTGAAATCTCGCCAGGTGTATTCTTTCTTTTCAGCCACGTGTAACCAAACAATTGATAAAATATAGCAATTTTATTTGACCAAGGTATCTTTACTTTCCTGATAAAGAAAATAATCGTCGCTCTCTTGATAAACAGTTGCAATGATTTTTGTCGTTAAAGAAAATAACGAAATTACTTAGACCCTGTCCGAGACCAAAGTAAATACACTTTCTTAGCAGGTAATCGTTGCATTACCCGTATTATTCATAGACAAACTACTTTTATTATATGATCAAAGCTTTAGGGACAATCGATATAAATCTAAACAATCAATCAAATCGAAGAAAATAATTTTCATTGCAGTCTGAGAGTGAGTCTGAACAGTCTGAAAAATTGTAAATGTTAAAAAATTGTAGAAATGATTTGTGAAGAAGTTGAAATTTTCAAACAACTGCGTGTCAGTTTGTTAGAATTTATCGTGAAGTGTAGGACTTGAACACTGTAGGTGGGCTAACAGCGTGTTCGAAAATGCCAATCCCGAGATTTACAGATTCTTCCTGAAACTGACCAGCCGGTGGCCCCCTTTCTTTACGGGTCTATGCCAACAAAATTGGAATGGAAAAGCAGAAGGGACCACCTGCGTTATGGTCGGGGACAGGTAACTCTACCTGGCTTTAACCGGCCAGATTTTTCGAGAGTCGAACAAAGAGGCCCAACTGGCACTCGTGCACCCTACGACTTAAACCCACCTTCCACCTCTTCGTGCGGTATTCACACGCATACCTGGTCGCTTCAGTGTCCGGTTCTCTTAAACTGCATTCTATCCGCGATGGTCCCAGCTATTTGCTGTTTAACCAGCCATACCTAGCGTGCCCCTTGATACAAGGAAAAATAGATTTTCCTCGTTGCCGACTTTCCTTTCGATTTTGCTTTCTTGTTCCATTGACCTGGGAATATACAAATATCTTTCCTCTGAACTTTACTGTTTGTCCTCGCGATTCTTTCTGGAGAAACTGTGCAGATTATTCAGTTTTGTTTAGGTTTTTTGAGGGTTTTTATACAAAGCATTCATAGTGAAGAAATGATCAGAATTCGAATTTTTTCACGCAGTGAAAAGTAAAAATTTAACAACTTGTTAATTGGGGACTTTAGTCATTTTTTATATTTAAGTTAAATATTTAAAGAAATTTATTTTTAAGTCAAATCTTTAAGATCTATTTTTAAGTCAAATAGGAAGATTTATTTTTAAGGTAAACATTCAGGAAGACTTTCATATTTAGTAATTTTTAAGTGTTTGGTAGTTTTTAAATTTACAAATTCAGAAAATGATGTGCATATTATGATTCTTTTCTTCGCATCCAACATTATCTATATTGCATCGAATATTATTCACCTTAGAATGAAATTATGCGTGTCTGATAAGTTGGCAGACGAACAGCATTGCTTCCGCACTGTCAGCTTATCAAAGTATGATATTGGAAAGTATAAATCTCACGTATTCCGAATCGCTCGAAATTGTTATCAGAAATAAAATGATCTGAATTAAGTATTAATTAACAGTGAACAACGATACACGACATTCTATTTACGTCAAAAGACACGTATCAAGTTATCGTGCAATGTGTCTGTACCTAATCTGTGTTATTGAAGTAGTACTTTTCTGAATCATTCAATTTTATCATGTACCATAAATGCTACCACGATAATTAATTTTGCAAAAATTGTATTTGAAAAATTTTACACAAATAAGTCATTGTGGTGTAATATATTCAAAGAAACGAATTGAAAAATAAAGGATTTTCGAATTTTTTAAAATTAATACGTCGTTCTTAGAAATTCAGAATTATGAATTAACTAAAATTACCCATTGATTAAAACTTAAGATATGTTATGCTGGTACAAAAAGGTTTTGAACGATGCCCAATTTTGGAACTTGCTATGACTACATTTACGCCCTCGCATGTTTTGAAAAGCAGTGATTTCAATGCCACAAACAAGGTTTCTGTATAAACGTTCAAAAATTGTTGACTATGTAGAACTTTTATTTTGAAATTTAGTGCGCAACAGTAGGCGATCGAGGATCGAAGTGGAAGGTCCGGAAAGATGGAGAAAATAGAGGCTTCTTGGATCGATTACTCGAAGGCGTTTTTGTTTGTAGTATAGATGGCTGCACTTTCGCTTCTTAAACCGGTCGTGATCGCGGTCACTTAGCTATGTATACAGGAAAAACTATACAATTTTTTTATTCTTGTCAGGCTTATTGAGTTAGAAAATTGTTCAAAGCTATTTGAGATTTAAGCATTAACAGATATTTACACTTACTATATTTTGCACAATGTTCCACATTGTAATCTATTATAATTTGTTATTTAACTAAAATACGTTTTGTTTAATCATCAAATGTATACAAATATTTTGTGGAATTAAAAAGAATTAACAAAATCTGGTTCCTGTATCAATTATTTAAATACCTTTATTTTTATCAAGAATAATCCATTATAATAAAAGTAAATAATTTTATTTCAAGTATTTAAGTATAGTTAAATAATTGAAATTTCTTATTTTATTTAAACTTAACAGTTAGATAATGCAAGAATTAATTGTATGAAATTATTTATTCTTAAAATTGTTATCATTTGTCAAATTTAAATTAATATTAGAATAAAAGCATAAAAAATATCTAATTTTTATTACAATGCAAATATTGTTGCTAAAATTATGTAACATAATATGCAGCTATTACTTTATTTAGTATTACTATATCATAAATTACAAACGAATTTTCTTGGTTGCAGGAAAGATGAAGGTTATAGTAGCGCTGCTACTAACAACCTTCTTGTGTGAAGTGCTGTCCACGGACAATAATGGGTCTTCTAATGGAACACAGGCATCATTTACTATCAGAAACGATCATAATGTGAACGTAACCACAGAACTGCCGATGACATCAAATACTACATCGGCGAAGGGATATACCACTGTAATTGTAGCAAATTTACATTCAAATAAAACATCCTCGCCTGTCGATGAAAGGGTAACATCAAAATCGAAATTGGACGATGATTTTCTGCTTTTGAAACCTTTTTTAAACCCTAAGGACATGCTCTTGCAAGAACTTCATACTTTGGACGAGGAAGCTTCTAATGCTAAGGTGATGCTTGTTTAAAGGACATTGGAAGAAATTGATCGATGTATCTCTTGTCAAGGAAAACTTCTTATAAAATACGTTTCTATTTTAAGAAATTCGTCGAGAATTAAGTATTTGTGTACCTAATAGGAATTGAGAAATAATTCTGGGAATTCTAAACTGCTCAACAATTTTAAGTTGACTTTTATTTTGTGTTTACATAAAAGACAGAACTAAAACTTAGGTAGAGATACGTAATGCGCATGCGTTGTACCATACGCATGCGCATTACGCTGTAGTAACACTTGAAACTTAAGTAGTCAGGACTGGATTTTTAGCAACTGCTTGGCACTTCGAAAGATTTACTGTCAAAAAATATGATTTCAATGAAAGAGAAATGTTTTTATTATTATTCATCTATTCATGTATTTCAGTTAACATATTTCAACTGGAATTTTTAAAAAATCTATAGAAACGCATTTTGTAAAAAGTTACCGTCGACAGAGATCAAAATTATCCAATTTCTACTACTCTCCTTTCGCGTAGCTATATGTCCGCTTGCTTTGTTGGCACAACCACCAAAAGTTGTAAATTATACTGTGATGTATAAAATGTTTACAAATGTGATCAAATTTTAATTTAAAAAAGCCTAAAATCCAACCCTAATGTTAAATTTGATGTGACAGCTCATTTAATAAACAATTCAATTATGCATTAAAAAATTATTTGTAGATGCAGGCTGAAGTTGCGCAAACGCTTAAAGCGGAAGCTAAAAGAATCAAGACATCAGAACCGGTGACAGCAAAACTTTCAACCGGGAAACTCGACTTTGTCAGCACGACGGAGGATAGCACTATAAAGAAGTTGCTCACAGCCGACGATGCCCCTTACGTGAGTGATTTAAGCGAAAATGAAGAAGACGAGAGCGATGACGAGTACGACGACGAGGATGAAGACGACGAAGAGAACGACGAGGAGCCTGAGGACGATGAACAAGTGATGACGCAGTGTCCTGATTACTGCAGATGCGCTGGAGAATATGCAGCTGCAACGACTGCAACGTACGCGTTCTTGGCTTTTCATGATAACATTATATAATTTAATTGTTTCCTTTATGGTAACGAAAGATAAACGTAACCGTTGATATCTGCAACTCGGTGATACACGGTACCACTGAAACTATTAGGCTGTTGCATATCAGATGGTCCATTTAAAAATTGTATATTATTATAGCGACAATTTGTCCATAAAATTTGAGGCAATTACAGAGGACAGGGCCTCACCAAGTTCAATGACCTTGACATTTTATCTTATCTTACTAATGCGTTAAAATAGTTTGACTATTAACTCAATTCACTGAAAGTAATTGATAACCAATCTTTTGTATTAGAAACATTATTGAAAGGTTTATACATTCATTGTCATCAAACTTGAAGCTTTAAAATGACGTGACTTGAATGAAATCATGTCAAACTTTGTATCATATTATTTGGAACACATTTTGGTTAATATAATAAGTTTTGATGTGCATCAACCTAATAGTTGTTACTAACTTTGCACGAACCGTAATGTACTGATTAAATACCATATATATGTTTCTTCTTTTGTTCAGATGTACCAAACTTGTGGATGAGCAATCCTTTGGCACTGGTATCGCTCGTTTACGGATAGAAAATGCTGGACAAATTACTCTCGGCCCTCATGCATTTCAATCGCGAGGTCTTCAACAATTGGAATTCATTACGATCACTGACACAAGAATTGTCGAGCTGAATCAAACTGCTTTCGACGACATTCCATATTTGTTCTTCGTTAATTTAACACGCAATGACCTTCAAGAAATTCATCCGAATACCTTCCAAACTAACAAGCAATTGTCTCTGCTTGCTATCTCTGGAAACCCACTGAAACATACACAAGATGCTAAATCATCGAAACATGGTCTATTCGATGCTCCGTCAGTTACCGAATTTGATTTTTCGTTCAACGGTCTAACAAAACTCAAACGCACTGCATTTACAAAAATGCCAAGTCTTACTCACATCAATTTAAGAGGAAACAAATTGAAGGAAATTGATAGCTTAACATTCAGCACGTTAGACTCTCTTGTGGAAGTGGATCTTTCAAATAATTTGTTGAACGACGTTCCTGCCGATCTCTTTTACAACAGCGGAATTCAAACGCTTAGAATTGCCGGTAACATTATATTAATTACAGTGGGTCCCGCTATATGGCCTTGGACAGAACTATAAACTGTAAATTTTTAAATTTGAAATTTGTAATTCGGCCACGTAGCGAGATGACATCATAACCTAAATTTCGAAATGTATATTTCATGGGCATTGTTTTTAGCAAGAATATGTTTCATTTTCAGGAAATAATTTGTCAGTTTTGAATACTTTGAAAGCACAAAAATTAAGATTATTAGATGCATCAAATAACAAAATCAAAATAATAACAAAAGATGATCTTTCCGACGTGCCTCTATTGGATCAATTGATAATTAGTTCGAATGGTTTGAAAAGAATTCATCAACACGCTTTCGATAATCTGAATCAGCTTACTCATTTGGATGTTAGTAACAACAAGTTGACATCCTGGACAGAACATCATTTGAGAAGCAATTCAAGACTACAAGTTTTATTAATGAGCGACAACCCTGAATTAGAAACCCTGCCAGTGTTTAAGACTTATGGTCTTGAGTACGATACTTACAGGTAAAATAGTTTTATCGTTCATGAAATGAGATATGATACCATATATATAATATATATATATGAATAATTAAATATTTATTGCAGCGTATATCGATTTGACTGTGCAAACTGTGGCCTCTATTATCTCGAAGAAACAACCTTCAATGCTATGCCGGCAATAACGCGATTGAATTTGTCTAGAAACCGCTTGACCGGTTTACCAGACGGTCTTCTAAGTCGTCTTTCATCTTTGAGAGTTCTTGATCTTTCCGATAACACAATCAATTCTTTGGATAATAATATGCTCCGTGGTGCTGTTAGTTTAACTAAGATCAGTCTTGCGGGTAATCCTTTGGTTTCATTACAAGTGACACCGTTCCTGAGTGCTCCTGGCCTTACCAAGCTCGACGTGAGCAGATGTGCTTTGGAAAGAGTTTGGAGCGAAGCTAGAATTCCGCTGACTAATCTTCGGTATATCAAATAAAACGCAACTGTAAGAATAGTGTCTCAAAAGTAGTATTACTTATAACGTTATATTTCAGATTCCTGTCAGTTCGCGAAAACCTTCTACGTCGAATTACCGTCGAGGAATTAAAAGCAACTCCGAGAATTGTTAGTTTGGATTTAGCGCGTAATCCTCTTGATTGCGATGACGAGTTTAATGAGGCTGTACAATGGCTTACTGATCATGGTGTAACACCAGTCGAAACTTCAAGGTATTAATTAATATTTAAAATAAAATATGCACTGATCAACGTACCTGTTAATATCAATACACAGTTTAAGTTTAATCTTCGATGATCAAACTTATGATTTAGACTGTTTCTTTACGTTTCGTATGTTATTGCAGATATATTAGTAACTATGGTAACGGTGATAATTACCAAGACTCTGAAGGTATCAGTCAATGGACTGATTTAGCAAAGGTAGTCTGTGATGGTATTAACGATGGCCCACCAGAAAGAGTACTACCACACAAGGAAAAGAAAGTAAAGATCATCCTCGAAGAACTTGATACGTCAGAAAACTCGGATCCTCTTTTAAGAAGCAATTTTGAAAATGATGATGATGTAAGTACAAACTTATAATATCTGTTCGTTATTCCAATTAGCAGTAAAAACGTTAAAAATTATGTTGTTATATGGAACAGTATTATAAAATATTATTACTTACTTAACTTGATGAAAACGAATGAATTTTTGCAACAGGATCTCCTTAAACTGTCAATTGATCATGGAATGAGGTCATCAAACGAGGAAGTTAAAAAGGCCTGGACGACTCAAGATCAAGAATATGAAGATTTCATTCCTGCAGAAAGCATGGAATATCATCCCTGGTATACTAATGCTCTTTGGCCCGTGGTTATCGTAATCATTACAACGTTAATGATTTTGCTACTGACAGTGCATATTGCGATTTATTTGGCGAAACGACGCGGTCGTGGTCCCGTTATTAGACCACCGATGATTCTTCGACAAGGTTTGATCGACAACAAAAACTGCGGTTTAGTTTACAAACCTTTGCAAGAAGAAATCGCTACACCACATGTACCGAAAAGAGGAAGCTTTTATTCCAGTAGTACATTCCACTATGATAAGATCGTACCAGAAAGTGTTTAAATTTGATCAAGGATTCAATCAAACAAGGGGCACTTTGGATGTGGTCAACAACTTTTGAACCTTATAGGCCAGTAAACTGGTTTGGAGAAGTGACGTACATATCAAAATAAAAAGAAAAGAATAAGAATAACATATAAATAAAAATTTCTTATGAAGCATAGAGACTTACCATTCCAAATTTTAAAAACCAGCGCGGGGCACATCTATAGTGTCTCTTGTAAAGGACAGTCTATGTAATTCAGTTTTATCCACATTTTAAAATAAATATTAAAACTGATAAAAAAATATAGAACGTATGTGAAAGAAAAACTAATAGAGTCTGTTTTTTCATGGAAAAAGATTCATAGGCTTTTTTATAAGAATGTGGGAGTAAAAGATACTTAAATACAAATAGTAAGTATAATGACCAATCAAGTGTTAAATGTAGTTGATTAAAAAATTTTATGGATCATGGCAAAGCACGTTTTTCCGAGTGCTTTGTATATTTTTATACGTGTAGGCTTAACAAATTTTTTGATAATGTTTTGGGGGAAAATATGGAAATTGACAGATTTTATACAAAATTTGAATGTCAGTATTCTGCTTTCTTATTAAAATAATAATAATCAGTTCTTATTGAAAATTAAAATAAAATGATAGTAATTTAATTTTATCTGTACATTTAATTATTATTGCATAACTACAATATATTTGCTATTTAATACTTATAGATATTAATGATATCTATTGTTCTATATTAATAATTGTAGTTGGAATGTAGTATTGGATTAAAAATGAAATATTCAAAAGAAAATTGATAAGTATTAATAAGAGTGAAAATTGAAAACAGGGTTTTTAAAGGGCAACATATGTAATCTTATGTTTTGAATTAAAAAAAAAGTTTATTCAGTCACAGTAATATATAGAAACTATAAGACTCATAACTATTAATTACAGTGACAGTAATGTCATGTGCCACGCTCGTTGAAGCCATGAAATTCACATTACTTACGACTAGGTATTGTGCATAGTACTAAGTAAACTAATCTCTCGTAGTATGAGTAGTACATTATTGTGTACTATACATTTATGCTACATGCTGTAAATAATGTATACGTTTAAATAAATCTTTAATTAAAAAAAATAATTCAGTATCTTTCATTTACCTTTATAACTAACATTACAATTCATTCTTTAACGTTCAAACAATGAAGAGAATTTGTTTTAATGTTAAAATAAGAATCAGGTCCATTTACAGTAGTCTCATATAACCATTTTTTGCAGCAATAAATGAACGGTGGTTGCTGATATTTTTGATTATTATTTTTTATATTTTAACTTGACCTAATCATAGCTTTCTGAATGGCATATGTGTAATTGTAAAATATAACAAATTAATATGGCAAATTTAAAGTACTGTGCACAGTAATTCAATAAATTATCAAGGTTTTGATTATATTTTTGCATTTATACATTATGTTACACCATTTTATATCTATACAAGAGCAAACAATCTCCAAAACATATTATGAAACATGGAAACAAGTATATAGACCTTAAAGTTTTTCTTCTAAGATGGCCTTACAGACTTGTGAAGCAAATAAATAAATTTCCTATAGTTTCTACAGTTAACTGTGAAAATAAACAGTAATTATCTAAGAGACATATATGTAGCTGATTCACATATCAAAAACAATGCAAACATGCAATAAAGACCTGATAATAGACTGTACATAGCACCGTGTATGTAGGCTTAAATGATTACACTGTGCGTTCGATTATCTGATGTTTAAACAACAAGTGCTGAAAATAACAGTCAATTTTTAATAACGTACATTTCGAAAGCAAACTTTATGATTGTAATATAGACTTTTTTATTTTTTGTATTGCTTGTGAGAAACTTATGGTTTACTTTACAATATTATTACAATATTAACAATACATATAATATTGAATATGAATTTATGAACTGATACACAAAGTAATTTTATCCTTATTTAGATTATCTATAATGTAGTATCATAAATACATAGATTTTATTTTCATCGAAAATATTTATCATCAGCGTCATTACGAATGTAAAACGTGATACGATGCTGACTATATATATGTCACAACATGTAAGTATGTAGATAAGTCTGGAGAAGGCATTTGAACGATTGGTGCAGCGCGGAACGCAAGAAATTAACGAAGAAAATATTTACACAATATATTTCGTAATTTTTTTTTCAATTAGTTACTTTTTTCATAATTGTACCTTGTACTATTTAAGAATGGCTCCTAGAAAACATATTTTAGATCTACTCCAAGTTGTTTATTCTCAATCGTAAGTAAATAATTATAATGAATTTTAATAGAGTCATCATGAACATCTGGCAGTTTGATAAATTACCTTGTAATACCTATAATAATTGTATTCGTTTTACATCAAATATAGATTATATTTTTGAATGTTATAGTAACATGTTATAAGTTACATAACATCATAATAATTAGAGTGATACATTTTTATTAACTAAAACCACTTTTATTATAGATGCAAATGTCCAGCTCATGGAAATCCAGGAGGAACAACCATGAATGAATTAACAAAAGCTTGCAGTACAGTAACAAATACTACACCAACAAAAGAATATGCTTTTGAGGCATGCATTCTAAAATTTCAAAAAAGTCTATACATGATACATATAATACCTTTTTACTGTATAATATAATATTATATAGTAAAATCAGTTATATCATAGGTCATATAAATTGTGAAATATAAGGAACACTGTAATCAGCTTATTCAGATAATGGATACTTTTTAACTATTCATGTTTATTATCATATTAAAAATATGGCAATAGTCTAAAGTTTATATACATAAATCTTCATCAATTTTCCAAGTAATCAGCAATGTTTCAATTATTACATTTTTATGGATTAAGCATTTAGTTATAATGAATTTTATGACACTGAATATTTTTTAACTTCAGATTTATTTAATTATGTATATTTCTTTTATTTTATTTTATTAACAAAATAATTAGTTCTTATAGAAATAGTTTCACATATGAAAAATTTGATCAATTGCAGATGGCTTGTTCCACAGTACGATACGGTGTTGGTGTTACCAAAGAATTGGGCATGGATATGCAAAATTTTGGTTCAAAAAGTGTTTGTTTAATGACAGATTCAAATCTAATAAATCTACCACCTGTCAAAACTGCTATGGACAGTCTTACTAAATATGGTATTCAAACTACAGTCTATGATAATGTACGTGTTGAGCCTACGGAGCAGAGTCTTAAAGATGCTATTGAGTTTGTTAAGCAGAAAAATTTTGATGCTTTCATAGCGGTGAGCCATTAAAATATTTGTATAATTGAAAATTAATTTTATCTCTTACTTATTAGATTGTATATATCATAGCATTATACAAACTTTCTTTTATTAGGTAGGTGGAGGTTCAGTTATGGACACTTGTAAGGCAGCAAATCTTTATAGTTCTGATCCAGAAGCAGATTTTCTAGATTATGTAAATGCACCCATTGGTAAAGGAAAACCAATTTCAGTATCATTAAAACCATTGATAGCAGTACCAACTACATCTGGTACAGGATCAGAAACAACTGGTGTTTCTATTTTCGATTATCAACCACTTAAAGCCAAGACTGGGATTGCTAACAGGCAAGTCACTTTTCAAATTACTATACAACTTTTATATCAGAAACTTCAATTTCAAAAATGATCAATTATTATCTTTTAAATTATCTAAGAATCCGGTTTATTAAATTATTTATTTAGTTATCTATAATTATTATTTATTTCAAGAATTTTAATTGCAATAGAGCTCTGAGGCCTACTTTGGGTCTTATTGATCCACATCATACATTGAGCATGCCAGAAAGAGTTTGTGCTTATTCTGGTTTTGATGTACTTTGCCATGCCCTTGAATCTTTTACTGCATTGCCATACACAGAAAGAACACCTTGTCCTCCAAACCCTATTCTTCGACCAGCTTACCAAGGTAGCAATCCCATCAGTGATGTGTGGTCAAGATATGCTCTTCAGATAATGCGCAAGTAAATGAATGCATTAATTATTAGGTAACAGAATAATAATTGTTATAAAAATAATGTTTATACATATGTTTCTCTATATAGATATTTTGAAAGAGCAGTTTACAACCAAGATGACCTTGAAGCTAGAAGTTACATGCATCTTGCAAGTACTATGGCAGGTGTTGGATTTGGTAATGCTGGAGTTCATCTGTGCCATGCACTGTCTTATCCTATTAGTGGAAATGTACGAAACTTCCAGCCTGAGGTAAATTTAATGAAAATTTCATAAAATCAAATGTTTTATAAGAATTTAGAAAATTTACAAAATGACTAGTTAAGTTGGACTTGGAATATTTGTTTATTTAACATTAATAATATTAAATTGCTTATTTCAGGGTTATAGCAAGGACCACCCTATAGTACCGCATGGCCTTTCAGTTGTTATATCAGCACCTGCAGTATTTTCTTTCACTGGAGATGCCTGTGCAGACAGACACTTAGAAGCTGCTGAATTACTTGGGGCTGATACTCATAAAGCAAAAAGAAGTGATGCAGGAAAAATCTTAGCAGATACTGTAAGGAAGTACATGCAAACAATGAAAGTTGAAAATGGTTTAACAGAATTAGGATTCAAGAAAGAAGACATTCCTAATTTAGTTGAAGGCACATTACCACAGGTAAAGATATATTCATAAGTATGAATGAATATTTATTTTCATTAAACTTTAAAAAAATTACAATTTTTTTAACTAACCTCATTTCATTATTGAAGAGCAATTCTTTATTAGTTGAACACTTGTGATGAATTGGATAAGTTGAACAAATGTGATGGATTGGAATATTTCAAACAGAGATAATAATCAATAGAAAAGTTCAAATTAGTTTGTGATAGTGATTTATTAGTCACCATACATGAGTGCTTACAATTATGTAAATTCACCATATGTTTAACAGTACATATGTCTGTATATAATGAATTTACAATTGTGACATCTTAATACATATTTATGATTATAATTTAATATTTACTTTTATATGATCATATATTTATAACTATATACGTATATATTATACATTTTGTGTATTGTTTATACATCGCTATCGATACCTTAAATTTACTAATTCATTCTTTGTCTTATTCGCAGCACCGCATTACAAAATTAGCACCACGAGAACAATCTAGAGAGGATCTTTCCCAATTATTTGAAAACTCATTTACAATTTACTAAGAAGAAAATAATTTTTGTTACTGTATTTGATACAACCGAATCCAAATAAAACGCTAATTTCTAATAGTTTTAAGTTCTGTGTCAAAATTTCTTTAATTCTAATTCATTTTAGTAGACCGTTTTTCCTATTGCATGCAAATAAAACTCTATGAACTAGAAATAATTATAAGTTTGAACTAGCACATTAAAAATTACAAATAAAATACTACAGATTATTTATTGAACAGAATATATTGCATGCATATTATATGACATTTTCAAAGTCATCTTCTCACTGGAAATCCTTGAAAAAGAATTCATCGTTGCAACAACGATGAAAAGGATCTCCGATGATCGATGACTTACAGTCCGGTTTTCAATTGTTAATAATTTTTCTATAATGATATTACATAAGTATTTAATTTTCGTCAAACAAAAAAATATTCAATTCGAACCTACGCCAAACACATCGCATATTAATTATTAATAGTTAATACATTTTCAACCGAAGCATGAGATTAGCTGCAGATATAAGTTAATCTGAAGCAGTCAGACGTTATTACATATATCGTTTAAAAGCAATAGATTTAATAAATTCTTAAACATTCTACGAAACTTATGTGTATATATATAATATAAATAAATATCATTGAAAAATGTAGGACCAATAAACCTTATACATTCGATTAAAAACTATGATTATTTTCAGAAAAATATTGTACAAAAATTCATTATCAATTTTTCTCTAAAAATATAGAAATTGTAATACTTGTGTAATCATTTGGATTGATATTAATTCGCTGGAATTTATAAATATTACTTATGTAATACATTTTTTAAACACTTAAAATTCGTTTAAGAAAAACTTATTACCAAAATAGCTGTATTTGTTATAATAATTACATGAAATAATATTTTAAATTTCCAATACTGCAAAAGGGATCATATTACAATTTACTTTAATTTGAGAGAAGGTAGCAATAATAATGAATTTACTACGAATATTTTTCAAAATAATCACTATGTACGGGATATATCACGTTACTTCATTATTTTAAATATCGAATTTCCTCTTTCGTTTCATGTTATGTTGTAAATGTACTATTCGAGTAAAATTATTTTTCGTTCGCCATAAAGACTGCGAATGTAGTACAATAATTTTAATTTATACGCGTCCATCGTTATTCCAAAGTTTCTGAGAGAATTATTCTGAAATTTATTATGGATTAGGTTGAAACCCAATTCAATGAAACATGTTGCACTATTGTACGTTTTAAATTATAATTACCTTAAGTACGTGATTTTAGCCGACCTTCCATTTTTCCACATTTCATTTTGTAAAGTACTTTCTCAGGTCAAGCATCAAAAGCTCTCAGTAATTTTAAAATTATTTCATTTTTAATCTTGAACGCTATAAAAATTTATGAAATACGCATAAATATTCTTTTATTAAAAGTATTTAATATGTAATTATTTTATATTGTTGTATTAATAGCACTTACCGTCGAATAGTTTTAGAATAACAGCGGTAGTTCAAAGTAATTTGTACGAGGCATCTTATGAGCCTCTCGAACTGACTTCCTTCACCGTAAACGTAAGACTATTCGAATAACGATCTAATTCTCCGTTCTAGTAATGTTGATGTTCTTCATTGTCAGCATTCAGCTTCTGCGTATTTAACAATGGCTTCGACGTTTGATGACAGCAAAAACAATAAATAGATAACGTTATAAATTCCGAGTATTCATTCAGAGGTACTTAACGTTCAATTTCAAATAATTTGGAACAAACAACCTAATATAATTTCTTCAACCTAATAATTTCTTCTTAAAATTAAAATTTAAAATATCACCAAGGAAATTAGGGAATGAAAAATATTTATCAAGTATTAATTATAATTTTTAAAATTATAAGTTTGTTAGAAAGATTAATATTCTTTCGAAGCTAGGCAGATTCGGAAATTTTAGGTTTTTAGAATTTGAATCGGAAATTTTAGAATGTGAAGATTTAGGAATTTAGAAATTGAAAATTTGAGGATTTCAGAATTTTATAATTCAGAAATTAGGGGGTTTGAAAATCGGTAAAGTGGAAAAGGAATTTAAGAAACTTGTAAGCAAATTCGCACTGTTGATTGTTTAAACGTCAATAACAACTGAAATGGAATTCTATACTCAATTTTGGAATATTTTACACTAATACCGCCAACATTTAGATAGTATTTTTATTATAAAATTATGGCCGTTGTAGGAATTAACGGATTCGGAAGAATAGGTCGAATGTGTTTGCGTACTTGCATAGAAAAGGACATGACGGTAACTAATTATTAAAAATATTTTCGTACACAGACATAGATTGTTCATACATTTTATTAGGTTAGCTTGATTAACGATCCATTTATTTCAACCGATTATATGATATATTTATTCAAATACGACTCAACTCATGGATCTTATCCTTTAAAAGTGGAATGCGAAGATGGACACATGATTATCGCAGGTACTCGATTACATTTTTTAACTATTACAGTAACTTTGTTGAAAAGAAATTCGTGAAATTTTTATTGTTTCATTAATCATCGCAATATGCGTACATTGAACAGCAAAAAGTATTTAAAATATAAGTTAAACAATTTTTTTCTGTTCGGAAGATAAAAGAATAGCCACGTCCCAAGAAAAAAATCCATGCAAAATAAATTGGAAAGATGCAGGTGTAACTTACGTAATCGACGCTACCGGAGTGTTTAATACTTTAGAGAAAGCAAGTGTAAGGAACTTGATTGTTTTATTTTATACACAAACGTATACGTTACATATAACATGAATGCAAACTGTATCAAGAATAAAATATAAAAATTGTATAAAAAAAGTATTGTACATCTAAACATGAAAAACTGGAATTTATTTAAATATTTATTTTGAGGGAAGCCATTTAGTTTATTTTAAATAAAAAATATGATAATACGTTTTCACTAAGAAATATTTCACCCCCAAAGGGTTAATACACAAGATCAATTTTAAATCCATAGAAAATTTGAAGTCCTTAGAAAATATTTTTCAAAAGGCACGATTTTTATGCAATAAAAGTAAATATCCGATTGTAGTTACATATGGACGGCGGTGCTAAGAGGGTAGTTATCACCGCACCCTCGATCGATGCACAGATGATAGCTTATGGTGTAAATCATACTTGTTACGATCCGAAGAAATGTAAAGTAGTATCAGCTGCCTCGTGCACGACAAATTGTGCAGCCCCCATTATTAAAGTAATGCACGATAAATTTGATGTTATTGAAGTAATGATCAGCAGCGTGCATGCCGTTACGTCGATGCAGAGAACTTTAGATGGCCCCATAGAAAAGGGAAAGGTAGCCATCAAATATTTACAAGATTATAGTTGAGAATTAAATCGCGTTCAAAATTTGCATGTCAGCTGTGGAGAGACGGCAGAAGCGGGCTTCAAAATATTATTCCAACATCTTCAGGTGCGGCGAAATCGTTGGACAAAATTATTCCTGAACTTAAAGGAAAAATTTCGGCGATCGCCTTCAGAGTACCAACACCGAATGTTTCTTTGTGCGATATGACCTTTAGGTAAATTTTTTCGATGTAAGATCATAATTATCTTCTACACTGTGTACCATTTTTAACCCTCTGAAGAACGACTAACGTAAACAGACAGCGTCACTTTGACCCATAACAGAATTTCAAATATATTTTGTATAAATTAAGTATAAACTATGCATAAACGCGAATATACAGTGGATTCTTGTACAGTAACCGAAAAATATAAAGATAATTTTGAACAAATATGTTTTTAATATAAATTACAGAGTTAGCAAACCAACAACGTATGAGGAAGTAAAAGAAGCAATGAAATCAGCGTCAGAAAATGAGTTGAAAGATATATTAGGATATACGGATGATGATTGTGTGTCGTCTGATTTTAATAACACAAGTTATTCCTGCATTTTTGACGCTAAAGCTGGTATTCCTCAAACGAGCACATTCATCAAAATCGTTGCCTGGTGTGTTTTAAATTATATATTTACTACCGATAACATGAGAAAATTAAAAATAATTTGTTACATTAGAAGGCATAATTCCAGTTGTTAAACGATTACAATTTGCAGGTATGACAATGAATACGGTTACGCACATCGCGTAACGGATTTAATAAATTATATGTATCAAGTTGATTCTGGTAACATAACAGTAGCTCCGCAGGAAGCAGAAGAAACTGAAGATCAATAATTCATTAAGTAATAAAAACACGTGACGAGACGATATTTTTAATTTTTTGCATAAAAAGTTTTTATGTATTTTACATTTGTACTGCTACCTTTAATTATCATTTAAGAACTGTTTTTATCGATTTTATTTTGTCCAACCTTGTCGAAAAAGTAAAGACTAAATTTAAAAATATGTTTGTTTGTATCATTTTATTTAGTATTTTAACAGATGGCATAGATGGGCATTCAAATTTAGCGGTTGTCGAATATGCCAATACAAATTTGCATTCACGTGATCCGAACGTAGCCGATGATGCACGAAATCAAAAAACGGTTACGGCGCATACGCCTAAAACCGATGACTCTTATATTAACGCTTTCTGCCCTTCAAATGACACTGCTTTCGTGGTAACGGTTACGTGCGGATCAATTTTTCAGGTATGTATCGAGAATTTCTAACTTTGCTCCATTTATTCTCACATTCATCTTTTCATGAATTAATAGATTTTTCGTTGCTTCTTATTTATGTTACGCGATAAACTACAATCATCGATTTTCATCTCGATATTTATTAATAGAGCAATTGAGATCTTGTTCCTGTATCCAGAATTATGTACGTGTGCTCCTACCGGCTAACGTGACGTCATTAAAAAAATTGCCTTATTGCAATAATTCGTGCAATAATAGACATAAAGTTAAAGAGTTTTTTGGAAAGAGTGGGCCTACTAATTCATACGTACTCGAATTGGCACTGCAGATAGTCGGTTGTTAATTTTACAGAATTTTAATTGTATTTATTATTTTGCATTACATTTAAAAATGATTTGCCCACTGTGTCGTACGAGCTATCTAGAGTTTCTATTGGCCAGTTGTGATCATGATATTACTGGTACACTATGATTGCTGTATCGGCCAATTTAGATTTAATTATGAATTGATAAGACAAGATAAATCAATGTCAAATTTTGATTTCCGTAAATTCAACATTCGTTGTTGCAACATGGCCGAAACTATAATTTATTTACTTACGTCTTCAAATTATAGAACTTTTATACTTTTTTATTAAAATTTTATTTCTTTTAATTTTCATTTTAATCGTAGTAGACTTTTGAGCTTAAAAAGATCTAATTAATGTATAAATGTTATGTTATAATTAATGTATAATAGATATATTTAACTTTGCATTCATTAATTAAATTGTATCACTTCATTTAAACGTTATTAAAACGATACCAAATGTAAAAGAAAAAGGTAATTACAAGCTGCAAAATGTGTATATACCTGTATACATGAGAAAAGTCACGTTTGATTTCAAGGTCAAAATGGAAGGGAGGCAGCAAGATTTTTTGACCTTGATTGACCTTTAAGATCACACGAGGTGTACAATAAAAATAATTCAACTGCAATGGACTGTTTAATTTTCAAAATATCGTATAATTTAACAACGCAAACAATTTTCAATATCAACTAATAATAAATAATACTTCAACTTTTCATGAATCAAAATAATCATCTCCAGTTTTATTTATTCTTTTAATTTTAATGCCAGAATGCTTAGTTGCAAGTAAGACATTTAAAATAATAATTTTATCAAATAAAATTATTCATTTTGGTAAATGAATTATTCATTCAACATTAAATTGTCATTTTCAATGCTTTCGTGATTTTTTCCTCTAAATTCTAAATAATAAAATGATTATATACAACAAAACACAGACGAATTTGCAATTAATTTATGTATTTATAAAGTTATGCATTAACAGAAACCATTTATCCTTCTCGTCGATTAATTTAATATTTTTGATACCAAAACAACAGAAAATAACATTGCAATTATTTTTATAATAACATTATTGTAAAGTAGAAACTATATAACTTAAACCTCGTTTGAGGTTATGACATTTATAATGAAATTCATTTCATTCACTTATATAACACAAAAACTACTTTTTAAACGTCAAAGAATATTTCAAGTACCGAAAATATGTTACAGACAATTATTTCGTTCATTTTCTAGTTGTTCAGAAGACGACGACATGAGTAAAATCGGAATTAACGGATTTGGCCGTATTGGCCGTCTTGTGCTCAGAGCCTCGCTTGAACGTGGTGCTCAGGTATTACATAATAATTTTATTACCACAATTTTCTTTTATCATATTTCATTGCATTTACTAATTGCAATAATTTTAATAGGTTGTTGCCATCAATGACCCGTTCATTGGTTTGGACTACATGGTATACATGTTCAAATATGATTCCACTCATGGCAGATTCAAGGGAGAAGTTAAGGCTGAGAACGGTTGCCTAGTTGTCAATGGCAATAAAATCGCTGTGTTCAGCGAACGTGAACCAAAAGCCATTCCATGGGGAAAAGCAGGAGCTGAATATGTAGTAGAATCCACTGGTGTTTTCACTACCATAGATAAGGCCTCTGTACGTACAAATTTATGTGCATTTTTTCTATAAACAGATTTAAGAACAGATTACATATGTTTATATCGTTCTATAATTGCAATATTATAGTATACTTATGTTTTTATAGGCTCACTTGGAAGGTGGTGCCAAGAAGGTTATCATCTCTGCACCATCTGCTGATGCACCAATGTTCGTTGTTGGTGTTAACCTGGATGCTTATGACCCATCCTACAAAGTTATCTCCAATGCTTCTTGCACTACCAACTGCTTAGCTCCTCTTGCTAAAGTTATTCATGACAACTTTGAAATTATTGAAGGTCTTATGACCACTGTACATGCTATCACTGCTACCCAGAAAACTGTAGACGGACCTTCCGGAAAAGTATGTATTCGTTTTAATATTATTACCACTTATATTTTAATAATCAATTTTATTATATATTACTTCTTTTTATAATAGTTGTGGAGAGACGGTCGTGGTGCTGCACAAAATATTATTCCCGCTGCAACGGGTGCTGCCAAAGCTGTTGGTAAAGTCATTCCAGCTCTTAATGGAAAGTTGACTGGTATGGCATTCCGTGTGCCAGTACATAACGTATCGGTAGTTGACTTGACGGTCAGACTTAACAAACCAGCAACTTATGATGCTATTAAAGCTAAGGTAAAGGAAGCTGCCGAAGGACCTATGAAAGGAATCCTAGCATACACTGAGGATGACGTAGTGTCTTCCGATTTTATTGGTGATAACCACTCCAGTATTTTTGATGCTAAAGCTGGTATACCTTTGAACGATAACTTCGTTAAATTAATCTCGTGGTATGATAACGAATATGGTTACTCTAACCGCGTGGTTGACCTGATCAAATACATACAAACGAAAGACAACTAAAAGGTTTTACGTACGTTTGTACGTAATACTTTCGTAAAGGTTTCTGTATGATAGTGTCTATCATATAAAATACATCGTTGTATGGATTTCAGATTAAATAACGTTATGTTTAGCTGGTAGCATTTCCAAGAATTGAAAATATTGAAATTGAGAGTATTTCAACGTACATTTTTTTCGCACAGTAGAATTACAATAATTAGTGTTGTATAGGCGTCTATCGTCGGAAACAAGTACAAAACAAACAGGCTTTGTTATATTACTTAATTTAGATTTGCGTTCATAATTTTGAAATGTAATTCGTAAACGATGAAAGAAAAATATAAATACAAATAACAACGTGTATGCGTGAAAGTTACATAGTCCATGTATGTAACATAAATTATTATATTTTCGTGTTGTATTATCTAAGTACAGTTACATTTAATTGATTTCTATTGTTCATTCATTCAACCTTCACAACAGAGACCTTAAAATATTTGTGATTTCATCTCTGTAACATTAATATTATTTACCATTCATACATTGACATCAATAAAAATTGTTATGAAACTAAGAGAATGCTTTATTCGATTCTTCAATCAATTGTTTGCATATATTGTTACATTTTTACACAATTATTATGGACAAAAGGAATGAGTAAAATAACAGTTAACTTTATATACTTTTTACATGCTATCTTTACATAATTTCTATACACATACAAAAAAGACCCTTTTAAGATTGTTGATCGAAATAGTTCTAAATAGTTTCAACAACAAGAGGAATAGTTTCTAGCAATCAGTAGTGGCTGTAATTATTAATAATATTAAAATATCGTATTGTATGGCACGAGGAATTAAGTTATTTGACGGTTCTCAGCAACGTTAAATCATTCTTTTATAATGATAAATTGAAACTACTTTTAAGGAGATAGCTATTGTGTCAGCAATATATTCTATAATTTATAGAAGCAGTATAACAAACATTTTATACAGTGCAATCTCGCTATATGGCCCATTCAACGTCCATACGGATTTCCGCACACACACTATTGGTGCTTCTTCATCATTGTACTGCTTGGTTGTGTTTGGAAATGAAAATTTTTTTAATTTACAAGTATCCAAAATTTTATATTTTCAAATTTTCGGCAAAAGAACTTTGTTTATTTAAACGCTATATGGAGGGAGTTTCTTTCATATGACCTTTTCTACCATTTTCCAGTTCCTAGTCTCATCCAGGGCCTTATATCGAGACTCGACCGTAATGTGGTGTGAAGTATTATTTTTTTTACGATTGAAAGCGATACATTAAACAATAACCAAACTAATGTAAAATTAGAACAATACATAAATCAAGTCGAATCATTAACAATTTAATAAGTCTTTAAATGTTCTGCTTCTGCAGATTTCATTTTATCTCATTCCTTGTTCTAATTCTATTAACTATTTACAATTATCACGAAATAAAATACATTTTATAACAGTTTTTTTTTTCAGGAATATCGATTTGCTCTATATGCCATGCATTTGAAAAATTTGATTGTACAGCGATACGAAAATACAGTTTTATTTTGTCATCGTAAACAATCAACATCTATCACTCATTTTTTATAATATTCTTTCTATAGTTTTGCAGTGTACAATAATCATCAAGCTTTGACTATTGCTCGATGTAAATGTTCAACTTTTTAATAGATTTTTCAGTATATAAAGAACTACTTTTTAGCAATTTAGAACAATACTATGCATAAAAAATAGAAATTTTTTTTAAATGATTATCTGTTTTGTAATGTTAACATTTGGTTACTCTAATTATTACGAATATACGAAAGTTTATCGCAAAAAAAAAAGTAGAGAAAACTAGACTAGTACGACATATGAAATACTCGATTTTATAATGAATTTAGGAGAAATCGGTAATTCACTGTTTGGAACTTTTACAAATGTTAACAAATTACATCATGTTAAGAGTAAAAGTTTTGCACGAAGATTTATACGTTCCTGAAGTGCGCTAGCTAATTCTCGTGTTAATTCTTCACAGACTAATCGGAGCTCAGCATTTTTTTCTCGCAATTCTTGTAGTGTTAATTTCTTTGACTCTTCTACCTCATCTTTAGGTGTGTCTTCTTCTCCTCCTTCTCGCTCTGCAAGACGAAACAAAAAATGACAAATTTTTGTTACTTGACAGAAATTTTTTAAACATGAATATAAACCGATTAAGAAACTTACTTGGACTGGGTTTTCTATAAATATGAAATGCACCACAGACACCACTAAATTGCTGTGATTGGGGGGGTACTGTTTCCAAAGGTAGATTTTCAGGTAGTTCGCTCTTTGGAGAAAAGTGAGAAAAATCAGCAATAAAACTCTGATTTTCGTTTAATGTTTTTTGTCCTTCTCCCTCACTCTTTTGACCAACCAATTTTCGAGGTGAAGTCTGTAGTAGAGATATGTGACAAAATTTTCTTTATAGCAACAATTTTGTCTATGTTTGTTTACTTTCCAAATTGTTAAAATAATTCATAATATGTGAAATATGTATATGAAGTATCTACTGTATAGGTCCATAAGAAGCAGCTTAATTAAATGCAGGACTGGTCATTAATAATTTTAATTGCATCATTTGACAGTTAAACAGCAAATAAGAATACTTACGATTCCAGGAGAGATTCTTGGTGGAACTAGTGGAGGTGCTCCGAGGAAACTTTGACCATTTTTCCCTACAAGAACGCGCACAGTTTGAAGCGTAAAACTTTGCTTTCACAGCCACAGATGATAAGTATCGCAGAGTATTGGTAGCAACATATACCTAATTTATTAAGATCAAGACTAGAACTTCTTGCATGTGTTCTGTATGGTCTGGGTGGTGGTGGAGGTGGTGGTTCCTTCTTTGGAGTTACAATAATAGCTTCTTCAGGAGGTGGAAGTGGTTTTTTTATAAGAGGTCGTTGCACCAATGTACTTGCAGCGCGTTGGAGATCATCATCTCCTAATGTAACGCAGTTGCTATTGTTACCGTTTGCTCCGGAAGCAAGAATCGCTGCTTCAGGCGTTAACCGTAACGGTACAGGATGCAGAATTTTAGGGTCTTTCTCGACGGCAGACTTTTGGAAATCGAAATTTACTAACTGTAGACCTGGACTAGTGAGAGAACTACTAGTTCCGGTTGGCGAATCAACAAATTTTGTCCATTCTTTATTTTTCTCATGAGTACTGGTGGAATTGGGTGGAGTTTTTTGAGTAGTTGTAGTCGGTGGAATAGATACTGGACCATTTTTTTGATAAACCAAACGGAGTAGTAAAGGTGAAGGTAAAACATCAGGTAGAGGCACATTATTCCTTCGTAACACAACAAGATGCATAGCCACAAAAAATTCTTCTAAACTTAATGCTCCATCTCTAGTTATATCTGCTAGCTGCCAAATGCGACTAAGTTCCCCTAAAGGAAGTCCAGACTTTTCGAAGAATGTCCTTGCTATGGGACCGTGCAACAGTCCCTCAGGATCAAGTTGTAGTTGCGCAAACTGAGCTGCATAATAATCACGTTGTTCGTCACTAATTATCCACACTTCTTCTGGTGGGAATCCTGAACCATCGCCGTCTCCTTCACCTTCATCACTGCTGTGACGCTCTGAACTTTCTTCTTCAGTTCCTAATAGTTGCCTCTGTTCTTCGGATACTAATAAGCCTTGCCAACCACCAGATACAGAGTCTAATATCGTTTCACCATGTATGTCATTATTTCTTTCCTGCGTGACACTATTTGTCGGTGTCGGCGAATCTGTACTAGCGCCAGTTTCTCTCGGAGATTCTGCTTCGCTTTCACTTTCTGTAGTGCTTTCAGGTGCATGGTGTCGACTTTTCATAGCTTTATTTGAATCAGAACTTCTTCTTCCATCTTTGTCTCCTGACATTGACCAAGTAAATCTTGGCAAAGTTATTATATCCAAAGGCATGGTAATTATGTCTTTATGAATACTAAGTCCTGCTTGATGAGCTGCTACAAGCTTCAATAATGCGTAAAACTGTTTTCTTCCCAAATGAGTGCCGATGTATGCTGCTTCAGCCCCAAAACAGATATCCAGTATCTGCAAATAGTAAAAATCCATTTTTGTCATGAAATAAGTAAGTTTTGAATTTATAATATAAAATTATTTTCATTATTTTAATAGATATTTCCAAAAGTTTGTATAAAGCTTTATTTTCTTTCATTCGTTTCATTTGTTATTTATGGACATTTATACATAGATCCTAATTAATCAACTGAATTAAATATTATTTGTTTAGGAACATTTAATTGTTCACTTATCACTTTTCGACTTAACAAAGGTTTTTCATTCAAACATACCACAAAACAGAATCATTGACTTTTAACTATCTTTTTAAACGAGTCTTATTTTTCTGACATAAATCATTACCCTTAAAATTTTCAAATCATCATCAACCCATAACTTTGATATACATATCTTTTATATGAGATATAGATTCTGTTTCATAACTGCTTTATTATTGTTTTGCTGAAACTTACAAAGAACAAGGTGACATAAATAGATCTGATGAACTGACATGTTTGTTCTACTGTCAGTTATAATAGATTGACTAATTGAACATGAAACTTCTATTTTATATAGCAACTACTTAACGCAGTGGTCACTGTTTGTAATCTGTCCATACTATATTCGAGAGTGAGAAACCTGAGTAGCTATAAAACGTACAGAACTTTCTGGTAGACCTAATAACTCTTTAATTCTAACCTTCACGAGCTTTTACGATTTGCCGACTTGGTAGCGTGTTATGACACATCAAACGCCCACCATGATGCAATTAAAGACACTGTATGGTTTCGATATTTTGATCAGAAGCATGACAGAAAACCAACAGCTGACATACTATACGTAACGAATAGACGTAATTTACCTCCATCGTGACAGCTCCTGGCAAATTAGCCGAACGAAGTAGCTCAGCGATTTTGATCACCGGCACGTTATCGCTGTCAGCTTTCTCGCAACAATAACTGAAAATGTCTTCGTAATACAGGTGTTCGGTCATTGTTAGGTGAAGGCTCGCCATCGTGATTGAGTCCCAATCCATCTTGGCGACAACTCGGAGCGGAGCAATGAACCGCTTCTATACTCGTTACGTATAAACTGGGTCCGTTCTCTTTCTGTAGTCTCTTTCCTCTCTCTCTCTCTCTCTCTTTCGCTCTTTTTCTCCCTCTCCTTCGTTGTTCTTCCGTTCTTGACACGGTCTACTACTTTACGGGACGGTCGTGAGCACTGTAGTTACATCGCACGATAATATTATGATTTCGGTGAATTCCCTGGGAGTACGAGACGCGCCATTAAAAAATTATATACACCCGAACATAGTGAAATTACCGCTTGACCGCCATCTTTCTGCTCCCTCGGTGTTTGACATTACTATAACCTATATGTGTAAACTATCTGCATCGCTCAACTGACATTTCTATGGTGTGTACATAATAACTTTATAATACAGCGTTCATACTGCGTATGCGCATTTGGGTAATGATAATGCGGGATTCTTGAATTTTTCTACGTTTTTATTTAACAATCATCTGTTTGACAATACAATTTAATATTATTAGATATACGGATGAGTAATCCAAACTTTTTCTTAAATGTCTTTTGAGATCATATTAGCGTTCATATACAGCTATTAAAAGTAACATTCGGTAGAAATTTGAAAATTTATACAACGAATATGTTAAAACACATGAGGGATTTCTTTTTGAATAATGTATAAAAAATCTTAATTTTGAAAATACAAATATTACACCTAAATGATAAAAAAATTAACATAATTTTTAATTATTAGGTATTAAAAGTTTGGATTATTCATTTTTACACCTAACATAATACTTATCTTCTTTCGTTATCGTTCAATTCTCATTATACATCGATCATGTTGTAAATGAAAAATTATTTTATTGTACTTAACGACATGAGTTACTTCGCGAAAGAAAAAAGAATGGTAAAAATGCTTACGATAACAAAGATACGAACTGATGCGTGACTAGAACGCGGTTATTATAATCGAGTCTTAGAGATATACATTTGACTTTGAATCCATCGGTTCATACAAATTCGATGCGATCGATTAGTTTCTTTTTTAATCTAAGGATAATATAAATTGTAGATGTATAACATCACCATGAATTACAGGTACAATAATTCTTCTGTGTAAGGTCTAATGTCACACAAAAGTGTGGTATCAAATACTTTCTGTGATAGAAGGGGACGGACTTTTCTTCGAATTACTATAACGTCGAGTTATCGACTTTTGACCAGCAGTTTTAAATTGATGAAATACGGGCGAACTTTCTCTCGGACTACCGCTAATGTTGCCGAAATCCCAGCTAGCAAAGTGTTCTTCAAATAATTCCTCGAGTTTCTTTGACAACGTCTCGATCGTTTTCACTCGGTCATAATCATTCTATAACAACAAAGAAATGAAATTTTAAGTAAATATCAAAATCCACTAGTTTTTATACATATAAATGGTAATATTATCCGAGAGAAATGTTTACAATAAAAATTTAACAAACCTTATGATATAATTTCGAATTATAAACAATACGACGAAAATCCCTAACTGCGTGTTCTACTTTGTGATAGATCCGATTCTTCAGCTTGTACTCAACAGTTTCCAGGAACATCGGACTTTTGATAACTTTACAATAATCTTCGATCTAAACAGAAGTTTAATCAATGTTTAACTGATTATTTACTTAACAGAGCATCGTATAAACAAACTAACAGTGTGTGCAGAGGGTCGAGTGTCATCGTTGTTTCTCGAAGACGGACACTTAAAAATTTCTGCGTCCTCCATTTGCCAGACAGTTTGATGTATCATTTCTAGCTTGCTAAGCGCAAGAGGACTAAGACTTTGCTTTCTTTTAGAACTATACCATACGGACCAACCTCGATCGCTACTTTTTCCGTCTAAAAATTCGATGCAACCAGTATTCTCCTTTTTCTTGCCATGTTTCATTTTCGACGTTTCTTCTGCTCGAGTATCGCCCGCGTCGCAGTTTTTCGCTGTCCTTTTCCCGGAACACTTGCACGATCTGCTATGCAACAGACGGTACGACTTCTCGAAATCTTTTCGTTGACATTTCCGACCAGAAATCGCCGATATGTTAGCGATATTCAATTTGCTTTTCTTGCAGAATTCTTTCTTCTCCGAGAAGGATGAGTTCAAGGAAGTGCAGCGTCGGACGGTTTCGGAATAAGTGGCTTTTCCAGTAATTCGGTTCGTTTTTTCCAACGTAATTCGATCGTTGGTTATAGGACTTTCTTCTAACGTAGTTTGTTCCATGTTTTTGATCATTGTCGCGTTCGCGTCGCCATTGGTCGATGAAACCACCGGCGCCGCTTGCTCGTTCTCCGTCACTGAACTGTTCGACGATTCTGAACTGCGCCGTTTTGTATTATTACTTTTTCGCCGTTTCTTCGCCATACTAACGTTGTTCAAAGTTCTGATTAACCACGAGTCCGTTTTTACGTTCACTTTACTAGAACCTGTTAACGGGCAGCTGCATAAAATATTGTGATATTTAATGCTGGAAGAACGGAAGTGCTTTCTTGAATATGTCATCTTTTTCTTTTTCTGAATATGACTTAAGCGTTTTATGTGCAGAGAATAAAACACATTTTAACGCATAAAATGTCCGTTATGCGACGCTCTGTTTCCTTTCGCATATATTCATTCGGTATTAATTGTAAATTTTTGAAATTTCCGTCCTTCTAGTATTAAAACAGGCAACGTTATTTCAGCAAATTTAATGAAAATATTGTAGCTAAATATAATAATATATGTAGAGGATATTTGTTTGTGACTTAGCGCATAGAAAAATTAAAGTTTCGATGGACAGTAGACTCTCGTTATATTGCCATTTTTTGCAGACGTTGCACAAATATAATAATGGCATTTTTTGGTGAATATTTGTTACTCAATTGAATGTATTGCTAATTTCAAGAATTTTCTGTTAATACATTTTAGGTTTATGATAATATATCGAGAGTTTATTCATTTCAATCGATTTGTTTGAATATTTTCGAAATTATTTGTGATATCGATAAATATTTTAGATTTATGTTGGTGTAACGTCTTTTTAGTTGTATTACATTGTATTTATAAATACTGATAAATATTTGTACGAACAAAATTGATTTTAAATACTGCAAGTATAGTTTAATAAAAAATTATAAACTTCTACATTTGCAACATTTTAAATCTGAGCGTTTGGAATTTCTAAATTTAAAATTTGTAAACTGTATACAAATATATAAAAATTTGAAGATTTTAAAAATACAATTTCTACATTTAAAAATCTAGAAATATAAAACTTAAAATCTTGATAACCTAAAAATTCAAAACTTTTAGTCTTAAAAATAATAAAATTTCGATTCCCACAAACTAACCGATTAAAATACATTCCATCATGGCTAATTTTAAAAATATTCTCACAAATACTTCGTATATACCTCGAACGACTATAATGTTTACCATTTCTATCAGACAACTGTGAAATTTCGTTGGTACTTGTTTTGGGGGACAGACGATAAGTAGATCCCGACTCATCCTCTGACGCTTCGTAACTCGAAACTCCACCGCAAATATCGTTATCATCTTTCAAAGTTTTCGACGAATTTTCCTCCAATTTCTCCTGCTTCAGCACCTTCGATGCTCCGTCATTCTCTTCGACACATTCAAGTTTCTCCGTTACATCGCTCAACTGAATTTCCTTTTTGTTTGAATCGCTATCATTCTTCACATTTAAAGCTTCCAAAAGAATTTCCGCCGAGGCGCACGCCGCTTTCCAGGTAACATCTTCTGATACATTATAACCGGACGCTGTATCGGGACGTTTCAAAATTCTGGGTGAATTCTCAAGAGAAAATGCAGGTGGCGGGACAATAGGACTCGCCGGAAACGGCAATTTCGTTGTTGTCGTACTACTGCTAACGTTTGTACAAACGGACGTTGTTGCGAGTCGAGGCAACGGGGTCGACGACGAGGGTGCACAAAAGTTCTTTTCTTTGTTATAATGACTTCTGTGATTATTCGATTCACCGACGTTTCGTGAATTGTCCAGACGACGATTAGACTTTCTTTGGTGCCTCTTTTTCGGGACGTTGTAGCTGCCTGGTTTCATGTAAACCCGAACGTCCTCAGAGCTGTCGTACTCTTCAGGAGCCTGCTGTGCTTGAACACGGTTATTGATCAGATTGTAAGCGTTCCACGGGGCCGTTTGTATGCTCTGCATGTTTTGCAACGTTTGAAATTGACGGTTCGCGTCAATTTGTAGCTGCCTGATACAATTACCGAGGTCCGTTGTGTTTTTCGTTTCGTGACGAGATGGCGCTCGCGACGCGTTTTCCGAGTTTCTCATACTCGCGAACCAGGCGGACAAGTTGGCTGTCATTTCTTCGGAAGACTTTTCGGGAATACTGGGTTCGATTTGACTGAGCAACGTCATTCTGTCTTTTGGAACTGCCGCCAATTGCAGTTGACTGGTTGACGATTTACCGACGTAAATTAAGTCCATGTTAGTCCTGTTTCCATGATTCTGGTCGAAATTTTTCAAATGCTTGTGGCCGTAGTCTATCGTGTACGAGGGACAAATGGAGTAATTGGGATAGAAATGCTCGGTGTCGTTGTTTGAACTGAAGTATATGGACTCTAGACTAATCGAAGGGTTCATAAACGACGATTCCACCCTTGACAAACACTTTTGGGTATAATTGCCCTCGTAATTTTCGTCCAGTTGTCGCTGTAACCTAAAAATAGAGTCGTTCTCGTGCTGTGACGAAACGTTTTCAGGAAATTCCTGCTTCTTTTCTTTGAATGTCCATTGTCTATCCTGGTTACTTTCTGTGAGAACCTTGCTTCTCAGATGAAAAAACTCGGCGTTCAAAGATTGTGCGGATACATCGGTCTTTGAGGCGGATGAAGTTCCTTTTAAACGAAATCTACCGTTTGTTTGGGCACCTGATTCTGTGTGTCCTGGGAACATGTCAGGCACAGATTCGTGTCGTTTATTACCATTAGGAAATTATGTATAAAAAGGTCCCACCCCTGCAAATATATAAATTTTATTGCTTTGGGCATAATCATATAACCAAGTCTGGACATTTCATTTTATAGCGAATGTGTCATTAGTGAAGGCACAAAAGCAATATGGCGACAACGCTAGTAAAAGCTTTGTGCACATATATGAATTGGTGCCTCTATTGTATTATAAATACAAAAGTGCCCAAAGTGCAATATTTGTAGACTACCTATAGCAACTAAAATTATACATATACTTGCAGAGGTAGGACCTTCTTATGCATAATTACCTGTCTTTACATTCTCAGTGATAGTCCACTTACTTCGCGATTTCGTTTCTCTTTGAGACGGCTGTCTCTCCTGATCAACGTTATACTGGCCAAAATTTCGCTGACTTCCGGTAGCAATATGGAACGAAGATTCTTGATCATTTCTTTTATTCCTTAATGCATTTGAATTCGCGGATGGATCGAACAAGTCGTGGTTTGTGTAAGCTGAAACATCACCTGGAAGAGAGGTTTCAAATGATTCTGGTTTCTGCTCAGCATCGCAAGTGTCATGGTTCTCTTCAAGTTTTAAAAACGTTTGGACAATCTGACTGAGCAGTTCGTGCGTGTTTTCTTCCCATTGTTGAAAGCATCTGATCAGTTCGCAGTTGAATTTGTCATCCAGACTCGGATAATGTTGTTTGTTCAAGTAATTGTCAAGGATGAGCCAACCGTTGCTGATGCGTAACAAAGCGTTTATTAAATCGCTGACGAATACACGATCTCCAGCAAAAATTGGAAAGCATGTGGATGATTTTGTGACGGCCGTTTTAGTGGCGGCAGAAAGGTTCCTTAACCAACTAAATTTTGGATTCGCTTTTGAGTCGTTACTTAAAACGACCTCGGCTTCTGTGCATCCCCAGTAAACGACCTTTCTTAGCAGTTCTGGGTATTGTGTGCGATCAATGGTTGGTCCATCAGTTTGTACAGCTATGGATGTGCTGGTTCCATAATCCACACAGAAGTCAGTAAACCAAGTGTTTTTATTTGAGACAGTGTCACCAGCACCATTAAACAATGGTGCTGAATCACTTTTATCATTCTTCATTTCTTCTTTACCAATATCGTTGGAAGATGTGTTGCAAAGAGCTGAAACCATTTTCTCAGCTTCAATGGTGAAGTCAAAGCTAGCTGAGGATTCATCCGAGTAATGTTCTTCTTGTGCTTTTGTAGACACACTTGTAGCAACTTTATCTGAAGAATATGCATTGATTTCTGGTTTTGTGTCATCTGTACATGCTTTCATGTCCAATAAACTGTTAACGGAGGAAGTAGTTGTTTGTGATGGCCATTCATTGTAACTTTCAGTAGTTGTTAATGGGATTTGAGAATCATTCACTGTAGTTAACCTGTTCTTAGTGCATTTTAATGTTGAAATGTCAAAATTAGTGGAAGAGGTTGCAGTTTTATCTCTCTGTATATTTGGAAAGACCAGATTCACTGGAGGATTAGGGAAGACTTGATTACACTGCGTTGTTTCAACCGGACTCGTGATTTGATTTGCATAATTTGCTGGAGACGCATAAGGATTGAGATTGGAATATTGAAACAATGGATTAGTGTTAACAGTTTGCAAGTTGCAAGTGTTTGTGGATGGAACATTGTAATAGGATCCATGTGGCAGTTGTTCTTGTTGTTGTTGTTGAATACTTTGTCGATCTTGAACTACACAAAATGTTTGCACATCTGGAGGCTTGAAGTAAGTTTGAGGTACTAAAGCAATTCCAGAGTTGTACTGGTCTCCAGTAAAGGAACCATGTGTGTACGTTGAGGAGGCAATTAAAAATGAGGTAGTTGATGCAGGCAATGGGCCAGTATTTGTTGTCTGATCATACAGGACTAAAGACTTCGGATTGTAGGATAGCTGCTGTTGAATATGTTGTTGCTGCTGTTGCTGATAATATTCTGGATTTCGTATGACTTTATTCTTGGGTGGCCATCTGCTGCTTTTGCCTATATTCATGGATGGGTTTGTACGAGAATCTTAGAAAACTGAAATCATTATTTACAATAAATATAACACTTAGTACTATCAGTGGTGATACTTTATATTGGTATTGGTTGGTATTACCATATTAATATCACTAACTATAATAATAAAGAAATTACTAAAAAAGAAATGCCAAATTAGTAAAAATTATAGACAGTATTACAAAAACTTGACTTTGTACTGTTTAAATATATTCTGAATCCAATAATACCATTTGCTTTTTATTAGTATCTATTAGTAACTAATAGCAAACAGGAACATAATGAAAAAGAATAATTTCTGAGAAATGAATAGTACTTGTATCCTTAATTAATGGTAGAGATTACATGTTCGAAAGGAAAGTGTGGAATGAATTGGATGATAAAAAGAAATGTAATTATACCTTGTATGTGTAAAGGGACGGGATTAGTCAAAGCAGCATTACGGCGTGCTGTTGGATAAATACAAGACGGATACAAACTAGTTCCACATGGTTGAAGAGTCAATGTTGGATTAGGAATAGGACCATAAAGAATTTGTTGCTGCTGTGGATGTAAAATGGAAGAGGGTGCTGATGCAGGCAGAATAGCTGATTGTATAGACGATCGATTAGGTCGTGTAGCTGTTGGGTGCATGATCCACCTAACGCCAACTTAAAAACAATTTTCTTGTTTTGATGTTCTCAGGTCCTGTTTGAAAATTAAATTTCTTTAATATCTCCTACACTTTAAACAAATGATGTGAATGTAGGTACCATACCAACTGTTAATTGACATATTAATAACCTAAGTATATTATTTATTTTTATATATTTTGTACAAATAGAATAAACAGTTTTCATTTTACCTGATATCCGAATAGCTTTTCATTCTTCTTGAATAAACCATTTGTATTCGTATATGCGAGCAACAAGGTAAATGAACATGAAAAAACTCAACAGATCAGGAGATTGCATACACGATACGATTTAAAATAGATACTAAAGTGAAGTTAGAGGGCTTAAATAAATATTCACGTAGGAAATCGAAAGAAAGGAAAAAAATTTTAATAATTAACGAATAAAGTTGCTATTAAATTAAAGGAACACGAGGTTGATCCACAACTTTTTAAAATCACTTCACCCTGTCTCTCGGTTTCATACATATACACGTTAGCATTTTCTTGATAGGTATTTTTTTTTTTATCACGGAAAATCAGATCAAAATTTCTTGTAAATCAGAAGCAGTGAAACTTATTTACATACTGAAGATCAAATGATAATCTATGGAACGAAAAAGTCAATGAACACCGTAAAGAAAAATGGCAGATTACTGGTTATTGAATTGAAACAAAAATTTCCTGCCTGGAACAATGAAACGAGAGAAAAATTTGACGCACGGCTCAAGCTTTTTATCTATAAGATATTAATATGTTTGCAATATTAACATATACGTTGATTATCTACAAATGTTTAATACTGTCGATATTAAAAAATTATTAAGAAATTGCGTGTACGTGTCAACGTTTTCGTCAATTTTGTGAATGACAAATATTGTAAACTTTATTTTATATGTAGTTTGAGTCATATATATAGAACGAGCTACTTAAAATGGCTACTATTGATAATAATAAAAAATGATCTGCCCATCGCTAAAGAAAATAAGTGTAACGAATTACTTTTTAAAAACGTTTCCGTGTATTGTTCAATAATTAGGGTGGTGGAAAATAATAAACATATAAGTTTCCGCAACGACAACCCTGATATATTTTCCTCGCTTTGCAAAAACATGTCATACAGATGCTTTTTTATTCTCTCACGAATGTCACAACATATAGACTTTCAACAAGTTGCGTAATTGTTACTTGTGTGTAATATCATTCTTAAGCTCTACGCAAAAAATTGACGAGTGAACACAATGCGACTGTTGTCACACCTTCAGCACCCTATACTGGAGTTTCTCAAGAAGAATTATGCATGATGAAGGAGTGCTCGCCAAGCTGTTCGACGTTTCGCAAAAAGTACCAAAAATGAACCGTTCCTGAGTCCCTGTGCAATTACAAAATATTCTGGAAGAAACGCGACCGTTTTTCGTTACATTTCTGTGTAAATATCGATGAATGTATTCGGCGTTACTCGAAAAGTAATTTTGGCGAACAATTTGATTTTAGAACTCATCGTCTAACCTTTGTCGAGATTCAGTTCGAAATGAACAGGCAATCAGGAACAGCGTGCACGTTTTCTCTAGAACTACGATAATGGACAGGAGGAAGTCACTGCACTGTCTCTAGAATTTCATTTCGAGATTCAATTTTCTTATTGCAATTTTCTTATTGCAGTTTTCTTATTACAATTTTCTTATTGCAGTTTTCTTATTGCAATTTTCTTATTCGCGGCCAGAGATCAGAATGTATGCACTTCCTCTGAGACTCATTTTCTTATCCATCCGTATACACTAACCGTTCGAGAAACGCTCGTTAGGAGCGCTCTCTGTTCGCACGTATTAGAGTGCGTTTTAAACCAGCGAACGATTAATCGTTCTATCTCCGCTTAGGAAAAAATTTCAACCGAAACGAGCGTTTGGCGAACGATTACTGTATTGTTTCTCGAAGAATGCCTGTAGGTAGGTACTAATCTCGAACGCATCTCTTCGCAGACTGTTCGTTAATAGGTTTAATTTCCATGGAACTAATTACGAATGAATGCTAGTAGAACACTGCCGAGTACACACGACAGGATTAAAGATTTCGGTGGTAAAACGTTCGGTGTCGCCGTGTTGCAAAAGTCTTCCACACACGAACAGACTTCTTGACGGCCACCGAAACCGCTTCGTTGATAACATTTTTTCTTGTAATTCGATTCGTCCCATCCGCAGCCTCTTATCACTCGTGTATCAGGTGGAACTGTTTCAAATACATACAATCGTTATTATCTATGTAATATTTACTGTTGGAGATCTTTTTTTAAGAAGTTGAGGAAATAAAGATTGACATTTAGGCACCGTTCACCATGGGCGCGCGAATATTTAAAGCACTTACTGCTCATACATTTATTCAATCTTAAAATTTCTGAATTATTATTTCTATTGATTTTGAAATTTCTCAATTTTTTACTCTTTTAACATCTGTTTCCAAGTGTTCAAAATTTTCAACATCTCAATTTCCGAATGCATTTTCTCAAATTTTTATATTCGTAGTTTTTGAACTCCCATTTCCAAATTTAAAATTTTAATTTCATCTCCTCAAAATTTCATCTTTGCAAACTTTTAAATTTACAAATTCTTAAATTCCTAAATCCGTGAATTCCCAAATTTCAAAATATCAATATTTCCAACAGTCAAGATAATTCGTACATAAAGGGACTCTTAGAACGTTCTATCGCTACGGCAATATAGCGAGAGCTTCGTGCATCAGCTTACTAAAATTATCCTAAAGTACTCGTTGCATCGGTCATACTATTTTAATATAATTTCCAGTCTTACCATTTGAATACATCAGTCACAATATTTTGTTGTAATTTTAGTATAATAACAAAGATAAAATATTAACCAATATTAAATGCATTGAAAATTATTATAAAATCGGTGATGATAATTTGATAGATGATATAATTTTCTTATTACTTACGTCCATTAACACTGAACTCTATAACTTGCGTAATCTTTCTACACATTGTGTATTTAGCACCGTCCTTGAGATCGGCGCAGTCCTTTTTAAGGACATCAGGAGGAACGTCATCGGCGCAACGACTGTCATTGTGACTGTTACAAAGGTAACACTTTATTGCGTTTATACCTGGAACGTTAAAAATAAACAATTATTGAATTTTATAAATTCCCTCAGAATAAATCATATTTTAATCTCTTCTTTTATTTCTTTAATACATTTTGCAGAAAATGTATTTTCTACAAAAATACATCTCTGTTTGGATCTGTTTAGATCTGCAATAAAGGCAAGAGAGGTCATTTAGCTCGCGAAATTTTATTTAATTTCAACTTTAAAATTAATTTTACAAGTGATTTGTAAAAACACAGTTAAACTCTTACATATTAGTTCCTAAACCATTTTTTAAAGAATTTGAATTTGAAGAATTTGAAGTTAAATTATAAATAAATTATAGTTAATAAATGTTCATATAAATAATTAATTTATGAAATAGACTTGTCATAAATTTTAACCTCTCTTCTTTTCTATGAAACTGATTTCAGCAGAGTTAATATTTGCAGAAGGGTTATGTGCAAAAAGGTTCAATTCGGCCATATAGTAAAATATTTTAGAAAATACCTTAATAAATTAATAGATATATAAAGAGTGGTATAAAATAATGTCTATAATTAAGAAGTGAAAGAAGTTACAATGTAATTAATGGTAAAAATGTTGTTATAACTTGGAATATTATTCGAAGCACAAGGCTGCGATCATTATTGACCCACTGATAAGGGAGGTCAGCGTGAGACGAAGATAATACGACGATTAATCGTTTTGTTATGAAAAATTATAATTATGCCATTATGTCATTGACGTATCTAAGATTTTTGTTTGAGGTGGAATTGTTTTTTAGTTTTGTTGATGGCGTACAGGAATTTAAAAGAATTTTGGAATTTGAGAGTTCTTGGGAGTTTGGGAATTTTTGGAAGTTTGGGAGTTTTTGGGAATTTTGGAATTTGGAAGTTTTTGGAAATTTTGGAATTTGAGAGTTTTTGGTAATTTGGGAGTTTTTGAAAATTTGAGAATTTGAAATGTTGGAAATTGATGAATTAGGGATTGCGAGTTTTGGAAATTTGGAAAGTGAGAAATTGGGGATTTTGAAATTTGGAAATTGAGGAATTGAGGATTTTGAAATTTGAAAATTGAGGAATTAGGGATTTTGAAATTTGAAAATTGAGGAATTAGGGATTTTGAAATTTGAAAATTGAGGAATTGGGGATTTTGAAATTTGAAAATTGAGGAGTTGGGGATTTGAAAATTTGTGAATTTGGAATTTTGAAGATTGGTGAAATGGGGATTGGCAATTTTGGAAATTTTAAAATTTGAAAATTGAGGAATTGGGGATTTTGAAATTTGAAAATTGAGGAATTGGGGATTTTGAAATTTGAAAATTGAGGAGTTGGGAATTTGAAAATTTGTGAATTTGGAATTTTGAAGATTGGTGAAATGGGGATTGGCAATTTTGGAAATTTGAAAATTTGAAAATTGAGGAATTGGGGATTTTGAAATTTGAAAATTGAGTTATTGGGGATTTTGAAATTTGAAAATTGAGGAATTGGGGATTTTGAAATTTGAAAATTGAGGAATTGGGGATTTTGAAATTTGAAAACTGAGGAATTGGGAATTTGAAAATTTGAAAATTTGGAATTTTCAAAATTGCTGAATTAAAGCTTTGTAAATTTGTAAAGTTAGGAATTTTGAATATTTGTAAATTAAGAAATGCGGGATTTGAATATTTGTAAATCTGTAAATTGAAGAATAGTAGATTGGAAACTTTAGAAAATTGTGAACTTGGTAATTGAGGATTTGATGTGAAACTTTCAAAACTGAAAAGCCAAACATTTGTAAACTAAGATTTTTAAAAATATTCCTTATGAGACAAGGATTTGTAAGTTCAAAAATTTCTAAATTTAGGAAGTTGAAAATTTAGAAATTTATAGATCTGAGACACGATAATTTAGGAATTTCTGATCTTTCAATACGAGATATATTATTCTCTGTCCCTCGCGCTATATGGGGAGGGGCTGGCCATATTGTAATAACCCTAAACCCTCGCTGGTCCCTATCCAATTAAGTCAATGGCCATTATTATTACGTGTTTAAATGTAACAATGTACGATTCGTTATCACTGTCTACGTGTTGCTATCTATATAGGTTAACGTTTTAACATTGCTCATTGTCAATTAACAAGTATTAAACTTCACTTTATTAATTGTATTTAAAAGAAAAATATATAGAGAAGATCGTAGAAATGTATTCTCGTGAAACAGTAAGTTCATCGTCCTCAACAACGTAACTGATATAAAAATCAATGCAGCTACGTGGCCTAGAAAAGCATAACCACAATAAGTTTACGGTTTGTTCGCACCTTCTAATCTTGTTTCTACGGTCATTCACAGTTCTAAACATGACATAATATTATGCATAATCGTTATCACTGTAATGAATACACCTGTGGACAGTAATTCTTAACTTATTAATTATTACACTCTTTTTAAGTCATTCAGGCCGAAAATATTGCTTAGAAACTGTGATATATTTTTGTTATACGTATGCAGTATAGTAAGATAAATAATTATTAATTTTTATGTACATAGTAAGATAAATAATTATTAATTTATACATAGATAGTAAGATAAATAGTTATTAATTTATACACAAACAGTAAGATAAATAATTATTAATTTATATGTAGATAATAAGATAAATAATTATTAATTTATAAGTAGATAGAAAGATAAATAAGTACTAATTCATATGCAAGCAGGTTGCAAAAGAATAAATATCAATTTAGAATAGAGTTGTTTAACTTTTTCAAATATTAATTTCGAAGACATACTTTTAACAAATAATTTTTTATTCGAATGAGAGTATGTTAGATTTTGCAAAAGAATAATGTTCAATCTTGAAAAAAAATTAATTTTGCAATAACTTCATTTTGGTCGAAATTTGTACTTGAAGATTAATTAAATAAAGTCCAATTGTAATTTTTGAAATTATAAGTAACTATATACGGAAGAGAATTAACAAGTATTAATAAGTATTAACAAGCATTAATAAGTATTCATACTTGTATACCACAAATATTTATTAATAATAAATAATATAAAAGAATAAACATTTTATAAAAAGGAAAGTACAATTTTAAGTACAAATCTATTAAATGTTAGGTTATTATATTATCTCGTCGAGTTCACAACATAATATTTTAAACTAGAAAATTTGTAAAAAATTATTTATTGTCCCTTGTGGGTTTAAAATCAACATCGAACAGATTATAATTTTATAATAAAAAAAAGAAGCAAGAAGTGACAAATGAAAAATATTCAGAAAACGATAATCCTTTGAATTTTTATATAGTATAGTATAGATATAGTTGCACGATATTAACGAAAAAAAGGGACAATATTTCAATATTCAGTCAAAATTGTGTACAGACATAATTCTTGTGCGTATAGTTCGTTGCCATTGATCTCCGTTGCCGAGTTTCCTCAAATTCGGTCACAGATTCTCATTGTTTAAAATATATATTTCTTTTTAATAATATTTGAACGATTTTTTAAAAATAATTCGATACACTTTTTCTATGAACATAGAATGAATAAGAAATTAAAAAATAAATTATTACAATCACTCTATGATTATTTAAATAAACGAGTGTTAAGTCGATTGAGATAAATAGCAATCTTTTTCGAACGGATGAGGGGTATGACATAAGTTCGCAACGGAATTAATAAAACGAACGTAACGCATAACGCAGTTAACCAGGAAACTGACCATGATTCAATTAAATCTTGTAAAATTATTTCAAAACATAGCGTTCTATTAGTTTGCTAACTAAATTCGCCATTTTGAATGTCCCGTTTGGCTTCCATCGAAAATCATAAGTTTAAACAAAATTGTTTATAAGTTGTCATAAACTCAAGGCAAATAATTGCTATAAATTCAAACTAAATAATAACAGAATAATTGTAATAAAAATTGGATAATTGTCATAAGTTTAAACAAAATCAAATAATTGTCATAATTTTCAATACAATAATTGTTATAAATTCAAACAATAATCGTCATGAAATGTAATTGTTACAAATTGTCAAAATTTCGCATAAAGTGTTTTAAATTCAAAAATAATTATAAACTCAAAATTATCGTCAGAATTTCGAATAAAATAATTGTCATAAATTCAAACAAAATGTCATAATTTAAATAAAATCGTCACGAGTTCAAATCACATTTCTAAATAAAAATTCAACGCGTTAAAAATTTACAATAAAGAATTTAGCACGGTGAATTCAAAATTTCACGAAAAATCCTTTTGCCCTTAAATTCAAATAACAGCGAATTTAGTATAGCATAGAATTCACAAGAAGTCTTTTTATACAAACACTTTCATACATAAATTGTATAAAAAGAGATGCAATATCTGTGTTCCAAAAAACCCCTCCCACAAGTGTCAATAACAAAGAACATTTGAAAAGGGACAAAAATAGACCTTCTGTCACCTGATCAAAAATATGCAATAAAGTGCGTAACACATTTATGGTAAAACCAACCGTGCGCGTCGTTAAGAAAATAGCGGTATAAAAATGCAAAGAAAATAGTAAAATGGGGAAAGTAGGTCTGAAGGCAGGACGCGTAGGATCGATAAGGAAGTCTGGTAACGGGGTCCGATTGTTGAACCAGGGTTAGGCTAGACAGAACGTCCGGACGCTTACCACAAAAACAGAAAATGACCAGGACGCACAAGACGAGGACGACCGAGTGTTTCATGTCGGTTTTTGTTTTCTTTTTATCCTTGCACGTCGACGATCAAAACGCAGCTCGCGGTCACCGTGTCTGTGTACGTACGTTTGCGAGCCGTTTCGCGGTCGGATTCGTCGAAACCGGAAGTGAGAGAAAGCGATTAGACGAGGGGGTTGACGAGGCCAACCATTCGGCCCCGAAAGCTACTGAAGCACTGTTCACGGTGGCCGTTTCGCGACACGGTTTCAGCGCAAGTCCGCAACCAAGGCGACGATGCTCACAGCACTGGCATAACCATGGATATGTTCTACATGTAATACCACTGTACGTGATTGCGATAGAGGAACGAAGAGGAGGAGAGAAACGGAAAAACGAACTCGTCTTCCACCGACCAATAATCCAAGGCCCAAACGATCTAACCACGACCGAGGGAAAGTCGGATACGCGATTATGATAACCGAACCGCTCTTCGATTCGAGGGAAATCAATAATTTTGAACGACCGAGGGAAGGGATGCAATTGATTTTTTGACACTGATGATAACGATGCAAATCTAATCAGTCACGTTTATACTTAATCTTTTCATTCTTCATATTTCATCGACTTTTTGCTGAATGAATAGTGACATCTTCAAGTTTCTCATTGATATCTTCAAGTTTCTCATTGACATCTTCAAGTTTTTGAGAATATTTAGGCAATGGCTCAGAGATTCTATATTTATGAACAGAAGGTTGCAGGGTTTAAATCTGGTTTAGATGAGTTTTTCCTTATTCTGTTTACAAGACTATTTATTGAATTTTATTTACAGTCTATAAGTATACTTTATGAATATTGTATGTGATGAAAGAATTGGGTTTGTTTCTTGTACATTTAACTTCAAGTTCCTAGTAGATCACTCATCTTTTATCTTTTTAGTAAATTTAGAAGTCACATATGTATGACACGTATTAAGTCATATATATATTATGTGACATGTATTAAGTCATATATATTGTATTACATTACATTACATATAATGTATTACATATATTATATGTAATATTATAATATTATATATTATTGTAATATTATGCATTACATATATTACATATTTATTTAGAAGTCACACATATCACAAATATGAAAGAATAAATAGAATAGGGAAATAATGAAATAGTGAATAGTGAATGATTGAAGAATATTACAATGGAGAATATAATATTAAATAGAATTATGATAGAGAATGTAATAATAAATAGTATTGTACTAGAAAAGTATTCTAAAAATTAGTATTATAGCAATATAATATACTACTTACTTATAGTAAACTAATACCATCACTATGCTACTGTATATTATACTACACTACAATATTATTCTAGTATTATTTGGTATTACTAAATAATACAACAATAGTATGTGATATAATATATCAGTAATAATATTATATTAATCAAATAATATAATATGACAAGTATGGTGAAATAAAATAGTAAAGTGAATCACAAAAACACAGAATAATAAAGTAGATGACAAAGTAGAATAATAAAATAGTAAAGTGAATGATAAAAACAGAGAATAATAAAGTAGATGACAAAGTAGAATAATAAAATAGTAAAGTGAATGATAAAAACAGAGAATAATAAAGTAGATGACAAAGTAGAATAATAAAATAATAAATTAAAAAATGAACAGAATAGTCGAAGACAAGATAATAAAGTATAAAGTACGAAGAATAATTGAATATTACCTAAAATAATAGTTTAACCTAGTTACACGATACACCCTTTATAGGTTAGAATACCAGCAGTGAAGTTTGCTCGGCAAGCGCGTAATTTCACAAGCGAAACTTCGAAGCATAAACCCATTTGGAGGTTATTTGTAAAAGAAACGTTTAATTATCAGGAACAAACGATAGGATTGTTTTGACGGATAAAGCAGGGCTTCAAGTTAAATAGGGAAGGCCGTGGGCGGTACGAAGAGCTTTATGCTCAAATAGAGCGTAAAGTGGTGGTTTGGAACACTCTAAGTGGATAATATCCCTTTTCCTGTGACACACTGAACGTCATGAAATGTCATGGAAGCTTAGTGTAATAAGTTGCACGCGAACAATACGGAAAGGAATGTGGAAGATATCCTTCCAGGTTGCTATTAGGGCTATCACATCATGTGACCTGTTAGGCCTATCATATCATATGACCCAGTTTTTTTTTAAGTTTGACAACGAGAGTGATTGCAACAACTGTCTTCAATTTCTTTGTGTCGGTGACAAGTTCTCCATTGGTGTAACCATGAATGTATTATTTTCAGGTTTTGCTGCATTTATGTTATCGTGATTTTTATTACAGATAACGTTTAATGTTTTGTTAGATTTCATTGTAGATACGTAGTGCGTTTTAAAACGAACAGTACAGCCTGACTCGGTGAAATGTAATCAAACCTAACCTAATTCAGTTCTGCTTAACTTAACATAACCTAACCTAACTTAAAGCTAATTTAACATAAAGTGCAGTATAAATACTTTATCGTGATATAAAATAAATATGATAAAAAACGATATGAAGCTGTTTTCAAATTATAAGTACTTACAAATTGATTACAATAAAATTTTTATTTTTGTTATACAATTTCGTATGGTATAGTAAAATATACAATGAAATTGTTTGGTTAATTAACATTAGTAAGTATAATAAATTGTAGCAATTGTTTTTTAACGAATCATGTAAAGTGTTCATTAAATACACGAAAACTTAAATTTTATCTGAACGATGATGCACGTCTATTTTTGTTTAAGAGTATCATTTTAATTAAGCGTTAGTGTTTAACACGTTTAGCAACATATCGAGTCCGTGACACATCTCTGATAATTATATTCTACGTGGTAAATATTTTGTTCTTTTCCAATACGAAAGAACTGATCAATCGATATTTTACAATTTACCAATTTTCTGTCAAAATTTATAAATTATCTCACTAGTAGAAATTTTATTGTTTGAATTTCTAATTTCAATGCAATTTTATTTTAATTTTTTATAATATAATTTTAGTTTAATTTTTTATAAAATAACTTTATGTATTATTTATAATTTTATGCAGTATCTATACATAACAATATTATTATAATTCTCGACATACTAAAATCGTAAAACACATGATGTGAAATTAACCTTGAATGGTTAACTACAGTTATCTGGTAAGATGATAATAACCTGAACAAATGAGCAAACCTTCAGTTTTTTAATTATGTAATTGCTATGGTAGCGATATTGAACAGAGAAAACGTATTGAGAGAAGTGCACATTTGTGTAACACATGTACAGAATGTTTCAAAATAGATGTACACTGCGCAGCTATTGTATATCTTTTTTTACTTAAAATAAATTGAAAAGTTTGTCATCATTTTGCAGATTTTGTCTCTACTTTTTCTATATTGCATATTTAGTGTCAAATATCCAATTTCTAATTGTTTAAAAATTTATTTTGCTAATGAAAACTTTGTGAGTGTAGTACACAACCTTTTTTGAAGCACCCTGTATAAGTATACCATGTGCGTAAATCTTGATGTAAGTATAATATTTCATTATATAATGATATTGTATTATAGGAAGTGTTCCAGTTCTTTTAATAAAGACTGGACAGATAAACAACAATTTCAAAATAACTTTTCCTCGATTAATTTAAATAAAACTTTATATTTTAAAATTTCTTAATTTTACACAATTTTAATTTTTATTCTTAATCTTACATTTATATTTCGATTTTTAACACAATTTTATTTATTTATTGCTTTTCTTCTCGTACAATTTTATTTATATTGTTATATTTCTAATGAAAATTATTCCTTAGCTTTAGAAAATTTTTATATTTTAGATTGAATGTAAAAAAGTGACTTTAATATTATTTGTATTAAATTTGCTTTTTTAATAATTTGCAGGATAATTATTTGAATAATTTAAGAACAAAAAGAAACTGTATTTTTAAATTAACATTTAAATTTCAAGTTCAGTAATAAAACTATCGAGCAAAATTTTGAAATTTGATTACGAGTAAAAATTTAGGGAATTATTTTGTAAGTTACTAAACTTGTAACATATCGATTTTATTAGTTATGTTCACGTTGAAAATAGTATTTTATAAGATCATAAAAAGGGGGTAACAAATTGTTAAAGTGTATTCATTATTTTTATTAAACTTTTGTAAAATAGATTAGCAATTGTGTTAACACACGAATGAAGTGAAATATTCTATTAAATTAATACAAACACGAAAAATAAATTTTTTATTTTGACGAAAGATTCTTTTATCCAGGTACGATATTCTAACCTACCAAATATTGATATTATTTACAATTTTATTAGTTATGATTGCATTTTATAGATTGAAAGAATGACATTAAGATGCCTGTAGTTATGATTCATTTTCATTGAAAAATTATTTCGCAGAATTAGTAGATGTTAATACTACATACATGTTCTCTAATTCCACACAAAAAAAAAATTAAAAATTAAACATAAGGAAAATTAATAATGCAGATGAAGCTCTATACACTACGGATATTAATATTTTTGTTCATATTTCAAAAAGGTAAGTTTTATTAGATTTTATGCATTAGATGTTGCAGTTACCATCTGTCGATAACGCAGGATCTGTTGATATTAATTAAAGATAAATTAGATTGTACATAAATATTTGATATATCATTGGCTCTTCTTCGGGAAACTGTAATGTTCTAAATCACGTACAATTTTGCAAATAAGGTACTTTATACGAAAGGAAATATCTGTGAGAATGGTTTTTGGCGACTCGAAAAATTTGTACCATTATCATGTCATTTTCTACCTTACCAACGATATTCTTTTGAAATTAATTATTCTTGCTCTGCCATGTAATTTGATGAATATTAAGGACAATTAACGCAATAAAATCAATATTAATTGGTTTTTCGAAAATGAACATGTGGCGTCATCTTTTCGGGGAACAGGGTAAACTACACACTTTTGAAACTGTAGCTTCATTAGTTAATAATGATTCATTAGTTAATAATAAATAAATGAGATAATTTAAAAGTGAATCGTAGCTATTAGCTCGATATCGTTTTCTAAAATTCATTTCTTGAAAAATATTTAGAAAACGATATCGATTACCAGGTCACACCACGTGGAGGTTGCTACGACAGTGACCCACCCTATCTCCAAATCCCTACCACCCTCCAATTGCAACTCCCTCATTTATCGGAAGGATAAATGAGTTCTGACTCTACTTAGCTCGTAGGCTCGCAAAAATATACAAGTTCTTTACCATAGTATAGCAAAGAACTTGTATCGCACGCAAGTTTCTTAAAACTAACTTATAACACACAGGCACACCAAACTTAACGCTCGCATTCTAAGATTGCACCCGTGTTATCTAAAACGGTATAAAAAGCAAAGGGAGAAGGGAAGAAAGTTAGAAGAACTTTCTACTAGAAAGAAAGAAAGTTAGAAGAACTTTCTACTAGAAGGAAAGAAAGTTAGAAGAACTTTCGCAAAAAGGTGGACCAGCATTCTCTATCAAGTGAACCTCGCCTTCATGGGTCAAATGGTAGTCGAATAGTGGCTTACGTGAACCACGAGACAGCATTGAACCGAGAATAACTGGTAAGAACGAGTGACACATCCGCGAAGGGTTTCCCATTTCTCCCCGCTCCCGTTGAAAGGGAGGCTAACAGCAGAGAGGATACCCACGCCGTGAGGCGGCAAATCGAGATGGACCATCAATCAAAATGCCTCGCAGAGATGTGTCCCTGGCGCTACACCAGCATTCGCAGCTCAGTACTGCCGCGTGTTCACAGCACTACCAACCCCAAATGATCCACTCAGGTTCGGACCAATCAACAGAGAATTACCGATTAATACTACACTCTAACGCGCAAAAAATTCACGTATTGTGAAAATGGGTGCAAGTTAGAATGTAAGCGCTCAATTCACTTATAAACTTAATACTAATTTCGTGGGATCCCACACACACACTCTGTTCTAAAATTGCACTCGCATCATGTCAAATGAAACGCTAAACGAGAGAGAAAGAAAGGAAGAGAGGAACTAATACTAAGATCTAACGCGGAAAAAGTTCACGAATCAAAATGAGTGCAATTTAAAACAGTACTCGCATACGCACACGCTCATTAACATACTTATTCTAAACGCCGCACGCGTACATCTTATTCTAAGATTGCACTCGGATGATCTATAACGAAATCAAAAAGCAAGGGAAGGTAAGAAAGTTAGAAGAACTTTCTACTAGAAGATAAGAAAGTTAGAAGAACTTTCTACTAGGAGGAAAGAAAGTTAGAAGAACTTTCTACTAAAAGGTGGATCAGTATTTTTCGCCAAGTGAACCTCGCCCTCATGGGTCAAAGGGTAGTCGAATAGTGACTTACGTGAACCACGAGACCGAATTGAACCGAAAACACTGGCAAGAACGAGTGACACATCCGCGAAGGGTTTCCCATTTCTCCCCGCTCCCGTTGAAAGGGAGGCTAACAGCAGAGAGGATACCCACGCCGTGAAGCGGCAGATCGAGATGGACCATCAATCAAAATGCCTCGCAGAGATGTGTCCCTGGCGCTACACCAGCATTTGCAGCTCAACCCTGCCGCGTGTTCACAGCACTACCAACCCCCAATGATCCACTTGGGTTCGGACCAATTGACGAAAAATAACTGGTTATACTACAATCTAACGCGTAAAAAGTTTACTAATTGTGAAAATGAGTGCAAGATAGAATAAGAGGCACTTACAGAGACCCACCCGCCCTCCCACGAGATTACAATTAACTTAAAACTAACGCACGCATCCCTCGATGATCCCTCGATGATATCTTCAAGTTTCGTATATACGCATATCACCCATGCACTCTTCCATACTACAATGTAGTACAATATTTTGTACGCAACTTAAAATTAACTTAAAATTAGCAGATCCATCGATGAAATCTCTCTGTGATAGTCCTGGATGATTACCTATTCTGTAACAATCAGAAACAATATGCGAAAGGAGAAAACAGATGCAAGATTAGTAATATTATAAAAATGTCCATGTATAACTCATACTTTCCGTTCTGGTACGAAGATTGTAGATCCTCTTCGGCATATAGCCTCTTCTTTCTTCGGGTAAAACCCTCACAACACTCACTCGCGAAACACTCGATAAATAAGTCGAATGTTTATTTTCGGAAAAAAATGAAATAAAATTCGAGTCGACTCGAGAAAAACATGCAAATGAAATAACAATATACTTGTGAAACATTCAATTACTTACTTAAAATCAAAACCTGAAACATACAAATGAAATTAAGACAAATATGAATTACTTAAATACTTACTTAAAATCAAAACCTGAAACATACAAATGAAATTAAGACAAATATGAATTACTTAAATACTTACTTAAAATCAAAACCTGTAACATACAAATGTTATTGAGACACATATGAATCATTAAATTACTTACTTGAAATTAAAACCTGAAACATACAAATATAATTAAGACAGAAAATTGAAGAACAACGAATGAAATCTTTCTGTATTCGAAACAAAACTTGAAAAATCGAAATCGAGTTTGATAGAAAATCCGAAATGAAATTACGAGGAAATTCAGAAACCTCAAGACTCAGAATAAAATGACGACGAGGTTTGAAAACCTCAAACTCGAAATAAAATCTTGGAGAGATTAAGAACCTAAAAACCGAATTAAAATCAGGAGATCCAAGACCCCGAAGCTCCAACTAAAATTCACTAATGAAATGAGAGTACAACGCGTATTCAAAACCAATTAAACAATAAAATAATACAGAAGATGAAATAATATAGAGAGGGGGTTTCAAAACTTCGAAGCTAGAAATAAAATCCTTTAGAGTTTGAAAAATTCTACGATCCCGCGATGTGAATGTGAGTACAGGATACAGGATACATTCACTCACGCATACTGTAGTACATATTCTAAATGTACCTCTTATTCTAAAATTGCACTCGCATATAAAACTTTGTAAAGAAAGCAAAGGAATAGGGAAGAAAGTTGGAAGAACTTTCTTTTAAGTTTGGGGAAATTGAAACGAAAAAAAAAAATGACAAACTATTACTACAGTATGTAAGTTAAAAAATTGTCACAAAGATGAGTGCAAATTAGAATAAGAGGTACTTACAATTTGCGCAAGCTTTTCGCCACGTGTCGTGACGAAAAACCTGCGCCCGAGCCCACCCATCCTCCCACAAGCTCGGACTAATGCATTAAATATAACTTACCAAAAATCAAATTCTGAAACATACGAAATCTTATTAACATAGGAAATTGTGGGAGAAGGAGTAAAATTTTACTTTATTTGGCACAAAACTTTCAACACACAGACAACGCAATGAAAATTGTGGATTTGAGAAGAGAAAACAACATAACTTACCAAAAATCAAACTCTGAAACATACAAAATCTTATTAACATAGAAATTTGTGGGAGGAGGAGCAAAATTTTACTTTATTTCATACAAGAATTTCGAAAAATAGAAAACGCAATGAAAATTGCGGATTTGAGAAGAGAGAACAACATAATAACTTACCAAAAATCAAATCCTGAAACATACGAAATCTTATTAACATAGGAAATTGTGGGAGAAGGAGTGAAATTTTACTTTATTTGGCACAAAACTTTCGACACACAGACAACGCAATGAAAATTGCGGATTTGAGAAGAGAGAACAACAATAACTTACCAAAAATCAAACTCTGAAAAATACAAAATTTTATTAACATAGAAATTTGTGGGAGGAGGAGCAAAATTTTACTTTATTTCATACAAGAATTTCGAAAAATAGAAAACGCAATGAAAATTGCGGATTTGAGAAGAGAGAACAACATAATAACTTACCAAAAATCAAACTCTGAAACATACAAAACATACGAAATTGTGGGAGGAGTGAAATTTTGCTTCGTTTGAAACAAAATCTTGAAAAATAGAAATCGCAAAAAAAATGACGAATTTAAGAACAATGAACAACGAAATAATTTATATAAAATCAATCTCTGAAACAGAAAAATATAGTTAACACAAGAAATGATCAAAAAAGAGGAACCGCGGTGAAGATAGATTCGCGATTATATTTCGAGTTTCGCGATTTTAAGATTGTGTGCTCGTCGAAATTCGAGCAAAACGCGTTCAACGATACTTTTCGTACCGTAAAAAAAAGCACATGTAAAATACAAAAATATAATAGCGAGCATAGTGACAAAATGACTCTCCATCCGAAGATGGACAGCCATTAATAGTTCCCCTCTTCTTTGGCAAATTTTGCCGGGGCTCTTCGGCATATAGCCTCTTCTTTCTTCGGCACAGCCTCACAAATATCACTCGCGAAATTTTACGGTAACTCGGACATTCTTTGCTTTCATATCAATTAAAAATACTTTCAATTTTACTATTGATCTCAACAAATGGATAGCACTTTTATAAAAATAAAAATGAACTATCCATTTGTTTCAATCATCAAAGTAATCAAAATTTGATATATCACAAAAATTCTTTACTTGAAAAAAATTCTCGAAATTAAAATACGACCAGCGATTCTTAGAATGCGCTGTCCGTAAAAGAATATCCGAGCAGAATTTTTATTTAAAGCACTTCACTTCACTGCACTGTATACTTCATTTTTGCAATCGGGTCTAGAACCACGACTGCGACTTACAAACTAAAAGGCCTGGCCTTACGAACAATCGAGTTCAAGAGAATATTAAATAGAATCAATTCATATTTAGATTTTCTCTTCTCGATTTTTCGTGTTTAACCCCCCAGATGCAAGCATCTCACGTGTGTTTTGTGGAGGACAGAGAAACGCGAAAGCTTGCTCTGGCCCTACCTACTTAAAACTAACTCAATCACACCAGAAGTAAACTACCTGCCTGCCTATCGCTATATTTAAAAAATTGCAAAGTCCATTCTCACAAAAACCCACTCCACGATTCTCACACACGCCACCCGGGTGCAAAAAAGCCTACTCCTAGGGAGTACGTCCCGGGACGTCTCCGTCACCCGAGTTCAATACAACATTCACACTCTAATTACATACCTTTTTTGCTGAAATCGATCGACAATCGACAGTGAACATTAATTGAACATATTTCATTTTCTTATTCTTTCGAATATTCAATGTAATATGGTAAGAATTTTGTTATTACTCTACTTGTACAATTTTGAAATTCTGTCTCATTAATTTTGTAATTCAATCTTACTAACTTTGAAATTAAATCTTACTAATTTTGTATCTTTCGAAATTTGCAAATTTTTCAAGTTTGTATAAAAAATTGATATAGTTTTTAATCGACACAAGTTCCACGACCTAACCACACACACACGTGTAGCTTGTGTCGATAATTCACTGTCAAATTGTCGATCGCCAAAACATCTTAAAACTAAACCGTGTCCACCTGCCCTAACCCATGCGAGTAGCATCTAAGCACGCGCATGAGTTTAGAGCATAAAAATGAACACGGCCACAAATATTTTCACCTACCAGTTTTCTTCATGTGTGCTGAAAATCCTGAGCTAAAAAACGTGATTAATAACATGCTAATAAAGTGTCTCTTCCAGAAAAGTTTACTCTAAAGTTTCAAAATGGAAAATGGAAGAACACTTTGCAAAAATCTAAGAATATCGTTTGTTTCATTCTCAACAGATTTTGAATATCAAAGTAAATTCACTAAATGATCAAAAACATTCATAATTAACTTTGATATCGAAATCTGTTATTCGCGAAACTTTCTTGTACATATGTATTTGAAAATATTGAATAAATTGATAAAATTTCCGCGCGTACAGAAAATTGAACTACTATGAAATCGGAGGGTCATCCGACTTCTATGTAATTTTAAATTTGATCGATTCGTGAATAAATTGAAATTATGTACAAGAAAACCCTGACCTGATCTAATAAATGAAATACACAGTTTGTACGAATATTACACGATCGTACAGTCGTGGTCACTATGCTCGCTCAAAAATAGAAAAATACAACCAGTTCCCGTGTCGTTTCGGACCATTCGTCCTACGACATGATGGGAACCGGAGGAACCGTAAAGCATGCGACTCACCGATCGCTGACTTGCATCACTGCGATCGTTTTACCGGCAAAGCATCTGAGAGACAGCACATCTGATTGATTGGCTGCTTGGTTGATTGGCTGCTTTCGTTAGATCTGGATTTGGCGGTTTGTCAGTTGGTGTGACCTTCTGTAATCATAAAAGAATCACAACGGTTAATAAACTGTGTTTATCGATTTGCATTTTGATTGACATACACGTTTTTTCCGACATATACTTGTGCAAACATTTAATAAGCTTTTATGATTTTGAGGTGTACAAATAGAGACATGTATGAACTAGGTACAATAACTACATTACAGAATTCGGTTATAAATTTGCAAACGTTTATCAATACATGTCACACCGTGAAATATTGTAAAATATTTGAAAATGTATGTCAAAACACTTGAGTAATTACTTTATGAAATATGTTAGAACGTTTGCAAAAATATACCGGAACACGTAGGTAACCACACCGTAAAACTCACAAAATGTTCACAAAAATTTGTAAAAACACGTAGGTAACAACACCATAAAACCCAGTAAAATATTTGTAAAATAACGGTAAAACACTTGTACAACTACACTGTAAGTTACATTAAAACACTTGCACAAGTCTGTCAAAACACGTAGGTAACCACACCGTAAAACTCACAAAATGTTCACATAAATTTGTAAAAACACGTAGGTAACAACACCATAAAACCCAGTAAAATATTTGTAAAATAACGGTAAAACACTTGTACAACTACACTGTAAATTACACTAAAGCACTTGCACAAGTATGTCAAAACACGTAGGTAACCACACCGTAAAACTCACAAAATGTTCACATAAATTTGTAAAAACACGTAGGTAATAACACCATAAAACCCAGTAAAATATTTGTTAAATAATGATAAAACACTTGTATAACAACACTATAAAACACACTAACGTATCCGTATACACATGCACAATTATAAATTAAAACACTTCACTAAGCACTTTGACACATGAAGAACCACACCATAAATCGTGTTAATACACCCCCGTATTTATTAAAAAGCACTTGATAAAACACACTAGACACTTGCACTAGTACACTAGGTAACACAGGGATGAACACATAATCCGTTAACTGAATCGTTGACTCGTACCGGTAAGTGATGATGGGGTTGATCCGACCTCCTTGGCAGCTTCGATAAAACTGATTACATGTGACCTCTTGGATATGCAAACCGGTAACAATAATAGGTGATTCAGGATCCAATCAGCTGATGTCCAATCAGCTGTCATCTAATGCACCAATACCGTGCTACCTCGACTCGAAGTCGTGATTGGCGTAACAATTTAATAATTTTTGAATAATTTTTAATTTTATAATTGTTTATTAACTAACTTATTGTTCTAACTATTAAAATTTATTATTTTCCTTAACTTCCTCTTACAGATATGTTGCAAAATGATTGTTAATTAATATATTACGATATATTTTATTGTAATTAATAATTTTTCAGTTATTTATTTGTCAAATTATTGCTATAACTATTCAAATTTATCGTTTTTCTTAAATTCCTTTCGCAGATATGTTGCAAAATGATTGTTAATTAATATATTGAGATATATTTTATTGTAATTATTAATTTTACAATTATTTATTTATGTACATGTAAAAAGAAAAAGAAAATATTAAAAAAATTTCTATTTTCCAAATTTTTTTAATTCATACCATCATTTTCAGAATAGTCGATCGTCAATAAGGTAGAAAATGACAGTAACAGTAAAAAATTTTGTTCGAGTCAAATCGTGTTCACAGATATTTTTGTTTTATACAAATGAGTTCAAATGCTAAATAAAATTAAGCAGTTTATAATTGTCCTTTTATGTAACTTAATATTATTTATTATTTCATGTGACTTAATACATAAGAAGAATCGAAAGCTGATAAATGTTATCAGTGTGACAGTAAAAAGGACGGAAACTGCACTGTCGACAAGGTAGATGTAAAATACTTGCAGATGTGTCCAGACTCAAAACCATTTTGTCGTAAAGCTGTATACGTATGTAAGTTTCAATATTTCTTTTTATTCCTCAAAATTTCACTCACATTTATAACCTACATTGTTTGAAGAATTTGAAATTCTTTAAATGTAAACATAACCTAAATAATAAACATAACCTGGTAAAACACAAAAATAACGGAAGTGTTAAATTATCTTTTTCCTTTTTCGTGATATTTGTAATTTATTTCTCAACAGTACGAATAACATCGTTTGATTTGCAGATTATTTTCTGGATTCCCGGGAACACATAACTGTTCGCGAATGTGCGAAATGGCGAAATGCTGATAACGAATGTTACAGAGGGCGTTATACCCGAGACAGTTATCAACTGGTCTGCGAATGCAAAGGAGCAGGATGCAATCGGTCAACTAGATATTCATCAAAGGCTACTACTTTCCTTCACGTTTTCTGTCCAATGATCGTTCTTTTTGTTTTAAGTCCCACTTGACCTGAGATACAGAGAGAATACTTCGGAAGATTTGATACGTTGCACGTGAAATACAAGGATTCGGTTGATAACAAATCACTTGATAAATATAATAGGAACAGAATGTATCATATGAAATATTGATCGTAATTGTTTGTCGGTACGTTGACACGTGCAGATAGTATCGAATGCAATTAATTTCTCTAATAAAAAAATAAGTGAAAGCTAAAGAGTTTATATTTTAAACATCATATAGCCAATAGTTTTTATAACAAATGAAAGCTAGTGAAATAAGTAGCAATTGAATGCAAATGTATTGAAGACATATTCTAAATTTTAAGAATGAGAAACTTATTTACTCAGTTATTTTTCAACAACTATTTCAATGACTTTTAACTAATATATAGAATAAAATAACTGTGTATTTCACCTATATTATATGATAAATTAAAATCAGATATTAAACATATGTTTCAGTTTGAATTAAAATAAGTTGTAAATAGATGTGCAATTGCGAATAATATAGTTTATTTAAAATTAATATAAAGGTTTATTATTTTATTTTACATTCAATGAAGTAGTCTGGACAGAAGTTTTAAATTGTTTAAATGGTAATGTTACCATTGTATCAAGAATCGTATTGCTCTTCATTAGTCTGAAATGAAATTGAATATCGAACGCACAGTTATTCTCGTTGATCCGATGGTAAATTGTTGAGAACAAACGACATCCTGACTGACCACCCACGTTATCCTTATTATTATGTTCCCTTGCTGGAACTTTCCACGGAACAACCCATTCCGTGGGTGTAGCCGGTTGATTTATCAAGAGAAAAGTTTCTCTCCCCAACCTATAATATTCTCCGCGGGACGACATTCTTTTGAAACAGAGCACATTTCTCGCATTTGAACCCACGTTCGTAATCGTTCATATGCATACTTAAAATAAAACTATTTAATAAATATGCGGTAGAGCTCAATTATTCGCGACGTTGAACATCTGGACAAGTTCCAAATTCTGTTCTTCATTGTTAAAGGCGTACACACATTTATAATTAGGTTGATTAAGCTGAAAAATGTACAAGTTATATTTCTCCAGGCTCGTCCAAAACTTGATATAATAAAAATAATACATTTCTGTATATAAATATGAAATATTGAAAAACATCTACAGTAGTCAATTTTAAAAACACTGCTCAGATTTAGTCTACATTGAAAGTTGAATTTGATTGTGAGCTTACTGGCGTTAATTAATTTATTATCAGTACAGAAATGACAGTTGATAAAATGAAACCAGGCTAAGCGGTTAAATTGATTGGTAAAATTAAAATTTGATTAGCGCCATCTAGCGGACGGCGTTTTCAGCTACTCCTGGTAGCAGGATCGCAGGAAAGCGAAGAGGTATTCGCTAAAACAAGAGGTTTCCCGCGCACTTACGCGCATGCGCGATAGAAAGTCCGCCTACGCGCCTGGCAGACATATTGCAGAAATAGGCGCATGCGCAGCACGACTTTTCCAAAATGGTATCTCCACCAAGAAACTAATACGAACTATAAATAATATTGTACTACCTGCGCATAATTTCTGCACTTTTATGATCGAAGAATGAAACTCGATCCAATGGCAATCTTCCTGTACAAAGCTTATTAAGATTTTATTTGTGAAAAAGTTGTTAGACATATTTAAAGCGTATGGTGTTGACAGAACATCGTGACAGTGTCACGCTTGCAGAAAATTATTAATAACTAAATACCTTCAACTCAGATCTTAATAAATGTTGTACAAGAAAGTAGATGAAGAGTCACTGGTGATTCTTCGATCATAAAAGTGCATAAGTTCCTCTAAGAAAACGAGTAATTAATAATTCTTTGACGATAATAGTATTTACTCCGTACGACGCCATGTTGGAGTCGCGGCACCAGTCTGGCTGTAGTGCGCATGCGCGCAAATGCGCGGGAAACCTCTTATTTTAGCGAATACCTCTTCGCTTTCCTGCGATCCTGCTACCAGGAGCAGGTTTAAAACGCCATCCGCTAGATGGCGCTGATTTTCTACATTCAAGAATGTCGATAAGGAAGAAACGAGTGCAAATGATAATTTTTAAATATTTATGGGTATACATAAAATATACTGTTTTTGATTCTTAATATTATTTAATACGAATGTCGGTCAGCGCTGTTATAGTGAAGATGGCGATTTTCGAATTTAAATCTTTAGAAATTTTGAAAATAAGGATTTTAAAGTTTGAAGAATTAGGGACTTGACAAATTCAAAATTGAGTGATGGAGATTTGAAAATTCGGGGCTTACAAATTGAAATATTTGAAAACAGAAATGTAGAAACTTGAAAGTTTGTAGATTTCTAAGTTTACATACCTGAATCCCCAAAACTCAGTGTAATATAATTTTGATTTATGTGTTCCATCAATATAATACATGATTAGTATATTCCAAATTATTAAATACAAATGTCACATTAATAAGTATATGTTCAAAATAAAATACACAAATAATTTTATAAAAGTCCCCGTTTCTGTTTTGTTGCAATACAATCCTAAAGTATCAAAAGTTGTACGAATTGTTTTGACGCCACACAAAAAATACAAATTCGACGTTGAAAATATTGTACATCGGTCTCCGAAACGCAAGAAGGTTATCAAAACGAGAAGCTCGTAAAATATTCGCATTGAGTGACTGATGATAAATGTAACAGACGACTGGTTATGTCCAAGATTCGTAAATGTAGGTAGTGTACGGTCGTTCTTCCTCGTCCTCCATCAACAGAGCGTCTCCGACCCTCTTTTCTAGACGGTATTATTATTATTTGGGTCGCGGCAATGTGGCGCCAAGCGTCCTGACGCTCCTCGAACACTTTTCGCCATTTCGTTATTGCGCGCTCGCAATTTCTGCTTTCCGTATTACACCAAATTGCTATCAATATTTACAGATTATATTTTCATTTGTTACATAACAAGCAGTCGTCCTAAATTCTTTTCACTGTAATTCCTGACTCACTGCGATGATTGTGCAATAATTCGAAAAGATACTTGATGTATCTTATTCAAGAAAGTCGATCAGTTTCAATAAATATCTTATTCGTGCTGCAGTCAAATTTCAATGCAATTTATTTGAAAATATTGTATAGCACATTTTATTTTCATTCGACAAAGTTTTGTACAAGGTTATTAATAACTATTGATAAGGTTATAACTACAAGATTATTAAATCTATCAAAATGGTGAAATGATAGGTTCTCAATATTTTCAATCTCATCATTTTCTTTAAATTACAAAATTATGACGCTTTTCTTGAAACCTCCATTAACTTTTATCCGGATAAAAATTCAACATTTTTCATCGTTTATTTCAAGTCAAGTGTACATTAAAAGAAGACAGTATTTACAATTCAGTTTTAAGAATTTTGAAATATTTATCGTGTCTTCAGTATGTCACGTATATGCCTTTTTCCACAATGGCGTACTATGACATATGGTTTTTTACAATTTCATAAATTATAAATTATAAATGTCACATAGAACACATATCTGCCGTTTTCCTCGATGATTTCAGTTATTGTTCCACGATAACTAACATAAAGTTATTTGTTGTTTCGAAATGCTCGTACAGAATGCACGTTGAATGCATGCCAAAGACATTATCCGCATTATAGGACATTTCTCGCCGGAATAATTTGTTGTTTCGATAACGGACACCATAGAGCTGATATTTCTCCGAAACAAGGTTTATTGGTTCGCCGCTGTAAAATGTCTTCAAGATGGGCTCTCTCATAATTTCGTAAGAAATTGTCTATCAACCGTCATACGTTTATAAATTCAGAGATGATAGCAAATAATTTGAAATCTACAATTTAAGCCTTCTGTTCTGATCTTTTTAGGTTTAATCTTTAATCTTTATTATCCAATAAATTTTATGGGAAAGGTATTTGTTGTATATTGCCTAACCAAAAATTCTTTTTCTCACCCTCTAAAAAATTAGTATACATCCTCTCAAAGTTTCAGCTGAAAAATTTTAATTGCTCAAGAAATTAAAAATTTCTCAAAGAAATTTAAAGGTTTACGAAATTTACCGATAGGAAATTGCTTTGAGCGACCATTAAAATTTTTATTTTTGCGTTCATACTTTTAGAGTATGTATGTTTTTATACCATGTACTAAATTTATACATGAGAGCGAAAACAATTTTCTGTGAGTTGCTCTAACATACAAAATAAATTCTCAGATTAATCGTTGATACGTTGATTAATTTTTGGAAGTTAATCGATAAATTTTCAGTTTTACCGCGCACGGGTGTCGTTTTTATGGAAATTTATATCCTGTAGGTGTAACATAAATTTTGTGATAAAATTTACGATTAAGGATTTAATTTTGTAGTAACAAAATTTATGCCGATGAAGTACGTTTTGTATCGAAATTTATGCTGATGGAATAAATCTTGTAGCATTTGCGCCGATGAAATAAATTTTATAGCAAAAAGGCTCATAAGGGTGATTCTGTAACGTACCAAGTAAATAAAGTTTATTGAACGTAAACAAAGTTATGACAGTAAACAAAGTTTATGTAGTGAAAAATAGTAATACAAACAAACAACTTTAATACACATAGTACCTTTAAATTTAATACACATTTAATGTACATAGAAATAATAATCCATACAATTCTTTCGAAATATCGATCAAATGTTGCTAGAAAAATTGTTCAAAGTCCTTCTACAATTTTACATGAAAATTTGTATAGTTTTCTAGACAGCTACTTCAATAGTATAATTTTTCAAACATAACCTACAAAAGATTACTGAAAGTCTTCCGGAACGAAAGAAGAAACGTTAAGCAATAACATTTCCTTATGATCATTGATTCAATTTAAATTGGAGAGTAAAATAAATATTCACATAATTATTTATTTAAAATAATAAAGTTTGTATTCAGTAATATATGTGTATAGAAGTATTAATAAATAAAAATAATATTGTAGAAAAGGAAATACAAAATTATCTCTAAAAAATGAATAAATCTAATAAATAATAAAAAATTTCTATAATTATTCATTTAATTATTTTTCAAGTAGAAGTGTAATTAATACTAATGAGAGTAGTAATCCTCGAATAATTGAAGACAAAATATTTTCAGAATTTTTCGTAGAAATACATAATAATATTTTAGTGTAAAAAGCCCAACAATTTTTGAATTTTAAAAAATTAAATATATTAATGAATATAATCATAAAACAACGATAAACATGTAATTAATATTTTATCGAAACGTTTCATTTAAAGTAATAAAGAATTATTTATTTCAAGTAATAAATAATAATCGCACACATGAAAACAGTAAAGTTAAAATTGACATTAATATTTTGTCGAAACGTTTCATTTAAAGTAATAAAGAATTATTTATTTCAAGTAATAAATAATCGCACACATGAAAACAGTAAAGCAAGAAACATGTACGTTTCATCAATACACTGTAATCATTTATGTAATGTAACCTTTTTATTTAGCAATCTGAAAGACTGTATAATTAATAAAGAAAGAAAAACAAGCAAATAATTATTTAACAAGCAGATTTGATCGGAAGTAAATGCATATGTAAGTGAAAATCGATCCTTAGCCGAAAGTGGCTAGTCACTCATTCATCAGAAGGTGAATTTGCACGTTCGATTACTGAATAATTTATGATCTTAAAAGAGTATTCAGTCAGTACATCCGGACAAAGGAATAATAGATGCGAAAATAAACTGAATCGATTTTTAACTTCGATAGAGTAAATTTATAGGAAAAATTTACGTTTCTGATCGATGCTTTTGGTTGTATTATGATATGCTACAGTATAGAACCTTATTGTTCTAACGTTTAGAGTATATTTTTTATATTTTCTCTAAATAACTGTTTAGTACCAGTTTCGAATGTTTATTAGAATTTGGATTTTTATCTAACTATTTATAAATTAGTAGTTCAATTTATTTAGTGGTCTTATTGGAAATATATATTTACTCTACAACTAAAGTAGAGGATTTGGTGAATTTGTGAAAGTTGTTAATGTAATTTTGTAATTATCAAGCTTACATTAAAAATTGAGCATTAAGTGTAATCAAGTTATATTTTATAAGAAAGGTGTATTTAATAAAATTTGATCGATTTAGCGTTCACATTTATACTTTATTGCAGAAAATTCTAAAAGAGATCCAACTAAATATATAGTTTTCAGATTCTACAAATTTGAAATTATAAAAATACTACATTCCAAAATTACAAAATTACAAAGCTTTAAAGTTTTAAAATTTCATAATTTCATAATTCTAAAATTACAAAATTACAAAACAGCAAAATCTTGAAATTCTAATGTTCCAGAGTTCCAAAATTCCAAAAATCCAAAACTGCATTGTCCTAAAATTCTGAAATTCCAAAATTCCAAAATTTCAAATCTTAAAATTACAAAACTCTAAAATTCTGAAATTCCAAAATTCCAAAATTCTGAAACTGCAAAGACTTGAAATCCTAACATTCCAATGTTCGAAAGTTCCAAAGTTCCAAAATTCCAAAAATCCAAAACTGCATTATCCCAAAATTGCAGAGTTCCAAAATTCTAAAATTTCAAATCTTAAACTTCCAAAACTCCAAAGTGCCAAAATTCTATTATAAAATTCTAGAACACCAAAATTCCAAAACTGCATTGTCCCAAACTTCCAATGTTCCAAAATTCTAAAATTTCAAATCTTAAAATTCCAAAACTCCAAAGTGCCAAAATTCTAAACTTCTAAAACTCAAAAATTCCAAATTTTGCAAAGTCTTGAAATTCTAAAATTTCACAGTGCCAAAGTTAAACAAATCCAAAACTGCATTGTCCCAAACATCAAAAATTCCAAAATTCGCAAATTTCAAACCTAAAAATTCCAAAGCTGCAAAATTTGAAAGCATGCAAAACTTCGCATTAAAATACATCTAACTACCAGTACATACAACTAAAAGAAACATTGTCTTCACAAAGAAGAATATTTTCCACTAAGTACTGTAATTAATTATAGTCAGAGTAATGAATGATTCTACATTACCTTCGCGGACCTTTTAGTGCCTACATTCTACGCCATTACGAGTTCCGAAGTTAACACTATAGTTCCTTCCATGGTCAAAGGCATAGTCATCACTTCATTCTTAATAACTCTCTAGAGAAAAAACTTTAAGAGCGTGAGATGAAACGAAGATGATAATCAAAGAAGAAATTCTTCACGTACCATTCATTTATTATCAAATCCACTATTTAATATTAAAGACGTCTTTGTGAAGTCTGATTAGGCGACATTCTGCCGAAGACGTAGTTTCCTTTATCCTCGTCAAAAAAATATCTACTTCTCAAACTAAGTTTGATTATGTTTAATTATATTTAACTAGAGTTTACTAGTACTTACTTAATTTTTACTATTTAGTTTTTTTTAGTTTAGTATTTACTAAACATTGTCAATACAGGTTACTTAATTTATTTGTTTAAATTAGCTTTAAGATATTTTTACGTGTACTGTAACATTTCTTGAGAAAAACGAAAGATTGATAGGCAATTTATTTAAAAATTATTGCAAGTGAATGTGAACAAAGTTCAATCATTATAGTAACTCCTAACAAATATTTGATAGAATATTTATTTAAAAATTATTGCAAGTGTATGTGAACAAAGTACAATCATTATAGTAACTCCTAACAAATATTTGATAGAATATTTATTTAAAAATTATTGCAAGTGTATGCGAATAAAGTACAATCATTATAGTAACTCCTAACAAATATTTGATAGAATATTTATTTAAAAATTATTGCAAGTGTATGTGAACAAAGTACAATCATTACAGCTACTCCTAACAGATATTTGATAGAATAATTATTTAAAAATTATTGTAAATGAACGTGAACAAAGTACAACCATTATAGTTACCTCTAACAAACTGTACTAATGATATTTTACCATAACCTTAAAAATCTGTGATCTTTTGTTTATAATTCAAATGTTACAATTGTATGACAAGTTGGTTTTCTAACCTCAAAATGAGTCTCAACCATAGATTTTAATATAACAGTATATTCCTATAAAATACAAACGAATCTGGTAAAAAAATGTTACTTAACGTTACTGTTAACAATTTTGTTAGACATATATTGTAGTTTAAAAGTTTTTAATAGTTTGATTGAAAATAGATTGACATGGCGTGCTCATATAAGGACATGCTAAATAAATGCCCAGTGTATTCGGTGAATTTTGTAAACACTGTCATATTGTCGCAAAATAACCATTTTATTTCTATGTAATATCTCTTTAAGTTAGAACCGAAGAATTATAATTTAATTCGAAGAATGTAGCAAAGCAATTTTTCTCCGGGAATAAATCCGAAAGGGTTAAGCTACGAAACGTAATTGCGAGCAGAAGAACGCGTCGAATTCTGTTACTTAGTAATTGCTAAATCCAAAACTGAGCTAGACGGCGACGACGGTGTCCTAGATAGGCGCCGTGGCGCCAGACGTCTCTCGTTTTCATCCTTTTCCTCCGACCGTTTTCTTTACTGTAACATAGCGATTTTCCCTGGAAACGGAGCTCACCCTAGAAAAATGATACAAGAATGATTAGCGTCGTTACAGGAAGAAGAATACATTTCAGATTCGCGTTAACTTATTTACAGAGGGACACGTCGTTTTTCGCGTGCGGAAATTTCAAAATGATGACATTTTCGCAAAAGGGTGAGTCAAAGCTGAACTACATACACATCCGCAGGGTGTTCCAGATTATTTTCACCGAGGAATGATGTCAGCACAATTAATGACAGTAAATAAGAAATGTTGGGTCGGGGTGGTTTTATTGAAGAGTTTGATGTGACAAAAACGTGGAATAATAGTGATTAATGGTTTGCAATTCGGACATTATGCAATTGCAATGATCAAATGAACATTACCCTTAATGGTGGATAGATTGAGATCAGGGACGGATAGAGGAAACTTCTTTAAGGGGTGTATAGGGGTGAGATGCTGGAAACTGGGTTTTTGCATTATTTTGAAGGAGAATTTGATCTTGGTTTATGGTTCATTTATTCACATTTTTGTACTGGTTAATAATTTTTAAATAATCAATACTAGTTTCATAATAGTTTAAATAATTAGTCTCAATAAGTAGTTTAAATAATAGTTTAAATAAGTAGTTTAAATAATAGTTCACATAATAGTGTAAATAATACTTTAAATAATATTTTAAATAATTAAGTTCACATGAATCCATGCAACACAACAAAATTATTTATTCGTGTATTTATTTATCTAACTACTTTTTTATTTATTTATCAGCGAATGTATTTGCTTATTTATTTATCTATTAACATTAGAGTATGCACAAATAATTGATTTTATTAAAACAACATAAAATTCTAATCCTTTTTTAAGTAAATCAAGATATTAGCAACATTAATTTTATTTTAGTTACAAATTCTATTTTTTTTAAATATATTGTACAAAATAAAATGGTATTTGTTGTTTCAGAATAATTTTATTTATAAATGTGTTCGACTCCTATGGGATGGGAATATAGTAGAGTCTCGTTATATCGCCACTGATGGTACTATAAGAGTTGAAAACTGTTGCAGTTTGTAATATACTCAGTTTGTGATAAGAAGTTTTCTCCTTTGATACTGCGATGATGTTCCTGGATCTCCACATGTTATCTGTTCGAAATTCTGCAATGGTGACAATATAACGAGAGTTTACTGTATTATGAATCTATTCTTGTACTGTATGATATGACAAACCAGTATGTTTTTATTTTATGTGAGTGGATGTTTCTCAATTTAGTTATTAATTAAAATAAATATTTCTTTTATTGTATACGCATTTTTTAACGCGGACAAAATATTAAATATTATACACTGAATTTTTTTAAATTGGGAGAAAATATTTTTCTGTAAAAAGCTGAAGAAAATTTTAAAATATAAAATATGAAATTTAAAAAATACAAAATATAAATATATGAAATTAAAACAAATACATTATCAAGTCTCAATAAAAGTGTCTTAATTTCTCAAACAAAGTTAATTTGCATGATCTAAATGATCAGTTATCATTTATGCGAATCCGTTATCAAATTCCGACATCCAGTTCGAAGATACGATTGTTTATTCTCAGATAACCGTATAAGAAGAACGATTTCAGACACGTAGTTAAGTGACTTATACTATGACAACGTAGCCTGTGCACTGCTTTTGTCATGGATGTTACTAACTATAATTAGGCTAATAGACAATTAACGTCCTTCAACGTATCCACGCTTTCCTCCCCTCGTCAATCGTTACTACCACGATTTATATAGTGGTTCCTAGTTCGGTGTGAAATATCCGGAACTCATGCCAAATATTCTACACGTATTTTTCGAACAAAATTTTCCCCTTAAAATTCTTCGCGTCTTCATATAAATTAGCGGATATACTACTTTGTTTCTTCGGTTGAAAATGTACAGGGTGTCCTAGAACATTGCTGAGACTTCACGACTTCAATTTATTTCAACTTTTATTTTTTCAAATTTATGTAATAGCAAGTTACTTGAAATACAAGTTGCATGAAGTAATATCAAGTTACTGGAAATATAAGTTGCATGAAGTAACATCAAGTTACTTGAAATACAAGTTACATGAAGTAACATCAAGTTGCTTCAAATACAGCTAAGTAAAGTAACATCAAGTTACTTGAAATACAAGTTACATGAAGTAACATCAAGTTGCTTCAAATACAGCTAAGTGAAGTAACATCAAGTTACTTGAAATACAAGTTACATGAAGTAACATCAAGTTGCTTCAAATACAGCTAAGTAAAGTAACATCAAGTTACTTGAAATACAAGTTACATGAAGTAACATCAAGTTGCTTCAAATACAGCTAAGTGAAGTAACATCAAGTTACTTGAAATACAAGTTGCATGAAGTAATATCAAGTTACTTGAAATGCAAGTTGGATGAAGTAGTATTAAATTACATAAAATACAAGCTACATGAAGGGATATCAAGTTACTTGAAATACAAGTTGCATGAAGTGATATCAAGTTACTTGAAATGCAAGTTGAATGAAGTAATATTAAATTACATAAAATACAAGCTATATGAAGTGATATCAAGTTACTTGAAATACAAGTTGCATGAAGTGATATCAAGTTACTTGAAATGCAAGTTGGATGAAGTAATATCAAATTACTTAAAATACAAGTTGCATGAAGTAACATCAAGTTACTTGAAATACAAGTTGCATGAAGTAATATCAAGTTACTTGAAATGCAAGTTGGATGAAGTAATATTAAATTACATAAAATACAAGCTATATGAAGTGATATCAAGTTACTTGAAATAGAAGTTGCATGAAGTGATATCAAGTTACTTGAAATGCAAGTCGGATGAAGTAATATTAAATTACATAAAATACAAGCTATATGAAGTGACATCAAGTTACTTGAAATAGAAGTTGCATGAAGTGATATCAAGTTACTTGAAATGCAAGTTGGATGAAGTAATATTAAATTACATAAAATACAAGCTATATGAAGTGATATCAAGTTACTTGAAATACAAGTTGCACGAAGTAACATGAAGTTCAATTCCAAAATCTGAGAATATAAAAATTAAAAAATTTACAATAGAGAAATTTATTCAATTTCGAAATCAGGATCTTGAGAAAATAAAAATTTCAAAAATTACACAGAAATTTTTTCAATTTCGAAATGAGAGATCTGAGAGTATAAAACTTGAAAAATTAATAACAGAATTTTGTACGATTTCGAAATGAGAGTTTTTTTAATATAGAAACTAAAAAGTGTACAACACAGAAATTGCTAAAATTTCGAAACGAAAGATTACAGAATATAAAAGGTAAAAAATTTGCACGTAGAAAGCATTAAAATAGCCAAAGTACATTCGCGGAGGGGGTCACCGGCGAAGCATCGCATTCAACGTGTTAATGGCGGCGCGGCGACGATCTACGCCAGATGATCTAGCTCGGAGATTTAGGGGGTTAGAGTGCACGGTTGTGCGCGATTACGCGAACCGTGGCGTAAGAGAGGCGAAAAACCGAGTGGAGTGGAGAAAATAGGAAAGGAGTGGCGTTGGTGAGTGGCGAACCTCGCAATCTCATACTCGCGATCAGTCTGTCGACTCGACGACAACCCTTCCTCTCAGCCAGTGCTTCACCCTCCGTCACGCACCACAGTTTGCGTTCCACTTCCCGAGGATAAACTTCGCCTCGAAAGCCATTTATTTCGCCGACAACTTCCGGAATGCTTCGAAGGATCTCAGTGCTAATTGTTAGCTTCGCGCTCGTCTTCGTGGTTCGTTCAGGTGATTATTGCACAATTGTTCGCTCGACATTCTTTATATTGGTGAAATATTGGTGATTGAAAGTTCGAGAACGATGTGTGGTGGCTTGAGAAATCTTACAGTGCTCGAGTATTTCTCGTTATCGAGATCTTTGCGATAGATGTTTGCCAGGTGAACGGGGTTTGAATTCGATTAACCCTTCTTTATGGGGGCGCGGTGGTCTCGGACTTGATTTTAAACTGAGCGTCGTTTTCACAGTGAAATGTCCACTGCTTTTTTTTAGTCAGGATTTTTTAGTAAAGCCTTTGCGGAAAGATCTAAGGGTTGAAATTAGTAGAATTAACGTGTTTGATCGTTTTGTTGTTTTTTTTTTGTTTTAGGCTGGTTGCACCAGAAACTTCTGTTGTATGTTTTGTCTATTGCTTTTTAATGATACGTCACATTGAATATTTAGACTTTTGAAAGGGTTGAAAGAAAGAAATTGAAAGTTGTAAGAGAAACTGATTATAATGTTACTATGTTTCATTTTAATTCTTTACTGTAATTTTGTTATATTTATTATAATTTTTATTGTAATATTTTATTATAACACTTTATTGGAAATTTGTTTGTTATGACTTTTATTGTAATGTTTTTATTATCATTTTTACTACAATCTATTATTTTATTTTTTTTTGTAATTTTATCGTGTCTGTTATGATTTTTAGTATCTTTTGCAGTAATTCTATTATGTTTGTTATGAGTTTTAGTTTAATGTTTTATTACAATATTGTTATTATTTTTGTTACAAACTTGTATTATGATTTTTTGTAGTAATTTGATTATGTTTGTTATGATTTTTATTATAATTTTTTATCGTAATCTTTGACTGTAATTCTATGTTTGTTATGATTTTTATTATAATTTTTTATCGTAATCTTTGACTGTAATTCTATGTTTGCTATGATTTTTAGTTTAATGTTTTATTACAATTTTATTATTATTTTTGTTACAATCTTGTATTATAATCTTTTGTTGTAATTCTATTATGTTTGTTATGATTTTTATTCTATTATTTTATTACAATTTTATTATTATTTTTATTACAATCTTATATTATAATCTTTTGCTGTAATTTTATTACGTTCGTCGTAATTTTTGTTGTAATTCTTTATTATAATTTTATACTAATTTTTATTTCTACGAATACATTAATTTTACCAAAAAATAATCCTTTCTTACCATCTACAAAATTGAACTTGTACATTAAATACAATAAATGCAAAAACTTATCGCATACTTGACAATGTTTTATTATTTTTACTCTATATAATATAAAAATTTATTACATTTATATCGTTGCCATCAATTAATATAAAATATGTCTAAATATCTGCAAACGGAGTATCGAGACAATACTTAAACCGTTTAGTATACAAAACTCCTGAAGCATGAATCTTTTTAACAAGATTAAATGTTTCGTTATAAAAGGATCGAATTATTCACAGACACGAATTGTCGTGATAGTCTTTAATAAAACCTTGTTAAAAACGATCCCTGATAATTTAAATTAATCAGTTTATTTTTCAAGTTTATTTTACAAATTTATTAAGTTTACAAATTTGTTTCAAGTTTATAAGGAAATTTCATACAATTGTTATATATTATATATTAAATTTCATGCAATTGTTTATATATTACATATAAAATTTCATACAATTTTAATTATAACAGGTTTTTTTAAAGGGTTGCGATGACTCGGTCGAGACTCAATCTATGAAACGTACACAATGTCGTCAAAATGAGAGAGTTAAATCTACAGTAGTCAAGTCTCAAAAGTAACATTTAAAGAACCATCATAAAATTGATCTAAATCAACTTTAAAAATCGGCTTGCTAAAATGCAGAAAAAAAATTCATATTTTACGTACCCGTCAAATTGTCAATGCGTAAACAGAAAAATATTTACATATGCTCGTAGAATATTTATCCTTAAAAAAACAGGATTTACCTCTAACAAGTACGAATTGAAACTTGTGTGTTGTGTCAGTTTACGCTATACTTTTAGCTCTAGAAGCTAAAAATAGGTTCCCGGGCTGGTACGTCAACGAAAATAGAAAAATTGCACAAGCCCCTTGAATGATCACGAATTCGTAGAATTTGATTATTTATACACAATTTTCAATGTGAAAATGGCTACATTTATACGAGGTTTCATAGTTACAAAATTTTACCGAGTACAAAATAATGTATCACGGTACGTAAAAGTTACACAAACAATGCACGACATTCACTTGCAGACATTTTTTCTAACGATATTTCAACGACGATATTGACAGTTGTGAAATGTCAAACGTTAACACATTCCAGGATAAATACAGAGGTCACTGCCTTTGTGAAATATGAAAAACACATGTGTTTGAATTCTAAACTTGTTACTATTGTTTCATTGATGTTACTATTTAATTTTTACTAGTTAATTTTAATTCTACACTTGATGTTAGCAGTGAAGACACAGGCAAAAATTGATATTTCATGAAAATAATCCAAGCAAATTATTTTGTCATAACACGTTCGAAGCAATCAGAAACCAGTACTTATTGTAGAATAGTTATCTTCACAATTACAGAATAGTAAAACTATATTATTACTATAATATTAGAATAGTTAAACTGTCATAAATGTAACAAAATACTTATTGTTAAGTGCTGTCGATCTCATTTTACTGACGATGAAATTATGCGTAAATCGTGAAAGTGAGATGTTAGCGGAAGGTTTGTACCGAAGTATCACAAAATGGTTGCACGTGTGGACGTCTTACAACTCTCACTGATTTTGTGCCCACACGTAATGACTGCATCTTTATATTTATTTACCAGCAAATAAACATATTTTACAATATTTGAATGACGAGAGTCGCTGAGTTTTCGATGGAAGTTTGTGGAATTTCAATTTGCAATTTATTTGCAATTGTCCAAGGTTTCGTGACACTAAATTCCAAATCACAGTTTTCGTTTAAATCGTCGACAAAGCTTGTTTCAGCCGATAAGTTCTACAAGTACGGAGTTAAGATCACGATCACTTGATTCCGGGCAGAAATCCAATGTGTATAAATCACGACTTATGTACATTTAGATTACATAACATTTAGTCATTATAACTCTTAGACATGCACATTCTGCAACAGACTTACCTTTTTAGTGTACTCATTTGCATACTATAAGTGATAAGCTGGCAAGCGTCCCTGGCATGGCAATTATTTTGTTATATTTATGATAGTTTACTATAATCTTTATCGTTTTTAGAGTGATTTCTTGGAACATGAAAATTGTGTCAAAAATCTTGCTGTAATTCTTTTCACGACTCATATGTTTTTGTAATTATTTTTTATTATCCTTGGTCTTTAAATATTAAGGCTGGCTTAAAAACATACAAATTCGTTTAAGAACTTTTGGAAAACACAACTGTTCTTTATTCATTTTATTTTTAAGAAAAGAATAAGAACCATCTGTTTTACATAAAAAAATTTGGCAAAAAGTGGATGTTTATGGTACAAAGTCTACAAAGTGAACATAAATTGTGCAATTTGTACACTGTGATAGATTACATGATTTACATAGTCTGTAAACTGTTGGTCACATGGACTACATTTGTACATAATTTGTGAACTGGATCATGTGGACTACATAATTTATTTATAATTTATAAAGTGTGCATTATATGGACTACATGATTTATACATAAATTGTGGGTCACATGGACTACATGAATTATACATAAACTGTGGGTCACATGGACTACAAGATTTATATATAATTTCTAAATTGTCTATCACATAGATTACATGATTTATGTATAATTCACAGACTGTGAGTCACATGGACTACATGATTTATATATAATTTGTAAATGGTGTATCACATACATTACATGATTGGTATATAATTTGTAGACTGTGAGTCACATGGATTACATGATTTATGTATAATTTGTAAATTGTCTATCACATAGATTACATGATTTGTGTATAATTCACAGACTGAGTCATATGGACAACATGATTTATACATAATGTATAAATTGTGTATCACATTACATGATTTGTGTATAATTCACAGACTGTGAGTCACATGGACATGATTTATACATAATGTATAAATTGTGTATCACATTACATGATTTGTATATAATTCACAGACTGTGAGTCACATGGACCTGATTTATATATAATGTATAAATTGTGTATCACATTACATGATTTGTATATAATTCACAGACTGTGAGTCACATGGACCTGATTTATATATAATGTATAAATTGTGTATCACATAACATGATTTGTACATAATTTGACTACAAGTTACATAGATCAAATTACGTATAATTTGCAGACGTCGATGTGTCATAAATGCATAAAGATAATTGAAATCGATTATATGGGGACACACGGTATACCTCTCGAATTTTCAAGAGATTTTCAATGATCCCGATATAGAAATGATCGCATGTAGCAGTATAAGTGTCGTATATCAAATTATGAGTCACAAGTTGTTAGAGGGGTAGCATCACGACTTTTGGCGCCACGACGCTGCGACCCAAATAACCACATAGAATATATGGGTGTTGGAATCCTGCGATATCTAACGAATGAAAAAGGACGCTCAGAACGCAACTACGATTACAAATATTCCCACTGTACGCAAGTACGTACTTTCGGTTCGTTCGGTAGAATTATGTGACAAGAGGGTGGGGTGCGGCGTCGTAGAAGCGTCTACCAGGCGCCAGACGCTGTTCAAATGTCTACTTTCTTGGGAAACAAAGAATCGTTACATTCAAATAAATTACACCACGAAGAAAAATGACTTGTGTACAGCGCTGGACAACGTAACTGGAACAAACCGTAACTCTTTCAGGAGCGTAATTAAAAAGAGATGTTACGGAAACGGCGAGAATCAATCAGAGATTCTTCGGGTCGTTCCTTCACAAATTATTTACCGAATAGTAATGCGCAAATAAATAGTAGTGAATATTTTAGCTCATTTATATCTTCTGAAAGGTATTTATGCAATGAGATTAATGATTATTTAAGAGATTATTGTATTTTATAATACAGAGATAGTATTATTTTATAATACACCTTGGACGAATATTTTTATTAAACATTATCTAGTCATTTTATATATTTATGTAAAAAGTTTGATTGTTATTATTGTATAATACCTCTCAGACATCTTTGTTAAACAATACTAAATAGTATGCATAAAAGGATCTTTATATAAACAGATTGATTATTTGGTCAGATGTTTCAAACGAATAAGTTTATTAAATATTTTCTTGTTTAAAAATAAGTTTATACAAAGACATCGATGATTGTTTTATCAAATGTTTCAAATGAATAATTTTATTAAACGTTGTAACAAACTATACGTTAGGTTATTACTTTCGAAGGGTCAGATTTTGTATAGAAAGTTACGGCTTTTATAATTCTTATTAAAATATATTTTTTGTATTTTACATTAAAAGAACGTGAGAGATGATTTATATATAATATTTTGTTGAAGATTAAGAACGATATTTATTTTATTAAAATTGATACGTTAATTAGTAATATAATTATTTAAATTTATAGATGAGAATTTGAAATGCTACATGTGCACCTCCCTGACGCATCCAGGCTGTGATACTGATCCAAAAACGCCCAACATTAAAATGGAGAAATGTACGCTGAACAGCATGTCAGATATGCAACAAATTGTTCAACAACACAACGATTTGAGGAACATATCCTACATCTTCGACGTCGACAACACGCAACAGTACCAAACTATCGCGACAATGGCTTGTGCCAAAATGGTCCTTAAAGGTAAGGGTTATTTATCTATTTACACTTCGTATTCTATCGCGACGAATTTCATGAGAAGATGCGGAGAGACAAATTTTATAGTAACTGTTTGCGATATTTGTTAAAAGAATTTATGGAGATTTAGGGAATTTGCAATTTTTTGGAAGTTTGGAATTTAGGAAGCTGAGGATTTTGGGAATTTGGGATTCTGACGATTTTTAGACTTTGGAATTTTGAGATTTTGGGATTTTAGGATTTTGGGACATTTTGGGATTTTGTTGGAGATTTATAGATTTGGGGATTTGGGGGTTTGAAGATTTGGGGATTTGAAGATTTGGGGATTTGGGGATTTTAGGATTTAAGGACTTAGGGATTTGGGGATTTGGGGATTTGGGGATTTGGGGATTTGGGGATTTGGGGATTTGGAGATTTAGAGATTTAGAGATTTGGAGATTTGGAGATTTGGAGATTTGGAGATTTGGAGATTTGGAGATTTGGAGATTTAGAGATTTGGAGATTTAGAAATTTGGAGATTTGGGAATTTAACGATATGGGGATTTGGGGATTTGAGGATTTGCGAATTTTAGGACTTGGAAATTTTGGGATTTAAGAATTTGAGAATTTAGGGATTTGAATACTTGAATATTTGAGGATTTGAGGATTCGGGGACTTTGTGAAGTTAGAGATTTTGGGATATAGAAATTTGGGAATTTGAGAATTTGGAAATTTTGGAACTTAGTAATTTAATAATTTAGTAATTTAGTAGTTTAGTAATTTAGGAATTTAGGAATTTGGGAACATGGGGTTTTGGAGATTTCTCGATTTGGTGATATAGAAATTTGGAAATTTAAGAATTTGGTAATTTGAATGTTTCGAGATTTGGAGATTTGGACATTTGGAGATTTATAAAATTGCAAAATTATGAAATTGTGAAATAGTAAAATTGAAAAATCGTAAAGCTCTAAAATAGTAAAATTGTAAAATTATAAAATTTCAGATTTGTAAATTCGTAAATTTATGAATTGTGAAATTGTAAAATTGATAAGTCATAAAGCTCTAATATAGTAAAATCGTAAAATCGTAAAATTGTCAAATTGTCAAATTGTGAAATTGTGAAATTGATAAGTCATAAAGCTCTAATATAGTAAAATCGTAAAATCGTAAAATTGTCAAATTGTCAAATTGTCAAATTGATGAGTTGTGAAATTGTAAAATTATAAAATTATAAAATTATAAAATTATAAAATTTCAAATTTATAAATTTATAAAGCTATATAACCGTAAAGTCGAGAAATCCTGACTTCGCAAGTTGGAAAATATCCAAATTCCGGAAAATTTGATCGTGAGGATCGTACCACATCGTTCCTGTCGCATCCATAAATTTTGCAGTCCAATAAAAATGTTCTTATTTGTTCGTCAGTTAAAGGGAAGGACGTGACAGTGAGAAACTGTCAAACGGCGAAGGCGGAGACTATCGACCCATGCAAAGCGATCCAAAGGAAATTTTCTAACGACATCAGTCTGGAATTTTGCGAGTTATGCATGCACGACGCTTGCAACGGTTCGACTATAGTTACTCCGGAATTACTCCTCAATTTAGTATTGGTCCTGGGAACAGTGATTCTGCGTGCTTTTTACAGCAACGCGTAACCTTTGCACACGAATCTATAGAATTGATTACAATCGATTCATAGCGCATTCCAAAGTTCAAACACACATACATACACACACTACATGTTGTTCATCGATATTTTACGTTCGTTTCACGATCACGTAACGTTACGGTGGTGATTTACCGCGGTATGAAACAAGAAACGCACGCGAAATTTTCTATTGAGTATTACGTGCACACTTTATTAAGGAAAATCTCTAACTTCCTAGGTTTTCTCCACGAATTTTTTACCACGGCAGAGAGCTTCACAATCGATTTCCCGATTAATTTTCTAACCGATTAAATTCTTGTTTCGAACCTGTCCAAATTCAGGTGCAACAAACTGCGGAGACATAATTAGAAACAGAAACGTAGCTTTCGACTAAATTCGCATTTTCAGGGAAACGACTGACGGTTTTCTACATCGAAAGTTCTTTAGAATTCTATTTAATTGCCTGTACGCATGTATTTAATTCTCGTTTGACGAATATTCGAGGAAGCTCCACCGTATGTGCATAAATAAATGTTTATTATAAACTAACATATGTATATTATATAAAGGAAAAGGCTTTCGAATATGAAATTTGGCCAGGTGTTTATACCGTGAAATGTTATCGAGCTTCTCAACATCGAGTACGATGTTACCGCACGAAAATTATAACGAGCAATAAAATGTATGTTAAATAATTAACTCGTTGTAATAATTCATTTCCTGATACGTTGTTATGGCAATTTCTACGAATTTATTTGTTCAACTTTAAAATTTTCTTTCGTAAATATTAATCATTTAATAAAAAATTTTCTTTCAGACAGCTTAACACAAAGTATGTTACATATTTTGTCATAGGGTGTTTCTAAAAATTACGTAACCTAAAAATAGATTTTTATATATGAATATAGATAAATGGATTCTTAGATAAATCTTATACTTTATAAGTAAGTATAAGAAATAGAGATCTCCATTTTGAAATAAAAATGCATAAAAATTACGTATTTAAATATATCTACGTTAACTTACGTTTTTGTCTATATTAATAATTTCAATATTACTACGTAAATAATGTAGTATAGGTTGTATCCGCCATTTTGCTGAAGACATTTATTGCTGAAAAAAAATCTGTATCAGCTTACCAATCTATGTATATTAATGATATCCATATTACTGTCTGAATAACTGAATAATAATTAACTAATATAATACTAAAAATAAGTTGCAACGATTACAGAATCCGCCATTTTGTTGAAATAAATCTGTACCAGCTTACCAACTTATGTTAATAATATCAATATTACTGTGTGAATAACTAAATAATAATTAAGTAATATAATACTAAAATAAGTTGCATCGAGTATCCGTCATTTTGCTGAAATAAATCTGTACCAGCTTATCAATCTTAATATCGATATTACTTTGTGAATAACTAAATAATAAACTAACTAATATACTGAAATAAGTTGTATCGAGTATCCGCCATTTTGTTGAAATAAATCTGTACCAGCTTACCAATCTATGTATATTAATAATATCAGTACTATGTGAATAACTAAATAATAATTAACTAATATAATACTAAAATAAGTTGTATCGAGTATCCGCCATTTTGATGAAATAAATCTGTACCAGCTTACCAACCTATATTAATAATATCAGTACTATGTGAATAACTAAATAATAATTAACTAATATAATACTACAAGTTGAATCGAGTATCCGCCATTTTGTTGAAATAAATCTGTACCAGCTTACCAACCTATATTAATAATATCAGTACTATATGAATAACTAAATAATAATTAACTAATATAATACCAAAATAAGTTGCATGGAGTATCCGCCATTTTGATGAAATAAATCTGTACCAGCTTACCAACCTATATTAATAATATCAGTACTATATGAATAACTAAATAATAATTAACTAATATAATACCAAAATAAGTTGCATGGAGTATCCGCCATTTTGATGAAATAAATCTGTACCAGCTTACCAACCTATATTAATAATATCAGTACTATGTGAATAACTAAATAATAATTAACTAATATAATACCAAAATAAGTTGCATGGAGTATCCGCCATTTTGATGAAATAAATCTGTACCAGCTTACCAACCTATATTAATAATATCAGTACTATGTGAATAACTAAATAATAATTAACTAATATAATACTACAAGTCGCATCGAGTATCCGACATTTTGCCGAAGAACTTTATTGCCCAATAAAATGTGTACCAGCTTACATCAACGTTTATACTTCTTTGTGTATCTAGAGGAGATCAAACGGATTACTCTGAACACGTACAGAAGTATACTATTCTACTTCAGTTCTTACTTTTATTGTTGGAGATAAGATAACAGGTAACGAAGAGATTCATTTAGTATATTTCAAGCTGTAACCAGCATGGTTGGACAATTAAGCTTAACGATAATATCCGTGATAATTAATATTGGTAAGTACGTTTTGCGATCCAATCACTATTTCCGTTTGATTACTATTTTCGTTCTTTAGATAAGCTAGATTAATGGAAGTTATTTTAATGAAGTTTTTTGCGTTTGCAACGATGTTGAAGTCGAGGAAGCTTTTACGAAGTTTTTCTCTTTAATAGAAGTTATGTTTTCCTTAATTAGATAACTATTCCGAGAAATGTTTATTTATCGACTCGTTAACTAATTTATTACTTGTTTGTTACGAATGTTGTTTTATCGTTATGTTTCATTAATTCAGAGATTTGTATTATTTGTTATTATTTCTGTTTGGTAGCTGAAAGGTTAATTATGTTTTTAATTAACATACTACGCAAGGTTATCATATTCTCTGTATTGCAAAATAACTTTTTAAATTGCAAGAAAAGTATCTTTCTCTCAGTTATCTAAACATTATTTTTAAATAATGTTAAATAATGATATATAGTATTATAATGTATCGTAATTGAATTATTTAGCAGAATATGCAAGAGGAGACAACTTATGGTGTTTCGACTGCAACACCGATTTAAGTAATGGCCACACGAGAGAATGCAACGATCCTTATATTCCAGCACCATATTACGACCTGGTGCTTTGTCCCCAAAATGAGTCTCAACACTGTCTCAAAGGTGTCATTGAGTGTAAGTAGAAAAGAGATCCAATTTTACAAATTTTCATGGCAAAAGTGGAAACAAGGAAATGAGAAACGATGACTTAGAATTTAATGTCGATGCAAATTGAAAAATGACCAATAATAAAAATTGTCGTTACATATAAAGAAACATAAAAGGATGGATAAACATAGATGATAACAATTGACAATGGTCGAACGTGATCAGAAAATAATTTTTAAGTAGTCGATATTAATTGACTATTTATTCAATCATGAATTATTAACTACTCAATATTATTTCTATCCTTGATAACTAGTGTTCAAAAACATGACTGTTATTTATAATAATTATTATTATTTGTAATCAATTCTATTAACCTAACCTCTTATAACATAACCTAAAATTTGTAATCTAACCTTGAAAAGTCAATTGTGTCTATGATTGAAATGGCGTTACAACTGCAAAATCCATCTGTTAAATTAGCTCTAAATATTTCAGAAATGTGCAGAATTTGTTTAAGAAATACAATGTTCATTAGCTGCAAAGTATCTTTGTTATTGTGACGACATAGATTTTTTTAGAAGTTAGGAATTTTAATTAGGACAATCAAGTATAAATATGATACAATATTCATGAAAGAAATATTTTTCACGATGATATAGATAGGGACATCCTAGTGACGGTACGTGGTTGCGTGCCATCACGTGAAATTGACGGATACTGCAAACACGAGAAATATTTTCCGGAATCCAACATCGTGTGCTCGTTTTGTAACGATTACGCTTGTAATAGCCAACAATCTCTTTATTTATTTATTCCACATACTTTGCCAGTCTATTTGTCCTTAGTTTTTCTGTTGCTATACATTAAATAACATGTATGCTATATTGATCAGTATTTGTAAAATAGATAGTAGTTTTATGTATTTTCTTGCGAATTTTTAGTGGATTGTTCATTTTTAATGTATTTATGTATTGAAAACCTGATTCCATCCCTGATGAAAAAATATTCTCAAGCTCTCGAATAAATGGAATTAAAACGACACTGAAATGTTTTCCCGATGAAAATGAACAAATTTCAATAAAAAAAAAATCTATATTAATTTTTCGAGTTTCCTTGAATTTTCCTTCTTTTAAGATCGCAGCGAGACGGGCAAGCTAGTTATTTATATAGAAGATTTTCGAAGAACCCTTATCCGCCCCTAATTCATCGAATCGTAATTTATGTGTAACGTGAATATGGATGACTAAAGGCAGGATTGCAAAGTGAGCTTGCCGACTTGTTAAAGAAGACTTGTCATGGGTCAGGAGACCAGTTAACCCCGCGAGACATTACCAAATTGACTCGGCAATTTGACCCCTTCTCCTCGATCACATGTTTGTGTACGTAAATATGTGTACACTCATATGTGCACGCTCTTACGAGTATTAGTCACAGAACTCACCACCATCGATACAAAGGACGATATCGAATACACTGCCTCCCCGTTCATTCATAAACTCACTTAATTTCCAGCTTGAAAGTCAACAGCCTTTTCCGGCCAATTATCTTTTCTTTCGCAGATTAAAGTGTTTCGGTTTGTTTTTGTCACAAATATATTTTACTTGCGTTTTATGCACAATTACAGCATTTTATACACGATTGTAACATGGTTTTATGTACAATTATAATCGTTGGATGTGCAATTATAATCGTTTTATGTACAATTGTAACATCGTTGTATGTACAATTGTAATGGTCGTATGTACAATTGTAACATCATTGTATAATTACAACATTGTATAACCTAACCTAACATTGTATGTACAATTCGTTATCGATTTGGAAGTTTAGAAATTTGAGTGTGGTGATTTGGAGAATTTTTATACTGATTTGGAGACATTTGAGGAAGTTGAAAATTACGGAGGAAGTTGAAGCCTTTTGTATTTGGAAATTTGGATGTTGATAAATTTCAAAATTTGGATGTTTGCAAATTTGCAAATTTACGTTAGACAATTTGTAAATTTAGATGCTGGTAAATTTGAAAATGTGGATGTTTGCAAGTTTGAAAATTTAGTTTTACAGTTTGAAAATTTAAACATTAGCAAGTTCATAAATTTGAGTGTTTGGAAAATAAATTTTCAATCGGTCAATTTGAAAATTTAGATCTTAGTTTGAATATTTGGATATTAGTAAATTTGAAAATGTGGATGTTTGCAAGTTAGAAAATTTAGTTTTAGAATTTGAAAATTTAAACATTAGCAAATGTATAAATTTGAGTGTTTGGAAATTTGAAAATTTGGCATTGGCCAATTTGAAAATTTAGATCTTAATTTGACAATGTAGATCTTAATTTTCACAATTTAGATCTTAAATTTGACAATGTAGATCTTAAATTTGACAATGTAGCTCTTAAATTTGACAATGTAGATCTTAAATTTGACAATGTAGATCTTAAATTTGACAATGTAGATCCCAGTAAATATAAAACGCTAAATATTAATCGTACAAATCACCGAAAATGAAACATATGAGAACAGTTAATTATCGGAAAAATCAGTGAATATCGAAACTTATGTCTGTTACAACGAGCAGTGTAGTCTTTTCCTACGTAAACCTCGAAAGCCCCCCGGAGCATTCAACGGGTCCCGTAATTGTCCTAATGAGTCCAATGAGGGCCTTCAGCGATGTCTCTCTTTCTGATTCTTTGTCTCCTCCTCCACTTCTTCTTCGTTGCTTTTCTCCTCCGTCGCTAAACCATAATTACTGTTTCGCTTGTTGCGTTCTCTTAAAGACCTCCTTTGGTTGTTTGCTCTTGACTCCTACTTCCTCGCACTTGTCTCTCGTCTACTCTGAGGTTACAGGGTTATTAGGTATACGAGACGTTATTACGTTGATCCGTTCTGGCCGTGTGCCCTAAGAAGTAGGAGAAACCCGCGGGCTAGTAGTGAGGGTAGAGACCGTGCACGCGTTTTCAGCAAAAAGGGGGGTGTTGCTCGTTCAGTATCACAGTGAACACGTTCCGCGACGCTGGCAAGTTTCTCTTCATCTCGTCCTGGAACCACGTGGTTATAGCCTCCGACGTTATCGAACACTACTTGTGTTGACCGATTGAATTTTTGGCTACTGACATTTTTAGTACGGAGAGAAAAATGTACCCTCGATCGGCGTGGGCACTGGTCTTCTTCGCTTTGGTCGTTCTTGCGCGATCAGGTGAGTGAAATACTTTATTTAATACCTTGAATACCTTCAATCTTGAATACAGTATTCAAGATTAATATTAAAGTTTGACAGATAATATAGTATTTAGTATTTAATAAAAAAATGTTGTCGAGGGGACTGTTCAGTGCAGAGGAATGATTGATAGTAATTTTAGTTTTATTTACAGTAATAGTTGTTTTAATCTTATATAGTTGATATCAATTTTAATTTTATGTAAGTTAATGTCAATTCTAATTTATGTTAGGTAACATCAGTTTGAATTTTATATGAATACTGATTTTAATGTTATATAAATTAATCTTGTCAATAGTAATTTGAATGTTATATAAATTATTAGAAATTTTGAGCTCACATAAATTACTAATTGTAATTTTATGTAAATAGTTATCTTACATGGTTAATATTTTGATTGCGTATGCATTTATATTGATTTTAATTTTACATGAAGTAATCAATGTTACTTATAGGCAATTTTATTTTATAAGTTTTATTTAATAAATTTTATTTTATAAAATTGCTATGTAAATTAATAGCAATTATATTTTTATTTAATTAATCATTTTGAATGATTATAATTAAAATTAAAAATTTTGAAGAAATTTTTCCAGAAATAAAATTAAGAGGATATATGTATAATTGTAATTGCGATATAATAGATAATTTTACAAGAAGTAGAACGAAAAATAAAAATAATAACGAGACTGAATTGTATCGAAATTTTGAAAAAGTCGAAGTAAATAATATTTAATAATTCGTTTTCATGTTATTGAAAAGTTGTTAGTACGATGGGAAATTTAATTCTAAGTGCACGCTGCGTGAATTTAATTCTAAGAGTATGCTACGTAAATGCCTTAGTGATGTAAGGTAAATTGTTACGTAATTATTCTTTTTTGATTGATTTCCATCACGCACAGCAAAAAGAACAGAATGAGTCATTTAAAAAAAATTCAAAACAACTTGTTAATAATGTTTTGTACATGAACTACAACAATCGCATTAATTTAGTTGATTTAATGAATTTTAATCGATTTATTTTATTAATTTTATTTTATTGATTTAAGCATTGAAAGTTTAATTGATTTAAGTTTTATGAATTGTACGTAATTAAGTAGTATTTAGTATTATTAATTTATAATATGAATTCATTATAATTAATACTATAATCATTTCTTAATACATATATATTAAAACATGGATTATATTAGTTAATATTATCAATTGTTAATAGTTGACAATAATCGATAATTAATATACTATATATTTGTATTAATATTGATCATATTAACAATATTATTTATATTTACCTTACTATAAATTATATTTAATATCAATAATATCTAAACGCGATTTTAGTATAATTATTATAATTAACATTAATTATACACAAAATAATTGAATCATATTACTACGAACACTGTCAAAAACGTTTCTAAAATACCATGTGTTTACGTATTTCATATTCTGTAATGTATTCAACAGCTTTAGCCTTACAATGTTGGGATTGTGCTTCCAACATGAACGCAATGTGTGGTGATCCAATGAATGTCACCGAACATCACGCTATGTTTCATGCGAAAACTTGCGATGCAGTTCCTTATGAATCTACAAAGCCCATATGCCGGAAAATTGTGAAAAGAGGTAACATATTTTTAATAACAATTATTATCAGTTTCATACAGCCATTTTGACGTATACAACATACATAAAATTTAATAAAAGTCAATCTTCAAATTCTAAATTTAAAATTTCATATTTCACATAACAAGTTCTAAATTTCATATTTCATATTTCATATTTCACATTTCAAATTTCAAATATGATATTGCAAATTTCGAATATATCATTGCAAATTTCAGATTTCATATTAATATCGAAAATTTCAAATTTCATATATAACATTGCAAATTTTTAATTTCAAATTAAATTTTCGAAATGAACTTTTCTAAAATAAATTACGATGCTAATTTATTGACATAGTCATTGCATACTAAAATTTCATTTTTATATTTTATTATGTATAGTGTACCTTATTTCGTACAAAACATATTTTGTTCAGTATTTAAAGTATTTTATGTAGAATGTATTTTATTTCGAATATATTTTGTCTTATACAGAATATATTTTGCATTTAAATTGTCTTACATAGAATATATTTCCTCTTGCATTATTATAAATAATAATATCTTAATTGCTCTAAATAGTATGTATTTCATTTTCCACCTAAATTATTCTAAAATATATTTCCTATAAAAATTATATTCCATTTTCTACTAAATTAATTTACGTTTAAATATTCACAACACGTTGGGTTCACTGTTTCAAACATCATTCATAGACATAAATAAAAGAACGATGAGCCTCAGATGAGACTAACCATTTAATGAGCATACATCATTTTCAACAATATCTGTTATTGGATTATACGAGAGACGTTTTTCAGCACAATGACGCATTAGTACGTTGCTTGGAATCGTAAAATAACTCGATGATGATCGTGTTCCAGTTGATCGTAACTGTGTGTATGCCATATTGTGTCCGTGAGTCATGGCGGTGTGCTCATGTACCACAATTGCGATAATTACACGTAGCCGAGGCCAAAACCACACCCGAGTCGGAGAAAACTCACTATAGAATCATGAATATTAAGGTTAATCGTATTAACGTGACTAGAATTCTCGGATTAATCGACGAATATACGCGTGCACGCATTGCAACCGGAAGATTACACAAATTTGCATAAAATGTGGGTTGTTCTTGGATTAGCCAGTGTCAATTACAATGCTAACCGTGTTCTTTCACTTTTTCTTAAAAATTCAACTTAAATCAACCTAAGTACTTTGTTACACACATTCTAATAATTGATACACGTTATTTCTTGCTTCTGTATAAAAAGTAAACGGAATTTTACAAATATTTTAGAAAAATACAATAATAACATGTACTGTCAGTTATGATACACCTCATGTATCTTTCTACCTTTGGCTAAAAATCAAGTTAAATTGACTTAACAACTTTGAAATGCATTTTCTAATAATTCATTCATGTTATTTCTTGCTCCTGTATAAAAAGTAAACGGAATTTCATCAAATATTTTAGGAAAATACAATAATAAGGGACATGTACTGTGAGTTGTGACACACCTCATGTATCTTCCTACCTTTGGCTAAAAATTCAAGTTAAATTGACTTAATAACTTTGGAATCATGCTAATATTCCACCTGTGTTATTTCTTATTTTCATACGAAAACTAGTCTAAATTTTATGAAATATTTCAGAAGGAAACAATAATTGCAATGACACGTACTGTCAGTCAAATCGTACACTTCATGTATCTTTCCACCTTCGGTTAAAAATTAAAGTTAAACCAACCTAACAACTTTGTAATACACATGCTAATATTCCACCTGTGTTACTCCTTATTTTCACATGAAAACTAGTCTAAATTTTATGAAATATTTCAGAAGGAAACAATAATTGCAAGGACACGTACTGTCAGTCAAATCGTACACTTCATGTATCTTCCCAGCCTCGGTTAAAAATTAAAGTTAAACCAACCCAAGTAAATTGTGATGTATTCTAATATCTCACCTATGTTATTTCTTGCTGTTGTATAAAAAACAATCGGAAAAACCTAATACTTGCAAAATAGTGTCACCTAAAATCGTACACCTAAATTGCCCTACAAATGAATTCTATCGATTTTGTAGTCATCAAGTAGCTATATAGATTTTGATAGATCTACATAACACATTATACATTTCTATATTAAATAACACAGAATGATATAATGTACGTTACTTTGCTCAGTTGATTTATCTTCAATTAACCGAAAATGGCGATTTTAGCAGGCACCTAAATCATTTCAGTCGCGTTCTATTTATCTGTCGGACAAAAAAATGAATAGTTCTTCGGTGTAATAGAAATTCTTCCTTGACCGTGTTTCATGGCGGCCGCAAATGGCAGCGTTTTCAATTTCCTCTTTAGGAAACCCGCCACGCAAAACTGTTTCACGAAGAAACGTAGATTTACTCGCGTATAAAACCGTAATTCTCGGTACGCTTTGAATCATCGTTACACAACCTGTTACGTTAGATCACTCAACAATGCATCGTTCCAATACCAATACAGAAAAAAGATATTTCGCATGGATAGGAAATTGCATACAGAAGTTACTACATCCGTTTCGGAGTAAATGCCATGTTGCGTTACGAGAACGACGTGAAATTGGCCATCATTTATATTCGTTCGACACGTCATTCACATATCATATTCATAATTGTTTAAATACTTGCGGAAATACACGTGTTCGGATTTATTTTTCTTTGCGGGCTCGTTCATGTGTAATGTTCATGGCTAAACAATAATTTATTGCGTAATTTAACGTTGGTAGTGGATGCTAAGGTTGATCAGTATTTTCATCGATGAACCATTGTTAATTGCTATCTTGGACTGAGATAGGGGACTTGGGCAGTGGGGAATTTTAAGTTTATTTCATTTTTGTAATATGGTTTCTTTTGGACAGCAAGTGTTCGTATAGAGAGTGACGCATGGCGTGGGCGGGTTTTAGGACTTCTACGACTTTGCGAGTTTTAGGACTTTGGGACTTTGGGACTTTGGGAGTATTGGGACTTCTAGGATTTTGGGACTTTGGGAGTATTGGGACTTCTAAGACTTTGGGACTTTGGGACTTTGGGACTTTGGGACTTGTAGGACTTTAGGACTTTGGAAGTATTGGGATTTCCAGGACTTTGGGACTTTGGGATTTTGGGAGTGTTGGGACTTTTAGGACTTTGGGACTTTGGGAGTATTGGGACTTCTAAGACTTTGGGACTTTAGAACTTGTAGGACTTTAGGACTTTGGAAGTATTGGGATTTCCAGGACTTTGGGACTTTGGGATTTTGGGAGTGTTGGGACTTTTAGGACTTTGGGACTTTGGGAGTATTGGGACTTCTAGGATTTTGGGACTTTGGAAGTATTGGGACTTCTAGGACTTTGGGACTCTGGGAGTTTTGGAATTTCTAGGACTTTGGGACTTTGACATTTTGGGAGTGTTGGGACTTCTAGGACTTTGGCACTTTGGGAGTATTGGGACTTCTAAGGCTTTGGGACTTTGGGACTTTGGGACTTTGGGACTTTGGGACTTTGGGACTTGTAGGACTTTAGGACTTTGGAAGTATTGGGATTTCCAGGACTTTGGGACTTTGGGATTTTGGGAGTGTTGGGACTTTTAGGATTTTGGGACTTTGGGAGTATTGGGACTTCTAAGACTTTGGGACTTTAGAACTTGTAGGACTTTAGGACTTTGGAAGTATTGGGATTTCCAGGACTTTGGGACTTTGGGATTTTGGGAGTGTTGGGACTTTTAGGACTTTGGGACTTTGGGAGTATTGGGACTTCTAAGACTTTGGGACTTTGGGACTTGTAGGACTTTAGGACTTTAGGAGTATTGGGACTTTTAAGACTTTGGGACTTTGGGACTTGTAGGACTTTAGGACTTTGGGAGTATTGGGATTTCCAGGACTTTGGGACTTTGGGATTTTGGGAGTGTTGGGACTTTTAGGACTTTGGGACTTTGGGAGTATTGGGACTTCTAAGACTTTGGGACTTTGGGACTTTGGGACTTTGGAAGTATTGGGATTTCCAGGACTCTGGGACTTTGGGAGTTTTAGGAGTGTTGGGACTTTTAGGACTTTGGGACTTTGGGACTTTGGGAGTATTGGGACTTCTAGGACTTTGGGACTTCAGGACTTTTAAGACTTAGAAACTTTGAAATATGAAACTTTGAGTCTTTTAGACTTCAGGAATTAAGAATTTTGATGACTGAAATTTTGGGATTATGGAACTTCTGAACATTGAAACTTCGAGATTTTTGGACTTTGACTACTTTGAGATTTGAAGATTATAGAATTTTGGATCTTTGGAATTTTAGGATCATAGAATTTAAAGTTTTTTTCGACTCACCCTAATATTGCGTATTTTTATATATTAATTTACATGAATTTTCTATGTATGCTCAATGTATTCTACATATGTATATGTATATACATACATGTACATATGTGTACCCTATGTATACCCCATACATAATATTCTATATGCATATACCCCATTACGTATTAATTTACATGAATTTTCTACACATGCTCAATATATTCTAATTTATGCAAAATGTTCTTTTTTAGAAAATGGCGCACGAGTAGTGATACGTCAATGTTCGACTCCAAACGTCGACGAGGCAGATATCCATGATGGTCCCTGCAGCGCAATGGCAATTTCAAGTCGAAATGTAATTGAATCCTGTCACATTTGCAGTACCGATCTCTGCAATTCTGCAACGAATGCATCAATCATGAAACCTCTTTTCGTCTTTACTTTGGCAGTTATCGGTTATCGTTATATTCAGTCGAAGCACGACATTGTTTAATACGTTGAAAATATTATTGTCGTACAAATGAAGATTTTAAATAATCGTTTTGAAGGTTTGAAGGTGATTCGAATCGTCGTAAACGTGAATTTTGATTTCCTTGCAAGTTCAACGAAGTTATTGTTTGTTAATGTTTGATCAAAATGGTTGCTACAGAATTATGACGTGTGGGGCTGGGTAGACTTATCTAGGGAAAATTGCGATATGGGAAATTCGATTCGAATGGTTGAAATTTAGTATACTTTCAAATTTTTAGCATTTCGGATTAATATAGTTGTAAATTTCTGAATTTTTAGATTTTTGAAATTCTACGTTTCTAAATTTAAGTTATGTAGTTTTGAAATATTAAAATTTCTAAATTTACAGTTTTTGGAGCTTTCAGGTATCTACATTTTGGAATTGTCAAATTAGCAAGTTTCGTTTTCAAATTTCTAAATTATGGAATTTCGACATTTTCTGATTTCTACATTTGGAGGTTTCTACATTTTGTAATTTCTAAATTCTAAAATTCCAAACTTGCAATATTCCCAAATTCTAAAATTCCAAATTTTCAAATTTTCAGAATTCCAAAATTCCAAAATTCCATAAATCCAGAATTCCAAAATTCCAAAATCACAAAATTTCCAAATCACAAAATTTCCAAATCCCAAAATTCCAGAATTCCAGAATTCCAGAATTCCAAAATCCCCAAATCCGAAAATTCCAAAATCCCCAAAATCCCAGAATTCCTAAAATCACCAAATCCCCAAATCCCCAAATCCCAAAATCCCCAAATCTCCAAATCCCAAAATCCCAAAATCCCAAAATCCCAAAATCCCAAAATCCCAAAATCCCCAAATCCCCAAATCTCCAGGTCCCCAAATCCCAAAATCCCAAAAACCCAAAACCCAAAACCCAAAACCCAAAACCCAAAACCCAAAACCCAAAACCCAAAACCTAAAATCCCAAAATTCCCCTATTTCAAAACTTCTGAACATCCAAAAAACATCCCAGTCCCAAAATTTCAAATTTTGAAACTAGAAGGTATATAAACTTGAGAATTTACTGTATTATTTCCCTAAAAGAACAAGTGATAGAACTTTTTCCCCTATATCGCAATATTCCCTAGATCCCGCGACCTCGAATGTACCAGTAATTTTCGTTGGTGTATCAGTACATCTTATTATAATGGTTCTGCATGATTGGTACAAGCTCGTTAGTGTTTTATAGTTAGATGTACCTTGTTAGTGTTTTAAATAGATCGTTTGATACACGTCACTGTAGTCGCGTCAACGTACTAATTTAATAGTTTATTTAATGATTTACGACGTTATTTTTGTATAACTTCTGTATATAGATTTGATGTGTTCTACGTGGTTGTACAATAAATGAAAATTGTTCATTCGATATTATTTCGTGATTAAGGGAACGAGTCCGTGGTGTCACGCACAATTTAATTAGAACTCTATAGCAATTAACAGACGCGTATCTAATATAATTACACGCTTTTCTTTTTTATCTGCACACTTTTTATATCTTCTTTTTCTACTACTTTCGTGTCTCGTGTCGTTTCTTTTAGAAAAACAAAAAAAGACGAGAAGAAAATATAACTTATCAGGTATCCGTCCAATTAATAGAATAATATTTAATTATTCTTTCACTTCGCAATTAGCGAATGTTCAATTAAGTTAGCGTCTTTTTGTACTTTGGGAAATTGTATCGATTAAATTGTTTATAAATTTATGTTTAGAGATTTTTGTTCTATGATGACTAGGAAATTTTTGATTAGCTGAATTATGTTACTGTAAACTGTAGAAATGATTAAACTCAGTATGTAAAATTGAATCAGACATTTTTAATTATTCGTTTTACACCCACTTTCGTAGTAGAATTTCAGAAATATTAAATAAATAAAAGCACGATTATTAACTGTGTAGACTTTAACTTTGAATGCATGAAAACTAACCTCAAACGGGCGATGTTTTTAATATTCTTATTTCGAAATAAAAAGGATAGTAACGTGTTTCTAACAAAAATTTAATAACACGATAAATCCTATAAAATCGACAAAATTTTGAAAATATTTTCTTATATTATTCACAATTAAAATGATGACTCAATTTACGGTGATATACGCAATCAATAATCTTTATTTTACAAAAACAGAAATGTCAATAATGATAATGCAATCTTAACCTATAAAGTGAAGAAAAAAGAAAGTAATGCTTTATGATATAATACATTTTTATAACAGCATCCACAGCTTGTTGCTCTTATTCTAATATTGAAACAATGGTAATTTTAATTACTAATATAGAACAATTATTTGTATTATTGTACGATGTTCTTAACAATTAACGTATTAAAAAAATGGCATAGTTGTTGCATATCAAATGAAATCGCACTAAAAATCTTATTTTTTTTATATCAATCATCTTTATTTTAATACAAATAAAGTTTGAATGTCATATATGAAACTGTCAAACAATTTACGTATATCGCCGTACTGTCATAGTGCAGTTAACCTTCAAACTGATATGCCAAAAATCAAATGTAATCAGATCTTGTCTCCTCGCGTTTTAAACTCAGCCATTTCATATGCAACAAAAGCTAATACCTCATACTGACTAAGACGATAAACTTAACTAATTAAAACGATAAAAAACGTGTCACGATAAAATCGTATTGCTGTCACAAATGACTTATGTAATAAATGTAACGAAGTCCGATTCATTTACATAGATCTTACGGCAATCAAACACGATTTATAACAAAAGGAAAGATCAATTCTCGTGTGATATTGCATCATCCTTAGATTTGCAATTCAATGAAAAATTTATACGTAAAATACTTTGATAGCAGTTCAAATACTATTTGCAATGAAAGATTCAATAATTTTGCGGCATTCGTAATATTAAACTGTGAATTATAATTCTATTAGTACTCTGTCATGTTTGAAAAGAAAGGATGCTGCAAACATCCAAGATGGCGGCAATATTAACGCGTTCCGTACCAACTGTGTTTTAAGAAGCACAAATAAAATTCACAGTAGAGTAAATTGAAAACGAGTCGATTTTCAGAATTTACATTTTTCATCCAATTTCAATGATTTTGTTTTCAAATGATAATTAAATTTCGAAGAGAATTGCGAAAGTGGAAGAAGGTTCTCAATTGCTTTTTGACAGCAAAAACATTTCTGTTACTAGTTCAACTTGCTTATAATATTAAAAGTAATTTTTGTTGTGTATTCCACACTACTGGTAATTATTGCTAAATAATATTTCTAATAATTACAGACCTTTCTAAATCCTAAAATCTTCTAAATGTGAACTTTCATCAACAAAATTTGATTTCTCAGAAAAATCTGATCTCTTCGAAATTTAATTAGCACAAAATAATAGCTTCATCAAAAAGAGCGTTTCCTAATAGTACACGTGCTCAGTGGAGTTCATAAACACCGAAGAGTAATAGTGTTCGATGGAACGCAAAATCTGATCAGCTAACATCCGGTCGCAAGCGATTACTTTCGTTTTATCTCGAAAGTGCACCAGGAATGTGTTAATTTACAACTTCCTTCGAGGAAGAAATAAGATTTCGCCGCTGTTTATATCCTAGCACGGAAAGTGTGTAGATTGTTCTAATTTCGATTATTGGACGCGGTGAATTTGTGACCGGGAGGGTCGCATCTGCAAACACAGCACGAGGGAAACAGAAACCAGTCCATGAAGATTCCTTTGCAATCATTATCGGGATCGTAGGCGAGTAATCGGTGCCATTTGTATTTCTGCTCGCAACCGCAATCTCCCGTGCAACGATTTGTCTGAGTTTTCCTGAAAGAGAACATCGCCATTTTGTTACTTGACGATCCTGAAACGGGATCGTTATATCGGAGTAACTTACGAGCAAACTTCTTGATGAATGGCCTGCTCGAAGTGCTGCGTATTCACGATGGCGCGAACTTTTCCGGCGCTGTTGCTGGCCCAATATGGCGTCACTATTTCTACTTTAGATTCGCACGCATCGACTCTGAAACATTGTATAATGTCGCTGTTTTTACATTTCTGCGTTTCTTAAAGGTTCTTGAATTTAAACTAAATTAACCTATTTGCTACCACGATCCCTAAATGAGGATTTGAATATGTATATGTTACTTTAATCACTTGCAATGGGATTATTATGTGATAGATTACCACGAGATAGATTACTACTCGTTCGATAACTAGGTGTTAGATTATTACACGTTAGATTATTATGTGATAGATTACCACGAGATAGATTACTACCTGTTTAATAACTAGGTGTTAGATTATTACACGATACATTATTTTGTGATAGATTACCACGAGATAGATTACTACCCGTTCGATAACTAGGTGTTAGATTATTACACGCTAGATTATTATGTGATAGATTACCACGTGACAGATTATTACTCATTCGACAACTAGGCGTTAGATTATTGTGTGATAGATTATCACGTGATAGATTACTATTCACCCGATAACTGGGTGTTAGATTATAAAATGTTACATTACCATACATTAAATTTCTGTGTGAGACTAGCATGAATTACAATACTAAACGTTAGATTGCCACGTGTCAAGTTACTAACCATTAGATGACCACGTGTTAGATTACTACGCGTTAAATCACCACGTATTAGATTTTAATACGTTAAATTATCACGTATTAGATTACCATGTGTTAGGTTATTAACTGTTAGATTACCGCGCGCTAAATTAACTCGCATTGAAAGTTGAAAATGTAGAAATTCGGAAATCTGAAAATCTACAAATCTACCAATCTACCATTCTACCATTCTACCATTCTACAAATCTACAAATCTACAAATCTACAAATCTACAAATCCACCAATCTAGCATTCTACAAATCTACAAATCTACGAATCGAAAATCGGAAAACCAAGTAATGTAAAAATTCACTTGAGGATGCATAAATCTGAGAACTCAGAAGTTAAAATTAAAAAGTCTCGAATATGAAAATTCAAAAACTTTCATGACTTTTCTTGAATTTTCATAGATACTATCTTCACCTAAAGAAAGCCTACGTTACGTCCGAATGTGTCTCTTATTTGGTCAAATTTTGGACTTCCCTATATTTCAAACCCTCTATATGTTAAACAATTTTGCTCCACATTGAGTATTAATAGTTTGAGCAACGATGACGTAAAACATACCTGCCACTGTCGTTTCGTTTCTTTTCAGAAGATTGTCTAGGATTCCTGGTTCTCCTGACATTACCGAAAAACGACTCTCCATTAGCCTGGATTTCTAAATCCAAATCGTCCTGAAATCTAGGTCCACCATCTGGAATGTCATGGTTAGTGGTTTCCCTGGTTTTTCTTCTTTTCAGTGTTCGATGACCGGGTTCCCTCGTCGACGATCCGTATCCCGAATTCATCTCGAAATCTCCGTACATCCTTTTCATCAACGCTTTATTCTCGTCGATAAAACGTTCTATCCGCTCTCTGGAACAATTTTATTACGTCTATTTTATTACCTGTCGATCGTCACGTATTCAATCAAAATATAAACAACCTTGTAAACAAGAATTTAGAGCGTGAGTTATACCGATGTCTACCCGCAAGTTGGCGCGTGAGATCCAAGTGTTTACAAGAGCACGTGACAAAATCATGCCAGTAAATTTCTATATTTCCAAGTTTTCATTTTCTTGAGTTCCCATGTTTCTTTTCTATTGTTAGATCATATATTCAACAAAAACCAATCGATAAGAGAAGTTTGATAAGAGAAAGCTTCATAGTATAAATCATATCCCAGAAACAGAGAGATATTTCTATAGACTTTTCTTGAGCCAAGTTCTTCATTACATCAGTTCAGTGTTAATTTATTAGTTTTGATCTTCCTGCAGTGGGAATAATACAGAAACGTTTTATATAATTCAATTTACTGGGTAAATAATTATTTCTTACACCCACTTGCAATATCTATATGTACGAGGCCCTAGGTTTCCGAGTTCTTACATTCTTGAACATATACACTTCAGAATCGTACATCCCCAAATTCCTCCATTATCAAATTCTTACATACCCAAATCGCTATATCCCCAAATAGCTACGTCCTCAAATCGCTATATCCTCAAATACCTACATCCCCAAATTCCTATATCTCCAAATAGCTACGTCCCCAAGTAGCTACGTCTCCAAATCGCTATACTCCCCAAATTCCTACATCCCCAAATAGGTACATTCCAAAATCGCTACGTCCCCAAATTCCTACATCCCCAAATTGGTGCATCCCCAAATCGCTACGTCCCCAAATTGCTATATCCCAAAATACCTACATCCCCAAATCGGTAGATCTCCAAATCGCTACGACCCCAAATTTCTATATTCCCAAATAGCTACGTCCCCAAATCGCTACGTCCCCAAATTGCTATATCCCCAAATAGCTACGTCCCCAAATTCCTATATTCCCAAATACCTACGTCGCTAAATCGCTACGTCCCCAAATTGCTATATTCCCAAATACCTACGTCGCTAAATCGCTACGTCCCCAAATTGCTATATTTCCAAATCGCCACGTCCCCAAATCGCTACGTCCCCAAATTGCTATATCCCCAAATCGGTACATCCCCGAATCACAACGTCCCCAAATTGCTATATCGCCAAATAGCTACGTCCCCAAATTGCTATATTCCCAAATACCTACGTCGCTAAATCGCTACGTCCCCAAATTGCTATATTTCCAAATCGCCACGTCCCCAAATCGCTACGTCCCCAAATTCCTACATCCCCAAATCGGTACATCCCCGAATCACAACGTCCCCAAATTCCTACATCCCGAAATAGCTACGTCCCCAAATTCCTACATCCCCAAATTCCTACATCCCCATATCTCCACATCCCCAAATCGCTACATCCCTAATAGTTCAGAATAGAAAAATGGACGCCTCACACGTATTTGAAAGTGTACTGCTCTCAAGTGAACGAGATAGTACAACATACGTTCAGCATTTGTTATTGTCATAATTATTCTCATTTGCCTATATGTAACCGAAAGTGTTCATGCCATGAACTTCATGGAGCTTCTTTTACTTTGTGTCTCACGCGCCAACTCGTGGGTTGACATCTGTACATTGAAGCGACTGCCTACTGAATTTTATGGCGGTTGATAAAGGATCATATTCTTTTTTCTGTCTCCACAGTAGCCGCATTCGATAAACATGATGGTTCTTTTTTCTTTTCGAAGGTTATATAAGTCAGCTTCTTTTATCCTTCGATTATCGGCGTTTTGCATTTTATCGTATTCAAAGATATTGTTGAACGCTAATTAACTTGTTTTATGCTGCCGAGATAACGAGACATTTTTACTTTATTGTGTAAGCGTTCTCAGAAATATTTTCTTAACCTAACTTTTTATTAACTGCGAGTGAGGTTATATCCCTATTAAAAATAATGGCTTGGATGGTAGATGTATGAAAGGAAAACGTTTCTTTTCTAGGCTGCGTACGCAATCTTCATTAACAGTATTATGTAATAAATGTTAGATTTGTAAATATTTCATTTGTTTAATGATTTGAATATGTAATTGTGTAAATAAGTAACTTGATGAAGCAAGGAATAAATGTAAAATTGAGAAACTGCTATTATACGAAGAATAAATAAATGTACATTAAATTTTCTTCAAATTTGTTAACGATATCATAACTTTCATTTCGAATATTTTTATATTACGTTTTGATATTAATGGTGAGAAGAGTGTGAAGTTTATTTGAAAAACGTTATGTAGTAGATTATTTACGTATGGTAATAAGCAGACGTTAAATAATAAAAATATTATTAGAGTATTGTTACAATTATTACATTGGATATGTATTTCCAGCAGTTGGACAGAACAGCTGATGATATTTTTTAATACATGGTACACCACGTACCAAATCACCCCTTAGTTCCACGCCCAGGGCAACTGAAAGGGCAGTCCAAAGGATCTGTAACAGAATTACACTTCATTGTTATAGGATGTGTGTCAAAATCGAGTTTTTGTACGATGATTATGTTTTTAGAGAGTACTCTTCTGTTCGTGAGTTTGGAAATTTCTGAATTTTTTAATTTCTTTCTTTCCATATTTTCAAATTCTCACATGTATTTTATGAATTTACAAATTGATCAATTGAGAAGTTTACTAATTTACATATCTCAAATTTTCCAAATTTCAAATTTCCCAAATTCCAAGTTTCTCAAATTCCAAATTTCCCAAATTCCAAATTTCCCAAATTCCAAATTTCCCAAATTCCAAATTTCCCAAATTCCAAATTTCCCAAATTCCAAATTTCCCAAATTCCAAATTTCCCAAATTCCAAATTTCCCAAATTCCAAATTTCCCAAATTCCAAATTTCCCAAATTCCAAATTTCCCAAATTCCAAATTTCCAAATCCCAAGTTTACCAAATTCCAAATTTCCCAAATTCCAAATTCCCAAATCTCAATATTCCCAAATCCCAACATTCCCAATTCCCAAATCCCAAATCCCAGTACTCCCAATTTCCAAATCCCTAATCCCAGCATTCCCAAACCCCAAATCTCAAATCCCAAATTTTCCAAATCCCAAATCCCAAATTCCAAAATCCCCAAATTCCCAAATTCTCAAACGACGAACGATTTTTCTCCAACGCAGATCCCGAGTTCATAAAACAGTAGGTTCATATAAGAGTGAAGAATTAGACGAACGCGTGTAATGTATCGATGGAAATAAAATGATACCTTCAGGGTCCATTCATACCTACGCAATAGACGTACGATAAGATGTTAGACTTGCAAATATTTTGCAAGTATGGTAAACGTGGCCTACGCGTCCTCGTGCTCGATGCCGTTTATGATCTTAATGGCTATAACTGTACAGGGTGTTCCATTTTAATGTATCTATCATCTATCGTTTTTCAACGAGTACCTCATGTTACATTATTATGTAATAATATTGTATTATTGTATTATTGTATTATTGTATTATGTGAGCTATTGTATTATTGAATTATTGTATTATTGTATTATATTATCATGGTATCACTGTATCATTGTATAATTTTATCATAGTATCATTGTATCAGTGTATCATTGTATAATTGTATGATTGCATCATTGTATGTTTGTATCTTTGTATCTTTGTATCATTGTATCATTGTATTATTGTATGATTGCATCATTGTATGTTTGTATCTTTGTATCATTGTATCATTGTATTATTGTATGATTGCATCATTGTATGTTTGTATCATTGTATCATTGTATCATTGTATCATTGCATCATTGTATCATGGTATCATTGTATCACTGTATCATTGCATGATTGCATCATTGTATGTTTATATCTTTGTATCATTGTATCATTGTATCATTGCATCATTGTATCATGGTATCATTGTATCACTGTATCATTGCATCATTGTATCATTGTATTATTGCATCATTGCATCATTGCATCATTGTATCTTTGTATCATTGCATCATTGTATCTTTGCATCATTGTATCATTGCATCATTGTATCTTTGTATCATTATATCATTGTATTGTTATTCTACTATATTGCATTATTATACCAAACCGCAATACCACACCATACTACACTATGCTGCACAGCTTGTTACACTACTTCTACAACTTCCAACATCAAAGTCTGAATTTCATCCATTGAAAATCATACAAATCAGAAAATTATAGTTTGAAATTGTGGGAAATTCTTTTCAAGAGTGAGTTGTATAAAAAATATTTGTCAAAAAATGAATATTTGCAGAAATAAACGCGTGGATAGATTGAAATGAAACACTCTGTAGAAGACATACTTTAACAACGTGATCGGAACACCTACGAACGACCGCAAGGACGTTTCCATTGAGGAAACAATTATTTTACAGGAAGATGAACGTGACAGCCAACGCGTAAGTTAAAACAAAGTAAATACAGGGTGGCTAAAAAAAGGTTCTTTAGCATGTTTAACTCGAGTGTCGTGTCTTCTGATTTCTCTCGTGTGGTCAGGTATTACTTTATTATGGACGTTAGTGAGAGTTTGGGAGGTTTGGGATTTGGGAATTTTGGGATTTGGAGATTCGGCAATTTAGGTGGGTGGAAAGTTGGGATAGTGGGAATTTGGGAAATTTAGGGGAGGAATTTTGGGATTTGAGAATTTGGGGGAGGAATTTAGAGATTTGGAAATTTAGGAATTTTGGGATTTGGGAATTTGGGGATTTGGGAATTTTGGGATTTGGGATTTGGGAATGCTGGGATTTGGGATTTGGGATTTGGAAATTCTGAGATTTGGGAAATTTGGAATTTGGGAAACTTGGGATTTGGAAATTTGGAATGTGGGAAATTTGGAATTTGGGAAATTTAGAATTTAGGAAATTTGGGATTTGGAAATTTGGAATTTGAGAAACTTGGAATTTGGGAAATTTGGAATTTGGGAAATTTGGAATTTGGGAAATTTGGAATTTGGGAAACTTGGGATTTGGAAATTTGGAATTTGGGAAATTTAGAATTTAGGAAATTTGGGATTTGGAAATTTGGAATTTGAGAAACTTGGAATTTGGGAAATTTGGAATTTGGGAAATTTAGAATTTGGGAAATTTGGGATTTGGAAATTTGGAATTTGGGAAACTTGGAATTTGGGAAATTTGGAATTTTGGAAATTTGGAATTTGGGAAATTTGGAATTTTGGAAATTTGGAATTTGGCAAACTTGGAATTTGGGAAATTTGGAATTTGGGGAATTTGGAATTTGTGAAACTTGGAACTTAGGATATTTGGAATTTGGGATTTGGGAATTGGAAATGTTGGAATTTGGGAATTTAGGAATTTTGTGATTTGGGATCTTAGAAACCAGAATATTAGAACAAATCTGGAAACCGTAAAAACTTGACATATTACACCTCGAATATTAAAATAAAAAATTTGAAGCTTGTAATAAAAACAATTATGGCACATAATAATATGAATCATATTACTTTCATTTTTAATATGTATATATCATACGTGATATTTGCATATATTTAGCATATTTTGATAGATTGCATAAGCATCAGATGATCTAATAATAACTCCCAAATGTTCAAATATATTATGGTAGTTGTGAATGATAATGTGGAAGCCAATCTTTGCATTCAATTCACGCGAGAGATTGCAATTGACTCGCGTGGACACACTGCATGATTCATTTCTGGCGGGCAATGCACCGTGTGTGTTGCTCATGCTCGTTCATATGAACCGTCTCGAGTGACTCAAGCCACTGAATGACGCCTACTGACTTTTCAATGGAGACATGTTCACAAGAAGATTATTGTAAACCCTCCATAGTAGGGATGGGCTTTAGGACCATTCTCCATAGTAATTCCATTAGTCATTGCATAATAATTGGACAATTTTTTAATGTGTCGATTACCATATGTCGGATTTCAAAGTTTCAATATTTTCGTATTCATAAGTTTTTATTCTCGGCAAAAATTCTCGGGTCCTAAATTTCTAAATTATAAAACTCTCAAGTCCAAAAATTCACAAATCTCAAAAAAACGGAATCCTAAAACTCCCAAATCCCAAAATTCGCATCTTCGTAGACTCTCAAATCCCAAAATTCGCATTTGAAATTCCCAAATTTCAAATCTCTTAAGTCCCAAAACTCGCAACTCTCAAAACTCTCAAGTCCCAAAATTCCCAAATCCTGAAATCCTCAAGTCCCAAAATTCCCAAATTCCAAAACCTGCAAGTCCCAAAATTCTCAAGTCCCAAAATCCTCAAGTCCCAAAATTCCCAAATTCCAAAACTTTCAAGTCCCAAAATTCCCAAATTCCAAAACTTCCAAGTCCCAAAATTTTCAAATCCCAAATTTGTCAAGTCCCAAAATTCTCAAGTCCCAAAATTCCCAAATCCCAAAATTCTCAAGTCCCAAAATCCTCAAGTCCCAAAATCCTCAAGTCCCAAAATTCCCAAGTCCCAAAAATTCCCAAATCCCAAAACTCACAAGTCCCAAAATTCTCAAGTCCCAAAATCCTCAAGTCCCAAAATTCCCAAGTCCCAAAATTCCCAAGTCCCAAAATTCCCAAATCCCAAAACTCTCAAGTCCCAAAATTTTCAAGTCCCAAAATTCCCAAGTCCCAAAATTCTCAAGTCCCAAAATTCCCAAGTCCCAAAATTCCCAAATCCCAAAATGTCCAATTCCCAAAATTCCCAAAATTCCCAAAATTCCCAAAATTCCCAAAATTCCCAAATTCTCAAATATCCATAATCCACCTACCCCAATCTCTCCACAATCTCCCCATAAATAAACACCCTCACCAAAAATGACAAAAAAGGCTCCATATTAATTACAGCAATCGAGGAAAACCATTCGCAAACTCTCGAAACGTACAAATTCCACAATATGGAAACATGGTATAAACTTTGAGGAAGGTTAACCATATTGTATCCTTGACTTTCTTTTTTTTTTATGAGATAGTGGTCGCGAAGTGATCATATCGAGGACATCGGCTAGATCGTTTCCGAACTCGCGATTCGATCTCGGTTAACGATAAACAAAAAGTCGGGTGTTTCGTGAAAAATCTACGTGTCTGAATCATCGAATCGCTATTTTAATGCAAGTACACCTCAGCGGCGATATCGTGTGGAGAATTCTTTTCGTGTATTCGAGAATTCACGATTAATGAACGGATAGAGAGATTTAAGTGGCATACGAGCAAAACATCTGGACAGGTGCAGGTAGATGTACATGCACCCGACGTTTACTAGATTCTAGGGAAGATATTCGGGGTCATGGGTGCAGCCGGGAAATGTCACGACGGTGATATACTGGGTGATCCACTAATCATTTTTCTGGACATTCTTATGCTAACTTCTTTGACGATCTTTTTATTAAGATAATTTCATTTTTTGAATCTCCAATTTTTTGAGTTATGTAGTTTTTGAATTTAGGAAGATTTCAGTTACTGATAACATTTTAGAACGTAAATATTCAAGTTGAGTTATTTGGATTTTTAATCTGATATAATATTTTAGTCTCTTTGATTTTAATATTTTAGTTTAATGTTGAATTAATATTTTTCATATGACATTTTAATGTAATATTAAATCCAGTATTTTAGTCTAATAGTTCGAAATGATATTAAATATTTAATTGTTTAATTGCAAGAAATACTAAATTATTGAACGATATTAAAGTAGTTGTGGTAAAAGGTTGTCGAGTGGTGGATTCCTGAACTAATGGCGAGTTTAAATCGTCTCATAATCAATAATTTCCCTTTGTTCTTCTTTTTCTATTTGTTTTGTATAGGTATATTTATACACCTTTTCAAATCTCTTCGTTTTTCAATATTATTTTGTTCTTATTTCATTAATGCAGCTGCGTTATATTATTTAAAGTGTTTCTTTCTGATATTTAATATTAAAATTTATAATAATTGATACAGATTGAAGTACATAAAGTTAGAACTCATAAAAATTATAAAAAAATGAGAAGAATTATTAAAAATTGTTAAAAGTTGATAAAAATTAATAGAATCTGATAAAAATGATACTGATTGAAGTACACGACGCTAAAATTTATAAAAGATTATACAGATTGAAGTACATAAAGTTAGAACTCATAAAAATTGTAAAAAAATGAGAAGAATTATTAAAAATTGTTAAAAGTTGATAAAAATGAATAGAAACTGATAAAAATGATACAGATTGAAGTACATAAAATTAAAGTGTAAAAAAACAATAAATATTGAAGCACATCAAATTAAAATATATAAAAATGACCAAAGATTGAAGTACACAAAGTGAAAATTTATAAAAACCGAAATACACGAGGTTAACGTTAATAAATGCACTTGTGAATTACATCCCTGCCTTTGAACAATCGGATTTCATTTTAAGATCACAATTGTCCTAAAGAAGTGTTGAAAGTTCTTCAATGTAAACGGGATTGCGATGTCGCAACGTCTGCTTAAACTTGACGAAATCTGTTTATGTATTCTCTATATGTACTTCAGGCGTGTATATACCTATAATGTTCATATACTTTCTATCCATAACGAATTCTTTTATCTTAATAATTCACAAGTTAACAACAAATCGTTATTTAAAATAATAATTAATCTCTTACAATACCGCGACGCACATGCGACACACATAACCTTTAAAATATACCTGATATTTTCAAATATGATAAATATACCTCATATTTTCAAATATGGCAAATATACCTTTTCACCATGATTGAATTTCGAGTTCAATTTTAAAAATAAAACAAACCGGTCATTTGACCTGTTCAGAATATTATTTTGAATTATAAAATTTGTTAAGATATTTTTAATTTTCCTGAAGTTTGTGTTGCTTTTCATCGAGAGAAGGAATTAATGTGTACATTAATTTACATTGTATCATTTATTTATTTTTCTATTATCTTGCACTATTTTGACGAGTCTGACTCGTGACGCACTCGTACTTCGATTGTTATCAATTTTACTCGAATTTATTTATTATACGTTACAATTTGGAGTCCCATTATTTGAATAGTCAACGATGCCAAAGTGACATAACATTTCAACTTTCTTCGTTTTAACATTGTAGCTGTGATTCGTTCCGACTGACGTGCCTGACAAATGAATCATAGTGCAAGGGGTTAATTTTAATTTCAAATTAAGTGTGCCTTATAGACCGGTATGTATAGTTCATTCCAACACATCATATTCAAAATATTCCTGAGATTTCAACACTCTTTGTCTTGACATTACAACAATAACTAAATATCTCATAAGTTAAGGGGTTAAAATAAATAAAATGCACGAAGTTGATCACTCACCGGTATTTGTACGAAGCTACCGTTATTTAATTGAGGATAAGAGTATAATGGCACTACCGGAACCGAACCGTTCTTGACAAAAATTGGTCCTTGAATGGGTGTGACATGGGCGTCCCTTGGTATGTCTGGTTCCTCGTCGTAATAATCATCGAAGTCATCGTCATAATCTAAAATAGCGTGCACCGAAGTTTTTGTCCCTGGGCCGTTTCCTCCATTGACTCTCGTGTACCTTCGTTAAAATAAAATAAAAACATTCTGTTACTAGTTCACGGCTTTTATCGTGAGTTTGTCATTTTATGTCAGGTCGAAATATAATACTTTATAGATCAAAATAAATCAGAATAAAATAATACTACTTCATAAATCAAAATATAATAATAGAACTTTGTGCATCAACTTCATAAATGAAAATAAAATAATACAACTTCATAAATCAAAATATAATAAAAGAACTTTGTACATAAACTTCATAAATGAAAATAAAATAATACAATATTGTACATCAATTTTATAAATCAGAATAAAGTAATACATCACTGAAGATCAACCTTGTAAATCAAAATAAAATAATACAACTTTGTAAATCAATCTTGTAAATCAATATAAAATAGTACAACTTAAAAGATCAATTTCAGAGGCCAATAAAAAATAATTGAACTTAATCAATCAATTTCATAAATCAAAGTAAAATAGTACAACCTTGTAGTCAAGTTTATAAATCAAAATAAAATAATGCAATATTGTAGATCTACTGTATACATCAAAATAAATTAATACAACTTTGTAGATCAACTTCATATATCAAAGTAAAATAATACAACTATATAAATCAATTTTGTAGATGAAAATAAAATAATGCACATTTATAGATCAACTTCATAGACCAGAATAAAATAATGTATCTTTGTACATCAACCTTAAAGATCAATATAAAATAATAAAAGTTTGTAAATCAACTTCAGAGATCAAAGTAAAATAATACACATTTATAGATCAACTTCATAGACCAGAATAAAATAATGTATCTTTGTACATCAACCTTAAAGATCAATATAAAATAATAAAAGTTTGTAAATCAACTTCAGAGATCAAAGTAAAATAATACACATTTATAGATCAACTTCATAGACCAGAATAAAATAATGTATCTTTGTACATCAACCTTAAAGATCAATATAAAATAATAAAAGTTTGTAAATCAACTTCAGAGATCAAAGTAAAATAATACACATTTATAGATCAACTTCATAGACCAGAATAAAATAATGTATCTTTATACATCAACCTTAAAGATCAATATAAAATAATAAAAGTTTGTAAATCCACTTCAGAGATCAAAGTAAAATAATACACATTTATAGATCAACTTCATAGACCAGAATAAAATAATGTATCTTTGTACATCAACCTTGAAGATCAATATAAAATAATAAAAGTTTGTAAATCAACTTCAGAGATCAAAGTAAAATAATACACATTTATAGATCAACTTCATAGACCAGAATAAAATAATGTATCTTTGTACATCAACCTTAAAGATCAATATAAAATAATAAAAGTTTGTAAATCAACTTCAGAGATCGAAGTAAAATAATACACATTTATAGATCAACTTCATAGACCAGAATAAAATAATGTATCTTTGTACATCAACCTTAAAGATCAAAATAAAATAATAAAAGTTTGTAGATCAACTTCAGAGATCAAAGTAAAATAGTGGAACTTTGTAAATCAATGTAATGGATCTAAATAAAATAATACATGTTCATAAATCAACTTCAGAGATGAAAATAAAGCAGCGCTGCATTGTTTACATATTGCAGTACTCTACCTTCCACTCCGCTACAAACCTCAAAATGGCGATCATCGCGCATTGTCACGCTACCAGCGTCAAAGCAAAGTTGCTACCTATGTTAATTAACCCATTACGTAATAACGAAATGATAAACGACGCGTAAACACAGGAGCGGCGAAAGAAACGGTAAAAGGTAAAAAGTGTCCGTAGTAATTCGCGTTTAATGGTAATAAAAAAAGCACATCGGGAGTGATGTGCTAGTACCGGTTAAATACGGTTCTCTCATAATAATTATTGATCGTTCGGTAAAAAAGAGAGGAAAAATAAGAGGTGGTATTCCGTACACGGTCGATAGCACGTTAATAATACACGTTTGGAAAAGTATGCGACGAAAGAAGCGGCATTGTGCGGATCGATGACATAATTGTCCATTCATAGGTATGAGAATTCGCGGATAAATACGTCAGATGCTCGTCAGGAGTTCATTAGGAATGCGTGGCACGTAACGAGAAAACCGTACAGCTGATCGTTACATAAATAATTGTGAGCGCAATTACCGGACGAACTGCTTTCGCCGTTTCTTTAAAACGATAACATCGCTGCCTGCTTTGCCGGGTTAAATAACTTACTACGCGCTAATTAGTTGACGTGAAAACGACCGACGTTCGTAATGCGTAGCATAATAAATTCAAGAAACACTGCGTGTTCGTTATCGGTGTAGCGCGTGACGGCCGTAACCTTTCATTTCATTCGATTTAAAGCAAAATTACTGTCTACGCTAGTTACGCTGATTAACATGTTCATTGCCGGCGGTGGTTAGTGATAACTGCTAGTAATCAAAGTTGCGAAATAAGGACGAGATTTTTTACCGCCTATATCGTGTTCCTTCGTGGCTGTCGACTTGTCCGGAAAGTCGGCGACGTGCGGTATTTGGGCTCTCGAATCTGGGACGTACGGCTCGTGTCACGTACTACTGATTCTGTCATGTTAATTACTTTCATATTTTTTACTCTATTTGCATCATTATAGTATTATTTACCGTTATTATACTATAGTATACTATTACGATATTATTGCATGTAGTATATTGTTATTTACTAATAGTATGTATAGGTATAATACCTATTGATTATGATAAAATTTGAAAACTGGTCATTTTGAAGAGTACAGTACATGTACATGATACTCATCTCCCTATACGACAGTAATCTACAAAACTCTATAAAACCATCCAAAACTGGCAATATAACGAAAGTCCAACTTCGTATACAAAAATAATAAAATTACCCGTTCGGTCTCTCAGGATAAGTCTCCTGTTCCGGCATTCTGGACGTCCTCGAACTATCTTGGCCATTTTCCGTTTGACTTTGCTGCTGCGGAGGTCTCATCTGTTGTTGTTGTTGTCTCGGTTGTGTTCTCCTGAAGTCCTGATTGTAATTCGCATATCGCGTATCTTGCGTGGAGGAGAAAGACGACTGTTCAACAAAAGTGCTGGAACTCGCTTGTCGATTCAACGTTGTCGCCCGTTGTCTGTGTTGCTGTTGTTTTTGTTGATAACCGGCCGGCGGTATGTAAGGCTCATTTTGAAAGGACTCCTGTCCATTAAAATTCGGAGCAGGCGCAACCGGAAGCACGGCGTTCAAACGAAGGTTGTTCACTGCCGGTTGTCCTCCGTTTTGTCCACCGTAGAAGAATGGCGTAGGCGTTGCCGACTGATACGGCAAGGTGAAGTTGACCAGCGACATTTCTACCGTTTTTTTTTTTTCTACGGTAGAATACAAAGGAAAAAAGATCAACGTTTTTTAAGGAGCCTTCTAACCTTCGTGCAGTTCAACGACTTTGATCCTTTCGTAATGTGTAGCGAGGACGGAGAAAGGAATAGGAGCGACATTTTTTGTTGGCTACTTTTTGAGATTTCTTTGGTGTGCTATAACTGCTACATTCCAAAATAGGTACATTCTAAAATAGGTACGTTCCCAAATTGCTATAATTCCAAATCGCCATGTCACCAAATTGCTACATCCCCAAATCGCGACGTCCCCAAATTCCTACATACTCAAATTTGCACATCCCCGAATCGCTACGTCCCCAAATCGCTTTATTCCCAAATCGTCATGTCCCCAAATTGCCACGTTCTCAAATCGCTATATTCCCAAATTCCCATATCCTGAAATTGCCACGTCCCCAAATCGATACGTCCCAAAATCGCCATGTCCCCAAATTCCTACATCTCTAATTTCCTACATCCCCAAATCGCTATATCCCCAAACTCCTACATCCCCAAATCGTCACGTCCCCAAATTGCTACGTCCCCAAATCGCTACGTCCCCAAATCGTGACGTCCCCAAATTCCTACGTCCCCAAATCGTGACGTCCTCAAATTCCTACATCCCCAAATCGCTACATCCCCAAATTCCTACATCCCCAAATCGCTACATCCCCAAAATTGCTACGTCCCCAAATCGCTACATCCCCAAAATTGCTACGTCCCTAAATCGCTACGTCTCCAAATCGCTACGTCCCCAAATCGTGACGTCCCCAAATTCCTACATCCCTAAATCGCTATATCCCCAAATTCCTATATCCCCAAATCGTGACGTCCCTAAATTCGTACATTCCCAAATCGCTGTATCCCCAAATTCCTACATCCCCAAATCGCCACATCCCCAAATCGCTACGTCCCCAAATCGCTATATCCCCAAATTCCTACATCCCTAACTCCCTACATCCCCAAATCGCTATTTCCGCAAATTCCTACATCACAAAATGCCTACATCCCCAAATAATATATTTAGACTTACCGTAGAGTAAAGCTGGTTGTCTGAAAATTCTGCAAAACCCGTTCCACGAGTTTAAATCAAAGCGGCGTTAAATTCTCAGCTTGGTCGACTGTGATTTTGATCGTGCAGAAAATCACCTCTTATCACCATAAACGTCATGATTAACCAAATAATAGAAATCTCGGTATTATCGTCCGAAGTACCACTGAATTAATTTAAGAAACTCGAATTGCACAATAATTTCGATTATTGATTGTTTATATTGAAAAGTATAGTACACACTGTAAATTATAGTCTTTCAAATCTGTTTGAATTTCACTGAAACATCCGGAATTCGTTTCCGTCTTCTAAAGTGAGTAAACATGATCGATGTTTTGAGTATTTTTTCAATTTAAACTTGCTTCGTTGTTTTCATCCACGGAGACAATTTTGAATATGAAGAAATTTTTATTCTTATTTCTTCGCTACTGCCGTTGTATGAGGAGTCTGAAATGATAAAGAAAAGTATGTTGTTAAAACATAACCTATAAGGTGAAGCTGATATTATTTAAGTCTGTTTTTATCAAAATTTCACTGGTTTGAAAAGTTTTATCGTGAATAAAGTTAGTATACGTAAAAAAATCTTTTTTCATCATTTTCAAAATCAAAATTTTAGAGGGTGAAAGCAGAGAAAATAGAAGAAAATTTTTGTTTAACCTTGGTAAATATACTAGTAAATATTTAAATATAATAGTAAATATACTAGTAAATAAGCTAGTAATAATACCAAAGAGACAGAAAGAAACGTATAGATAATAATTTGATTAAATCGTTCATTTTTTATAAAAATAACGAGGCGAAAGAAGAATTGTGCAAATAGAGGTTTACGCAAACGTGTGATCTATTTACACAATGAACTTGTGCGTTGTACATTTTAAGTACTTGCCGAAATACTATGTGTTTAATGTATGCAATGTCTATGTCGTAACGGGCAATTACGTTTGGCGAGCAAGACCATGGCATTTTAAAGCCCCTACTCTCTAAGTCGGAGACACGGTGTATGTGGGTGTTCCACGGGATTGTTCAATACGTTTACTGCCACGGTGGAAATAGTTATATGTTATACGGCACATGAATACGTTAATTATTAATACTTTGCCAGCTGTATATTCGAACAATAGTAAAAGTCCAATGTTATATTCAGACATTCTGAATATCTGAAGAAATTCTGATCTTTTGAATATTTGAATATTAGTTGAATTCGTATGTTTCGAATAGTTGAATAACAATAAAATTTGGATATTTTGAATATTTAAATGTTACTTGAATTTGGATATTTTTAATACTCTAATGAAAGTCAAATTCGAATACATTGAATATTTGAGTACTGGTAGAATTCGGATTTAAAATTCAAATATGAGTATAGTAAAATATTCAATTACTAATGGAATTCGAATCTCAATAGAATTACGATATTCTGAATATTTAAATACGAGTAGAACACGCAAAATACGAGTAGAACTCAAGGCTGTTCATAAATAGAATTCAAATGCTGATAGAATATTGATATAACTAGATTTCTAAATATCTAGATCCTTGAATTTCTTATTCCTAATATATTGTCTCTTGATCTATAAATTGTAATATCATCAAATTTCAAGGTCTACCAATATCTTTCGGAAAATTCTCACGTTTTCAAATCCTTAGATCTCCAAATTCTTAGGTCTCTAAATCCCCAAATTACATCTCAAACTCTGGAAATCCCCAAATCCCATAATTCCAATGTCCTAAACTTGAAGAATCTCAAAATCTACGAATATCTTTCTCCAAATTCCCACGTTTCCAAATCCCTAGATTCCCAAATCCCTTGATTCCCAAATTGCAAAATTCCTAAATCTCTAAATCCCAAGATCTCAAAGTCTCCAAATCCCTAAATCCCCAAATCCCAAAGAACCCAAATTCCTGCATCCTCAAATTCCTAAATCTCCAAATCCTCAAATCCACAAATTCCATTGTCCCTAATTTCTAATCCTACACCACCACATATCCCAAATCCCTAGATTCCCAAAGTCCTGGTTCTCCAGATACTTAAATCCCCAAATTCCATCCCAAGGTCTCGAAATCCCCAAATTCCAAAATCCCAATGTCCTAAACTTCAAAAATCTCAAAATCTACAAATATCTTTCTCCAAATTCTCACGTTTCCAAATTTCTAGATTCCCAAATTCCTTGATCCCCAATTTGCAAAATCCCTAGATCTCTAAATCCCAAATTCTCACGTCTCCAAATCCCTAGATTCCCAAATCCATTGATTCCCAAATTGCAAAATCCCTAAATCTCTAAATTCCAAATTCTGGAAGTCTCCAAATCCCTAGATTCTCAAATTCCTTGTTCCCCAAATTGCAAAATCCCTAGATCTCTAAATCCCAAATTCTCGAAGTCTCCAAATCCCTAGATTCCCAAATCCCTTGATCCCCAAATTGCAAAATCCCCAGCTCTCTAAATCCCAAATTCTAGAAGTCTCCAAATCCCTAGATTCACAAATTCCTTGATCCCCAATTTGCAAAATCCCTAGATCTCTAAATCCCAAATTCTCACGTTTCCAAATCCCTAGATTTCCAAATCCATTGATTCCCAATTTGCAAAATCCCCAGATCTCTAAATCCCAAAATCGCAAAGTCTCCAAATCCCTAAATCCCCAAATCCTAAAGAACCCAAATTCCTACATTTTCGAATTCCTAAATCCCCGAATTTCTAAACCTACAAATCCCCAAATCCAGAAATTCCTATGTCCCCAATTTCTATATTAGCACATCCATAAATCCCCAAATTCCTAAATCCCCAAATTTTAACGTGCCTAAATCCCTAATTCTCCAAATTCAAAAGAACCCGAATTCCTACATTCTCAAATTCCTAAATCCCCGAATTCCTAGACCTCCAAATCCCCAAATCCACAAACTCCTATGTCCCCAATTTCTAAATTAACGCTTCCATAAATCCCCAAATCCACAAATTCCTATTCCCCCAAAATCTTAACCCATTCGCAATTCTTCAAAGTTCCAAAAACTTCTAAAAATTGACAAATAGACAATCTTTAAGTTCCCACGTGTTCTCTAAGAAACCACAATTGCTCTTTACGTACCAAAATTATGCACGTATATTATAAAAGCTTTTAAAAAGAAAGTAACGATCACTTTCGTCAAACAAAATTACTATACAGAAACTAGCTAGTGTATGAATGATTCATGCACGCGTGAACGATTCGCATTATATCTAACAGATTACCGAAGGTACACGTGAATCACCAAAACCGAACAAGTTTTGGTGTTCGTCACTTTCGCTCATTGGATTACTTTCTTCGAAATTGAATATGCATATACATGCTTTCACCGAAAATATACTGGCTGTATCCTTCATCCGTTAACGTGAATCGTTCCGTTATCGATTTCTTATACGAAAACCACTTCCTCTATGTGTTCATCGATATCGCGTCGAGCAAACTCATTACTGGCTAATTAATCAAATCCCTTACAAGTACACTATCGATTCCTTATATTTTGCAATGCCCGAAAGAAAACTTTCTTTACGGTAAAAGAAAATTTTTGTATACACGAGGAAGTCTAAATTGAAAAATACCAAAATAATTTTATTTTTAATACGATAATAAATAATAATTTTAATGCGATATTAAAAATTGATGAAATGTGGTAATTGGAGATATATTTATAATTTCTAATATTTATAACAGTATACTTATAATAATATTTATAATAATAATTATTAATATTTATAATAGTACAATTTATTTAGCAACTTTAAAATAGTGATATTCTTACTAGGTAATTTAGTAATTTATTTAGTAATATTATAATAGTGTGTTAACAACGTGATAAGTAGATTGGTGTTGTAACAACAAATTAATTTTTCGTCAAAATCAGTGAAAATGTTATTAAATAACTTTTCTTGAGTCATGAAATATTATATTAACTAAATAACTAATACTAACTATATTAATTTATGTTGTCAACTTTACAAACTGTTTGTAAAGTTTGTTTGTTGTTACAAATTTTTACACGTTAAATGTAGGGTCCTTCAGACTCTATGTATATTGCATAGTAATACATGAATTTCTTTTTGTATATATATCATTATATTCATCATAAAATGCAATTATTTTAAAATGACACGATATCATTTATAACAAGATTTTATTACAATTCATAACAAAATTATTATATATTTACTTTTTCATACAAAATCTTGCTTTAATTATAGATATTCTGTATAATAACAATTTGCAACGTACTATTTTGAAGTTTTCATAATTTATACAATATCTGATTCATCATCAGATACCGTATAAAAACGTGAAACATTCAATAAACAACAATATTACACTAAAAAATAAATACAGTTAAGAGAAATGAAATGAAAAGTATCAAAGTCACGATTACGTGACACTGGCCGTCAAAGTGTTAATATAACCTAAGTCTTTTCAACGACAGCGTATAATTATGACGCGATCGCAGTATAATAGTTTGCTCGAAGCGAAATACTTTTGAAAATGTTACTGAACCTGAAATATTCCACGACTTCACTTCAGCAATTAGATGTTACATTAGCTTTGTTAACTTCGCGCTTAAAATATTACATCGTTCGAATAATCATGTGATACACGAGAAAATTCCATTATCCTTTATATAGTACACTGTGTTTATTTATACGTTGAAGGCCATGAAGTACATCGGTGACCGAAATCATTTTATTCATGATATATTTTCTACAGCGAGACGATTTCTCAATTTTCCAGTAGATATATTTTTACTTAGGAAATATTTAGGACATTTTTTCAGGTTCAGAAATTTGTTCAGATTCTTTAACTTTTCAATTTGTTCTATTCTTAAATTAAAGGATGTTCAAATTCAGAAATTTTTAATATTTGGGGGGAGTTGAAGATTTAGAAAATCATGAATTAAATTCGAAAATACTTTTTGAACTATTAAATTGTTCAATTGTCAGGTTGTCAAATTTTCGAATACCAAATATTCAGATTTTCAATTTTCAAGTTCTCAAATATTTTTGTACCTTCTCAGATATTGAAATTTACAACTTCTCAAATGTCCGACCTCTGGTCTCCAAATTTTCTACTCAAGCACTCGAACCTTCAAATCTTCTCCTGAGCAAACTAACTCTGAATTAGTAATTCATAGATTTAGTTTCTCGAACTTGAAAAATTCTTAAGTTAGGTTCAAAGTAAAATTTTCATGGTTTTCTAAATTACGAATTTATTCTCGAAGGTAGTATATTCCCCCAGTTCACCAAAATCATTGAAATTAATATTATATCAATATCGAAAAGTACCAACTGTAAAATTAAGATATTTAAACGAATAGATGCCAGTAACTATAATTCGAAACTAGTAACTATAATTCCAGTTAAAATGTTAAAAAGGAAGCAGAAGTGTCGAAAACTTACCTGATTCGATTCACGAAGATTCCCGCAGGGCTCGACAGATTTAGCGGAAGCACACGTATCGAATCAAAAATCTCTTCTGTCGCTTTCACTTTTCAGCAGGCCGACGATTTTCGAACGGTGAAAAAAGTAGAAACTGAAAATGTACAACGGTACGAACGGAAAACGTGTCTATTCAACTGGACTCGATCCGTCCGAGGCAATTGAATAAAAGTAGAAGAAGAAGAAGAAGAAGACTAAGGATCCGTGGAAAACACGTGCTTGCTCGTGCACGTAAAAGACACGAGCAGCAAAGAAGCGTACGAAACGCTACGTTGGCGAGCGACAACTGAAAGAGAAGCGTTTTAACTGGCTATACAAAATGGGGGTAAAAGAGAGGTGTTCGTCGATCATGAAGAGTAGTGTGGCCTACGGATTCTCTCTCTCTTTCACTTTCGATCTTTGATGTCCCTCTCTTTTGTATCTCTGTTTCTTACATACGTTCGATTCTGATTATTGCTTCATCGTCCTGTCTTGGATGATCGTTTAATAGAGCATCTGCTTCGTTTGCTTTTATAGAGGAAGTGCATTTCAAATCACTTATTTAAGATTAAGCTGATCTAAGGATAAAGAATCATAGGGAAATTGATCAAGTTTCGAACGCTTGGTAATAATGAAAGATGAAAAGTATCCGAAAATTGGTCGACTTAGAAAATGACGTTAAGTAACGATTTTGTTATGGTGCAGTCATTGGGAATGGCGGTACTGCAATTTATCTTCGCTGCATAAAATTGGGAAGACGAGTGGATAATAAAATTATTTTCTATCGTGGTCTAATCAGGCACAATCACGGCACAGGAACAAACATCTTAGGTAAATATCGAATACGAGTGGTAAAATTGAGTGCAGTAGTCACAGGTGTAGCTTCCGCAGTGATAATCGGCACATGCACGGTGTAGCCACATTTCACGTACGAAACACTGCGTTCGCTCTTTTCTTCTTTCGACGTTAGCTGTTATCCGTGAAACGAAAGCATCGGCACGCTTTGGAATATTCGAAATTACATGAATCTTCGGTATTCCGAATTAGCGACGCGGCATTGAAACCTAAAATTTCCTGTCGCGCTTTGTATTCTCGACGCGGTTGCAAAATTGTCACGAAACTGTAGAATTAATATGCGGATGGGGAGATTTGGAGATTTGGAGTTTTGGGGATTTGGAGGTTTGGAGATTTGGAGATTTGGAGATTTGGAGATTTGGAGATTTGGAGTTTTGGGGATTTGGAGGTTTGGAGATTTGGAGATTTGGAGATTTGGAGATTTGGAGATTTGGAGGTTTGAAGATTTGAAGATTTGAAAACTTAGAGATTTAGGGATTTGGAGATTTGGAGATTTGAAGATTTGGAGATTTAGAGATTTAGAAATTTGGAGATTTGGAGATTTGGAGATTTCAGAATTTAGAAAGTCGATTTGAATATTCCGGTCAATTACAGATTTGGCAACTGGGAATTTTAGGAGTTTGAAAGTTTAAGAATTTTGGAATATACAATATTTAGAAATGAAGGATTTTAGAGATTTACAAATTTACAAACTCTGGAATTTGGAGATTCAAAAATACGAGAATTCGAAAGATTAGAAGTTTGACAATTTAGAATTTCACAAATATGACAATCTTAAAAAAAATACACGTTTGTGATGAGATTTGCAAATTTGCAATTTAAAAAGTAAGGAACCATAAATAAAAACTTGAAAACTATTGCATTCTTAAAACTGTAATCAATCCGTTTTGCAAACACAAAATCTCAAATTCATGACCTCCGAAATTCTAAATCTTGAAAACTGATAAGCAAAGCCAAAACTAAACTCCTAAATCTATAAATTTCAAAATGTCGCATATCTGAAACATCTAATTAATAGATAACCATATGTCATATCAATAACCGATTCATAATCCAAGAAACCACGCGTGAAATTATATAATATACCGAGATCGCTAACGACAAAATAGGATCGTTTAATTCGTACCCAGAGGAAATTCGAGCTAGACGTGTTGCGAGAAAACCTTGCATCGTTCAAACAACGCGTGTGTTATACCGTGACGAAGAAGGTGAACGTAGGTGGGCCTCCAGGAGATTCCGATACAGTTATACACCGTTCCACGTGCAGAGAAATGAAAGGTTCCGGAGCACGGTGCATCTAAGGATTCGAGAGGAGAAGGCACCTGGAAGACGATAAAAATGTGTCTGAAAAGAGAAGAAACATTAAGATGAAAAAAGACGGATAGATTCGTGGTAGGCACGTGATACGATCGTAATAATTGCCCATTGCGATACAGTTCGACTTGGTCGTTTCTTTCTTTCTCTTTAATACATGGTTCCTTTTCTTGCGTGTACAAAAGATCTTAACAGCCCGTGAGACTAAATTGCGAGATAAATGCACGTAACAGAGTTGTAATATTGCGTGGAATCGCTTTAAAATGTGGCGAAGGGGACATGTTGATGTAGGGATACTTCTGGTACTTTCTGAATATTGTGTACCTTACGATCTATGAAATTTATTATTTAAATGACTATTTAAATAATAGTTAAACAGTTAATTTCAATGTACGTGACATGGTTAAATTGCAGATCGCTTTAAAATTGTGGCAAAGGGGACAAGTTGATGTAGGGATACTTGTGGTACTTTCTGAATATTGTGTACCTCAGGATCTATGAAGTTTATTGTTTAAATAACTATTTTAGAATGTACGTCTACGTGTGACATGGTTAAATTGCAAATCGCTTTAAAATGTAGCGAAGGGGACAAGTTGATGTAGAGATACTTGTGGTACTTTCTGAATATTGTGTACCTCAGGATCTATGAAGTTTATTATTTAAATGACTATTTAAGTAATAGTTAAATAGTTAATTTCAAGGTACGTGACATGGTTAAATTGCAGATCGCTTTAAAATGTAGCGAAGGGGACAAGTTGATGTAGAGATACTTGTGGTACTTTCTGAATATTGTGTACCTCAGGATCTATGAAGTTTATTATTTAAATGACTATTTAAGTAATAGTTAAATAGTTAATTTCAAGGTACGTGACATGGTTAAATTGCAGATCGCTTTAAAATGTAGCGAAGGGGACAAGTTGATATAATGATACTTGTGGTACTTTCTAAATATTGTGTACCTCAGAATCTATGAAGTTTATTATTTAAATAATTATGTTACAATGTATAATAATAACTACTTCAGGTTTACTAATTTAATACTTTCTACGTGTGACATGGTTGAGTTGCAGCTGCTGATGGCAACTGTCAGCCATTTTGGTTTTTGTAGCAAAATGTGAGATTTCGTACGTTTGCGGCCATCTTCCTATTAGTGAGCAACTGTTTATTCAATTTTATTGAAGGTAGAGAGATTAGTCGAAACATTAAGATATTACAGTTGCAAGTATTTTATTTATTGCTTTAATTGTTGGTTTTTTATTAAGAAGTTTGGTAACGAGAGGTCTATTGGTAAAAATCTTTATTAAACATTTTTGGTAACATTATTGGTAAAAATCTTTATTAAACACGTTTATTAAAAATGTTTATTAAACATGTTTATTAAACTTGTTTATTAAAAATGTCTATTAAAAATGATTTTTAAAAATGATTATTAAACATATTTATTAAAAATGATTATTAAACATGTTTATTAAACTTGTTTATTAAAAATGATTATTAAACATTTTTATTAACATGCTCAAGAGCAGTAATTTTCTCCACAATAAGTTGATATATTTTACCGAATAAATATTCTCGAATTATTTTATAAATTCTCACATATTCATCTGCAATATATATAAAAGAAAGTCCAATAATATTTCCGGTTAATTGTTGCTCCACCTACTCGACAAGGACTTCAATCGCCTGAAGCATGTTGCTGCAGGAAGTTGCGAACATGTATACAGGAAGAAATGACCAGCACGAATATTATTATTCGACCACGTACGTATCGCTATCGATCGAGCAGGACATTCATCGATTCGAATGTCACATGAATCTAGCGGGACATTTTTTGCTTGATAAGTCGAACGTAAGATTAATAGGTTAGGTAGAAGCGTTTAATTGAACCGGATAAGAACACTATTCAGTTTTTTTAAGTAACTTGGACAACGTAATTGTTACTACGAATTTAGTATTATAAAAAGTTATTGAAGGAAAATAATGGTTAAAAAAATTTTATCCGCCAAGGTAGAATAAGATAAAATTAATTGTAAGATAAATTGTAGATAATACTGTTGCCATATTTTTTAATTTGAAAGCTGCAGATTTTGTGAGTCGTGGATTTGTAAATTTGTAAATTTGTAAATTTGTAAACTTCTTAATTTATTTTTATATTTCTAAATATTTTAGTTTCTAAACTTCGATATCTCTACATTTCTAACTTTCTAAATGCACAAATTACCAAATATTTAAATTTCTCTATTTCCAAATTCGCAGATTATCAAATATTTAAATTCCTATATCTCCAAATTCCCAGGTTATCAAATATTTAAATTTCTCTATTTCCAAATTCGTTATCGAATATTTAAATTCCTATATCTCCAAATTCCAAGGTTACCAAACATTTAAATTTCTGTATTCCTAAGTTTCGTAAATTTGTACACTTGAAATCAGGAAATTTGATATTACTATATTTCTATTTCTTAATTTCTAAGTTTCTAAATTCCCAAATTTTTAACTTTGCAAATTACCAATTACGACTCATCGAAACTTCAAAATGTGATATGTACTGTATTTCTATATCATTATATAATCCAATACACTATTTACAAAATCATAATTATTTTACCAACACTTATTCATAATTTTACAACCTTAAATTAACTACTCTTAAATATTTAATAAAAAAACTACATCCATGAAATTTGCTCATAACTATATAAACCTAAACAAACAATTACAATGAACGAATCATAAATATTGTAATAAAAAAAGTGTAGTTATAAAGTGTAAAACAAGTACAAGTAATATTTCTAAAAAGAAAAATGACCTAATGACGCCGTCACAATTTTGTATATTCATTCCTGAAACGATGCAACGTTCATGGACAATTTCCCACCGTTTTATCCCAGATTTTATTGCTCATTGAACTCGTAATAGGAAGCTGAAAAGTAAACAGCACAAAATTATTCCGCGTTGAACGTGTGCCGCACATCTGACCCCCTTTCATTGTCAGTCTTTTCTTCGGGTTCACTGGCGTGTGTCGATTCATGCGGCATGCACGTTCCTGGTGCTAATGTTTTCAATGCACTTAAGTGTATTTATGATACAAACACACTTTGTCGTAAAATTGCTTTAAAATTTTACTTCGCGCGAGTAACATTACATTAACACATTACTATTACATTCCTGAGAGGCTGATCTTATAATCAAAACGAAGATAATTGTATTTAAAATTTTATTTAACATATATGTACGTATGTGTACATATTTACGTATCTATACATGTTATATGTTACACATATGTTATATTATTTAGTACAAGAATAACTTTTATTAGAGGTACACTGTTTCACTGCAATTATGTACATATATGTATGTACACATATATGTTATACATTACACACATGTTATATTATTCTGCACAAGAATAACTTTTATTAGAGGTATATTGTTTTACTACAATTTAATTATAACCTTTTTAATTTTCTTAAATAGCTGAGGATTTATTTGTACAAAGATGTATAAGGTAGTTGCAAAAGAAAAATGGAGGTCATTTACCGCATAGTTTTATACACAATTTATTTACATTATACTTTTATTTAGAAATACAATTTTTCGTTTACATTGTCGCACACATACATTATATTGTTTTTGTGTGAAATACTTGAACTTCTATGAGAAGTATATTCATTTTAAAATGACTTACGGACTATCTTCTAACATTTAGCATTTATTTAACCTAGAATGTTTAATAGAATGTTCCTCCTCGAAAAGTAATCTTGCAATTAATAGAGTAAACATAACCTTTGAAGGGCCGAAGAAATTTGAAAGATTAACATCAAACTTGGTATAAAAAAAAATTAGATAAGCACATGGTGACGCTATTTCGTTCTCACAGTTATTTAATAATCGTGTTCTTGATAATTTATCTTCGTTTAAAAAATACTCCGCACCATGAATGGAAACAGTCTTCTTTCAACTTTTAATAATTTAACAATCGTGTTCTTGAATATTCAAGATCTTTATTCAAACAGCCTGTTACCATGAATAGAAGCTTCATTAATATCCCCGTTAAAGAAGCATAAATTACCGGGCACGATTACTTTTGTACGTGCTAAAAATTGTCATATAAAATGACACGAAGAGTAACGCGAAGTATCAAGTTAAAGAATGGCCGAGTATATCGATACACGCGACGGGATAACTTTACGGAGAAGAAGAAAAAGAAAAGAAAAATACTGAAAGGGGATCAGATGCCTGCTGTGCAAAGGCCCGTGATAGGTATATATACCATACTCGGTTCCTTGTGCAATCAACAATGAGCGAGATACAAACAGTTGCAATATAACGTAGTACTCGGGGGACACGTGCAAAGCACCTTTCCTTACCCTTGGAAGAAGGAAGCCTCTGAACAAGATCGAGAATTATCGCGACCACTTTCCAACCGTGTATTACGCGGATATACAGAGACAGGCAAATTCCAGAAAAACGAGAATATTCTATCGCTTTTCTAATCTGATTTTCAATCTATCGTTCTAAGAAAATTCATCGCCCTATTGACCACAAATAAGAAAAATATGATTATTTTGCATCGAATCAGAGGAATTTGGTACGATTATTTAGCATCAAATGAGAATATACAGTAATAATATTTCCCAAATATTTCGACATCATACGAGATCATAAAACATGATTACCACGTAACATGTCTAACAAACCTATGTAGACACTAATGTAGATACATATGTAGGTACTAATGTAGATACTATATAATTTAAAAATGATATACCGTAAAGCAAGTTTTTACGAGCAAATCGCTCAATTTGCAAGAAAAAGAAACTAGTTACCGCTGATCTGATAGCATTTCAAACGATTAATTACCGATATAAGACAATGTTCAATTCATCGACATTACGCGTCTCGGAATTTCCCAACCGGCTGTTCTATCTTACTACAATTAACCGGTCTACAAAACATAATAAATGTAAGCGGAACCACAGCCTCATTAAAACAGGATGAAAAAAAAAGAAAGAAAAAGAAGGAAGGCGCACACGAGCCGGGAACACGTATGACACAGCTACTTAGATTTCGTAATTCCTCGGTTACACATTGTAGTTGCAGGACAATTCGCATTATGCACAGTAGCTGGAAATTATTCAATGCGTTTGTCGTCTTTATGATTTCGATGAATGCACACGGATCTTTTATCGTTCTGGTAATCGATGATGATCGATTCTTGTAGAACGTAATTTTGGTCGATGCTTTTAATAATTGCAAGCGAGGGGAAAAACAATAAGGGAAGAAATCATTTAAGTATATGACATTCCACGCCAAATCGATCACTTTTGGACCTATTTTGACAAAAATGGGCTGTGAAGGCTTGTTATTTCTTAACAAATTCGAAACCGGCAAAATGATGACTTAACCCCCCCCCCCCCTCTAATTTCACATAGACTACAACATATTTCGATTAGAGCAAAATCGCAGATGGTGACGTCCGAAAGTGATCGATTTGGCATGGAATGACCCATATTCATTTTTATGTATTTTATTTTGTCTTCATTTTTATTGTTGCTGTGATAAGATACTAACAGTATAATAACAAGACAATAACCAGATACTAACAATATAATAACAAGACAATAACAAGGTACTAACAATATAACAAGACAATAACAAGGTACTAACAATATAACAAGACAATAACAAGATACTAACAATATAATAACAGGACAATTAAAAGATATTAACAATATAACAAGACAATACCAAGGTACTAACAATATAATAGCAAGACAATAAGAAGGTACTAACAATATAATAACAGGACAATTACAAGATATTAACAAGACAATAACAAGGTACTAACAATATAATAACACGACATACAAGATATTAACAATATAATAGCAAGACAATAACAAGATACTAACAATATAATAACAAGACAATTACAAGGTACTAACAATATAATAACAAGACAATTACAAGATATTAACAATATAATAGCAAGACAATAACAAGATACTAACAATATAATAGCAAGACAATAAGAAGGTACTAACAATATAATAACAGGACAATTACAAGATATTAACAAGACAATAACAAGGTACTTAACAATATAATAACAAGACAATTACAAGGTACTAACAATATAATAACAAGACAATTACAAGATATTAACAATATAATAGCAAGACAATAACAAGATACTAACAATATAATAACAAGACAATAACAAGATACTAACAATATAATAACAAGACAATTACAAGGTACTAACAATATAATAACAAGACAATTACAAGATATTAACAATATAATAGCAAGACAATAACAAGATACTAACAATATAATAGCAAGACAATAAGAAGGTACTAACAATATAATAACAGGACAATTACAAGATATTAACAAGACAATAACAAGGTACTTAACAATATAATAGCAAGACAATTACAAGGTACTAACAATATAATAACAAGACAATTACAAGATATTAACAATATAATAGCAAGACAATAACCAGATACTAACAATATAATAACAAGACAATTACAAGTTACTAACAATATAATAACAAGACAATTACAAGATATTAACAATATAATAACAAGACAATTACAAGATATTAACAATATAATAACAAGACAATTACAAGAAACTAACAATATAACAAGAAAATTACAAGATATTAACAATATAATAAGAAGACAATAACAAGATAATAACAAGATAATATTACTCAACAGTCAAGAAATTAGGACAACGAAATATTTATTAATATCAAATGTTAGACTTAATGAAACAGCAATCGAATGTTATGATTCATAAACACGTTTGATATTTATAACGAAAAAAGAGCACAACTATTGTGCGTCAGAATTGTTAATTGATTATGATCGATGCTTGAAGTATGTGGGCGTTGGTCCAGCAGCACTGACACTTCTTTCTATATCGCCATTTTGTTACGATATCAATTTGACCAACAAAGTGTTAGTAGTCTCATTTTGTCAATATTAATGAAAATTAATCTAACGTCTAAAATAAACGTGTCACGTTAACAATTATAAAAATGCATATTTGAGAAAGAAAAATGTAACATATTTGTACTATCTTAACGGTAGATGAATTAGTATAGCTTCGTGATGCATATGAAACGTACATCTGAATATAAAAATCGTTTACAGAGCAAATATTATGGGTAACAGAGAAAAGGTGAACGTAGCCTTTCTCTTTGCTTTAATTTCACGTTGCTGTAAACAGCTCTTCAATGTGCGAGGTAAATGAAGTATATTTTATCATCTGTTCAAAAATTATTCGAAGCACCAAGAAATTAGAGGAACCAGAATGAAAAGATTATTCGGTAACATCAATGAATTAGAAAAGTAAAGTGTATTTCGAAATGAACAAATAAAGCAGTGTTATTTTTATAGTAAGAGCAATATCGTCTTTATATATCGAAAGGGTTAAGCCATTATTCGAAGAGAATATCTGAGCACGTCTGACCATGAAGACCACACCCGTGATACTTGAATACTCATGGTACCAGGTCTCCGTAACCAGGCACTGGTACAGTGTCAGAAATACAATAGCGTTTATCGTCGTCCATTTACGACGTTCAACCTGTGTGACAGAGCAAAATATTTGTCGTTTATACGCGCTTTGCTTGAACGTTGGGGTAAGAAGGACAAGATGCTCTTTAAGGACGACCACCAACTACGTTCTTGAATAACAATTTTCACGGGATTCAGGAATAAAGTTTGTTCGCTGCATTTCACGTGGAAACTTGCGGTGTAGAAATATCACGGCGACCACACCCTGAAACGACGCTTAGTCTTGTTACTTAACATTAGGAGAAATTTTGTTTTCTTTCGTGTTTCTGGGGTGGACATTTTTAGTATTCAAGGCCTTAGAAATTTAACAATTCGAAGATTCATTTTTTATAAGCAAAGTTGGTGGAATTTATAAGTAAAGTTGGTGAAATTTATAAGTTTTTAAATTGTTGCGTTTGTAAGTCGTGTTCTGAAGTTTAGAAAAAGAACCGAGTTTTGAAATTTTGCAACTTAAGATTGGTAAATTTTCATATTTTGAAGATCACAAATTTTTGTCTTCATAGATTCTCAAATTACGTAAATTTTTACATTCGTAGATTCTCAAATTTTTGCTAAATGTTATCTTGTTTACTTCTTAAATGTTATCTAATTAAAAAATGTCAAATACATATTTTTAAAGTTACAAATTAGCAAATTCATAAATTTATAGATATAAACCTAGCACTTTAACAAAACTGACTGTACCCCTTGAAATTCTTTATATTCTTAAGACTTTTCAAAATTAAAAGATGAAACTACACTCATTTAATTAAAATATTCTTTATAGTAAATCCTGTGAATCATAAACAAATTCCGCGACACAAAATGTATCGATTGCTGTCACACTAGATTTTTCGATAAAAATGTCATTCCATTCGTAGTAAAAAAGAAGATAATTATTGTGAAAGGGTAAAAAATTGATTGCGTAGTAGAATAAAGTAAACCGATTCAGTGATTGTATTGGTGATAATACAGGGGCGGATTTAGAAGGGGGAGATGGAGACAACTGCCCCCTTAAATGTTACCAAATTTGAAAAAATTCAGTTATATCGTAATACCTAAAAATATTATTCCAATTTTATCGGAATTCTTTGACTCCTTTTAATAAAATAAATGATTTAATGATGTATATCTACAATGACTATATTCTTTTTTATAACGAATAAATGATTGACTTCTAAATTATCATATGTAACTACGATGATAATTATCGACGTAACATTTCGAAAATGTTACTTTTTCGTATTTCGCCCTGCTTTAAGGAAGTCTTCTGGATCCGCCCCTGAAACAATGCGTTGATATTAGGATACCATTGTAACACCAAAGTGATAGCAGTTAGCCTTCGATCATGGGGGAGTGATCAACTTTTCTTAAACTGGCTAGGTGGATATCGATCGTAGAAACGTTTACTCTTGCAAAAGCGTTCCGGAATATGTTGTATTAGGGTCTCATAATACCACCTTCCATTAATTTACATATTTTAGTCATAATAGCAACGTGGTAGCAGCTGGAATCAAAAATGGTTGACGACCATTGTTACTTTAACAAATTAGATCTATAATCGATCTTTAATTATGTACATATGATCTTCATAGGAATATCTGACGAAAATGGAAAACAATGTTTCATAATAAAAATTGAATCTGCATTAACTGAATTCAATTAACTGTTATTTAATTATGTGACACGATCACATCCCATGTCACTAATTCACATTTAACGAAAATAATTAATCTAATTATTATCTCAATCAATTAATAATTACAAAATAATTTCCATTGTTACAATCAATATTAAATAAAATGTGGTTGTTTGTAGATAACAGGAAGTAACATTAAATTCATGGATAAATATGTATAAAAAATTTTAATTAATATATAAACAAATTTAATTAAGAATTAAACAGAGTTTATTATAACCCTTATAATTATTTAGGAAGGCATTTTCGTGCAATATTTTATTCAAACATTTGTAGTATTTAAGAATTATTGATTAGTATTTAAGAATTATGTTTCATTGTATATTATAAAGTTTACGATTATCACTAATTAGGCGCTTAAATATTTTTTCGTGTTGTGGATGTTCAGTTTCTAAGGGATGATCTTAATTTTAACTCTAAATTATATGTTCGATCATCTTGACAAAAATCCTATTACATTTACTGCGCGTACTTGAAACAATGTACTTCAAAATTTGGGTTAAAAACCAAGAAATCAAATTCCAAATTAAATTTTCAAAACTCACTCCAAAAGGTTCAAAATTTCACAATTTTCTTAAAGCTTACTTACGAAAGATAAGTATTCATATAACGAGTACCTATTTTTAACATACCAGCAAAAACCGCAGTATACTGCAAAAATTTTAAAAATTATAATAATTTTTGCGAAGCAAAATTTTTATCAGCGATTAGCATTCAGGTCAGGGGGATTAAAGTTTTGTTCAAAAACGAAATCATGTATAAAAAAACTTTTATTCTTTATTTCCGTCTCATTTTTTCATGTAGATTCAACTTTTTTTTGTTATTCAACTACCAGTTACATGACATTTTGTAATATGTATCATACTTCTTCGTTTTTCGAAACATAAATCACATGTTTATGAAGAAACACTACAAATTCTTCGAAGTTATTGCTTACAAATACTAATATAACGATACAAGTTTGTATTTACAGTAATCATTATGTTTAAACAAGACATTATTACATCGTAACATTCTGTTTCACAATAATTCGAAGCACTAAATTTAAAACGATTTCTAAAATTTACAAACAATATTCTTAATCACCATTTTTATGCAACTAGTTTCCGAAAGAACGCATCTTTGTCCATTTCCTCTTTTTTTTTGTTTTATCGTCAAGTTATCTTTATTACTAAAATTATAAAAATATGATAAAAGCACTCTCTCTTTGGCTCAGCAATGATGCCCGAAAAAGGTACATATATGAAATTGACTCTTACATCCTTACGTATATGTATATGTGATAGAACACACAACTCTTAAAATTATTCTACAGGATACAGTAGACTCTCGTTATATTGCCACCTTTACAAAAATGCAAAGTAATAAAAGTTTTTGTTCATTTCTGGTATTAAATATTTGCAGCTTATGACGTCCATCTTTTTTGTAACACCTTGTACACATATTTTCTTAACGTGTTTAAATTTGTAAGTTCCTTTTTTTTACAGTAAGAACAATTAAAAACTGCTATAAAAAAAATAAAAAGTAGTTAACTCAAACGGTTCCTATGTTCATGTATTCAACTTGAAATCAACTACTGGTATTTTTACTTAAAATACCATATTTTATCTTAAAATATCAGATTATAAAGCGATCTTATTGTCAATACATGCATAAACTGTTTTTAAATATTAACTTTCAAATAAAATTTTGTTATTAATAAAATTCAACCGATTCCTTAATAAATTAGGATACTGACAGCAAACCGAACAGTCCAACATTTCTCTGTTCGATGAATTATTTGTATTAAATATCACAAATCATAAGTTTTATTATGATCCTTTTTTACTGAAAATACAGGAACACTAATACTGAGTCCTGGGTGTTATTTTAGCAGTCTGGATTCAGAAATACCATATTTACTTGTAACAAATTAATGCCGAATAATCACATGAAAATAAACATAGAAATTTCGTTTGTCAAAAATATAGAAAATATTACAGCCAATCGATATTTTTCGTTTAAGTATCATCGCTATCACTTTCTTCCATAGATGGAACACCGTCTATGTTTCTATCAAAATTAGGGGGATTCCAAGGTGGCAACCATCTGTTAACCAACCACCAATGTACAGATAACCTGCTGTGATTACATTCCGCTCTGTCGCATCTGCCAACAAATTGACAAATGCCAGCGACGTTGCCACTCTGATTTCTGATACAGGAATCATCACAGGTGTGTTGACGGTCCATCAAACGGTTAGAAGAACACGCAGAGTCCTGCGAAGTGGAAGGATTGTTCGAAGGAAATATTTGTCTGGAATTTGACGACGTGCTTGGTTCGTTGACAGTGGATGTGGGTGCAGGTGCACTGGACGTAGAAGCTCCAGAGTCTGCACTGGTGGATGAATTCCCTGCGCCCGTTGTGTTACCCATAGTCGAAACACAAGGTCTGCCAATGTGAACTGTTGCGTACATCGGATTGTTGACTGACGGTCCACCTCTGCCGACGCAGTCAAGATACCTGTTGATCTGTACCGTAGAATTGCAGTTGGGTAAAACTTTACATCTACATGAGCAATTAGGAATTCTGCAAAGACATTCCATTCTCAATGATTCTGTGGGTCGGCAGGATGTAACAGGCAGCTTTACATACGAGTACTCTCCACGGCAGATGGGTACTTTTCTTGGCAGCTGGTATATATATTGTCTAGAATTGCTTGTAAGTCCATCTTGATAGCGTAATCGATTGTGCAGATTATGACAGTGGTGACACAAGTACCTTGCATCTAAGTGTCTACAAAACAAACGCATAAAATTGTAACCAAGAGGGTAAATGGCACGTCCAGTCGATGCATAAGCGATGTTTTCGGTAGAAAAACAATTACGTCCCAGTCTGCCTAATCGATTCTGACAAAACTGACTGGAAAGTCGCGATGAATCTAGATACAATTGTCTGGACTGATCGTATTGGTTTCTAGATTCAATGTCATTTAGAAAGTGGGGGACTGCGTATGGGTTTAGAACGTGGTATTTGTAACAACGAGCGTATGTTCTACCACTGCAGGAATACCGATCATCTATTCTCTCGTACGTGTGATCGTCTACATTGTCGTGATTGTTTTGGGCCGCAGGTTCAACAACTTCACCGTTGTTCTCATCGTTCTCATCGTCGTCGTCGTTGTCCAGTCTCTCGTAAATGTTTTCTTCAGGTTCTTGCGGTTGCCGATTGCGGTTGTAGTTGTGCATCAATTCCACCGGATTCTGGTAACTTGGGTTGTGATTCGAATGCATCTGCGCTGGACCACCAGGTCGATTTTGGAAGTTGCGCGAAGCACGACTCGTATTCTGATAGTTGTCGTCCTGGTTATTTCTATTTTGATTCATGATCGCAGCCGCCACCTCGCCATTCTCGTATCTTTGGCATACACAACGTGGACCGCGACAATTATGACCCGGATATTGATGAAGTACATTTTGATCCGCATTCTGAATTTGCACACCGCTGGGCCCGGCTTCCCGTGATTGATCCGACATTTCGGTACCCGGGTCCGAGTTCTGCTCCATTGTATGCCCAGCGGATTGTAACCCTCACATCGATGTCGTGGACGGCATCGGTTTGTCGATTATTGCTACACCCGCGTAACTGCGACCGATACCCATGCAAGTTGGAAGAGTCGACCAACTGTCGGTTCTTGGGGAGTATACTTCTACAGATGCTAGACTCGATGAACCGTCGTCTCCACCCACCACGTATAAAAGACCATTGAGCGCTACCACACCTGCGGAATAAAATTAAGAGTTCGTTTAAGCTAGTGGAAGCCTAAATTATACATAATTGTAAACATGATAAATACAAAAATGAAAGTTCAAACTTTAAAAATATAACAATACCTGCATTTCTACGGCAAAGGGCCATATCACTAACTGGAGTCCACTGATTAGTATCTGGATTAAAAGCTTCTACACTCTTCCTAACCAAAGGACCATCGTGTCCTCCTACAGCATATAAGATTCCGTCTAAAACACCGACACCAGCTCCGCTGCGACGTGCAGACATATCAGGCACCGGTTTCCACTGATCTTTTTCTGGATTGTAGCATTCAACGCTAGAAAGACATTGTCTGGATGCTCCGTCATATCCGCCAACCTGAAGGACGATAATTTTAGATTTTAGAAAACCAAAATGAATTTTTTTAAATTTCAGAAGTCCCGTTATTAAACTTACAGCATATAGCAATCCTTTAACAACACCCACACCAACACTACTTCTACGCGTCGACATCGGTGCGATTAATCGCCATTCGTGAGTTCTCGGATCGTATACCTCCGCGGAATTTAGACCGGTCGAACCATCAAAACCGCCAACCTGTTGTTTCAATACATGTAACTTATAATACACGAATGTTTATAAAAACTTAAAGAAACTATGTACATGTATAGTAGAAAAATGTTAAGTACTTATGAGCACACATGTATACGTATATGTGGATTAGTGTTAAATGTAATCATACTTATAGTACAACATATACACGTGTGAAATAAACAAATAAAACTAAGTACAGCGTAAATGCAATTCCCAAGAACCGCTACACCAAGGGTTGATCTTCTCGCTTCCATTTCTGGACAGGGTGACCACTGGTCTGTAGCTGCATCATAAATGTCAACTGTTCGTACTCTAAGAGATCCATTAAATCCACCAACAGCATAAACGCGACCACCAAGGACGGATAAACCTGTACATTATGAATCCCATGATATAGAAGACAATATAACGTACTATAATAGCTGAATTGTTAAATACTACTCACCAGCTCTACAACGACGTGTAGGCAATTCAGATACCTGATACCACTTTTCTTCCTTAAAATCATAACATTCAACGCTTCTAATTGCTTTTGGAGCTTGTCCACCAACTACTAATAATACCTTTGGTAAACCCCTTGGTTGTCTGGGTTTTGTGCGAGGCGTTTTAAATAACGACTTTTGTTCTCCTTTAAGTAAATGATATTTCAAAGCTTCGATTAAGAAATCCTTACCTATGTAAAATAAAAAAGCGTGCTTTTTAATTGAATTGCATCAAGGTATAACGATATACGTGTTTTATGTACAAAGATATATCATTTACATTGTAAATTTGCTTTAAGTAGTGGTTCTTCTTCCACACGTTGTACTAAGTATTCTTGGGATAACAAAGGTAAACGTACATGTTCCATTAATTGAGCTAAATGAGCTTGTCTTTTTTCCAAATCATGATGTACCCACGATATCACGCATTCAAACACTTTTTCTTCCGATGGTACCATCAAACGATCACTGCAAATCAATTTAGCAACTTGTTGAGGTGCCAATGTTAAAAATTCTTCACCATCCACTACCTCCCTGTTCATAAATCAAAATGTTTATTATTAAAACACAACATATATCAGTTAAGTTGAATGAATAAAACAAAAATATTGCATCTTACGAGAAATGCTGTTCGATATAACTGTCTGCATGTGACAATAATTCTAGACAACCGTGAAGATCTGCAAATGCACGAATTCCTAAGCAATTTGATGGATGCAATTGAGCTTGTAAGAAGTCACAACAGGCATCACGAACATCAGTTAATTGCAAAAGATTAGCAGCTGGTAATAACACTTGCACGTTGTCTTCAGTTACATGCACTTCTGCGGAATATACATAATCCACCAGTAATTCAAGCGCAGAATAATCCACACCTTGCAGAGTTATTCTTTCTTGATCTCGTTCTTCAAAACTTGTAAACATAGCATAAAAATAAGGACTGCATGCAGCAAGAACCATTTTATGCGCAGGTACTTCCAATCCTCCATCAGCCACCAGAATCACATCACATAATAAATTTTTCCTGCAAAATAATCACATTGTATTACGCTACATTTTTAATATTATTTTTTTGAATAGTCCAAAATGAGGCTTCAAAACTATTTTCTCAGTTTTGGAACTATATGATATCTATATAATTTTAAAGCGAAAGAAAAGATTACAATGAGCAACAGTTTGTATTGCATACTTTCGCATTTCATTGATAACATCAAAAGCCCGATTTGTATGATGATGATTCCTATATGGTGGTTTGTCTCGTCCACTTTCACGGGGTATATGCTTTTGTGAACTTTCATCCAAAGAATTTTGACTAGCATATCGGAGTAACAAACAACTAGAAGAAAACAAATTTGTTAATGGATTAAGAATACATTAATTCTAGTGTGTCTATGTTTCTATTCATCCTACAGTTCAACAATGTTTAATTCATATTTAACAAACTGAATTTATAAAGTTATTATGAAGTAAATTATAAGCAATTTGGTTAAAGGTATCTATCTACTTGCAAATATTATCACTAACTACTATGATAGAATGGAAATATAATTGAAAATAGATCACCTACACTAAGTTTACAAAGTACAAGTATAAACAGTTAATGCTGTGTCACTGTTATCCATTTGCACACTGATTATAATAGCAATTAAATAATGAATTATATTTTTTACAGTGACCTTACAGTATCTTAAAAATATAAATAGAGATGCTAACTACTAAAAAATTTGTAATGAATTATTTACATTTATCTGAAGTTTTGTTCTTATTCACCACATTTTATGATATATAAAGTACATTGAAGAAACAGACAGATTAAATAATTTTAAACAACAGACGGTCTCACCTTCCTTTGTTTTCAGTCCCATCAGTATTATTGAAAGCATTCTGCACCTGATTCTGTCCCGCCGACTCCATTTCAGCTGTTTGGCTTTCCAACAAGCCAGAATGATATCTTTGAACCTTTGAATCAATAGCACGAATCGAGCCTTAATTCATTTGTCTGTATAAACATCATTTCACTAAACTGTACAATCATCGTTCATCATTGTAGAATCAGGTGCGAAATAAATGAAAATGATAACCGTCTTCGCATGATCGTATTGCATCGCTGTGTTACTATGGTATGTATACATGTACCGTCGCGTGATATTGAGCCGCGAAGGATAGGCAGAAAAGTTAGTAACAATATTGATAAGTTACAAAAACAACACTATTAATATCTTAACTGTCTACACAAATTTTACATAAATTTCCTCTCGGATTCAATCCTCAAACGTCATTTACTGTTTCTTGATTATTTCGTTAAAGACAACAGACATTGGTGTCGACATCTGCAGGATATCGTATAAGTTATTCTGCTCTTTTAAATTTTGATCTGATCAATTCATTTATGATATATTATTATATCGGTATAATAAAATGCATTTCAAAATAAATAAATAGGATTACAATGTAAATGCAATGTACAAAATGTCTTACGAAATTGAGATAAGATATAACTTTAAAATGACAGAAAGAGTTTTATTAGACAAAATTAAAATATCCGAATGATATACTTATTCAGGAAGTGGAGGTATTTAAAATATTTCAAGGTCGTCTTTATTTCTTTAAATGAAACTGTTTATTACTTTGATATATTTTATCTTTTAAATAAATCGACAAAGGAGTACAAACGTGTTTCTACTTGTCATTATAGGATGATAAATGTAAAATTAATGACTTCTGTTCGTGAATTATTACTGTGTAATTGATTGTTCATATTTCTGTGCGATATTTGAATTACTTTCGTTCTAATCTTTAAATTACAAAACTTTATAATTTTACTATAATATGTACGGTATGAAGTAATATTATTTATCCTTCTCAAATTAATTTTTCATATTTCAGATTCAATTTTATTTTGCATCAAGAACTTCTCGTTGTTTGGGAAGATAACTTGCAAGATTACTTTAGAGACAACTTAATTCTCACGCTAGAGCTCGGTACCTGTGTAGTTATATAACACTTCGTAACATATTTCGTTGTGAAGCAAAGTGCAAACTTATGTCATCGTTATGTAGTATCTTTTATTCTGCAAAATGTAGTACGAAAACTTGTAATTTTCAAAAGATACATCTCATATTATTCTTGTGTATTTCAGCTATTGTTCCAATTTTATAAAAGCATAATGAATATTACAACGTTAAAAAATATTATTACATTATTTATTTCCTGTTCAAAATAATCTATTATTATAATGTAAAGTTATACTTTTCTATAAACGGGAATTCAGAACGATATCATTTTTTGTCATTCTTATAAAATACAAAATTCTGGTGATTATATTTTTCTAAAAATTAAAAAATTAGATGTTTATAAATTTGAGGGTTAGAAAATTAACAAATTTGAGAATTTTAAATGTAGATACTTGGCAAAGGGATTTAGGAATTTGAAAATTTGGGAGTTAGATATTTGGAAATTTAGGGACTTACGGATTCAAAAATTTGAGTTTTTGAGAATTTGGAAATTTGGAAATTTGAGAATTTGAGAATTTAAGAATTTGGAAATTTGGGAATTTGGGAATTTGGGAGTTTGGGAATTTGGGAATTTGGAATTTAGGAATTTGGGAGTTTAGGAATTTGGGAATTTGGGAATTTGGGAATTTGGGAGTTTGGGAGTTTGGGAATTTGGGAATTTGGGAATTTGGGAATTTGGGAATTTGGGTACTAGGTAATTTGAGAATTTGAGAATTTGGGAATTTAGGTACTAGGTAATTTGAGAATTTGGAAATTTGAAAATTTGGAAATTTATGAATGTGTGAATTTGAAAACGAAAATTTGAAGGCTTAGAAATTTCATAACTTGGAAATTTGGAAATTTTTTTTGAGGACTTGGTCATTTTCAAATTTGACATTTAGAAAACGGATAACGTTGAAATTGCAGCTGCCTTATAAAAGGCAGTGAAACAGTAAAGAGATAGATCGATTTCCGATCGACTCAGTTTTGAAAGACAAGCATTGTTTCGAGAGATTCGGAGTTGGTTGTGTTTCGACGTTGATGGCGCCAGGTGTCGCGGTTTCAACGGCGCGGCGGCCAATAGACGCGATACGGCTGGTCAGTTATCTAACAGCTCGCTGAGGGAGCGTTTTGTCGTGCCACAACAGGCGTCGATGCTTCCTCATTCGATCTTTTCTTTCTCCTTCTCGCCCCCGTGCCGCGAGAATTGGCGCGTTTCAAATTTCGAAATTCGAACAAGCGGGAACAGGATTCCTCGAAAATTGTGCGCGTCCGTTCGGATACCGAGGACGGAAGAATCGCGGGAGAAAATAAACGCGAAACGGAGCAGCACGAAATTTCCTGTCAATCGTGAAAGTTGATCCGGTCCACCTGACGAGGAATCCTATCCGTGTGAAGAAGCTCCTTCATTATTTGTAACTTTCCACGTTTTCGTTTCTCCGAAAGGTACGTAGATCTATGACTATACTCGACCGCGTTACCTGATCACGCTTTCTGTTCCTTTGTTTATCCCTGCTGAAAGTGCAACGCACTTCTTCGCGCGTTCTTGCTTACCTTTACACTTCGATCGCGTATTTAATCGGATCGCCGATTTATATTTCAATTTTTGGTGGAACGGAAGTAGCACTTTTTTAATGCAGACGCGAGTGTAATGTACGCTTTATCAGGATTTGAATTAGTGTAGGGGAGATCGCCACCGTTTGCTTCGGATTTTGGGAGGTCAGGTATGTAAACTTGACAGTTTTCAAATTAGAAATTTTGGAGTAACCAAATTCGTAAATTTCTGAGTTATTAAAGTTACAAATCTACGAGTTTCCAAAGTTAGGAACTTTCAAGTTTTTGAATACTTACATACATAAATATCCTAATCATCGCATTTCCTGATTTGTATGTTTTGAAATCTTTGGATTTCCTTCCATGTATTGTTAAATATTCAAACTTTCAAATTACTGATTTTCCATATTCTTAAATCACCGAATACACAAATTATCAAATCTCTAGATTTGCGAGTTGAAATGATTTCAAACTTTCAAATCTTTAAATTATAGAATTACCTAATCTTTAAAACATACCAATTTATAGATTTTTATACCCGCTGTCAATCAAATTTCCTAAATTCCCAAATTCACACTTCTCGAATTCCCAAATCTCCATATTCTTAAATTCTCAAAAATTCTCAAATCTCTAAATCACCAGATGTACAAATTTCCAATTGAAGCTTTCAAGTTTCCAAAATTTCAAATTCCAATATTTCAAAATCTTCCAAATTTCTCAGATACCCGAAAATCTCTAAATTCTCAAAATTCCCAAATTCTTTAGAATTCTCTAAATTCACCAAATTGTTCAGATTTTCCAAACTCTCCACATTCCCCAGGTTCCAGAAATTCTCTAGATTCCCCAAATTCCCCAAATTCCCTAGATTGTCAACATTTATTAAATTTTGCAGATTATTCAGATTTTCCAAATTTCCCAGATCCAAGAAATTCCCCAAATTCTCTAAATTCCCTAGATTCCCCAAATTCCCTAGATCGTTAACATTTATTAAATTTTGCAGATTGTTCACATCTTCCAAATTCGCGAATTCCCCATATCCCATAAATTCCCCAGATTCCCCAATTTCCCTAGATCGTTCATATCCACCAAATTATTCAGATTGTTCAGATTTTCCAAATTCCCCAGTTTTCAGAAATTCCTCAAAGCTACTCAAATTCGTAAATTCCCCAGATTCCTAAAATTCGCCGAACTCCCCAGATCGTAAAAGCACCACATTTCTTGAATCCACAAATTTCCAGACGTGTAAAATCAAAATTCCCCAAGTTCCTCAAATTGACAAATTTCCAGATTCTCGAATTCTCAAAATTGTAGATTCTAAATTTTGAGGATTGTAAGTATGAAAATTGTTCAATCGAAAAGTAACAATCAATGACACATTCGTCCTATGATCATAATTTTCCCTAGTAAAGCTCAGAATGTTCGTCATTGCTGTACGTCACGAAACCTATTAACATTGTAAGTGGAAATAAAATAACGAGTTTATTGGTGTAAATGGAAATAAAATAATAACTTCTGGTGTTCGAACTAACTGGTAATTAACAATTCAGAGCAGTTCGTTGTTCAAGTTCTTTGTCCAATGTCCTTTGTTTTAGTTCTACGAGACGCAACAGTTAACCGATTGAACGAGAGATATTCATTGTTTACAAATACATATATTAGTACACTCTCGGTTATATCGAACTCGCTCAATTGAGCAGTTGCGTATTTTTAATCGATTTGTGCGATCTCGTACGTGCAGCTTATCGAGCGAGATAAACATAATAATATTCAGTTGCGTACGCTTACGATACGATGACCGTGAGACGTATATATTACCGCAAACACACGTTTTCTTTTTTCCTTCCTCTTTTTTTTTAAACACAACTCGGAATACATTGCTTCGTTTTGCACTTTAGTAGAACCACACGTGGTTTTAAAGTCATATCGCATGGTGACTAGCGCTATCTTCAGGAAGCTTCAAGTTTATTTTATTTCTGTTCCCTGTCACTCTGTATACACGTTCCAAGCATGCTTTTGCTTTTTCCTTACAAATCGTTTTCGCTGTAACGCTCGAAGGAAAAACCGAGGTTGGTCCCTTTTCGTGGAAGTGCGTACAACGAATCTTATCGGTTCCCCAATTTTTAAGAAAACTGGGTGCTTCGCTATGGTGACGGTATTTTAAATTATTATTATAGTCATGGAGAAGTTATAGATTTCAGTTCTTGCAAAATTGCAATTAATATTTTCACGAAAGGGTCACCGCAGCGATGGGTGTATTTGAGGCAAAAAGTATGAGGAATATTCAGCGATAGTATTCGATGATTCATTTTATTTGATAGATTCAATGTGTGCGATGAGTGTGATTGAAGAAGAATTTATCGGTTATCTTTATGAATGCCGGTAGAACTAGTTTATTATGGATGCAATTCGCATATTCGAGCGCTGGTAAAATTCGAATTTCAAATTGAAATATTGGAATTAGAAATTCAAATATTCGGGCATCAGTATTATATTCGAATATTAGCTCAGGTTTAACATTTGTATATTGTAATATTCAAATACTAGTTAAATAAAAATTCGTAAAATTTCGATATTTTGAATATTCAAATATTAGTAGAATTCGAATAAATCAAATATATGGAATATCACAAAATATTTTGCTTTTTATTTGAAATTAACATACAGTATGATACAAATGTAAATAAACCAAAACATCCTAATTTAACATTTCATATATCAAAATCACCGCTCGTCGCCGACTCTCCGGACGAATCTTTATAATAAAAAATTAAGCATAATTATTATTTTGATATATACTTGATATATATCGTTGGATTCGTCTTGAAATCCCTAATAAAATGCTAGTAATTAAATATATTGTTCTCTTAAAAAAATTACCGTGCGTCGCCGACTCTCCGGACGAATCTTTATAATAAAAAATTAAGCATAATTATTATTTTGATATATACTTGATATATATCGTTGGATTCGTCTTGAAATCCCTAATAAAATGTTAGTAATTAAATATATAGTTCATTCAAAAAAATTACCGTGCGTCGCCGACTCTTCGGACGAATCTTCATAACCAATAATCAAGTATAATTATTATCCTAATATATACTTGATATATATCGTTGAATTCGTCTTGAAATCCCCAATAAAATACTAGTAATAAAAGTATAGAATTCCCTTAAAAAAATTACCGTGCGTCGCCGACTCTCCGGACGAATCTTCATAACCAATAATCAAGTATAATTATTATCCTAATATATACTTTATATACATCGTTGAATTCGTCTTGAAATCCCCAATAAAATACTAGTAATAAAAGTATAGAATTCCCTTAAAAAAATTACCGTGCGTCGCCGACTCTCCGGACGAATCTTCATAACCAATAATCAAGTATAATTATTATCCTAATATATACTTGATATATATCGTTGAATTCGTCTTGAAACCCCCAATAAAATGCTACTAATAAAAATAAATTTCCTTAAAAGAACACCGATACGTCTGGTAATTGTAACAGGTATCTTTTCAAAGTTTTTCCAAGCAAAAGCAGTATGAATATTTTTGCATGTCTACAACAGTTAAAGAAATAATATATTATGTACATACTTAAATCAGCGTATTACAAGGGAAAGATAGTCGACAGCATGAACAATTTTCCTGATTGCGTACAAAATTGTTTCCAGAAACAAAAATGAACGTTTCTCGAAGCATTTGACATAATCTTAGATAAAAATTAGCCACGTTCGGTTTGCATAGTAGTGTTTTAACTTGCTGTTAAGAATCGCGGTAGTTGTGACGTCAGCACAGATGGAATTTCTGAAAATTTATGATCATTTTATGTTTCTCTTTCATTAGACCGTTCGCAGAGAACTATTATTCGCCTGTTTCAGCTATTTATAAAGCAAAACGTGTACAGTCAACGACGGAAAAAGGGACCGGTTAACGCGATACGTAGATAGAGATTGTTTAAACAGTTTCCAAGATACGAAATCGCGAACAGTATCGTGTTGTATTTAATTGGAATCGTGCATTAATGCTTGATGACTTGCGCGATAATAATTAAAATCATAATCGTTGCAGTCTTGATTTATTAGTTATTCACCGAACTGTTTACTTTCAGCGGTAATTTTCATTAATTTGCAAATTTATATATTATATTGATATTATGCAGTGTGCACGGTAATAATTAAATTCAATCGTTATAGCCGTGGTAATTAAGTTGTCAGTCAGAGGAGAAAATTTATAAGGCAAATTTTATTATATGCAGTCGAATTTTACATTCATTTTTATGGACGCAATTATTCATTTTAATCATTTATTTTATATTTTAATTTATTCGCTCGTTAATTTATTTACTTATCAATGTACTTTAAATTGGAGTAATAATATATTCATTGCATTTTTTATAAGTTTAATTAATTTATTTGAAATTTCATGAGTCGAGTTTATTGTAGATTTAATCAAAATTTTATTAACATTCAATCAAATTTATTTAAAATTAAATTTATTTTCGATGTAATTATTTGAAACTTTATGAGCTGAATTTATAGATTCAATCAAAAGTTTTATTTTTGATAAACAAAATTTATATTTTTATCCAAACTTAGTCATTGTATTTCAAATTTTACGAGTTCAATTTATTACAGATTTAATCAACAACTGATTTGATGAACAAAATTTATCCTAAACTTAATTAATTCGTTTTGAACGATTAATTTTACGTTATTAATTTTTTTTACTCTACTGGTTACGATCATAGCCTTGACTAATTAATTGCTTTCAATCAGCCTTCGCAGTTAAAACATCGACAGTTTGCATAGCAATAATTAAATTCACAATCGTAAAAAGAAAATATATGCAAACCCATTAAACTAAAGTGTATTTGCGTTTCGTCGGTTTTAATGAAACTGCATATTTTTTATGATACACAAATCGGTTCTTCGAAACGCTATTAACGTAAAGACATTTCAAATTGCACGAAATATCTTTAAAATATCCGACTAACTATCGATTTTAATATTACACCCAGGCTTGAAATTTTTGGACTATTGAAACGATCTCCGTCAAAAAATAATAAAATGAAACGAACTGTTTTGAAGAGGTAAAATAAAATTACACACTTTACAAGATAAGATGTTAATGGCCTACGCAGTCAAACGTCGTCAGGGCCTGGCAATATTTTTGAAGAATTTAAGAAAACTTTATGTAAATTCACGAAATAATTCAACGTGTGCATAAAACAGATGACAACAACAATTACGACACATTTAATATTTTTGTGATAATTATTAAAGCAGCTACGTTCATCAATCGTCACACACATGTGTGAGCGGCCATTAAAGTGTTAATAATAACAAATATGAACCATCTGTTTCCTTCCACATCATTTCTACCTGAATCAGTTTCATACCATTTCCGGTAGACCCCTGACATAACCCTAAATTTCGACTAATTTATGTTCAGCCCTTACCCTCTATTTAATCTTCCCCTCGGAAGATCAATCCTTAGATAATTATTATGTAATGTAAATACAAGTAGTTCGTGGATGATTAGTAAAATTAAGATGAATAAGATTGTGGTAAAATATCATCGCAATTTTTAAAAGGAATCAGTGTTTCTCTGATCGAATAAGTCCAGATAATTCGTTCGCTGGTTCGCTGCCAAACACGCGTTACCATCTAAAGTGTCGGTGTTCGCACTTGATAAACATCTCACGTACGTACACGTATTAGAAATTTCACGGTAGGATCGTAAATCAAATCGTCCGACTTTCGTTTCCGACTGTTTCGTGGCCACCGTGCTGTGCCGGCAAAGAAAACAAACCTGATTCGTCAAGTTTTTCGTTAAAAACGTTCCGTTTCATTCCATGCAGAATGAGTCAATTTCCATTTATTTTCTAATCTGTAGGAACAAATTTTAAATTACGTAATTAAATTTGTAAAGCTGCATCAATTATTATGAGCGTATATGTCCTATATATGTATATTTGTTAAATTAAATATGAAGGGAAATATAATCGTTAAAATATTTATTGGTAACTTTAAATATATGGAAGTTTCCTTTCTACATTTTTCTACTTTCAGAGCAAAAATTAAGGTTGGAACTGTAGACAGTGATATTGTGGTAAATATACACTTCTGGGCACGCTAGGTCTGTTATTTCCCCTGGGGAGGGTAGATATTATTTAACAGTTCTTCTAGAGAAGATGGATTTCAGTTATCAATTTCCCTAGGGAAGGTGGATCTCAGTTACCAATTTCCCTAGCGAAGGTGGATTTCATTGATCAATCTCCCTAGGAAAGGTGGATCTCAGTTATCAATTTTTCTAGGTAAGGTGGTTCTCAGTTATCAATTTCCCTAGGGAAGGTGGATCTCAGTTATCAATTTCCCTAGGGAAGCTGGATCTCAGTTATCGATTTCCCTAGGGAAGGTGGATTTCAGTTATCAATATCCCTAGGGAAGGTGGATTTCAGTTATTAATTTTTCTAGGGAAGGTGGATCTCAGATATCAATTTCCCTAGGGAAGGTGGATCTCAGTTATCAATTTTTCTAGGGAAGGTGGATCTCAGTTATCAATTTCCCTAGGGAAGATGGATTTCATTTATCAATCTCCCTAGGGAAAGTGGATTTCAGTTACCAATTTCCCTAGCGAAGGTGGATTTCATTTATCAATCTCCCTGGGGAAGGTGGATCTCAGTTATCAATTTCCCTAGGGAAGGTGAATTTCATTTATCAATCTTCCTGGGGAAGGTGGATCTCAGTTATCAATTTCCCTAGGGAAGGTGAATTTCATTTATCAATTTCCCTAGGGAAGGTGGATATCATTTATCAATCTCCCTAGGGAAAGTGGATATCATTTATCAATCTCCCTAGGGAAAGTGGATATCATTTATCAATCTCCCTAGGGAAGGAGGATCTAACTGACCAATTTCTCTAGGGAAGCTAGATCTTAGTAATCAATTTGCATTAAAGAAGGAATATTTCACTCACAAATTTCTCCATGGAAGCTGGATTTTAGTAATCAATTTTCATTAGGGAAGGTGAATTTTGTTTATCAATCTCTCTTGGGAATTTCCCTAGGACCAATTTCCCTAGGGAAGCTGGATCTTAGTAATCAGTGTGCGTAAGGGAAGGAATATTTCACACACAAATTTCCCTAGGGATGTTAGATTTCATTGATCAATTTCCCTAGAGAAAGTGGATCATTTACCATTTTTCCTAGGGAAGATGAACGTTCCATTCTCTAACTTTCCTAGGGAAGAAATTCACACTTATCCCCAGAGAAAACGTATCTCATTTACAAATTTTCCTATGAAAGGTGTATCTTACTTAAAATCGTCCCATTTATTAATTTCCCTAGGGAAGGAGTCCATACTTATTATCCCTAAAGATGGAGAATATTAGTCGCATATTTCTCTAGGGAAGGTAACTCTCACTGATTAATGTACCTAGGGAAGAAATACCTCACTTGCCACTTCATATGTTCATTTAAGATTTAATCAATCAAATTCATTTCGAACAGTAATGAAAATTCGAAATTTAATTAATCAAGTATATACTCGACTCAATTAAGGTTTGAAATTTATCGCAAATGCAATTAAATTAACCTTAACAAATTCGCTTTAAATCGAGGTAATTAAATCTCAACTTTGATCGACCAAATTCTATACTTAATTTATTACTTTAATTGAAATAACCCATTGAATCAGTTCTGAATTCAACTAACCCTCAACTCGGTTAAGTTCACTTAAAATAAAGAAAAAAGCACATTTTTCTGAAATGTAACACCTGTCCATCCTGCGCCCTCTTCAATTAATGCAAAGTGAAAGAAACGAGAATAAAACGGATTTTTCCCACCTATCCGTTGAAGTTTCCCATCAGGTGAGATAAGTGAATAAGTACAGCAAACCCGCGGTGAAAACACTTTAGATAACGATGGATGGGGTTCGTATCGTTATCGCGGCGTTATCGGATGGATTCGGGACAGAGGTTCCGTGAAAACCATGTTCAGCTTTCAAAACTTGGACACCGTCCGCATCCGCTTCTTTCTGCGCGACTTCGGCCTCGCCGGAAACGGTGGTTCGTTTGTTGCGCCGGAAATACACGTCGAGCGCTCGGTATAAATGAATGCATTGATTGCGTCCATCCCTCATTTCGATCGAGGATCTGCGACGCCCGTTCCCGATAAAATTGCCGATACCTTCCTTGGCAGATCAATCGGTGAGTCAACCTTTCGTTTTCGATTATGGCGTTTCCTGTCGTGGCCCGATTGTGACGTTCGCCGGGGGATTCAACGTCTCTCGCGATACCAATTCCATATAACGCGTACCAACGTCAATCACTAATTATTTATTAATCTATGCAAGCGATCGATCGAATAAGAAAGAAACTCTCGGTGTTTCATTATGAACTACGTCATCAATTGCGTTACAACGTTTAAGATATCGAGATGTAGATTGCTTTGAGAGTTTGATCGTCGATAAGCTTGATACTTTGATCAGATCTGATACTTTGGTCATTTTGTGATTGTGCTATTTGCTGCATCATTTAATTACGCTCTGACGCCATTTTTGTGGTATACTATTTCGTTACACTTTGTTACCATATTACTTTGATAGTATTACACTAATTGTGGTATATGACAATCATATTAATTCTAGTACTAATTCTAACCCTAATAGAATTATCTAATAATTGTATATATCATTAATAACGAAAACAGTCACGGAATACACAACATTTAATCAGACAGTTTAATCTATGATTTAATCATAAATCACAACATAATTCAAAAAATATGAATCGAGACAATACTACATCTTCCTATCAGTTTATACTAACAACGTAATCAAATTTACACTAATAATGAACGAAAATGTGTCACAAAATATTTCTCTCTTTTTCTATTTATTTCTGTTTGTTGCACACGAATGAATTTTCGGAAAATTGATTAAATAACGCGAAGATTTCGATACATTTATCGTCGACCATCGGAATGTTTCCCGACAAATGCTATTCAAGTACAAACAGTGTTTACTCGCAGTGTGTTCCTTGTAAATTACGATTGTCTATTATCTCCTGCAAATTACGGATGCAATTTGACGAACGATCGCTTTAATGGGAAGTTATCTACTATCAATTGATTCCCCGACTTCAATGTGCAGAAGCGGTCACTTCAAGTGCTCGGTTATCTATATATTATTTGCAATGTCATTTTACTTCATCATTTTATATAACTTTTGATCGCCAGTCGGATTTTACATTGCACATGTATAGACCGTCCCGTTATGCAAAGCTACACGCAATTATTTTGGTACCTGTAAAATTACAAAAATACCTTTTTATTCGTCTTTTTAGTAGAAATCTTATGTGGAATATTTTGAAGAGATATTTCACTAATATAAAATATTGCGAAGAAATCTGTGTAAACACAAAAACTTCCATTAAAAGTCTTGAAATCTAGATAACACCTCCGCCTAGACTTGTGTGCGATGTAAGATGTCTACCTTGGAAACATATTCAGGTCGAAATATTTCATGAAAATCGAATAGTTGAGAAGGTGATTATATTGATTGATTGAAATCGGACACCTTGTGTATCCCATAATTGGTCCGGGTTAGTGTTATGCTTAAAGTAACGGTATTCATTAACCTCGCCACGAGTCACTTTACATGGAACAATTACAAGTTTATCAAGAACGATCAATTGTTCGATTTACCAATGGTCAGTTTATTGATTTATCGAGTTCGAAGCTGCAAGATTTTATTAGGCTGCCGCGTGTGAAATGTCGGATCTCGAAACATCGGTCCGATGCAATTTGATGACATAAAAGTACCGCGAAATATCGCTTGTGATATATCAATTCGAAGCTTAAAGTTTGTTGAAAATGCCCACCTAAACTTTTCACGAATATCTTTAATAACGGACTGGTTATCGGAAAATCGAACCATCGATTACTCCGTACAATGCGCAGTAAGATGGTTATCTAACGATCAACAATTTTATATCAAGAACATCGACGAAAGGTTTATATGGTCATTTTCAACGAACATTAAGCTTCAAATCGATGTAACGCAAGTGCTACTTCGCCACAGTTTTATGTCACCAAATAGTGTCAGACTTTAGAGGTTCTGGAAACGATCATTGTTTGCTATATCAGCCAGCCATTTTGTACCTGTGATATCAATAAAATGTTTATGGGGCCATCTTCGCTGAACTTTGTGCCACAAATTGATGTGACATCAGTTATTTTATGGTACTTTTATGACATCAAATCTTGTCGGACTTCTGATTCAAGATTGTTGATTTAATGTCTTCATAAACGTTATTAACATATTAATTATTAACTCGTCAGTAATGTTATAACGAGTTAATAAACGATCAGGTCTTTGAACAACTTACCTGGAATTAGAAATTGCATATATTTGTATAAAAATCAGAAAGTGTTACTTAGTTTGAACTGAAATTATTATAACAAGTCTATGTAGACAAAAATGGTGATTTTTGAAAATACAAATTTTAATTTCTTATTAATTTTCTTTGGATTATGTGATTGAAACCATTTAATTACGAATGAACTTTTAATTCATAAAATCGACTGATACTTCAAATTTTATGAATATCAATTTAAAAATGCGAATTCGAACGAAACGAATTAAAAAATTTTAGCACAATTTGTATGTCATTAATAATTAATATTTCTTTTCAGTAATCAATATAATCAGCGAAAATAATCAAATAATCCCCCAGAAGGAAATACTGATTCTTTGATCTGAAACGTGTTCGATTCGAATCGCTATTATACTTCACTTACAAACAGAAAAACCAATGATTGATGTATGAAATGAAATATTGTTTCAGATAAATATCTCGTGATGCGATAACAAAACTTTTATCTGAAAATCTGAACAATACAGTCGGATATGCCTTGAAGCTCCACTATTTCAAATTCCTATTTTTCAAACACGAACTGACGTAACAGTATCTGACAAATAAAAATTCAAAACAATTTTGCAATATTTTCGTAGCATTGCGAAAAAATAATCACAGATGTAAAAATAATTGTTCCTGTTACAATGAAAAATATCGGTACAGAGAATTCAAGTGATTAGTAAAAAAAAAATATTTCAGGTAAATCTTTTCGTTAGATTAATAAAACATTCGAATCTGGTTCCATTTGGAATTTTAATACTGAAAATCACTTTTGAAAACATGGACTGACGCGTCCAACAAATAATCCAGAATTTCGGAGGTAAAAGGGGTGTTAATTAAAATACAAAATGTCCTTGTTAAAAATATCAATACAAAGAATGAATTACTAAAAAGAAATGTCAATTTATTAAAATCTCTTCGGTAGTTTAACAAAAGTTTTGTCTTAAAAATTCGAATTTGGTACCACTTCGAGGTTTACTACTTCGAAAGTTTCTTTTTCAGACGAATACAAAAACATACAGAATATAAAAAATATACATTAGTAAGGAATTTGCAATATGACCACAAAACGGTAAATAATTGTTGAAGGAAATATAAAAATACCTCACGATAAGTATAAACAGGAAAACCTCAGTCGATAAGTAACGAAAAATATTATTCTAGATAAATGTCCTTGCAGCAATAACAAAATAGTTACATAACCACTCATTTCTTGTATTGTATATTAAACATCAGAATTCGGTTGACGAGTAAAAAGTTTCCATTATAGGAGGAAAAGTCAAACGCGTGTCAAGCAATTCGCCATTTAGTCGCAGAAGAAATGAAAGGAAACAAAGGAAAGAAGAAAAAAAGGAAGAAGGAAATACATAGACAACTAAGAGAGCGGCGCCAATAAGTCTTATTCATTATGTATGATGGCGTTTTTCTTTATTCGACGCCAGTCTTTTTTCTCCTGTTTCTTCAATTTTGCATCGCGAGTCGATAAATCAATCTGTAAAAAGAACGCGTCGCTCTGACAAAATGGACGATTATTTACGATACTGTCATGGATGCGTAAGTATTGCTCGTTCAGCGGGAAATTCGAATCTTTCGGATTTGCAATTTGATGCTCTTCTATAATTTATTTAATTTTAATTGCTGATGTATAAAGATTTGAAATTACAGATTTAGTATTATTTTTAATTTCGAATGTTCGAGATTTCAAGTTTGAGATTTCGCTGTGTGTTTATGATTCATATTGACAATTTTATTTATTTATTTTTAATTGGGGATGTTTGAGATACAGATTTAAAATTTAAAGTAGGGGATTTTGTTTGTGATTTATATTGAGAATTTTTTTAATTGCAGGTGTTTGAGGTACAGATTTGAAATTTAATCTGTAGGATTTGAAGTTTCGGAATTTTGTGACGCCAAAATTTTAGAATTATGGGACTTTGGAATTTTAGAATTTTTGCACTCAAGGATTTTAGAATTTCAAGATTTCAGTATTTTGGAAGTTTCGAAAATTCTAAAATTGTGATCTTTCAAACTTCCAAACTTCAAAAGTTCCATAATGCTAAAATCCTAGAGTTGCAAAATTCAAAAAATTCCAAAATTGCGAACCTGGAATTTTTCGAAGTCCCATAATTCTAAAGTTCTGAAATCTCAAAATTCCAAAATTCTAAAGTCGAAAATTACAAACTTCCAAACTTCGAAAATTGCATTCGAGTTCCAAATTTCTAAAAATTCCAAAATTCCAAATTTACAAACCTGTAAAGTGCCATAATTCTAAAGTTCTGAAATCCCAAAATTTAAAAATTCTAAAATTCCAAAACCGCAAACTTCCAAACTCCTAAAATTGCATTCGAAATCTCAAAAAATTCAAAAATTCCAAACTTGCACCTGTAAAGTGCCAAAGTCCCATAATTCTAAAGTTCTGAAATCCCAAAATTTAAAAATTCTAAAATTCCAAAACCGCAAACTTCCAAACTCCTAAAATTGCATTCGAAATCTCCAAAAATTCAAAAATTCCAAACTTGCACCTGTAAAGTGCCAAAGTCCCATAATTCTAAAGTTCTGAAATCCCAAAATTTAAAAATTCTAAAATTCCAAAACCGCAAACTTCCAAACTCCCAAAATTGCATTCGAAATCTCCAAAAATTCCAAAATTCCAAACTTGCACCTGTAAAGTGCCAAATCCCCATAATTCTAAAATTCTGAAATCCCAAAATTTAAAAATCCCAAACTACCATAATTCTGAAATCAGTACCAAAACTGCAAAAATTCCAATATACGTTCAACAATACATAGTCAACACACTCTTCCACAAACCTACGAATCCCTTTAAAAAAGATGAAAATAGAAAAAAAGAGTCGAATGGCAATATCAACATTGGTATCCTGTGAGTCACAGGTCGTCAAGGTTTCTTTCATTTTCTTCGACATCCCTTTTTTACCTATCGGCTCTTTTAACCCGACCCTTCTCCCTTTTATTGACTACAAGCGTATTAGACCCACCCACGTGCACGACAACGGGGAACTGAATGATCGATCTCCATAAAATAGACATGGAGATCAGCGTTGAAACATTGTCTCATTGACAGGTATTTAATCTCCATCGTGTCGACCACGAAAGATAGCGTGTTGCATTTATCTGTATTATCGAGAATTAAGAGATTACTCGGCCTTTCATGTAACGATTTATGCGTTTTTTCCAACAAGTGTTCAATGATTGTTTCAATCACACGATAAATGATCTCTCATTCAATCGTTGCTGGGTTTTTCCTAGATAAATCAATTTCGTTTATTGCTTAATAATTGTACAATTGAACAACGCTTCGATTTTGGACGACCGTATGATTACTTAACAATTTTTAGATTCGTCATTCCGAAAATTTTATGTTTGTAAAATTGACAAATTCTCAAGTTTCTGAATTTCAGAATTTTTAGATTTTTAAACTTGAATGTGAATTTGAAAATGTTTATTTTATGGAGTTGTAAATATTCCAAATTAAGCTTCTGAATTTCAAAATTTCAAAATTCTAAATTCGTCAGAATTTTCTTTATAAAATTTCTGTAGCCATTGTACCTGGTACATTCCCTTCAAAAAAGGCAAACATATGAAAGATTCATATTCAGCGAGCGACACGTTCAATCTCAGATTTGGCAATCGATATGCCGTCGCGTATCAGTTCCTGCCACAATACAGAAAACTATTTCGTTTCATTCGTTTTCCGATTGGTCGTACAAACAGAAATACGTATCCCATCGCTTCGAGTTTGATCGTGCGCCCCATTACCATACGGCCAAATACACGTCACGTCTCTAATTTTACATGTGACATGTGCCTCGAGAAAAAAGCCATGCACGTTTACGGAAATGAATATACGAGAGAGAAAGAAAGGAGAGAAAGATAACGGAGAAAGAGAGGTCGCGTTTTAGACCGGGAGTTCTTAAACTTACGTACTCTCTTAAGAACATTTTTTTTTCTCGGATCATATCCCATTATTAAATTTCTACTAATTACTGGATTTAGAAAGATAGATTTGCTCATTTAATTTAACACCGAATAATGACATTTTTTAACTCCCACGTACTAACGTTCCGGAGATAACTGAACTGTTTAAAAATTGTTTTTTACTCTTCCCAAAAGAACGTAACCTGTCCTAACATATCACTAACTCGACTAATCTAGACCTAACCTAGACGTAACCTAGATCTAAACCGACATAATCTTGACCTAACCCGATCTAACCTATATCTAATCTAGATCTAAACTAGACCTAACTTGACATAACTCGACTAACCTACTCTTTACCTGGACCTAACCCGATCTAACCTATATCTAATCTAGATCCAAACTAGACCTAACTTGACATAACCTGACTAACCTACTCTTAACCTAGACCTAACCTGGACCTAACCCGACCTAACCTATACTAATCTAGATCTTAACTAGATCTAACTTGACATAACCTGACAAACCTACTCTTAACCTAGACCTAACCTGAACCTAACCCGATCTAACCTATATCTAATCTAGATCCAAACTAGACCTAACTTGACATAACTCGACTAACCTACTCTTAATCTAGACCTAACCTGGACCTAACCCGACCTAACCTAAACTAATCTAGATCTTAACTAGATCTAACTTGACATAACCTGACTAACCTACTCCTAACCTGGACCAAGCTTGGACCTAACCCTGATCTAACTCGATCTAACCTATACCTAATCTAGATCTAAACTAGACCTAACTTGACATAACCCGACTAACCTACTCCTAACCTGGACCTAACTTGGACTTAACCCGATCTAACCTATACCTAATCTAGATCCAAACTAGACCTAACTTGAGATAACCCGACTAACCTACTCCTAACATAGACCTAACCCGACCTAATTCGACTGAACCTATACCTAACCTAAATTTAACAAAACCTAACATATGCTAATCTATACGTAATTTGACCTAATCTGTACGTAACTCGATTTATAGCCGGTTAGGTATAAGTTAGGCCATGTTAGGTATAGATTAGGGTTAGGTTGTGTTGGGAAGCGCAAAAACCATTTTTAGCTATTTCAGTTTCCTACCTCTAAAAGGTCATTGCGTGGGAGTTATGGGAAAAAATTATTATTCGTCTCCTGTGGTTAAGGGACACCTTGTGGTAAAAAATGAGTTATGTTAATACTTAGTTAAGTAATAACACGTACAAAGTCTTGAGCATGTATGCTTTTTATTAAATTAGTTATTTGAATAAAAACGAAAAGTTGGGGGATATAAAATTGTTTCATACCACAGTACTCTTGCCTTACAATATCGTCTCCCATATGTGACATAACTTAAAATACGACAAATCTGGCTGATATTTTCACAACGATTAAATTTCGAGATCAATTTCAATTGCAACCCAATTATATCCAAAACAGTCCGAACATTCTTTGCCCGCAACATTACAACAATAATTAGATTAGTCTGACACACTTAACGAAAATATAAGTTAGGGGGTTAAGAACCTATGCTTTAGACGGCGGCGTAACGAAAGAAGCGGAACAAAGAGTAGAATGGTATAGTTCCTTATTGACATTACCGTATCGATCCTCCCCTGACAAATAACGCTCTCGTTTCGCAAATAACACACAGTTGAAGCATGCGAGTATATCACAGGAATAGTTGCAGCCGATGCGCAATACACGTGGGACATATAGGTAATCGTTAAGGTCGTCTGCTTATTGACAGATAAAGGTAAGCGTTGTAACGCGACCAACATTCGCATCGTTCAAAGATAACGATCTTCTGCCGGGTTTACTTGCTCGTATCTTACCGGATAATGTTCGTGTACCATACTCTCCTATCTTCTCGTCGCGATTCATATTCTTTTTACACTTCTCACTATGTTTCGTTAACCTTTTCGTTTCTGTTCGAACATACCGCGAACGCGGATATTCATTCACTCGAGCTATTGGCACCGTTGGATTCCACTAATTTTACCGATCGTATTTTCAAGTTTATTTGCTTGCAATTTTGGAACTTTTAAATTTACAATGTTACAAGTTTGATAATAGATGGAAATTTTTTAGTTAAATATGTACAAGTACGTAATTTGGAAATTCTCGAATATACAAAATTACAAACTTTCTAAATTTAGGAATTTGGAAATTTTCAAGTTACAGATGTACAAGTTCGTAATTTGGAAATTCTCGAATCTACAAAATTACAAACTTTCTAAATTTAGAAATTTGGAAATATACATACTTACAAATTTGAACTTTGCAGCTTGTATTTGTGAATTTAAATTCAAAAGCTTAGATTTGAATATGTAAATATGAAAGCTTTGATCCAAAAATTTTAGTTTCATGTATATTTGATAGTTTAGAAACATATTAACGAATGAAATGTTTTTGCATACTTCGTCGTCATCGAAAAAAAAGTGATTATACAGCAATAAAGATGACGAGTTGAACGATATTTCGAATTGAATATACAAGCGAATATTATAAATTAATCGATGCAATTAGTACCGTTAAACTGTGAAATGCTATATTATAAAATTAGCAAGTGATTACGTCATCCGGAATTCTCAATCCGTGTGTCAGCATTCTTACTGTACTTACTATCATTTTTTGATAAATATGTACTCGTGAATAATAAGTATCGTAGTTTTTAAAATGTCCGTTTGGGTGCGTTGCTTGTTGGTCATTGCTTTTGTACTTCATTGTCGATAATGCAGGTCTCTTTAAATCATAAATGAATTTGATTCCCATCGAGATATAAGTGTTAACAGCATGCGATATATCGTTATGTATACAATTTCCACGTGTTATACTGCCGTGCGTTAGATCGTCACGTGTTTCATAGTTACGCGCACGATTTCTGCACATTAAATCGTCATGCGTTATATTACCGCGAGTTCAGTCGTCATGTATTATTTTGTCACGCATTATATTGCCATACGTTACATCGTCATGTGTAGGCTTTTTGGGCGTTATATTACCACGTGTTATATCGCCATGTATTAGATTTCCACGCGTTACATCCGCTTGTAATGGATTTCTACACGCTATATTGCCACGCGAAGAGTTTCTACACGCTATATTGCCACGCGAAGAGTTTCTACATGTTATGTTGCCACGCATAGGGTTTCCACTTGTTATATCGCCACGCGAAGAGTTTCTACACGTTATATTGCCACGCATAGGGTTTCCACGTGTTATATCGCCACGCGTAGGGCTTCTACGTGTTATATCGCCACGCGTAGGGTTTCCACGTGTTATATCGCCACGCGTAGGGTTTCCACGTGTTATATCGCCACGCGTAGGGTTTCCACGTGTTATATCGCCACGCGTAGGGTTTCCACGTGTTATATTGCCACGCGTAGGGTTTCCACGTGTTATATCGCCACGCGTAGGGTTTCCACGTGTTATATCGCCACGCGTAGGGTTTCCACGTGTTATATCGCCACGCGTAGTGTTCCCACGTGTTATATTGCCACGCGTGATATTACAACGCGTTATATTGCTGTGTGTGAGATATCTATGTGTTATATCGCCACATAGTATATCACCATACATTATATCATTATGCGTAAGATTTCCACGCGTTATATCGCCACTCGCTATATCACTGAGCGTTATATTGCCACTTGCTGTATTATCACGTGTTATATCGCCACTTGCTATATCACTACGCGTTATACTGTTACGCCTAAGATGTCCATGCGTTATATCGCTATTCGTAGTATTACGCTTTATATTGCCACGAGGTATATCGCTGTAATTTATACTACCCACTGCACGAGTTTCCTCACCATTCTAATACGCAAGAATTTACGAAAACTGCACTATAAAGTAGCAAATTTTTCATACAATCTCAGTATATTGCCGATTCCAAGAATTTCCCGCTCTCAATCTATCAATGGCAATAAAACGAGTGTTTACTGTATTACATAAAAATGTACGATAATAGAGTTTCCGTCACACGAAAACGTAATAATTTTGTGGGAAAGTAATATTGTTATTTTAATTATGTTGTTAATTGTACATATGTGACACAGAGAAGCGTAGTAGGTCTAAACTGTAGGGTCGTGTCTAGACAGTCGCGTTACAGTCAGGGGCGAATCAAGAATGGATACCAACACTGCATGATAATGCAGTGAGATATAATTAACCTTACACTGTACTTCTATAATTAGCCGCCTTCCTGTGTTTGCATCTGCGTTGAATATTAGTGCAAGGATACATAAAAGGTTTCTCTGTTTCCTTTTGTCATTGACAAAGCCTCTGACGTGATCTAACGTTTAGAAAGAAAAGAAAAACGAAAGTGAATTTTTCTGATGGTTTAGTGAGCTAGAAAATTCATCGATTTTCTTTTCTTTTATTTTATTGTAAAACACATCGAGATGGACGAGATTCATGTTTTTCTGTAAGTGCTTTATAATATGTATACGTTTGTACAAGTATGGGATAGTGGTTATTAATTATTTATAGTAATATAATTTTGTGATAAGCGATATAATTGCTTGTTATATTGCAATATGGTAAGCTCTCGTTGCACTGACATGAATGACTATTTGGGCTGATATGATATGGTGATAAAATACAGCTTTCCGAAATTTTCAAAAACGCATCTAATAACTCTTAAACAATTCATCAAACTTTTCAATTGAAAAGTTCGAGTTATCTGTCAAAATTAAAAATATCTTTCAGTGCAAAGTGTTAATAATAGAAAAATAATAACTCTACCAAACTTTCAACTAGAAAGAGTTACTCAAAATTAAAAACACCTTCTAGTGCAAACGATTAATAATAGAGAAATAATTTTCAACAAACTTTTAGAGTTACCTGCCAAAATACCCTCAAATGCAACCCCTTAACTTACAATCTTCTAGGCAGCTGCACACCCAGCAAGCTGATTATGGTTACAGCGTAAATGCAACTAAGGAAAGATGTTAGGTACATTTTGCCTCCAGGGATCCTTGATTACAGACTGTAATTAGAATTGAATATAAAATTAAATTGCAATGAAAATACGAGTCTTTGTCATACTCCAATGATGTGCGTCACGAGTGCGTCATGATATTGTAGGATAAGGGGTTAATATTGAGATATACCGATATTTGGAACCCCCCAATTATCACTACAATGTCAATGCAACTAAGGAAATTTAAAATGTTAGGCACATTTTGAACCAGGGATCATTGATTACATAGCTTATAATTAGAATTGAACCAAGAATTAAATTGTAGTAAAGATACGAATCTTCATCACACTCCAATAAGGTGCGTCACGAGTGCGTCACGATGGACAAGTGGGACAAGGGGTTAATATCGAGATATACCGACATTTGGAACCCCCTAATTATCACTACAATATCAATGCAACTAAGGAAAGTTGAAATTTTGCCTCCAGGGATCCTTGATTACACAGTTTATACCTAGAATTGCACCCAAAATTAAATTGCAGTGAAAATACGAATCTTCATCGCACTCCAATAATGTGCGTCACAGGTGCGTCACGATGAACAAGTGGGACAAGGGGTTAATATCGAGATATACCGACATTTGGAACCCCCTAATTATCACTACAATATCAATGCAATTAAGGAAAGTTGAAATTTTGCCTCCAGGGATCCTCGATTACATAGCTTATAATTAGAATTGCATCCAAAATTAAATTGCAGTGAAAATACGAGTCTTCATCACACTCCAATAATGTGCGTCACAGGTGCGTCACGATATAGTAAGACAAGAGGTTAATTTTGAGATGTGCCGATATTTGAAACGCCCTATTATCACTACAATGTCAGTGCAACTAAGGAAAGTTGAAATTTTTCCTTCAGGAATCCTCGATTACAGAGCTTATATCTAGAATTGAATACAAAATTAAATTGCAGTGAAAATACGAATCTTCATCGCACTCCAATAATGTGCGTCACAGGTGCGTCACGATAGACAAGTGGGACAAGGGGTTAATTTTGAGATGTGCCGATATTTGGGACCCTCTAAATGTCCACCAAGCGATACGGCCCTGGGTGTAACGTGTATAGCACGCGATCGTATAAGCGAGTTCAGGTTCCGTCGTTCGAGCAGACGGGAGTCAGTGCATGTAGGTCGTGCGGCAGGTTTGCATGCTTTGTCTGTCTCAGCTTTTCGTTTCCCGTGAAATTCCATCGGTTCACGTAATTATCGCAAACGTCTTACCGCCGAAAATTTCGCCGATCGAACGAGATCCGTGGCTGGCCACCGATCTTATCTGGTCGCCGATGTTCAACGCGCATCATCGCGAAACGATGAAGTCAAACAGTGATCTGTGTCGTTTGTATCGACGGTTGGAACGATAATCGATTATTTGCGCGACATTGCTCGCGATTCAGACAGAATGATCGATTTTCCGTGCTCAGTTTTCCCGACGATGCTCGAAACACCGACGAGGAAACCAGTATCGGTAATCGGTATAGGTTATGAGAGATACGAATATATAGGGTGTCCCACTTTAATCTGTTCGATCAGTTTTTATATATTTCAGTTTCTTCGATAAACGTTTCATGTTGGAACTATAGTTTGAAGGGTTTTGTGGACACGTGGTATGTTTGGATGATGGTACCCGCGAATTTTGACTAGGATTATCGCTTTCTTTTAATAGATCCATTAGATTTGTTAGATTAGATCAGCTTTTTTAGATAAATCCTTCATTTGGAATATTTTGTGCAAGACTGTACTTGGATGTGATAACAAAAGCAAAAATTGTGGGACGTTTTCAGTTTTTTGCAAGAAATCTTTCGAATAGAAATTATAGTTTGAAAGGTTTTAAAACGTGGTTTGTTTAGGTGATACATCATCCTTGCTGTGGCTTTTTTTTAAATGAAATTATACGTTTGTTTAGCTAGATCGATTATTTACATTTAGAGTTACATACTTTTAACGAACTTTAATATATTTTAATTGTTTTGCAAAATATGTTTCAACTTTCAACTTTGTTTTTCAATAAGAAATTATGGTTTGAACGGTTTTAACACGTGGTTTGTTCAGGTGAATATACCTGCAAGATTTCACTACGATTATTACTCTTCTTTCAAATGGAGCAACATCTTTATTAGTTCTTACTGCGAATTGAAAAGCGAAATTTTTAAAAGAATTTGAATCATGAATCGATTTCCTGGAAATTCACTAATATTTTTTTTAACATAATGCGAAGAAACCTGTGTAAACACAGAAAGAAAAAAGTTCCATTAAGAAAAAGTCATTATGAAATCTAGGTAGCACCTCCGCCTAGACAAGACTTGTGTGCATAATATGTAAGATGTCTACCTTGAAAACATATTCAGGTCGAAACATTTCATGAAAATCGAATAGTTGAGAAGGTGATTATATTGAGTAATTGAAATCGGACACCTTGTGCATCCCATAATTGGTCCGGGTTAGTGTTATGCTTAAAGTAACGGTATTCATTAACCTCGCCACGGGTCACATTACATGGAACAATTACAAGTTTATCAAGAACGATCAATTGTTCGATTTACCAATGGTCAGTTTATTGATTTATCGAGTTCGAAGCTGCAAGATTTTATTAGGCTACCGCGTGTGAAATGTCGGATCTCGAAACATCGGCCCGATGCAATTTGATGACATAAAAGTACCGCGAAATGGCGCTTGTGATATATCAATTCGAAGCTTAAAGTTTGTTGAAATGCCCACCTAAACTTTCCACGAATATCTTTAATAACGGACTGGTTATCGGAAAATCGAACCATCGATTACTCCGTACAATGCGCAGTAAGATGGTTATCTAACGATCAACAATTTTATATCAAGAACATCGACGAAAGGTTTATATGGTCATTTTCAACGAACATTAAGCTTCAAATCGATGTAACGCAAGTGCTGCTTCGCCACAGTTTTATGTCACCAAATAGTGTCAGACTGTAGAGGCTCTGGAAACGATTATTGTTCGCTGTAACTACCAGCCATTTTGTACCTGAGGTATCAATAAAACGTTCATGGTGATCTTTACTGAACTTTGTACCACAAATTGATGTAGCATAAGTTTTGCGGTACTTTTATGTCATCAATTGGTGACGCACTATATGCTCTAAAATCTGTCATTGTTATATCTAATTGGCAAGCAGCCATTTTATATTAAGAATATTAACGAAGCTTTTATGTAGTCTTCTTCGTGAAAGTTTGAGCTCTAAACAGACATGGCATAAACGCTATTTTGTACTCGTATGACATTAAACCTGTGCCAATGACTCATGATATAATTATGATTCCACTGAGTTACTATATTTTAACGAAAGTCAAATAATAATTTTTGAATATGACATAAAGATCTAGGAGATATAATTTTTTATTAATGCCTTTGAATGAATTTATTATGTAGTAGTTTGGAAGGAATCGAGTTTGCTTGAAAAAAATGAAACGCAATTTGCAAAACAAAAAGACACAAAGGTGATATCACTATCACGGTATCAGCTGATTCGGATAACTTTATCAAAGATTTACTTTGTTTATCGTGCATTATTGGTCGATCGACATGATGATAATATTATGAAACTGCTTTGTGAGCTGTACAACTCTATTAGAGGCTGTCCATTCTTAAAGATACTTAGGTACTTAATTTTCAAATCACCAGATTTCGATATTTTCGAATTTTTACATTACCAAGTTCCTATATTATCAAATTTGTAAATTACCAATTTTCTAAATTTTGCAGTTCCTAAGTTATCAAATTCCAAAATTACCAAATTTCTACATTTTCGAATTCCTAAATTGCCAAATTAATAAATTTTCCAATTCCTAAGTTATCAAAATCCTAAATTACCAAATTTATACATTTCCGAATTTCTAAATCACCAAATTTCTAAATTTTCCAATTCCTAAGTTATCAAATCTCTAAATTACCAAATTTCTACATTTCCGAATTCCTAAATCGCAAAATTTCTAAATTTCCCAATTTCTACGTTATCAAATCTCTAAATTACCAAATTTCTACATTTTCGCATTCCTAAATTGCCAAATTAGTAAATTTTCCAATTTCTACGTTATTAAATCTCTAAATGACCAAATTTCTACATTTCCGAATTCCTAAATCGCAAAATTTCTAAATTTCCCAATTTCTACGTTATCAAATCTCTAAATTACCAAATTTCTACATTTTCGCATTCCTAAATCGCAAAATTTCTAAATTTTCCAATTCCTAAGTTATCAAATCTCTAAATGACCAAATTTCTACATTTCCATATTCCTAAATTGCCAAATTTCTAAATGACCAAATTCCTAAATGTCCATAATCGCAAACTTCCGAACTTCCAAATCACCAAATACCAAAGTTTCCAATTTGCCAAACTTCCATCGTCCCAAATTCCCAAACATCGAAATCCCAAATTCATCGGGCGATACCAGGACCGCAATATCGAGAAGAACGTTTATCGATTAATTCAATAGATTGTCGACTGTAAAAATTTTCCTCCGCAGCAATTCCATCGGTTCAACCAAACGCCATATATTGCACAACAGAGTAAAATCGCCATACAGATTGTACGTGAATTTGCATTTTACTTATCTCCATTATCTTTCCTCTCCATAAAACCAGCGAATTATCAGTCGTACTCTGACGTTATCAATATTATTTGACCGACGATTGTGCCGTAGTTATTGATTTACGACTCACCAACTGTACGTACAATATACATGACTATCTCACTGCGAGATCATTGTATTATAGTTCGATTTATTTCTTAACATACCATTTTTTCACATTTCCATTTGTTCTCGATCTTATGTTCTTTAAAATTAAGTATCGATATGAACTCACATTTCAAATGAAATGGTTCACATTTCAATCCGTGACACAGCTTAGGATAATTCGCAACAGTAAATACATTTGTAACGAAAGGTTAATACAAAATGGCTGTTACAGCAAACGATAACTGATTTCGTCACGTAGAAAGTCTAATTTGATGACATAAATGCATAAAGCAGTACTTATACCTGAAGCTTAAAGTTTGATTAAAACGACGCACACGTTAATATTTTTCGTATAAAATGGTATTGCGACAACCATTGAAAATTGGATATTTGTTATTGGACAATACTACAATCTCAAAGAACCAATTATTTTCTATTAAGTTCATGAAACATTCTCGTATTTTTATCGATATTAAATTCTCTTCTATTTATGAACTTGTAGCGCATAACATCGTTCTAAGTTATTGAAGATTTATTTCACAACTACGATTTTAATTTGGAAAATAATAAAGAAATGACAGCTACGATTCTTGAGCTCTTGTTTCTTTTCGACAGAATTTATAACTGTTCAGCATGCAGTTCTTGTAGACTTTATGTAATTAAATATTTTATACCGTGAGTCAAATTCGAGAAATATATTCTAATCATGAATGCTCTCGTATTAGCGACAGGTTGTCTCCCCATAAAAGACACTCGACGTTTCGCAGGAAGTCTTATTTTTGTGACACGTGGCAGTGAAGATTTTAGAAAAACCTCCATAGCGTACGAAATCGTGATTTTAAAATTACTTTTTAAAAGTGAAGAACGTGATAAGTTTTTTGAAAGGCAGTTTTAAGAAATCGACCCTCGATATGGTAACCGGGATTTTGTTCTCGTACAGATTTATTAATCATTCATCGATTAATCGCGACGTTTGTGGATAGTGCACCTATCTCGGACTTTACACCTGTTTAGAGCCCCTCGATATTCGGAACTCTCTCGATATTTGGCAATTTTCCTGTACCGTTTAGAAATTGAGAAAAGTACGATGCATCAGGGGAAAAGAATAAAGATATCGCGAGTGAGTGTTGGTTACCAATGTAGAACAGATTCGAGCAGTCAGTGATAAGATTTTTCTGAAATGATGGATGAAATCGAACGATGGTGATGAATGGATTTCGATGGACAGAAGTAATCGCAAGAATGTAAATCGAATGGAGAGAGATCGAATGCGAGAGACTGCTGTGGTTATTGAATCTTGCGGAAGACAAAGGGTGCGACGATAAACGGAAGTCGTGAATTCACGATATATCAATCATGTAAGTTTCTTCCTTTCTTTCTATTGTGAAAGTGTATGTACCAATTTTAGTTTATGTAACTTAGTTAGTTTTTATATATGTATGTATGTGTGTATAGGGATATTGTTTAGAGACTTTCAAATCTTCAATTTTGTATATTTTTACGCTTTCAAGTTTTCAAACTTATAAATATTCAATTGTTCCATTGTTCGGTTGTTCCATTATTTCACCATTCAATTAGTCAATTATTCGAGGGTTCTGTTATTCAATTATTCAATTATTCAATTATTCAATTATTCAATTATTCAATTATTCAATTATTCAATTATTCAATTATTCAATTATTCAATTATTCAATTATTCAAGTATCCAATTATTCAATTATTCAATTATTCAATTATTCAATTATTCAAGTATTCAAGTATTCAAGTATTCAAGTATTCAAGTATTCAAGTATTCAAGTATTAAAGTATTCAATTTTTCAATTATTCAATTATTCAAGTATTCAAGTATTCAAGTATTCAAGTATTCAAGTATTCAAGTATTCAATTTTTCAATTTTTCAATTATTCAATTATTCAAGTATTAAAGTATTCAAGTATTCAAGTATTCAAGTATTCAAGTATTCAATTGTTCAATTGTTCAATTGTCCAATTGTTCAATTATTTAAGTACTCAAATATTCAAGTATTCCAGTATTCAATTATTCTATTATTCCATTATTTAATTATTCAAGTATTCAAGTATTCAAGTATTCACGTATACAAGTATTCGTATATTCAAGTATTCAAATATCCAATTATTAAAGTATTCTTAGTAATTATATATTCAGGTATTCAAGTATCCAATTACTCAAGTATTCAAATAATCACATATTCAGGTATTCCAGTATTCAAGTATGGAATTATTCAATTATTCAGTTATTGAATTACTTTATTATTGAATTATTTATCGTTTCCCAAATCTGTAAATTTTCACAATTTCAATTCTTGAAGTTTGTAAATTTTCAATTCTCTAAATTATCAAGTTTTCAGGTCTTGAATTTTCCAAGTCCCCAGATTTTCAATTCTTTAAATTTTCACATTGCTGGTTTTCAAATGTATAAATCCTGAAGTTCTTGATTTCGAAATATGTTGAAATTTTGAAATTTTCTGTACTGTAATGCTCCATTAAGTAAGAGTTATCTCGTTACGTAAATTGTGCGTACTCTGGAATGAGATCATTAGTGCAAGTTCGAGGTACGTATTTGAAAGGAATAAAGTACTGTTTCGTAACAAGCAGTTCGTCACATATTCGCAGTAGCAATTATATAACTAGTTGTACGAACTGGTAACAACAGTTATTGGTGTTTAACAATCAACAACTATTAGCATTTAACGACAACAATCATTTATCTTGCACCTAAGAAATCATTTGAATAATGAATGACAATTGATATAACATTTAACCCTGGAAACTGTTAAAATTTAGTCATTAAAATGGTAGAATAGTAAAGTAATCTATTAATTATAATAAAATTAATTGTTCTGAAGAAAGTTCTAAAATTGTTGATTTGTGGAATAATAACGTGGTCATATAGTGATTTTAGTTAGTAAATGATCAGTTGATGTAATAGTAAAATAATACAATGGTAACTTAGTAAAATAATAATGTTATCAAATAATGAATTGACACAACGATAGAAATGATACAATAGTAGAATAGCGAAATAGTGAAAAAGAATAGTAGAGTGATACAATAGTAAAATAGTAAAATTACAATCTATTAAACAGTAAAATGATAAAATGTTATAATAGTCAAATAATAAAATGGCGAAATGGTAAAGTAATGAAATAAAATAGTAAAATGGTAAAATAGTAAAACAGTAAAATAGTAAAATAGTAAAATAGTAAAATAGTAAAATAGTAAAATGATAAAATAGTAAAATAGTATAATAATAAAATAGTAAAATACCAACGCAGTAAAATAACAGAATAGTAAAACAGTAAAGTCCTAAACCAATAAAATAATAAAACAACACATTACAATCATACAATAACAAAATAGTCAAATATTAAATACTACAATGATAAAATAGTAAAATACTATCATAACACAATACAATAACAAAATAAACAACTAACTTCGTGAATCATTAAAACTAGCTACTAAACTAAAAGAAATTCGAAATAAATCTTTAAACAGTTAGACAATTGCGACAAAACGAAAGGATAAAATCTTAACATCCTCAAGAGGTAATCAAAGCGTTCATTTGCAACTGTATAGATCTCGATGGAGCGTTCGATATTATTTTAAACCTCATTTTGTTCGTTCTCTGTCTCCATTCTCGATTGTACGTACAGTCGTTCCGTTTCCGAATGAAAACTGTCGATCGCAATTAACGGCCGACACGAATTCAATTTAAACTCGTAGCCGGTAAATTCGAAGTAAATAATTGCAAGTGTTGGCACAAGGTAGCGTAATTAACTGACATCGAGCAACGTAGCTTTCACTTGGAATAGCAACAAAACTCAGACGCTTTTATTATCGGTGAAAGCAGTAGCGAGCCACTATTTTTACCGTTAACTTTTGCAATTGCTTGCGTTCGTTTTACCGTTAACCAACCTTTATGTCGTTTTCGATGGGGCTCACTTCGCTGATGGAATAAGGGCTTTTATGGTGGTTGATAGTATTTTTACGAAGAGAAACGTTTAACGGTCAAGTACGGTCACCGAATACGGGTTTAGGGGAGTTTTGGGATGACAGAAAATTTTCCTATTCCTAAGTTATCAAATTCCTAAATTTCCAAATTTTTGTATTTCCGAATTTTTAAATTATCAAGTTCGCAAATTACCAAATTCCTATATTGTTAAATTTCGGAATCATCAATTTTTTAAATTTCCCAATTGTTAAGTTATCAAATTCCTAAATTATTAAATTTCTACATTTCCGAATTCCTAAATCACCAATTTTCTACATTTTCCAATTCCTAAGTTATCAATTTCTACATTTCCGAATTGCTGAATTGCCAAATTTCTACATTTCCAAATTCCTAAATCACCAATTTTCTAAATTTTTCAATTCATAAGTTATCAAATTCCTAAATTACCAAATTTCTACATTTCCGAATTCCTAAATCACCAAATTTCTAAATTTTCCAATTCCTAAGTTATCAAAATCCTAAATTACCAAATTTCTACATTTCCGAATTCCTAAATCACCAATTTTCTAAATTTTCCAATTCATAAGTTATCAAAATCCTAAATTACCAAATTTCTACATTTCCGAATTCCTAAATCACCAATTTTCTAAATTTTCCAATTCATAAGTTATCAAATTCCTAAATTACCAAATTTCTACATTTCCGAATTTCTAAATTTTCCAATTCCTAAGTTATCAAATTCCTAAATTTCCAAATTTCCATATTCCCGATTTCCTAAATCACCAATTTTCTAAATTTTTCAATTCCTAAGTTATCAAATTCCTAAATTACCAAATTTCTACATTTCCGAATTCCTAAATTACTAAATTTCGAAATCACCAAATTCTTAAATTTCCAAATTTCAAATTTCCCATATTCTTAAATTACCCAATTCCTAAATGATCAAATCCTTAAATTTCCAATCTCCCACTGTTTCCAATCTCCAAGTTACCAAATTTCTATATTTCCAAATTTCTAAATCACCAAATTCTTAAATTTCCAAATTCCAAATTATCCAATTCCTAAATTATCAGAATTTATCCTAAATTCCTAAAATTTTAATATTTGCAAAATTGTAAATTATAAATAAAATAATTTTGGAATATATGCACTTTGAAACTTTGAGATTATGGAAATTTGTGAGTTTGGATACTTTGGTAAAATATTGAAAATTTTCGTATTGCTAAATTACTGAACTTGATATTTTGTCAATTTGTACGTCTAATCTTCCCGAATGTGAAAATATATAAATTTGAAAATTTGTCAAACTTGAAATTTCTAAATTTGAAAAATTGTAGATTTAAGAATTTATAAAATTCTAGATGTAATAATCTGAAAATTTCTAAACACTTGAAAAATTCGAAGGTTTAAAATCTCAAGAATTTATAGCACTTCAAATGTCTAAATTTCAATTGTGAGTTTGAAAACTTGAAAATATCTAAATTTTAATCTCCCAAATGTACCAACTTTATATAACTCTTTTATAATAATTATCAATACTCTCATAATCATCACAGAACGACCTGTTCACTTGTACCCATTTGCAACCCCATAAAACCTACAAAACTTATAAAACCTGTGAATGTACTTAATTATAAAATATTTGAATCTCGTTAATTCAGTCAGAAAATAATCCTCGACTAAAACCTAACCGAAGTGCACTATACAAATGAAACACAAAACTTAAAATATTGAGTAGACCTGAATAGAAGCTATATTAAAATGAATGGTCGTTCAGTATCGATAAACATCGATATCGCTTTGTTAATTAATTTTTGAAACTATATATCGAGCCCCTATTTGAACAGATATACAAGCTTGATACGTATCGTTTGCACGATAGTCGCAAACAACCTCGCGGTTCGAGTTTTGAATGATTAGCTGTATCAGTACACGTACTCACATAATTATCACCGAACAACCTGTTCGTCCACTTGCACCAGTTGCACTCAGGATGTCTCGTAAAGGACCCCCTTCTTCGCTCGCGTGCAGTTTAATCGTAACTTCGAGCCGCCTCTGTAACGAGACGTCTAATCTTCCGGCGATTTAACTGCCCCGATAAGAACTTTGTTGTATACACCTATTAATAATTATCGGTTACTTTGCACGCAATAGCCGGCGGCGAAAACAAGAGAAGTCTTTCGGGTAAAAGAGAAAAGAAGTCGTTGCACGATTAAATGTCCTTTACATACTCGCCATCGATTTTGCAACGTCTTCTGAACATTAGTAGCAATTGGAGAATTGTGAGGTTTCATGGAGGATTATTCTTAATTGAACCGAAATTATATTTGAAATGAGCGCAAACTGATAGGCTTCGAATCTAATAGCATTTCATTTGCAATATGTTAAAGGAATACGATTATTATTTATTTTAGGAATACTGTTTTATGTTATATTTTAGGAATATTATGATTGTCGGAAGTTTAGAATATTCGAGTTTTCGAATTTTGTGCTTTTGGCATTTTGATAGTCAGAAATTTGAAGAGTTTAGAAGATTAGAAGCTGTTGAGGTTGAGTGACTACGGATTTTTTCAGTTCTTCGACTTTGGGATTTTGCGTACTTGCGACGTGAGATTTTGTGGTTTGAGGAATCTTGAATTTTCAGTATTTGAGACTTGGAAATTTTGGTGTATTGATATTTTGGGTGAGTGGGATTTTCGAAGTTTTGGATATTGAAATTTCGTAGAATTGTGAAGTTTGAAAGTAGAATAGTAAAATAGTGAACTACTCAGTGACTAAGATAGTAGAATGGTAGAATGGTAGACTAGTAGAATGGTAAACTGGTAGAATAGTAGGCTGGTAGAATGGTAGAATGGTAGGATGGTAGAGTAGTAGAATGGTAGAATGGTAGAGTAGCAGAATAGGAAAATAATAGAAACGTAAACTATTCAGTAACTAAGAAAATGGAATGGTAGAACGGTAGAAGAGCAGAATAGTAGTACAATAGAATAGTAGATTAGTAGAACAGTAAAATGGTAGGATAGTCAAATAATAGGATAGTAGAGTAGTAGAATAGTAGAATAGTAGAATAGTAGAATAGTAGAATAGTAGAATAGTAGAATAGTAGAATAGTAGAATAGTAGAATAGTAGAATAGTAGAATAGTAGAATAGTAGAATAGTAGAAGAGTAGAAGAGTAGAAGAGTAGAATAGTAGAATAGTAGAATAGTAAACTACTCGATAACTAACATAGTAGAATGGTAGAATAGTAAAATATTGGAATAGTGGCACAATAGAATAGTAAATTAGTGGAATAGTAGAGTAGTAGAATATTAGAATAGTAGAATAGTAGAATAGTAGAATAGTAGAATAGTAGAATAGTAGAATAGTAGAATAGTAGAATAGTAGAATAGTAGAATAGTAGAAGAGTAGAAGAGTAGAAGAGTAGAAGAGTAGAATAGTAGAATAGTAGAATAGTAAACTACTCGATAACTAACATAGTAGAATGGTAGAATAGTAAAATATTGGAATAGTGGCACAATAGAATAGTAAATTAGTGGAATAGTAGAGTAGTAGAATATTAGAAGAGTAGAATAGTAGAATAGTAGAATAGTAAACTACTTGATAACTAAGATAGTAGAATGTTAGAATAGTAAAATAGTGAAATGTAATGAGATAATAAAGTAGTAATGCAAAAGTATTAATCAATAGAATAATAACTTATTAATATCGTGACTAAAATAATAATTTAATTTAAAATTATATAAAATTTTACCACGAGAACATAAAATAATAAAAGTATCAAAGCACATTTTCCCATCGATACATTTAACATTGCTATTACTATTATTATCCGATCCTCAGCCGACAAATTCTGATCATTTTACCCAGAACTAACGTTATTAATATCATAATCTTGCTTCTTCGATACACGTAACCATTATTTTACGATAATTTTACGTCATATAATCCTCCATATCTTTCTGCCATAATTTCGAAACGGATCATTATACATAATTTTGCATTCTAATGTAAATACGTCCACTCACGTAGCAACAAAACGGGATTATCCTTTAACTGTCGTTAACGTTCGATCGAATTTATCCTCGCAGAAACTTGTTTAAGTATAGGAACGAATAAACCGCTTGAAAGTAAATACACGCATAATCTAATTTTCCATTTCCAGTATCGCCGCTTTTTGAAAGCAAAAGTTGCTGTACCTAATCGATTTTATATTCTTGAATCGTTAACAAGAACACGATTAATAGTTTCTTGTATACAGGCTGCTGCAAAATAAGACCGTGACGATACTCTTTCCTGTTCTCAGTGAAAGTTGCGCTATAGAATATTTTATCTGAATTATTGCACGATGATAAATTGTCAAGATTTATTCTCTAATTAGAACACACTTTATTAGTTAAGTGCACGTTATTTCGCCGTGTTATCGGTTAGACTTTTTTTCTTCAAATAGAAATGTGTGGTGTAGTTTGAACTTTTATCTAACGCTTCAAATAAATTATTAGTTTCAGCAGTGGTGTTTTGTTACTTTAGTGGAAAGGTACGAGAAAGTTATATTTGAAGAACGAATATTTTATTGCAGAAAATGTTGGAAAAGATATGCTTGATTATGCAGGAAATCAGTAATTTCTTAAGAGGTTTGTGGATTACTAAATCTTTATTTTTCTACATTCCTCAAGTTTATAATTACCAGACGTTCAAATTTTTATATTCGTAAATTTTGCAAATTTGCACGGTTGGAGTCAGAGTATTTCTATTCTAGATTTTTAGATTTTTAGATTTCTAATTTCTTAGATTTCTAGATTTCTAATTTCTTAGATTTATAGGTTTCTAATTTTCAAGATTCCCAAATTGCTAAATTTATAATTTTCTACATTTCTAACTTTTTTGATTTTAAATATGAAGATTTACAAGCTCACAAATTCTCGTCTTTACTACACCCACAAACTGGCAAATTTTCAAATATCAATCAGGTCAAATACCAATTTGATTATTAAATCTTTCACGTTTCCAAGTTCCCAAGACATCAAGGCACCAAACTCCTAAATTTCCAATATATCAAAATTCATCAAATTTCCAAAACTCCAAATGTTAAAACTCATCAAAGTCCCAAATTACTGAATCATCAAATTACCAAATTCCTAAGTCGCCATATTGTTCACCGTGTTCATCACACATAGAACTATATATTTAGTCAACAAGTTTAAATTCCAAATTGTTATGTTAAACGGAGTGAATGTGTCACCTTTGCAGAGCAGTAACGTGAACCAATGTTCCGAAGTATCCAGGTACAAAAAGTAGAAGCCACAGCTTATTAACTCCGTTGATAGAGTCCGAATATTAAGCGAAAAGGGAGGAAGGATATGCGACTATGATTTTGGGGGAGTTTTGGGAAGATGGCGGAAAATATTCCGATTCCTAAATTGCCAAATTCCTAAGTCGCCATATTGTTCACCGTGTTCATCACACATAGAACTATATATTTAGTCAACAAGTTGTAATTCCAAATTGTTATGTTGAACGGAGTGAATGTGTCACCTTTGCAGAGCAGTAACGTGAACCCATGTTCCGAAGTATCCAGGTACAAAAAGTAGAAGCCACAGCTTATTAACTCCGTTGATAGAGTCCGAATATTAAGCGAAAAGGGAGGAAGGATATGCGACTATGATTTTGGGGGAGTTTTGGGACGATGGCGGAAAATATTCCAATTCCTAAATTGCCAAATTCCTAAGTCGCCATATTGTTCACCGTGTTCATCACACATAGAACTATATATTTAGTCAACAAGTTTAAATTCCAAATTGTTATGTTGAACGGAGTGAATGTGTCACCTTTGCAGAGCAGTAACGTGAACCCATGTTCCGAAGTATCCAGGTACAAAAAGTAGAAGCCACAGCTTATTAACTCCGTTGATAGAGTCCGAATATTAAGCGAAAAGGGAGGAAAGATATGCGTGTTTCGGCACGATTTCTCGTTAAAATATCCTCCCAGGTCCGCTAACTGGCTATCCCCAGACGAGAAATATCGATGTTAAAGCCCGTTATGATCACGGTGACCTCACGGTAGATAAAATGTCCTACGATCCCTGGGTCCAACTCGTCCGAACTCATCAAGCTAATGGCCGTTATTGTAATTACTACTGCTCCTTGGTCGAAACGTTATTTTCGGTGTTGTCTCGATAGAGTTTACCGATCGAGGCTAGAAAATTGGGTCGACAAATCATTTCGAATTACTGGCAAGCTCAAGGACGGCTAAATACGCTCTTCTTGGATGATTTTCCGTGCTTTCTGAAGGCCGCGTCGAATCGGATTGAAATTATTTGCTCGTTTCGTTGTTAATTCTGGGGTAAGGAATTGGGGTAGAAACCTCGGACTGACTTCGTGTTTCTTAGATCGCATGACGTTATGGCACCACGACGAGGTGCAAGTACCAAGTGATTGTGATACGAATATTGTTTTAACGCTTTATTGCATGATTTCGTCAACTTTTGATGACTTATAAATTCTTGAAAGTGTTCAAGTGAATCGTACAATTTTTCTAAGGAAAAGTGAGTAATATTTAAACGTATGTGTAAAGTGAAACTAATGACTAATCGAGTAATTGACATATATTTCATGCTAATAAATTTTGTTTAAAGGAAAATGAATGTAGGAAGAATATGTATGTATGTGTTTTATATATGTATTAATACTTGTCCATATATTACATATGTACATATGTTCTCTCAATTGTAAAGCTTAATTAATATTTTATGTAGTATATCACCTAATTACTGTACACATGTATAAACATGACACATATGTAAACTAGTATAGTGTTACGTTTAAACAATGAATAATGATGAACAATAATAAAGAATGGTGAACAGTGATGAACAATGATGAACAGTTATGAACAGTGATGAGCAATGAACAGTAAAAAATGAATATTAAACAGGAAATAGTAAATAGTAAACTATAAACGTTTAAACTTTTAAATATGTAAATATTTAAACAAGATGGCATTAATATATTATGGCAGAACAGTGACGAGAATAAATAAACTAAATTATTCGCAAATGTTTACAAAACATATGGAACATCTCAATTTTGTTCAAAAGTAATAATCATACATTACTAATAATAGTAATAATAATAATAATGATATTAATAATAATAACAATAGTAATAATAATAAGAATGATACTAATAACAACAACAATAATAACAATAGTAATAACAATAATAATAATAATAATGACAATAAATCATATGCAAATATTTGACCTTAAGTTTGAAAAAAAAATAAGAGAAAAAAATGTATTTAAATTTTGATTAAAAATAAAGAAAGGAAATAGTAACCGATATTTACCAACAGTGTTTACATGGTCATTGAACCACAAATAAATTTGTTATTGTTTTTGTACAGAACATCTTAACGTAGAATTGCTTGAAATTTATGAGAGTTCTGATATGATTTAAAAGGGTTACATAAAAAAGTGATTAAACGAAGCGAATGACGATAAGAAGATAGATTACATATATGTATATCGAGAAGATCGATACGTTATCGAAATCGATAATGTATCAAAATATTCTACAGAATATGTATCGTTTGAAGTTAATCGGAATCGTTTTATCAAATATTTTGACACTTGAGTTTCTACGCGAAAAGTGACTTTATTCTCTATAGTTATCGTGAAACTTTACAGAGTTGTTCGGTATAAAATTTTATTAATGTAGGGGAATAATGAGTGGAAATGAAAAACGAAGTATATTTGTGAAGTATCGATATTTTAGTTAGTTGTGCAACAAAACTGATATTGAATGTTGAGTTTATAAATTTCCAAATCTTCAAAATCCCAAATCTCTGAATTTCTAAATTTCTAAAGTTTGAAATTTTCAAAGACATAATATTGCAAATCCATAAATTTCCAAGTACCAAAATTATTTAATTCTCAAATTTTTAGAACCCTCGTTTCTAACATTCTCAAATTTTTAGATCCCCAAATTTCAAAATCTTAAATTTGAATTAAAATCTGAATTTCCAAGTTTTGAGAAATCCGAATTTCCACATTGAAGAAATTTGCATTTTGACGTATTTTTAAATCATCAGATCTCCAAATTCCTACTTATCCCTATTTTTATATCTCCAAATTCCCACATTTCCATACTTTTATATCCCTAAATCTTCATATCTTTAAACTCGTATGTTTTTATACTTTAAAATCCTCAAATCTCCAAAGCTCCCAATCTCAAAATCCTCACATTCCTATATCTCCGAATCTCTAATCTCCAAATCCCCAAGTTGTCAAATCTCTAAATCTCCAAATTCTCAAATCTCCAAATCCCCAAATGCCCCAATTCCCAAATGGCCAAATCCTCAAATTTCTAAATCCCTAAATCCCCAAATGTATATATCTCCAAATTCTCAAATCTCCAAATCCCCAAATTCCTGAATACCCAAATGTCCAAATAACCAAGTTCTGAAATCTCCAAATCCCCAAATTCTTAAATCCTCGAACTTCTAAATCCCCAAATCCCCAAATGTCTATATCTCCAAATTCTCAAATCTCCAAATCCCCAAATTCCTGAATACCCAAATGTCCAAATAACCAAGTTCTGAAATCTCCAAATCCCCAAATTCTTAAATCCTCGAACTTCTAAATCCCCAAATCCCCAAATGTCTATATCTCCAAATTCTCAAATCTCCAAATCCCCAAATTCCTGAATACCCAAATGTCCAAATAACCAAATCCCCAAGTTCTGAAATTTCCAAATCCCCAAATTCTTAAATCTCCAAATGCCACAATTCCCAAATCCTCAAATTTCTAAATCCCCAAATTTCTATAGCTCCAAATTCTCAAATCTCCAAGTTCTTAAATATCCAAATCCCAAACAGAAGATCATTCTCAAAAATCGAATATATTTTAAAGTCTCAAACATATCCTAACCCCGTAATATCTATTCTATTTCGATTAAAAAGAGTACTATTTCTTACGCAACACAGTCTACAGTACCGTCTCAGTCCTCGGATTAAATCTTATTTTTCTTCGCTAAAACAACACGCGACCCGTATTTTTTTTCCCGTATTGTGAAAAGTGATCCTACAAAGACAAACGGGTGCAATCCGACAATGAACCGTTTATCATTCCTGATAGTGAAACAGAATACCAGGCAATGTGTCGGATTACTTCGTCTTACATTCGCTTTAATAAGCTATCGATAATCACGTAACAGCGGTGGTCTGCTCGAAGATTAATGGCTCGTTCCTTTCGTGTTTGATACCACCGTGAGCTTGTTTTATCACCTTACCAAATTTTTCTTATCTTATTGCCGTGCAGGCGATAAAACGAGCGAATAAACGAGCGCAAACGTTGTCCGGGGTGTTAATTAAAATAGGATCTGTGTCGGCTCAAATAAACGAGATCGGATTTTACGTCAAAAAGTTTTCTGTTTCAACGGATTCCAAGGGGAAAATTTCAAATACTGAAGCAACCAATATAATTCGCGGGGGTTTTACGGTGGAGGAAATATTGTGTGGCTTTGATTTTTAGGGAAAGATTTGAGGAGTTGGAAATTTGGGGTTCTGCAAAATTCGTAAATTAGCAAATTAATAAATCAGTAAATGTGAGAGCATACAACTATGAAAATTTCTCATAGAAGTTTAAACACTTAAATCCGTAAACCTGAAGCTGTTCAACTTCACAAACTTCTAAATTACAAAATGCAAATTCCTGAAGATTCGAAAGTTTTCACATTTGTTCATTCAAAAATGCGTACTTCCAAACTTCAAGACTGTAGTATCCTCTTACACTGCTTCTTACAGCGTTATCCATTATATTTCATTGATTTGCAACGTACACTCGAAAGATTGATAAAAAGAAACAGGTTAACAGGGGTTTAATAGTAGGTGACATTGAATGTTTTATTTTGTTTTAGGTACGCGGAACGCAGTCAAGCTGGCTGCCTCCGCCGGTAATCCCTCCGCTGCCGTCGCCGCGTCCGCGCATCCTCCTGTGCTTTGGAGCTCGCGCAGGAAGCCGGGTAAGTATTAACATTTATGAAATTCCATCGGAAAATTAGCAAACATTTTTCATCAAAATTTTCCCATTTAACTTACAACGATACCTTAACTTACAATTACCTTAACTATTCGATTACAATTCTGACGAGTGTTTGCGATTTTCTACTGTAACAGGATAAGGGAAATTGAGGTGGGTGGATACAACTTTAAATTTCCCGCGTGATTGACCAACAATGATATGCATTGTACTTCAACAGATTGTTATACGTAATTCCTTTTAGTATTAAGAAAATGCATTGTGAATGCAAGTAATAATATATATGTACTTCTTTGTGAAACAATTTATTAACAATGAAATTGCTAACATGAAATGATACAAACATGAAATGATATATGATATTTGAAATTGGAAATATTTTGAGAAGGTATAAGAGTAAATATTTATTATGGAGTTGGTAATTTACTTATAGTATGCTAGGGTATAGTGTATGGTAGTGTATAGTAGGCTATGATAGGATATGGTAGGATATGATAATTTATTTATATGTATACATGGTACAGTAATAGTATAGTAGTACAGATGTATAATAGAACAGTAGCACATACGTATAGTTGTATAGGGGTATAGTGAGACAGTAATATAGTTGTATTTATATGTAGTAGTATAGTGGTATATCAGTATAGTAGCATAGTAGTATAGCTGTATGGTAGTATAGTAGTATAGTAGTATAGTAGTATAGTAGTATAGTAGTATAGTAGTATAGTAGCATAGTAGCATAGTAGTATAGTAGTACAGTAGTATAGTAGTATAGTAGTATAGTAGTATAGTAGCATAGTAGTATAGTTGTATGGTAGTATAGTAGTATGGTAGTATAGTAGTATAGTAGTACAGTAGTATAATAGTATAGTAATTTAGTAGCATAGTAGTATGATGGTATGATGGTATAGTGATGCAGTATTATAGTAGTGTAACAGTGTAGTATATCAGTATACATTCTTCCGTAATATAGTATTCATGCAGTATCTAGTATAGTACCTATTATAACACATTAGTTGTATGTAAATATTACTACAGTATACTTCTCCCAAAGCACAGTACATTGTTCTTACACTACTATACTACTGTACTATACATATACTACTATGCCACTATGTACAGTAGTACATCAGAATACTTCTTCCTAAAATATGGTACGTAGTATCTACACGATTATTGTAGTATATTATATTAGTATAAAAAATTGTTGTATACCATCTTACTATCATAATATATTATACTATAACAATACTATTACAACGTAGCATATTATAATAGTATAATATTGCAGTACTACTCATATATACCAGTGTGTTAGTAAAAAACTACGGTACAGTGCATTGAAATAATGAAGGGTGGCATAATTACGTGACTCAACCTCTATTAATTTTCATTTATAATATTCTCTTCCGTCGGAGTACCGGAAGTGTCGAAAAAATCGTGGCGACCGTTACAGCGAATAGCTCGTAGCTTTTTCTAACGAGCAGTCGTGCTAAAGGTTAAGGAAGTAATACATCGCGGTTAATATTCGCGTTTGCTTGTGCGGGTCTGACAGAGCCGCGGACGCGGAGTATGTAATTGGCCCAGGGGTTAATTTCTCCGCGACCGGTTAATTCGATACGAGTCATGCTCCTTTGACCCACGCTTATTGACCCCCGTCAGTCAATTCAGAACCATTCGCTCGTCTTTTAGGATTCGAGATCGTGCAACGCTCGTGCGTTTCACGCGTTTCAACCGTTCCTTTCGTTTCGTTGCAAGCACCTCTCTTTGATTTCACTCGTTTAACACAGTCAACTTTATAAGACAAGATTCGTTTCTTTTTTATCGATTATAACGTTTAGAGACTTTTCGAGATTTGCGGTTATAGAGATTCGAGAATCTAGGGATTTAGGAACATTGGGATTTGGGAATCTAGGAATATTGGGATCTAAGGATTCGGAGATCTAGGGATTCGGAGATCTAGGGATTCGGGGATCTAGGGATTCGGGCATCTAGGGATTCGGGGATCTAGGGATTCGGGGATCTAGGGATTCGGCGATCTAGGGATTCGGGGATCTAGGGATTCGGCGATCTAGGGATTTGGGGATCTACGGATTCGGGGATCTAGGGATTCGGGGATCTAGGGATTCGGGGGTCCAGGGATTCGAGGATTTAGGGATTCGGGGGTCTAGGAATTTGAGGATCTAGGGATTCGAGGATTTAGGGATTTGGAGGTTTATGGATTTGGGGATTTAGAAATTCGGGGATCTAGGAATTTGGGGATTTGAGATTTGGGGATCTAGGGATTTGGGAATCTAGGGATTCTGGGATCTAAGGATTCGAGGATCTACAAATTCGAGATTTTTGGGATTTAGGGATCTAGGAATTTGGGGATTTGAGATTCGGGGATCTAGGCATTTAGGAACCTTGAGTTTGGGGAATCTAGGGATTCTCAGATCTAAGGATTCGGGGATCTAGAGATCGGGGATCTAAAAATTCGAAGATTTAGGGATTTGAGGATCTAGGAATTTTGGGATTTAAGATTTGGGCATCTAGGGATTTGGGAACCATCGCATTTGATGATCTACGGATTCGTGGATCTAGATATATAGGGATTTGAGATTTGGGGATCTAGGGATTTGGGAACCATAGCATTTGAGGATCTAGGGATTCGGAGAATCCAGGGATTTGGGTACTTGGGATATGGGGATCTAGGGATTTTGGAATCATAATCTAGGGATTTTGTGATTTAAGAATTTAGGAGCACAAGGATTTACAGGACCAGGGATATTTTAATCTAGAAGATTGTGGATCTGAGAATTTTTTAATCTAGGAATTTGTGAATCTAGATATTCAGGGTCTCGAGACTTGGGCATTTCGGGATCTAGGGATTTGAAGACAAAGAGTTTAGGTAATCTAAGAATGTGGAAATCTATAGACATGAAGATCTACGCATTTTGAGACCTAGAGATTTTGCGATTCAGATAATTGGTTATCTAGATATTCTACGATCTATACATTGGAATTCGATGATCTAGGAATTGGAGTCGTAGGAACTTGACTATCTAGTGATGTGGGAACCAAGTTTTGATACGTAGAATTGTTGGTTATCAAATCATTGTGCAACAATTTGTGAAAGAATCTGGATGATCATCCGTATCAGAAAATTATCGAGCAACAAGGTCCTTCCTCCGTCGAAAGTGGATCCTCGCGGATGCGTTCTTTTTTTCTTGAAGATACTCGAACGGATACGTCAATTAGGACGTCACTAATTCACGGAGGTTGCAACCTTCCGTTCCCGGCCCACGTACGGGCCAAAGTAATGATATAACTCGTTTTATAAGGTTGGATGTATCGCAAGACGGGAGAAGAAAAGATAGGGCTTGAAGTGTGCCTCGTACGAGTTGCCATTGGCATTGACAACCGTGTCAATGCCGAGGAAATTCATGCTATAATTTCGTTTCGCTGCTGGGTCCAACAAGGTCACGCTAGTTCCTTTGTATCGTAATCAAAAGGTTACCATTTTTTTTTGTCCGTTTGAACTTTTAATTTTGATCTGTCTCAACATTGATCATTAATTAGTCTATATACTAAGCTACTGAACTTATTTGTCTATAGTCTTACAATTACACTTAACAGCAAATATTTCAAAGTAGTCTAGTATTTGAATAAATGACGAAATTATAATATTAATTGTCTTGTACTATTTGCATATGCGTTTATAATGTATAAAACTGTTTCATTAATAATAAATGAAAACTAAATAACAAATGTAGATAACAGATAATGTATTCATCATACTTATTTATTGAATTATCAGTTACATTAATGACCCCGTATTTCCGATTATTTTTGATTAATTAATGATTATTTTTTATTAATTAAAACAAAATTTTGAATTAAACTTTAGTACGATCATTTATTAAAATAAAATTGTGTAATATGAACTTGGTAAGCGAGACTGCAAACATTGCGTTTGAATTGAAATTCCACGGCGTCAAATTTAAATCGCGTCTTGTCGAGTTTTGATTCTGTGGCGCCAAATTTGAATCGTACAACGCCAAAGTTAAATCATGCGGCGCTAAATTTGAATCGCATGGTGTCGAATTTAGATTCTATGACGCCAGATTTAAATTTCACGACGCTAAATTCAAATGTGTCGAATTTAGATTTTATGGCGGCAAGTTTGAATCGTGCGTCGTCAAAGTTAAATTATACGACGCTAAATTTGAATCGCATAGTGTTGAATTATAGTGTTAAATTATACGACGCTAAATTTGAATCGAATTGTGTTGAATTTAGATTCTATGACGCCAAATTTGAATCATACGGCGTTAAATTTAAATCGAAGTCGAATTTACATTCAATGGCGCCAAATTTGAATCGAATAACGCCAAATTTAAATCTTTCGGCGCGAAATACAAGAATTTAAAGTTGACTATATTTGAATCGATAATTCTTTACCATATTCGCCATAATCACTTCTGTATAATAAAATTCATGTAACATTAAAGATCGCAGAATTGTCTGCTAACTTAACACTTTAGCGAACAGCGAAAAGAGTTAATTACAAAATGGTTGCCAAAAGAACATCTCGAGCACCACTCGGAAAGTAGCAAGAAGTTGCCGACTTGTGAAGCAACCGCTCGAGTAATGCTCGACTCCAAAAGAGAAATCTTCTCCCTTTCGTTTCTGTTCTCCGCTCGTGACGAGTAATAACGAGCAGACAGATCTCGAAACCACGTATTCGTCAAACAGCCAGCACGACCAGATTTATCTCACGAATGATACGTTCCTGCTTCACTCGAGCATCATTCATTTCTCATTGTCAAACGTCGTCGTCTTCGAGGATCACGATGCCCTTTCCCGGTTACCATTTTTCCGTCGTAACAAGATATAGTGTACTCTCGTTCTGTTACTACAAACGGAAATGTAATAGTAAAACTCTTACTCTTGACAATATATCAGGGTGGTTACGAAAATAGGCTCCATTAATATTTGTGACATTTTTCCTTTTGCTATTGTCAGATTGTATAATGTTATCCTGTAAATTCAAAAGTGGCGCCAAAATCGTTCGGCGACAAATTTAGATCGAGTGATGTCAAATTTAAATCGCAAGTCGCCAGATTTGTTGCATTTTCCTTTTTAATAGTGTCAATACACATTTTAAAATCTTATGGAGCATATTTGAATGTTAGAAATGTGGCGCCATATTTAAATCCTATGGCGGCAAATTTAAATCGCATAGCGTTAAATATGACTTGAATGTTTTAATTAAGAATTATCTATAGATTCTTCGTATTGGGTGATAACAAACATATAGGGAAAGTAATTTGACAAGATTTATTTTATAATACATACGTTTATTTGATAAAGTTTATCATTGTTAGAAGTAGTTACTTTTTAGAAAGGAAAGATTCTAATGATTTTTAGAAATATTTGCAGCTTCCTCTTCAATTTTCGACTTCAAACAATTAATATTTAGCTGATTTCAAACAATTATACGATTTATATTTTCAGACAATTAATTTTTAAGAGTACAAGTTTCAAAATTATTATAAACATGTATTAAAAGTAAGTCTATTATTAACACACGTTAGAACAAAATTACAAGTTAATAAAAATTGAAGCTATCGCAAAATTGATGTGACATCATAAATATTATGAAACAATTAAACATTTCATACACGTTTAAAAATCCTTATAAATGAAAATACGCGAACACGCTATTGAGAATAAATATATTACGAATGTATATTTTACGATAAAAATTATAATGGAATAAAATATTGAAGTTATCGCAAAAACTGCTGTGTCACAGCAAACTATACTAGCAGGAGTCGTAAGGATTATTATACATTTAGGTACGATAGTCGGTTTCGAAGAACCGTAGACAAGTTTGACCACTATTTTTTTCTGCGATGCCTTGTGTGGTCAAACGAGAGAGAAGACGCAAGAGGTTAATGCAACGTTTCCTGAAACATGAGGTAATCTCCGATTTGTAACCGACGTTTCTGTATTCGTGCACGACCGGACAACGCCCGCGCTTCCAGTCGCTTTTCATCACTCTACTCGTCAAAAACGACGACATCCGCAAGAATATAAACGGATTGTATAACTTAGTGGGTCTGCGGACCAGGTGCTTAACAGGAATTCGAATGCGTATTTCAAATTTCGAGTAAGCATATAAACTTCATTATGTTCAGTAATTAAGGGTCATGTCTAATGACATGATACTCGAAATATTTCGGGGCCTCTGATGGGAAATTGATAAGCTCCGATTTATGTAAATTACAAAATACTTCAATCTTAGGATCTCCAAACCTCCAATACTCCAGAGTTAAAAACATTCAAATCCCGAAATTCGTAAAGCAAAAATTTTCCAAGTCACAAAATTCATGAATTAAAAATTTACCAAGTTCCTGAGTCAAATCCCCAAGTCATATGTTCATATGTAGAACAGTAGGTACTCCAATATGATTTACAAGTTTGAACCTCATTCTCAAATTTGAACCTCGTCCACTGAAAATATGAGCGACCACCAGTAGTTTGCGTCGGAAGAATTTCTTCGAACGTAATCGCAGGTTCGTTGACAAAGCTGCGAGAGATTTTATTCTGGACGTCGCGACGTTGGGCCTCCCCAACTTCTGCGGAGAGAATACGTGGAGGAGAAACGGGAGACAACGGAAATAAAAGTGGCGGAGGAAGAAGACGACAGCTAAGTTGGCTAACTTGTTGGTTAGTCTGTCACGTTTTCACGCAGTAAGCACACGCTGCACGTGCGCGTGCGGGAGTTCCAATTGCGTACCTACACGAGTCCATTGGATTATGCAACTGATGAGCTAGCATTCAATGTAGCGTTACGGAGAGACAAGATAGGGACGCCAAGGAAAAAATTACCTTGGTGCATTATACAGTAATCCCCGTTTAATAGACGCCCGAGACTGCGTCGCGACTATTAACCAGGGAGCTGTTCTACGAATTTTTATTTTGTCCGAGGAATTTTTAAGAATATAGTGTCTCAGTTCTCTTCTGTAAAACTTTTTAGCATATTCTATGAGAAAAATTCAGAAGAAAATGTAATGTAGCTTGTACATATTCGTAGAACGTGTTGGTGCAGTTGTACAGACAACACTAGGATGCTACATGTGATATCGAACAACATAATAGTACATTGTTAATTCATATTTCTGTTACAACCTTTTAGTAGATTCTAGGTTAGTTCTAGTTATATAACCTATAGTTTGCATAATATTATTTTAATTATTATATGTCAAATGTTATACGAATGTAGTATACATTCACAGTATATATTGCTAAAGTTATACAAACCCAGGCACACCCTATAAGTGATATCAAAAAACAGAACATTGCCATTTAATATGTTTGTTATAACCTCTTAATAATGTATTCGAGAGTTTGTACATTACTTTATTATAAATATTGTACATCAAGTGTTACACAAACATAGTTTGTACCAACAGACTGTACGAATAAAAATAAGATAAAAATATGTATATAAATATAGGTTTCAAACAGTAATGAAAAATGAAAAGTATCCGAAACCTTGGTCCACTTAGAAAATGACGCCAAGTAACGATGTTGTTATGGTGCATGTCATTTGGAATGGCGGTACTGCAATTTATCTTCGCTGCATAAAATTGGGAAGACGAGTGGATAATAAAATTATTTTCTATCGTGGTCTAATCAGGCACAATCACGGCACAGGAACAAACATCTTAGGTAAAGATCGATTCCGAGTGGTAAAATTGAGTGCAGTAGTCACAGGTGTAGCTTCCGCAGTGATAATCGGCACATGCACGGTGTAGCCACATTTCACGTACGAAACACTGCGTTCGCTCTTCTCTTCTTTCGACGTTAGCTGTTATCCGTGAAACGAAAGCATCGGCACGCTTTGGAATATTCGAAATTACATGAATCTTCGGTATTCCGAATTAGCGACGCGGCATTGAAACCTAAAATTTCCTGTCGCGCTTTGTATTCTCGACGCGGTTGCAAAATTGTCACGAAACTGTAGAATTAATATGCGGATGGGTAGATTCAATGATTTACTCTGAAACGTTGACGTGTTTTAATTGTGATCGCAACGATTGAATAACTGCTGAGACTCCTGCAAATTGACATTTTAGTCCTCTGTAGGTGAAGTCGGAAAGGTCACAATTACGGTTCGTCCACAAATTTCATTGATTAATTATTTGGAGCTACTATTTGCAGTGTTACGAATTGGGTGAGGTTAACAGGTGTCTAGATACTGCGGTGTTCTGAATTAGTAATAGTGGTGCAAATATACTCACTCTATTTGAATAAAGAACCTTCTGATTTCTTTCTAAAATGAATTTGAAGATTTCAGAATCTACCTTAAAAAATTTAGGATAATACGTTATTCGTCATTGTCATTTACTTGATTACAAATTAGATATTCCTAGGTTCTTTGATGTTCCAAATTATCGCCAGTATTTCAAAGAGACCCCCCTCCCTTTAATCTAATAACAAAGGTAAACTTTATTCCACTTTGCTCCATTTAGCATCAGTGCGAAAAATTTGAGAAACACTGTCACACACATCGTGATCCGCAGAAATCGTGCGGTTAATTTTTCCAGGTATTCCGGTATAATTTACTAATGCACATTTCTCACGTATCCACCTCCAGTTTCTTCCGTCTGTTATATAGCACTCGTTGGTATACTTATGTAAATAGATGAACGGGCGCGTGGTTATCACACGAAAGCCGATGTAAGCACACACACATACACGTCAGCGAACAGAATAGATAAGAATTTTTTATCTTGCCTTCCGTCTTCGAAGCCATCATTCTCTTTTGCTACAGTGACGCCAATGCACTTTGCCATTTTCTCGACGACTGAATTTCCAGATGGTCGAGCTTTCGTTACTGTTTTCCTCTTTTTCCCCTTTCTTTTTTATTCGGCGTTTGAAGTCCCTCTAAACGTTGTAATCAGTCAATTTCCTCGGCGTCAAAGCGCTTCGTTCAGACAGGTTTTTCCCTGTTTAGTATCAACGTTAAATACTTGTCAGCTGCTTTAATCGTTCCTTTCAATCTATACGATTCGATCGATCTGTTGGATTGCTGGATTAATTAAAGTTCGTTAGGGACATGGACATGTGGGAGTAGAAGGATTTGGGGATATGTGGATTTCAGGGATGTTAGAGTTTGAGGATATAGAGATTTGGAGATGTAGGGATTTGAGGATACGGGGGTTTGGGGTATTGGGATTTGGGAATATGGAGATTTGGGGTATTGAGAATTGGGATATAGGAATATGGGATATAGGAATTTGGGGATATTGAGACTTGGGGTAGTGGGATTTGGGACATAGGAATTTGGGGTACTGGAATTTGGGAATATAGAGATTCGGGGTACTGCCATTTGGGACATAGGAATTTGGGGATGCAGAGCTGTGGGATATAGGAATTTGGAGATGTAGGACTTGGGGGATATTGAGATTTGGGGTATTGGGATTTGGGACATAGGAATTTGGGGTACTGGAATTTAGGATATAGGAATTTGAGAATATAGAGATTTGGAGTATTGAGAATTGGGACATAGGAATATGGGATATAGGAATTTGGGGATGCAGAGATGTGGGACATAGGACTTGAGGGATATTGAGATTTGAGGTATTAGGATTTGGAACATATGAATTTGGGATATAGGAGTTTGGGAATGCAGAGATATGGGGTATAGGGATTTCGACATATAGGAATTTAGAGACATAAGAATTTGAGATATAGGGACTTATGGATACAGGGATTTGGAGATGTAGAGATTCGGGGAAGTAAGGTTTGGGGAATATAGGAATCTGAGAACAGAAATTTAGGAATATAGAAATTTAAGGATATAGTCACCTAGAATCATGGGAACCTATTGATCTAGAGATCTAGGAATGTAAAGATCTAGGAACGTAGAAAGCTTGCTTTGAATGTGAAGATCTAGGAAAACAAATTTTCCCTCATTCTAAAATTCGGAAAGAATATAACATCATTAATTACTGAAAAGAACGATGATGCCCTGGGAAAAAGTATATTATACTTTTTTGTGTCCGTTTCCATATATTGCATAAAACACATTAACTCACTATGAATCATTTCTCTGTACAATCTAAGGCAAATCCTCTTTCCGAAGTTACAGAACGCTTTCAATGTACGACACTAATCAGTTGACCACATTATACGAGATAATATATGAAGATGATATATTTTTTTACTCGCGTTTGATAGAAATTGTTACGTATTTAAGATAATACAAATTTTATCGTTCACTGTCGTTATAACGTCGTTTATTCGTAACTGATAATTTTTTAGTCGTCAAACGATGCTATCGAACATTTCAGATTTCACGAAATACAGAGAACTTTTAATGTTTACGGGGAATTACTTGACTGCACTTGACTTTATCGATCGAAGATTGATATTTCCCTTCTGTTCAAAGATTTACGCAATATTATTTGTCGGTACATCCGTTTATTCGTCAGATTTGATCGGTGAAAATTACAAACAGGATATATGCATTTGCAACGATAAGAAAAAGCAAGAAACTTAAAACGTACAGTAGACTCTCGATATATTGCCACGTGTAGGATTCTCGGAGCACTATATTTCTGTGATAGTGGAATTAATTTGGGACATTTTAGAGAGAATCTAGAGGAATCTGAAGAAATAAGGGAATTGATAATCTTGATATAATTTTTGGGTGTTTAGGGAAGTCTAGAGATTTCTGTTGTATCCTAGGGAAACTGTAAGGAAACAAAGAAACTGTAAGGGAATGGGAGTTCTATGGAACCTAGGGGAATACTAGGAAGTCTCGTAGTGATAAAGGGAACCGTATAGTGAGGGAACTGTATAGTTCCTAGGGAAACTCTAGAGAATTTCTAAGAAAATTCTAGAAGATATCTAAGAAAATTATACGGAAAGATTAAAGGAATTTTAAAGAGATTCTAAGGAAACTCTAAAGGAAATTCTAGAAAAATTCTAGGAAAATCCTAAGGAAATTCTAGGGAAAATCTAGAAAGATTGTACGGTCTCAGAAAATTAATTTTACTTATTCAAATTTATTATAAGGAAACAGTAAAGAATTTCCAAGTGAAATATTCAGGGGAATTCCAGTGACATATTCATAATATTATAATGAATTTCCCAATGAGATCTGGGAAAGTCCCAGGTGAATCGCCGAAAAATCCCCCGAAATTCTAGGGAATTTCTCACCTAGCTATCTGAAATTTAACGAGAACCCAACAGAATTACAAAGAAAATTTCCATAAATGCATAAAATTGCATAAAATTTCCATGGAAATCTAGGGAAATCCTTGAGAGATTTGTAAGAAAGTTGCAAAGAAATTTTAAGGTTCTAGGGAAGTTCTAGAAAAATTAGACTATGACAGAATTCTAGGATGTCTAAGCAAAGTCTGGAATCTGGGGAATCCCAAGTAACTTCTAAGAAAATGTTGAAGCCACGATTCTAGAGCATTTCTACGGAATTTAGGGAAAATCCCTAGAAATCCCTAGAAAATCCGAAAACCAAAGAAATCTAAATAATCAGAGGAATATCAAGAAATCGTAAATTGAAAAATTTGAAAATTGTCTACTGCAAAATTTTAATAATTGTAGTTCGGAAATTTTTTGATTCGAGAATCTGAAATTTCTAAATTATCATCTGCACGCTTCTGCGAAGTTTTCGTAGCTTCCCTAAAATCTGTCTCCCTTTCTTCTCGCTAACTGTGAAATTCTCTCTCCTTCCCCCCACTCGTACTTCCCCCTCCCCTCCCTTTCACTCTCCCTCTCCCCGTTTCTCTCCTTCTCTCTCTTTCTCTCGCGCATTTCGGCGCAATCGTAGTTCTCTCTCCCTCTCCGATTTGTCGGAGCCCGCGAGTTGACTCGACTTGGCTCGACAGTCGCGTTTCAACTCTCGTGTGGGAAGTGTCAGTCGCGCGATTAGCGCCGCTACTCGTACACGAGAACATCTCTTTTTTTATCGCAACGGTCTTCTTTCCACCTCGATATATCGCCGATCACGGTGCCGCGAAGTGTCTCCGCTCGAAACCGCGTGTGCAACGGGAAGAGAGGTTCGCTACGTTGATACGTCTGGCGCGTTTCGTAAGGTGATCGGAGTTTTTCGAATCGAAGTCTGACGAAACACAAGCCAGTGAAAACGTAAACAAGTCGCGCTCGTGCATCACGACATGCACGTCATGTGTGCCCGTACGTGAACGGCGGAATCTGTCGCAACGGATCCATTCGTGTTCGCGAAATTAAACGATCGCTCGATTAATCGAGGAGGGAAGATCGCCTCGAACGATGAAGCACTGAAACCTTGAAACCGTCCGAGCGGGAAGTTTGCGGTGGAAGCGGTATCAGCTGTTTCCTTCGACCAACGGCGGTGCAACATCGCAGAAGAGATTTTGAAACGATGCTGTAGACGATATAATAATTCAGCGAAGTGGACAGCAACAAATAACGGTCGTTCACCTAACGCAGCACACGAGAGCCAGCCTCTGCGTCGTTGAACCAGCGGTGTTAACAATTAGTGCCACGTATTGGAACGATCGGTTCGATCGGTCGTTGAACATCCTTTACGATTAACGACACGCGAAATGGGCCGCGTGAAATCGGACGCGTTACGATTGGCCTTTTTCGTTGCGGTGATATAGAGAGCGTGGTTCGATACGGGGTAACAGGTGCAGCGGACGGGAAGCTGGCTGGCGCGAGGAAATTTACACAGTTGGGCGCGAACGCGTTGACGTGTTGAATGTCGAGGCGTTGTAGTTGCAGTTATATTCGGTTCGCGAGTTTAATCGTCTGCTGGTGATACTTTCGGTGAATATTTGTTGAGACTCGTTCGGAGTGTGGATTCGGTGCGGGTAGGTACGATGCTGTCTCGATATATGGCACTGGAGCGGGCAGGTCGTGATATCGGAGGATGGGCAGAATTCAATTTGTATCCGGAAATTTGATATTTCAAGTTTTAATATCGAAGAATTTCGAAGCTTCCGAATATTAATATCAGGCATTAGAAAATTTGAAAACTTGACATTTTAAATTTTAATGTTAGAAAAGTTGGAAATTCGACATTTCAGGTTTTAACATTAGAATATTTGATACTTCTGTATTTGACAATTTCACTACTAAATCCCTAGATTTGAAGATATACTCATAAATCTCTAAATTAAGAAATTTGGAATATTTGATATTTGAAAGTCCCTAGATTTAAAAATTGGATGTTTCCAGATTTTTAGACTTGAAAATATATCCCTGCGTTTGAAAATTTAACAAATTTCCGAGGTTCGCGAGTTCCTTTTGTGAATTTATTACTACTACTAATTTATATGACTAATTTTATATATTAAAATATTTCAAAATTTCAAAATTTGTCACTTCTAAGTCCCTAACTCTTGAAAATTTCTCATTTCGAAATCTTCTTTTCATATTGTCCATTAACAAATTGCCACATTAAAAATTTGTTAATTTCATAATTGAAAATTTCGCACTTCTACATTCACAAATTCAGTTTCTCCTAGTCATAAATTTGATAATTTGTCATTTAAAAATTCCAAATTTATATATTTTTCATTTCGAAATCCTGATCTTTAAAATATCTAATTATTTCAATATTTCAAAATTTGTCATTTCAGCATCCCTTTAAAAACTCTCTGCACCAAAATCTCCAAATTCGTCTAATCATCTTTCCAATTACAGAAACTTCCATCTCTCAAACTTTCAAACTACCTGAAATCGTAATCATTCCTCCGTGCAATTTGCTTAAAAGTGTTCCATAACGATCGCACCTCGTCAAAAACAAAGTTAAACAAGTTTATTCTGTTGAGTGGCACGTGGGTGCGTATCGATACGAATTTACCTCCTTTCCAATTACAAAAACTTCCATTCTCCAGACTTCCAATCTGCCCAAAATCGTGGTCATCCCCCATGCAATCCGCCTAAAAGTGTGCCACCTATCGCACCTCGTCAAAAAAAGGAAGTAAAAAAGTGTAAAAGAAGCGTATTCTGTTGACGTAGAGTGGACGTGGGTGCGTATCAATACGAGTTTACCCCCTTTCCAAGTACAAAAACTTCCATCTTCCAAAATTCCCATTTGTTCAAACTCGTGATGATTCTCCTATCTAACGTGTCATACGTAGTGTGCCATATATCATGACCGCACCTCGTTAAAAAAAAGGAATAGAAAAAATAAAGGTTTATTCTGTTGACGTAGAGTGGACGTGGGTGCGTATTAGTTTACCCCTTTTCCAAGTACAAAAACTGCCATCTTCCAAAATTCCAATTTGTTCAAATTCGTGATCATTCTCCCATATGATCCATCTAACGTGCCATATATCGTGACCGCACCTCGTTAAAAAAAGGAATAGAAAAAATAAAGGTTTATTCTGTTGACGTAGAGTGGACGTGGGTGCGTATTAGTTTACCCCTTTTCCAAGTACAAAAACTGCCATCTTCCAAAATTCCAATTTGTTCAAATTCGTGATCATTCTCCCATATGATCCATCTAACGTGCCATATATCGTGACCGCACCTCGTTAAAAAAAAGGAATAGAAAAAATAAAGGTTTATTCTGTTGACGTAGAGTGGACGTGGGTGCGTATTAGTTTACCCCTTTTCCAAGTACAAAAACTGCCATCTTCCAAAATTCCAATTTGTTCAAATTCGTGATCATTCTCCCATATGATCCATCTAACGTGCCATATATCGTGACCGCACCTCGTTAAAAAAAGGAATAGAAAAAATAAAGGTTTATTCTGTTGACGTAGAGTGGACGTGGGTGCGTATTAGTTTACCCCTTTTCCAAGTACAAAAACTGCCATCTTCCAAAATTCCAATTTGTTCAAATTCGTGATCATTCTCCCATATGATCCATCTAACGTGCCATATATCGTGACCGCACCTCGTTAAAAAAAAGGAATAGAAAAAATAAGAGTTTATTCTGTTGACGTAGAGCGGCACGTGGGTGCGTATCAATACAAATTTGCCCCGAAAGGTCGGTTCGTTACGTGGGAGCGATTACGCGAGGCGAGTAGCGGCGAGTTCAGTCATCGTACGAATTCCAGCGCGGCGGAAGTGACGATACGAGCCGCTTCCTCGAACTTGTGTCGGTGAAACACGCGTGGGGCGTGTGTGGTACGCGTGTGTTCGCTACGTCCGGACGTTTACTGGTCCGTTCAGATGCTCTGAGCAGCGCAAAAGAAGAAGGAGGGTAACGGTGACCGATAGAGAAAGTGTATCGAGGAAAAGAAGGACGATGCAGTCGCGGCCAAGTATCGCGATCCGGTGTTATTGCAGGCGGACGAGCGTGCGACGTCCTGCGAGACGCACGCTCGGTCCTTGAAGGACAACCGCGTTTTTCGTCTCCGGAGGATGGATTGCTCTCGAAGGAACGAGTTGCACCAGAGACGAGCAGCGGTTGGTTCTTACATGACGACCACGCTGTCTTACGAACCTGATTGTCTCACTTGGTCGAGGCGCCTCGCCACGCTCAGCGCACGATTATGCAGCTGAAGAAAGCGATGCTTAAGATATTCGATCAATGTGAGTTCTCCTTTTTCTTTCTTTGCTTCAGTTAATTAGTTTGTTATTACCCTTTGCACTCGGACATTTTTAAACCGATGTCGAGTTGACGCATGAGAAGGCTGACCAAGGTAGAGGAGCACATATCGAAATTGTTATTGTAGTATTATATCCCTATTTTTCCGAATTCTTATATCCCTGAGTTTTCATATTCTTGAGTTCCCTATTTCCAAATTTCTATATCCTTGAATATTTCTAAATACCTATATTTCCGAATCCTTAGATCTGTGAGTCGCTCCATTCCCAAATTCTTGCATACCCAAATCTCGATAGCCCCAAATCGCTATATCTTCAAATTCCTACAACCCCAAATCGGTACGTCTCCAAATCGCTACGTCCTCAAGTCGCTATATCCCCAAATCACTATGTTCCCAAATCGCTATATTCCCAAATTCCGACATCCCCAAGTCGGTACGTCCCAAAATCGCTACGTCCACAAATCGCTACATCTCCAAGTCGGTACGTCCCAAAATCGCTACGTCCACAAATCGCTACATCCCCAAGTCGCTACGTCCCCAAGTTGCTACATCCCCAAATCATTACGTCCTCAAATTGCTACGTCCCCAAATTCCTACATCACCAAATTGTCATGTCCCCAAATCGCTACGTCCCCAAATCACTATATCCCCAAATCGGTACGTCCCCCAATCAATACATCCCTCAATCGCTATATTCCCAAATTCCTTCATCCCCAAATCGGTACGTCCTCAGATCGCTACATCCCCAAATTCCTACATCCCCAAATTGCTACGTCCCCAAATCACTACAACTCTATGGCTTGTGGTCGATCATGCGCCAATTCATGGGTTGACATCTGTACGTTTTAAAACCGTGTCTTTTACACAACTGTATGAGTGTCTTGAATCTTAAACTATTAGATTTATTCAACATAAATTGTCTTAAAAAATTATCGAGTAAATTTTCTCTAACGTCGGAAGCTCAAGAGGATGCAGCTATACTCCTTAAGTTATTTATTTCAACTGCAGTATCGAAAGGGTTAATTATGAGAAAGAAGGGTCTTCTGTTCTACAAATAAAGGATCTAGTCATTGATTTTTCCTACATTGTGGGACAGTTATGAAAAATACTGTAATGGACTGTAATTTGTAAATTAATTAATTGCAAGGAGACTTACCTATTGGATAGGTAGTCTAACATGGGTATCTTGTATTTATTATTCTATAGTAGAGTATATGGTACCTTATGGATTGTCATATTTTACCTAATAACACATTGTAATTCATAAATAAATGAATATTTATACAAACGTCAATGTCCGTGAAATATATTATAGATACTGAAACAAGACTAGAAATGAAATTGGATGGGTCGTTAAGAGATTACGAAATTGTTCAATTTCCCGCTATTTAGCATATATATTATTCTCCTTATTTAGCATATTTCATATCGGCACCTTTGTTGTAATACCACGTGTTCAGACAAAAATAAAATATTTCCTGAGGACGAGTAAAATCGATTACAATTTCCGTCTACTTTTGTATTTTATATTTTTATCGTTTGCATAACGTATTACGCGTAACATATTGCATAAAGTTCAAGATAGCTATGCAAAATAATGAACGAAATTGCAATAATTAGTTCCTCCTGGCCTTCTACAAAATTTAATTTCTTTCACGCGGTGGTAAAATAAAAATATCGATATACATTCTTTTAAAAAAAAATAAATGTATATTTTTTTTAACTATGCAGTACACAGCAAAATTATATATTAATATAATTTATAATATTAGTATATGCACATTTTTAATTTCATACGTTTTCAAGCGTAAAATTTATTTTTAACGACAAACCAAACTCTGATTTGAGACAAAATAAAATCTTTCACTCGTGTCAGATAGAGCTTTGTAAATTTTTAATTTTATTGTAAATAAAGCGATAAAAATCACGTTAAAAGCGATGGAAGACGTTGGAAGGGGAATAATCAGACTTTCGATATGTCTTACTACGCACGTTCATTTTCACTGTGATAGCGAACGTTTACGCTTTAATGGTCTGATGACGCCATTTTGGAGTGAAAAGATTAGCTAGTTCGGCAACTAAATTCGAATATATCGAAATATTAAGAAACTTATAAATAACGGACTATATCATCGAAAACTTATTTTAAACTAGTTAAATTTCTTACATTGAAATAGTAATTTTGTTAGGGTTGCAACTTATATTCAATAAAACTGAAAATTTCATATATAATGGTAATTTTAAAAAAATCATCCCTGACTAATGCTAATAATTTGTATTTGTTAAATTAAATAGTTTATTGAGAACATTAAACAATAATTCTGTAAGTAGTTGTCAATTTAATACAATTGACAGTTAAGTAATTTGGAAATTACTAACAGTTCTAGATTGCGACAGTGAAAATGACGTACGTGTATCTAGTTTTCGAGATGAGTGAAAAGAAAAGGAAAAATAAGAAAAACGTTAAACGCAGTTGTTTCCGTAATCTCAGACACAACAACAAAGCACTACGACAGTGATGTCATCGACAGTCCGATATCAGTTTTAATGCGTTTTTATCTATGTTCCGCCATGTTTTCATTGTTCGAAGCAGTGAAACGATCATTCATGAATGAAACGTATTTGAACGTATACGTGCATGTGTTCTTATTCGTTATAAATTGCTTCCTTGATCATAATATGGAGGATGTATCGAACGATGGTTCATATTTATCATTGTCTAGGGAGAAGCTGATAAATATTACATATTCTCTTATTCTTTTTGTTGATGGAACTATTATTTAATGTGCGAGGTGTGGTAGTAAAATAATTCAAATCGAAAATTAAAAAGTTCAAGTGTTGCAGCTAGAAATTTGGATATTTAAATATTTTAGAATTAGAAGTTTCTTGCAGTATATTTAAAATACCATTAATTAGGACGCCGAAATATCTGAACACCAGTAGGTGTTCGTAGTGGTAACTCTCACTCAGTTCGTAGCACCGTAACAGTACCAAATAATTAATCAATGAAATTTGTAGACGAACCGTAATTCTAACCTTTCCGACTTCACCTACAGAGGACTAAAATGTCAATTTGTAGGAGTCTCAGCAGTTATTCAATCGTTGCGATCACAATTAAAACACGTCAACGTTTCAGAGTAAATCATTGAATCTACCCATCCGCATATTAATTCTACAGTTTCGTGACAATTTTGCAACCGCGTCGAGAATACAAAGCGCGACAGGAAATTTTAGGTTTCAATGCCGCGTGGCTAATTCGGAATACCGAAGATTCATGTAATTTCGAATATTCCAAAGCGTGCCGATGCTTTCGTTTCGCGGATAACAGCTAACGTCGAAAGAAGAGAAGAGCGAACGCAGTATTTCGTACGTGAAATGTGGCTACACCGTGCATGTGTCGATTATCACTGCGGAAGCTACACCTGTGACTACTGCACTCAATTTTACCACTCGGAATCGATATTTATCTAAGATGTTTGTTCGTGTGCCGTGATTGCGCCTGATTAGACCACGATAGAAAATATTTTTATTATCCACTCGTCTTCCCAATTTTATCCAGCGAAGATAAATTGCAGTACCGCCATTCTCAATGACTGCACCATAACAAAATCGTTACTTGCCGCCATTTTCCAAGTGGACCAAGGTTTCGGATACCTTTCATTTTTCATTATCACCGAGCGGAAACTTCATTAATTTCACGGTGATATACATCTTTACATGCTCCTATTTATTACCGTAATTTTTTATACGTCTCAGCATATTCCAAATATTCTGCAGTTGCTATCAAAAACTTTCTGCACCTATGTACTGCATATGAACAATGCAGATGTGGGAAAGATTTTCTAACTCGAGTTGTCTAGGTCGGCAGAAAAGTCGGCAAGTTTTATTTTTATCTTTCTCTTCTTATCGGAAGTAGCAGATATTTGAAATACGTTACACTTGCTGTAGATAGAACATATGGCTGTTTTCACTGCGGCGGTAGAACCAGTTAATCGAAGTTTCGTTGTGTATTACTAGAGACATGAATTTCTAGTGGCTCAGTAGAACATGTTTCGCGGAATCATTCATTTCGAACGTACACGAAACTTTTCCATCGCGACAGACGACGCCACGTCTGACACTGACGACGTTGCTTTCTTTTTCTACTAGAAACCTTGTTGGCTGTTCCTCTACGAAGCGGATCTGATTTATTACCCGTACGATTGCACCGTACTATTGATAACGGTGCTGTGACAACTACGTCGCATGGTACACGTTCTTTCGCCTTATTTTTATTTCTTTCGTTTCATCGTGTATTCCTTTTGACGGTGCGTTCATAAAGTACGCATCATTATGATTAAAATTTACGACGTACGTTACAGTGTATCTGTACACGAGCGTTAATTAAGATTATCACTGTGCTTTTTTTGATATCACGTTTTGAACGTGTTTTCTGTTATTTCGTTTGCTAGACATTGCTGACGTTATTTCATTTTCTATGCTTTCATTATTTACGAATGAAACTTTCCTAAATTCATCAGTTATCTTTGTACTCAAATTTCCTATTCTATTTCTAAATTATGAAATTTGTAATTTTTCAAATTTAGAAATTAGGAAACTCTCACTATTCCCATGTATTTTTTACTATCTCAATGTTCAAATTTTCAGATCCCCAAATTCTCAATTTCTTAAACCTCTAAATTCCCAATTTCCCAATTTCCCAATTTCCCCATTTCCGGATTCCCAAATTCCCCAATTCTCTAATTCTCCAATTACCAAATTTGCAAGTTCCCAAATTCCTAAAATCCCAAAATTCCAAACTCGAAATTCCCAAATACCCAAAATCCCCAATTCCTCAATTCCCCAGTTTTCCAATTTCCCAATTCCCAATTCCCCCATTTCTCAATTCCCCATTTCCCCAATTTCCCCAGTCCCCATTTCCTAATTCTCCAATTCCCGAATTTCCAAAATTACAAATTCGAAATTCCCAAATTCCCAAAATTCCGAAATTCCCTAGTTTCCCAATGTTCAAATTCTTCCACTCTTAAATTCCCCAATTCTCCCCAAATTCCCTAAATTCTCACCTCTACACATCACCAAACAAAAAATGTCCAAAAACCAAAATTTCGCCAAAATTCCGAATCAGTCATCGATCAGTTAAATTTTTTAATTAGTTCGATCGATGAACACGTGCAGTTAGAAGAGGCAACGTAATCGTTAAAGATCGATTCAATCAGCCGATGAAACTTATCGATTAAAAATATTAATCGTTGATCTCTAAATTTTTAATTAAAATTTGAATGAAATCATACTTGATGCGTGCTTCATAAATTACATACGTACGAATTATTTTCATTGTTTCGTTAATTAAAACGATTAATCGTTAATTCATTAAAATTAAATATGCGATGAGGAAAAAGCAAAAATATATCTTAGTAGTAAAACTTTTATTATAACATACACACATATTTATTATTTACACATATTTATCTACAAAAGTTTTTTATTATCTCATGTTTGTTTCGAGTAATATCATTTTTCGAAATTAACATCGAATAATTTATGCAAGTAATTTATATTGTGACAGAGTAATAACCTAAACAAACACGTTCGAATTTTAATAGTTAATTGTATATTAAACCGATGATTGAATAACTAATCGTTAATTCAACCGTCAATTAATTATTTACTTTCATCGTTATCTGCGATAATACATCTGTTTGAAAACGACGTGAACATTAATTACGATTGTTAATTAAACATTTCAATTAGTATGCAGATATCGTGCGGTGAATTCGTGTATTAAACGCGGTTTATGAATGGTAATTCTTGTTTTCTTGATTGTAGCTTGGAAACCTACGTGAAAAGAAACATTATCTTGAAGAAAGGTAAACATATCGTAAGTGGAAAAATTCGTCTGCAGTTTTACCAAGCTTGTTGTTGAATCATATCATATTTGTTACGTAGCATTTAAGAAGTGGACAAAAACTTGAATATCTTATGCGAATTGGAAATGATTTTTGTAATTGGAATCTTTGGAATCCGGGAGTTTTGATATTTTGGAATTAAAAAATTTTTAAATCTTAAAATTGACAAGTATAAAAATCTGAAAATTGAAAAATTACAAAATTTGATAATTTACAAATTGAGAAATTTAAATATATAACAATCTCACCATCTGAAAATTGAAAAATGAGAGGTCTGAAAATTCAGAAATTTAAAAATCTGAAAATCAAAAAATCTAACAATCTAACAATCTAAAAATCTAAAAATTGAAAATTTGAAAATTTGACATCTAAATACTTAAAAACAGACAAATTTGCACCATCTGAAAAATTTGAAAGTGTGCACCATCTGAAAATTTTCCCAAATTACCAATCCAATTTCCCTATATTGCCACTTTCCCTAAAAGGTGCAATTTTCCTATGAAAGACCTGAGATGCCACAAGTAACCATTTCCCAATATGCCTACTGAATCCACCTTCCACAGAAATTCTGGTGACAGCACCTATATCCCTGCTCTATATGTGACCATTTCTTTGTCCGAATGCGTGCAACAAACGTGCTCACAATATAACGCGTTTCTCTGCCGAAAGGCGCGTGCACACGCGTGATGTCGTATGTATCTGCATGCGTGCGTAACGTGATTCCTTCATAGATGGCATGGGCCCCATTAGTAGCCCCCAGGTCGTAATAGCGTAATAGCTCGACAGATTACCAGAAGGTATCGTAAAAATCCATATTCCCTTCGCGATAACTCGTTCCCCCTATTCGTGTCACTAGAATCATCTCTCCGGTGCACGTACAGGGTGTTTTCGTTATGGTGGTGCAACCAAAACAGAATCCACGCGAAAAATAATACAATATATAACAAAATTTATTATATGTTATTATAAGTCATTCTTATAGATATAAATAATATTCTAGATATAAATAACTGTGAATTATAAATTCTTGATATTTCAAATTCTTCACAACGTTGTTATGTGCTAATATAACAAATCTGTACCGAGGGTGGCTCGGGAAGTTTTCTTTCTTTTCGCCCTCACCCCTTAAAAAGTTACTACATGTAAAAAAGAATCCCCTCGGAGTTTATGCCGAGAAATTTCAATTGAAGTCTTCCAAAGCAATTTAAAAGTTTACGAAATAAAATTAAAAATATAATTTTTTAACCATTTTTCTGTTTATTTAAAACTATTTATTTAATAGTTATCTTCTATATTTATAGGTTTTCTATCTTAACTTATAGGTATTCTATCGAATTTATAATTTAAATATACTTTTATGCATTTAATTCAAGTCCCACAGTTTTCTTCTGCCAAATAATTTTTATTACACGATGGATATTCTTTTCGGTATCTACTGCTTGTAATAAATACAGCAACTGATCCTCGTTTTTAGTTAAACGTTTATTAAATTCTTCTATCGATGCTCTGCCGTATCATTAACTTGCAAACTTTTCAATTTTTGACAATTATAACTTTTGTTTGAAATGCATAAATGAGGATGTACATCGAGGAAATCATGTGGTAATTCGAACTGTTCAAATGAAGTTATGGATTTTTTGTCAGAAAGTCATTGAGATCTTTTGTAGACAATGAACGAATATTGTTTGGCAGCAATATCGAAACTTTGAACAATCATCGAATAAGTTCGCTATTTTCAAACACTATTCCTAACCTTACTTATTTATCGATTCCTCAACTATGTAAACATGGTTAAATCAGCTGATCGACATTGCTGAGATACTTAATACCAACATCTAATTTTGTGTAATTTTATCGTAATATCTGTAATCGCTTAAATTGAAGTTACAAGTCGATATGATAAAAATCAATACACATTCCGATAGAAAATTGGGCGACTAGATTTAAATTTTTGCGCTGAAACTTTGAGAAGAGTCCTTTACACCACATAACAAATTTTTAGAGGGTGAGAGAAAGTATTTGATCTACCTAAGATCACTCTAATGGCACCTGCACTCCAGTTAAAAACAAAACTAAATTTAAAATAAAATTAAAGATAGTCAAATTTTCTTTAATTTAAAAACTAATAAATGTTACTAAATAAATCGAGTCATATCCACTAAAGTTTGTTATCAGTCGTCCGTAACGTTATTGATGTAGGTACTAATGTACGATGCGATGAATTTAGTGAACGATAAGAACACACATAAGTTACCATATGTGTTATGAATAATAAAGATAAACACGTTTCAGTGATATTAGTAATTACATTTACTGATACGCGATATTTGCTGACTGTAGAGTTAACAAACAACTTGTTGATTTTATCATTTTCTACGTTGCGAGCAGACTTTTTTACGAGAGTTCATTTTCTTGAAAATATAGTTGTGTAAAAAACAATTTTTTCTTGTACATTCATCTTGTTTTCGGTCGCATTACCGTTTCGGAAACTCCCTGTACACGTACAGATTTCGTAGCTGACAAACTTTATGAGCGGGCTCGTTGACACGACGAATTGTTCGATAATTGGCATTCAAAATTCGTTGAATGAACTCGCTGACAAACTGAGTCATTGTCCATATTTATAACATCAAGTTAATTTTCCTTTGGGTAGTTTAATTCCGTGATTAGATTTGGATAGTCGTGGGAGAAATGTTGCAATTATTTGCAATTTTTCTGCTCGATTCAGGTTAGGTTTATGTTAGATATATGTTAGACCGGGTTAATCCTAGGTTAGGTCGGATTAACCCTAGTTGGGTCGATCTGGTATATGTTCAGCATATGTTAGGCATAGATTAGGTAAGGTTAGAATTGGTTAGGTCGGGTTAAGTCTAAGTTATGTCAATGCTAGGTTTAGTTTATGTCGAGTTAGTATAGGTTAGGCATATGTTAGGTCTGGTTAGGCCTAAGTTAGCTCTACTTAACCTTATTTGGATCGGGTTAGGTATATGTTGAATATATGTTAGGTATAGGTTAGGTGAGGTTAAGATGTGTTAGGTCGGGTTAGGTCTAAGTTATGTCAATGCTAGGTTTAGTTTATGTCGAGTTAGTATAGGTTAGGTATATGTTAGGTCTGGTTAGGCCTAGTTAGGTTGACTTAACCTTATTTGGATCGGGTTAGGTATATGTTGAATATATGTTAGGTATAAGTTAAGAGAAGTTAAGATGTGTTAGGTCGGGTTAGGTCTAAGTTCTGTCGATGTTAGGTGTAGTTTATGTCGAGTTAGTATAGGTTAGGCATATGTTAGGTCTGGTTAGGCCTAATTAGGTTGACTTAACCTTATTTGGATCGGGTTAGGTATATGTTGAACATATGTTAGGTATAAGTTAAGAGAAGTTAAGATGTGTTAGGTCGGGTTAGGTCTAAGTTCTGTCGATGTTAGGTGTAGTTTATGTCGAGTTAGTATAGGTTAGGTATATGTTAGGTCTGTTTAGGCCTAATTAGGTTGACTTAACCTTATTTGGATCGGGTTAGGTATATGTTGAATATATGTTAGGTATAGGTTAGGTGAGGTTAAGATGTGTTAGGTCGGGTTAGGTCTAAGTTCTGTCGATGTTAGGTGTAGTTTATGTCGAGTTAGTATAGGATAGGTATATGTTAGGTCTGGTTAGGCCTAAGTTAGGTCGACTTAACCCTATTTGATTTGGGTTAGGTATATTTTGAGTATATGTTAGGCATAGGTTAGGTGAGGTTAGGATGGGTTAGGATGGTTTAAGTCTGAATTAGGTCGATGTTAGACATAGTTTATATCGGGTTAGATATAGGTTAGATCAGGTTTTGAGGAATGCAGAAACCCATTTTTGACATTTCAGTTTTTTATCTCTAGATGATCAATACGTGTAAGTTAAAGCAAAAATTATTACCGTACGTTTCCTGGGTTCACTAGTTATTACCACAACTGAGCAAGAATTAGTAGAAGTTTAATTATATATCCACAAAAAAGTGCTGTATAAGAGGGAGTCCTCGGTTTAAGAACCCCTGGCGATAAAATGCGCTAGGATAAGAACGAGCCGTGAGCGATAGTTCCTTCTGTAAATAAGGTCATAATTGGATACTAGTATCTCCGTAATTACACCAATGACTCTTTCTGGATTCGCTGCTGCCCTAGAATGTCTACCCTAAATACAGCTTATCATTTTTTACCCCGGTTCAACTTTCTAGGTAACGGTACGATTTCTATTCGCGGTTCCACTTGTCGGCGGAACCGACACTTTTTACACGCAATATTGCGAAATAGGGTATCCTCATTTCGCGACGAAAAACGAGATACTCGTTCTCGGTTAACTCATTCCGACCGTAAAATTTGAAATTTTTAATTGAAGTTAACGGCGTCCCTCTGTCACGCGTGTGTGGACGACGCTTGTGTTTTTATGGGAATTCATTATTCATGCTTTTCGGATTTTTTTTTAAGTTTCTCATTTTTTTAATGGGGTGAATTAGAAGTAGTGTTAATTATTCGAAATTGTTAATAATAGAAATTGGGAAATAATGAAGTTAAGAAATAGCGATTCGTTTAACAAATTTAAAACAAAATTTGTTAAAAGTACTCATGTGTAAAAATTATTGAGAGAAATTTTGTCTTTGAGGCACACGATGTTATAGAAAATAAGTTGCACGAATTTTTCTTTTAATATAAACAAAGGAAAAACGTTCATTTCCATTGTTTTACATAAAAATAACGTTAACTTGAACACCATGTATGAAAAGCTACAGGAACAATTTTTAACCTAACCCGAAAGAGTATAACAGTAGCTATAAAGTATAAGCATATCACTTTAATAGTTTCTTATTAGTTCAAATTAGTTTTTGATGTCAAGTTTTAAACCTCATGTAAAACCTAACCTAACCTAACCCATTTTGCCCCAGTCATTTGAGTACACTGCATTCATACATCATGAAATGTACACATGTGTTCCCAGTGTACATATGAGTACTAAAGTTTGTAATATGAAGAGATGTATTATTTTTATTATAACAAACTTATTTCTTCAAGAACTATCTGTATAATCATTGCCCCAGTGTACTCATTTGAGTACACTGCATTCATGAAACATGAAATGTACACATGTGTTCCCAGTGTACATATGAGTACTAAAGTTTGTAATATGAAGAGATGTATTATTTTTATTATAACAAACTTATTTCTTCAAGAACTATCTGTATAATCATTGCCCCAGTGTACTCATTTGAGTACACTGCATTCATGAAACATGAAATGTACACATGTGTTCCCAGTGTACATATGAGTACTAAAGTTTGTAATATGAAGAGATGTATTATTTTTATTATAACAAACTTATTTCTTCAAGAACTATCTGTATAATCATTGCCCCAGTGTACTCATTTGAGTACACTGCATTCATGAAACATGAAATGTACACATGTGTTCCCAGTGTACATATGAGTACTAAAGTTTGTAATATGAAGAGATGTATTATTTTTATTATAACAAACTTATTTCTTCAAGAACTATCTGTATAATCATTGCCCCAGTGTACTCATTTGAGTACACTGCATTCATGAAACATGAAATGTACACATGTGTTCCCAGTGTACATATGAGTACTAAAGTTTGTAATATGAAGAGTTGTATTATTTTTATTATAACAAACTTATTTCCTCAAGAACTATCTGTATAAGCATCCTTTAAAAAAAAAAATGTTCGTGGGAACAAATGGGTTAACCGTCGTCAGTTTGGATCGATTGCTAAGCGAGGACTAGCGAGAAATTAGTTATGCAGAGGTGCGGTGCATGTCCCTCTAGTGACGATAAATGAAAGTAGAGGCACAACATAAACGGAGGACTCGGTGCTTCTCGTAATCGGTGTCGTTACGCAATGCTATAACGACAGTTACCTTGGCCAATGCAAATACGCGACGTTATTCGCCTAGAACGCTTGCTATCACGACACCCAATCACGTGTGACTGCGAACGTGTAACTTCACAAACTTTAGACGCGTTGCATGTTACGATTCTTCGCTTTATGTTGCTGCAAATCGTTCTCCGGCCAGATTCATAGACAAACCGGAAGTCTATTATCTTTTAGAACAGCGTGCTGCGAGATACGGTTTTTCGGATGTTGCGAAATTATTAATTATTGTGAACTTCAGAGATTTATTTGTGAATGGACATTCTTTTCAGCTGCAACATTGACGCATACATTATTTTTTATTGAAGACTAAATGGATGAAATTCTTTTTAGTTGCAAGGTAAATTGAAATAGAAATTCTTTTTAGTTAGAAAGTAAATAGAAATAGAAATTCTTTTTAATTGAAAACTAAATTAATCTAGAAGTTGTTCTTAATTGCAGACTAGATTTAAATAGAAATTCTTTTCACTTGGAGACTAAATTGAAATGGAAATTCTTTATAATGTAAAATTAAATTAAAACTGAAATTTTTAATTGAAAACTAAATTGATTTTTATTAGAAAATTAGACTGATATAGAAATTTGTTTTAATTGCAAATTAAATAAAAATTCTTTTTACTTGCAAAAGAGAATAGATTCAGATAGTCTTCTGAAAGAAGGAAAAATCGAAGTGAAGTTATATCAGAGATAAGCTTGGATTATATAGGACATTATCATAAAAAGATAACATTGAATAATCCCAGAAGATATCGTAAAATGTATAAGAAAGGAACCTTTATTTGAGTATCCAGAGCATATGGAATCCTTTTATGAATAGTTAACTTTAACGGTGGAGTCCTGACGAATAATTCCAACAATAGAACTTTACAATTTTGTATGGGTAAGAAAGAAAGGTGAAGTTGAAATATTTACAAATTTTCAATTTTTTACACGTTTAGAGTTTTATTAAAATTTTCACATTGTCAATGTAATTTTCTAAATTTTTCATATTTTCCAATTTCTACCTCTACAAATCCCTAAAATTCCACATTTCTCAATTTTAGAATTCTTGAAATTGTTTATTTGTCAATTTTTAACTTTTCAATTTTCAAATGCCCAAACCCCCAAATATATCAATTTCAAAAATTCCCTAAAAATCCCAAGTTTATTATCATTCAAATTTCCAAATATAAAATCCCCTAAATTTCCACATTTCGATATAAAAAAACAGTTAAATAAATAAATGAAATCCAAGAAACATCTTAAAAATAATACACACGTGCGTTTCTTTTTCTTTCTCAGATATTTAACGATGATACCAACATTTCTTGAAAATAAAAGCAAACTGAGATCGGAAAAATAAACGTGAGGTATTAAACCGTAAGTACGAGGCGAAATAAAAATTCTGCGCTCGTTTGAATCCTATTCCCGCTTATTTATCGTCCTTCACCGGCCATTCTTCAATATCGTATCACCTGCAGAACACAAACCGATCTGCGTGTACAGAATTTTTAGCCGACAATTTCCGTGGATGAGTCAGAACTTGGAATCACAAACTAGTTGGAAAGTTTCCAGTTTATTGGGAAGACTCCGTGAAAATAAGTATTCGACGAACAGGAATTAAGGATTCAAATTGTACTGCACTCGAATTCCGACATTCTATCAAATTGCTTTCGTTCCACCTGAATTTTAACGTCTTTCGATCTGTACAGCTTGTTTCATAAGTTTCGAATATTTACAAATATATATTTGTCGTTTGATTTGTAGAGAATTTATGTTAACCACAATTTTAATCAAGAGTTAACCTCAATTTCAAAATTACTCTTCATTCAAAGTAATCTCAAGTTTATATTTTTAAGTTAAGAATTTAAAGTGATCATAAACAACCCTTTAATTAATGTCAAATTTAAATCAACATCGAATTCAAGTTAGTCTTAAATTTAAACTAACCACAAACATTCTCATTCCTTTCAACATAACTCTTCAAATATTAAATATAGAGCAGAGTGTTTTCAATGAAAATTTAATGCTACAAGCACTACAAGCTTGAATGAACAAAATTCTGTAAAAGTGAATGATTTTATTTCATGTAAATTAATTTGTGCATGAAGTAGATATAGCAAGTATATGAATCCCTTATGCATACATTATTTTTAAAATATTTAATTATGTATCAGTTATAAATTTAAATAATATTATGTATGTGAATATACATAAATAAATAACATACGTATAAATGAACATATACGTGTACCACATATGTACACATATATTCCATATTATTGTACATTACATCTAATGTAATATATAATATTGCATGTATGTGTATTGTGTGTATGTATTCATGACATGTCCCGAACGACCCACACGACATTGAAGGTATTAATTATAGCAGGAACATTTGGTCGGAGAAATTTCAAAGGAAAGGAAAATTCCTAGGGAGGATATAAAGATGGAGAGGAGATTATCGGTAAGAGAGAATCGTTGATTTGGGTTAAACGGGAAAGCGTGGTTGTGCTTGCAAGCTTTACGAACAGTTTACGCACACACATGACTATCGGCCGAGTTTAATATAGCCGCGTGTCATGCCGCGTTCTCTTCTTGCATACCGAAAGTGGACCTCGACGACGAGAGCTCCTCCTGCTTTTGCTGCTTCCTCTCTCTGCTACGTGAACGCGTTTATTTTCCCCCTTGTCGACTCTTCTGCCGACCTAGACGACTCGTCGACATCGAATTAGAAAATCTTTCCCTGTACATCGCCGTTCATATGCAGGAGTCCATGGGAGAAACGAGTACACTTGCTGAAAGTAGCATTTTCGGTAGCAACTGCATATTTGAAATATGCACTAGTTTAGGACGAATAAAAAATTACAGTAAAAACAGGAGCAAGATGCTTAATATCACGGTGAAACTAATGAAGTTTCAGTGATAATGAAAAATGAAAGGTATCCGAAACCTTGGTCCACTTGGAAAATGGCGCCAAGTAACGATTTTGTTATGGTGCAGTCATTGGGAATGGCGGTACTGCAATTTATCTTCGCTGCATAAAATTGGGAAGACGAGCGGATAATAAAATTATTTTCTATCGTGGTCTAATCAGGCACAATCACGGCACAGGAACAAACATCTTAGGTAAATATCGATTCCGAGTGGTAAAATTGAGTGCAGTAGTCACAGGTGTAGCTTCCGCAGTGAGAATCGGCACATGCACGGTGTAGCCACATTTCACGTACGAAACACTGCGTTCGCTCTTCTCTTCTTTCGACGTTAGCTGTTATCCGCAAAACGAAAGCATCGGCACGCTTTGGAATATTCGAAATTACATGAATCTTCGGTATTCCGAATTAGCGACGCGGCATTGAAACCTAAAATTTCCTGTCGCGCTTTGTATTCTCGACGCGGTTGCAAAATTGTCACGAAACTGTAGAATTAATATGCGGATGGGTAGATTCAATGATTTACTCTGAAACGTTGACGTGTTTTAATTGTGATCGCAACGATTGAATAACTGCTGAGACTCCTACAAATTGACATTTTAGTCTTCTGTAGGTGAAGTCGGAAAGGTCACAATTACCGTTCGTCCACAAATTTCATTGATTAATTATTTGGTACTGTACGGTGCTATGAACTGGGTGAGGGTAGTAGGTGTTCAGATATTTCGGCGTCCTAATTAATGGTATTTTAAATATACTGCATTTACGGTATTTGAAGAACAGATTGATTTCCAAATTCGATCATTTGTAAAGTTCTTAATTGTTTTTTAATCAATTCGTTTGTACTTTATCGGAATATACAGTTATATTAAAATCTAATTTATACTTTATTAGAAAAACTGTTACTAGATCTCTGATTTTATACTTACACTCAATGACACCTTTGAGACAATGTTGACACTCATTTTGAGGTTTGGGGACCAACTATTTGTCATACAATTCTAACATCATTTATAAGCAAAAGTTAGATGACAAATTTTGAAGGTTATGGTGAAATATTATTAATAAAACTCGTTACGAGTAACAATTATGATCGTACTTTGTTCATATGCACTTGCAATAATTTTTAAATAAATTACCTATCAATTTGTTAGGAGTAACCATAATGAATATACTTTGTTCATATGCACATGCAATAATTTTTAAATAAATTACCTATTAATTTGTTAGGAGTAACCATAATGAATGTCCTTTGTTCATATGCACTTGCAATAATTTTTAAATAAATTACCTATTAATTTGTTAGGAGTAACCATAATGAATGTCCTTTGTTCATATGCACTTGCAATAATTTTTAAATAAATTGCCTATCAATTTGTTAGGAGTAACCATAATAACTGTACTTTGTTCATATGCACTTGCAATAATTTTTAAATAAATTATCTATCAATTTGTTAGGAACTATAATGATTGTACTTTACATATACTTGCAATTTTTAAGTCACCTATCAAACTTTTATTTTCGCAAAGAAATCTATGTTACTATACGCGGTTAAACCGATAGTCTTAAAAATGAATAAATATCCAGATTTGAAGTACTCGACCTAAACGTCATCGTTCGAAAGTTTGCGCCACAAAGTGACGATTATGCGAAGGTCATAACCAACAAGCGATAGTCTCTTCCTGTATATCGCCGTTTCCCTTATGCAAGTCGTAATCTACAATTTTTCTTAAGGAAGCTTATCGCAGTCTGCCATTTTCCTTAAGTAATCCCACCACATCCTATCATTTTCCCCCGTGGAAGCCTACCATTTTCCCTGCGGAAGCCTGCTGCGCGCAGCGAACGTGCATTCAGCAAATATGTTGGCGCCACATTTCTGTAAGTTCGCGACGACGCCGCTCCGGATCACCGGTAGACCGTTGTGATAACTCTTGTGTCGGGCAGCTCATGATTACACGAGCAAAAAAGAGAAAAAAAAGCAGCCATAACCGCGGTAAGAAACATAACGGCACCGCGTTGTCGACAACGCTCGCTTTAACGCCATGTTTAATTCAAGAGTAACTTTTTAATTCGTTATTCTGACGATACCTTTTCTTTATTAAGTATTTAATCGAATTATAGCTGGATTAACGGTAGATCTACAAAATTTTCTTTTCGTAGGTAAAAGCCGATGTGATAAATACATAGAAAATTTGAGTGACTTTTTAAATTTTTATTTTTTAGATTAAACTTTTAGAGGATTTCTTTACCGACTTAGAGAGGGAGGAAACAGAGAACAAATTTTTGTACCACCGTCATAAACTATGTGGTACTTCATGGACCGCCATGTTTCATACCTAATAACATTTATATTTACATTGTACTTGTAATATATAGAATTGTAACATTTTGTAATATTGTGTACATATATTATAATATAATTTTGAATTTTTACGTATGTGTCCAGTTTCGATTCTAATTATTATACGACAAAGTATCGAAAGAATGTAAACACGTCCATTTTAGGTAATTTCTCCATATTTTCCGAAAGTAACTTCGGTACATCGCCCAAATAAGCTTCGAAACGGTACAAATATGTATCTCGAGAGTAGGATAACACGATGACATGAGTATCTCTTACGTAAGCAAGACCCAAAACGAAAACCTGAAAAACAGTTTAAAAATCTCATCACAGAACCAATTTGTTTTGATGCAACATGTATACGTTTGTGACCGGTATTACGTCGAGGTACATTCTGAAACAATCAGAATGTAAATGAGTATTTTAATCAGAAAGTTGTAAAAAGGATTTCAGAATAATTGATGTTTTGCACAGTTCTGCGTCACTGAAGAACAATGACGAGAGAATAAATAACGAGAGGTTAGGTAAAAACATGATACTATCATGTGGAATCATCTGTTATCGCGAGCAACGCATATGTGACAATAATCGAAAGTGGATCTATGTGCGAGCTATTTTTCAGTGTTTTCCTTTGCAAACAACTTGTGAGGAACATCTTGTTTTGCAACGTAAGCTTTTCCGATTTCACATTTTCTGATTGGAATTATTGCTTAAAGATTTTATTAAAATGTGAGAGAAACTGATTGCGTAAATTATTTAAATTTTATTCAAATTTAGAATACTAAATTTAAGTGTTATTTAAATAACAATTCACACAGTCAGCAATTGTTTGTAGTTTTAATAAAATGTTACTTAAATGTTATTTAATATAAATATACAGAAACAATTTTAATATTTTGTTGCAAATCCTTTACGTTCAATAATCTCAATCGTTTATATTAAAAATAATTATTGTCAAATATTGTGAAGAATGTCTTACTTGTAATTCAATTGTTGAATTTATTCCTGTTTTTTCTAACTCTTTGATCTAATTCATCTCATGGGCTCTGTATGAGATTTATGTCTGAGGATGTGGTTGTGAAACTTTTGGACAATTCTATAATAAATATTCCTGTGCTTTTGTATCATTGTCTTTAACAAATTTGAAGAATGTTTTCCCACATTATATGCACTTTTTACAAATACAGAATTAGTACTGTGTCCAAATATCATTGTACATAATCAAAGTTGTTCACAATAATAATTTTGACAAAGTACTTGAAGGTCGTTAAAATTCGTCAGGTATCTCTAAAATTGGTTAGTTCCTCTCAAATAATTTTGGTATTTGCATTAAATATCCATTATCTATAATATTAACTTCTGTTGTACAAAACAAGAAATGCAAGAATGGTCTGTCCAAATATCAATGTCCCTGTACACAAGTAAACTTATTCAGAACAGTGACTTTGTTTCTACGTCTCCAAATTCCTACTTTGACCTGATCATTAAAATTGTTCAGATGCTGGTATCTCTAAAATTGGTTGGTTCCTCTCAAATAATTTTGGTATTTGCATTAAATATCCATTATCTGTAATATTAACTTCTGTTGTACAAAACAAGAAATGCAAGAATGGTCTGTCCAAATATCAATGTCCCTGTACACAAGTAAAATTGGTGAGGTATCTCTAAAATTGGTTGGTTCCTCTCAAGTAATTTTGGTATCATAACCATAACAACAAATAATTGACCTAAATCCAAAGAAGGGAAGAGTGATCGTTTCTAATAGGATTCTATCGGGTGGGAAATATGAAACACGAATCGTTGTAGAATCGGTACAGTGTGAAATATAAGCCAGGAGAGTGGAAAACAGTTTGTCAATCTGTGACGCGTTATCGGTACTCGAAAGGCCACGCGAACAGACGCGTTCTTCTCGAATCGTCTCGATTTGCTTCACGCCCCACCGCATTAGCCGGCTGTCGTAAACGTATACGAACGAACGTAGAGAACGAATCACAGGAGGAGAGCGATTATGGTTGCTGGTAGCTCGCCAGCTGCCCAGCTGGCTACCAATGACGTACGAAAGAGGCTTTGACGCGCGGTACTGAACCGGAAGGAGAGAAAAAGGTGGACGAACAAGAAGAGATACCACTTGGTATCCGAATGACGAGGTGAATGCAAGAACCCGGAAAAAACGAACGAGTGATATGTACACGTTCCTGAATTATATCGACAAATGGCGCTAGCTGATTTTCGAACTTTCGAATGATTCGATGACAGAGGGATCATGATACGACAGTTATCGTAGCGGTTTAATGCTCGGAGATTGATAAACTAATGCGTGGGGCTTGATAGATTATTACACGAAATTTGATAGATTACGCAAGATTTATTATATAGAGTTTGATAGAACGTGGGAAAGCAGTGGCAATATTTTTAGTACAATGCCTGAATTATTGCACGAAATTTGATAGAGAATTATATAAGGTTTGATAGATTATTATAGTTTGATAGACTATGGGAAAGTACAAAAAGAATACGCACCCTGTTAATACATTTTTAAATTAGAGACTCTCTAAGTTACCAAATTGTGAAACTAGATAGTTTCCAAATTACCAAATTTTTAAATTAATGAATTTTACCCAATTTTTAAATTAATGAATTTTACCCAATTTTTAAATTAGAGAGTTTTGAAAGTACCAAATTATCTAATTCTCAAATTTTGGAATCTCTAAATTTATAAATGACCAAATCTAAATTTTTAATTTTCACAAACCCCGATATTTCAATATTACCAAATTTTCAAATTGCCAAATTACCAAATTTACAATTTCTCAAACCTCAAAATCCCTAGAGCTCCAAGTTCACAAATTCTCAAGTACCCACATAACCAGAGTATTACATCCCCAAATTCACAAGTTCCCAAATTGCCAAATCTCCAAATCCCCAATTTCACAAGTTCCCAATTCCACAAATCACCAAATCACCATATCCCAATTCCCAAGTTTCCAAATCTCCTAATTCCCAAATCTTTAAATTCCCAAATCTCCAAATCCCCAAATTTACAAGTTCCCAATTCTCCAATTGCCCAAATCTCCAAATTCTCCAATTCCCAAATTTCCAAATCTCCAAATCCCCCAGTTCCGAAATTTCCAAATCTCGAAATCCCCAAATTCCCAAATCTCCAAATCCCCCAATCCCTCAATTCCCAAATTTCCAAATCTCGAAATCCTCAAATTCACAAGTTCCCAAATTTCCAAATCTCCAAATCCTTAAATTCTCAAATCTCAAAATCCCCAAATTTCTAAATTCTCAAATACCTAAAACTCCAAACTCAACAGGTCTCAAGCACCCACATAATCATAACATCCCCAAATCTCCAAATCCCCAAATTTACAATATGCAAAATCTCTAAATCCCTACATCCCTGTATCCTTAAATCCCTATTTCCCTATATCCGTAAATAGCTATCTCCCCATTTCCCTACATCCTGAAATCCGTTAAACCGTAGCAAGGAATAACAAAGCAAAAAAATTCGCGAATACGTGATGGCGGTTGTTAAAGTAACGTTGTCCCTCATATAATGGGGCTCCGAAGGCCGACATTACAGAGGATCATGAGGCGCCATGTCTGTTAGTTCATCCGTGATGAAGCTCGAGTATTCAGCGTTGAATTAGCATGGGATTTTTTGCAGTCGGAACAAATCAGCCACATAGGAATTTTACCCGGTAAGCCGTGGCCGTGTTTTTCCACGGGTTTCAACGGACTGGCAATGTCGACAGCACTGGGATTATTCCGTCCTTCCGTAATTTAACAGACGACAAATCTCCGGCAAAATATAGCCGAACGAAGGATATGTTTGTACAACCACCACCGACACACGCGAACACTCCTTCGTGCTTTATACAGGGTGTTCCGATAATTGCGATACAATCAGATGATACTTGTCACACGATCGAAGTAATTATCACTCTAAAAAGAAATACTGGGTCACGTGTTACGATCAACTATATTCATTTCAGTTAAATCTTTTACACTTCTTAGGAAAGAAAGATATAGTGTGTAGCTTTTCTATCAGATATTTGAGTTACCGTATTACTTAAAACAAGGGGAATTGGTTGAAAAAATTGATACGAATATTGTTTTAATTGCTTGTGTATCAAATATTGATAAAGTCGTTTTTAAGTGGAAAAAGTAAAACGAAATCTTTTTCGAACAGATACGCGTGATGCGCATGCGCGTACTATATGCAGCGCATGCGTATATCTTTAACTTTATTTTGTTTACTTTTTGATGATAAGTACTTTTACTTTCAAAATATTTAAAACGCAAGAAGCTGAAAATATAATGCAATATAGTACACTACAAGTTTTTTATATGCTTTCCATTATCGAGGGAATTAAATTAAAAAAATCTAATTATTTATCGTACAATTAAAATATTTAGTAAAATTTATGATATATTTGAGATATTTGTACCCACGTGTATAACACATTTAAAATTAACAGTTTAATTAAAAGAACACGTGAGTAAATGTTTAATTAATCAGGAACATTGAAGTACAGCAATATACTTCTATAAAAGAAGAAAAAGAACAACTCTTTGTTCAAGTGGAATGCACGTGGCGGGTACAGGAATTCAATTCGCTTTGTCTGCAAGAAAAAAAGGAAACATGGATCAGACGTTATTGCACTGATCTTTCTAAAGAAGGACCGTAAGCCATACGCTATTGTAATGCGTATTACTGGAATATTGCGTTGTCTTGATAAACATTAATTTATTAAACAATTATTATGTTGCTCATGGTTGATGTAAGGTGAAAGGTTTCACTGAATTTGATGACATAAAAGTATCTCAGAATAACACATGGTATATCAATTTCAAGCTTAAAATTTACTGAAATTAACTATGTAAACGTATGAACAATATTTTCACTATAAAATAGCGGGTTGGTAATTGAAACACATGATAGAGTTTTATTATGTTGAAAAAAGTCGATTCTGAAAGGTAAAAGGTCTTAATGAATTTGATGACAGAAAAGTATCTCAGAATAACACTTATGGTATATCAATTTAAAGCTTAAAATTTACTGAAATTAACTACGTAAACGCTTCAACAATATTTTTACTATAAAATGACGGATTGCCGATTGTAACAAATGATTAAGTTTTGTTACGTTGCAAATGGTTGACTCTGAAAGGTGAAAGGTCTTGCTCAATTTCATGACAGAAAAGTATCTCAGAAGAGCACTTATGATACATCAATTTAAAGCTTAATGTATCAAGAAAATGACTGCATAAACGTTTCATCAATATTCTGAATACAAAACAGGTGATTACCAATTGTATCAAACAAAAAGTTCCATTACATTGTTACACATTAAACCGTTGATTCCGAAACGAAATAGTCTGACACAACTTGATGACATAAAAGTATCTGAAAATTGCACTCGTGTCATATGAATATGAAGGTTAAAGTTTCACAAAAGTGACTACGTAAATCTTTCATCGGTATTCTTGATACAAAATGGCTGGTAGCCAATTATAACAAACGATACAGTTCTACTACCTCGTTGCATTTCTTAACATAAGGAGTCTAACTCAATTTGATGACATAAAACTATCTCAAAACAGCACCTATGGTATGTGAACTTACAGCTTGGAGCTTGATAAAGATACCCAAATAAACGTTTCATGAACATTCTTAATATAGTATGACTTCGTTCAATTAACAATTTTTTAATTTTCAGTTAAAAATCCATCGATTATAATCTCATTGCTACTGGAGTAATTAAAGATTTCGAAATCTTGTACTTCAATTTTGAAACTTTTGAATTCTGAAATGGTATAAAATGGAAATGTGGAAGTTTCAGAAACTGTAGGGAAGAGAAAATTGAAATTGTGGAGAAAAATTCAAAGCGACACAATAGGAAAATAAGGTTGATATTATCGTGAAACCTTGACGTTAATCCAATATCACAAGTAACCGATCATTTTTCCAATGTAATTGTGTTGTGTTTGTGTACACTGTTATTATGAAACGCAATGATTACAGAAAATTGCGTACTCGATTAGGTAATCAGATAAAACAGTATGCCAAGCGATAGATCAATCTAATCTTCGATCGATCTCGCTATTTTGTTATTACCTTCCTCGAGGGTACCTGGAAACGTCGTTGAGTTTGGTGAAGTTTAGAAAAACCCATACTTTTGGAAATTTTTTCATTTGAAGATTTGAACAGGGATCGGAAAATTGAGGAAATTTGCCAGTTTGGAGATTTGTAAGATTTAAAGATTAAATATTTAGGGGTTTGGGGATTTAAACGTTTGGAAAATTTAATAACTTGCAAATTTGTCAGTTTAGGGATTTTAGGATCTGGGAGATTCAGAAATTAAATATTTAGTGGTTGGAGGATTTCAGAATTTGGAATATTTGTAAATTTGAGAGCTTAACGATTGGGAGCTTTGGAGATTTAAAGATTTGGCGATTTTAGTATCTGGCAGATTCAAAGATTACATTTTTTGGGGATTTGAGGATTTAAAAATTTGGAAAATTTGGAAATTTGAAGGTTGAGAGATTTGGGGATTTGAAGATTTAGAGATTTGGGGATTTTAGGATCTTGGGGATTCAAAGGTTAAATATTTAGAGGTTTGAGGATTTCAAAATTTGGAAAATTTGTTAAGTAAGCTTGGAGGTTTGGAGATTTAAACATTTGGTCATTTGAAGATCTAGTAGTTTCAAAGACTACATGCTTAGAGATTTCAAAATTTATAAAATTTACCAATTTATAAATTTGTAGGTTTGTAAATTGTAAATTTTCAAATTTCCTTATTTGAAAATTTAACATTTTGAGAATTTTCAAAATTAAAGAATCTTACAATTTAGGAACCTACAAACTTTAAAATTTAAAAGTGCGAAAGTATGTGTATTTTACTAAAATTATTTGCAAATGCCTAATCTTGTACCTGTATCATTCTTCATCTCACCTTATTTCATATTTAACCAACAAATTACATTGCATTTCAGTAAAACTCGATTTGTCCTACGCGAAATTATGTTCATTTTTTTAAATAAAAGAGAGGGGTGTTTATCGGTGTTAATGTGGCTTATTAGATAATATGAGTTGACTTTCGTTTATCTTTGCGTAGCAATTACGTTTACTAATGACGATCAACTTGTTTCTGAACTTCGCACCTAAATCCCTTCTAATGAAACAGCAAGTCATCTGATGAAAGTCATTAAGCCGTGACATTAATTGTCTTGAAGAATGTATTTTTTCTACGAAATTACCTGATTATTGATTATTTTTTGTTTTATAAGAATTATGTAAGAAATTAGTTATCTTAAGAACTTAACAATTTGGGAATTTTGGGATTTGAAAATTTGAGGATTTTGGGATTTGATAGTTTGAGAATTATGGCATTTGGAAATTTGAGGATTTTGGGATTTGATAGTTTGAGGATTTTGAGATTTGATAGTTTGAGAATTTTGGGATTTGATAGTTTGAGGATTTTGGGATTTGATAGTTTGAGAATTTTGAGATTTGATAGTTTGAGAATTTTGGGATTTGATAGTTTGAGGATTTTGGGATTTGAAAATTTGAGGATTTTGGAATTTGACAATTTCAGAATTTTGGGACTTGACAATTTCAGAATTTGGAGATTTGACAGTTTGGAAATTTTGGGATTTGACAATTTGATATTTGAGAATTTTGGGATTTGACAATTTCAGAATTTGGGAATTTGGGATATGACAATTTGGAAATTTAGATCTATGGAAATGTGAAATTTGGGAATTTGGATTCTTGAGAAATTGGTTATCTGGGCATTTTGAAATTCGCAAATTTGGCAACCTGGGAAATGCAAAATTGATTTGTAAGTTTATAGATTTCAGAATATATGGATTTATAAATTCCATAATTTGTGAATTCACAACAAACCTGTAAACTTGTAAATTTGTCAACATGTGAACATATCAACTTATGAATTCCCTACAATTTTGCGTTTTCCGACTCTAAACTTTGAGAGTAGTCTTGCTACCATAAGTTGTAGATTTTGACGATCTGACGTCAGGACCGTGTCATCGCCTACGTCAATAGTCGTATCGATAAAAAGTGTTTTAGTATCATTTTCGATAATGTTTGACACATAGACTCGACTAAAAGCACTTTAAAACCTCTCGAACTCGTCAACAACAATACTTCGTCATCGTCGACGTCAGACGTGGTGAAATCATCAATAATCGTATTTGGTATCTGTGATAGTGTCAGCCACGTTTAATCTTTTGGATCGACTTAAAAACCACACCTCATTCTTGTTCTACCTATAATAGTAGGTACTCTAAATTTGTAATACGCACTCGAATTCGCGGGAGGCACCTAGTCTATAAAACCACTAGTCATTTGGATAGGTATGAATCTTTGGGTGCAGATCTCTGATTCTTGTTCTACCTACATGTTTACAGTGACTACATGTTTCTAGCACTCTAAATTTGAAATATACTGGGCTAGCATAAATGATTTATTCGTTTTGATATCTTCAAAAGTATTACATGTACACACATGAAAGATATACATATGAAAAGAATGACTCACCAAGTTTATACACCCTCTACAAATGTGCAATATGTGTCCCTTTGACGATACATGTCCAGACGATAATCGAGCTAATTCCATACATTTTGTAGCATAGTCCTGTCAATTGTGTACACTGCAGCACTGATGCGTTGTTCCCCTAGAACCCAGCTTTGTTCCCCTGGCCTCCCAGATCCCCTGATTTAACGCCTTGCGACTTCTTCCTGTGGAGGTACGTTAAGGACCTTGTTTACGTACCCCCACTACCATAATCCTTAGTCGAGCTCAAAGAACGCATCAGTGTTACAGTGCAATTGACAGGACTATGCTACAAAATGCATGGAATGATTATCATCTGGACTTGTGTCGTGTCACCTAAGTGATATTGAACATTTGGGTGTATAAACTTGGTGAGTTTCATATATCTTTCATATGTATACCTGTATTACTTTTGAAGATCAAAACGAATGACTCATTTATGCTGGAACTTTCAAAAGAGTGCTGTAAACGTGTAGTCACTGTAAATATAGGTAGAACAAATATCAGAGATCTGCATCAAAAGACTCATATTTATCCAAATGAAATTCACATGACATACCTGGTCCTATTAGTAATTAATCCTATCGTAAGTAAGAGTTGAACGTGGTTGAACGATTGAAGAAAAGAGTTAATACTCGATTTTCTGCAGTTCGGTTGTCACGACGAGAAAATAAACGATGCAGTGTTGCGCAGCTAAGCGATCCTTGAGGAAGTCAGATCATGCTAGCAGAGATAGGTCAGCTTGGCGCCACCGAGCCAAGTCATGGCGAACGAAGGCCGTTCGCTCGCATGTTCGCTACCTTACCTAACTATTCGTCGTCATTCAACACCAGCAGCACCGTAATGCGATTGCTACTATCACCATTAGTGGTAACGGGCTTCGGTTCCACGCGATCAAACGAACAATTCAACGAATCTCGTTAAACGTCCACGACGACAGTAATCGTCGCAACATCGCGTTCAGGGATCTTTCTCCTTTTTCTTCGTCTTCGTTCTTTGCCGAACAGGGTCATTTCGGACATTAACAAGTTCTCTTTTTTTATACCGTTGCAACTTGTTCGGTATGTAGGAAATCAATTTAATAAACCGTATCTCTTTGAGGCAACTTTCTGATTGCCGGACAAAAACATTGACAACTCTTTTACTACTTGTTCCGTCAACTTTTCAGCGATTTTCACATGAACCCAATAGTATTGTGTCATATAAATTATTTACAATCTACACTATAATTTTAGTATTATATCCCTAACTGCACATAGACAAATATACTCTATTGACTCTACTGATGTTAACCTACGAGTTGGCGCGGGAAGAGGCTGACTCAGGTGTTTAGAAGAGCATATTGAAATCGTTATACTATTCTTAAATGCCTATATTTCCGAATTCCTATAACCCTGAGTGTCCATATTTTTGAGTTCCCCTTTCTTCAAATTTCTATATCCCCGAATATTACCGTATCCCTACATTCCCGAATTTCTACACTTCCGAATCCCTACATTCCATAATATCTACGCTTCCGAATCCCTACATCCGCGAATACCTACATTAACAAATTCTTGCATCCCCAAATCCTTCCATTTCCAAATTCTTACATACCCAAATCGGTACGTCCCCAAATCGCTACATCCCCAAATTGCTACGTCCCGAAATCGGTACATCCCCAAATCGCTACGTCCTCAAATCGCTACGTCCCCAAATTGCTACGTCCCCAAATCGCTACGTCCCCAAATCTCTACGTCCCCAAATCTCTACGTCTCCAAATCACTACATCCCCCAAATCTCTACGTCCCCAAATCGTTATATCCCCAAATCGCTACGTCCCCAAATCATTATACCCCCAAATTCCTACATAACCCCAAAACCTTCATATTCCTAATCCCACCAAAAAAGAATAATTGCCATAACAAGAACACATTAATTTGTAACTAGTATTTGTCTTAAGAATTTTGCTACTCTGCGACCTAACCTAACCCAGGTTCCCATATTTTTAATTTCCACACTCCTCAAATTCAATCAGACTCCTCAAATTTTCAAATTTCAGAATGTTAAAATCTGCAAGTAGCAAGCTTGATGTTCATCAAAGCACGTGTTATTTATCCGAGTTAACAGGCATTTTATGGTTGGTAATTCATGTAAAGGAATGAGTAATGGATCGCTGAGTGAGAACTTGCGAGAAAGTTGTTCGAAATGTCCCTCTGGTGGAGAGTTCACAGTGTCTGGCTATAAACTGTAATAAATGCAATCATGAAAGCTTCGAAACTCTCCGTCGAGCTTTCGGTAACACGGATACAATTTTTTGTGGGTAAAGTAAAATATCGAAACGGTAACCACTCGTTAGAGCGTTAAAACGATAACGAATTATGTTCCGTATAAATAAATCACATGAAGTTTGAAATTTTCGTGTTACTGGATGTTGTGAATGCGAGAGCGATGTTTCAGGGATTCGGATTATTCGTCTTCGGTTTCGGTGAATCCCATTTTGGACCATTTCCAATACTATTACCGGGAACGTAGTTATGGCACGATAATGAGGCACAGCAGTAATCAGCGTTTATTTTGAATCGTGGGAACAGTGAAACACACTAGGCAGAAAGCGGCCTTGGTTGTGCAACCAATTTGCTCGACTCAAATCTACTTGCCAGTTCCTCGTGGCAGTTGGTTTCCACTGAACAACCCGGTCGTTCATACTGACAAGTGGACCTTGCGATCTTTGAAACACCAATCTCATTCAAACTTGTTGCAATTATAATGTAAATCAAAAGTAACAGTCTTGCATAACTATAGTGCGCAACTCTCTAGAATAACGAACAAATTTACAGTTCATCGATAATGCACTCTAATGTAAACGCATTAGATTACTCCTTCATTTTGCAAAGTTGCATGCTATGGTTTCGCAAAATTATTATTTTTTATTTACTTTACTGTTGTACAAAGTTTGAACGAAATCGGTGTTGCAAAGGTCATGTGATTCCTTTATGCGAGCGAAACATAGTCACACTATATTAAGAATATTCATGAAACGTTTATTTGGGTATCTTTATCAAGCTTCAAGCTGTAAGTTCACATGCCATAAGTGCTGTTTTGAGATACTTTTATGTCATCAAATTGAGTTAGACTCCTTATGTTAAGAAATGCAACGAGGTAGTAGAACTGTATCGTTTGTTATAATTGGCTACCAGCCATTTTGTATCAAGAATACCGATGAAAGATTTACGTAGTCACTTTTGTGAAACTTTAACCTTCATATTCATATGACACGAGTGCAATTTTCAGATACTTTTATGTCATCAAGTTGTGTCAGACTATTTCGTTTCGGAGTCAACGGTTTAATGTGTAACAATGTAATGGAACTTTTCGTTTGATACAATTGGTAATCACCTGTTTTGTATTCAGAATATTGATGAAACGTTTATGCAGTCATTTTCTTGGCACATTAAGCTTTAAATTGATGTATCATAAGTGCTATTCTGAGGTACTTTTCTGTCATGAAATTGAGCAAGACCTTTCACCTTTCAGAGTCAACCATTTGCAACATAACAAAACTTAATCATTTGTTACAATCGGCAATCCGTCATTATATAGTAAAAATATTGTTGAAGTGTTTACGTAGTTAATTTCAGTAAATTTTAAGCTTTAAATTGATATACCATAAGTGTTATTCTGAGATACTTTTCTGTCATCAAATTCATTAAGACCTTTTACCTTTCAGAATCAACTTTTTTCAACATAATAAAACTCTATCATGTGTTTCAATTACCAATCAGCTATTTTATAGTGAAAATATTGTTCATACGTTTACATAGTTAATTTCAGTAAGTTTTAAGCTTGAAATTGATATACCATGTGTTATTCTGAGATACTTTTATGTCATCAAATTCAGTGAAACCTTTCACCTTACATCAACCATGAGCAACATAATAAAACTCAATAATTTCTTATCATGTGTTACAATTGGCAACCCGCCATTTTGTAGTGAAAATATTGTTAAGAATAACAAGTCAGTTTCATTAAATTATATACCTCAGAAAGGTTAAGCTTTGATAAGATTTCGAAGGACGAGCGAGAATGAGAGATAAAGTTTTTTAAGAGGACCAATGACAACGCGTTGTTTCGGTTGTTAGCGGTGGTCGGATATCGAAGAACAGTAAAGCAGCAACAAGAGCATGCAACCGAGCGGCCTTCACTCGGCTCGGCTCGGCTCGGCCTGGTGGCGCCAAGCTGACCTATCTGTTTCCACCAACACACCACTCGCTTTGCATCGGCTTGCCTTGCTCGACTGGCTCACTGGCTGCCTTCCATTCGTAGGAAAGTGCAGACGTGCTCGTACAACCATATTTTCCATCGTCTATCCTACTTACGTGATCGCTATGCTACTACGGATTTTGGCATTTCGATATTTGCTAATTTGAAAATTTGGTCATTTCAGAATTGGGATATTTGAACATTTGGAATCTGATTAGTAGGGTAGTGGAATATTTGCGAATTTGGAATTTGGTCATTTGAGAACTGGGATATTTGCAAATTTGGAATTTGATCATTAGGGTAGTGGAATATTTGCAAATTTGGAATTTGGTCAGTTGAGAGTAGGAATATTTGCAAATTTGGAATTTGGTCATTTGAGAACTGGGATACTTGAAAATTTAGGATTTGGTCATTTGAGAGTAGGAATATTTGCAAATTTGGAATTTGGTCATTTGAGTAGTGGAATATTTGCAAATTTGGTGTTTGGTCAGTTGAGAGTAGGAATATTTGCAAACTTGGAATTTGGTCATTTGAGAACTGGGATATTTGCAAATTTGGAATTTGGTCATTTGAGAACTGGGATACTTGAAAATTTAGGATTTGGTCATTTGAGAGTAGGAATATTTGCAAATTTGGAATTTGGTCATTTGAGAACTGGGATATTTGCGAATTTGGAATTTGGTCAGTTGAGAGTAGGAATATTTGCAAATTTGGAATTTGGTCATTTGAGAACTGGGATACTTGAAAATTTAGGATTTGGTCATTTGAGAGTAGGAATATTTGCAAATTTGGAATTTGGTCATTTGAGAACTGGGATATTTGCAAATTTGGAATTTGGTCATTTGAGAACTGGGATATTTGCAAATTTGGAATTTGGTCATTTGAGAGTAGGAATATTTGCAAATTTGGAATTTGGTCATTTGAGAACTGGGATACTTGAAAATTTAGGATTTGGTCATTTGAGAGTAGGAGTATTTGCAAATTTGGAATTAGGTCATTTGAGAACTGAAAAATTTACAAATTCAGAATTTGGTTATTCAAGAAATAAAGTATTTGTGAATTTAGGATTTGGTCATTTGAGAATTTGTAAAATTTAGCATCTGTACATTTGAGCATCTGTAAATTTAAGAATTTGCAATTTTGAGCATTTGCAAATTAAATTTGTAAATTTGCAACTGACTTTTCCTAATTTGACCATTTACAAATTTAGTCTCACAAATTTGAGAATTGATATCTTAGGCCTTTAGAAATACAAGTATTTGTAAATTTGACAATTTGAAGATTAAGTACATTTCACCATCATAATAGTTCAAAAATGTGAAAATCTGCAAATTTATAAATATGCCTCCTTTGAACTCTCCGGAGTACAAAAATGAAAATTTTTATGTTAAAAAGTTAAACAACTGGGAAGTATTCAGAAATATTTCTAAGAATGAAACAATTTTAAAGTGTACACATTCGATTTCGCAAGACCCGGAGCAACTAGTGGAAGATTTCCGTCGCGACTCTAATTTCCGTCCAATGGAAAGCAACATTGCTCCCGAGTGTAGTTCTCAACGCAACGATTCAAACCACAACGCAACGACGCGTCGCGTAATCGCGGTAACCTCGCTATCACAATTTCTTTTTCTTGATGCGCGCAAGGTCCATCAATTACCTCATACATGCACGCTGTTTCGTTACTCAAACCAGATTATCTCGATCATTTTTTATTTTATATTTTTTGTAACACTTAACGTTCACTTCTTGTGACGTGTACGTACACGTATGACCAGCAAATTAATATTATATATACTATATAATCTGGAGAAATGATTGTGTTTCATTTATATTATATACAGTATTTTTATTAATATTATATACAATATGATTTGAAAAAATGACTGTTACTCAGAATAATTATTTCCAATTTTATTAAAAACAAAACCATACGTGCATCTTCATATCAATTTTAAATTGTCGGATTAGTGATATGTTTTCAATTTTATTAAAAATGGAATGATACATGCAAAATTGTTTGAAGAATTTTACTATAAAAATACTTCATGTGTTTAATATTATTGAAATAAAATATTTTAAACACATTCTATTTTTTCAATTAAATATTTATCTTTCAGCTTAATGCTAACTATTACATGTATATATTAATGTTCACTCATACATACATATATTAATGTTATTATTCTAATCATATGAGTCTCAATAATTAAATGAAGTCCCTCCTGCAATCATAAAAATCTAAAACCTATTATACATTGACAATTCACCATAATGAACAGTTCCAGAAATCCATATACACACAGCTATACAAAATCATGGCAATATTTTGAAACACCCATCATCCAAAATAATCACACAAATCTCCTACAGATATATGTGCAAGAAAAATAAAGCAACGTTAAACTGATTTTCCCGGAAGAAATGGTAAAAAATTCCGTTAAAAGGTTATCGTGCTTCCCCTGAATGAGCGTCCACAGGAACCGGAAGTGTGGACCGTTGGCTGGCAGTGGTGATCCCGTAATTGCGATCACGACAAGGTCGAAAGGATCGTAGAGAGAAAAGCAGAACGAACGAATGGAGGATTTATCGCATCTCGTTCGTCGATCTCTCTTCGTGTCCGTTGGGGGCCCCTCACCTTTAACTCTTTGAATTTATACGAACAGGCCACCGAAAACTTGCTTTTCGACTGGTCGCCCTCATCGTGTCCCCCTCTTTCCATCCCGGTAGCACCGGTCCTACTCTCCTGCAAACACCACGGTACTTCGTCGTTGTGTCAAGTTCAATGCTACCGTTTTTCGTATCTGGCTTCCTTCTTGTACAGTCAACGGCAAATCTGCCGTCCCTAGGGGAAATATTGGGCAAGGTGGAGAAATATCACTTTCACTCGACGGAATTTGGGTAGATCTGTGAATTAGGATTCGGTGGATTGTTGATGTTTGAGGATTTAGAAACTTGAGATTTGAGAGTTTTTTATAGTCAACTCTGCTCTCCCTAGGGGAAATATTAGTAACTGGGAAGGTGGAGAAATATCACTTTCACTCGACGGAATTTGGGTAGATCTGTGAATTAGGATTCGGTGTATTGTTGATGTCTGAGGATTTAGAAACTTAGGATTTGAGAGTTTTGTATAGTCAACTCTGCCCTCTCTAGGGGAAATATTAGTAACTGGGAAGGTGGAGAAATTTCACTCTCACTCGACGGAATTTGGGTAGATCTGTGAATTAGGATTCGGTGGATGGTTGATGTTTGAGGATTTAGAAGCTTAGGATTTGAGGGTATTGTACAAACAACGTCAACTTTGCCCTCCCTAGGGGAAATATTAGTAACTGGGAAGGTGGAGAAATTTCACTCTCACTCGACGGAATTTGGGTAGTTCTGTGAATTAGGATTCGGTGTATTGTTGACGTCTGAGGATTTAGAAGCTTAGGATTTGAGGGTATTGTACAAACAACGTCAACTTTGCCCTCCCTAGGGGAAATATTAGTAACTGGGAAGGTGGAGAAATTTCACTCTCACTCGACGGAATTTAGGTAGTTCTGTGAATTAGGATTCGGTGTATTGTTGACGTCTGAGGATTTAGAAGCTTAGGATTTGAGGGTATTGTACAGTCAATAGCAACTCTGCTCTCCCTAGGGGAAATATTAGTAATCGAGCAAGGTGAAGGAATATCACTCTCACTCGACCAAATTCAGGTAGTTTCGTGGATTAGAATTTGGATTTGGTGGATTGTTGATGTTTGAAAATGTAGAAATTCGGGATTAGGGGGTTGGAGAGTGGAAGAATTTAAGATTTCTGTATTTAGAGTCTTAGGAACTTGAAGATTTGACAATTTTTCAAGTTGGGAATTTAGGTATTGGGTTTTTGGAAATCTAGAAGCTTTTGACATTAGATTTGGGAATTTATGAAGATGGACCTTTAGATATTAGGAAATTTAGGAACTTATGAATTTGGAAATTTGGAAAATTATGAGTTTGGAAATGTTGGTATCAAGACATGAAGTCAAGAGATTGAAATTAGGAAAAGCACTTTGAGAAGTTGTGTTTTCATGATCTATGAATTTACAAATTAGACAAATTAGAAAAACTATGCACACAGGAGTTAGAAAATTTTGTTGAACATAGAAATTTCTCTTAAAAACAAATAAACTTTCATAACTTGAAATTTTGTAAGTTCAGAAACATTGCGTAAATAAATATCTGTAATATTACAAATGATTAAAAAGATGTTTAATACTGGTTGATTAATTGAAAAAATGTATCATAATTAATTTATAAGAGAAGCTAATATTCTGACATATGTACCGACATCCCAATTCCACTGATGCGGTTTTTTGCTGACAATGAGCGATTATTGCTGCATGTGGTCTACAGTTATCACGTTGAAACGCTATACCACATCCTCTCACCAGGTTTTCGTCTGGTTTAGACGAAACGTATAGTCAGTCAAATGATTTATTTTATTTAGCAACGTTAAACTTCGTCTTATTAATTGAATTCCTATCTTTCGTATATCTATGCAAAAATTACTAACCTTAAATCTGTAAATCCTAATTTAATTAATAGGTAATCATCTTTCTTATAAAATTTTTTAGTTCTAATTTAATTCATGTAACATCGTCTGTTTTTTATAAAATCTTTCCATTCTAATTTATTTAATGCAACGTAATCTTTCTTACAAAATTTTTCAGTTTCTAATTTAATATATATCTCATCTTGTATATCTATATAATTTATATAATCATCTTCTAATTTACTTTGTTTTCCCAATTTTATCTCTTACTAAGCAATGTCAATATTATACATTATTATTCAAGGTGTTACATTTAATCCTGTACTCGAATCCCTTAAAAAATGTTCCATCATTTCACTCATCGCAAATATTTTCAAAAACACTCGTGCGAGCGAATTCAAACGGGACACCCTGTATGTATCACATATTAACACACATGTATTCAGAATATAGTTCCGTGAATGATTCAAAGAATTGCAAATATATTTACAACGAATATTCGTCGTTACGTTCCGCGCTGAATTATTTGAACAGCGTATCTTTTGTTGCAAAATAAAATCCCGTTAAGTCCGTGGAGGAAGAAGAAAGATGAAAGAAGAATTGAAGCGGAAATTCCGAGACAACGCGGCGTCACAACGAAATTTTATATTCATTCCACGATCGACACACTCACCTTTGGAAACATTCTGCACCGTCAGCTCTTTCGTTATCGAAAAGAATGCACGAATCATAACATGTTGATAGGTCGACGAAGATTTCGTCCGTTCTAAACTTCTACGAACTTCGTTTACCTTGAAATACTAATTACTTCCTTCCTCTCTTTGTTTTCTTTTCGTCGCCGGCACGAGATTCGCGCGATTTCGCAATAATCGAACGTAGCTGCTTTTCGATATTTAAGGTAGATCTGGAGAATTCAGGGAATTTTGGGAATTTCGGGGATTTGGGAAATTTGGAAAATTGCGGATGTGAAATTTTGGAAAGTTTGAAAATTTAGAAATTTGGGGACTTCTGGGGAAGTTTGGGAAATTTGGGGATTTTGAGAAATTTGGGGAATTTAGGGAATTTCGAGGATTTGGGGAATTTCGAGAAGTTGGAGAATTTGGTAAATTTGTGGAATTTAGAGAATTTGTGAAATTTGAGAGATTTAGAGGATTTTGGGGATTCGGGGTATTTGGGGGATTTGGGGAATTTGGAAAATGTGGAGAATTTGGGAAATTTGTGGAATTTTGGGAATTTCGGGGATTTGGGAAATTTGGAAAATTGCGGATGTGAAATTTTGGAAAGTTTGAAAATTTAGAAATTTGGGGACTTCTGGGGAAGTTTGGGAAATTTGGGGATTTTCAGAAATTTGGGGAATTTAGGGAATTTCGAGGATTTGGGGAATTTCGAGAAGTTGGAGAATTTGGGAAATTTGTGGAATTTAGAGAATTTGGGAAATTTGAGAGATTTAGAGGATTTTGGGGATTCGGGGTATTTGGGGATTTGGGAAATTTTTTAAATTTAGGAAATTTGGAGAAGTTGAAACATGTGTAGAATTTGGGGATATTGGGAAATTTGGGGAATTTGGAGAATTTGAAGAAAGAAATGAAATATTTGGGGAATATGGAAAAGTTGGGAATTTGGGGAATTTGGGGAAATTGGAGAAGTGGGGAGTTTTGAAATTTGGGGAATTTGAGAATTTGGAAAATTGGGGAAATTTGGGGAATTTGAGGAATTTGGGGAATTTGGAGAAAGAAATGAAAAATTTAGGGAATTTGGAGAATTTGGAGAAGTGGGGAGTTTGGAAAATTGGGGAAATTTGGGGAATTTGGAGAAGTTTGAAATTTGGGGAATTTGGAAAATTGGGGAAATTTGGAGAAGTTGGAGAATTTGAAAAATTTGGGAATTTGGAGAAAGAAATGAAAAATTTGGGGTATTTAGAGAAATTGGGAATTTGAAAAATGGGGAGAAGCTGGAGAATTTGGGGAATTTAGAAAATTTATGGATTTGAAAGTTTAAAAATTTGGACTTTAATGTTGAACACATTCAAAGTTTGTTGAGGATTTGAAAATTTGAAGGATTTCGGGAATTTATAATTCATAAACTTGACTGCGTACTAACTTTTTAGAGGGTGGGAGCAAACAAAAATTTGTTGACCCTTATAAAATATTCTGTACTTCATAGATTGCCATATTTCACACGTTACCTAATAACATTATAATTTATAAACCTAACCACATACTGACTTCATAGACCGACAGCGAAATAAAATTACCTGTTGAGGCACCCCAACACATATGTTAGCAATAAGTCATGTTGAGCTCATATCTCTAAGCACATACAAAAAAATTTGTTGACCCTTATAAAATATTCTGTACTTCATAGATTGCCATATTTCACACGTTACCTAATAACATTATAATTTATAAACCTAACCACATACTGACTTCATAGACCGAGCGCGAAATAAAATTACCTGTTGAGGTACCCCAACACACATGTTAACAATAAGTCATGTTGAACTCATATCTCTATCTATACATATGTATATGTGACCATAGTATTCAAAGGGTTGAAGTAGCTGTCTAATTATACGTTCAAGTGCAAAGGATTGAAAGTAAAAAAAAATGATGGTATAATGTGGATTGTTTTGTCTGTCAAGTAGGCCTGCACTTGCGGAGCATCGAAGAGCCGAGGATGACGGCGGAGACGGCAGCTCCTTGTGTGCAGGGGATGCAAGGGGTGCAGACCGTTATGGCAGGTCAAGGCACATTGCAACAAGTGCAAGATGGAAAATCCGGTGGTTACTATTGTTCCACTTCTGCCGTCTACGATGCGGAATATGCTCGCATGGAAGCTTGGCTCGACGAACATCCCGACTTCGTCAACGACTACTTTCTTAGGTTATTATCACTCAGCCAATTATCGTATTATTTGTTTGTTTACTAACCTCCTTTAGAGATCGTTTACATTAGTAACTGGCGCTAATTGCCTTGTCAGGCACACAAATTTATATTCGAACTACCAAACTGATGATTTGGAAGTTTATTTTATGTTACCAACAAGTATATTTATATTTGTTGAGGTTTTATGTTCGTTTTAATAGAGATAAAGAATTATGTATATTAACTGTTACTTGTTTCTCTATTTCATTTTTCACTTTGAAGCAAATTAATGTAAATTGGCACGGAAATATTATATAGCATCAAACATACATGTGTGTAGGAAAATATCACATAATATGAAACATATATGTCGACAAGAAAATATAACATAATATAAAACATACATGTCCACAAGAAAATATAACATAATGTAAAACATACATGTCAACACTAAGATATGACATAATATAATATAAAACATACATGTCCACAAGAAAATATAACATAATATAAAGCATGCATGTCAACACTAAGATATGACATAATATAAAACATACATGTCAACAAGAAAATATAACATAATGTAAAACATACATGTCAACACTAAGATATGACATAATATAAAACATACATGTCAACAAGAAAATATAACATAATGTAAAACATACATGTCAACACTAAGATATGACATAATATAAAACATACATGTCAACAAGAAAATATAACATAATATAAAGCATACATATCAACGCTAAAATGTAACATAATATAAAACATACATGTTAACACGAAAATATAACACAATATAAAACATACATGTCAACAAGAAAATATAACATAATTAAGAATCAAAATACGTTAACGAGTGTTTCAAGAATGCTATGAAGTTTCTAAATATATCAATATTATGATAAAAAGAGTAAATTTTCTGTTCGATTTCTGTGACTGAAATAAACGTAATTAGTTGTTCAGTACGAATTAAAAAGTAATTTCTTAGACAAGATTAGGATATATTTTAAGAGAAAGACTGAATTGTCATCAAACAAAATGTCGAACCTTTCATTATTTTACAAATGAAAACGTCCAGTCACTTCATAATTTATGAAACTTCTTGTACTTTCTAAAAATACTCAAATATCTCCTAATTTTCCTATCATATTGTTAGATTCTCCTTATAAGTCAATTATTTGTTAATTTATGCGCATCGTTTAGCTTTTATTATTCATACTCCATTTGCTCGTTTCTGTACTTGAATATTTAATTAATTACTTCGTCATTAGTCAGTCTACTTCTGAACAAGCAACCTACAAATTCCTTCACTTTCATCAGATTTCGAACAAGAGAAGTGCAAGACATTCTAATCTAACTTGTGTAACAAAATACAAACTTATTTAAAATTCAGTTAACAACAAAATTCGTCATAGTTTATGAAGTAAAGAAGCCGTAAAGAAATTAAAGATAAACAATATAAGTTAATAATATACACTTGCAGAAACAGTTTAGAAACAGTGTAAAAGAGGTTTAGAACCGTTTAAGAACAATTCAGGACAAATTTAGAACTATTTAGTGACAATTCAGAGAAAATTTAGAACCGTTTAGAAACACTGGAGAAAGGATTTGGAACCCTTTCGAAACAATTCAGAAAAAATTTAGAACTATTTAGTGACAATTCAGAAAAAATTCAGAACCGTTTAGAGACAATTCGGAAAAAATTTAGAACCGTTTATAAATAATTCAGAAAAAATTCAGAACCGTGTAGAAACAATTCAGAAAAAATTTAGAACCTTTTAGAGACAATTCAGAAAAAATTCAGAACCGTGTAGAAACAATTCAGAAAAAGTTCAGAACCCTTTATGAACAATACAGAAAAAGTTCAGAACCGTTTAGAGACAATTCAGAAAAAATTTAGAACCGTTTAGAAGTTTGAAGAAAGTTTGGAATAGTTGTAGAGTGTGGAAAGTGAGTAACAAGAAGATTGTTGATCGATAGGAAAGTGACGAGACAGACAGTGGACATGTGGCTGGTATCACACGCGACGCCAACATCTTCGTCTAGCAGTTGCATGGAGCTGTCGAGTCCGACTCACACGGGTGGCACATCGTCCTCGGGTCGAGGTGGTTCTGGTGGATCAGGTGCGACGACACCCGTTCGAAAGATCTCGGCACATGAATTCGAACGAGGTGGTTTATTAAAACCGATCGTTAACACGATCGACGGTACACCGACCTTCCTCAGCGTTTCACCCGGTGATTCCGGCCAGCCGGGTGTACAACAAGTTGGCTCTGGAAACTCGAGCAGACCCCAAAGACGATCCAGACACGAGCTCAGGCATCTCGACGAAAAGGATCTCATCTTTGAATTGGTACTGTTTATTGGATTTATTTAGAGTATAGTCCAGGTCATTTTAATGTGTCTTTCAGTTTTAATAGTTGAGATTTTTGTATTTTTGTGGGGGCGTGGATTGGAGTAGTCCTCATATTTCCAAATTTCTAAGTTTACTGATTTCCAGATTTCCGAATTTCCTAATTTCCGGATTTCCGGATTTCCTAATTTCCTAATTTCCGGATTTCCCAATTTCCTAATCTCCTAATTTCCGGATTTCCCAATTTCCTAATCTCCCAATTTCCCAATTTCCCTATTTCCCAATTTCCCAATTTCCTAATTTCCGGATTTCCCAATTTCCTAATCTCCCAATTTTCCAATTTCCCAATTTCCTAATTTCGGGATTTCCCAATTTCCTAATCTCCCAATTTCCGGATTCCCCAATTTCCTAATTTCGGGATTTCCCAATTTCCCAATTTCCCAATTCCCTAATCTCCCAATTTCCCTATTTCCCAATTTCCTAATCTCTCAATTTCCCAATTTCCTAATCTCCCAATTTCCCAATTTCCTAATCTCCCAATTTCCCTACTTCCCAATTTCCCTACTTCCCAATTTCCCAATTTCCTAATCTCCCAATTTTCCAATTTCCCAATTTCCTAATTTCGGGATTTCCCAATTTCCTAATCTCCCAATTTCCCAATTTCCTAATTACGGGATTTCCCAATTTCCTAATCTCCCAATTTCCCTATTTCCCAATTTTCTAATCTCCGAATTTCCAAATTTCCTAATCTCCCAATTTCCCGATTTCCCAATTTCCTAATTTCGGGATTTCCCAATTTCCTAATCTCCCAATTTCCGGATTCCCCAATTTCCTAATTTCGGGATTTCCCAATTTCCCAATTTCCCAATTCCCTAATCTCCCAATTTCCCTATTTCCCAATTTCCTAATCTCTCAATTTCCCAATTTCCTAATCTCCCAATTTCCCAATTTCCTAATCTCCTAATTTCCCTACTTCCCAATTTCCCTACTTCCCAATTTCCCAATTTCCTAATCTCCCAATTTTCCAATTTCCCAATTTCCTAATTTCGGGATTTCCCAATTTCCTAATCTCCCAATTTCCCAATTTCCTAATTACGGGATTTCCCAATTTCCTAATCTCCCAATTTCCCTATTTCCCAATTTTCTAATCTCCGAATTTCCAAATTTCCTAATCTCCCAATTTCCCGATTTCCCAATTTCCTAATTTCGGGATTTCCCAATTTCCTAATCTCCCAATTTCCGGATTCCCCAATTTCCTAATTTCGGGATTTCCCAATTTCCCAATTTCCCAATTCCCTAATCTCCCAATTTCCCTATTTCCCAATTTCCTAATCTCTCAATTTCCCAATTTCCTAATCTCCCAATTTCCCAATTTCCTAATCTCCCAATTTCCCTACTTCCCAATTTCCCTACTTCCCAATTTCCCAATTTCCTAATCTCCCAATTTTCCAATTTCCCAATTTCCTAATTTCGGGATTTCCCAATTTCCTAATCTCCCAATTTCCCAATTTCCTAATTACGGGATTTCCCAATTTCCTAATCTCCCAATTTCCCTATTTCCCAATTTTCTAATCTCCGAATTTCCAAATTTCCTAATCTCCCAATTTCCCTATTTCCCAATTTTCTAATCTCCGAATTTCCAAATTTCCTAATCTCCCAATTTCCCGATTTCCCAATTTCCTAATTTCGGGATTTCCCAATTTCCTAATCTCCCAATTTCCGGATTCCCCAATTTCCTAATTTCGGGATTTCCCAATTTCCCAATTTCCCAATTCCCTAATCTCCCAATTTCCCTATTTCCCAATTTCCTAATCTCTCAATTTCCCAATTTCCTAATCTCCCAATTTCCCAATTTCCTAATCTCCTAATTTCCCTACTTCCCAATTTCCCTACTTCCCAATTTCCCAATTTCCTAATCTCCCAATTTTCCAATTTCCCAATTTCCTAATTTCGGGATTTCCCAATTTCCTAATCTCCCAATTTCCCAATTTCCTAATTACGGGATTTCCCAATTTCCTAATCTCCCAATTTCCCTATTTCCCAATTTTCTAATCTCCGAATTTCCAAATTTCCTAATCTCCCAATTTCCCGATTTCCCAATTTCCTAATTTCGGGATTTCCCAATTTCCTAATCTCCCAATTTCCGGATTCCCCAATTTCCTAATTTCGGGATTTCCCAATTTCCCAATTTCCCAATTCCCTAATCTCCCAATTTCCCTATTTCCCAATTTCCTAATCTCTCAATTTCCCAATTTCCTAATCTCCCAATTTCCCAATTTCCTAATCTCCCAATTTCCCTACTTCCCAATTTCCCTACTTCCCAATTTCCCAATTTCCTAATCTCCCAATTTTCCAATTTCCCAATTTCCTAATTTCGGGATTTCCCAATTTCCTAATCTCCCAATTTCCCAATTTCCTAATTACGGGATTTCCCAATTTCCTAATCTCCCAATTTCCCTATTTCCCAATTTTCTAATCTCCGAATTTCCAAATTTCCTAATCTCCCAATTTCCCTATTTCCCAATTTTCTAATCTCCGAATTTCCAAATTTCCTAATCTCCCAATTTCCCGATTTCCCAATTTCCTAATTTCGGGATTTCCCAATTTCCTAATCTCCCAATTTCCGGATTCCCCAATTTCCTAATTTCGGGATTTCCCAATTTCCCAATTTCCCAATTCCCTAATCTCCCAATTTCCCTATTTCCCAATTTCCTAATCTCTCAATTTCCCAATTTCCTAATCTCCCAATTTCCCAATTTCCTAATCTCCCAATTTCCCTACTTCCCAATTTCCCTACTTCCCAATTTCCCAATTTCCTAATCTCCCAATTTTCCAATTTCCCAATTTCCTAATTTCGGGATTTCCCAATTTCCTAATCTCCCAATTTCCCAATTTCCTAATTACGGGATTTCCCAATTTCCTAATCTCCCAATTTCCCTATTTCCCAATTTTCTAATCTCCGAATTTCCAAATTTCCTAATCTCCCAATTTCCCGATTTCCCAATTTCCTAATTTCGGGATTTCCCAATTTCCTAATCTCCCAATTTCCGGATTCCCCAATTTCCTAATTTCGGGATTTCCCAATTTCCCAATTTCCCAATTCCCTAATCTCCCAATTTCCCTATTTCCCAATTTCCTAATCTCTCAATTTCCCAATTTCCTAATCTCCCAATTTCCCAATTTCCTAATCTCCCAATTTCCCTACTTCCCAATTTCCCTACTTCCCAATTTCCCAATTTCCTAATCTCCCAATTTTCCAATTTCCCAATTTCCTAATTTCGGGATTTCCCAATTTCCTAATCTCCCAATTTCCCAATTTCCTAATTACGGGATTTCCCAATTTCCTAATCTCCCAATTTCTCTATTTCCCAATTTTCTAATCTCCGAATTTCCAAATTTCCTAATCTCCCAATTTCCCTATTTCCCAATTTTCTAATCTCCGAATTTCCAAATTTCCTAATCTCCCAATTTCCCGATTTCCCAATTTCCTAATTTCGGGATTTCCCAATTTCCTAATCTCCCAATTTCCGGATTCCCCAATTTCCTAATTTCGGGATTTCCCAATTTCCCAATTTCCCAATTCCCTAATCTCCCAATTTCCCTATTTCCCAATTTCCTAATCTCTCAATTTCCCAATTTCCTAATCTCCCAATTTCCCAATTTCCTAATCTCCCAATTTCCCTACTTCCCAATTTCCCTACTTCCCAATTTCCCAATTTCCTAATCTCCCAATTTTCCAATTTCCCAATTTCCTAATTTCGGGATTTCCCAATTTCCTAATCTCCCAATTTCCCAATTTCCTAATTACGGGATTTCCCAATTTCCTAATCTCCCAATTTCCCTATTTCCCAATTTTCTAATCTCCGAATTTCCAAATTTCCTAATCTCCCAATTTCCCGATTTCCCAATTTCCTAATTTCGGGATTTCCCAATTTCCTAATCTCCCAATTTCCGGATTCCCCAATTTCCTAATTTCGGGATTTCCCAATTTCCCAATTTCCCAATTCCCTAATCTCCCAATTTCCCTATTTCCCAATTTCCTAATCTCTCAATTTCCCAATTTCCTAATCTCCCAATTTCCCAATTTCCTAATCTCCCAATTTCCCTACTTCCCAATTTCCCTACTTCCCAATTTCCCAATTTCCTAATCTCCCAATTTTCCAATTTCCCAATTTCCTAATTTCGGGATTTCCCAATTTCCTAATCTCCCAATTTCCCAATTTCCTAATTACGGGATTTCCCAATTTCCTAATCTCCCAATTTCCCTATTTCCCAATTTTCTAATCTCCGAATTTCCAAATTTCCTAATCTCCCAATTTCCCTATTTCCCAATTTTCTAATCTCCGAATTTCCAAATTTCCTAATCTCCCAATTTCCCGATTTCCCAATTTCCTAATTTCGGGATTTCCCAATTTCCTAATCTCCCAATTTCCGGATTCCCCAATTTCCTAATTTCGGGATTTCCCAATTTCCCAATTTCCCAATTCCCTAATCTCCCAATTTCCCTATTTCCCAATTTCCTAATCTCTCAATTTCCCAATTTCCTAATCTCCCAATTTCCCAATTTCCTAATCTCCCAATTTCCCTACTTCCCAATTTCCCTACTTCCCAATTTCCCAATTTCCTAATCTCCCAATTTTCCAATTTCCCAATTTCCTAATTTCGGGATTTCCCAATTTCCTAATCTCCCAATTTCCCAATTTCCTAATTACGGGATTTCCCAATTTCCTAATCTCCCAATTTCCCTATTTCCCAATTTTCTAATCTCCGAATTTCCAAATTTCCTAATCTCCCAATTTCCCGATTTCCCAATTTCCTAATTTCGGGATTTCCCAATTTCCTAATCTCCCAATTTCCGGATTCCCCAATTTCCTAATTTCGGGATTTCCCAATTTCCCAATTTCCCAATTCCCTAATCTCCCAATTTCCCTATTTCCCAATTTCCTAATCTCTCAATTTCCCAATTTCCTAATCTCCCAATTTCCCAATTTCCTAATCTCCCAATTTCCCTACTTCCCAATTTCCCTACTTCCCAATTTCCCAATTTCCTAATCTCCCAATTTTCCAATTTCCCAATTTCCTAATTTCGGGATTTCCCAATTTCCTAATCTCCCAATTTCCCAATTTCCTAATTACGGGATTTCCCAATTTCCTAATCTCCCAATTTCTCTATTTCCCAATTTTCTAATCTCCGAATTTCCAAATTTCCTAATCTCCCAATTTCCCTATTTCCCAATTTTCTAATCTCCGAATTTCCAAATTTCCTAATCTCCCAATTTCCCGATTTCCCAATTTCCTAATTTCGGGATTTCCCAATTTCCTAATCTCCCAATTTCCGGATTCCCCAATTTCCTAATTTCGGGATTTCCCAATTTCCCAATTTCCCAATTCCCTAATCTCCCAATTTCCCTATTTCCCAATTTCCTAATCTCTCAATTTCCCAATTTCCTAATCTCCCAATTTCCCAATTTCCTAATCTCCCAATTTCCCTACTTCCCAATTTCCCTACTTCCCAATTTCCCAATTTCCTAATCTCCCAATTTTCCAATTTCCCAATTTCCTAATTTCGGGATTTCCCAATTTCCTAATCTCCCAATTTCCCAATTTCCTAATTACGGGATTTCCCAATTTCCTAATCTCCCAATTTCCCTATTTCCCAATTTTCTAATCTCCGAATTTCCAAATTTCCTAATCTCCCAATTTCCCGATTTCCCAATTTCCTAATTTCGGGATTTCCCAATTTCCTAATCTCCCAATTTCCGGATTCCCCAATTTCCTAATTTCGGGATTTCCCAATTTCCCAATTTCCCAATTCCCTAATCTCCCAATTTCCCTATTTCCCAATTTCCTAATCTCTCAATTTCCCAATTTCCTAATCTCCCAATTTCCCAATTTCCTAATCTCCCAATTTCCCTACTTCCCAATTTCCCTACTTCCCAATTTCCCAATTTCCTAATCTCCCAATTTTCCAATTTCCCAATTTCCTAATTTCGGGATTTCCCAATTTCCTAATCTCCCAATTTCCCAATTTCCTAATTACGGGATTTCCCAATTTCCTAATCTCCCAATTTCCCTATTTCCCAATTTTCTAATCTCCGAATTTCCAAATTTCCTAATCTCCCAATTTCCCTATTTCCCAATTTTCTAATCTCCGAATTTCCAAATTTCCTAATCTCCCAATTTCCCGATTTCCCAATTTCCTAATTTCGGGATTTCCCAATTTCCTAATCTCCCAATTTCCGGATTCCCCAATTTCCTAATTTCGGGATTTCCCAATTTCCCAATTTCCCAATTCCCTAATCTCCCAATTTCCCTATTTCCCAATTTCCTAATCTCTCAATTTCCCAATTTCCTAATCTCCCAATTTCCCAATTTCCTAATCTCCCAATTTCCCTACTTCCCAATTTCCCTACTTCCCAATTTCCCAATTTCCTAATCTCCCAATTTTCCAATTTCCCAATTTCCTAATTTCGGGATTTCCCAATTTCCTAATCTCCCAATTTCCCAATTTCCTAATTACGGGATTTCCCAATTTCCTAATCTCCCAATTTCCCTATTTCCCAATTTTCTAATCTCCGAATTTCCAAATTTCCTAATCTCCCAATTTCCCGATTTCCCAATTTCCTAATTTCGGGATTTCCCAATTTCCTAATCTCCCAATTTCCGGATTCCCCAATTTCCTAATTTCGGGATTTCCCAATTTCCCAATTTCCCAATTCCCTAATCTCCCAATTTCCCTATTTCCCAATTTCCTAATCTCTCAATTTCCCAATTTCCTAATCTCCCAATTTCCCAATTTCCTAATCTCCCAATTTCCCTACTTCCCAATTTCCCTACTTCCCAATTTCCCAATTTCCTAATCTCCCAATTTTCCAATTTCCCAATTTCCCAATTTCCTAATTTCGGGATTTCCCAATTTCCTAATCTCCCAATTTCCCAATTTCCTAATTACGGGATTTCCCAATTTCCTAATCTCCCAATTTCCCTATTTCCCAATTTTCTAATCTCCGAATTTCCAAATTTCCTAATCTCCCAATTTCCCTATTTCCCAATTTTCTAATCTCCGAATTTCCAAATTTCCTAATCTCCCAATTTCCCGATTTCCCAATTTCCTAATTTCGGGATTTCCCAATTTCCTAATCTCCCAATTTCCGGATTCCCCAATTTCCTAATTTCGGGATTTCCCAATTTCCCAATTTCCCAATTCCCTAATCTCCCAATTTCCCTATTTCCCAATTTCCTAATCTCTCAATTTCCCAATTTCCTAATCTCCCAATTTCCCAATTTCCTAATCTCCCAATTTCCCTACTTCCCAATTTCCCTACTTCCCAATTTCCCAATTTCCTAATCTCCCAATTTTCCAATTTCCCAATTTCCTAATTTCGGGATTTCCCAATTTCCTAATCTCCCAATTTCCCAATTTCCTAATTACGGGATTTCCCAATTTCCTAATCTCCCAATTTCTCTATTTCCCAATTTTCTAATCTCCGAATTTCCAAATTTCCTAATCTCCCAATTTCCCTATTTCCCAATTTTCTAATCTCCGAATTTCCAAATTTCCTAATCTCCCAATTTCCCGATTTCCCAATTTCCTAATTTCGGGATTTCCCAATTTCCTAATCTCCCAATTTCCGGATTCCCCAATTTCCTAATTTCGGGATTTCCCAATTTCCCAATTTCCCAATTCCCTAATCTCCCAATTTCCCTATTTCCCAATTTCCTAACCTCTCAATTTCCCAATTTCCTAATCTCCCAATTTCCCAATTTCCTAATCTCCCAATTTCCCTACTTCCCAATTTCCCTACTTCCCAATTTCCCAATTTCCTAATCTCCCAATTTTCCAATTTCCCAATTTCCTAATTTCGGGATTTCCCAATTTCCTAATCTCCCAATTTCCCAATTTCCTAATTACGGGATTTCCCAATTTCCTAATCTCCCAATTTCCCTATTTCCCAATTTTCTAATCTCCGAATTTCCAAATTTCCTAATCTCCCAATTTCCCGATTTCCCAATTTCCTAATTTCGGGATTTCCCAATTTCCTAATCTCCCAATTTCCGGATTCCCCAATTTCCTAATTTCGGGATTTCCCAATTTCCCAATTTCCCAATTCCCTAATCTCCCAATTTCCCTATTTCCCAATTTCCTAATCTCTCAATTTCCCAATTTCCTAATCTCCCAATTTCCCAATTTCCTAATCTCCCAATTTCCCTACTTCCCAATTTCCCTACTTCCCAATTTCCCAATTTCCTAATCTCCCAATTTTCCAATTTCCCAATTTCCTAATTTCGGGATTTCCCAATTTCCTAATCTCCCAATTTCCCAATTTCCTAATTACGGGATTTCCCAATTTCCTAATCTCCCAATTTCCCTATTTCCCAATTTTCTAATCTCCGAATTTCCAAATTTCCTAATCTCCCAATTTCCCGATTTCCCGATTTCCTAATTTCGGGATTTCCCAATTTCTTAATTTCCGGATTTCCCAATTTCCTAATCTCCCAATTTCCCAATTTTCCATTTTCCTAATTTCGGGATTTCCCAATTTCCTAATTTCGGGATTTCCCAATTTCCCGATTTCCCAATTTCCTAATTTCCAGATTTCCCAATTTCCTAATCTCCCAATTTCCCAACTTTCTATATTTCTTAATTTCCTAATTTTCTAGTTGTCTAATTTCCAACTGTAAAATATTTAAATTTAATGTTACAAATTTCCCAATTTCTCACTTTCTAAATTTCCCAATGTCCTCGTTTCCAATTTTCCAATTTTCTAATTTTCCACATTTCCTGTTTCGTCACTCATATTCAAATTGGAACCAAAGTAGGAAAATAAATAAATTGGGGATAACATGTGAACTAAGACCTTGATTTGCTTGACGAAAGTTGACATCTTTACAAAAATTTCTCAATAAGTTTTGTCATTTAACCCTTTCACACTGAGATAAAATTACGAATCTTAATCCAGAAAATATCTAGTTCTAATCTGGATAAAGAAATAGATAAAGATCTTAAATGAAGAAATATCTGGGTTCATTCTTCAGATAGAATCTTAGAAAACAGAGAAAACAAAGAATATAGTCAAGGACTCAGATATCTTTGTAGACCAAACAATTTGAATGCCTTACCCTACGACTGTCACTGGATACACTGCGAATAGGTTAAAAGAATATATCCGTCATTTTGACGGGAAGTGTTAAACACGTATTAAATAGAATATGATTTTAATATGATATTAATATGATTACAGGTTAAGGACATCTGTAACGAGCTAGACGTGAGGTCATTGTGTCACAAGATCTTGCAGAACGTGAGCACCCTGTTGCACGCCGATCGTGGCTCGCTGTTTCTCGTCCAGGGCGAAAGAGGTGGTGGTTGCATGCCTTCGTCGCAAAATCACGATTCCACGTCGAATTATTCGAGCGGCAACGCGAACCTAAATAAAACGGGAAACGGGAACTCGGAACAACGTGGCGGTACGGGATACTCGAGGAGCAGATGTCTGGTCTCGAAGTTGTTTGATGTGTGTTCAAGGTCGACGTTACTCGAGATGGAGAAGAAAGACGAGATCAAAATTCCCTGGGGCACGGGAATCGTCGGATACGTCGCTGAAAGCGGGGAACCTGTTAACATACCGGATGCTTACAAGGCAACGATTTATTGTCACTAGTCGACGATGTTAGCCGATATTTCGCCAAATTTTATCTCTCGCGGCTCCGTTATTGTACGAAAGTCGTGTCCACGGGACATAATTAATTTAGGATTCCTCGAATATTGTGAGAGTAGTGGTTTATTTATGAAACTGCGATAAATGTGGAAGGTGTTTTGCGATTTTGAAAGTTTTAGGCTTGTTAGCTTTTGGGATTAGATATTGATACTTTAGACTTTTTGGAACTTTGCGAGTTTATAGTTACAAGTTTTTGGGACTTCAGTAGTTTTAATTTTGGGACCTTGAGATTTTTAGTTTTGGGACTTTGGCACCTGGAGACTTTAAATTTTGGAGCTTTAGAATTTTTTAATTTTGGACTTCAGAAGTTTGGAATTGTGAAAGTTTGATGTTTCAGAATTTTGTAATTTTTTAACTTTTCAATTTTTTAATTTTGTACTTCAGAGTTTCGGAATTTTGGCACCAAGGGATTTTGAATTGTGGAGTTTTGGAATATTTTTATTTTGGGATTTTTGAAATTTGGAATTATGCAACTTTGAAGTTTCAGACTTTTTTAATTTTTTAACTCTTAAATTTTGTAATTTTGTACTTCAGAGTTTTGTAATCTTAGCACCTGAAAATATTAAAATGTGGAGCTTTAGAATTTTTTTAATTTGGGACTTTAGAAGTTTGGAATTATGCAACTTTGATGTTACAGAATCTTATAATTTTTTACCTTTTAAACTTTGTAATTTTGTACTTCAGAGTTTTGGGACTTCAGAATCTTGAGATTTTTAATTATGGAACTTTAAAACTTGAGAATTTGTTAAATTTAGTGCTCAGAAAGTTTGGAATTAAATACTTTGAGACTTCAGAATTTTTAAATTTAAAAATTGTATAATTATATACCTCAGTTCTATAACTTTGGGACTTAAGAATTTTAAAAAATTGTAATTTTTGAACTTCGAGATTCTCTCTTAATTTTGTATTTTTATGAATTCTATTAATTTTATGGAATTCTGTTAATTGAAATTGTAGAATGTTATTTTTTGAAATTGTAGAATTTTGAAACTTTGGCTTTGAAATTTTTGGAACTTAAAACCTTGAAATCTCAAAAAACCTCAGTACAAAGATTATAAACTAAAAACTTCAACACTTAGAAATTTTGAATATTATAACTAATTTTGTGTATTATAAAACGTTAATTGTTTTGTAAAGTGATGTATTTATTAGATATCATTTGTTTGCAGGACTCGAGGTTCAATCGTGAAATCGATGCATTAACAGGGTATAGAACTAGAGCCCTATTGTGTATGCCAATAAAGGACTGTAGTGGAGACGTAATTGGAGTTGCACAAGTAATTAACAAACTTGGTGGCGAAGGTCAATTTACCGCACAAGATGAAAAAGTTTTCGCTGGTTATTTACAATTTTGTGGTATTGGATTAAGGAATGCACAATTGTACGAAAAAAGTCAATTGGAAGTGAAACGAAATCAGGTTGGTTAATTTACCATTAATTATTCTCTGCAATTATTATTTTTATATTAAAATTAAATATTATTCCTCGATACACATTATCATTTTCCTCTCTTAATAATTACAGGTACTTTTGGATTTGGCTAGAATGATTTTCGAAGAGCAGAGTACAATAGAACACATGGTATTGCGAATATTAACGCACACGCAGTCGTTGATACAATGCCAACGAGTACAGGTAAATTATCGTATTTTAATTAGAAAGAAAAATCGTGTCGATAAATTTTCAAATTGATTTATTTTCACCAGGTTCTCCTCGTGCACAAAGCGTCGAAGGGTAGCTTTTCACGGGTGTTTGACTTTGAGGCGAACGACCTTACCGGCGAGGATTCAGATTCTCGCACTAGGTGAATGAAGTTTGTAATTACGTTCTTATTTTCTTTTGCTCAATTACCATCGATTATTCAATTTCCTCAGAAACCTTACATGTATTCGGTTTTGTTCATGCAGTCCATTCGAGAGTAGATTCCCTATAAATGTTGGCATCACTGGTTACGTTGCTACCACTGGTGAGGTAAGTATTCAACCAGAAACGAGCATCTGATTAATCTTTCCAACTAATTTGATACACTATATACTTCTATAAACAACCATTGCTTTGCCAACAAATCTATTAATATGCTGCAAATTGAATGCCATCTTCAGTACTGTTAATAAATACAATGTTGACAATATATGTACAATGACGGACAAAGAAAGATCAGTCTCTTGCGTAAATGAATATCCTATAACAGACATATTACATCATTTTAATAATATCACTTCTATTTGAAAACATCTCAGTCTGTACGACGATAAGTTTTTTGTTTATTCAATTTCATTCGTATGATAATTCACTTATACTGCAACAAGAACAATAAACAAAAGTAACTTTCAAATTTAAGATACAGTTTTGCAGAATTATGTTGATTTATGGTGTCCATAACTTTCTTTTACATCATCCAGGGTTGCCAGTTAAGAAGTTTTATTATGGATACAAGTTTAATTAATATTTTAACATAGTTCAAACATAGTTATCCTACAACTTTTATAATGTATTCGAATGGTTCAATTCTGCCGGCAAAAGCTTGCCGACCTCTGCTGCACCGTCGGTAATACCGACACTGTGTATCGCATTACAACGAAAGATTATTCCGATGCTCATTTCTGAATTAATCGTATCATTTTATCGTCATGGTTCATTATTCTTTTAGACGGTAAATATACCGAATGCCTACGAGGATCCAAGGTTCGACCCTTCGGTTGACGATGGTACCGGTTTCAGGCATCGTACCATACTTTGCATGCCCATCAAGAACTCATCGGGTCAGATCATCGGCGTCATTCAACTGATCAACAAGTTCAACGACCTCGCCTTTACAAAGAACGACGAGAATTTCGTCGAAGCGTTCGCTATTTTTTGTGGCATGGGCATTCATAATACGCACATGTAAATATACACAAAGCCGCGTGTGTTCCGTTAAGAACGGTCGATTGATAAAACAATAGTTTCTAGCATTCGTTCCTTTTCTGTGATCCACATAGGTACGAAAAAGCTGTGATAGCAATGGCCAAACAGAGCGTCACGTTAGAAGTATTGAGTTACCATGCTTCTGCATCGTTAGAAGATGCACAAAGACTTAGGGTGAGTTTTCAACTCTTCTACAATCAATAGCGAATCTGATTTCTCTGAGAAAAATATTGAGAAGAGGCCTTCTATTCGTTAATTTTTAGGGATTTTTGGGAAATTGAAAACTTGTAGGTATAGGGACCTTGAGTAATATGGAAGGGTTTGGAGATTTAGGAACTTGGGAGATTAGATATTTAGAGACATAGATATTTGGATATCTAGGGATTTGGATAAGTATTTGAGGATCAAGGAATATGGAAATTTAGAAATTTGGAGGTTAGATATGTAGTAACAAAAGAATTTGGATGTCTAGAAATTTGAAGACAGGATCAAGGAATATAGGAATCTAGAATATTTAACCTTTTAAGACCGACTTCTTTTTATTGCAGGGCTTGAGAGTGCCTTCCTCAGCGCATTTTCAGTTGCACGATTTTAAGTTCGACGACATTCACATGGAAGACGACGATACGCTAACGGCGTGTCTTCGAATGTTTTTGGATCTCGACTTCGTCGAACGTTTTCATATAGATTACGACGTACTTTGTCGTTGGCTTCTCAGTGTAAAAAAGAATTACCGAAATGTTACGTACCATAATTGGCGTCACGCATTTAACGTCGCTCAAATGATGTTCGCCATTTTAACTGTAAGTTTCACGTAGATATTAAAGAAATATCTAGTATATATAAGTTGCATTGTATACAGATTTTAGCACCTAACTGTTATCAAGATTTTTCATACACTTTTAACAATCTAACAGCACAGTGATACTATGCTCGCTCCATAAATACACGCTCGATAAATACCTGCTAGGAATCTCTCTCTAAAAAATGATTACTATATTACGATTGTTTGTATATTTAACTTTTTTTTGGAAATTGAAATTAAGTGACATGATAACAATTATGTGCTACATCCAGTATAATTGCATAAACAATAAACAAGTACTTGTTTCTAGGCCACACAATGGTGGAAAATTTTTGGGGAGATCGAATGTCTTGCTCTGATAATTGCTTGTTTGTGTCACGACTTAGACCATAGAGGCACGAATAATTCTTTTCAAATTAAGTAAGTGACTACTTTTATAAGTTAATAATTTACTTGATTATTTTCTCTCTTACCAATATTTTAAATAACCCTAAAGAACTTGAGAATTATCTCAATTTTATAAAATTATTTTATCACTTATAGAGCATCATCACCACTGGCACAACTGTATTCGACGTCGACGATGGAGCACCATCACTTCGACCAGTGTCTGATGATACTAAGTAGTCAAGGAAACCAAATCCTGTCGAATTTATCCCCCGAAGAATATTCTCGCGTGGTAAAAGTTCTTGAAGAGGCGATCCTCTCTACCGACCTAGCAGTTTACTTCCGAAAGAGGGGCGCTTTTCTTAGTTTAGCCAGGGGTGGTGGTTACAATTGGGCATATAGCGAACATCGAGAACTTCTGCGAGGAATGTTAATGACCGTCTGCGATTTAGCTGCTATAACCAAGCCTTGGGATGTCGAGAAAAGGGTAGCAGAATTAGTCAGCAGCGAATTCTTTGAACAAGGAGATATCGAAAGGCGGACCCTCAATATTACTCCCATTGTATGTACCATCAAAGTTATCCATTTTATTATAGCAGAGTAAAACTGTTAGCTTCTGGTTTTTAACATCCTAAGCTACAATTTCAACTATTTTGAGTGCCATTTTGCGATACTTTTATGTCATCAAAATGTATCACTTTTTGTATTTTGAAGTCGACCATTTCATACAACTTATTATAATTTAAAAATAATTTTTAATTACTGTTGTAGGACATTATGAATCGAGAAAAGGAAGATCAGCTACCAATTATGCAAGTTGGCTTCATCGATTCGATCTGCCTTCCTATTTACGAGGTAACTAGACTTCTATACAACCAGCTGAGTAAAGTACAACTTAAAAATAGAATATGTTGCTATACTTACAACTCTTTAAGTATGTGGGTCTAAATGGACTCGGTTAAAAGTCTGAGGGTTAAAGGTTTACTACTCAAATATTTTATTCCTTGCTTAAGAATACTTTGATATATTTATTGAAACATGTATTGATATAACTAAAATATTTGTCTGAGTTATCTGCTTAGTTATCAGCTATATAATTACATCACTGATATGTCTACTAAATATCATACTTTGTAAGCTTGTATTTGATCAAACATTGTATTGAATTTGTTGAAACAGGCATTTGCTTTATTATCGGATAAGCTGGAACCGCTGGTTGAAGGTGTACGTCAGAATAAACAACACTGGCTCGAGATTGCAGAGTCCAGATGCAAGATGGAGAACTGTACAAACCATGATAGGACGCCAACGATGACCGATAACGAAGTAACCAGCGAGCAGGCGGACCAATAATCATTCTTACGAAATGATAGAATATAGTAATAATAGTAATTTTGCCTGTTTTCGGAACAAAAAAAATTCTATGGGGGCAGGTGTTCGCCATCACAGTACATTCTTAAAGCTGTGCACCTTTGTCTCGATACTATATAGGTATTATAAACATCATGAGTTATAATTTATTCATTTTTATACTGATCGTCGAGAAATATTCTTGGTATTAATGATTCGTGATCGCAACTGCAGGAAGAAATAGTAAACGTTTTTTTTCTTTTTTTAGATTATTGAGGAATCAGTCTTGATTGCTTTTTCTTTTTGGAGTTTTGTTCTTGCATCGCATGAGGCCTAAGTTTGGCCTGTAACTGGTATGGTGGACATTTTGTGGGGACCATAACCTCACAGAAATATTTAGAAACTTATAGGATACTTGTCAAGGATAAATTATTATAATGATTAATAAATTATTGTAGGTAAACTGTTCGCAAAAGTTTCCATTACTTTTAAGACAATTTTTTATTAGTATTTTGTAGTTGGTAGAATATTTTTAATCAAAGTATTTTGTCTCTGATAAAGAAGAAATCTGTATTCTTAGAGCGAATAGTCATTAACAAAATGTTGGTAAATTAATAATAATTATTATTGTGAAATCATTTATAAATCCTATGTAATAATTACTACAATAATAATAACAATTGTCCATAAATGTGACAAATGTCTTTTGTCGCTTTAGTAGTTATTTTTGTGCTGACTAAATAATGACGAATATGTGTCTTATCAATTCTCATCCTCACGCGAATTAAGAATGTAGTTATGTCAATAGATATAGATTATCCCGTGTCACATTTTATGCAAATTAATCAACATTAACATAATAAAACAGAATACCTTACAATGGAAACTTTTGCACAGCATCTAATAAAAAAAAAGATAGCATTGTGGTTTATACTTAAAAACTAGATAAGTCACATTTTTTAAAGTGTAACATTTCTCGGGTCTGATGGACCCCACCTTACCAGTTTCGGGTTAACATGAACAACTTGTTCCAATACTCGAACGTCTTAAAAAAGGATTATTATCGTGTATATTTTACTATTGGTCGATGAAGTAAGAAAGACCATGGAGGCTTGAAGGTGATTATGTTTAAGACGATCGAGGAACTTCGTCCTCTCTTTAGTAATAAAATAGATCGACCCCTTAGATGCTACTCTTGTACCTGATCGTATTATACGTATACTTATTATGGCAGATCTTTGATGTTCAGAGAGGACGAAGAAGAAGGACGAAACGAAAACTACGAAAAAGCGAGAAAAGAGGGAAAACCACCCGGAAGAATCACAACAATGTTGATCTTCCTTTTGTATACGATGCCGATTATTAATTGAAGACTTGGGTCATTTAACACTTAATTTATTAGTATTCAACATAGTTGCTACCAGTGTAGCCTGTAGTGACGCCTTCAATATCTTGTATGCCAACATCATTTGTGTCATATGCTCAAAACGGATGAAAATGGAATCCTATTGCATAATTGATGATATATATTGAACACTTGAATACAATGCAAGCTTCCTTTAGTAGAAAGAAGTATAGGGTAGTAATTCTTCTAGAAACAACTAGGCAGAACCTAACCTAACCTATATAAAATCTTCTGTAATTCCCCCACTCCTCCTATAAATTAAGGGTCATCTAAATTATTACCTAATCATACCACTGTTATACATAATAAAAATGATGTACAATAAGTAAATTTGTAACTGAGCACTGGTAGCTACTGTATTAATTATGTAAACTATAAGTAGTTCATATTATTCCTTATTTTCTGGTCAAAACAGGACGTTAAATAATAAAAAATTCGATAAATAATGATTTCTTAACAGCGAGTATTATGAAAAGTAGCGTAGTGTTATTTTTGTGCTATTAAAATAAAACTGGTGGATGTTGAAAGCGAGAAGAAAATTATAATGAAACGAATAATAAAATATTTGTTGTTAGTCAGGATAACCCAGGTCTTCAATTAACGAGACGAATGATTCCTGAATAATTCATCGATACAGGTAAAAGGAAAGCTCGATCTTTTTGGAAATCGCGATTTACATGAAACTTATCTCCTACAGGAGAGCTTGCACGGCTAAGAATCGAATCGTGTTTGTAATTATACATATAATATATTCGTAAAAAACCAAAGTGCACATTTTACACATCAAGATTAATCGTGATCCTTTATTGCTTAATGTGACAATTGATTTTAAATTGTCTGTTGCGCGTGCTGATTATTGTAATTAGTAGTTGGACGAGATGCGACTAAAACCGTCTCGTTTATCTTGCTTATCATTAATCGTTTTGTAACGTACATTTTAGATTCGAATTATCGTTTCCTTTCTTCGCACGGATACTTGAAAATCAAAAAAAAAAAGATACGTCCTGAAAATTTACGAATAGAACACGCGACGAAAACATATCATTATCGATAATTTGCATAAAATCGTTCACGATTATTATAATTAAGAGACGACGTGTCTTGGTTCATTCGAGTCACCGAAAAAGGTATCAGATGAAGAGCAAAGTGAAAGATATTTGAAAAAAAAAATATAGTTGTAACTATAATTATGAATTGTAGTTATAAATATAGTTATATCATGGCTATAACTATAAATTTATAGTTATAACTCTAATTATAGTTATTTTGAGCTATAATTGTAGCAATATGTTACTGTACTATATAATACTAGTATAATATTTTATATTAACATAATATTACTACAATTATAGTTATATCATTGGAGGTATACTTATGATTATATAACTACAGATGTAATTATAATTTTATAGGTATAGCTATACTAAAGTAAAGTTACTATAATTATAGTTATAAATATTGCTATGACTATAATTATAGGTGTAGTACATATCTGTAGTAGCTGATGATAGTTATAATTATAATTTTCCAGCTATAATTATAGCAACGCAATGCTACTACATTAATGTGATTATAGCAGTTTATATGTATAATATTTGATACAGAGCTATTGCTGTACCTATAATTTTGTATCTATAGTTATAGTAATAAATAATATTACTATGGTAATAGTAACTATGTACTTTTCAGTATAATTACAATTTTCTTGTAATATACAATGTTATTGTGAAATTGTAATACTACTGTTATATTATTGTACAATATATTGATGATATGATTCAATATAGTGTAATATTGTATAATATAACACAATATATTATATAATATTACAATATTAATATAGCGTCAGCCATAGAACTGTTCTAAAATCATAATTTTATAAATCACAGCTATAGTAATGTAACATTACTATAATTATAGTTACATAGTTATAGCTATAACTCTATTAAATCTATACCAAAAATATTTTGAACAACTATAATTATACTGGTTATAACTACAAAATTATAGTTACAGCTGTATTTGTATTATGTCTGCAATATCTTTCCTTGCACTTTCATCGTTTTTCACATTACTTACAAACGAATTATTTTCACGAAATATGTTTCAATTTACAAATTGTGTATACCTGCATCAATCCCAACTATAGAAACGTAGCTTAGCGAAAGCGAAAGCGATATCAACATTTTGTTCACGTGTGATTTGTTACTTATAACGATAGCTCGTATGTCGTATATGTTCCTTTTCATTGTTCGAGTGTCCTCTTTTTTTAATCGTCGATAGACTCTTGTAAATTTTCATTGACTTCGTAATGGGAGTGAGGGTGTAAAGAGGTATGATAAGAAAGTAATTTGCGTGTGCGTGTTGTCGAACGAACGAATGATCATTGAATGACTGGACGAAGAAAATGGCGTCGTGTACAGTTTTCGTGTAAATTATTGATACGTCGAAACGATGATGTTTTAGGGTGTACGCCGTTTACTATTACGATTTAACATACAATATGAGAGTCATATATTATATCAAACAATATCTAATATATTAAAGCGAAACTAAATTATGTGATACACGTATAAATGGCCTCTTTTATTTCCCCCCTTTTGTTTCATTGCAATTACATAATTATTCTCATGCAATTCTATCGTACCCTAAAATTATGAAATTGTCAATATTTTATTATAAATTTTATGTATGGATTGATCACATTTATTGTAAATTTCATATTTGGGTAAGTAACACTGGGATTAATTTCTCTATAACAATTTTAATAACTTCATATTGAACGCAGTAGACTCTCGTTATATTGCCATGCCTATATCCATCTTATCAAACACTAATTCTTTTAATAGTAAATAATTGAAACAGAAGAGCAATTTCTGATGGAAAGATTTATAGTAATAAAATATAATAAAAAATAATTAATATGTAATTAGAAGTAGCAGTAAATGCTATGTTGAAGGAATGTTGTTTATAGGAAGACTTGATAGCAGTTTTCGTTTGGAATTTACCTTCCTAATTAAGATGTTTCATAAAGCTCGCGTAACGAGCCGTCGTTAAAACCTTGATGGATCGTTTAGGTGAAATTACATTAGCTGTACTTTAAAGTGTCGACTTAAGTGACTGATGACTTATTGCCAGAGAGCAGGTACGATCATAGAAGAGGCCGAATCAATAGTTGACAAATTGTATTTTGCAATGTGGGTCAATCGGTGACACATAACACGATGTTGCAAGTCTATCTCGGTGGACCTTGATTACGAATGCCAGCTGCATCGTGAAAAACGGCCAAGTAACAATGTTCTTGCCCTAAACAAATCCTCTTCACTAGGCACTTTTAATCGGATTTAAATCAACGAAATTATTCAGCTGTTTTGTACGCGGAGTACTTAAAGCTAGATTTATTTCGTTCACCCAATCGCACCAGATAATTCCGGTAAATGCTGACTCTCGTTATATTGCCGCTTTGGAAATTATTCAAATTTCTAAATCGTGGAGTTTGGAGAACTAGATATTTTTAGAGCAGATTCAGAATTTGGGAATTTTCAAATTTATAAATTTATAAATTCAGAAACTTTTTAATGTACAACTTTGGGAATTATAGTATTTTTAAGATTAGCAATTTTCTAATGCACCGAGTGTCAAATCTTTTAATTTAGAAATTTAGGAAGTTTCAAATTTTCAATTTTTTGAAATTGACAATTTCAAAGCTTCAAATTTTCAATTTTTGAAATTCACAATTTCCAAGTGTTAAATATATCCATTTAAAAATGTCCAAATTTAAAAATTTACATAATTTCAATTATTGATACATTCAACCAATTCCCTCTTTTACGGCAATATAACGAGAGATTACTATCAAATATCGTATACTTGCCAAACTTGCCTTGATCTCAATATTTGACTAAATGTAATGCAGAAATAAACGTAATTAATACATTTTAAAATAGCATCACTAATGATTACTTTAATCATTAATTCTAGTAAATTTTAAATTGTACATTCACATATTTTATATTTTATGTTATAAAGAATGTACTAAAAACGTATATTTATTTATACAGTAAAGTGACATGAAATATTGAGGTAAATTTTATTACGAAAATAAACTCGACGTAAAAAGAGCCGTTTAACCCAATTCTGAATATCAAAAATATTTTCGATCCTCTTCCAAGCATCCTCGGATTAATAAATACGCTTTTTAGTTAAATTAACAATCACAGGGGGAGGAAGAAAATAGTCGATATAATGATCAGAGATATCTTTAATAGAACATATTCACATATTTGTTTTAAGATCGAATAGTGTCATTCTTTCAAAGTTCGTTCGAATTTAAGGTTTCGTAGAACGGTGAGCGTAAATTCGTTTCCAGATTTGTTAATTCGATCGAGGACCTCGCAGTGTCTCAAATGTTGTATGGTCTCCCCGTTTACTTTGATGACTATGTCGCCCGCTTGTAGACCTGCTTTATCGGCCAAACCTCCGAGAGCCACCTTGTAATACAAAGCACACACTTTACATGTATTATGTAAGTTACTGTTACACGTATTGTGGAATTTACTGTTACACGCGTTACGGAGTATACTGTAACCGAGTTAACGATCGAGTCGATAGCGATGCATATTGACGATGCACAATTTCGATAACGAATTTACAGTACAGCTGTAAGCAAGGATTTCCTTGCAATATCCACCATGTTTTCGACGATTTAGGGAGAATTTATGTAAATATTTATGATCTTCGAATTTGGGAATTTAGGAACGGGGATCTTAGGAAATTTAGGGATTTGGGGGTTTGGGGATTTGGGAGTTTGGGAGTTTGGTGATTTGGGGATTTGGGAATTTGGGAATTTGGGAATTTGGGAATTTGGGGATTTGGGAGTTTGGGAGTTTGGTGATTTGGGGATTTGGGAATTTGGGAATTTGGGAATTTGGGAGTTTGGGAGTTTGGGAATTTGGGAATTTGGGAATTTGGGAATTTGGGAATTTGGGAGTTTGGGAGTTTGGTGATTTGGGGATTTGGGAATTTGGGAATTTGGGAATTTGGGGATTTGGTGATTTGGTGATTTGGGGATTTGGGAATTTGGGAATTTGGGAATTTGGGAATTTGGGAATTTGGGAATTTGGGAATTTGGGAATTTGGGGATTTGGGAGTTGGTGATTTGGGAATTTGGGAATTTGGGAATTTGGGGATTTGGGAATTTACGGATTTAGGAATTTGGGAATTTGGGGGATTTTGGGGATTTTCAGATTTGGAGATTTTGGAATTTGGGGATTTGGGGATTTTGGAATCTAGGAATTTGGAAATCTGGAAATTCAGGAATCTAGGAATTTATGGATTTAGGGAGTTAGGGAGTTAGGGATTTGGAGATCTGGGGATTTTGGAATATAGGGATCTCAGGAAATTTATGAATTTACTAGTTTGGAAATTTTTCAATTTTTGCATTTGTGTATTTAGGGATTTAGTGATATAGGAATTTGGGAAATTTGCATTTGTTTATCTAGAAATTTAGGAATTTGAAAATCTCTGAATTCAGAAATTTAGGGACTTAGGGATTTAGTAATTTGGGGATTTGTGGAATATAGGGTTCTTAGGAAATTGATGAATTTACTAGTTTGAAAATTTTCCAATTTTTGCATTTATGTATTTAGGGATTTAGAGATATAGGAATTTGGGAATTTTTGCATTTGTGGATTTAGAAATTTGGAGATTTGAAAATGTGGGAATATGGGGATTCACGATTTTGGAAATTTAGAGAACTAAAAATTCTAAAGTAAGGAAATTGGGAACTTAGTAATTTCAAACTAATGAACATGTAAATCTAAAAATTGCAATCTAGGGAATTTGGAAAATTACCAACTTCAAAATAGAGAATTTACAAAATTATCAATTTTAAAATAAGGAATTTGTAAATCTAAAAATAGTATCAGAAAATTTGGAAACTCAGAAACTTCAAAATAAGGAATTTGAAAATGATCAAAATTTAAAACCAAAAACATTAAAAACTTCAAAACTTCAAAATACAGAATTTTTAAATAAAGCAAGCTAAAAATATAACAAGTAAAAAATCAAAAAACTAACAATTTCAATATTTGACTTAAAAATTCCAAAAATTGAAAGTTTCACTGTTTAAAAATTCCTTAATCAACATAGAAATCTCGTTTCAAATCTTTCTATTAAATACTTACGATGTATCTTTCGAGTGCAAAGCCTTAAGTCACGCAAACAGAAGTCCCTAGTCCGATTACCGAAAAAAATCTGTCCATATATCGGTCGATTTGTACGTAAACGAATAAGTATTTAAATGGGGTGTCGAATATCGAGTACATTAAAAAAGGAACACGTAAGCCAATATCCCTGTCGAGAGCAAATGTTACGAGTTTTATTCGAAAGCTATAAGCCTGTGTAAAGTTTTAAAAAATTCACCAGCACACGGCATCGTCTCATCTACGATTCGATTAATGACTTCCTCTTTTTTTTTTCAGACCGATATTGAGTCGGACCAGCCGCAGGATTCAGGCCGAACGAAAACGAGGTCACGCGATTTGATACGAATGCAATAGCGATAAAACCTCCTAAAGCTGAAATCCCGAATATTTCGTCGAATCATTTTTTTTTTATTTTGAACGCATCAAATTATCGACGCGTCGATTTTCCATGAATTATTTTCGCTCGTTGAAGGGTGTCGAACGATCGTCAATCGAGTATTTTGGAAATACGATGAATGTTCAATTTGCTCGGGCTTTTGTGGGTTTTACTCTATTGTGGGCTTGTGGGATCGATAGGTATTTGTGTGCTTAATTGTTCGTAGGTATTTGTTAGACGATCGAGGAGATACATGAAGTTTCATGGCTTTTCGAATTGGAATTTTTCGGAAGATGGAATTTTTCGAGTTTGTTCATTTTTTTATAATATTTGGAAATTTGTATATTTTTGAAGGTGGGACTTTGGAGATTTAGTAATTTAGAAACTTTGAAGTTCAGATTTTTAGGAATTCTGAAAGTGGAGATTTGGAAATTGTTGAATTGGAAAATTTCAATATAGGGAGTTTATAAATTCTAAAGCAAGGAATTTAGAAATCTGGAATTTAGGAATTTAGGTATTCTAAAATTTAGGTTTTTAGGAATTCTAAAAATTAGAAAATTGTAAATTATTGAATTTATACTGTAAATATGCAGTATTCCGTTTAGAACAGTGTAAATACGAGAATTTTTAGCGCATACATATGTAGAAGTATACGTTACCCTAACAACAGTCATCGGAAAACAGAAATCGGCCCCTCCGGATAATCGAAAGCCCAAAGTTTGTCCGCCATTTCGTGAGAGTTTGATGTTAACGTCCATGACGATGATTAACGAGAGTGAACGATGCTGTAATCAGAGATCGGAGTTTCGGTAAACAATTATTCGGGAAAACGACTGTCATTTCGTTACAAGTATCGCTTAAATTGTTCTCGAATCAAAAACAATTCTGCCAGCTTTTGTACGAGGCTCGTTCGATAAATACACAAAGACGGAGAGCTTTCATATTATTTCATATCAATGGGCGAAACACTTTACGAACCTTCAATGGAACTTGTGGCGATGTAGGACACATGGCAATACAACACGCGGTAATATATCGCGTCGATAGGATGAGTGACAGTATAACGCGTGGCAATATAATACGAGCTGTGATATAACGCTTAGTGGTAGTGAACGCGCGGCGATATAACATGTAGTAGTACAGAATGCGTGGCAATATAACGCATAGTGATAAAGTACGCGCGGCGATATAACGCGTGGTAACATAACTCGTGGCGATATAACGCATAGTAATATAGTACGCGTGGCGATATAACGCGTGGTAATATAACTCGTGGCGATATAACGCGCGGCAATATAACGCGTGGCGATATGACATGTAGTGGTACAGAATGCGTGGCAATATAACGCGTGGTAATCTAGTACGCGTGGCGATATAACGCGCGGTAATATAACGCGTGGCGATATAACATGTAGTAGTACAGAATGCGTGGCAATATAACGCGTAGTAATATAGTACGCGTGGCGATATAACGCGTGGTAACATAACTCGTGGCGATATAACGCGTAGTCATATAGTACGCGTGGCAATATAACGCGTGGTAACATAACTCGTGGCGATACAACGCGTGGCAATATAACGCGTGGTGATATGACGCGTAGTAATACAGAACGCGTGGCAATATAACGCGTAGCGATATAGAACGCGTTGTGATATAACTTGTAGTGGTACAGAACGCGTGGCGATATAACGCGTAGTAGTATTATACGCGTGGCGATATAACTCATTGTCATACTCAATACATGGCAATGTAAATCGCAGTGATACTGAACGCATGGCGATATAGGATGCGTTGAAATACAGTACACAGCACTATAGGTCACGTTTAATTAAAATTAAATTAAAGTTAATCAAACAGTATATATATATAATTGCATATTAGAATTATAGAATACTTTTCACTGCGCTAATAAAAATTCTATAATATCATCGAACATGAAAGACCAAAAAGGTTACATAAATCATTCGTAATTGCAATTTTTCGTTGTGCCTTCGCAAATTCACAGTATACTTATCTTTAAGTCAATTTTTCAACAGAATTTTAACAGTTGCATCTAGTATGCTTTTTTCACGAAATTGAAAGAATCACGCAATGAAGGGTTAATGTGTCATATCAAGGGTACGCGTATGTCTTTCTTTTCCATTTCACTTTCGAAGATTTTCAACGTTGATTTTCTCCCGAATGAAATCTAATGGGGGAATATAAGGAAGTCTTTTTCACTCACCTGAAATTGATTGGCACTTTGAAGAATCTCACGGATTTAGCGGTGACAGGAGGAGTTCTCGAGAAGCTCGATCAAACAGTCAGCGAGGATATGTATCTGTCGATCGCGTACACGATATTTCATGACCACGCATACGTAAATAAACGATGGCCAATGTCCGAAAATTGATCATTACTTAACACGCTGTATCACGGTTGTCGCTATTCTCGAGCATGCACAATGCCGTAGCTGGTTACGAATTTCAAACTATAGACACTTTATACCCTACATGCTATTTCCGATGCAACAAGCTTCCCGAGGCTACGTGTTCATATTTATTCATTGTTTTGTTTATTTAGAAATTACAAGAAAGAAGATTTCCGTTAAATGCTTCACTCGCATTTATTAACATATTAATTACTGTTCTTATCAATATAGTGTACTAATAATGTACCAGATTTTTAATCAGGTAGCAGTTTTTATGTATTACAGTAGTTTCTTAATATATCGCATAGAATAAGTTTTTAATTATACATATTATATGTCCTACTGTTCGTTTATTTCTTTTTTTATTAAATAATATTCATATATATTTCAGGTGTATTTTAATGTATAATCAAAACATTATTGTATACAAACAATAAATTGTATTTGTTTGCACTGTGATTAAAAACAGTAAACAAATACATTTACATAGCCACTCAAATACTGTTATGTGAATTCGCTATTACTTTAATTGAAATGATAGATTTGTTGATAATCAAATCAGCGCCATCTAGCGGATGGCGTTTTAAACCTGCTCCTGGTAGCAGGATCGCAGGAAAGCGAAGAGGTATTCGCTAAAATAAGTTTCCCGCGCACTTACGCGCATGCGCCTGGCAGACATACTGTAGAATAGGCGCATGCGCAGCACGATTAAAAGCGCCACATTTCCAAAATGGCATCGCCACCTACAAACGAGTACACACTATGAATATCTCACTACTAATTACTTGCGCATAATTTGTGCACTTTTATGATCGAAGAATGAAACTAGATCCAATGACAACCTTCCTGTACAAATTTTATTAACATTTCATTTCAGAAATAATTGTTAGACATATTTAAAGCGTAAGGTGTTGAATGACAGAACATCGTAACACTGTCATGCTTACAGAAAATTATTAATAACTAAATACTTTCAACTCAGATCTTAACAAATATTACACGAGAAAGTAGATAAAGAATCACTAATGATTCTTCAATCATAAAAGTGCATAAATTCCTTTAGAAAAACGAGTAATTAATATTTCTTCGACAACGATATTATTTATTCCGTAAGACGCCATGTTGGAGTCGCGGCACCAGTTTGGCTGTAGTGCGCATGCGCGCAAATGCGCGGGAAACCTCTTATTTTAGCGAATACCTCTTCGCTTTCCTGCGATCCTGCTACCAGGAGCAGGTTTAAAACGCCAACCGCTAGATGGCGCTGATTCGAATTTTTATTTTACCGACAGATTTAACCTCGTAGCCGTGTGATTATACGATCAATAAGTCGTTTATCTATTGTACTTGAAATATTAAATGATATAGAATTAGGAGTAATTTATATTTTAATGAAACCTAGGTTGTAGTAATAATGGGGCACATGGCTGAAAGACCTTTACTCTGTATTATTAAAATTAAAAACTTTAAGGTGTTTTCAACAATTTAAATTTAGAAATATGCAAAAGAAATGTATCATTTGAAGATTACAGAATTTGAAACTGAGGGAATTTTGGAAGATACTACTACAAGAAAATAATGAATAGAATGTATTTATTCGTTGCCACAATTTTAATTTGTTATATATATTATTCTTATTATTATACATATTTATAAAACTTTACCGAATGTTATAGATTTGAAATTTAAAAAGGTGAGAGAAATTAGAGAACGTGCAAATTTGAAAAATTTCAAAATTAAAAGTTATTTATAGTTTAATTTCGTTCAAAATAAACGCTGAATACGGAAATCAAGTGGTTTCGATTCATACACCAAGTATACTGTACATGTGTAAAGATTTATTTTTATACTCTTTTTATTAGTTGTACAGAACGAAGTTAAATACAAAGATTAATAGCTAACAGGTTGTCGTTTCCACCCTTTCTTTCGTTTTCACCCTTAACAAGGGGAGAAACTGATCGATAAGTGTCCTTCGCAAGAAGTAACGTATCTTTTATTCGATGAATTTCAGACCTGTAACAAAATAAAAAGAATTGATACTACACTGCTACAAACACAATTATGAACGAATAAATATTTTACCAATAACTTCAGCTGATACTATCAGCATTTGTCACTTAATTATTGAAATTTCTATACTTTATAATTTTGAAAAATTCAAATATTAAAAATGGAAATTTTGAAATTCCTAAACGCGCAAAATTGGGTGACTTACTTGAAAGTGAGACAATTTTGAAATTTTAAAATTGAGGAATGCAAATATTCGAAAATTGTGTAAGTTAAGAATGATAAAATTTTGAAGTTTCAAAATTGGGGAATGCAAATATTGGAAAATTGGGTAGCTTAGTTGAAAATGCGAAAATTGTTAAACTTGAAAATTATGAATTTCAAATATTAGGAAATAAGGTGTTTAAAAATGAGAAAATTGTGAAATGTGAAGATTAGAAGTATTAGAATATTGCAAAATTAGAAAATTGAAAAATTAAGAAATTTCAACACATGATAATTTGCAGATTTGATAATTTGCAGAATCTGAAATTTATAAATCCAGCGAACATAAAAGCTTGCAATTTTAAATATCAGAAAGTCGAAAAATAGTGAAAGATTTGGAAAAATTTGAACCACGAAAACTTGCCAGAACGTATTCTCTTTTGTTTCGCAAAAGAACATGATATTTCTCAAAATGTTATCAAGCATTCAGCTTTCTACGGTAATATCTGCCATCAAATAAATAAGCTGTGATATATGTATCACACTTATTGTCAACTTCTCCACGTTAACCTTAAGAGCCCCGAGAGTCTGAGCTTTAAAGCTTCAGCCCAAAACCTTCGTAAACTTGAGTGTCATACGATGTTAGCCTTAAAAGCTTAACCTTTAAAGCCGAGCTTTAAAGCGTGGGGGATTCAAGCTCCACACTGACTAGGTTCTATTTCGACTTCGTGCAATATTAGAAAAGTTTAGAAAATTTGTCGTTTGTAATATTTTAAATTCTGTAAATTGTAAATACTGAAAATGACGAATCTTATATAAAATTATAAGAATGTACAAACCTTAAAGTTCATCAATTTTGTAAATGTGAAAATTGGAAATTTATTATATAAGAATAGTAAAAAATTTACAAATATTGAAATTACGGTTCAGACATATTAAAAAGTTTATAAATTTAAAAATGAAGTTATAGGAATTTTTAAAAATTTGTAAGTTCATAGATTTGAAAACTTGAGAATAAAGATACAAGGATATTTAATCAGTAAGAAGGTCTTGAATTTAAAAACATTGAATTTAAAAATATAAGAGTTTATGAACCTTAAAAATAAATTTTATAAATGTGAAAATTTGAAAATTAATATACAAGAATATTACAAAACTTCTAAACATTGAAATTAATATTCAGAAATATTAAAATCTGTATATGTTCCAAAAACTTAGATCCAGAAATAGCAAAAAATTGAAAACCTAAGAAACGAAGAATCAAGTCCAAAAATATGAAAATGAAGAAACCATTGCCTTCAAAAATCAGAAACTACCGAAATTCTAAACTGACAAAAAATCGCAAAAATTCGATGATGCAAAACCCGTAAAGTTGTTAAACGTGCATATCATTTGTCAATTCTTGCATTTGCGTATTTAGGGATTTAGAAATATAGGAATTGGGGAATTTTTGCATTTGTGGAGGTAGAAATTTAGGAACATAGGGATTCAGGATTTTGGAAATTTAGAAATTTAGAAATTTGAAAGTATAGATATTTGGTGATTCAGAAGTTATGAATTCAGCTAGTCAGGAAATTAGGAATTTAGGACTTAGGATTCCAGGTATTTGAATATTAGAAAATTTATCAACTTTAAAATAAGGAATTTGCGAACCTAAAAATTCTAATACAAGGAAATTGGAAACTTAGTAATTCCAATCTAAAGAACATGTAAATCTAAAAATTGCAACATAGCAAATTTGTAAAATTACCAATATTAAAATAGAGAATTTGCAAACTAGAAGTTCTAACACAAGGAAATTGGAACCTTAGTAATTCCAAACTAAAGAACATGTAATTCTAAAAATTGCAACATAGGAAATTCTGAAAATTACCAATATTAAAATAGAAAATTTGCAAACTGAAGGTTCTAATACAAGGAAATGAATCTTAGACATTCAAAATAAAGTAAATCTAAAAATCGCGACATAGGAAATTTGAGAAATGAAAAATTATTAGTAAATTCGATGATGCAAAACCCGTAAAATTGTAAAACGTGCATATCATCAGATTGCAGCTAAGCGAGTAGTATAACGTTCGGAAAGGCGAGGCAACCATACCTGGCTATGCTCGCTATGTGAATTTCCTCGAGTGGAGGCAAAGTTTGATTTTGCTGAGGGCGCACGCCCCGCTCCCAGCTGCACAACCGACTGGCCTTTAAGCAGTCACGAACGGGTCTTCGTTCGTCACACTCTAACGAGATGTGTTTATAGTTCGTCGTTCAATCTATTTCCTCTCCAGTTTCCTCCTTTCTCCGGTGAAACGTCGTTCCATCCCGGATTACGGAATCGCCAAAGTGTGTGCTTCGTTATTTCTTTTTTTTCTTCGTACCTAATTCGGTGCCAGTGATTGCTTCCCTTTGTTCCTTCTCTCGTCGGCGAACGCGATGTTGCTGAAATCGAAACTCTCTCTCATGTGAGTCCTTAATTAAACCTTCAGGATCGTTTAGTTTCGCGATTCGATGTTTTCGGAATAAGGGTTTAAGTGAAAGCTCGGAAGGGTGATTAGGCTGAGTTCCTCAATTCGACACCTTTTTGTCGAACAGCGTTTGCACATTTTTCATATTTTTCTGGTAAAGAGATTGCTGGTTATACTTCGTTTGCTCGAACAGTGAGGTGCACTTCTCGAATTCGAGCTGTTGGTGGAAAATTGATAATTTTCGACGGCTCTTGTATTTTTATGGTCGTCTGCTCGAACTGACACGATCGTGGAAAATGCATTTCTCATCAAAATTCAGATGATTTTCTGTGAAAAATTGATTATTATTAACCACTCTTGCGTTTTTATGGTCGTTTGTTTGCTGAAACAGTGATACGATTGTGGAAAATGCATTTCTCTCTAAAATTCATATGATTTTCTGTAATAAAATTGCTAATTATTAACCACTCTTGCGTTTTTATGTTCGTTTGTTTGCTGAAACAGTGACACGATTGTGGAAAATGCATTTCTCCTCAAAATTCAAATATTTTTCTGTAAAAATATTGCTAATTGTAAACCATTCTTTTGATGATCTTTTGTTTGCTGAAACAGTGACACAATTGTGGAAAATGCATTTCTCCTCAAAATTCAAATATTTTTCTGTAATAAAATTGCTAATTATTAACCATTCTTGTGTTTTTATGATCGTTTGCTTTGCTCAAACTGACACAATCATGGAAAATGCATTTCTCATCAAAATTCAGATGATTTTCTGTGAAAAAATTGCCAATTATTAACAGTTCAGTTTTATTATCCTTCGTTTGCTGAAACACTGACACGACCGAGGAAAATTTCTGCTCAAATTTCAAATATTTTTCTGTAAAAAAGTTGCTATTTATTAACAGTTGATTTTTATGATCATTCCTTTGTTAAAACAGTGACACAATCCAGGAAAATTTCTCACTTTCGAGTATTTCTCTGTTAGAATATTATTAATTATTTTCTATCAACAGTTTTTAAATTTGTATGATCCATGTTAGCTAGAACAGTGCTCTCCGTAAATTTCGACTACTTTTCTGTTAAAAAATTGTTAATAATTTTATATCAATAGTTTTTCATTTTTATGATCGTTCTTTTGCTCGAACAGTAATAAAATTGAGAAAAGTGCATTTTTCCCTAAATTTCAAATATTATTCTGTTAAAAAATTGTTAATAATTTTATATCAATAGTTTTTCATTTTTATGACACTTCGTTTGCTCGAACAGTAATAAAATTGAGAAAAGTGCATTTTTCCCTAAATTTCAAATATTATTCTGTTAAAAAATTGTTAATAATTTTATATCAATAGTTTTTCATTTTTATGACACTTCGTTTGCTCGAACAGTAATAAAATTGAGGAAAGTGCATTTTTCTCTAAATTACAAATATTTTTCTGTTAAAAAATTGTTAGTAATTTTATATCAATAGTTTTTCATTTTTATGATCGTTCTTTTGCTCGAACAGTATCAAAATTGAGGAAAGTGCATTTTTCTCTAAATTTCAAATATTATTCTGTTAAAAAATTGTTAGTAATTTTATATCAATAGTTTTTCATTTTTATGATCGTTCTTTTGCTCGAACAGTATCAAAATTGAGGAAAGTGCATTTTTCTCTAAATTTCAAATATTTTTCTGTTAAAAAATTGTTAGTAATTTTATATCAATAGTTTTTCATTTTTATGACACTTCGTTTGTTCGAACAGTATCAAAATTGAGGAAAGTGTATTTTTCCCTAAATTTCAAATATTATTCTGTTAAAAAATTTTTAGTAATTTTATATCAATAGTTTTTCATTTTTATGACACTTCGTTTGTTCGAACAGTAATAAAATTGAGGAAAATGCATTTTTCCCTAAATTTCAAATATTATTCTGTTAAAAAATTGTTAGTAATTTTATATCAATAGTTTTTCATTTTTATGACACTTCGTTTGCTCGAACAGTAATAAAATTGAGGAAAGTGCGTTTTTCTCTAAATTTCAAATATTTTTCTGTTAAAAAATTGTTAGTAATTTTATATCAATAGTTTTTCATTTTTATGACACTTCGTTTGTTCGAACAGTAATAAAATTGAGGAAAGTGTATTTTTCTCTAAATTTCAAATATTTTTCTGTTAAAAAATTGTTAGTAATTTTATATCAATAGTTTTTCATTTTTATGACACTTCGTTTGTTCGAACAGTAATAAAATTGAGGAAAGTACATTTTTCCCTAAATTTCAAATATTTTTCTGTAAAAAAATTGCTAATAATTTTATATCAATAGTTTTTCATTTTTATGACACTTCGTTTGTTCGAACAGTAATAAAATTGAGGAAAGTACATTTTTCCCTAAATTTCAAATATTTTTCTGTAAAAAAATTGCTAATTATTAAACATCCTTGCATTTTTATGATCGTTTGCTTTGCTCGAATTGACGCAATCGTGGAAAATGCATTTCTCCCCATTCGAATATTTTGCTGTAAAAATATTGTTAATTATTAACAGTTCTTACATTCTAATAACTGTTCGTTTGCTGGAATTGACACAATCGTGGACAATGTTCTCCCCAAATTTCAAATGCTTTTCCCTAAGAAAATTGTGAAATATTAACAGTTCTTGAATTTTTATAATCCTTTGTTGAAACAGTGATGCAACAAAGAGAAATGCATTTCTCCTCTTTCGAATATTTTTGTATATTATTAGTAACAATAACTGTTAGTTACTGTATTTTTGTGTTTGTATGATGACTAATTGTCTCCTTATCAGTGAACGAGGGTTGAAACGAGGGATTTGTAGATTTAGGTTTGTTTTTGTAACGAGACGATCTTGTCGTCAGAATTTTGGCTTCTTGTGCACGCCATAATATTACTAGTTTTTGAATAATGTTTTAATTCGGAGATAAATTGAATCACTAAATTATTAGGTTTAAAAAAGTTTAGGTATATTTCTTTATTATTAAAACCAAGATTTAAAACAGCCCTATTTTCGTCCAGGAACTTCCGTGACAATGTGCAAGTGAAAACAAAAAACTTAGTACACGAGCACTGGTTGTTTCCTGTTTCCGTGTCAATAAATTTCAAAAAATATTTCTGCAAGGGAATTTGAAACTTTTCATACTTTACAGAAGGAAGCATGTCTCTTGCCTCAAATTTATGCTTTAAACAAGAAACATAAAAACGTTCACTGTTTTAAACAGATGCTGGTTTAAAGAATGTAACTTTACCTTCTGAAAATTAAATGACAAAAATGTTTGAAAATAGAAATACTATTCTATGAAAGACTTAATATTTTAAGGTTTAATTATTTGTAACAACATTTACGTTAGGTATTTTTGTTTTATGTTTTCAACAAAAAATGTTGAACTATTTTACTTAATTTAGGAGACGTAACAAATTTCTTTTTCTGAGAACTGAATACTATTTTATCAAAATTTATTATTATTATTTAGTCAGAACTTAATACTGAATGATGTAATTACATATATAACGAGATATTATACTAACATTAATTATTAAATTTTCTATGAACAAATTGCGTGCAAATACGTTTATTAAATAAAGTAAAATTAACGTTAAAGATAAATGAAAAAATGCAGGATAAAATATTAGATAACCAGTAACACGTGACACTATGCCTCGAATAATTAATAAAATAAAAATTCGAGTTAACCTAACCTCAAATATAAAATATATCCATAATAAATTCATTCTTATAAAATTGTTTAGTATAATCAATAACGTAATTTTCAATAAACCTAAACTTTGTTTTTTGATATTATTATCACAAATCTCATTATTCATTGAATTATTTAAACTAAAACATGAGAATACAAATTTATGCCTACAGTATATTGTTAAATTTATTCTTAAAGTATATTATTAAACTTGTCCTTAAAATATATTGCTAAATTTATTCCTAAAATATATTGTTAAATTTATTCTGAAAATATATTGTTAATCTTGTTCCTAAAATATAATATTGTTAGACTTGTTCTTAAAATATATTGTCAACCTTGTTCTGAAAATATATTGTTGATCTTGTTCCTAAAATATAGTACTGTTAAACTTGTTCATGAAATACGTTGTTAGACTTGTTCTTAAAATATAATATTGTTAAACTTGTTCCTAAAATATAGTATTGTTAAACTTGTTCCTAAAATATGGTATTGTTAAATATGTTCTTAAAATATATTGTAAAACTTGTTCCTAAAATATAGTATTGTTAAACTTGTCCTTAAAATATATTGTTAAATTTATTCCTAAAATATAGTATTGTTAAACTTGTTCTTAAAATATATTGTTAAACTTGTTCCTAAAATATAGTATTGTTAAACTTGTCCTTAAAATATATTGTTAAATTTATTCCTAAAATATAGTATTGTTAAACTTGTCCTTAAAATATATTGTTAAATTTATTCCTAAAATATAGTATTGTTAAACTTGTTCATAAAATACATTGTAAAACTTGTCCTTGAAATATATTGTTAAACTTGTTCCTAAAATATGGTATTGTTAAACATGTTCTTAAAATATATTGTAAAACTTGTTCCTAAAATATATTGTTAAATTTATTTCAACGCACATCGTTTACAACAAAATTATTTACACTAAACTTCATCAAGTATATTGTACATAATACACAATGAAGTATATTGTTTCCCATTATTTACAATACATCATAAATTTGGCAATTCATACATATTCTTCTGACCACATAAATCGCTACATGGGGTATTTATTATCCCTATAGTGATGGAGTCGTAAGAATAGGGAGGGAAGAAGAAAATACGGTAAATTGCTGTTTCGTTCAGCCCCTGCTAGGATTGTCATCGCTAATTTCCACTCAACGATCTTGTTTAACAAGGGATATCAATCAATTAATTTTCATTGTAATTTTTATACGTCATGCAATTTCAAAAGAAAAATAAACGATATTCGACACGTGTTTCCTTTGTCGACAAACACGTTAATATAGAAAATATGGTTACAGAGGTTAAAGCAATCTAAAATGAACGCGGATTAGAGTAAATTAAATCGCGTCAAGTCGAATTAAATTATATTATCTTTCATCGAACATCTCGAAAATTAGGACGCTGTCGGGGCCACAAATGTCCTTCGCGTGAATAATTAAAATAATAGAATCGAGAACTACTGTTTTCGGTATTATTATTACATTATTATTATTATTATTATTATTTACGGGGACCTACCCTTAAGAACGTGAGGTAACAAATAAAAATCCAGAAATTTTAAACTGAAAATAGAAGTTTACCTGCAACAAGTGCAAATGTCGGATTCGTTGGAAATTATCGAATTCTACGAAATCTAGGGATTTTAGAAATCTAAAATTATACAGATTTAAGGTCACTAGAATCTAGGAGTTATGGTCACTAGGATCTAGGAGCAAATATCGGATTCGTTGGTAACTATCGAATTCTACAAAATCTAGGGATTTTAGAAATGTAAAATTATACAGGTTTGAGGTCACTAGACTCTAGGAGCAAATGTTGGATTCATTGAAAATTATAGAACTCTACAAAATCTAGGGATTTTAGAAATGTAAAATTATACAGGTTTGAGGTCACTAGAATCTAGGAGCAAATGTCGGATTCGTTGGAAATTATAGAACTCTACAAAATCTAGGGATTTTAGAAATCTAAAATTATACAGATTTAAGGTCACTAGAATCTAGGAGTTATGGTCACTAGGATCTAGGAGCAAATATCGGATTCGTTGAAAATTATAGAACTCTACAAAATCTAGGGATTTTAGAAATGTAAAATTATACGGATTTAAGGTCACTAGAATCTAGAAGCATCAGGATCTGAGAATATAGCAATCTGAAACAGTAGAAATCGTTTTGAAAGTTGGCAATTTTATTATAACTGGATAAAAACTATCTAGTTATAAAGTTACTACGAAATTACTTCGTCGAACTTTGCATAATTCACCAAATATTTAGCATCGAGCGACGGGAATATATTAGTGTTATTGAATCTATGAAGCGAATATGACCTCGTGCATTCTAAAACGATGAAAATTATTGAAAACGTGCTGTGCAGCATTTCATAATTTAGTCATTTAGGAACTTGGTAGTTTGATAATTTAGTAATTTGGGAATTTCGGAATTTTGTAATTTGGAATTCAGTAATTTGGTAATTTAGGAATTTAGGAATTCAGGAATTTAGGAATTTGGGAATTTAAGAATTTAGGTATTTGGGAAAGTAGTAATTTGGTAATTTAGTATTTCGGTAATTTGGTAATTTGGTAACTTGGTAATTTAGGCATTTAGGAATTTAGGAATTTAGAAATTTGGTAATCTAGTAATTTGATAAAATAGTAATCTAGTAACCTAGTAATCTAGTAATCTAGTAATCTAGTAATCTAGTAATCTAGTAATCTAGTAATCTAGTAATCTAGCAATCTAGTAATCTAGTAACCTAGTAATCTAGTAATCTAGTAATGCAGTAATCTAGTAATCTAGTAATCTAGTAATCTAGTAATCTAGTAATGCAGTAATCTAGTAATCTAGTAATCTACTAATCTAGTAATCTAGTAATCTAGTAACCTAGTAATCTAGTAATCTAGTAATCTAGTAATGTAGTAATCTAGTAATCTAGTAATCTAGTAATCTAATTAACTAGTAATCTAGTAATCTAGTAATCTAATTACCTAGTAATCTAGTAATTTAAGAACTCAGTAATTCAGAAATTAAAAAAAAAATATTTTTCGTCCCTCATGTTTCTCGAAACTTCACTCCTGCCCGATCATCAAAAAGATTGACCTCTTTCATATATAAAACTATACATATATGTAGAAATGGAAAAATAAGATGTATGTCGCATTTATTCCGAGAGACCAGCATCGTTTCTTACTTTTAATCGGTAAACATATCGCAATGAATCGTAAAATCGGACTGTAAAATAACATAGAATCGCATCCAGGCGAGATTTTCATTGTACACAGCCGATATCAGTTTCGACCACCGTATTGTTTCTTGATAGCTAAACTACCTTTACCATTTTCATACCCGTTGGCTTATTGGCTGCCAGCCATGAACAGTACTTGACACTTTATAGCTGGTTAAACCGGTGTTATGTACAAAGGAATTTGAGAAAAGAGGGAAAATCATTCTTGTGTTTCCTTGCACGTCATTATGCCGTGTATCGATTTTCCGTAATTAACTAACAACCTGTCTAACTGTATAATTATCCTGATATTACAATCAAATTGCGTGTACACTTTTTTGTCGAATTTCAGAATTTCATGCAAACTCAAGATACTTTTCAATTGCTTGAATAAATTAAATCTTTCGATAAAATTACTTAAGTCGTTCGATTATGAATTATTAATAAAATTAAATTAATTATTCTATGATTAATTGGCAGTAAAATTAAATTAATCATTCTATGATAAATTAGCTATAAAATTAAATTAATCATTCTATGATACATTAGCAGTAAAATTAAATGAATCACTTTAGGATAAATTATCAATAAAATTAAATTAACCATTCTATTATAAATTAGCTATAAAATTAAATCAACCATTCTATGATAAATTAGCAGTAAAATTAAATGAATCACTTTAGGATAAATTATCAATAAAATTAAATTAACCATTCTATGATAAATTAGCAGTAAAATTAAATTAATCACTGTATGATAAATTACAAATAAAATTAAATTAATCATTCTACTGAATCATACAATATTGCATAACAAAATTTCTTTCAAATGTTTGTACTCAAACTTTCAGAGGATTTTATTTACGTATACTAACTTTTTAGAGGGGAGTTTATTTGAACCGCCCTAGTAATATTTTGCAGTATAGTTTTTTGTTACAATAATTTGTCCACCCTAATTATATCTTACAGTATATTTTCTTGTTATAATAATCTATCCATAAAGTCAGCGACGTACATTTACTATAAACACCGAAAGAGTGTTATACAAATTGACGTTAAAGTAATATTTCACCGTGTATTTTGTAAAAAGTAGGCTAGAGCTTAAAGAGGTCTACTTACAGCAATGACAGTTACTAATAACACTTAATGTGTTAACGATGTTTCTCCATCTCTAGCATGACATGCAACGTGTTAACCTGTCATGTCGGTTCAACGTGTCCGGGCTCGATGCCTCTAATGTAATACAACCGAGTAATTAGAGGCGTAATAGTACTAATAATATAAGATGCAAGGCTGCTTAAATGTCAGAATTAACTGTTCGTGATCCACGATAATTAGTACTCGATTCGAGCACGTGTCTCACGCACGTCCACTTTCATTAAGGTATTCTAACAAGCTATGAAAATTATGAAGGAAAAAAAATGGAGGATAAAAATTATCCTTCCATAGAAGGATAGAAATTTTAAAAGGATAGAAGGAAGATAAACGCGAAACTTTGTCCTGTATCTTCGAAAATGAATTAAAAAAGGAAAATGGAGGCTTATCCGTTTCTTCCGCGAAACTCCTGATTCTCAACAGCCGATATCCATTGAGAGTCGTTCTATCCGGTGTATCGATTTTTCCTGAAATCCGTTGTTGACCTTAATAGCCGACTGTCGTTGCTATCTCGGTCCAGCTTGCCTTCGAACGGCCAAAACCTCCTTAAACGCACCAACTTTGAAAATTTCCTAGCCCGGATAGAGTGGAACTACTGTAAAACAGTAATCTGAAGTTTAACCTCAAAACAATAACATGACATACTCGGTGGCGCGATCAACATTCAGCTTCAGTTTACACGCATCAGCTACGATAATATTTTCACGCATTAAGGTGTTATTACATTAAATTCTGTCGTATTAACTCGTATCTGATAGAAACTTTGGCGTAGTCACTCGTATTATGTGAATTCTGCCTTTTCGAAGTTGTACTGACAGAAATTTTGTTACTAACCTTCGGACGTAAATTTTGGCGTAGAAGCATTAGGGGTGTTGTTAGATAATGGCGTGTTAGATATCACTTTTGTTATATTAATTCATTTTAAACATGTGTTAGGTTAGGTTAGATAATTAGATAATTTCACTTTGAATATCAATTTTATAATTTTTATTCATTTCAAACATTAATTTTGTTGTAGAAGCATTTGACATCGTTGTCCTGTTAGATAATTTCACATTGAACATCAATTTTTAAATTTTCATTCATTTCAGACATAAATTTTATCATAGAAGTATTAGACATCGCTGTCCTGTTAGATAATTTCACGTTGAATATCAATTTTATAATTTTCATTCATTTCAGACATTAATTTTGTTATAGAAGTATTAGACATCATTGTCCTGTTAGATAATTTCACATTCAATATCAATTTTATAATTTTCATTCATTTCAGACATTAATTTTGTTATAGAAGTATTAGACATCGCTGTCCTGTTACATAATTTCACGTTGAATATCAATTTTATAATTTTCATTCATTTCAGACATTAATTTTGTTATAGAAGTATTAGACATCGTTGCCATGTTAGATAATTTCACACTGAATCATTTTTATCATATTTTGGCTCGCATCATATATAAATTTTGTTGTATTTACTCAGACATTTTCGTCATGTTATATCCGTAGACATGAATTTTGTAATATCACATCGTTAGACATACATTTTATCATACTTATATCAGGTATAAATCTTGTCACATTAAATCACTCCAAGCATATATCTTTTGTCATATGAAGTCGCGTCACACATAAATCTTGTCATATTTGTAGGAAATAGATTTCAAAACAAAATCTTCGTACAATTTATACAACAGTTACCAGAGTATAAAGTAGTATAAAACACTGCAGAAAATATACATTCCAACCACAAATTTGATATACTGTTTTACATAGAATATTTAGAAGACATAAAAAGAAGAAAATTGTAGTTCCATTAAGAAGTCTAAATCCAGTGAAGTCTAAATAGCATCTTTGTTTAGACTTGTATGCACAATATGTCTACCTTGAATATTCAGGTCGAAACTGAATAATTGAGAAGGTAATAATATTGATTAATTAAAATCGACACCTTGTACATCCATAATTGATCTGGGTTGTGCTTAAAGTAACGGTATTCATTAACTTCGCCACGAGGCACATTACATGGAACAATTACAAGTTTATCAAGAACGATCAAGTGTTCGATTTACCGATTTACCAATGATCAGTTTATTAATTTACCGAGTTCGAAGTTGAAAGATTTTATTAGGCTACCGCGTGTGAAATGTCGGATCTCGAAACATCGGTCCGATTTGATGACATAAAAGTACCACGAAATGGCGCTAATGATATATCAATTCGCAGCTTAAAGTTTGTTGAAAATGCCCACCTAAACTTTTCACGAATATCTTTAATAACGGACTGGTTATCAGAAAATCGACCATCGATTACTCCGTACAACGCGCAGTAAGGTTATCTAACGATCTACTATTTTATATTAAGAACATCGACGAAAGGCTTGTATGGTCATTTCCAACGAACGTTAATCTACAAATCGATCTACAAGTATCATTTTGCTATATGTCATCAAACTGTATCATCAAAGGTTCTAAAATCATGTAATCAGCCATTTTATATTCGAGATATTAATAAAACGTTTGCGCGGTCATTTTCAATGAACTTTATCCTTCAAATCGATGTAACAAATTTTATGGTACTTTTATGCCATCAAACCCTGTCAGATATTTGATGTTTCAAAGTCCTTTAATATGCTAATACGGTGAGATCGTTTTTCGATAAACAGCTAGTTATTAAAAAAAAATATTAATTAACTTCATTATTTCTATCAAATTTATTTTCCTCTTAGTTTTATATTCACGTTGCATGAGCGCCATTTTGAGGTACTTTTATGTCATCAATTTGTGTCAAACTTGATTGGTTTTGTCACAACAAAATCAAGTTCTGTGTCAGACTTGATTGATTTTGTCAGAACAAAATCAAGTTCTGTGTCAAACTTGATTCCTCACTTTAATTTCAGTTTTATATTCACGTTGCATGAGCGCCATTTTGAGGTATTTTTATGTCATCAATTTGTGTCAAACTTGATTGGTTTTGTCACAACAAAATCAAGTTCTGTGTCACACTTGATTAATTTTGTTAGAACAAACTTAAGTTCTGTGTCAAACTTGATTCCTCACTTTAATTTGAGTTTTATATTCACGTTGCATGAGCGCCATTTTGAGGTACTTTTATGTCATCAATTTGTGTGGAACTTGATTGATTTTGTCAGAACTAAATCAAGTTCTGTGTCACACTTGATTGATTTTGTTAGAACAAACTTAAGTTCTGTGTCAAACTTGATTCCTCACTTTAATTTCAGTTTTATATTCACGTTGCATGAGCGCCATTTTGAGGTACTTTTATGTCATCAATTTGTGTGGAACTTGATTGATTTTGTCAGAACTAAATCAAGTTCTGTGTCAGACTTGATTCTCCACTTTCATTTGAGTTTTAAACTGTGGTTGTATGAGCGCCATCTTGAAATACGTTCATGTCTTCAATTTGTCAAACTTGATTGATTTTATTAAAAAAAAATGAAGTGTAATGTCTTTGATTCATTTGCGTTAAACGTAAAATAAATGACTAATAATAAATAAAATAAGAGTAACAAAACTAGTAATAAAAGAGTACCCTAACGCTTGTCATAATACAAGAAAGGTCAAGCGTGGATGACCCCATTATGCTCGTATTTACATCACGCATGAACTCGTATCTTTATAAATAAAATTCCTGCTTCAAAAGTTAATAACACGTTTTATTATGTATCACTATAAATGCCTATGATCCCTGCGTTACATAACCTATTAAAATTGCGTCACATTTCATCGGAGATATTAACGCAATGAATCGCGTACCGTTGGAACACGCTGCGTAAATGGCGAAACTGTTAAGATACATATAATTGGTTATGAAAACTAATACCACGTATCGACGTTGATCGTAATAATATAATAGCGGCTAATTAGTATCAACATGCTGTTATTTCGCTAATAGCTCCATCGACAGATGAACGACGACCGTTAAATCTCTCGTACAATATCCGACATTTTTGTTCGTTCTCGTTTAATGAATATTTAAAACGTGAAATGCAGTTTACGGGACAAATTGAAATTTTACCAACAATTTTTGTGGCAAGAGCATACGTTACATTTTATCTAAATGAAATTTCGAAGAGTTACGACCGTAGAGATTGGGTCGAATGCGGTTTTTAATCTTTACTTATTTAATTAAAATTATACTAATATATGTTCTGAACTTTTATTTGAAATGTGGAAGAAATAAATTAGAGAATGAAATTAAAATACTTATGTTACCTTGGGGCAAGTTGATACTGCTCTTACATAAAATATTTCACAGCAATTTTTAATAACTATGCATCCCTGAAGCATGATAAATTTTTGAGTGTAGAATACATTTCTGCAGCTACTGAATTATTCAAAATTTTAAACCTAACAATTCATTTTTACATCAGGATTGCTCTTCTTATTGTACTCAACAAAATCGTTTGATTTCATACATTTTTGCAAGTTCTTACATTATCATTGACAATGAGTCTTTTATCGCGACACAAGCGACACCACGACTTGTCTTAACATTTCTTTAGTACTTTATAGAAATAAAAGAAAAGAATGTAACTAAAAATAGTTGTAAATCGATACACTGTATCAACATGTCCCGGAGAAGACGTATCAACCTACCCCATAAGAAATTATTACGCAGAACCATCTTCCTACAATAATATGGAGCACAAAAACGGAGTAACAGGATACGATTACTTTCTCTTCGAAACAAAAAGTCAAACTAATTCGGGACATCAAGTTTTATACGTCTTCAGAGAAGACATGAATATTTAAGGTAAATCATGGGACATATTGTTAAAAAATAATCATTTTTTATTAACATATAAACGGATTTTCGCATAAGATATTGTTGCTCTTCAAATTCGTAAATAAGCTTTCATGAGATCGAATATTTAAGTAGTTAATAAAAAATTATTAATGAAAATATTTGTTCGAATAATCACCACGATATAACTCTATAAACGAAAATTGATGATTTCTTGCTATTGTATTGTTAAATGCATGTTTTCTAAAATGTTCTGTTTTCTTTTATGAAATTGATGACTAGTATACAATTTAGAAGCTAGTCTTATTAAAATCTGTAATTGTACTCGTTAACCCAAATTTTTATTCTAATTTTACCTCGGTTGTAAATTTGTCAAATACTTTTATAGGTTAGAAACAAATAATTGTGAATACTAGAGTAGGTGTTTAAAATATATACCTTATTTAACATAATAATTTCATTGTTGCAAGTGACAAAAAGAAATATTTACCGAAATCCCCATTTGGAGATCTCAGTAGCAAATAAATTAAAAGAATCAACAGTAAATAAGCTAACTTCAGTGTTTGAAGGTTAGCATCTTCTCATTTTTAAACAATGTATCACTAACAGATCATAGTCGCATATTCACGTTTTTAAAACCCAAATTGATTGAATCCGACATTCTAAAATAATCAAATTCAAAGATTTTATTCTGATCGTGTCCAGGAAATGTCATTCCCTTCACAAATATTCTGACCGAGGAGCTAAATCAGGTTGGTCACGTAGTCCCAGGTTTCGTATTTGCGACGATAATCCGTTTCGACGGGGAAGGATATTATCGAAACAGTTCGAAGCAATGATTTCAAGAACGATTTAAGTTACCTATTACATTTGTCTCTGGGTGGAGTGATAGAAAAGGAGGGGCAGGGAGGAGCGCTCTGGGGATAGCTGGTTGTGCCGGTGGCTGCATCGATCGTTTCTACTGCGCGGTAGAGCTCTCCTCACATGAACGATGTGGTTTCCCTTCCTTGAAAAATATCATGACTCACCATAACGAGTAATTATACCAAACTGGTGGTCGCCGGTTTTTGTGATTTCCTCTCGACAACTTGCCCGCAACGCGATCATTACGACTACTATAAAACTGAACGCAGATATCGCTTATTTGAATCACTGGACTACAGTAGCGAACAAAAGTTTACGGTTATCACATTCTGTTTTGCGAACGTTCACATGTCAATTCTATTATACTATACAGATATTAGACTTATTTGAGTCAATGGACTATAGTAGCGAACGAAAGTTTACGGTTATCACATTCTTTTTTGGGAACTGTACGTTCATGAATTGTATTATGTGATAGAGATACTAGACTCATTTGAGTTACTGGACTACAGTACCGAACGAAAGTTTATGGTTATCACATTCTTTTTTGGGAACTGTACGTTCATGAATTGTATTATGTCATAGAGGTACTAGACTTATTTCAGTCAGTTAACTATAGTAGAGATCAAAAGTTTACGGTTATCACATTCTTCTTTGTGAACTGTATGTTCATATGTGGATTGTATTATGTCATACAGGACTAGACTTATTTGAGTCCTTAGACTACAGTAGAGATCAAAAGTTTACGGTTATCACATTCTTTTTTGGGAACTGTATGTTCATATGTGAATTGTATTATGTCATACAGGTACTAGACTTATTTCAGTCAGTTAACTATAGTAGAGATCAAAAGTTTACGGTTATCACATTCTTGTTTGTGAACTGTATGTTCATATGTGGATTGTATTATGTCATACAGGTACTAGACTTATTTGAGTCAGTAGACTACAGTAGAGATCAAAAGTTTACGGTTATCACATTCTTTTTTGTGAACTGTATGTTCATATGTGAATTGTATTATGTCATAGAGGTACTAGACTTATTTCAGTCAGTTAACTACAGTAGAGATCAAAAGTTTACAGCAACAAAATTTTTTTGTAAACTGTATGTTCATATGTGTATTGTGAACTGTGCCTTCATATGTGAATTCTGAACTGTACTACATGAATGTTAATTATATTATGTTGCGTACAAGATATATTTGGGATGAAAGGATATGAACGAAGTTAAATAATGTTTGAATAATTTTAGAAATGTAGAGTTTTAGAGAATACGAAAATGGGGGATTATGAAGTTTCAGAAATACTAATTGTAAGTTCGATATAGTCTGTAAATAACAATTAACAAGGAAATTCTCTTATCGAATTCAACTACTTTCATGTAACAAATTTTTATCGTATTTCCAGTAATCGTTTGATCTCAAATTATTTGTATCTCATAAATTTTCAAATTATTTCTTGAAATTTCGGTGAAATTTTTCGAACTGAAACTTTGAGAGAATTTTTGTACATACACTAACTTTTTAGATGGTGATAGTAAAAGAGAAGAAAAAAAATTGTTGAATCTCTATGATGTACATCGTTATTCAAAATTATTGAAAAATATCTATTATTTATAGCGGAAATAAATTTTAAAAGAAATAGAGGTATTATTTTGATTTTTATATAAATAATAGACTATTGCATAACGCCCTAGCCTGGAATACAGCAGGAACTTGTAAATTGCTTACAGTTCGGTTCGAGCGGTGAACAATTATTGGATTTGTGACGAATTTTTGTTCTGGAAATTGCCCTAGTTCTGGGACGGACTTTATCGCCGACAGATAAAACTGACAGGGTTTAATCGCAAACGAATGACATTTACTTTGATAAAAAAAAGAAAACAGGCAAATATTGCAGTCTGAAATTTAAACGAATCAATTTCGCTTCTTTTTAAAGCGAATTTTATAAACGGAAATAGTCGTTCGATTGAAATTTGCAGTTCTATTGCTATTCGGAGAGAATCTTACAAAACACTGTTTAGAGTATGTACAATTTAGGAATTTAGGAATTTGGAGATTTGGGAATTTGGAGATTTGAGAATTTGGAGATTTGAGAATTTGGGGAATTGGGAATTGGGAAATTTGGGAATTGGGAGATTTGAGAATTGGGAAATTTGGGAATTGGGAGATTTGAGAATTTGGAGATTTGAGAATTTGGGGATCTGAGAATTTGGAGATCTGAGAATTTGGGGATTTGAGAATTGGTAAATTTAGGAATTGGGAGATTTGAGAATTTGGGGAATTGGGAATTGGGAAATGTGGGAATTGGGAAATGTGGGAATTGGGAAATTTGGGAATTGGGAAATTTGGGAATTGGGAGATTTAGGAATTGGGAGATTTAGGAATTGGGAGATTTGAGAATTTGGGGATTTGAGAATTGGTAAATTTAGGAATTGGGAGATTTGAGAATTTGGGGAATTGGGAATTGGGAAATGTGGGAATTGGGAAATTTGGGAATTGGGAAATTTGGGAATTGGGAGATTTAGGAATTGGGAGATTTAGGAATTGGGAGATTTAGGAATTGGGAGATTTAGGAATTGGGAGATTTGAGAATTTGGGGATTTGAGAATTGGTAAATTTAGGAATTTGGAGATTTGAGAATTTGGGGATCTGAGAATTTGGAGATCTGAGAATTTGGAGATTTGGGCATTTGGTCATTTAAGAATTTAAGAACTGTGAAATTTGGAAACTGTAGAATTATACACTATTTAAAATAATACATTTAAACCTTATTTAAAAACAGTATACATTATATAATAATAATACTATGATATTTCATGTTATAAAAATGACTATTGTTTATAACTGTTGTAAAATCAAAAACAAAATGAAAAACTTGTTGAAATAAAATAAAATACAATAATAACTTACTCAATTTGTATACCTTAGTATTTAAATAAACTTCAGTATCTTATAACATTTGATCAGAAAATTATCATACATGACTATAAAAAATTATGTATTTTTTTTATTATATACATTGAAAATCGTCAGTTGATAACCAGTTGATATTAAAAGCTGTATCTACTGAATTTTGTTAATCGGTGTTTAGAAACATTGCTCACTTTTAAAACAATCAAACAGAATGCGTTTTACGTCTGCCGGACAATAAAGAGCGAGATGCTTTAGTAATTTTATTATGCACTTGACCATGAACAGGATTCCCGAGGGTAAAGGAAGTAGTTCGAGGTCTATCGTCGTGGAATGTTCATCAAGTAGACCTTTATCATCAAGATCACGACTACCGTTCTTTATTTTGATTTACTTCAGAGTCAAGAAAATAAGCTGCATGCTTGAAAGAAGTCTTTTACCCGACGAGCTGGGTCTCTTTCAAAGATTAAATTTTGTAATTTCGGAGTGAGAATTTGTTATTTCTTTTTTAATCTTACACTGTATATTATTCTTTTACGAGTAAAGATCTCTCGTTTATCTACTTGAGTGTCTAAATATTTTTAAATCGATACAACGTTGTATGTTTCAGAATTTTAGGTTATGTTTCCAACATCTGATAATCTGATGACTGTCAAAAATATTTAAGCTCTTGTAATAATTTTTTATTGTATATGTATTATAATGTCTCTATTTTATTATACATATTAAAGTAAAATGTTTCGTGAACAATGCAACAAATTGTTGTTAATCAAATATAAAATGTGAATTATACAAAGTATTTGTAAGGAGTTGTAAAATGAAACGTTTGTAACGAGTTGTAAATGATTATTTTTAATTCGACAGATTAGTGTGTTCACGATGAATGATCATTAAGAGTAGATCATTGAAGGAGTCAAGAGAATCATTTAGCAAAATGGCGAGGACATTGGAAGGGACGGATGAATGCCCCATGGACCCGGGGCTAAAATTTGACACCACTTGAATGCAGAGAAAAAGGTCAGTTTCGAATACAAAAGAAAGCTTAACAAATATATACTTTTTATTCGTAGTTTTTACTTTAAATATATTACTAGAAGTTATCGAGTTACAAAAATTAACCCTTAACACTCGAAGATATTTTTGCTGCTGTCAGATATGAAGCTTGAAACATTTTAGTGAAAAATTTTGCTGAATTCATCTATTTCTCTGTTATTCTGTTCACTATATTTATTCATATGTATAATACTATAGATTTAGTTAAAAAAATATTTATTTCGAATTGTATTAAATTGTGTGGTGAGATCATCTTTTGAGTACAAAGGGTTAACAGAGTTATATTATAAAAATGATGTTATTAGTGTTAAATTATTGAAATTAAGAATTTAAAATTCTTATATCATCAGAATTATATCAGAGTTTATTTATTAATTATATTTATTATCTGTATTTTTTGTATTATTGTAGTATTTATATTGTTTACAGTATTTACATTATAATTACAACTTTCTATATTATTTACGGTATTTATTTTATGATAAATCTCTATGTGATTTATAATATTTACATCGTACACAAAAGTTTTGTCAGATCTGTGAATTTCAGTCGCATTTCTCCGTAATTACGCGAAGAGGAATTAATTAATTAGAGTAAGATTATTTGTAGGTACAAATGAGCAGGACGCGGAATGGGCACATCCTGGCTTTTGGCCCTGTTTCCTGTGACGATGACGACGATGACAATAATGTCGTACATCACCGTAACGACGGCTACTTCAACCTCGGTGCCGTCTCTCACCACGGCTGCCAACACCGATATTCTGGATACAAAAAGGGTAAATAGATAATTGCACAAATATAATTAAACTCTATCAAATTTATTGATATAACTTTTAACTCTTAGTCGATTCATTTGGGTACAGAGGCGTACAGCCACTTATTCATTTAATAATCTATACATAAGTACATTTCATAGTCAATACATGAGTCATTTTAATAATCAATACGTGAGTCAAGTTAATAATCAATATATAAGTCAATTCAATAATCAATACATAAGTGAAGTTAATAGACAATTGAGTAATCAATACATGAATCAATTTAATAATCAATACATAAGTCAATTGAGTAATCAATACATAAGTCGATTGAATAATCAATACATGAGTCAATTGAATAACCCATACGTGAGTCAATTGAGTAATCAATACATGAGTCAATTGAGTAATCAATACATGAGTCAATTGAGTAATCAATACATAAGTCGATTGAATAATCAATACATGAGTCAATTTAATAATCAATATATAAGTTAATTGAATAATCAATACATGAGTCAATTGAGTAATCAATACATGAGTCAATTTAATAATCAATATATAAGTTAATTGAATAATCAATACATGAGTCAATTGAGTAATCAATACACGAGTCAATTGAATAATCAATACATAAGTCAATTGAGTAATCAATACATAAATCAATTGAGTAATCAATACATGAGTCAATTGAATAATCAAAACATGACTCTATTCAATAATCAATACACGAGTCAATACAATAATTAGTATGTAAATGTATATCTTCAAACAGTATCGATTTTCCAAAACTTATACCTATTACATATCAAAGTTAATACGAACATGCTCATACATTGTACACGTGAGTTAATATACGAGATGTACGAAACGGAAGGTAAGAGAGGTAATATAGAGAGAAGAAAGAGAAATCTGCTCTTTCTTTAACAGTATTATTTTGTGGACGATAGAAATAATGAAGCGTATTATTTTTGACAGGCGGATATTGAAAAAGCTCTGGATGTGATAGAAGCGGCATCGATTGGGTCGTTAGGAGAAGACTGTGCAACGACAGCTGGTTTCAAATCTTTACCAGCTGCCGTAGCACTTGATCCGCGACGATACGACACCGCTCGCCAAAAAGCTGATATGACCGCCCTTATGCTTCAAAATCTTGGCACCACCGGAGGATCGAGGCATAATGGTAACTTTCCACTAATTAACGAAAACTTTCGATAAAAAGCGCTGAATTAGCAACCATTCGAGTAACTGGGTAGGAATTAGAATGTGCTTGGCCTTACCGAAATTAGGCTCCCTCAGCAGAAATTTGAGAGGTAATTTTAAGTGTTTGGAAGGTGAGATGTTAGGGGTTTGGGAATTTGAGAATTTGAAGGTTTGAGAATTTGGAGATTTGAGAAATTGGAGGTTTGAGAATATAGGGATTTGAGAATTGGAATATTTGGGAATTTGGGGATTTAAGAATTTGGAGATTTGGGGATTTGGGAATTGGGAAATTTGGGGATTTGAGGATTGGAAAATTTGTGAATTTGGGGATTTGGGAATTGGGAAATGTGGGAATTGGGAAATGTTGGAATTGGGAAATGTGGGAATTGGGAAATGTCGGAATTGGGAAATGTGGGAATTGGGAAATTTGGGAGTTGGGAAATTTGGGAGTTGGGAAATGTGGGAATTGGGAAATTTGGGAATTGGGAAATTTGCGAATTTGGGGACTTGAGAATTGGGAAATTTAGGAGTTGGGAATTTTGAGAATGTGGGGACTTGAGAATTGGGAAATTTGGGAATTGGGAAATTTGAGAATTTGGGGACTTGAGAATTGGGAAATTTAGGAGTTGGGAATTTTGAGAATGTGGGGACTTGAGAATTGGGAAATTTGGGAATTGGGAAATGTGGGAATTGGGAAATTTGAAAATTGGGAAATGTGGGAATTGGGAAATGTGGAATTGAGAAATGTGGGAGTTGGGAAATGTGGGAATTGGGAAATGTCGGAATTGGGAAATGTGGGAATTGGGAAATTTGGGAATTGAGAAATGTGGGAATTGGGAAATTTGTGAATTTGGAGATTTGAGAAATTGGAGATTGGAGAATTTGGAGATTTGAGAATTGGAAAATTTAGAAATTAGGTCATTTGAGAATTTAAGAATCTGGTAATTTAAGAACCGTGAAATGTGGAAATTATAGAATTATAGAATTTGAAATTCAAGAATTTTTGGAATTTGGAGATTCGAGAATTTAATATTTAGTAATTTCCATTTACTAAAATATTTGAAATCTATTGTGTACAGTGCTTTTAGAGGCGTTAGCAAAATCCCTGCTGGTGTCCGTGAACGACGCTGTAGAAACGCGAGTGATAGCGTTAAATGCGTCTACTGGTTCAGTGATTAGTGCAGTTTGGTTGGAAAGAAATCCAGCGAGTGTTGGAGAACCATCGAACGTTGATAATCATGGACTTGAACCAGGATCCATACCGGATCCTAATTTACCTTGGTTCGAAAATGCTGGTACCACTACGGAATTGAGGTTTGACTCGTCTGTCCTACGACTCCATGCATGCTATTATACTTCACATTTTTGCATGATGTTTCACAATCATAACACATCTTGGTGTTTTAACTCTTTGCACTCGAAGTTTTTATTCATTCATATTATCAGCATATTAACAAAATTTTCGATAGAAAAATCATATTCACATATGAATTGATATATTTGTCCATATTGATATATTGTTCACATTCACATATGAATTGATATATTTGTCCATATTGATATATTGTTCATATTCACATATAAATTGATATATATTATATGATATAAATTATTATATCGTTATTATTATTATTATTGTTACTTGCATTGTCTCCATAGCCCTCGAGTTTGAAGACAAATTTTAAATGGCTCCCCTCCGGAGCCCTCGAGTGCAAAGGGTTGATAAAAGTCTCGTTAAAGTAATATTATTAGTTGGGTAAATTAATTCGATACTTTACTTGACATATTGTGAATTTTAGTTAATGGAGAAGATATTTTATTACTGTTTTTAGTATTTGATTGTTATATTACTAGTTTGGTAAATTAATTTGGTGTTTTTTTTTTATTGTCACGTTGTCAAATTAACTTCAATTAATGAAAGAGATATTTTATTACTGTTTTTAGTGCTTGATTATTATTGTGTTGGTAAGTTAATTCCATACTTTACTTGACATATTTGTCTATAGTTATACATAATTTATTATAGGATAAATATTATAGGAAAAATTTATTTACAGAGAATTAATTTACACATCTAATAAATCGAAGCAAAAATGAAACAATTTTAAATTACGTCATGAATCATTTACATACTTTTCATTTTTTAACTTGCATTTTATTTGAAAAGTAAATTAAAAATTAGTTATTATAGTTATTATAATTTGTATGTCATTAGTTATTATAGTTTGTATATTATTAGTTATTATAGTTTGTAGTTTCAAGATACTTTCCCGTTTATTACATTTTCGTACTTCTTAGAGAATTTATTTTAGACAGCATGTGAATTTCTTGGGTTTAAATTTACGTTATTAAAAATTTTAAGAAGTTTACGGAGTTGTGTAATTTTAATGAAGGAGAAGAGAATTTGGGGAATGTTGGAGAACTTCTTCATTAGCATTTTATGCATTACAGTAATTTTCAGATAACTTATGTTGCTGCACATACGAAATTCCGTTTTCCTCGTACACTGCGTACTCTTATTATTCGCGTATTCTGTAACAAATATGTTATAAATTGCAAATGGACAATTTAAAAATTTTTTAATTTCTAAATTTCTACATTTTTTAATTAAATTGAACATTTTTGTGTTTAAGAGTTTGTGAATTTTTTAATTTAGTAAATTTCTAAATTTCTAAATTTCTAAATTTCTAAATTTCTAAATTTCTAAATTTGAAAATTTGGGAATTTGTAATTTTGAGGATTTGAGAATATAGAAATTTGAGAATTTGAAAATTTGGAAATGTAGAAATTTCAGATTTTTGAAATCTAGGAATTTGGAAATTTGAGAATTTAGGAATTTGAGAATTCTGGAATTTGGGAATTTGGGAATTTAGGAATTTGTAAATTTGGGAATTTGGGAATTTGTAAATTTAGAAATTTGTAAATTCGTAAATTTGGAAATTTGGGAATTTGGAGAATTTGAGATTTGTAAATTTATGATAGAGACATTTAGAAATTAAAAAATGTAGAATCTTGGAAATGTAGGAATTCGAATAAATGTTCAAATTTTGAAATATCGAAATTTGCGATTTTCGAAATTCTTAATTCTTTTCTCCTTTCATTAATTCTAAATCATCATTCAGTTAAGACGAACTAATTCGACAAAATTAGAAGAATATTATTTCGTCCTAATTTAGTATAATTTTCATCTGACTAATGACGGATAACACTGTTTGATAACGCCAGAAAAAGCCATGCATTCATGTGTTTGCACACACCCTTTCAAAAAACTATAACCTGCACGAATGCACCAACGTGAAATGAACTTTTCTGTTTCCCGTTTCTCGCACTTCACCCTTCATACGTATATTTTTGTTTGATAAAATACTCTTCTTGGTAAAACGTTCATTTATTACGAATAAATACGATTAACATATCCCTTATTTACATATCTCTATGTACATTTTACTCGTAAAATTAATTTAACACGTTGACTGCCATAAAATTTCCCTGATGACTAAAGTAATCGACAAAAAAAAATACTATAGAAAAATAAATTTAAACAAGATTAAAATTTGAAAAATTTAAGTAAGATTTATAATTTGAAAAATTAAAGTAATATTTATTATTTGAAAAATTTAAGTAAAATTTATTATTTGAAAAATTAAAGTAAAATTTATTATTTGAAAAATTTAAGTAAAATTTATTATTTGAAAAATTTAAGTGCGATTTATTATTTAATAAAATAATATTCAGTCAATGTGTTAAATACAGGATTGCAAATACGTAATAATTTTTACCGAGAAGAGAATGTAAATGTTTTGTAGGCGCTCCACGATCATTCATCATCCTTCATTATTTCATACAAGCGTCAAGTCATAGAAACTCGATACACGTTAACTAAAACGTGAAACTGGAACACGTTTCTTCTCAGATTTGCTAAATCAATTTTGCAAACAAAAATTGAATCGTCAAAAAAGTTGCATACATTGTACACGTATATTGTCTAAGTGTTTCAACATTCGACAACTTAATAATTTATGAACAAATTTTTTTGTTTATATACAATGGTTGAGTAAACATTGTTTTATTGCAATGTTTTTAATGTTGCTTATATAATGGTCTTTAATGGAATTGGTATAATTAATTAAAATAATAATAATTGTTGATAAATAGTAATTAATGAATCAATAATTATACCACATTATTTAATAATATAATTATAATAATTTAATCGTATTACATTATGAATAATTTATATAACATTGCATGTGAATAAGTACATTAATAACAAATAAATAGTAATAAATTTTGTTGATAATAAGTACACTAATAACAAACAAATAGTAATAAATTTTATTAATAATAATTGCACTAATGAACAGTAACAAAGTTTAGTAATAAAAATAATTACTATCAATATCCGTTTAACAAAAAATAAACAATTGTATATAACATAAATATAAAAGTAATTATTAAGTAATAATAATTAAAAGAAAAAGTAATAACTTTTTAATAATAAAGAAATAATAAATTGTATTAACAATTAAAAACGTTGACCAAAGTTATGTTGTACATTCTAAATATCACCAAAGAAAAATAGCAGTTATTTTACTTTTCATAAAAGAATAAAAACAACCCCAAGACCATTCGTAGTTTACGAAAGGGTTGTGCACCCCGTTGATCAAGTTCGAGTACTTGAAGTTTAGAGAAGGTTTCAAGTTGTTAAACAGCAACGTACATTTTATCCCAGAGATACGAACAAAATCTTCATATGGAAGGAGGGTTATAAACGCTTAAATAAACATGTACGATAATCGATACGCTTCACCTTTCTATATATGTATGTGCAACACGAGGGTATTTATAGAGACCATCGTAAAACTAACCTTCGAAAATAACGTGAAGCAATCGTTACCACTACGGATACGTGAAATGCATGCATGGACTGATATAGAAAAAAAAGTGAAAGTTTACTTTATATACTGCGATACTAGACATACATATTGCAGCTTGGAAACTCGAAAAATTTGAATTTCTATAGCAATCATTTTTTTATGTAATATGTACCATCTTTATTTAGTTCTTCTTGTAATATTTTAGAAGAGGAATCTTTTATAATTGTAATTTTCTTATGGGAACAGTAGAATGGTTTTTTAAATGGTCACTGAAAGTTTATAATATACATTGTTACCATACAAACTTTTAAAAATTGAAGAAAGTTTCAAAAAACAATCCTAATAAACTTATGTCACATCCTATAACAATCAGCCATTTTGTATTGAAACTATCGATGAAATCTTTTGTACAGTAATTTTCATTGAACTTTAAACAGTCTGATATGATATTGAATCGACTCAAATATTTTACGTTTTTAACAATTATTTATTGTGAACAAATAAATGATTAATAATAACCTGACACGGTAATTGTCATTTCGAATATATTCGGACAATAATTGAAAGTTCTATCTATGAAATCTTTTATACGTTCATTTTCATCGAACTTTAAATAACAAACTGATGTATCAGTAAATAATCATGAACACTTCTTATTCGAAAATCTTAAAATTACTTGAAATAAATAAACAATTAATAATAACTTGACACGGTAATCGAGATATCGAATGTTGACATATTCAGACAATAATTGAGAGTTGCAAAAGCGATAAATAATTGATATTCGTACACCGGATGACCGTGAAGTGCCAGGACCAAAGGTTAAGAAAGAAAATGGAAGGAATAAAAGAGGTTGTATTAATGGGGTCGTTGCACAAAACGCGTGTTTATTAAGAGGTCGAGGTTTCTATGGCGGTTTGTGGCGTTTGCGTGTTATCCCAGGTCACCGAAATTCATGCAGTCACCGGCGATTGAATCCTACAGGGGTTGGTGGACCATTCCGTACTTCTCCTGTAAAAGCCATCGATGGTTGATCTCCTACAGCGTTAATATACGTCCTCCGGATGCTCGTCATGGGTACGTATATGTTTCGAAAATACAACTTATTTGTTATATCGCCGTTGACAATATAAATTATTTGAAAATATGCACATTATGTAGATTTGAAGATTTTTTCATTTTAGAATTTGGGAATTGGGAATTCTGGTGTTTGGGAAATTGGTGGTTTTGAAATTTGGGAAATAGGGAATTTGGGAATTAAAGAATTTGGGAAATAGGGAATTAGGGAATTAGGAAATTTGGGAACTAGGGAATTTGTGAATTTAGAAATTTGGGAATTTGGAATTTGGGAATTTGGGAATTTGGGAATTTGGGAATTTGGGGATTAGGGAATTAGGGAATTAGAGAATTAGGGAATTAAGGAATTTGGGAACTAGGGAATTTGTGAATTTAGAAATTTGGAAATTTGGGAATTTAGGAATTTGGGAATTTGGGAATTTGGGAATTTGGGGATTAGGGAATTAGGAAATTAGGGAATTAGGGAATTTGGGAACTAGGGAATTTGGGAATTTAGAAATTTGGAAATTTGGAAATTTGAAATTAGGGAATTAGGGAATTAGGGAATTAGGGAATTAGGGAATTAGGGAATTAGGGAATTAGGGAATTAGGGAACTAGGGAATTTGGGAATTTAGAAATTTGGAATTTGGGAATTTGGGAATTTGGGAGTTTGGGAATTTAAGAATTTAAGAATTTGGGAATTTGGAAATTTGAAAATTAGGAATTTGGGAATTAGGGAATTAGGAAATTGGAGAATTGGGGAATTAGGGAATTAGGGAATTAGGGAATAAGGGAATTAGGAAATTAAGCAATGAGGGAATTAGGGAATTTTGTAAATTTGTGAATTTGAGAATTTGAAAATTTAGAAATGGATACCATCGAAAATTTGGAAACTTGAAAATTCGAAAACTTCACATTTACATATCCTTATAACAAAATTTATAAATAACAATAATAAATTATAATCTGCTATAAAAACATAGTAAAGAAAAGAATATTAATTTTTAATTAAAATACCTATATGATAGTATGATAATAGGGTTGTATTGTGTTATTTGCAGAATTCGAGAATTTTTAAGCGTGGATATTGACATCAGCGGATTAGAAGTAAATCAATGCGATGCATCATCGCAAACTAGTGAAAATGAAGCTTTAAGTAATCAAATAGCATCTTTTAAAGGCACACACAAGTGTCATAATGACACTACTCAGGTAACTCGTAATTAACACTTAACAATAACAATTATACCTATTCTTACTGGAATTTAATTTATAAAAATTATTAGCAATTAAAAATTAACAAATTATTAGTAATTATTAGTAAATTTATAAAAATTTGTCAGTACAATTTATTAAATTTTCGATTTTTATAATTTATTGCATAGAAAATTTTGTAGAAAACAACTGCATATTGTAAATAATTTTTATAGAAAATTAGCAATAGTATATTATAAATAATTTTTATAGAAAAGGAACAATTGCAGATTATAAATAATTTCTGTAGAAAATGAATGATAGTGTATTGCAAATAATTTTTACAGAAAATTAGCAATAGTATATTGTAAATAATTTTCATAAAAAAATGAACAATAGTGTAATGTAAATAATTGTGACAGAAAATTAACAATTTTATAAAAAAGTGTCCTAATATTAATGTCATAAATTAGTGATAAAGTGTCCTAATTATTAATATCATAAATTAGTGATAAAGTTTAAATTGCAAACCGAAAAGCATTCTAAATATTCGATTACATTTATAATGTACTTATATACAGTCAATTTAACGATAAACATATTAAAAATATTTAAATAAATATCACTTACTCTAAATGAACAGAAATGATGAAATTTCACAATCTATTATTTTATTTGCAGTGCGAATATCAAAGTCCTGGAAATCGTGTTAATCACAATGGAGTGGGTGCTGGGTGGGTTAAGGGTGCATACATATGCAAATGTCGAAAGGGTTATTACAGCACGAATCAACACCAGTCTGGCTTCGATGGAATTCTCGTGGAAGGTTAATAACTAATTTAAACTTTCATTACGGAGACACGATTAACCCGAAATTCGAATTTGCAAAATTTGCAGCTGCTTGGAAGGAGATGCAAGAAAACGTGAGCGATTCGTACGTGATAGAATTTCGATGTCTGCGATGTGCACCGGGATGCGCCAAGTGCAAAGGGCCTGAGCCTTGTTTAGCCACTTACAACTGGCCCTTTCGGTATGAAATTACATATAGTATAAATTATAGTACTATATCGTGAAAAATATACTGGGTGTTTAATGTGATTTCGAACTGAAGTGTTCATTAATTGTTAACAAAAAAATCAATTCGAATTGCCACATGAGAAATCAATACTTCATCTGGTAAAATATTGGAGGAGATCATTTTAGACACCCTGTATGTTTACATTTATGTAACTATTTTGTATAATAATTATATGCTTAATTTAATAAGAAATTAAATTTAATTTCCTATAGTTGTTGATATTAAATTTAACCTCATATATTAAATTTAATATAATTATAAATTATACTGAATATATCAAGTATATTAAATACATGCAATATATTTAGTATGATTTTTATATACAATTTTATTTATGTAAATTGCGATGCAATTAAATTATGTCACGTTATAATATTTAGTGTTTGATTCCTTCAGAAGGGATCAAATTATTTAGAGACTTTATAAATAATTATCAGTTATTAATCAGTAATTGAGGCAAAGAATTGTAAATAAGTTATATTACAATGTGTTATGAAATGGTCTCTGAGAACTGATAAGATATTTGTTTCCAGAATCACCCTTTTATCATTCTCCATTTTCTGTGTGTTTGGTACCATCGTTTTGGTGGCCTACATGTATCAACACCGTAAGCTTAAAGTGTTCAAGGTCGCTTCGCCGATATTTCTATCCATTACGCTTTTGGGTTGTGCTATTATGTATCTCGAAGTACGTATACAATGTCTTGTATACCTATTGTTCACATGTAATATTACACCTTTAGAAAACTTAACACTGTACCGTAGATACCACTATAACGTAGACTCTCGTTATATTGCCGTAGTGATACCATAACTTAATTTGACAAACTCAAAGATGAATCTATTTTAACCCACATTTTTATTCGGTTTGTTTCTTTTTTTCAACAAAAGGTTATTTAGTTAAAATTTAATTACAATTTAATTAATGTAATTACATATTGATTGGAACTTAACAATATATTAATTGAAGAAACTTAATTACACTTTGATTAACGAAACTTAATAACATTTTAATTAACGAACCTTAATAACATTTTAATTAACGAAACTTGATTACACTTTGATTAACGGAACTTAATAACATTTTAATTAACGAAACTTGGATACATTTTAATTAACGAAATTTAATAACATTTCGTTTAAAACAAGAATCGTCCAAATCGTATGAAAAACCGATTTGTCACGAGTACATTTTTCGCCACTGTGTCTGTCGCTAGCGACTTCGGTATTCTCCGTAAGTGCTCGTGGATATCCGTCACGACAGTGGGCGGAGCGTCAGTAGCGTGCGCAGCGATGCAAACTCGCAAAATCGGCAATATAACGAGAATCCACTATATTATAGTGTTCAACTTATCATATATTAAATATTATGCATTCAGATGGCTGCCATATTTCCTGTTTTGGATATGTATTCTTGTATCGCGACAAAGTGGACGAGACATCTTGGGTTTTGTATTTCCTACACGGCGTTGTTGATGAAAACTTGGCGGTAAGAAACATAGATCGAGCAAAAATAATACATGCTGGCTCGTCTGATATTATCTTGATTTATTTCGAAAAGAAAATAAGGTACAATAATTAAAATATTACAAAATTACATAATAATGAAGGAGGACGTAATAATTAATATACATTAAAATTACATAACTATGAAAGAAGAGATGCATAAAATATAATTAAAATGAAGGTAAATAAAATTTGTCCAAATAAAAATAGTTGAGATGTAAAGGTGAATTTTTATTTTTAAATAAGAACATTTTTAATAACATGACTACAGGCACATGATACCTGTAAATTTCTCTATAAATATAAAATTATATTTACAGATTGTCGAATGATTTATTGTTGATATGCACAATTGTTTTTGTAAAAAAAAATTAAATTTAAACCAAGATGACATCAGATGACCTAACCTACACATTTAGTATTAAATGTTTCGGTGTACTTTTTTTTAATAATTCGATATAAATTGCTGTTTACGTAAAAACTGTACAAGTTCGAATATGAAAGCATGAAATAAAGAAAATGTTTGTCACAGTGTATCTCTCACGTACCGTGTCAAGAGCGCACACAAAGTGAAACTCACGGACAAGCAATTACTGCAGTGGATGGTTCCAATATTGTTAGTAATGTTAATTTATCTTGGCACATGGACACTGAGCTCACCACCGTATGCCGAAGTGATAGCCGACAATTATGGTCTGAAATTCTATCAATGTTCGTTCAACTGGTGGGATCACAGTTTAGCAATCGGTAATAGTAATAATATTATACGAATGTTTTTCAACTGACTCGAAAACGAAATCGAGAACGGTTATTGATTTTCGTTGCAAGGTATAGTCGTTTTTTGAACAATTGTTAAAACAGTGGTAACTCTTATTATAATCAAGATTACCAAATTGGTAAGATTGCAGATTGTCACGTTCGCAAATTTGTATATTTTTCAATTTTGAAAATTTGTTAATTCATGAATTTTAAAATTGATAATTTAGGAAAGTTGCTAGTTTACCAAATTTTAATCCTCAAATTCTTTACAGTTTGCAGATTTTCAAATTACCAAATTCTACTTTGCAAATTTTATATTCTCAAGTTTCTAGATTCTCTAATTCCTCAAATTTTCCAAATTTCCTAAATTTCTCAAATTTCCCAGATTTCACAAATTCCCACATTCCCCAAATTTCTCAAATTTTCCAAATTTTCCAGATTTCTCAAATTCTCACATTCCCCAAATTTCCACATTCTTCAAATTTTCACAATCCCCAAACTTCCCAAATTTCCAAATTTCCCAAATTCCCACATTCCCCAAATTACCACATTCCCCAAATTTCCATATTCCCCAAATTTCCACATTTCCCAAATTCCCATATTCCCCAAATTCCTACATTCCCCAAATTCCCACATACCCCAAATTTCCACATTCCCCAAATTTTCACAATCCCCAAATTCCCACATTCCCCAAATTCCCACATTCCCCAAATTCCCACATTTCCCAAATTCTCAAATTCCCCAAATTCCCAAATTCCCCAAATTCCCAAGTATCCAAATACCAAAATAAAAAAACACCAAATCCTTGTAATCCCAAAATTCTGAAATCTCGATTCCCAAATTTTCACGCTTAATCTTCAAATATTCGAAATTCTGAGATCCTGAAACACTTTCTAAAATCTGAAATTTCCCAAATTTCCAACATTCCCTAATTTAACTTCTAATAAAAATGAAAATTGTACAAACTACAAATTATTCTACGAATAATTCCATATTGTTCAAAGAACGACTGTACCTACGATTATACGTGCATACACATATTCGTATGATTCTGTTTGATATTAAAATCGATACACTCAGTAGCTGTATTCCTATGCATACCTATGTAATATATGAAACTGTACTTAAACTGGGTCGCAAGAAAATGTATGGTACACGAACTTTTCCTTTCAGGGGAAATTCTGTTCCTTGCATGGGGCATTAAAGTGTGTTACAACGTTCGCAACGCGGAAAGTCTCTTTAACGAGGCCCGTTTGATAAGCTACGCAATTTATAACATAGCCGCTGTGAATATAACTATGATCGCCATTCAGTATGATTTTTCATTCTTAATACATGTTGTCCACGTTATTGTTAACTTAATACGTAACTCTCCTTCGTTCTTCTTTCGCAGCCTCTTCATTTTCCCTCACGCCGGCCCAGATATCAAATACTTGTTGGGATTTTTGCGCACACAACTCTCAACCTCTGTTACCGTGTTTCTTGTATTTGCACCTAAGGTAATTCACATTGTACTTCTTTAAATTCACGTTAAATTTAAAACTTCGCTTTTCCATTTCTTAAATTCACATTAAATTCAAAAATTTATATTCCAAATGTTTTCAATTTTCATTCAATTCAAAAATTCGTATCTTAAGATGTATTTTAATGCAGTCTTTTTTACGTATATTATAAGTATGTTAGAAATTCAAAAGAGCTATGATAATTATTGTGTGATAAAGCAGTAGAGAAACAAATACGTGTCTCGTTATATCGATGGTGTAATGTTTATAAAATCTTGTTCGAAATTATTTAATTATAGGTGATTCGAGTTTTACGAGGACAAGGTGATCAATGGGATAGCCGTGCCAGAGCTAGAGGTGTTACGGCAAGTTTCTCGTTAAATGGAATCGGTTTGGTATCCGAGGAGACAACGGACTTGCATCAAGAAAACGAGGAGCTCAAGGTAAACAAAATTACTTCTTAGGCACGGCTGAACTTACAGACACAAAATTAATGGTATTTCATGTAATATGTAAGCAAAGTTATATAATAAAAGTATAACAACATAATACTGCAATATGACAATACCACAATATTATAACTTAACAATAGTATAATATAACGATGTACACAATGTAGCAAAATTTATTTAATACAGTTCATGACAGAGTATGTCAAAATGTATACACATTATTAAATAGAAATCATTATTACCGAATAATAAGAGTACAAAAACATTAAAATTAAAGAAACCATGCAATAAAGGGTAAAAATAAAAATGATCTGTCGAAAATTATAATACAAATTCTGATGAATGACGTAGGAGGAGATCCAAAAGTTGGCCGCGCAAATCGAGTTCATGAAGATCGTGCACATGGAAATGTACAATCGTCACATTAAATCAAAAGCTGGCGGATACTTCAGCACCCATGGTCATGGACACACTCATCCATCCTCGGCCCAAAGTCCAATCGCGAAAAGTTCGACGGCCAGTTTTATATTGAAAGTATGTATCTAAATCGTCTCGTTCTTCTTTTCATCCCTTACAGAATACAAGTATCGAAAGTGTCATAGAATTGCTAGAAACTACTATTATTATTCGATGAGTACATAAACTACCAGAGTACAAAATCAAATGACAGCATGATCACCTATGTAAAATATATACACAGAATATTTCAAATACCCTTCATAAAAAATTTATAACCTTAAAAATGTGACCTAATAACCTAAACTTGCAATGTGAAATACATAAAATAACCTGTATGCATCCTACGATCACATTACATTGAAACTAGTCCATATTTTGCGAAGGATGTCCCAACCTGGTCTCCATCTAGTTATCCAACATGCTATGAACAGACAGCAAGGAATCTTCCTAAGGGATTCTAACCTGACACTACTTTCTCACATTGCACCTGACTGTACCTCGGATGCAACGTACATTTCTCTTGCTTAAATGGAAAAGTACAGTCACATGCAGCATTTCTCTTAATTAAGGAGAAAGGTACACTTAGGTGCAATATATGTTCCTCTGAGTTTGGGGAAATGTAACTATTATACATTTGGGTGCAAAGTAAACCTCTTTCAATTAACGAGAAGGGTACATTCAGGTGTAACGTAAGCTTGCTTTGTTAAGAACAAGAGATTCGATTGCGTTAGTATAGTATAAAGCCCTGTGCTGAACACTCACTGACTGACTGACTCATGTATACAATTGTTTGGGCTAATGGGAAAGAGATACAACCTGGGCGATGCGAAAGTCGGATCCACGACCCCCGACTAGGCTCCGAAAAATTGTCAAAGCCCCAAAAAGCCATTCAAGCGGGGGATCCGAGAGCAAAACCCTCCAGGGAGCATAGCATTTGTTCGTTTGTCTGTTTGTTTGTCTGTACTCCGCTGCAGGTCGCAATTTTGGGTCTTTTGACTTGAAATTTTGAAGGTAGACTCGTAACACCCTTTTGCTGTATAGATGCGGTCTGACGACAGAACCTGTCGTCGGTCGTCGTCGAATCGATACAAAGCCGTGTTTTGGTATTGTTTTCGATAATTTTTGACATGTAGAATGGACTGGGAGAATGTTAAAACCTCTATAACTCATCGTCAAGATAATATTGCATTGACTTCAGTGATGAAATCAATAATAATCGTGTTTGGTATCGTTTTTGATAGTTTCACATTTCTCATTCTTGTTTTACCTACATAAGTAGGTACCCTAAATTTTAAATAATTTGCGTGAGACACTTGGTCTGTACTATTCTGTAAGGGATATCTATTTGCGTAGTGATAATGCTAGTAGGTGAGCAATTCATAAATACAGTGAAGTAAACTATTGAGCAGACAGCCGTGGAGCGAGGAGCCAGCGCGGCCGCGGCTGCCGCGGTCGAAGACTCAACTTTCCCTTCTGGAAGTTTGCACCGAGCGCGGAGAATGGAGATCCTGAAGGAACGGAAAGCGGAAAGGGAGAGGGAACGGGAGAAAGGGAAGGAGAAAGAGAAGGAAAGACAAAGGGAGAAGGAACAGCAGAGAGAAAAGGAACAGCAGAGGGAGAAAGAGAACGGGAAAGAGAAACAAGAGACTGCGGAGGAAGAAAAGGTTGGACAAAGCGGGGAGAGGGTCTGACTAGTGCTAAATAGCGATGAGGTACGCACAGTTATTTTAGCGGAATTTAGAAGAATAATGCGTGGATAATTTCTCAGTTACTACAAATTTCTTAACCTCTAAGATTTTATATAAATAAATTTGAAAGTTGCAAAATACGTAAATATGAAATTGGGAGAATTTTAAGTTCACTTAATAATTTTGTAATTAGAACAATAATTATGGGAATTATAACGATTAACTATGATTGACAGATATGGTTATGACAAATTCCGAGCATAAAGAAGACAATGAAACATAGAGGCGATGACGAAAAGAGAAGGCGCAAGAAGAGGAGTAAATTCACAGGGTATTCTCTAATGCAGGCCTGGGCAACTCGTACCCTTCGATTCGCGGGCGCTTCAGGTTATCCTCGGGCACAATCCTCGCTCCGTGCATAAAACACTTGTCCGAGCCTGCATCTGACTTACCCTAAGGGCATCGTGTTGCCCAGGCCTGCTCTAATGGATACAAAACACCCAGTGTTCGAACGACTCAATGGACTTCAATCATTAAATAGTAAATAGATTAAATCTGTACGTATATAATTGTCATTCGTTTATTCGTTATGGCAGTCCTCCATTAGCTTTATCGTCGAGTATTTATGTTATCACCGAACCCGTTTCATGAATGAACTTAACGAGGATAAATGGTGTGATTAACAATGAAAATTAAAAGTAATCTTCATTTTCAGTGTTGCTAATAATTCACGAAAAAGTGACGTGTTTGTTATTAATAATTAACAGTATAGTTATCGTATATACTTTGTTTCGTCATTGAAATGTTCGTGATCGAACAATTTTGTATGATCAAAATAGTTTCGGTATAAAATGTGATTGTTTAAACGATAGTAAATGGAGACTTTGTGTGTATCGGGATAAATACTTTGTCGTTATACGCTGTTCAGTTGAACGAAATAAAAAAATTAATCATGATCTCTCAGTGACAAGTTATATATTTTATAATTGTTCTTGGTTTGCGTCTGCGGCGAGAATCTCGATTGCGATATACTGTCGTGCAACACAAAATCAATTTGTGTCAATAAGTGAAACCATATCATAGCATATACCGAATAAAAAATTGAAAATATTAATTATCAACTGTTTGTTGTAACTGGTAACGTTAATCACTGACTACATTTTTAAACACGCTACGACCGTCTCAAAATGTAACATACTTCACTGTAACAGCCTGAAAAATCAATACTGACGATGAAAAGCAGGAATTATCTGATATGAAGCATACTTGGTATCTAATTTCATTAATATTATAATCATTATTTAATTTAAATAGTAACGATTATATTAATATTCATAAATTCATTTTATAAAGATTAAATTTTATAATGATTAAATTAAACAAATAATAGACTATTCTGAAAGTTAAATAAATTTGAGGGAGTTTTATTTAAACTATTCAATTAACATCTAAATATTAATTATAGTCGAAAAATTAAATTACTTTCATGCTTCAATCAAAATTTTCGAACATAACCTCATTTTTCACGTTGTTACAGTCTTTCTCTTTTAACAAATATATACTTGTCTTGTACAAAAGACAAATCAGTTTAATTATTTATTGCAACAAATGCGAAACATTAAAAGTACTCTAAAAACTTGTTGAATCAGTTCGTATTAAAATGACGAAATATTACCGATAAATTTGAAAGTACGAAACCCGATTATTTAAACAATAATGTATCTATAAATTAAGAGAATCAAAAATTGCTTGGCGCGAAAAGAATCACATACAAACGCACATTTACAAATTGACTTCAAACTAATATAAAGAAGAACACTATACGTCTTAATCGAATTAAAAGATTATTAAAATCATGACTTTCCTTTCGTTTCGATCGTAACATAGAATTTCTACACACGTTATAAATAAATTCACTGTGTGAATGATATTCGTATTACAAAAAGGAGCACATTAGACGTAAACCAAGAGAGAAGCGAGAGAGGCATAAAATAGCTGAAAGTAAATAAAAAAAAAAAGTTTAAAAAAACTCGTTATATCGCACAAAATATCAATAAGTATCGAGAGCACGTACAGCATTTTATTACATGATTGGAGTATGAAAATTTACTTGGATATATCTCAAAAGAACAAAAAAAAAAAAATGGCACACGCATTTTATACGACAATAAGATACTATTTAAGGTACTTTATTGTTACTAGTCAAGAATTTTTATCGGACATAATTTCCTTTTTGTTCGTTGACAATTTCAATCGTCAGTTGCAATTATTATAGATACGAGCGTGTCGGTTAACGGAACGATTTCGTAAACGCCCCTACGGCCATTTTGTATCTCGAAATTTACGGTCGAACCTGTTGATAGTATTCGTGGAAACTATACGAAGCATACTATAATAATTACGTTTTCAATCATTTCGGTATTGAATAATATCAAATTAGGTGGACCGATTATGGCCCAAAGCTCAATTTATTAGAATTAAAGTTTCTTGCTTTCGTATGAGGTACTCCGTATTATTTATCGATTAGGTGATCAAGTTCTGAATACTAAAAATAGGGGTATGCTAAAAAATATTGGGGTCAGAACTGGGCCATAACGGGAACGCTTTATTGCAGGGACGAATCTAGTAACTTTACTAGAAAGAGGGGGCTAAATATTTGGCTCCAAAAATTTTCTTTCTTTTCTCAACCTCTAAGTTAGTACACGGTGTGAAAACATCCTCGGAAAGTTTGTGCTGAAAATTTTCAATTGAAGTCTCCCAAAGCAAAATAAAATTAAAAATATCATTTTTTAACCATTTTTCTGTTTATTTAAAACTATTTATTTAATAGTTATCTTCTATATTTATAGGTTTTCTATCTTAACTTATAGGTATTCTATCGAATTTATAATTTAAATATACTTCTATGCATTTAATTCAAGTCCCACAGTTTCCTTCTGCCAAATAATTTTTATTACACGATGGATATTCTTTTCGGTATCTACTGCTTGTAATAAATACAGCAACTGATCCTCGTCTTTAGTTAAACGTTTATTAAATTCTTCTATCGATGCACTGCCGTATCATTAACTTGCAAACTTTTCAATTTTTGACAATTATAACTTTTGTTTGAAATCCATAAATGAGGATGTACATCGAGGAAATCATGTGGTAATTCGAACTGTTCAAATGAAGTTATGGATTTTTTGTCAGAAAGTCATTGAGATCTTTTGTAGACAATGAACGAATATTGTTTGGCAGCAATATCGAAACTTTGAACAATCATCGAATAAGTTCGCTATTTTCAAACACTATTCCTAACCTTACTTATTTATCGATTCCTCAACTATGTAAACATGGTTGAATCAGCGGATCGACATTGCTAAGATACTTAATACCAACATCTAATTTTGTGTAATTTTATCGTAATATCTGTAATCGCTTAAATTGAAGTTACAAGTCGATATGATAAAAATCAACACACATTCCGATAGAAAATTGAGCGACCTACTAGATTTAAATTTTCGAGCTGAAACTTTGAGAGGACACACCGTATACTAAATTCCTAGAGGGTGAAAGCGAAAAGTTTGTTTGAGCCACCCTTTTAAATGTTTTACTTTGAATAATTTTATTTTATAAAAATATGAATTGAAGTTTTTATTGTTTATAAGTTTATAAGTTTCAATTCATTTATTATCTTGAGTTTACTTGAATTATATATTATAAAAGGTAACTCAATAACAGTTAGTGTGGTTTTATCAAGATATAGATATAAACGATATTAAAGTCCCATGTAACTTGATTTTGCGATATGTTTTTGTAAGATTCCATAATAATAGCCCCCCAAAGGATCCGACCCTGTTTGAAAAACGTCGGTAGGATATCGTAGTAAATAATCGTAAAAAATTGCTACACGAATGATGACAATTGTTGAATAGGAATGTTGTATCGCGTTTCGAAACATAACAGCGTTATAAATTCGTTTCAACATTAATTGTTCTCCATTTTTGATGCGTTTAAGGTTGACGGCAAAAGAAAAGCTATCGCTGTCCGCGCGATTTAAAAAAGAAAAAAAATGAAGATGAATGAACTTTTTATTCGAAATAAGATGTGTACAATAATTTATATATGTATATATATTTTTGGACAAAATTACTATATATCGTCGTTCGAAATTTATGAGATATATGAAAGCTATATTATATATATATGACTGACAATTATGATTATTTTACATTGTTACATTTTTTCTGTACAAATAACTTACCGTTTAGCAAGGTGTTGCGATGAAGAAAAAAAACGTAGCCTTAAGTCGATGTGAGGATCGTTCAGATTGAATTACGTCTTGGGGTGGTAGAGTTTAACATGCGATATATGTAAATGTTTCATTTTTTCGTTTCTATTTGTAAGTAGAACCGACGTAGTATAAACGATAGAGAAAACGTTCGTTGAAAATAGCAAAATCGTTACCGCTTTAAAAGAAAGCTTAGAATAGACCTTAAAGAGATAGTTGGTTGAATCGATGAAAAAAATAATTACGGTTGAAGAAATAAATGGTCGCTTGAAATTTCGAGTTTCAAATACTTGTTACGCAGTATATATATTCAAACGTGAGTCGTATACAGAACGTTCTCGGAAAAAAATAATAAATGGTTCACATTCATTTAAGAGTTACCCCTTCTGAGATGTATTATAATTTTTAACTTTCAATTCCTCTATTTATAATTACTGTAACGTGGGAGCACCGAGGATACCTTGTCGGGTGCGATACGGCCCTGGGTTTTTAAATTTATGGTCGATGTAACAAGGCCAATTTGGGGAATTCAACATTTTGGGATATTGAAATTTGGTGAAATAGTAATTAGGGAAATTGAAAATTTGGAGGTATAGAAATTTTGTGAAATAGTAATTTGGGCAATTGAAAATTTGGGGGTTTTGAAATTTGGGGAATTGAAAATTTGGGGGATTGAAATTTGGGGAAATATTAATTTGGGGAATTGAAAATTTGGGGATATAGAAATTTGGGGAATTGAAAATTTGGGGGATTGAAATTTGGGGGATTGAAATTTGGTGAAATAGTAATTTGGGCAATTGAAAATTTGGGGGTATTGAAATTTGGGGAATTAAAAATTTGGGGAATTGAAATTTGGGGGATTGAAATTTGGTGAAATAGTAATTTGGGGAATTGAAAATTTGGGGGTATTGAAATTTGGTGAAATAGTAATTTGGTAAATTGAAAATTTGGGGGTATTGAAATTAGGTGATATAGTAATTTGGGGAATTGAAAATTTGGGGGTATTGAAATTTGGTGAAATAGTAATTTGGGGATTTGAAAATTTGGGAATATAGAAATTTTACTATTTTTGGATTTGGAAGTTTGAGAATTTGGGTATTTGCAAATTTGAGAAATTGGAAACTTAAAAATTTGAGAATTTAAGAATTTAGAAATTTGAAAACTTGAGAATTTTCAAATTTCAGAATTTTCGGATTTAGCAATTTTGAAATTGAAGAATGTACCAGTTTAGTTATCTTTAAAATATGAAGCCTTAAAATATCAAAAATTAGAAAGATTTAAATTTAGAAAATGCAGTGGCGTGTCAAACCCTCGACAAAGAGAAATCTTCGAGAACCCCACGCGACAACACGAACACAAAACAACAAAAACTGACATTTTAAAGAAAAGTACTGTAAAATATTATTTGTTAGAAACACGTTCTACTCGATTGGTTGATTAGAACGTTTTTCAAGAACCATCGCATTGTCCCGTGTTTGATACAATTAATTGTAAATTGCAATTACCCAAAAAAGTGAAGAAAACTGGAAAACGAAGAACATATTGTGCTTTCGATGTTGTTGTTGTAACCCGAATGACCGTTAGTTAAAAGAGAAGAAAAACATTTTAAAGTGAATCAAAGTTTTTGAGAAAAAAAAGAAAACAAACAAATCACTGGCCGAACTTGGACGTTTCTTTGTCCGTGACTTTTTTACTTCCGGTACCGGACGTATTGAGGTTAATATATGCAGCTTGACGTTACGTAAATCGCAAATCATAAATGAAGAGAAAGTATATGATTAATGCTCAGCGAACAAAATTAATATATACATATATTATATCCCTGACTTTCCCACTGGATCCCTGAAAAACAGTTTGTGTACAAGCGGAAAACATATTTGTAAAAATATAATGTATGTCGATAAATATTAAAATTATTAATGAGGAAAAACGAACGTGTACAGATGTCAACCTACGAGTTGGCGCGTGACCCAAAGTAAAAGAAGCTCCATGAACACTTTCAGTTACATACAGGCAAATGAGAATAATAATGACAATAACAACTGCTGAACGTAGGTAGCATTATATCGCTTACTGGGGAGACGTTTGTTGACTGTCATTGTTTTTGGTTTAATTGATGTGCGTGATCGCGAGAGACAATTGTACCGCCGAAAATACGTGTGGGGCGTACTTTTTTCTATTCTGAACTATTGGAGACGTAGCTATTTGGGGATGTAGCGATTTGGGGGTGTAGGGATTTAGGGACGTGGCGATTTGGGGATGTAGGGATTTGGGGATGTAGGAATTTAGGGATGTAGCGATTTGGGGGTGCAGGAATTTGGGGACGTGGCGATTTAGGGATGTAGGAATTTGGGGATGTAGCGATTTGGGGACGTAAGAATTTGGGGATATACCGATTCGGGGATGTAGGAATTTGGGGATATAGCGATATGGGGACGTAGGAATTTGGGGATATAGCGATTTGGGGACGTAGGAATTTGGGGATGTACCGATTCGGGGATGTAGGAATTTGGGGATGTACCGATTCGGGGATGTAGGAATTTGGGGATATAGCGATTTGGGGATGTAGGAATTTGGGGATATAGCGATATGGGGACGTAGGAATTTGGGGATATAGCGATTTGGGGACGTAGGAATTTGGGGATATAGCGATTTGGGGACGTAGGAATTTGGGGATGTACCGATTCGGGGATGTAGGAATTTGGGGATGTACCGATTGGGGGATGTAGGAATTTGGGGATATAGCGATTTGGGGATGTATCGATTCGGGGATGTAGGAATTTGGGGATGTACCGATTGGGGGATGTAGGAATTTGGGGATATAGCGATTTGGGGATGTATCGATTCGGGGATGTAGGAATTTGGGGATGTACCGATTGGGGGATGTAGGAATTTGGGGATATAGCGATTTGGGGATGTATCGATTCGGGGATGTAGGAATTTGGGGATGTACCGATTCGGGGATGTAGGAATTTGGGGATATAGCGATTTGGGGACGTAGCGATTTGGGGACGTAACAATTTGGGGATGTACCGATTCGGGGACGTAGCGATTTGGAAATGTAGGAATTTGGGGATGTACCGATTCGGGGATGTAGGAATTTGGGGATATAGCGATTTGGGGACGTAGAAATTTGGCAATATAACAATTTGGGAACGTATTAGGGGATATATCGATGTGGGGACGTAGCTCATACGCTAACTCATAGGTTGGCATCGGAACCTTTTGATATTCCTCGTACCCACATTCCATTTTTAACTCGTTTAAAATATATTTTTGAACATATATTAAATAATTAACTTCGTTTCCATGTTTAAAATTCTTTGGCACTCAAATAAATTAACAAAGCCGGGTTAGCCTAGTAACAAGTAGCACAACCTATATACAACCTGTAGCCACCTGGTTCTACTGTGAAGAGATACTTGTTAAAGCTGGATTTGAAATAAATTCTAACATTATAAATATTCAGTTCCCTATATGTTTATCAATATAAGTTTTCTGCCCAATTATTTATCATTGTGTTTCTTTTTGTCAGTAAGTACTTTGAATTTTACTCTTTGTGCCAAGTTCTTAAATATTCACCGGAGTATAAAAAAAATTCTGAATGATAAGTATAATTCTTAATTTAAAAAAAAAATATATAATTAAAGTAGAAAAATACAATTCAATAAATAGTTACATCTACAATGATATAGTGTTTAAACACAGCAACACTGGTAATTAACAATAGAAAAATAATACTTTCACATAGCCTTCAGTTAGAAATTTTTGGAGTCACCACAAAAGCGCTTTCAGGTGCTTTAAAAAGTTGTCTCAATCTTCCATGGTAAATTCTAGGGTTAAATGAATGAAAATGAAAAAGGAAAGAGTATCGACTTTAAACTTTATTTACACGGCTACATAATATATGTAAGATATGAAGACTCGGATGCGACCATGAGGACGCTCTAAAAAGGATTGCACGAAATCCACTCGTAGCTAAACAAATCGTCGTATCACTTAAATAATTGCACATTGTCATGATAAAAGTTATACATTAGCTGGAAAATGTAACACTGATAGGTCGATTAACAAGATGTTAACGAAACAAAATGTAGCTTGTACAACAACAACAACTGATATTACAGAAAAATACCACTCGGATGGCGCCGACGTACACTCATGAGCCTGCTGGTTTCTAGGGAAAATGGCGTTGGAAAACGAAAAATTTCGAAATTGAATTTCTATGTTATCTCATTTTTTTGAGCTTCTGTGTAAAACCACAAATTCCTGAATTTCTTCATTTTCTTTAACTCTGAAACTAAAATTTACAAATTCTCAAATATCCAAATTTCTGCATTTTTTAATTTTTAACTTTGAAGCTCTGAAATCTCCAAATTTCTACATTTTTCAATTTTTAACTTTGGAACTCTGAAATCTCCAAATTCTCAAATATCCAAATTTCTGCATTTTTCAATTTTGAAATCTCCTAAATCTCAAAATTTCCAAATTACTCAGCTCTCAAATTCTCAAAGTTCCATCAAATTCTCAAAATCCACAAATTCCCAAATTTTTAAATCCGCAAATTTTCAAGTCGAAACAAAAATTTACAGAATGACTATTATTTTGATTCTCTACCGAATTTGTTAAAATATTTAACCAATTTCTCGAAATAACATGTAACTAAATTATCTTCCGTAAGCGCCATTTTCCCTAGGTATAACTATCGCTGCTCGATGTTGTACATACACCGTTTAATGTCACTCTAGCAAAATTAATTAGAGCGAATAATTCGATGCAGATTTCTTATTCGATTGTGTCTAATATCCAAGACAATCAATCTTTCGTAAGATACGTTCGAAATGTTGAATTATGTATTTTGTTGCTATTATTGTATAAAAGTGGAAATAAAAAGGTAAATAGCCGAAGGGCTTATTATTTATAATCACGAATGAACGTATCGTAAGAGAAAGGAAAATTAGGTTGGTGCATATTAAAATATTCTGTTCGAAATGCTTAATTATTTAACAAAATCAACACGTAATTGTTTCACAAAATTAACAGGAAATTGTTTCACAAAATTGTCACGTGATTGTTTCACAAATGTAACACGCAACTGTTTAACAAAATTAATATACAATTGTTTCACAAAATTGACACGTAATCGTTTTACAAAATCAACACATAATTATTTAACAAAAATTATCATTATTAAATTCTAATTTCTACAATTTTGTTATAAAAAAATGTGGTAAACATTTTTTAATGTCTCCCACATTTGCTGGAAATAACTTTTAGTGTAAATAATAATAATTTTGTGCAAAAAATAATTTTAAAAATAATTTGAAAATAATTTTATTTTTTAGTAATTTAAAAATAATATATCAACTTTGCATTTTTAATAATATACTCTTGAATTCGTTTTACAATTAATTTCACCCACGTGTTTAAATGACAATAATAGAGAAAAATATTGAAAAATAAAAAAACGATGTTCAAACAAAAATCTGCGATTAAAGTTACAAATAACATGTGATTCAATGTTTAAAATAATATTTTGAAGATATTTTAATTCTAATGCACCAACCTAATAGCTTCTTGTTCGAAGAATCGAATTATTTCGTTCGGTTAGTATGTACACGTAATTATGGTTACATATAAAATCTTCAAATCAAACACGTGATTGTATTAGTTAAAGGAAGGATTATGTTAAAGAAGCTACACCGTAAACAAACAAAAGAACAAACGCAATCAACAAGTTCACATACGCCATACACGTACACCATATAGTTATTTATCTCCATCCCTATATACGGCAGGCACGCGCACATTTACGCACACGTATACTCTAATATTTGGACATTTGTACTTGACGTATTATAATCGCGTGTATAACAAAATATTTGAAACTACATTTCTTCTTTGGCTCCGAAAATTGTTGAGCCTCACCTACGTAGGTTTAGTTTGCACTGTCGTACATTTAACTGTATAATTTTCATCTTAAATCAATTGAAAATATTTATTATTAATAAATATTCACAAAATTGTAAGTTTAGAGAAATTCGTATAATTTCTGAAGGATAAATAGGTTCATTCGCAGGTGAATTTGTTGGATGACATTATTAATAATTGTTAAGAGATTTGCAAGTTTTTACCTTTACAACTTGAAAGAGTTTTAACATTTTTGAGGGAGTTTTGGGTTTCTATGTTTTTAAATTTGATCAAATTTTCAAATTTATGTGCTCTCAAATTACTAGATACTCAATTTCAAATTCTCAAATTCTTAAATTTGCAAATTTTCAAGTATACAGATTTTGCAAATCTTAAAATCCCAAATTCTTGAATTCTCGAGTTTTAAAATTATCAAGTTAGTTCTCAAATTTTCAAATTTTCAAATTTTCAAATTGTCAAATTGTCAAATTGTCAAATTGTCAAATTTTCAAATTATCAGATTGTCAGATTTTCAAATTTTCAAATTATCAGATTGTCAGATTTTCAAATTTTCAAATTATAGATTGTCAGATTGTCAGATTTTCAAATTGCAAATTGTTAAATTATCAAATTGTCAAATTGTCAAATTATTAACTTGCATAATTTTTGTAAATTTTTCAAATTTTTACATTTGTAAATTGAAAATTTCCAATTTTTACAATCCTCACATTTTTAAATCACCAAATTGCCAATTTTTCAAATTCTCATGTCTTTAAATTGTCAAATTTCCAATTTTTCAAAGTCTCATATTTTTAAATTGCCATATTAACAATTTCACAAACTCTCATATTTTTAACTGGTCAAATTATTAGTTTTTTAAATTCGCATATTTAATTGTCACATTATTAGTTTTTCAAATTCTCATATTTTTCAAATTATCAAATTGTCAAATTATTAGTATCTCCAATTCCGATCAAATGACCAAATTCTCAAATTAATGTTTTTGCAATTTCACAAATTTTCAAATTGTTCCTCGACTATATATTAATTCTCTTCACAATTTCAGTTAAATGCAGATTAATCATTTTTCAACATGAATACCTCTTTCACACTGTTGTGCGCAATAATTTTGCAATATCCTTGCTGTTGAAAATCAAATCTGCTAAATTTGGATCAAATCGATATCCCGAAGGTCAAGCATTTATGAATAGAAATACACCGATACAATTTAGCAACAGACTTGTTAATTATACTAAATATTACTTACGGAAAATTCATTTATTAAATGACGAATTAATTCGTCATAGTCCGTTAACACGTTCGCTGCCATTTATTAAAAATTCACCATAGACCATTTCTTATAAAACACAAATTGTATACAGATCATACCAGTTGATAATCTTTTACACGACACAATTTCATTTTCATTTATTATAAAACACACGATAAAAATTTCCAATTTTTGCAGCAAATTTAAGATGGCGTGACATTGGCAGCGAACGTGTTTAAGATGGAAAACGCCTCTTCCTTTTTAACATTAAAACAGAGTTTCAGCAAATTAATTGAAATGTACAGAAATAATTTATCAGTCAATTGTAAACTTTGATACAGTAGTCTTTTTCTAAGTTTTCTTCAAACAAAATTCTTGACTAGTTTATAACAGAAAGATTGTGCTGATAAAATTTGAATAAATGTTTGCTTATACGTCTGTTTTAATTTGAAAAAGAACAGAGACGATCGTGTAACTAAAATTTGTTTCAGTCAAACAGTTTCACAATGCAAACTACACCGCAGTCTTCGAGATTAAGTAAATTTGGTCGAGTTTCCAACGTAAACCTCCATCCCTAATCTTATCGTCCGACACAAACATCGTTCGAACGACGGCAAATCATCGTAGAATTCGATTTATCAGTACCTACTACACAATCTTTCTCGAGAAACGAGAGATAAGGTTTCATTTATTATTCTCTACATGGCCTGTATTCACCCTCGGTTAATTAGACACACGTAATAACATGAGGTGGTTCAGGTACTCTTTCGAAAGAATTTCTCTTGTACCTACAACGAAGATACCTCGAATACATCAATAAATAAATAAATACGAAAATTATTTGGTATAAAGTTTCGCGTCTGCGACGAGATCGATAAGCCTGAATTATGTCTCATAACCTCTCTTATACAGGGTGTTGTTTAAATTTCCCGCCAAATCGACGCACTGATTGGACTACAATCTAATTAAACTTAAAAAAATTAAACTACATATTCAACAAAAATCGCATCAACAAAATCAGTTCAAATAATTTGTAAAAAGTCATTAAAATGTATTGAAGAAATTGAAATTATTTGTATGGGAATTGTGAACACCCTGTATATCACAAAAATGACTTGCATAAGTCTGTTAATTAGTTTCTCAATGACACGAATGCACACAGAAATTAAACAGATAAAAAACAACGAACTCGTTGAATCCCAGTAACAATAGTTTTATAACAATCGTTTCGTAACAATTAATCGTGTCAGGGTTACAAAACTTCGTTAACATGAAAATGATTCTATGAACCTAAAACGCGAGAAATCATAATAATCGATAATTTTCGATCCGTTTTATCGGACGCTAAATATTGCACACAGATTAAATGATCAACACTTGAAAGCAACAACCAAATTTCATAAAACTTGATCGTATCGCAGGTTTAAACGAAATCGAAAACAGTACCTGGATCGAATGATTATCTAACTATGGATTTTTTCTGTTCATAGAAAAATATCTTTTAGCACGGGGAACAAAAATAAATAAGCGAGAATTTAATTAGACGATATCTTGACCGTTCTCGACTTGACAGCCGTAGTTGTCTTTATCCTTGTTCGAGTCCTTCTCTTTGTTTCTGTCTTCCGTCGCGTCCTCCTCTTGGTCTTCCATTTTCCTCTCGTTCTCGGCAGAACCGAAATCCTGGTTTTTATCGCTCGAATTCGTTGAATGAGATTTGTTTAACAGAGAACTGAATTCACCGAACTGCAGAATTTCCTCCATCGCTGACTGTTCTAAATTTACCTGTCGAACATATTTGTAAATTAAATATTTCTTCACTTGTGCGATGTTATTCTTTGTTTAAAATGTACGAAGCTTTTCTTTCTAATAAACCATTCGGATATTCGACGTTTGGTATGAAGTATATATGGGTATATATTTTTGAGAAGTTAGAAGTTGACTTCTAGGTTATCAAGGTCTTGATGAAGGTTTTACTTGTTCAATGCTAAAATGTTATAGTGGTTTATTGAGAAGTATGGTGGAAGTTAGGCTGTTTGGAAATTGTAAGATTGTGAGATTGTAAGATTGTGAGATTGTAAGATTGTAAGATTGTGAGATTGTGAGATTGTGAGATTGTAAGATTGTAAGATTGTGAGATTGTAAGATTGTAAGATTGTAAGATTGTAAGATTGTAAAGTTGTAAGATTGTAAGATTGTACAATTATAAGATTATATGGTTGGAAGATTGTAAAATTGTAAAATTGTAAGTATGTAAAATTCTAAGATTGTAAAATTATAAAATTGTATAATTGTGAGTATGTAAAATGGTAAAATTATAAAATGGCAAACTTGCAAGTATGTAAAATAATGAGATCGTAAAATTGTAAGATTGTAAAATTATAAAATTGTAAAATTCTAAGCTTGTAAGACTGTGAGACCGTAAAACTGAGATAGTAAACTTCAAGCTAACCCGCAATCGACTTTCGATGAAAGAGAAAAGCATCTAACCTTCCGTGGTCTACCCCTCTTGCCCTTCCCAGGTACAGACGACGCTGAATGACAACTGGAGCTGGACAAACTGCTCTTTCTTTTCGGCCATTGCAAATGCGAGTCCAAATGTTGTTTCAGTTTATCCTGCCTAGCGAACATCCTCGGACAAATACTACACGCGAAAGGTCTTTCACCCGTATGAACTCTTCTGTGTCTGGCTAAATGAGATGCCCTCGTGAAAGCTAAAGTGCAAAGATCACACGAAAAAGGTTTATACTGTGCTTTCTCCGATTTAGGCAGTATCGGTCTAGTCTCCTTTCCCTCGTTCAGTGCCGTCCTCTTCGACGAAATATCGCTCTTCTTCTTTATGGTTAACCTTGAACTTTCGTTCGTATCTTTGGAAGAATCCTGCGAATAATCCGATAAACATAAATAAACGTATCGTGGCGGTGCGCGGATAATTTGAACTTACAAGAACGGTCGGAAACACATATGTCAACCCACGAGTTGGCGCGGGACACAAAGTAAAAGAAGCTCCATGAACACGTTCACTTACTGGAGAGACGTTTACCATCATTTTCGTACCATCGAAAATACGTGTGAGGCGTCCATTTTTCGATTCTGAACTATTGGAGCCGTAGCTATTTGGGGATGTAGCGATTTGGGGGTGTAGCGATTGGGGGACGTAGCAATTTGGGGACGTAGAAATTTGGGGATGTAGCGATTTGGGGACATGCCAATTTGGGGACGTAGTGATTTGGGGACGTAGCAATTTGGGGACGTAGAGATTTGGGGATGTAGTGATTTAGGGTCGTAGCAATTTGGGGACGTAGAGATTTGGGGACGTAGCGATTTGGGGATGTAGGAATTTGGGGATATAGCGATTTGGGGACGTGGCGATTTGGGGATGTAGGAATTTGGGAACGTAGCGATGGGGGGGTGTAGCGATTTGGGGATATAGCAATTTGGGGACGTAGCGATTTGGGGACGTACTGATTTTGGGGATGTAAGAATTTGGGGATATAGCGATTTGGGGACTTAGCGATTTGAGGACATACCAATTTGGGGATGTAAGAATTTGCAAATATAGCCATTTGGGGACGTACTGATTTGGGGATGTAGGAATTTGGGAATATAGCGATTTGGGGTCGTAGCGATTTGGGGATGTAGAAATTTTTGGCATATAGCGATTTGGGGACATGTCAATTTGGAGATGTAGGAATTGGCGAATATAGCGATTTGGGTTCGTACCGATTTGGGGATGTAGCAATTTCGGGTGGTAGCAATTTGGATATGTAGGAATTTGGGGATATATCGATTTAGAGACGTACCGATTTGGGAATGTAGTAATTTGGGGACATTGCGATTTGGGAATGTATCGATTTGAGAATGTAGGAATTCGCGAATATTATGACTTGGGGCTGTAGCGATTTGTGGATATAGGGGTTTGGAAATGTACGTAATCCGAATTGTAGGAAAACGTAGAGACTCCTGACATATTCAAGAATACAGAAATTCAGAAATATAATACCTAGAGTTTTGGAAATGTACGTAATCAGAATGATAGGAAAACGTAGAGACTCCTGACATATTCAAGAATACAGAAATTCAGAAATATAATACCTAGAGTTTTGGAAATGTACGTAATCAGAATTATAGGAAAACGTAGGGACTCCTGATATATTCAAGGATACAGAAATTTAGAAATATAGTACCTCAAAAATATAAAAACTCGATAATATATGAATTCAAAAAAATAGAAAAGGAGTGATATAATTTCAATATGTGCTCTTCTAAACACTTGGGTCATCTTCACGCGCCAGCTCGTGGTTCCACATCGGTACACAGTTAATTGAACGTGAACGAATGAGAGAAGATTAATGACAAGTAATTTTGAATAGCGTGGATAATGTTCGGTGATTATGGATGGAAGACCAATCGTAATTATTGCGTTTTTCTTGTTCGTACCGTACTCTCATCTCGTTCTTGTAAGTCGTCGTTCATCTGAATGTCCGGTACCGTGGGATCTGAGGATCCGTTGTTGAAATTCAGCTCGGATTTAACCGTGTTCGATGAGTCGTCGTAATTTTCGTCCCTTGTACTGTTTTCCTTTAAGGTTACTCGATCTTTCGGCTTGATCTCCAGCGGATCGGTGTTCCTCGTTGAACGTCCCACGGACACTCTTTTCTGACCCTTGAATCTTGTTTCGCGTTTGTACATGGGCGGTGGCATGTGTCTCTGTAAGAAAAAGAGGGCTCTTTTCTCTGCGTGTAACAAAACACTAAATGTTGTGTAGGCTACATTATTAAATGTGATGCGATTTGCAAACGATATTGAAACACTTTCGACAAGTTTGAAGTATTGTTCAAGTTTGAATAAGACTTCAAATTTGAAAATATATGAAACGAATGAAAATAATGGCGTGTGAGTTATGAATTAAAATAGGGGTTGTCTAATATGAGGATGATTTTTTGGTGACTCCATTTAGAATAAATGGAAAAACATTATTTGATTTCAATTCTGTTAAGAGTTGAATAAATTCGATTGATAATTAAACGCCTCTTAATTTCAAAATTGCTATTGTCGATCAATTGAGTTTTTAATTGGAAACTAAAACTTATTTTCATATTTGTCAAATGAAAAGTTAAGAGTAACTTTTTATTGAAACCTTTCACTGATTAATATTCAATCAATAATTGAGATCTCCAATTAAAAAAATCAATGTATCAATGGCATCTAATCAATGACTAAAATCTTGATTTTTTCAATGAAGTTTCTTCAATCAAAGATTCTTGAATCAAGTTTCATACAAGTAACAATTTAACAATGCAATAAATTAATAAATAAAAAATTAGTGCAATTTACTGAATTTAATTTATAATTAAAGATTAAATACAATATGGACAAATTATGGATATCAACTTTTATCAGTTTCAATAACTATTTTATTAAAAAGTTTCGATAACTATTTTATTTTAATCTAAATTAAAATGAATTGATAACGATTCCTCTCTCTCGCATGAAAATAAGATTACAATTAAATTCAGATAACTTCAGTTTAATCAGAGAGTACACTTCAGTTTAATCAGAACTCATCGTTAGCACCTACTTAAATTCTAGATTATTCCTGTTATTAGTTAAGCAATTCATTTAATATGCAAAGTAGAGGTAGACGCTTGTACACGTGATTATTAATAACGTAGTTTTTTTCAGAATGAAATGAACCTGTACACAAGTTAAATTAGAGGGGTCCGAAAGTTTTTACACAAACTTCATTAGCTTGTACGTGCACGAACCCATCGAATCAACTTCTTTCAATTTAACCAAACTTTTGAATTCCATGCATCCGACCGAGAAGTTTTCGAGACGCAACTTTAATGATCAAAAGATATGAAACGAAGTTGCTCTCCTTCTTACTTTGCTCTTGATTAATTATTAGATAACGCCGAGGCGATATGGATAAAACGAAGACAAAAAATATCTCAATTAGGTTAACTCTTCGCTCTCTATTTATGGCTACGAGCTTTTTCAAACTTTCGTAATTCCGGTCGATTTTTATTGCATACAAAACGTAATGAGAAAAATATTTGCATCGACGTTATTAATTATGTTATGATTCTTATCGCGCATGGATACTCTGATTTTTCGATTCAATATATTTTTAGTTTTCAAGCTTATTCATTTCTGAATTATTTTCTGATTTTTTAATTAGTGTAATTTCAAAGTTTTTAGGTTTACAGTGACTACGTTTTTGAATTTGCAAATTTTTTAATTACCACATTTATTAATTTCATGATTTCCAAATTGCTACACTAAATTATACTAAATTACTACTTACTTAAATTTTTTAATTACTATATTCTTAATTTCTCACTAGGTTTATGTTTAATGGTCACTTATATTTGAACTAAAGTAGAAAAATAAATAAATTGGGGACATGTGAACTGCCTAAGACCTCTAGCTTGACGAAAGTTGACATTATTTACAAAAATTTCTTAATAAGTTTTGTCCCTTAAGATCCGTCATTTGCGTTCCTTATTAAAAAAATAATAAACTCGCTCTACTTGACTCACCAACGAAATCACGAGTGATTAACTTACAATTTGCGTTTCGGAAGATCGCAAAGGTTCATCGAAGTTATCGTCGTGTCCATCGATCACCATCGGGTCATCTTCGACCTCGATTTCCTCCATTTTGATGTGATCCTCGAGCGATTCCACGGAAGATTGTTTCGGCAGAAAGGGGATGACGGATGGCTCCTTCATGTACTCGGTTGTGTGGACTCTCGTTTCTATGTGACATCGTTGCATTCGTGTTTCAACCCTTGTATAAGGGCTACGATTGTTCTCCTGGTTTCTTTGGTCACCTGAAAGACCTCGGATCTCAAGGTCCGTTGCGGTTTTGATCAACGATGGCAAATGTTCTTCGGCGATGTCGATCGAACCTCGATACATGAAGTCCAACAGACATTCCATTTCTTCCACCGCGACTCCTAATGCAACATTTTGTTTTCTTGTTTAAACACAGTGTACATCATTGCTTTTTATTGTATGGGGTACTGAACTGCTTTAGAACGTTATTTGTGTTGTACGGAGAAAGTATCCTTGATTTCTTATTTTGCACTCCTTAATTTCTTTTACCGACTCTTTAGTTCACAAAATCAAGAAAGGGTTGCTCGATCAAATGTATTGCAACGATGTGAGTATGTGACAAATGCGTTTTTCATTTATTATAAGTAGTAAATAAATGAAAATATATATATTCAATCAATTTATTTATCTGAACTGAAGACCCTAGAAAAATGTGATGAGCGAATCTCGACAGAGGGTTAAATAAATCAAAGAGTTTTATTGCATTTTTGTTGTAACTATAGAATAATGTATATGTACATGTAATTGTATTATATATAATATTGTATTGTATATGTTGCAGCACAAGATTTTAAATATATTTATGTTATAATTATATATGGATATAGTACATAAGGGGTTGTTTTTTAAAATATTCAAAATAAAAAATAATAATAGAGTAAAATATAAAATAATATATATTTAAAAGATATTTGTTTGTCTAGTGCTATCATTTGTAATATTTATTTTTCTGCTACTATTTGTAAATGTTGGAATCTTGAGAAAAAATGTATTTCTTGAAAATTGAAGTTCTTTTAAAATTCTTTCAATTTTGAAAGAAATTTGATTTGAAAGAAATTTTTTCAAAATTGAAAGAAATTTTTTCAAATTTGAAAGAATGAAGCAGAGGGTTGATATGTATGAATTAATTTGACACGAGAAATGTTGTATTATGTAAATGAGTTAACGCACCTTTTAAAATTAAAATTGGTTGCTCGCCATAGTGTTCCTTGAAAACCCTTTCGAAATAAGGGCTGCAGGCAGCTAGAACTAATCTGTGAGCCCTTAGCATACCACCTTGGCATGCTAACGTTGTATCGGTCAAAGAACCACTCTTGTATAGTCCTTCAAACAATCCAGATAAATTTGCCAGATGATTGTTCCAAGTGAGATTGAACGTCTTCTCGCCCATTGTTATAGTATTTCCAGGATTTACTGCGAAACAAAAGATTTTGATAGGGAATTCATTAATGAAATTCATTCATTCCCTAATTCATTAGGGAAATTTATATAAGGAGATTAATATATGTACATATAGGAGATATGTGGAATTAATAGATAGGGGATATGGGGGATTGATATACATGTAGGAAATATAGGGAATTAATATGTAGGGGATAGTTCAAAATATATTTGAATATATTGTTTATTGAATGATTGATTTTAACTACTGAAATCTGCAAAATCAACTTGCTTTCTTTTCACTAAACATGAGATTATACACATTAGATTTCTATGTTTGTTATTGTATGTATATGTAAAATTACACATGAGATTAATGTGTACAAACTTTATACACTAAATTAATGTCTGAATGATTTAAACATTAATATGTATAATAAATTAATATGTAACATTACATTAATATATATAATTATATTAATGTGTAAAAAATGGAGATATTAGTTCCACATGTGGAAAATTTACACATTAGTTCCATGTGTGGAAGATTTACACGTGACATTGATATATCAAGGATTTATACATTACACTCTTACGTAGAAGATTTACACATAGATTCATATGTTGAAAATTTATACATTTGTTTCATGTGTAGAAGATTTACACGTGACATTGATATATCAAGGATTTACACATTACACTCTTATGTAGAAGATTTACACAAAGATTCGTATGTGGAAAATTTACACATTAGCTTCACATGTAGAAGATTTATATACGAGACTAATATATCAAAGATTTACGCATAAAATTCATATGCAGAAGACTTACACATCACACGAATATATCAAAGCTTTACACATTAGATCCATATGTAGATTTACACACTAGTTTCATACGTAGAAGATTTACATATCAGATTAATACATCAAACTAAAAATGATGTACACGTTAGATTAACGTGTAAAAGATTTACACATTAGTTTCATATGTAGAAGATTCACATATCGGATTAATATGTCAAAATATAAATGATGTACACATTAGATCAACGTGTAAATCCTTCATATATTACGTTCATATATAACAAATTTAAACAATAAATAAATACATTAAAACACGTTAGATCAAATATGGCAGATTAAAGAGAGTTAACAAATTCTCAGACAATCGAGCAAGGAAATTTAATAATATTGTAGCACAATAGCATAACAATATTTTGTATATGTAAATATTTGTTTGTCTTCAAATAAAAATAGTTATAAAGAAAATATAAAAAGAAGTACTATGCACATCGATGGTGCAAAGCATAGTTAACAATAAACTATCAGACATTCTTTAGCGTGTCTGTAATCGTTACATCATAAACTAAGTGATGCCAGCGGAGCATCACTTTAATTGACACGTTGCCCACAATTCTACGTCTCGGCGTCCATGTAGTGTGTCGGAAAACACAACTGCACAAGTACGAATCAGCAATTTATATTACGGTTGTTTATAATTAATTCAGCCGCAGTGATCGCGCAGTTTATGAGTTCGTAAAGTACGAGGAAGCTTAGCCACGATGATTTATACCGGGTACAACTTATAATGCTACTCTTGAAGCAATTTGTATCGCGAATACGGCGAACCGTGTTTCGGGTTAAGTCTGATTCCGAGGATTTGGGAATGTAGGCGTTAATGAACTTTGGGAGTTCGAAACTTAGGGCAATTAGGAGATTCGGAAAATTGCGAGGCGGTTTGGAATTTTGAGAATTGAGGGATTTCGGAAATTTGGGGACTTGGAAATTTAGGAGAAATTATTGGAATGGAAATTATTGGTTTTGGAATTTGGAAAGTTTGGAAACTTGGAATTGAGGAATTTGGAAATTACCTGGGAAATTAGAAATTGAGAAATTTGGAAATTTGGGAATTGGGAATGTAGGAAATTGAGAAATCGGGAAATTAACAAAGAAATTGGAAAATTGGAAAATGGAGACAATAAGAAATTGAGATGTTAGGAAATTGGGAAACTAAAAGATTAGAAAATTGGAAAATTCAGTAATAAGGAAATTGGGAATTTAGGAAATGGGGACATCGGGAAATTGGAAAAGTAAGAAATTGGGAAAGTAGGAAATTGGAAATTTGGGAAATTGGGAAATTGAGAAATTGAGGAAGTAAGGAATTGGGAAATAAAAAATCTTTGAAATTGGGATATTGGGATATTGGGAAATTGGAAAATTAGGGAATTGGGAAATTGGAAAGGTGAGAAATTTGGAAATTAGGAAACGTTGGAATTGGGAAATTGAGAAAATGGAAAATTGGAAAATGGGAAATGAGGAAATGGAAAATTTGGGAATTGGGAAGTTTGGGAATTGGGAAATGTAGGAATTGGGAAATGTGGGAATTGGGAAATGTGGGAATTGGGAAATTTGGGAATTGGGAAATTTGGGAATTGGGAAATGTGGGAATTGGGAAATGTAGGAATTGGGAAATTTGGGAATTGGGAAATGTGGGAATTGGGAAATGTGGAAATTGGGAAATTGGAAAGTTGAGAAATTGGGAAATTGGAAAATTGGAGAGTTGCGAAATTGGGAAACTAGGAATTTGGGAATTGGCAATTTTGGAAATTTGAGGGATACTGAACTTTGGAAGTCTGGAAATTTGGAAGTTTAAGAATTAAAGAATTTGGGAATTTCTGAAATTGCAGATTTTGCACTTCAATAATTTGTAAGATTAAACACTTGGAAATTTACGTATTTAAATATTTGAGAACTGAGAAATTGGGAATTTGGGGATTTGGGGATTTGGGGAATTAGGGATATAAGGAATTTCGAATTTTAGGAATTTAGGTATTTGTAGAAATAGTCATTTAGAGTTGTTCCAACTTAAAAATTTAGAGATTCGAGAATTTGAGAATATCTCAAAAATATGACCTAATAACCTACATTCCTAAATACATCCTCCCCAATCCTACAATCCTCACATTACATGATTAGTCCACATTTCCTGAAAGATATCTCTAATCTAGTTGCTCCAACATTCTAATAAAAACGCAAGTAATCTCCCTAGAGTATTCCAACCTGACACTCCTTTCCCACATTGCACCCGACTGTACCTCGCACGCAACATAGATTTCTCTTGCTTAAATGTAAAAGTACAGTCACATGCAGCACATGCTTCTAATTAAGGAGAAAGATACACATAAGTGCAAATGTATCTCTCAGTTTGACGAGTTTAACAGGGTAACAGTATAAAATCCTGAAAGATATTTTTCCGGCTAATATTAAGCTCGTAATTCAGGAATTTGTAACAATTACTAGGATATGGTGTTTGACATTGTTAAAACGTGTGGCTCAGAAGGGGGATGTGGGGGACCAGGCGAAACGAAGACAGTTAGGGGAATAGGTGTGTGCATGCAGGAGAAGGCGGTAGAAACAGGATGAAGAAAGGCAGAACGATCCAACGGTGGTCATGCGCAGATGTGGTATCTAGGTCCGATCCATAATTTCGTTGGACCCCCTCGCGCATTACCAAGGGGCTACATTCGTGTGCACCCTTTTTTTTCGTTTCGTGGCAACTACGTCACAGGGACCACGAAAATCAACGACTATCAAGAGGTTCGCACTGCGAAAAGAACGAAACATTTTGCAAATTCGCCATTTCAGAATTCTTATCCCCAAATTTACGGACGATTAACACCTTCCAGCGTATATACGCTTCATTTGAAATTATTAACGATGAAAAATAAGACAAAGTGTGTTAGGTTAGGTAGTTTTGTCTGTGGACCCTATCTAGAGGTGACTTCGATTCAATAGAATAATTTGAAATAAACATTTTTAATTCCATAAGATTACCCTTTGCACTTGGTGCTTTGGAAACTAAAACTTGCTACTTAAAATGTTAAATTAATTCTTTTGAGGTTATTTCTCTACTAATGTCTGGTTCATGTTCCTACATCATGTGCAATATAGAATCAGTTAAAAGATGATTATCTCAAATTACTGTATTAATCTTCGCACTATTTCTACGAGTCTGGTTCGTGACGCACTAGAACTTCAATTTTACTCGAATTTTCAATACGCTTCAGTTTGGAGTTCAATTATAATTTGCATAGTCAACGACTGCATAATACCAAATTGACATAACATTTCAACTTTCTTTGTCTGTTTTTTTATTATGGCTGTTAGTTCTGACTGAAGCACCTGACAAATTAATCATAGGCCAAGGGCTTAAATGACTGAGACTCTCGAACGCAAAGGGATAATATATAAACATAGTGAAAGAGATAATAATGGAAATTAGTAGAAAGACCTCAAAAGAATTCATGTAACTTAACCAGTAAGTTTTAAAGTTGCTGTATGCAAGCAACCTTCGAGAGCAAAGGATTAACATTTCGATGAAAGTCAACGCAGATTTCAAGAGAACATAAATCGTATGAAACTTGTGAATGACTGCTTTGTAGGTTAACGACTGTTAAAACTAAACTATAAAAATAAACAAATGATGGATACGTAAATTAGTTTATATTAGATTATGTAATACATCCCGCATTTCTTTCTGTCTGCTACAATTTTTCCAGTTGATTTTAAACAGTCTTCAGGCTTGGAAGTTGTAGGAAGCAAAGAAGTACATTTTCGCCTTTCATCATAGTCACTCTTTTTTGCTTCATATAAAACTTCTCCATAGTGAAAATTCTGTATAAAAATCGTTGCTTCAATGTGTTGTTGGACGAGATTTTGAGCTGCTTTTCACAATTTTCTTTGCAGCCATCACTCAAGTTTTGTGGCACCAAGTTTTTGAGAGAAGAATGTAAGAAAAATTGTTAGCGATTGAAGACCCATCTTTTCGGCCAACGTTTGACGACCATTTTCCTTTAGAAATGTTTTGAGTCGAAGTCAGCGAGGAACGAGGGTTGAAATTGCCATTTTTGAACTTGGGAAACCAATCTTGAGCAACCCTCGGAGTTATAGGATACTCCACATACGTCACAAATTTCGTGAGCTGCTTTTTGATCAACCAATACTCCTAAAAATCAGTGTCAATTTTTTATAGGAGAATAGTATATTCTATTCTATGCAGAATCTGGTGAAATAGTGTTTGCAAGAATATAAATATCACAAATGTTGCAAGCTGCTTTTGTAGCTTTTTTATTATTCAATATTTCTACAAATTATCAGTGTCAATTTTTTATGGAAGAATTCTATTCTATGCAGAATTTGATGAAAATTGTTTGCAAAGAATATAAATTTCACAAATGTTGCAAGCTGCTTTTCTAGCTTTTTGACCAATATTCCTTCAAATCATCAATGTCAATTTTTTACAAAAGAACAAAGATTTCCATCTCGTACAGAATCTGATAATAAAATGTTTGCAGAAAATATAAAATAAAAGTAGTATAAGTAAAAATGTATTTAAGTGAGTTAAAAGACTTGCTTTCTGACCACCCAATATTCCTTCAAATCTTCAATGTAAATTTTTTATAGGAAAATAATGAATTTCATGTTATACAGAATCTGATAATAAAATGTTTGCAGAAAATATAAAATAAAAGTAGTATAAGTAAAAATGTATTTAAGTGAGTTAAAAGACTTGCTTTCTGACCACCCAATATTCCTTCAAATCTTCAATGTAAATTTTTGTACAGAAAAATAATGAATTTCATGTTACACAGAATCTGATAATAAAATGTTTGCAGAAAATATAAAATAAAAGTAGTATAAGTAAAAATGTATTTAAGTGAGTTAAAAGACTTACTTTCTGACCACCCAATATTCAATTTTTTTACAGAAGAATAAAGAATCTCAAAATCTGATAATAAAATATTTGCAAAAAACATAAAATAAAAGTATAATTAAAAATATATTTAACTAAATTAAAAGCGAATAAAAGAGAACGGTAAATATAATTGTCAATGATTAAAAGTGTCGGTAAAGTGTTAATTATTTCATTCTCATTGATGGAGACAATTGAGAAACGTTATTAACGAAATGACCCAATTGCCCGAGGAATTGATTCCGTCTTTCGAATTTATTAATAATATCGTTTGCGTAACAGGGCGTAAATTGGTTTTTTAATCGCGACACGGAATTCACAGATCGGAAGAAATAAAATGGCTGACAATTTTAACGTAAAATGGTTGAAAATATTGGACGGATAATGCATGGTATCAGAATTGTGACATCAGCTCGTTAAATGTGATTTATGTAAATGAGGTGTACGTAGACAAACGAAGTAAATAAGCGGCAACAAGATCAACGCTGGTATTCGATTATAGAGTAACGTAGTAATATATGCCGATTACGCGGAGAACAGATGCGTGTAACGAGAGAAAAAGATAGATCGATAACAAGGTTCAAACTGTTCTTTCATCTTCATAGTTTCTTCCGTTTGTGTTATTTGTTCGGAATTGAACGTGTCACTTTGGTTTCGCACGGGGTGACCTATTTAAATCACGTAACTCCAATATCTGTGAAACTGGTGATGTCGAAGAATATCGAGCATGAGGTTTACTGAAGAATGTCACGTACTAGTTTTTTGCAATTTGTATAATTTTATATTCCGTTTTTTAATTCTTTTGAAAAATTGATGGATATGAGAGTATTGTAGTGTGCAAATATATGTATTTGTAAATTTCTAAATTTCTAAATTTTCTAGTTCATAAGTTTCTAAATCTTGGTATTTGTACATTTGCAAGCCTATAAATTAGCAAATTTCTAAATTCTTAAATGTCAGAATATGCGAATTCCCAAATTGATAAATTCCTAAATTGTTAAATTTCTGAAATTCCAAATTTCTAGATTATCAAATTTCTAAATTTCCAAATTCACATGTAGCTAGTTTCCAAATTTCCAAATTACCAAATTACCAAATTCCCATATTTTTTAATAGCCAAATTCCTAAACTGCCAAACTTCTAGATTACCAAATTTCCAAATTCCTATGTAGCAAATTCCTAAATTTCCAAATTCCCAAATTCCTAAATTTAAGGAATAATTACATGATCGACACAATGTTATTTCATCGCAACGATAGTGATTTCCATACAAAATGAAGTTAACGAAAAAGACCTTGCAATGTTCAAAAACAAGATTTATGCATACAAGAATAACCGTGAAGTGTCTTTCGATGTACCATCTGCATCCTCGTACAAGTACAATAAACGTAGCAAAACTATCCTCTCGACAAGCTACCAAAATAACAGCACGAACACAGACAAAAATTGTTCACTGGCATTCAATTTCTTCGGAACTGCGTCTTTTAAACTTCCAATAAATAAACTTCCTCGACAAAACATTTCCCCAGCAGCTTTATTAATATAACTACTTGTCGATTCGTAGGAGACATGGAATTGGAAATTTACGGATTTAGAAATTTGAGAATTTGGGAATTTGGGGATATGGGAATTTGGGAACTTGGAAATTTGAGAATTGGGGGATTTTGGAATTGGGAGATTTTGAATTTGGGAAATGTTAGAATTGGGAAATTTGGATTTGGGAAATTTGGGAATTGGGAAATTTGAGAATTGGGAAATTTGGGAATTGGGAAATTTGGGAATTGGGAAATTTGGGAATTGGGAAATTTGGGAATTGGGAAATGTTAGAGTTGGGAAATTTGGGAATTGGGGAATTTGGGAATTGGAAAATTTAGGAATTGGGAAATTTGGGAATTGGGAAATTTGGGAATTGGGAAATTTGGGAATTGGGGAATTTGGGAATTGGGAAATTTAGGAATTGGGAAATTTGGGAATTGGAAAATTTGGGAATTAGGAAATTTGAGAATTGGGAAATTTGGGAATTGGGAAATTAGGGAATTGGGAAAATTGGAAATTTGGAAATTAGGAAATGTGAAAATGTACGTTTTCATAGATTTGAGAATTTAAGAACTTCCAAATTCAAAAATTTGAAAACTTCATATCTAAAAAATGTATAACCCTGAAAACGCGACCTAATAACCTAAACTTCCAATGTGAAATCCGAAAATCCTCTTTACATCCTACGATCACATTACATTAAAACTAGTCCATATTTTGCGAAGGATGTCCCAACCTGGTCTCCATCTAGTTACTCCAACATGCTAAGAACAGACACAGCAAGGAATCTTCCTAAGGGATTCTAACCTGACACTACTTTCTCACATTGCACCTGACTGTACCTCGGATGCAACGTACATTTCTCTTGCTTAAATGGAAAAGTACAGTCACATGCAGCATTTGTTTCTCTTAATTAAGGAGAAAGGTACACTTAGATGCAATATATGTTCCTCTGAGTTTGGGGAAATGTAACTATTATACATTTGGGTGCAAAGTAAACCTCTTTCAATTAACGAGAAAGGTACATTCAGGTGTAACGTAAGCTTGCTTTGTTAAGAACAAGAGATTCGATTGCGTTAGTATAGTATAAAGCCCTGTGCTGAACATTCACTAACTGACTGACTCATGTATACAATTGTTTGGGCTAATGGGAAAGAGATACAATCTGGGCGATGCGAAAGTCGGATCCACGACCCCCGACTAGGCTCCGAAAAATTGTCAAAGCCCCAAAAAGCCATTCAAGCGGGGGATCCGAGAGCAAAACCCTCCAGGGAGCATAGCATTTGTTCGTTTGTCTGTTTATTTGTCTGTACTCCGCTGCAGGTCGCAATTTTGGGTCTTTTGACTTGAAATTTTGAAGGTAGACTCGTGACACCCTTTTGCTGTATAGATGCGGTCTGACGACAGAACCTGTCGTCGGTCGTCGTCGAATCGATACAAAGCCGTGTTTTGGTATTGTTTTCGATAATTTTTGACATGTAGAATGGACTGGGAGAATGTTAAAACCTCTATAACTCATCGTCGACGATAATATTTCATTGACTTCAGTGATGAAATCAATAATAATCGTGTTTGGTATCGTTTTTGATAGTTTCAGACACATTTCTCATTCTTGTTCTACCTACATGAGTAGGTACCCTAAATTTTAAATAATTTGCGTGTGACACCTAGTCTGTAAAATCATTTAGATAGGTATGTCTTCGGATGCAGTGTAGATCTCTGATTGTAACGGCGTGGGCTATACCGAACTAAAAAAGCAAGTAGCCGAAGGCCACTCAACGGGGGATCTGGAGGGCAGAACCCCCCAGCGAGCAGAGCAAGTTTACAATTTCTGTTTGCATTTGATTTTAAAGTTGAGAATAATTACAATTATATTTAACCTTAACTTCTCTTATTCATGTTGGATTTTTTCAAAATTTTCTCAATATCAAAAGTGGAGATTCGCTATTTTTAGATGATTTTAAATGAAATAATATCACTCACAAAAAAGATTCCCTAAAATCAGAATTTTTTAATGGACAATCATTTCTTGAAATTCTGAAGGTGATGCTACTATAAAAAATCTTAAAATAATAAAATGAATCTTAATACTTTTGCACAATAAATGAAAATACTTTCGTATACTAAAGAATACTTGAAATCAAAATGTTCCTGTACAATAATAGATGTGTACAATAAATGGTACAATAAATCGTAATGCTTTCAAATAACAAACGATACAAGTCGTAATATTTCTAAACAATAAATGATACATTAAATCAAAACAGATATGTACAATAAATGCATCAAAACACTTCTGTGCAATAAATAATACAATAAATCGTAAGAATTCTGTATATTTTCAAATATGAAGATGACAATTATAATGGTACAATATACACAAAATTGCTCATTGTCACTTAGCAAGTGCCAAGAAATCGGTGATGTGAACCTGAATCTAACTAGGGTGATGCTTATTGGACCAAGAAACCTTTTTGTATTCTTTCATGAGACACGTAAACGTGTTCCCGACTAGCTATAATATTTCTCAATTAAATAGTAATCTCAATTTTAATAAACAGTAATCAATCTTACAGAAGGAACGCTATTTTCTCTTGGACACAATTTTAAAACACCTCCACTTAACATTGAGATATTATTAAGTACATTTGCGAATCAACAATTTAAGAATAGCCACTTCACATTTATAAAAGTCAATTTCGCAAATAACATCGTTAGTCTAACAAAGTTGACTTTTTAATGCGAGATATTTCTGCAAAGCTCGAGTTCACGTCTGGTAACTTCATAATCCGACTCCGAGATTTGTCGAGAAGGTATATCGATTCGTTGAAAATATTAATAAGGGTAGCACCCTCTAAAATATTACGAAACGTAATAATATCTTGACCAGACCGTAGAGGACGGAACTAAAACTCTGGGGCAATATTTACGAAGTTGAACCACCCTAATCGTCGTATTTTTTTTTTGTAAATGACGTATCGAGGTCGTTTATTCGCGTGACTAAGATATCCAAGAATGCGCAAGATCTGGTGGCTGGTTAGAACGCTCTAAAACACAGAAGAGATCAAGAGAGCAAAGAGTCGTTTTAAACCGCGTGCTCCGTACAAACGTCGGCTCTATTAATACACGCGCCTTGTCGTCGCGTCTCGAGAACTTGCGCACCGACGCCCTAGCGTCTTCTACTTTGCCTTCAAAACTTGCTCCTATTCAAATCCAAAAACTGTTGATACAGATCCTATAATCAATCGATACCCATGGACGTATAATGGACACCTCAAAATTAAAAGTTGAAAAATAATTAAACGATAAAGCATAAATTATTTATGATGAAAATCAAAGAGTTCGAAAACACCTTAGCAAACTTTGCAATTTGATGAAAGAAAATTGTAAAACTTTGACTGTTTTGGTATTTTTAGTGTTAACTAAAATCTATATTGATAATCTTTGGGTAATTTTTATGTTCTAAATGTCTAGATGTATTTACAGTGTAATGTACAAAGTGTATGTTTATATTTATAATTCTTAAATTGTTAAATAATCTTGTGACGATTTTATCTTTAATTCAATGATCGGAGGAAATAATCACGAGATAAGAAAGGAGATAAGAGTGGTATCGCATTTGAGATATAGAATCTTTATTTACAGTTAAAATAAGTATTTGCAATTTTGATACAATGTTTAGGTCCTTCAGTTACATTGTTGTGAGTTGAAGATGTAGATAATAGCGATTTATTTGAAAAAATAGCAGATAGTTATTTCATAGAACAAGAGGGGTAATTCAAATTATGACATAGTAAAGTGAAGTAATAAAATTGTGAAATAATAATATGATTATGAAAAGAAAAATAGTAAAATTGTAGTAGAATAGTAGTAAAACTGTAGAGTGGAATAGTGAATTAATAAAATACTAGTATAATAGTTTAATAAAATAAGAGAAGAGCAAAACAGTAAAATCTTTAATAAAAGAAATGAACAGCATATTTAAATGATCCTCAAATTTTTGTTTTTCATTTTATTTTTTCCTTTCTCTAGGGGTGCTGCGCAACTAGATACCAGGGTGCTTTGCACCTGCTACATTCCCCACCCCCTATGACCAACCCTGAATCACAGTGCCAATTTTTGATTTAGCAGAGAGAGAAAAGTCACCACAATTTCATTGTCGACAAAGAACAAAATGAGTATATATTCATCATCCAAATGAATCTTAATGACATTGCGTATTGACACCTGCTCGAAGAAGGGGAAAGTGTTACGATGCAGCGGAATGATATATGTATTTAGATTTAACATGGTGTACATATTAAGTCACCAAATTGCAAAGGTCCACGATTCTCAAATTCCCAAATTCTCAAGCCTGTATATTGTCAAATTGCCAAATTCTCAAATCCCCAAATTCTCAAACCTCTATATTGTCAAATCGCCAAATTCGCAAATCCCCAAATTCTCAAATTACAAATTTCCCAAATCCCCAAACTCACGAATCACCAAATTCTCAAATCCTCAAATTCTCAAATCCTCAAGTTCTCAAATCCCCAAATTTTCAAATTCCCAAATTCCTCAAATCATTAAATCCTTAAATCACCAAATTCTCAAATCCCAAAATTCACAAATCACCAAATTCTCAAATCCTCAAATTCTCAAATCCCCAAGTTCTCAAATCCTCAAAGTCTCAAACCCCAAATCTTCAAATCATCAAATCTTTAAATCACCAAATTCTCAAATCCAAAAATTCACAAATCCTCAAATCCCAAAATCTCCACGTTCCCAAATCCTCAAATGACAAATTTAACAGGTTGCAACTAAAAATATCGATTTTCGCCCTGGGCCCCTCAAGCTCTAGCGACATCTCTGACCATCTTCTACTGTTTTAAGCACTCGGCTTGTCCCCCATACGTGGAACGCCCTGTACACATTTCTAACATACTACAAGAAAGAACATTCGTAAAAGAAATATTTCACAGCAAATTTTGGAAACTTGATTATAGATACGATATGTAAATATTGTTAACATCGTTACATATGAAATGTCACTTTTCTAAAGATTGAATTTCGTAAAATAATTTCTGATAGTAAGGATTATCTTATAATCAACTACTATAGATCGTATTAAAGGAGGAGCTTTTATAAAATATGTACAGATATATCATAATGATATTTCTATGATAATATTTATTTCCACAGAAATTCAAACACTTTCCACATGATCTCCCCTATTTCAAACAAGGTGCGCTGCAACTGCGCACAATAACTACGTCTTGCGACACTATTTACATTAACTATTTGTTTTCTATTATCCCACAGCACGTATGATTTTATCTATAATAACATCCTGAGGAGGACCTAATAACAAGTCGAAACGTCGCAACAACGAAGACACCTATAATTTAATCCATAAATTACCGCGCGCGATAACAATTGAATAACAAGTTATTCAAATTTATTAAAATTCTCAGTCTCTCTTATAAATACGCGAAGTTCGAACGAAATCAGTGTACCGTCGGTTGTGCATTCCCCTTACGAGTGACATTTACCAGTATCGACTAGAACAACACGAGGCAAGGATGACGGAAGGAGCAGCCGTCTCGTTCAGGATACATCGCAGACATCGTACAAGTGCATTCACAGTCAATTACGTGATCAACTAGTATTCGCATCGTGGAGCTATTAAGAACGAGTTAATAAAATCATCGCGCCGTTCCGATGCCCGAACGGGAGGAGGAAAAAAAAGTACCTAGTTGAGGGTCCTAATGGAGCAGCCCATAGATGTCGTGCGAGGTGTTCAACTCGACCGGGTTCAGCGCAGACACTCGATCGACACTAAACTTACTCCATTCTCCGAAAACCTTCACCCGTAAGATCAAATGCAACAAACCGATCAAGGTCACGGATCGAACTTCCTTTGCTCCGTAATTAAACCTACCGCTGGTCCTACGTTCACGGAGGTACTCCTCTGGTACTCACCTTCGTCGCGAAACACCGTGTCGTGTATTTTTGATCCGTTCACGAGAACCCTTCACCGAAGGTGAACGTCTTCGAAGGGACACATAGACCGTCAGAAAAATCGTGTACGAATGTGGAACGCGTGAACAATGGAGCCAAAACGAACGGGCTCACTCTGCGAGGGGCACGACACGTGCTGGGGCTCCCTCGACCGAGTCGCGACTGATATCATTTCCAGTGGGGGACTGTGGGGTCGGGAGCCAGAACCCCACCAGGGGGTCTTCGTGCAACCCCCACGCGGTGTCGTAGTAGTCGTGGCTGTGGCTCGTTGTCGTGGCTCCACCGTTGCTGGCCTCTCGAAACCCCCTTTGCACATACAGGGGATAAGGGACCAGAACGTGTACGTGTACATCATGGGGGAGAGAGTTGTCTCGCTTCATCTCGCGTGCCACTCGTTCCATCTCTGTCTGGGTTCTACGCATACTTTCGTATTCCCGTCTCTCTCTCTCCTCGCCGCGTCTCACGAGAGCCTCTCTGCCCGTCCTTGTCCCGCTCCAAGTATTTGTTCCTCTCCTTCCAACTTCGCTGCCTACGTGTGTATATATACACACCTACGAACACGGCCGTACGGTTTCTCCCCCCGACCCTCTTCGCTGGCCCACTCCCTTCGAGAGAACCCCTTACCCCCCACGTAGCCCAGCAGCTTTATCCACCCTGAGCCCTCCCGTGTACGAGGGGTTGTTTCTCCGATGCCTGATCGGACGTTTGCGAGAAAAGGGACCCTCCCCTCTGTTGCTATCCCCCATGCCTTTTTTTTTCGTATTTCTACGTCCAAATTATTTTATCACCGCGACCATTTTCCTTACCTTCGAGGTAACCCTGCTGAAATTTTCGGCTGCTCGCAGTATCAGCTTTTTCGATTTTAAATGCACGAAACGTGGAACGAGTAGCGCTATCGACGACCTTGCAACAGCTTTTCTGGGGAGATGCTAGAAAAAGAAATTCGTCCTTGAAAGAAAATGGAATTTTCGAACGGAAAATAGATGATATTGCTTATGCGAGTGTCGCTTACAGCAACGCCCCAGGGGGCAATATAGGTGTATTGTTCGATTCGACGAGTGAACTCGCATAAAAGATGTTGAAACATGAAACTGCTTGTTGAAGAGTGTCGCAATACGATAAGCACAGACTGTAACGGACACTGACGTAACCATCGCACCGGCTGCGTGTGTGCGGGCGCACACGCGTGTGCGTGTGTTATATATAAACGTATGTAGGTACATACGGTAGGTATATACGGGCAAACCGTAATAGATCAGTGTTTCAATTCGTATTATGATTGGGTGGACTTTTCGGAAGTTCCTTATCGAATTGAAACACTGAATCGCAATTTGTATAGTAAATGATGATACGTTTGCATGATCGGATGGAGAGTATTTTTATCTTTCGTGGATTCTTGGAAGAGACACAAATTACGTTTTATTGCAATAAATTGATTGTTCGCTGCCGAGGTGACCGGACGATTCGGGAGCAATGAGCGAATATCGATTCGTTATTTTTAGGGGTAGACCATCCATGAACCCCACCTATGTTACTCCATAATTTCAAAATTTCTTCGTAATCAATTATTTCTGGACCCCGGGTCAAAATGTATTACATTCGCCTGTTTTTTCAATCAAATTTTAGTTCCTATATCAAACTTGTTATTCCTATTAATAGTAAACATTTCTTTATGACTTATTTAGATTTTAATATAATAATGTAAAAATAACGTGAAATCCATATCCTCTTGCAAGATTTCTACACCGTAGATTTACTGTCTTCTAATGTTTCAAAAGCGTGATTCGATACACTCCGGTTCTGTGGTCCAGATATAATTTTCAAATATTTAATTTATTTCATTAAAAATCACATGAAATATTATTAAAAAAAAATGATATTTTTAAAGGTTTTTTTTTATTAAAATACTTACAATTTTTAAATATAAAACATTTTTGCAATAGATATTCAATTATTACTGTTATTGCATACAAAAATAACTGTGTGTAACATCTATTGAAATGGTATGGAATATTTGATAATGTAGCATAAAAACTGGTTACAAACTCAACTGTTGTATGAAATTCAGAAAAAATGACTAGACTATTCTTACTGCGTATAAATGATCCTGATACATGTTATAGTAATTGAACAGAAACTTTTTAATAACCTGAAATATTTATACATTACCAGAGTTGGTCATTATTCGAATAATCTTTGAATTGCAAATTTTAAATAATTCGAATTATCGAATATCAGATATAATGGATATTCGACAATAACGAAAAATTTTATTTAATGAAAATACGTTAGACGTAAAGAATGAGATCATTTCAAAAAATTTTTAACAAAACAACAAAGTTATTCCAAAAGTATTAAGTATTTAAACCTTTGTTCTGATTAAACGTTATTCGTTACTTTTAAAATAACTGGATTTCGTTTAAAAATCTTCGAATAAAGAACTATTTGTTGTTCACTAATATCTTCATTTTATTCGAAACTTATGCCTGGAGGATATTCGAATAATGTCTAACTCTTCTGCCTACATTATGAATTTTTATGATTACTTATGAAGATTAAAACAGATTTGACACCGGCAGTAGTAGCAACTATAAAAGAATAACGGAAATTATTACTATGCTATGACGATAATAATCGTTTTAAACTTATTCTATTAATTATAATCATATTATCGTTAATCTTTTAAGAACTACTTTGCAATTGTTATCGCTTTTACTATAAATTATATCGTCACACTATTCACATACGTTTATAAAATATAATTATTGCCAAACGAACTTATAAACGTAATTAATTAAAAACTAATCAATTAATGATTGTTAAAATCATTCGTCAAGACCATGTATATAAATTATTTGAAAATTTTATACTTTCTATGAGTTGAATGTGACTTGGGTCAGGATTGCAAAAATATTTTAATAATTCATCACTGAATCCGCAATCACTCAAATTTTCTTTGCCAAAAACATTTTGCGGCATTTTTGATCCACTTTCTGATTCCGTCTCTTCTGTGAAAATATAAAAATTTGATATACACAATTGCTGTATAAATAATTATAATTGTACTTCTTTCATACAGTATAAGAAGAAGAAATAATTTACCAAGTCCTTGTTTAGCTGCTGAGAAGGCAGTTGTCGCATTTAATTGTGCACAACTTGCAGAATATTGTTCCAACTGGCTAGATTTCATTAAAGAACAAAGGGAAGGTAATACATGTGGCAAAAGAGGCCCTTTCAGTTCCAAAGAAAAATATCTTTCATTTTCAATGCGTACTTTACTTTCTTTAACCTTTAAGAAAAAGAATAAATTAAATTCTTTATTTAACAATTTGAACTTATACAAAATGATATTTTACCTTTATAGATTTTAATGTAGCACCATGAAAAGCTACAGGTGCTAAAAGAGTTGGAGGCACTCCTGCTAATGGACCAGTTATTGTAATAGCAGATTTACAATTAATGAGAAAATTAAATAATGCCTGTGCTTCCACCCCCTTCACGAAAATGAGGGAGTGCTTCAAGTTATCTATTTCAGTTTCTTTCTCCAAGGTCATTCTTGCCTGCAATAAAATGAAATCAATTTAATGAGTACAATAGAAGGAAATTAAGAATATTGGAGAATTACCTGTGAGCTATTAATTTTCTGAATTTCAGAATTTTCTACTCCTAAACTCTGCAGCCATTCAGCTTGTGTTTCATCTTCATCATCATCAAAATTCTGTTCCTCTGGATTGTTCAATACTGCTGTAGGACTTGATTCGCTTAAATCTGATGTTGCACAACCTGAATCAGCTCCATCCGAGTATCTCTTAGAGTCTTTCCTCAATGGCATTGTATATTTAATTTCTATAAAAAACAGTTCTTAAGTTTGTAATTACTTTCAGCACATGCATAATTCAATTTGTTATACCTTCTTGTTTTAAAAATTGTCGAAAACCACGCGTTGTAGGTGTTAAAAATGCATGGGCTTCAGAAATTCCACAAATACCAGCAGCACGAAACAGGGCAGTAAAATTATTTGCACAAACATAGAAATATGGACACTGTCGTGCTCTTAATAAATGGAAAAGTGATCTAAAACTTTCGCTCCATTCTTTATAAAGAGCATCTTTGACTGGTAGATTATTTACTATTGTGAAGTTACTTGTTAAATTAGCACTCACTTTGCCAGCAGAGCGAGGAAATAATTCTAGCCATGGTAGTGAAGGATGTTGCCATACTAAGCAACATCTATGCAATCTATTTAAATCAAATTACAAGTGTATTAATGTTAGCTATGTTTCTAAAATCTGAAGTGCCATTGAATTAAAATTTGTACATTGTTATAACAATCACCTTGCATTTGGACTAGTGTCTAAAGTTGAATCTTTTTCACTGATATCTAAACACCTTACAAAACCAGTTGTACCCGAAGCTTCTTCACTTGTTTTTAATTTGCAATTCCATGGGAATGGTTTTGGAGACATGAATCTCATTTTAGTTTTTAAAGTCCAATCTATTGGAATATATTTTTCACCTTTCGGTGTCTCTGATTCTACAAAATTCTTAGGTACTTCTAATTTAGAAAGAGCATTGCTAAATGTTAAAGAACCATCTAATATTGAATTTTCCACGTTGTCTGCTTTTGGTGGTTCAATGTTTAATAATTCAAACAGTGTATTATCATTACTAGCTTCTAATTCTACAGATGTAATATTTGATCTTTTACAAATTTCATCCTTAGCAAAAGGATTTTTACGTTTCTGGCCTGTAAACTGATTGAAACTATCGTTACATTTGTTAGATTTCACTGTAGAGTCATTTCGATCAACACGTATATTATTTATACGTGCTTGCAATGCACGTTTCTTCACTTTCAAACGATGCAACTGCATTACTTGATCAGGCCTCTTCCATTCTGATGTTTGCACTTTTTCTAAGCCCTCCATTGATGAATGTAAAATTTTATCACATAAAAGGTATATAAAACATTCAGTAATATAAAAAGGAAACAAACATGACACCGATGTTTGCAAAAAATAACATTACTTTCCGATTTCTTATACTTATAATTAAAGCAATCTTATTTTTCAAGCATAATGTATAATACGAATATACGTTACAGTTCTAAACATTTTATATTCTCATGTACACATATATTTAAACAGGTGGTGTTAACGAAATAATAGTATAATAAAACACACACAACATTAATCAAACTTTTCATATCAATTTAATAAAATCGTCGAATGAATTCATTAAAAACTAAACGTGCACAGCTGATTGTATAAACTATAAACAGGAGAGGCCCCCAACGCGGTATAGTCTCTCCAGCCACATCTTCCTACTGCTACGTGAACTACCAACACATGTTCAATTTATGTACATATACTCGCTTTATGTATGATAAGTATGTTTGAACACGCACACATCTGCACACGAATGTGGGGGGTAAATAAGAACGCATTAACAGTTCTTTCAAAAAGAATTTATTATAAAAACTTCATCTCGTCATTAAACTCAAGTATTATTTTTCACATACACATATACATCCTTAATTAAAATGCTGTAATTATTTAATTTATATAGTAGCAAGGAGTACTGTAAAACAATTAACTTCCTATATTGAAAATATTGTTCCAAACTTTACTTTTACGTCTATATTAACTTAATCACAATTTGAAAATATAGCAGTCTTTTTCAAATAGAAACCGTTTCTTTTTAGAAGCTGGTAATGAACTTTTTAAAGAGTTTTTTGTAGCATATTTCATAACTACATAAATTTAGAAATGTTATATATGATTATGATGTGGCTTATAAGTAATAATGAGAAAAGAGTTTTCTTTAATATTGTTAATAAATTTTAGAGTGCCGCCACAAAAATAGTGACACTATTGTCATCTTGCGGCAAATGAAGCAACTAAACAGAGGAAAATTTCGTTTTTCGTAAAGTGAATCACTTTCGCGTTATTGGCGTCAAAAGAGTATTTTATCTTAAGCATCTGTCTTGAATAATGTTATTACAATCTGTATAAAGCTGTATTGTATTTATAAATTTATGAAACATATAACGGGAATTATGTAAGTAAAAATTTTGTTTGGTAATACATTAAACAGTTCAAAATATTAAATATTTTTAAATTTGATTCCTAGAACGAAGAATGTTGTAACGTAATGTCGATCACAAAATAATAACGGATCTCCAAAACATGAGAAAAACATTGTGTGGAAGTTTGCGATAAAATGAGCGTGTGCTTTGTGTCTAAATGAATTTTTAATATCTAAGAATAATTATTAAACGTAAGTTTTAATACGTACCAACAATGTTGATAATGTAGAATATACAGTAGTGCAACCTGTTGTACAACAAACGGGAGGTGCTGCCACTGTAACAACTATGCACATAATTTCCAAGGTGAAGGTTGAATACAGGGAATTGCAGATATATTATCATCCATAAAATATTTAAAATAAACGATCACGCAATAACACCGATTCAATTATTCAAATAATTTTGTATATACACAAAATTAAATATGCACGTTATTCTAAATATACAAACTCTACGAAAATAAAATATCAAAGTATAGATCCTTTTCGTAGCATAACCCTTTTACTAATAAGGGTAACTATAAGTTATCCGCCATTGGTATTTTACTTACTTTGAATCATATCAAAAGTACCATAGACAAATTTTTAACTTTTACTTTATTTGTTGTATTTACCAACATCCTAACTTTTGAACTCGACTGTCGCGACACAATCACCTTAAATGGGTCGCCTGTTGCATCTAAAAGAATACTGAACAAAGACAAAAGACAATGGAATGAGACAGAATACATTAAAATAAAACGTGTAAAGTACAATGAACTCAACAAACAAGAATTTGTACCTAAATAAGTTTATGTGTCAAGTAGAAAGAGTTTTGTTTCACGGTCTTATACAATTTGGGCTTCCTTTTGTTCAAAACAAGTGCATGAAAAGAAATGTACTACCGCTGGTCTTACTGGCTCATGATTTTTGCATGAAGTAACAAGAGATTCATTTAGGCTCTACTTAATTCTTTTCTAGGTACTTCCAAGGTTCCCAAGGATTTTCCTAGGTTCTAAATCAGTTATGGGCAGCAAGTATACATATAAATTGAGTTGCTCAATGGTGGGAAAAGTATACTCTTCTTCAGCTTTTCAAATGTACACATCTTCAGTTTCTAAAAATTAGGAAAAGTGCACCATTCTTCAGCTCCCCAAAAGTGGGAAACACACCTAATTAGGAAACACGGGTACAATTGAGTCGTAGATGTATATATGTTCGATCGTATAATTTTATTTCGAAACATCGAGTTCCCTGACGTCTAATTGTCTGCAATGCTGATACCAATGACAAAATGATCGTTAAGTTATTATTATCGACGATTTGTTAAGCATTATTAATAATTAGAGCCAAGCTGCTTCAGCGTTCTCGAAGTCTTGTGTTTTCCGACTGTGCGTCTTCTCTTGTCGATTCGTGATCGACATTTTTAACAAAACGTATCGCGAATCTAACCGGGCGCATACATTGACAACATCCATTGATCTAAAAATGTGTTTTTTTTTTTCGCATTTTTTGGCATTCGGGAGTAGGAAAGGGAAATAGGAAGATATGAAGAACGCAAGCCTCCAGTTTATTCTTTTCTTTTTTTTTCTTCTTTTGGTTCGCTTCGTTTCACTCGCACATTCACTCGAATAATTCGATCTTCTCACAAAGAACACACTGTTTCTCTTATGTACTCTTTTTAAGATCTTACGTACTCTTCTGATATGTTCTCGGCCACACACACGCATACACACGTTCATACTCGTTTCTTTTAATTCATGTCCTTTGGCACAAAGTTATCCGGCACTCAGCTTAGCGGTGACCAGCAACGGGTACCTTCTTCACCGTGGCCAGAATAGCACCGGTATGAAGAGAAACATCGACAAAAAATGCGATAATTTCTTGTAACATCCGAACAGTCCTCTGCCGTTGTTACTCGCACCTGAACTTTGTGCTGCCTCGGCTAAACCTGGACAGTAAAATCAAATATGTTAATCTTATTTTAATTATACATCTTTTATTTATTTTAACTGTACCACATATTTTATTTATTTTAATTATGCTACATTGTTTACTCATTTTAATTATGTTATATCTTTTACTTATTTTAGTTATGCAACAAAATGACAACAAAAATGTGCGACTCACCACCGATAATGGATACGTGGTCTTTTCCAGGTGACGATCTGTCGGAAGTAATTTTAATTTCTGAAACCAAATGATGTACATTATTCAGATTAAGTATTAATTAAGTCTTTAATGAAAGGTTATTGTTGTTAACACTATAAGGACTTAATAGGAGGTGAATGTTTTTACAACAAAGTAAAATATCAACTCTAAATATCTCATAACAATTATACAATATTGATAATAAGAATGATATTGATAATACTGATGATGGTAATAATAATAATGCTTATATTGATGATGATGATAATGATGATAATGATGAGATCAATAATGATGATGACAACGATGACGTTACAATTAATGGAAGTACTAATAACATTAAGAAGAAGAAATGTATTAATGTGATGATATGAATGAAAAGTCTTGACAGTCTTTGCTAACATTAATAAAATAAAACTGAAAAATAATTGTAAATAACTTCTAAAATGGCAACTATTGTTAAGCTAAGAATTAGACACTTACTATATAGTCTTACAGTGCCATCTGCTTTACCGAGACTATTCGTCGACACGCATTTATAGCTACCAACGTCTTGTTCCGTGAATCCTTTGATTAACAGCCACATCAAAACTTTATATCCGGATCGTTCTTCCCGTACAGTGTACTTGAGTCTATAGAATTGAACGGTAATAAGCTCTGTTAATTATGAGAGAACATTGCCAGCGTTCGAAACGATAGAAAAGAAAAGGACATAACCTTACCCCTCGAGCAACATTTCATCTTCCACTCCTGGCCGGTTCTTTACCCAATAATTAATTGTATTTGGAAATGCCTCGACGTAACATTTCAACTGCACGTCTGTTCCCAATGGCGCTCCTAATAGCTGATTAGGTGATTGTACAACGGGTGCAACTATGAAAATATATAATTTTTATTTAATTACGGAATACGTGCGTTGAAAAATTTTCTATAATTGTTTTATAATGTTATAAATATTTATTATAGATTTAATTCGGTTAAGTTATATTAGAATTGGGTACCTATCAAATTCTATAACAAATTTTATAACAAAATCTGAAGTGTTGCTACCGGAGAGAAACAATAGATGTAAAAAATATTGGAAATCAGTCTTTTGTAAATTCAGTATAAATTGTTAACAGAGAACCTCAAGTGTCGATATCAGGATATAAAAATAGATTATCAGAATAATTTTTTAAATAAAATTTCATCGTATAAAGGAGCCTTTCATACTAGGCGAATGAAAAGAATTTAATTTAATTCCAAGCGTGGGAAACGGAGGGTAACTTCAATTTTAAAGTCGAAACGTCAAATTCAGTGACCTATAATAATGTACATACATATCATGCAAATGAGATACGCTGTAAAGCTTTCTCATTTGCGATTCGGTATTAATATTCCTTGCTCTATTATTGTAGCTGATTGTTAACCGAGAAAAAAATACCTAATAAATTTAATATACGGCACGTAACATATTAATACCTCATTATGAGCGTTTGAATAACAATACAAAATTATAAAATCTATGGCGCTTTATTACCTAATTAATTCTCGTCCAGTATCTATTGTTTTCGAACCATTAATACTGACACCATTTATGCAAATCCATCGGCATTAATAGATAATTCGCATATAAACAATTATATTGTATATCAGAAATGTATTGAAATTATTTCCGGGAAATGATACAACATACAAGGTATTACTTTCGTAAAATATGTACCAAATGTATGGAGTGAGTTACCTAAGAATTTTACCTGAAATATCTTCGAAATTTTCTATTATGTCGAACGTTTCAAGCGAAACATTTTGAATGTACTGAATATTTCAAACGAAACTTGAACGTAGCATAAAGTAGACGCGCTCGTTATATCGCCGAGACTGTAGGTCAAATATCGTTGAATGTATGCTACTTCAATTCGAATATTAAAATAAACAGGTAGAATAACAAACAACTGATTGATTGAAATTTAACGAAAAATTATATTTCTAAAATTGTGAATCTGGTAGAAAAGCTCTCGACATCGCGATAAATTTCAATTTTTATCCGTATTAATAATCTCTTGGACTATTTGAAGTATGTATTTATTGCATAAAAAAGCCAATATGAGGGATGTTAAAATATCTGTTTATTGTGCATTTCAGCGAGGGAACAAACAAAATGCATGAATTCCGTTCTTAAACAGAAATCAAGCCACGTTTGCAAATGAAACAAACGATATTGTGTCGAGTGATAAATTCACAAACACTCTGCAGCATTTATCTCCGCTTTTTCGTTTTAATTCGTTACGATAGCAGAGGCTGATATGCAATCTCGAATCTTTTTCCGCCGCTTCCTGCGAAATCGGAGATGCGAGCCGATCTTGCATTTTTTAAGCAAAATGAAATCGACGAGCGGAAAAATATTATCGATTCGTACAGTTAAAAAAATACGGCCACTCGAAGTTTCTGTTTGATATCTCATCATTATGCATACTGAATTATGATATCTGACATTTTAATAGTCATATAGGGGTTACAGTTTAAAGTCACGGTGACGCGACTTAAATTATATTTAATTTCAGAACCGAAAGATTTCGTAATAAATTCTGTTCTTGTATTAATAATTTTTAACCAAGATGAGACAATAATTTTGATAATCAGAATTACCTTTATTATTTTTAGAAGTCATTGCTCAATCTGTTCTTTTTTATTTAGAAAAATAAGAGTGAACTTCTTAAATAGCTAACAAGTTCACTCTTTTTTTAGCAGAGAATTATGGAAAATCGATTTGACTGGTGTGCACGAATGCGGATTGTAACCAGCAATATAACGAAATGTACCCTTACAAATAATTCAGGTAATCGCATCATTCTATAACTCACCGTAAATATGTGTTTGTTAAGCGATATTTAAGAGTCGCATTAATTAGGATTTTCATTACATTAAAAATGATAATCTCAGGGAAGTCAGCTAGCAAAGGTACCTTCGTCTTATCATTATTAAATATTTATCAACATTATCTACGATCTCAGTGTACAGCAGAGATTAAATGGGACGCCTTGTATAAACAAGACCATGCGAATATTGCGAACCATGACGTGTGAATTAATTAGTTAATTCGTAAGTACGTCTTATTTTGCCGGAGCATTCGAGTTGTGCAGTAATAACTCGTATACGTCATAATTTGCATGGCCTCATTTGTACAGCGAGATATCTCGAAATTCGAAATATTAAATTCTTGAAGAGTCATCTGCAGCGTCACCTAAAAATTATTATAATGGCATTTAATCCGTTAATCGGGAATGATGAATGAACTCGTCGCTCTGGCAAAAAGCGCACAAAGCTTTACGGTACATTTATCAAAATATTTATGCTTGAAATTGTACCGTTCTGTTCATATTAATTCGTGAATTTTCTCTTGTGTTTTATGCGTTCCTATGCGTTTTATTAGGACATTTTATAAACAAAATTATACTTTAAAGTACTGGATGAAAAATGTGCAATTTCATTTCGAATGGGGATTTGGGGAGTTGGAGAATTTGTGGATTTAGAAAGTTTGAAGATTGGGGATTTTGGAGATTTAGGAATTTGACGACTTAGGGATTTGGGTATTTAAGAATTTGATTTCGAAATTTTGGGGATTTCTGGATTTGGAGATTTGTGAATTTGGAAATTTGAGTGTTTGTGGATTCTAGGATTTGGGAATTTGGAGATTTGTGGATTTAGGAATTTGCAAATTTGGAAATTTTGAGAGTCCCAGGATTTGGGAAATTTAGGAGTCTGGAGACTTGGAGATTCGGAGATTTATAGATTTGGGACTTGGAGATTTGTGAATTTGAAAATTTTTTTCTTTTGAGGCATCGAGTTGTGAGAAGTTGAGGGATGCGAGGAACTGGGGATTTAAAGATTTGAGGATATGAATATTTTGGGGATTCCAAGATTTAGCGATTTGGAGATTTATGAATTTGAGGATTCGAGAACTTGATAATTTGCGAATTTTTACATTTTTAAGAGTTCAGCATTAGGCGATATGGAAATTTGGGGATTCGCCTCTGGTGATTTATCTTGAGATTTAAAAATTTTAGAGACTTGAGAATTTTGGAATTTTAAAATTTATCCAGTTTTACAAACTTTAAAATTTGAGAAATTGGAAATTTTATAAATTAGAAGATTTTGATCTTTAAACCTTCGGTACTTCTGACATTCGAAAACGTAATAATGGCTGAACTTTATTAAATTGAATACGAACTTTACACGTGAAAAAGATACAATTACATATTATAGAGGTTACGCGATTGGCGAATTTTTCAGGACTGCACAACAACGCTCGACACTACAACAGAGCACGATCGTCATCGTTGTCCGATCCTTGATCGGTGGCGCATTGCCAAACCCTCTCCTTTCACTTAAGAATTGTAAAAGCTTGCAAATTTAAAAATTGAGAAATCTCATGAATACACCTACAAATAACTTTAACATTTCACCCATATATGACCCTTAAATTTCGATACAGATCTAAGAACTACATTATTAGATTTCCTAACTGAAAATACTCGTAATAATTACGGAAAATAAATATAACATTTTATGAAAATATTCGGTAAGTTTTGTTAGAAGTAAAAATATTATCTAATCAAATTTTCAACTTTGGGTATTTAAAATTCAAAAATTTCGACAAAAATGATTACAGCAATAATATAAATCAAATGAAAATAAGCGTAAACGATTAAGCACACATCCGATAAAAAGTTGACCGTTTAATCTTCTTATACTACTTGTAGGGTTTACTGAACTTGATTTAGCAAAGATAAGAGAGGGTCCAGAGATCAATCAAGTGGACCGTGTCTATAGGTGAATGGTCAGAGACCTGTCATTACGGAGGGTGTCGTTACATCAGTATCGTCTTTTATCAATGGTAGGTGCTTTTCTATCGGGTACAATCAGGGATTAGGAGGAAAACGAGCTTACAATTCACGGCGAGTGTCACTCGCTTGCTAACGGCAGGCGGCACGTCGTTGCTGGCGATGCACAGATACGCTCCCATTTGTCGCCTCTCAACACGATGGAATTGCAGTAGAGAACCATTGTACGTTTCGTGCCTTTCGAATGCGCTTCCACCTGCACATTAAGAAAAGTTTCCTTGAAAATTAGAGCAAAGTTGCGTAATACGAGACGAGTTATAATCTGAGTAAATAAGGGATCTATCCAAGTACAATTATACACGAAGCACCAGACTTCGTCCGCCATTAATGTATCGAGAGTAGATTTGCTAAAGTTGCCTTTTAGAACATTTTCCTTCCGTCGATCGTTTCTTTTATGAGGTAATTGCATTTTTAAAATAAGCTGTCGTTCTTGCTGAAATCTTTGGCGTGTTACGAGAATAATAAAGCTTTTGTGCGAAACGTCGAGAGTCTTTTATGGGGAGATAACCTGTCGCTAATACAGGACTTTCCGCGTTGGGAACATTCATGATTTATTAGAATTTTACTGACTCACGGTATAAAATATTTAATTACGTAAAATCAGAGGTCTACAAAGAGAACTGCATGCTGAACAGTTATAAATTCTATCGAAACTAAGGAAACAAGAGCTCAAGAATCGTATGCTGTCGTCTCTTTATTATTTTCTGTTAAGAATATATCAAATTCTCGACATAAATCATTATTCGATTTACGTAGTAATCGATTGACAAAAGACTACTGAGTCGTAGATTTATATAAACCGTGAACACCGTCCTGTATTATCTCTTTTGTGTTCAATCTTGTGTTATTGCAATCGTGTCATAAAGATCAGTTTCTTGTAATTTTAATTTAATAAATATTTCAATATTATTTGGCTTAACATCCTTGTAATATTTCGTTGTTGTCTCCACTGTTTAATCTTAACATTTTCCAAATTAAAATCGTAGTTGTGAAGTATTTGTCTTCGATAGCTTAGAACGATTGTGTTATGCGCTACAAGTTCATAAATAGAAGAGAATTTAATATCAATAATAATACGAGAATGTTTCATTAACTTAATAGAAAATAATTGGTTCTTTGAAACAGATTGTAGTATTGTCCATTAACAAATATCCAATTTTCAATGGTTAACGTCGCAATACCATTTTATACGAAAAATATTAACGCGTGTGTCATTTTAATCAAACTTTAAGCTTCAGGTTGATACGCCACAAGTACCATTTGGTTATGCTTTTATGTCATCAAATCTGACTTTCTATGCGACGAAATCGGTCGTCGTTTATTATAACTGACAACCGGCCATTTTGTATTAACCTTCCATTACGTGCACCGTTATAAATGTACTTACAACAGTTGTGAATTATGTGCTGCTTGCTGTCTGTTTCACTAATGTAAAAGCGAACAGTGCATCTATGGAAAGTCATGTTTATATTTATTTGAGAAAATTTGGAAATTTAATAATGTAAAGATTTGTGAGTTTAGAAATTTACAAATTTTTCATTTGGACAATTGGTAAATTGGTAGATTGGTAGATTGGTAGATTGGTAGATAGGTAAATTGGTAAATTTGTAATTTTGGAAATTAGTAAATTGGTAGATTGAATAAATGGCAAATTTGTAATATGGAAAATTGGAAAAATGGAAAATTGGTAAATAAGATAATTGGTAAATTAGTAATTTTGGAAACTGGTAAATTGGTAATGTGGATAATTGGCAAATTTGTGAATTGGTAAATTGGAAAATTGGAAAATTGGAAAATAGGAAAACTGATAAATTAGTAATTTTGGAAATTGGAAAATTGGTAATTTGGATAATTGGCAAATTTGTGAATTAGAAAATTGGTAAATTAGTAATTTTGGAAATTGGTAAATTGGTAATGTGGATAATTGGCAAATTTGTGAATTGGTAAATTGGAAAATTGGAAAATTGGAAAATTGGAAAATAGGAAAACTGGTAAATTAGTAATTTTGGAAATTGGTAAATTGGTAAATTGGTAATTTGGATAATTGGTAAATTGGATAATTGGCAAATTCGAAAATTGGAAATTTGGATAATTGACAAACTGGAAAATTGGAAATTTGGAAAATTGGTAATTTGGATAATTGGTAAATTTGTGAATTAGAAAATTGGTAAATTAGTAACTTTGGAAATTGGTAAATTGGTAATGTGGATAATTCGCAAATTTGTGAATTAGAAAATTGGTAAATTAGTAACTTTGGAAATTGGTAAATTGGTAATGTGGATAATTGGCAAATTTGTGAATTGGTAAATTGGAAAATTGGAAAATTGGAAAATTGGAAAATTGGTAATTTTGGAAATTGGTAAATTGATAATTTGATAATTTGTTAATTTGTCAATTTCTTAATTTCATAATTTCTTAATTTCAAATTTGATAAATTGGTAATTTGGTACCTTGATACCCTGATAACTTAAAAATTTAAAAATCTGAAAATTACTTAATCTCAAAATTTCTAAACTTGCATATCTAAAGATTTCAACCCACGAGTTTCTAAATTTCAGATAATATCAAGTTTGCAGAAGAACATCAAATATCAAAGTTTACCGCCATCTCCGTATATCGCCATTTTTCTAACAGAAACCCAGCATGTACTGTACTTACAAATAATCACCTACTTATCATTTAACTTTGAAATGGCAACCGCTGAAATTCTTGAATACAAAATCCTCATAATAAGAATTATTATTACCGTACAAATTTTATCTATGTAAATACATTTTGAAAGCTGGTATTGCCGTACATTTTCCACATTTAATGATCTATTATCAAAGCAGTAGGGCATCGTAGATATAATGAAGACATGTTCCTATTTATAGAAGTGAGGTATGTAGTCTGTCTCGGGTTTTCAAATCTGATAATTTTCGTTCAGAAATTGTAGAAGGACGAAACGCCAACAGACGAGCCGCCATTGATGTTGATTGAATAGAAATTTTAATGCAAAATAACCTACATTATACGACGCGAAATTTCTGAAATCCTGCAGACATCATGTAGCATGTTTAATTACGTGAAGATTTTACTTTGATGTTATTAAACTTTGCCACGAAATTTCAACTATTTTCTTGCAATATCTTTCAATTATATGAAACATGTTATATTCGCAGATTTGGAAATAAGTTATTTATTTGTAAGGAACATGATTTCATTAAATAATTTGTACTGTTTTGTTCGAATGCAAATATACAGGATGTCCTACAATTAGTGTAAGAGCCGAAAAGGGGTGGTAGGTGGGTCTATTCTGAACAGCTTTTTCCTTTGCCAAAATATTGGCTCCATTTTCGAGTTATTAGAAAAAAACACTGACGTGCAATCGTCAATAGGCACAGATGATGGAGTGTGATGTTTAATCCCTTGCGACGTACTCACAGTTCCAATGTGACGAATTTCACTCGAATTTTGAATACGTTTCAATTTAAAGTTCGAATCCAATTGAAAGTCAAGGATCCCTGAAAATCGCCATATTTCAACGTTCTCGTGTCAATATTGTGGATACGAATAGTTCTGACGCACCTGGTAAACTGTAAGGCAAGAGGTTAATTACGGCTGATCGAAAGTCTAGTGACTGCACAATTAATAAGCAATAATAGGGCGATGAAAGGCGTCTCGAACAAGTCGCAATGTCAAGGATGAAGGATTGCCTTACGGAAAGTCGCGGAATGGAAGGAACATTATTTCTCGGTATAAGATGTTACAAGTTGCCGGAGTGAAACTCCGATCTAAACGATTCCAGATAGAACTTTTAACCGGGTCGAAACCACAGACTAATGCAACTGAGCGAAGAAACTATCTTCAAAGTGGAGTAGGAAAACGGAAGCGTGCTTGCGCGTAAAGGAGACAGAAACAGAGAGGGATAGCGAGAGAGGATGGGATAGAAAGGAAAGAGGTAGAAAATCGAAACACACAGCGCCGCAAGCGAAAGAAGAGACGAGAAGATATATGCTTAATTCACTACTTAGGTAGCTAACGAGTTCCTTAAGTGAGCGAACGCTAACGAGTTTGCAAAGCTCGTAAGAAAAGCATCATTGTCAGATAGAAGAGCGACACAAGTTGTAGGCGAGCGGTGGTTTTATGTATCTACAGGGATTCCAACGGAGACAGACTAAAAAATTTCATATAAACCATTTTGTTTTTGGTGTTTTTGCTTGCAAACGTGCCGGCGGTATTACGTTAGAAGCGTCGAGGAGTCCTCTGGTATGGTACCGTTTTTTTTAGCGCGACACAGTTGTATCCTGCTTAGAGGGAAGATTTTACTTTCAAATTTTCAAATTCTATTTCTCAATTTTCGAGGGTGAAACATTTCTGATTTACAAATTTTTTAATCTGAGAATTTAACAAACTGATAATTTTATAAGTTGCTGAATTCGAAGACTGATAGATTGATAGATTGATGGATTGATGGATTGATAGATTGGTAGATTGATAGATTGATAGATTGGTAGATTGATAGATTGATAGATTGATAGATTGATAGATTGATAGATTGATAGATTGATAGATTGATAGATTGATATATTGATAGATCGATAAATCGATAGATCGATAGATTGACAGATTAATAGATTGATAGATTGATAGATTTATGGATCGATAGATTAAGAGATTCATAGATTTTAGATTAATAAATTGATAGATTGATAGATTGATGGATTGATGGATTGATGGATTGATAGATTGATAGATTGATAGATTGATAATTTATAAATTGACAAATTGACAAATTCATAAATTGATGGATTGATGAATTGATGAGTTGATGAGTTGATGAGTTGATGAATTGACGAATTGATAGATCGGTGTATTGAAAGCTTAATTGATTGCTAAATTGATCGATTGGTACACTGATAGACTGATTGATTGGTAGATCAGTAAAGTGATAATTTGATAATTTATAAACTTGATAGTTAGAGAACTATGACAATATGAGATCGAAAAGTGTCATTATATCTATTATCTTACAAGACATTCATACACTCGATCATTGTTGTTACACTGAAGTGTGGTTAAATAATAACAGTTAATTGTATATCAATCGTTGTTGCAGTAAACTTTGATTAAATAGCAGTCATGTATACAGCGTAAAAATAGAATTACCCGGCACATTTCGCAGGATGTGACCGTGCGTTATTGCGTCGAATTTCCCATAACCTACACAAGACAGCACGTGCACCGTCGTAAACCGGAAGTTCGGTGGCGATCTATTCAGTCTGCATCTAAATTTAAATGTCTAACCACAAAGGAAGGCGAGCTCCTTCGCCACGACACCGAACGATTAAACTCCGTATGTATCTTTCGCGCTAAATTTTCGTCCCTCGAGTCAACTCATAAATCGAGCGATACTTAAATTCTCGGTAGCGTAATCGTTAACTGTCACGGATGAAGAAAAATATGTACAACGAAAAAGACAAACACGATAGAGTTCCGTATCGTTCGGCCACGTTTAAGAGCGGTGGTGGTGGTAGACGGTGCAAGTACATCGACCAAAGTTTAGCCAACTCGAGTCCCTGCACGGGAAACTACCACGTGCTTTTACCACGTACGTGTGTGTGTGTGCAAACGACTTTACACGTACACGCACCCCCGGTAGATATACACTGTCGGCAGACAGTACATGTGTAAGCCTCCGCGGTTCGTTTTACGACTGTACACCGTATGTACTTACACGTTTCCTAAGTTCCGGCGAGTATGTGTGCGCTATACAAGGCACTATGAAGAGGATTATCATCCTCTGTTTCTTTACACGCACGCCCGCTGTTCCTGTCTTCGGGTTCAAGAAGCGAAACTTGTTTCAACGAGCTGCCTCGTTATATCTACTCGACTACGTTCTTACGTTCAATCTGTGTGTTCGCGTTGAAAATTTCGCGGCATTTGACTTTGCAATATTACCACCGTACCGGCTGCTATGCTTATTATCCGTGCGGTACGAGAAGATACAGAACTGTCGTTGTACGTTAGGTGGTTCTATTGTAAAAGGGACATTATTAGCGAATTTTCTTGAAATTTCGCTCGATGCGGGTTGTGAACGATGTACGCGGAGTCGAATTTAGGGAAGATGAGAGGTTATTATGGGGTGGAATTTGAAGGTTTGCGAAATTTTGTATTTGGTTGTTTTGGAATTTAGGGGTGTAGTTTTGGGACTTGAAGAGTTAGCGGCTTGGGGGTTTTGAAATTTTTTAGTTTGGGAATTTGGGGATTTAAGAATTTTTGCTGCGGTAAATTGTGAATTTTGGGGTTTGGTAATTTAGGAATTTGGAGATTTGGGGATTTTTGGTTTGGTAAATTACGAATTTTCGTGTTTGGTAATTTAGGAATTTGGAGATTTAAGGATTTGGTGATTTTTTAATTTCTTATTTGGCATTTTAGGAATTTGGGAATTTGAAAATTTGAAATTTCAGAAATTTTGAAAATTTGAATATGCTTTTTTATAGAATTTAGAAATTCGAATATTTAAAAATAGAAAATACATCAATTTAAATCACGTAAAATTTCGAAAGTAGACAATTTAGAAAACGTGAAAAATCTAAGAAATTTGGAAAAATTTCGAAACAAGAAATTTCATAATACCGAAACTAAGATTTAAAAATGTCACCATTTGGAAATATAAAAATTCGCGAATCAATAAATTATAAAATTTCACCATTTGTTTCAGTTCTCCAACCCCAGCTCGAAAATATAATATTTTCGTAACACACGTTCCGTCCAATTATAACTGTACCACGAAGCATTTCATGGCCACATTTTCTTTCGCATAAAATAATCCTCCCGATCCTTCAAAGGGGAAAATATAATCTGCAGCGTAATTCACCCACATGGACATTCAACGCGTTAAGCAATTACCCTTAGATTTTTTCTGTACGAATACATGAATAATTTACCTCGGTTTGGTGAAAAAATTTCAAACACGATTATGGCAGAAGGTGAATCAAGTTTACATTAGTATGTATACCTGTAATCGCGGTCTTACGTGCACCTACGTACATATAATCATATTATTCTAGTAAGTCCTCCTTTTCATACCAGAGAGGACTTCGACGTAACTAGGTTATTAGTGCCACCTAATTACCCTATTAATATCGAACTAATGTACAGTCACATGGCGGTGAATAGCGAATATCCTTTGGTACTTACGGCACCGAGCAGTCTGCTAGTTAAACTTCAAACTACATGAATACTATCATAAAGTAATTAACACGGCACCGTACAAATAATGCATGCAAATTAACTCTTACATACATGCATGTGACGTCTTAACGTCGCGTCGACATTCGGTTCACAATTTTAAAATGGCTGTTGGACAGAATCGTTTTTTTAACTATTCTTTTCTTCTTGGACAGATTTTGGGGGTTGATTTTTGTAGGAACGAAATTAAATATTTTAGCCATACTTTGTATATTTAGTTTAGGAAATTAAATATTTTAGCCATACTTTTGTATATTTAGTTTAGGGTGAATTGGAACAAGGGGAGCTGAGAAAGTTCAGTTTAAGTTGTAACGTAAACATAGGTTTATGTTAAAATTTTGTGAAGAAAATTTTGAGAGTAAAATTAGGGAGTACTCTTTGGAAGTATTAAGTTGATCGTGGAGAATAAAGCAAATTTATAATTAAAGAAATTAAGTTTAAAAGAAGGGGAAACGTATTGAGTTTAAGGGTGATATTTGATCTTTAGATCAAATTTTGGGGGTGAATTTCAGGAGTGAAGTTTGAGGATACGAATTTAAAATTTAAAAGTAGTTTTAGAAGTTAAACTTTAGAGGTACATCAGTGGTAAATACAAAAAAGGGGTTAGTTTTCAAAACACAGATCACCAAAGATAAATTAATAATTACAATATCACAAATAAAAGAAAGAACCACTTTTGTAGTAAAATCAAAAAATACAATAGCAGAATTAAATATAAAATTCCTTGAAAAAATCGAAAAATTTCATGCAAGCATCGTACAATATTTAACCAGCCTATAAAAAACAAATCAATGATTACAGCATCACAACGAAACAACTACAAAGAGCGTCTATCACGAAATATTAAATGCTTGAACCAGCCGTTTACCCAGTTTCATTGTCAGTTTCGATATTAAAAACACAAAGCACCGGAAGCAAACGATTCAAATTGCAATATCAATCAAGCATGCTCGGCGGCCAAGTGGGAAAAAAAAAGGAAATTGAAAGTTCAACATCACGCAATTTATATTTCCCTATTGACGTTACTGTCATAAAGCATCATAATAACGATTGCCGTTTATAAGCATCGGGGTAATAAAGCTCTGTCTCTATCGCGATTAAAGCGAAAGAAGAAACACAGAGGGGAACAACAGAAACGCGAACAAAGGAAGTAATGGGTAGCAAACGAAATTAAACCTTTCTCTCTGTGTTTCTCGTTTTCTTTTCAACGTGTTTTTTTTTTACGGAAAGGAGTCTGTCCACGGAGGTATCCATGAGTTTTATAGTGTCATTATGTACCGGCAGAAGAGGCCCTTATGAGAATAGGTTCTCCGTCTTCCCTTCGCCAGGACACTCTCGGAGTTGGTCTTCCGGTTGCACGACAGCTTAGGGTTGCGTTGTCCCCTTCGGAAACTGCCAAGTCTGCGCTGGTGTCACCCCCGTAAACGATATCCGGTGGCACTGTTGCAGAAATTAAAAGTAACTGTTAATTTTGTGTTAACCGGATGCAGCTACTGGAAACTTTAGTCATTATGTATGTAGAGGGTACATACGGTATGCTGACAATACATATTGCTGGACTTATCTAGGGAGGATTATGCAGGGAATGGAGACTATGGACGTTGACTTTTGGGCGGTAAATTTGCAGATTTGAAGGTATTTTGTGGGTGGTAGATGGAAACTTTGGGGGTTTGAGGATTTTCAGGGTTGGGAATTTGGGAAGTGAGAATATATTGGAAATTGGAAAATTAATTTAGGGTGGTAGGGAGTTGGGGATTTGGGCATTCTGGAATTTGGGAGTTGGGAAGTTGAGAATTTGGGGATTGGGGAATTGAGAAGTTGGGAATTTGGGGATTCTGGAATTTGGGAATTGGGGAGTTGAGAAGTTGGGGATTTGGGGATTCTGGAATTTGGGAATTGGAGGGTTGAAAAGTTGGGGATTTGGGGATTCTGAAATTTGGGAATTGGAGGGTTGAGAATTTGGGGATCTGGAGATTTTGGAATTTGGGAATTGGGGAGTTGTGAAGTTGGGGATCTGGGGATTCTGAAATTTGGGAATTGGGGGAATGAGAAGTTGGGAATTTGGGGATTGGGGAGTTGAGAAGTTGGGGATTTGGGAATTCTGGAATTTGGGAATTGGGGGGTTGAGAAGTTGGGAAATTGGGGATTCTGAAATTTGGGAATTGGGGGGTTGAAAAGTTGGGGATTTGGGGATTGGGGAGTTGAGAAGTTAGGAATTTGAGGATTCTGGAATTTGGGAATTGGGGGGTTGAGAAGTTGGGAAATTGGGGATTCTGAAATTTGGGAATTGGGGGGTTGAGAAGTTGGTGATTTGGGGATTGGGAAGTTGAGAAGTTGGGGATTTGGGGATTCTGGAATTTGGGAATTGGGGGGTTGAGAAGTTCGGGATTGGAGTATTCTGAAATTTGGGAATTGGGAAGTTGGGAAGTTGGGAAATTGGGGATTCTGGAATTTGGGATTTGTGGATTTGAGGATTTATGAATTTGGGGATTTGGGAGTTTCGACATTTGGGAATTTTGGGTCTTGAGAATTTAGGAATTTGGAGATTTCACGGTTTGACGAATTGACGATTTGGAAATTTGGATATTCTGATATTTGGAGATTTGGAGATTTGGAGAATTGGAAATGGAGATTTAGAGATTTGAAGATTTGGAGATTTAGAGATTTGGAGACTTGGAGATTTGGCGCTTTGGATCTTTGGAGATTTAGGGATTTGGAAAATGTGTGATTTAAAGATTTTGGAACTTAGAAATTTATACTTTTTGAATTTTGAGGATTTAGGTATTTGAGAACTGTGGAATTTGGTAATTTTGAAATTTAATATAGAAATTTTGGGATTGGGAAATTTAGCAATTTGAAATTGTGAATATTTGGGGATTTTAAGAGGATTTTACTCTTTTGGGGATTGTACTCTCAAAAACTTACAAACTTGAAAACTCGTATACTGAAAAACTTGAGAACTCGAATATTGAAAAACTTGAAAACTAGAAAACTCTTTAAAACTTCACTTACTTCAAAAATCCAACGAATCTAACAAATTAAGAATAGCCTAATTTCGATTTATAAAATTAATTTTAACTTGTCGAAAATATAATAAAAAATTATTGAAGACTCAACAACACTCTTAAATCATAAAATTGTTTAAAAAACAAGACCAATTCACATACTTCGATATACTACAATAGCGATAAAATGAAAATATCACCAACAATCGTGATAAAAATTGTTATCTATATATTTTCCGTGATTTCTCCGAAGTTATAATCAAAGTATTTGAAACCATTTAAAAGTTAAGAGCGTAAAACGATAAGTCAAAGCTAAAACGTTTGCGATCCTGCGAACAAGTGTTAAAACTGTAAAGAAAGAATTATAGAAAAGTTTGAAATTAGCAAAGAACAATTATTGAAGCTGAAGTTTTTAAAAGAACCTCTTATATACGTAGCTTTGACGCGGAAAACTGTGGAGAGGTAGCTTTTAATGTTTAGTTAGTATAATTAGACTCGATTTAGGGTCCGGAAAGGATGGGAATGAAGCAAGAAATTACAAATGTTTTAAAACGGTGGGAACATAATTATTATCTTCCCCGTGTGTACCCTTTATATTAAACGGCGATTAAACAAGATTATACGAAAGATAATGAAACGAGAAGAACACATTATATAAACAGTTCTTATTAATTAAAATCAATTTTATTACCGCTGCTCTTCTGCGGTCTGGTGTTAATTTTTAATTAGTTCATATAAAAACGTAAGACCGCTGTCTTTAATTACATTGCTTTTCATTTAATTAAGCAGGAACATTTCGCAAAAAATTTCACCCCCGATAATTTCAAATGTACTAATTCATTTATTTAACGAAATACAACGTCGATTTTAAATGTATAGGTGTTCTTGAATGGAACGAAATAAAAATGGCAATATATTAAACTGTTCATTTTTCTACAAAGTTAAAAGTGCGACAAAGGGTTGATGAAAGAAGTACGGCCATTTTGAGAAACGAACGCTATTATTTCAGACATTAAAATAATACCGCTGTGCCTGCTCGGCAATTAGGTATGTAAAAAAATGATATCGAAAATATTTTCTCGAACGAGCGAGAAGTTGCGTAACAAAGTTCGACGAGTTCCGTCGAGGTAACGATTGGTAATAAGGTAAAAAGTTTTCGTTGCCTTAAAGTAGCCACGTTCGAAAGATGAGGAGGGTAGGGGGGCGGGAAAAAAAACGAGGAAAAATAAAAAAGAAAAATATAGCCGGCGGAGAATAATTTAATGAATAACCAGGATAACTTTGCCGAAAGTTCTTTTGTACTTACATATCTCGGTCACGGAACTTTGGATGTCGTAGCAATTTAAATTACGTTCGTGTTTGAACAGAAAGATTAAACGTCCGATTACTATATGACTATATTAACCCTCTGTCACTTGGCGAACTAACATTCATTACAGTTGCCCGCTAACTGCGATATATTTCATCGTGCCACCGTGCACATACAATTTGTATCGATTTAAACTCACTACACAATTGTATTGCTCGCATTAAGTAGCGTGAGAAATTATGGAAACGGCTTGCGCCCTCGTTGATAACCTTTCATCAAATTAATATCGCTGATTTAGTCGATTGCTTTTGTTGAATTTGCAGGAACTATGCTAATCTCATATTTCTCAGAATTTTTACGTTTTACCGTTCGATAATAAATCGCGTACAATCGTTGTCAAAAGCTAACGAACATAGGTACAAAAATAATTCAGCAAATATTTAAGACAAATTTAATATTAGTAGAAATTTGAGTATATAGAGTTATAGGGATGTAGGGATATTGGGAGCTAAGAATATTGGGATCCAAGGGATATTCTGACCTAGGGATATTGGGATGTAGGGTTATTGGGACCTAGGGATTATGGGAAATAGGAATATTGGGATCCAAGGGATATTCGGATCTAGGGATGTTGGTACCTAGGGATATTAGGGTCTAGCGATATTGAGATCTAGTGATATTGGGATCTGGGGATATTGGGATCTAGGAATATTGGGATCTAAAGATATTGGGATCTAGGGATACTGGAATCTGGGGATACTGGGATCTTGGGATACTGGGATCTAGGGATACTGGGATCTAGGGATATTGGGATCTAGGGATATTGGGATCTAGGGATGTTGGGATCTAGGGATATTGGGATCTAGCGATATTGGGATCTAGGGATACTGGAATCTAGGGATATTGGGATCTAGGGATGTTGGGATCTAGGTTTGTCGAATCTAGGGATATTGGAATCTAGGTTTATCGAATATAGGGTATTGTGATCTAGGGATATAGGAAACAAGGTATATAGGAATATAAGAATCTATAGGATCTACTGATTTATTAATATGGGTATCTGGGGATATAAGGATATGTTGATATAGGAAAATTGGGATATAGGAATATTGGAACGTAGAGATATGGGGATATAGGGATTTGAAGATATATCTGTGGATATAGGGATCTGTGAATACAGGTATCTGAGGATATAGAGATCTTGGTATATAAGACTCTTGATATATAGCAATCTTAAGATATGGGGATATAGAAACATTATTCTTAATCAATTAACCTTACTTATTATTTATCAGCTTCTCAGTTATGTAAATATAGTTAAATCAGCTGATTAATATGGCTGTGAAACTTAATGCTACCAACTAATTTAATCCTAGCATCTGTAATAGCTTATATTGTTGTAAAAAATCGGTATGATAAAAATTAATACACCAATAGAAAGTTGCTTCGAGCAACCTCTCAAATTGAAATTTTTGAGTTCAGACTTTGAGACGATTTTTTTATGCCGTATACTAAATTGTTAGAGAGTGATCAAAATTGAGCCACCCTAATATACAAGGTTTATTTATGTTCCATCAAAATGTATCAGTGTATTGTACCGTGTACAAACGCTTAGTTTATTAGATAACAAAAGGGAAGCTTACCAAGAATATCCAAACATCCGAGCTCGGATATCATCGGACTGGTGTTAATTTGACACATATAACAGTCTCTATCCGATTCCTTTAACTGACGTATGTGCAGCCGCCACGTGCCATTGACGACTTCCTCCGTCGGTTGGCTACTTCCCGTCACACCGAAGGCGTTAGCGGAAGCTGCCCCTGACCCGGAACTTCCGCCGGTTTCGTACGAGACCGCGATACGTGCATTGTGCGTTACCGTCCTCGTGTGAACCGAGAGAATCGTGTGGTCCGAAGCACGTAGCCATCCAACCTGCAAAAGCCATTGTCATTTTCCTACCGGTGTCGTAACAGCCCTTCATTCGTTACCGCGACTGAAAGGAGCGTTTTTAAAAAAAATCACCGCTCTCAGACTTCTTTACGACCGACAAAATTCTAGCGGGACGTTTAAAAATATTTTCCGGCATGAAAGAATGTTGGCGTTCGTCCGAAATATGCCGCGAAAATTGTAGAAAATGTGGACGCAAATTGCGGTCAAAATGTTTGAATAAAATTTGCGGAAGGTTGAGATCTTTTATCGAGGGAATGAAGGGAAATGGTAAACGGGAAGACATCTTCGATTTCGATGGAGTATACGGGTTAATACTACAATCAGTGGAAGTTCATGTTGATAGCAATTTTGATGATCTTAACTTATGTCTTGACGTAACATAATTTTGTTCAACTTAAATTGGCAGCAGAGTTATTTAACTTAACCATCAATTAATATATAAGTGGCTTAACCTAAGATAATCATTATATAACTTCACATGATGTAACATAACCGTAGACTAGACTAACGTAATCATAACCTAGCTTAATATAGGCTAACATAATACAACATGATATAGTCATAATCTACGTGAATGTAACGTGACATAATCATAAACTAGGCTAACATAATACAATATAATATAGTCATAATCTACGTGAATGTAACGTGACATAATCATAAACTAGGCTAACATAATACAACATAATCATAATCTAGATTAATGTAACATGACATAATCATAAGCTAGTCTAACATAATACAACGTAACATAATCATAATCTAGATTAATGTGACATGACATAATCATAAGTTAGGCTAACATACTACAACATAAAACTAGTACATAAACTGGTCTTATATAACATAACAAAGTCATAAACTGTGAACTAGTCTAACCAAACCTACCATACACATAAACTAGCCTAACCTAACATAATGTAACCATAAACTAGCCTAACTTAGCATACTAGTGATGTAATCATAGTTCAACGATAAACTGGCTATAACATAAACGAAAAATCAGTGTAACATATTTTAACATAAAGACTGGTCTAAGTTTGCATAACGTAACCATAAATTAAACTAACCTAATCTATTCTTGAAGTAACCCTAATTTAACCTAATTACATACTATCCTGATTTATTCGTAACCAAGTCATAAATTTGTCTGACTTCATCCTAACCTGACCATAAACTACCCTCGTCAAATATATCATAACCCTAATCTACTTGTATTCTAACCTCGATCTAACCAGACTGTAATATTTAATTATTGAAACAAAATTCTAACCTCCAAATAAAATCTTCACACTATTATGGTAACATTGACTAACCTAACCTAACCTGATTTTGTCACTTAAAACAAAATTTTTCTCGCAATACTAATAACAAAGAAAACATTTTTCACTCGAAAAAGTATTATTTAAAAAAAAAGTGATGTGATATTTCAAATTTTCAAATAGCATAATAAATAATAATATAATTTTCAATGAGAAGAAATATTTTTAACAACTTTCGTTAATCATTAAACTAGTTCAGTTTTGTTAAAGAAAATAAAGAAGTTACACGATATATTTTATAGGTAATGTTCGTAAAAGTGCAATAAAATAATCTTCATCTTCGTCAAAACATAATCCGTCTGCAAGACAATTAATCATCTGTATCTACATCATAATTCTTGAGAAAGTTTGCCGATAAATCAAGCGAAGTTCGAAATCGAGCAAATCTGATATAAGTATCATCAGATCGTTGCTACGTAAGTCACGAAGATGTTTGTTTGCGTGCATGGAGCACGTATCAAATGGAAACAACCCCCTGGATATTATGCATGCCATATCGACGAAAATGAAGATTTTGAATTTCAAATTGGAACTGCACCAAATTCCACCTATTGCCGAAAATATCAAACCGTATAACTTAATAAAATTATTTTCGTTAAAATAAAATTATACTCTAGGCACTTGAATAATTTCGAATATTTTGTGAGCACGATTAACAAATGTACAGGTGCATATAGCTACGGTACAATTTGGAAAATTAGAAAATTGGGACGCAGGAAAATCGAAATGTCCTACATTGCAAAATTATAAAACTGAGTAATAGGAAAATTGGAAGACTGAAAAATTGTAAATGGGAAAATTAGATAATTGAAAAAGAATGCGAGAAAATGGAAGAGTTGATAAATAATGGATAAGAGATTAGGAAAATTGGAAAATTGTGAAACAGAATTTGTAAACAGGAAAATTGGAAAATTGAGGAGTATTTGAGGCAGAAAATGATGGGAAAAATTGGAAAACAAGAAAGTTGTGGAGCAGTATTTGGAAATCGGGAAATTGGAAAATTGCGCAGTAGAATATGGAAATAGGAAAATTGAAAAATAATGGGATAAAAAAATTGAAAAATAGGAAAACTGCGGTGCAGAATTTAAAAATAGGAAAAGTGAAAAATGATGAAATGAGAAGATTGCAAAATTGGAAAATAATGGAATAAGAAAACAGAAAAATAGGAAAATAGGAAAAAGGAAAATTGAAAGATTGGAAAATAAGAAAATAGAAAAATTGGAAAATAGGAAAGTAGGAAAAAGGAAAATTGGAAAATAGAGAAACAGGGAAATAGAAAAAAGGAAAATTGGGAAATTGGAAAATAGGAAAATGGTAAAATAGAAAATTGGAAAATTGGGAAATAAGAAAATAGGAAAATAAGAAACCAGGAAGATAGTAAAACAGAAAAATGAAAGAACGTATTAATCCAAGAAAAATAAAATCCCAGAACGTGATTTGGAATATCCAAGAAGTCAAAATTGCAAAACTGAAAAATATCCCCCCGAAAGTCGAACAAATGGCAATTCTCCTTCGCTCGTATTTTATGAAATCTGCGTATATCGAGTCAGCCCCGTAACAGTCCGCGTGAAATGGTACTTATATAATATTAGAAAAATGGCGGCGGCGTGAGAAGTTTGTTACGTAATCCCCTTAAGGAGGAAAGTCGGTACTTCGGTCTTTTGATCGATCAAATTGAAATTCAGTTTACCTCGTTATTGAAATAAAACAACGTTCATAAGTTTGGATAGTATTTTCCGTTGGAGACGATCTTCGGAAACTATTTGGTACGGACGGGGAACCGGGCTTATCTTAATCCATCCCTGCCTGCCAAGCTGCCTTGAGTGGCTTTCTATAGACCGAATATTTCATCTAGCCGGATACTTTAGGGGTGGAATCTGTCGCCAGAGAAAATGTGTCTCCTCCATCTCTACTTACTCTCCAATTCTTTCCCCCCCTCTTCCGCCTCCGTTTCTCATTCTCTCATTCTCCCATCATACCGTCCCCTTCTTTATGCTTTCTATACCTTTATCCTTCTTGTTGGAATATCTAAATTTTTATCGGGAAACTTATTACTAAATATAACCGAAGTTAGGCGGGAGGATAAGTCTCGGTCAGATTAGAGCGGAGAAGTGGAAGCTGCGAAGAATTTTTGACAAATACCATCGGAACTATAGAATCCCGATGCGGATGGAGCTGCCGGTATTATTCGACTTTCCGCGGTGATTTACGTCGTTTCGTGCACTCGCCCGTGAACGGGCGGGAAATTCAAACGCGAAATGCACGCGGTGACATGCTCGGGATACAAATGAGTTATTGGGGCAGTTTTGGGAAATGTGGTCGCGAATACTTGGACGTTCGAAGATCCAACCTGTCCGATTGATAATTTCAGGATTCGTGTGACGGATGGTGTGGAGATTCGTACGAGGGAAAATTTGAAAATTTATTGATCGAAAATTTGACAATCTTTATATTAAAGTTTGAAGTTTTACGTGTTTGAAAATTTGATTTATAAATCTGAAAATTTTTATGTTGATGAATTGTAGAGTTTGAAGATTTATATGTCTGGAAATTTGAATATTTGATTTATAATGAATTTGAAAATTTTATGGAGATTGAAGATTTGATTTTCTAATTTGAAACTTTGATAGTGATTGAAGATTTCATTTATACATTCCAAAATTTGATGGAGATTGATGATTTGATTCTTACATTCGAAAATTTGATGGTGATTGAAGATTTAATTTTTTTAATTTGAAAATTTGATGGAGGTTGAAGATTTGATCTATAAATTTGAAAATTTGATATTAAAAAATTGAGCAATGGGAAAATTGAAAAATCAAGAATTAAACAATTGGAAAATTTATCAATTTGAAGATTTATAGACTGGCAAATTTGAAGATCTAAAAATTTATCAATTTGTAGGTTGTAAATTGAAGATTTGGAAAATTAGAAAACTAAGAAAGTAGAAAATTGGAAAATTGGAAAAGTAGAAAATTAAAAAATTGGAAAATTGGAAAATGGGAAAATTGGAAAACTAAAAAAGAAGAAAATTTGAAATTCAAAATGTTGGAAAATCAAGAAATTAGAAAATTAGAGAATTAGAAAGTTAGAAAACTAGAAATCTAGGAAACTAGAAAACTAAAAAACTAAAATATTAGATATTAGCAAATTAAAAAATTTTAAAATAGGAAAATTAAGAAAGCGAAGAGTGTGAATATAAGAAAATTAAAAGATTTTAATTCCAGATACTCAACATTTGCACAGGTGAAATGTACACTACCGGAAAGTTAGAAAATGTGAAAATTCATAAGTTGAAAAAGTTTGTCGATTTTATTATAGCGTATGTTGACAGCAACGATGCATCTGTCGTACATATATTACCGCAGCGTACGTTCAATATTATCGTTCCATTTTCTATCGTAATTACCTTATATTTTCCTATGTTACGAACGCTGCAAGAAAAAACAACTTCACGACCTATCGCAGCCGTTTGGTTTCCAACTGGTGCTACCAATACGGGACCACTGGCAGTGTTTGTATCTGAAACAAACAGAAACCAGAAGCAAAATATTTAATCTCCTTTCTCGCCTGCTTTTTTATTTCGCGAATAAAAATATAATAGATTCTAGTCAGTCTCTCGATGAATTTTTTATTTACAGCTTTAATCTTATACAGTTTTCGCACAAGAATATACTTCATTTATACTTCATATAAATTTCCATTCCCATTTTATATTTTTTATCTTCAATTCTTTTTATAATAATGCAACATACAGAATTGGTATGACAATATTTCGACCTGTTATAAAAAACCTGTATAGACAACTCTTCCAACGAACAAATTTTTAATTAAATTATTTTATTCTATCAATTATTATTCAAGTGAAGTTTATATTTAATTAAAAATTTTTCATTCGTCGATCCATCGTTTGTTTCATTGAAGCATCCGTTTTTTATTGTGGTACAATCACCGATACATCATTCATATATATAGCAATTTAATATAAAAAGTAATAATGAAAAATGGACATTTTTGCAAAAATCTCGTTTATGCCAATAACCTTCAAATGTATTTCAAGGAATGTAACTACAGATCAAAATCTTAATTTAATTAAATCTTAATTAATTACTAAAGGACACATTGTCAGTTAATTACGAAAAGACACATCATCGATCTTGATCTTGAAATGTCTTATTAAGGTCAATATTCTAAATAACTTTGCTTATATGATCATCTTACCTCAATTGAATAGACCTTAGTTCTTAAAATCTACGCAAAAAGTTTCAGTAAAATTTACAATATGTAGTAGTAGATACGTATTTTACTAAGGTAGATCCACTATACCCTCACTTTGTTTTTCTAATATCCCTAGTATAATATATTCAAGTATACTATATTTCAGCATACCCTTCTCACCTGGCCTTGTCACCTATGGTCTACTGGATATATGATAATAGGAAATGTCACATTGAGATATAGCGTACTTGCTTGTATTATACTAGAGACATGCTTTCAAAAAAAACAAACCGATATTACTGTAGATACAGTAACACGCGCCATTCAAAATGTAAAAATTAAAATATTTTGCTAATTAGAACTAAAATTAAAACTGAGCGGTATGCGAATACTGAGAATTGCTCTTAAGTTACCCTTGACAACATATTTTAAGGTCATCGATGATGTCTAAATACCCTTTCGTATATAATTACCTTAAAAATTACTATACAAATGATTTATCAGTATTTTGAATATAATACAAAATGCAATATATCGACAAATGAAAAATTTTCAACATTCGATTGAGTAATAAAATATTTCGATCAAGTGACAAAATAATTTAGAATATGTCCTTTCTTAAGTGCGTCCTTTTTTGCTAAATATTGCAACTAAACTATTTCTTCTTTGTAAATACAAGCTTTCAATTGACACTATAATGTCATCAGACTTTGATACATCAAAATCATCCGTTTCGCGCGGTTTATGGTAATATACCGAGAGGAATACGAATGGGACGTGACAGGAACATAAGGGATGACCCAATATTTTTGTACTTGGACGCACGGTAAGTTGAGCGAGGAACGAAAAGTGAAACGTTAAAAAAAAGAAGTGCAAAAAGAAGAGGCAGAAGGAACATTAGTTTATTAAAGCCCAGTAAATCGCTGCATCGACAGATTCCTGTCTTTTCGCAACGAGAGCAAATATTTCACGAGCGTTAACGGGACAGCACGACATTACTCTTGTCTCGTACGTTTCGAGCCGAGATTTTTCCGTTCTCCGCGCGGTATCTTCATTTCTATGTGTCGCTATATCCTCTTGCGCATTCACGTTCCTACCATTTCTTTCCTGAACAGCTCCCCGAGAACAACGTTCATGCGTTGTCTTTCAATCTTTCCTTTGGCAATTGAACGCGAGGGAGCGTCGTAATATTCAAATTGCTTACAAGAAACGGTAACCAGCCGCCTTCTCTTCTGATTTATGTGAAATTCACGAGGCAGGCGGTCGATATTCGGAGCATCAAGTTGCTTTTAATTTATTTCGATTTGGAGGAGTTATATAAAGCAAGTATTTCGTACAATTATATTTCATACAAATATTTTTATTGTGGGTGATCATTTTTAAGCTTTCAAATTTTTGCATTTTAATATTCTTGTTTTCCTCGTTTTCGAATACGGCGTAGCAAATTTTCCAATTTCTTCGCGAGAAATTTTTGGAAATTTTCACTTTTTCAATTTTACAATTTCTACGTTTCTTCTTTTTTCCAGATTTTTACCTGATCAATTTATGATTTCGCAATTCTTCAATTTCTCAGTAGTTCAATGTTCGGTGACCAAATCTTGAACTCGGTTAGTTATTCAATTGTTCGACTTTTCAATTGTTCAATTGTTTAATTGTTCAATTATTCAATTCTTCAATTCTACAATTCTTCAATTCTTCAGTTCTTCAATTATTCAATTCCTCAATTTTTCAATTCTACAATTCTTCAATTCTACAATTGTACAATTCTTCAATTCCTCAGTTACTCAATTGTTTCCCAATTTTAAAAAATAGTTAAGGTACACAGATAAAATTTGCGACAACATGGCAAAATAAAAATGAAAAAAATATGATACGCCGTTGAGCGATGTACAATGTAGTTTTCGCCGTGTAGGGTTGTTACATTTTAAACGAAAAGAATCGCACAATCAAAACTAAATAATATTTTATCGATCTCTATGTATATTTAGATTCAGTATTATAACGTTGAAGAAATACACGGTAGAACTTTTACAGAATAAACGCGTCCCGTGTTAAAAAATGTTATTTTATAAAACATGTAAAATATCTGTAGCCTCCGCTATAGGAAGATTAATACGTAGAAGTGAAAAACATGAAACGTAAAAACGAAACAGTTTATTTCGTGCGCATCTCACAATTATACGTTTCTTTTATTTATGCCAGCACATCCCGTGTACCATCATTTAAAACACGTTTGACACGGAGTACGGTATTCACGAGAAATTATAAATTGTTATTAAGTTATATAAATTCTCGCGATAATTTGTATGCGAAAGTATATCTGTTTTATATTACGCAGGATTGGATCGCTCAGGGGACGTATGATACATGTATCAAACACCTTTTCAATGTACGTCTCGAAGCACTCATAAAATTTTCAAACAATAATTCCAGTAACACTTCACCATAAAGCGAAAGCACCGAACATCGAACCGTGTACGTAATATCGAACATACTATCGCGTAGAATAATTGGTATTTCATAAAAATCAATTCGCGATGTCAAAAACTTTACGTAAGGGTGATAAAAACTTGCATCTCGCGGCAAGAGAACGTTCTTCCTCCAATAAAGAATTTCACCTCAACAAATTTGTTTGGAACAATCATAAATTACCAGCGCGTTACCGAGGAAATTCTGTAGCACACGATTCTGTTCCGTCTATTAGGCGGGAAATTTAAAACTGTATCGAGCATCTCCAGCCTTCACCGCATAAATCATCGTTCGACAAGATCCGTTAAATTCCGATAGTGCTGAAATTGCAGACGTTTAGAGACGATAGACGATCCAGACAGTGAAACGATACGATGCATTCGTTTTTTTTCCCTCCGATGTCGTTTTACTTTGGTCGGAATACCTTCTGTTTTCACAGGCGGCTCATTTATGCGGCTTTCTGGCTCACCCCCCTTCTTTTCCTGTCCGCTCCATCCCTTCTACTTTCTTCCTTTTTGCAGACGAGCACCATCTTTCACGTCTTATTTTTTTTCATCCACTGTTACCCTTTTCTCGTACTTCTTCGTCGGTTTTCTTCAGATAGCAAAGGACCACTCTCGACGTAAGTAATATCTAAATTGCTTCCACCGTTTCAATTTCTCCTTTCTCTTTCCTTCCTCTGGTCCCTTTCTTTTCGTCGACACGACAGATCGAGATAAATTAGTGGAAAATGTTGACGAATCAAGCGAGTCTGGCACAAAAGCTTAATAATTTATATAGGTACACTTTCCTCCTTTTTTGTAGCCTTTATAAATACTGAGCCCGTCTATTATCCCTTCAGTTAATCTCGTTGCGATATTTCTCAGCTATTCTGTAAAATTATTATTTTTTAACTTTTTTCAAGTTTATTCACACGTAACAGATTATCGACGCTATTGAACGCCATCGTTATATCGCCCAAATCTCCCTAAAATTTAATCCGAATAATCCAAAAACGCTAATGCACACTGGACCAAAGCAACACATTGATATATTTTTCACCCAATCAACGTTCTAGTTTCAGCAACATATTTCTATAAACTAAAAGCGATATAGGTTGATTTATTTAATTTTGACAAGATATTAATAACCGCCCTATTTGTTCATCGCTAACTACGACACTGCTTTGGGAAGTACATTAATTCTTTCAACGGAGTTTGTTTCACGGCACTTCGAGCAAGAAACGAGATGACCTAAGAGGCGAAGGTAAGAATGATCGAAAGGTGAAAATTGCGAAACGTCGAGTGGATGATTGATTATTTTTCTTCGGTTATACGCCGTAGCAGCAGGTGAAACGGGAAAAAGTAGAAGGAAGAACGAGGAGGAAACGTTAAGGTATATTATTATTTGATCTGTTCGAGTGTGTCAAAGAAAATGCCTGGTGGATAAATATACGTCTAAAATAACAACGGCCATCTCCTCCCACGAGGTTAGGGAGGGCGAACTACTTATGGTATCTGTTGTCGAGAGAGTGAATTTAATTGCGATATCATTATGAAAATCGACGACGCGAAACGTTTGTCCCACTTTCGTTCGACGCGATAACCCTGTATAATACCTGTACTACATCTGACCGAATTCACGTAAGATAAAATGTGTATCTTTACATACATATATTTCTTTATGACCGATGCTATCTTTCTCGTGCTGTTGCACGAGATTTCACGAATGCTTTTACCCCCTCTAAAAATAAATACTTGACAATTTTATTGAGCTTTCCGTACGTTCCGTGTCGTTTTCAGTTATCGTATATCGCGAAGAAAAGGTTAATCTATTATACAATTTATTTATCGGACTTTTAAAATATATTTCATTTGACCGGAAATTTTTCTAATTAAAAATTGTCAAATGTAGTTTATCGTTACTTGTTACCACGCTCTACAGCGCCATGCATTCTATGTATTACCGCGCACTATATTGCCATACGTTCTATTTTCTCGCGTTATATTACCGCGCTGTATATAGCCATGCTTTGCGATTCCACATGATCTACTACCATGCAACTTATTTTTACGCGTTCTACTGTTACACTCTATATTGCCACGCTTTATATCGCTACACTCTTTATCGCAATACCGAAATTTATACGCTATATTCTCACAAATTTTATTACCACGAGTTCTACTCCTATGTATTCTATTACCGCGAAATATATCGCCATACTTTATATTACCACTCTCTCCTTATCGCCATGCTCGATATCGCCATTGCCATCGATCTAACTATGTTTCTACGAATTATGTTACCACGCGTTCTACTGGCACGCTCTATATCACTACGCCTTATATCGCTATGATCTATATTACCACGAGTTCTACTGAAGCACATTTTACTTTAACGAGTTCCAATGTTGCGAATTATATCGCCACGCTGTATGCCATAGCCTATATTGCCACTTGTTTCATCGCAGTTTTTGTACTTAGATCCGGAAATTTGAAACTGAACATTTACAACTTGAAAATTCAATAATTTGAATTTTTCGAAATTTGATAAATTGGAAACTTGAAAATATAGAAATTTGGTGAAAGTGATAAGTTGAATACGAGTGGAGACAACTTGTATGCTTGCGTTGATTTCTATCAGACCACCACTATATTGCTAGTAGTTATACTACCTCTAGTTATATTGCCACGAGTTGTGTCGCTACGTACTATGTCACCATTACCCGTCCACACACGTATCGCTACGTGTTATATTATCCAATATTGCCTTCCACACGTGTTACTTCGCCTCTTGTTATTTCGCCATGTATTCCACATACATATCATCTTGTACGTTCTATCATCACAGTAATTACAGCACAAAAATTCTTTCCAAATTGATCAACAAAATTGATTGAAATTGAATAACAATTTATATAAATAAAATTCTGACTAAATTTAATAAAAATCTGTTCCCCGTTTTAAGATCTCTCCCCACACAAATCTTCATTCGTCGTCATCACTAGTGAGTATCCAGATAAATAGTACAAACTCATTTTCCAGGAGGCTTGGTAGGAAAAACCAAACGTTGTCGTTCTTAATCATCGAAACAATCCCCCGGTACACATCTTGTCTATGATGTTTCTCCGTTTTACCCCCCTTATTTCTTTTTTCTGAAATGCGAAAGAAGAATAAGAAGAGGGACGATAGCTGCTGACTAAGAAGGAAAGGAAGAGAAAACGGGGATGACACGAGAGAGGGTGAGAAAGGTTCAGGTCGGTGGAGCAGAAGGAAATCCCCTTCCGGGAATTCCTTGTTTCCGACCTCGATCGATTTTTTCCCTCGCGAGCTGCAGCCTGCCGTAGCTACGTATCTTCTGCTCGAAATGAGATCGGATCTCAAGGTGGAATATGAATATGGGGGTTGTGCGAAAGCGAACGACGATGGATTTCGTGCTCGATGAAACCTCGAACAATTAGCGATTCAATCGGTTCCATTCATTGACCAAATGATGCTCTGATATCTGAACGATAAGGGCTCGTAATTACCTCCACCCTCTGCTACCCTAATTCATTTTTGGGATCATTTATTCCCTTGTCAAAGAGACCGGGGATTGGTACAGTTTTAAATTTCCCGCCTAATAGAATCGTACCGTGCACTATAGAATTCTCTCAGTAACCGGTGATAACGACATCGGAGGGAAAAAAACGAACACGTCGTATCGTTTTACTGTCTGAATGTTCTATCATTCCTGGACGTCTGCAATTTCAGCACTATCGGAATTTAGCGGATCTTGTCGAACGATGATTTATGCGGTGAAGGCTGGAGATGCTCGATACAGTTTTAAATTTCCCGCCTAATAGACGGAACAGACTCGTGTGCTACAGAATTTCCTCGGTAACGCGCTGGTAATTTATGATTGTTCCAAACAAATTTGTTGAGGTGAAATTTTTTTATTGGAGGAAGAACGTTCTCTTGCCGCGAGATGCAAGTTTTTATCACCCTTACGTAAAGTTTTTGACATCGCGAATTGATTTTTATGAAATACCAATTATTCTACGCGATAGTACGTTCGATATTACGTACACGGTTCGATGTTCGGTGCTTTCGCTTTAAGGTAAAGTGTTATTGGAATTATTGTTTGAAAATTTTATGAGAGCTTCGAGACGTACATTGAAAAGGTGTTTGATACATGTATCATACGTCCCCTGAGCAATCTAATCCTGCGTAATATAAAACAGATATACTTTCGCATACAAATTATCGCGAGAATTTATATAACTTAATAGCAATTTATTATTTCTCGTGAATACCAGATTCCGTGTCAAACGTGTTCTAAATGATGCTACACGGGATGTGCTGGCATAAATAAAAAGAGAAACGTATAATTGTGAGGTGCGCATGAAATAAACTGTTTCGTTTTTATGTTCCATGTTTTTCACTACTACGTATTAATTGTCCCACAGTGGAGGCTTGAGACATTTTACATGTTTTATAAAATCACAATTTTTAACGTGTTCCTCGTTTAAATGTAAAAATTCAACCTTGCTTTTGTTCTGGAATATAATACTGAATCTAAATGTACAAAGAGATGATTAAAATATTGTTTTGTTTCGTTTATACGGTCTTTTCTTTTCAGAATGTATCACCCACCCCGAACATCTCCTACATTGTATATCGCGCATTATGTATGACGTTTTTATATTTCGAGCTTCCTTTGTTTTTGTTCATTTCATCTCCTCCTTCTGTAATTGATTTCTAATATTTTTTCTTAGACATTTAGATAATTGTATATGTACTAACATTTTTTGAGACTTAAAAAATTTGAAAAGGTGTAAGTCTTGAAAGTGGAGAATTTAAAAGTTGAAAAAATAGGAGATTGTTGTTTACAAAATCTCTTTAATTAAAAATTGAAGAATTGGGAAGTCAGAAAGTGGGAAAATTACAAACCTTGTTACTTTGAAAAGAGAAATAATATTAATTTTAGAATTTCATATATTTATACAAATTATTTCAAACCATATTTGACAACTACTTTAGTTACTATAAATTTATTACAGAATTTAGATACAGAAGTGTCTAATTCACCAATAAAACTTCACAAATTCCCAATTATTCCCCAAACCTGAAAAAATAATTTCTGTAGACTTTTTAGTACACACATTGCACTCTATAACAAACTGTCACAAAATAAGCCACCGAATACCCGATAAACAAGCTAATAATAATTACCCACAAAGCGCTGTATATAAAAATAAATCAAAAATTGTCCACCTTTCTCACGCGTACCGTGTCAGGAGTGTTTCCAGAAATACCCACGAAAATGCCAAACAAGACACAGGTTAAACGAGGTTGTACTAACTACATGCTACTAGTTTACCGCGAAACAATTATGAAACAATTAAAAATGTTTGATCCCCTCGACAAAGAATATTTTTTAATTGCACAGCATTGAGTGCGTCATATCCCGTTTCACCTGTTGCCGTCGTTGCAATTCAACAGAGAAAAATTGCGAAAGGGGAGCACGAAGCGAGGCACGCTATCGTGGCGAGGGTAAGGCGGAAAAAGGAGAGAAAAAAAAAATACGGCAAAAAGGAAATTTAGTCACGTGCCTGTTATGTATGCGTACCAACGATTTCTAGTGTGTTCTGCCAATTTCTGAGCAAATGAGTAAGGGAAGTCGTGACGATTTTAAATACAAGATTCTCTTAAATGAAATCGGTACGTGACCGGATTCTTGCTCCCTCTTCCCTCGGAAAACGGATAATTTTATAGCAGCAACGTTCGAAGCAGGATCGAAAGCAGGGAACCGAAATCTGATTGGGAAATCTCCTCGTCTACAGAATTTGCTATTACAGAATATACAGGGTGTTCTCGTAATCGCGATACGATCGCAGGATTTCGATCGGAAAAATACGTTGAGTCACTAAGTAATGGTAACGAGACGCAAATACATATGTCATATAATTAAATGCAACAGAGGACAGTTTGATATGGAACACATTCGAAGATTTAATATATAAGAAAATTATGGGAACGTTATTATTAGCAGTGGTTGTTTTTATTTTTTAATATTTGTGTTTTATGACGAATTTGAAAATGTGATGTATAAGTTTGAGGATTTGGAAATTGTGTGTTAGAATTTTGGAATTTTGGAATTTTGGAATTTTGAAATTTTGGAATTTGGAATTTGGAATTTTGGAATTTTGGAATTTTAGAATTTTGGAATTTTGAAATTTTGGAATTTGGAATTTTGAAATTTGGAATTTCGGAATTTTGAAATTTTGGAATTTTGGAATTTTGGAATTTTGGGATTTTGGAATTTTGAAATTTTGGAATTTTGGAATTTTGGAAAATTTGAAGTTTTGAAATTTTGGAATTTTAGGATTTTGGGATTTTGGAATTTTGAAATTTTGGAATTTGGAATTTTGGAATTTCGGAATTTCGGAATTTTGAAATTTTGAAATTTGGAATTTCGGAATTTTGGAATTTTGGAATTTTGGAATTTTTGGATTTGGAATTTTGGAATCTAGGGATCTAGGAACCTAGGAACCTAGGAATCTAGGAATATAGAAATCTAGAAATTTGGAAATTTAATTCCCGCTTTTTGAAAATTCATAAAGAACGTTTTTGACAATTTTCTCATTTATAAAATTTGTTACTTATCTACAATAAAATAATGTTAAAATATAATAATACCATAATATATTATTCTATGAATCACATATGCACCAGAATACGACAAATGGTTAATAAACGCAATTATTACTATTGTCGTTAATATGAATAATGAATACTTCATAACATTGTTCATATGTTAATGCACATCGCAATGCACGTAGTGTAAAGTATGATAAATCGATTCATCAATATTACACATATCAGTAACAGTATTACGAAGGACACTGACTAATGCTAATAATAATAATTTTAGTAATATTAATAATTACATTTATTATAGCATTACATTCGTCGCGTAATGAATTAATCAAACTGTTGGAATTATCATCTCTCGTTCTGCAAGCAAATTAGAAATATTTTGAAAAATGTTGGAATTTAGTTGTCTATGATACGAAGCTGTATATGAGAAAACTTTATTCTACATTTTCGACTTGTTTCTGCATATAGAGTATGTTTCTTGTTTACTCCATCAATACACATGTACGCGGGACACCTTGTCGAATGAAACTTGTTATATACGACTTTACTTCCTTTTTAAAAAAACTGAATTTCAAGTTCTTTTCTGGATATTTGTAAAAAGCATTTATTTATGGTAAGCTATTTATCCTTAATTGTTAATTAAATAATTAGTACGTAATTTAAGTAAATACTGCTATAAGGTATTAAAATTTTCGAAATTCCACTATTCTGAAATTTAACATTCGAAAATTTTACGAGGTCAACATTTCAAAATTCTAGTATTCCAATATTTCCACATTCAAGCATTCCAACATTTCAACATTCCATATTTCCAGCACTCTATAATTCCAACATTCCATACTTCCCCCATTCTATAATTCTAACATTCCAACATTTCAACATTCCAGTTTTCTGACATTCCAACATTCCAACATTCCGACATTCCAACATTCCGAAATTTTAACATTCCATCATTCCAAAATGCAGACATTCTAACACGTCAGCATCCCAGAATTCCATCATTCCAACATTTCAACTCTAACATTCCAAAAATTCCAATATCTCAAAATCCCCTTAACTCAAAATTCAATATTTTGTATTCCACAATTCTATGTCATAAAACGTTCACAATTTCAGTATTTAAATATCTGATATTGCAGATTTCAAATTTCCAAAATTTTCAACTCTCAGAATCCCAATATTTCAAAAACTAATATTTCACATTGTTAAATTCTACAATTTTTACCCTCTAGAATCCTAATCCTGGAGAACCCAACATTTCAGATACCATAATATCAAGATCCCAAAATTCTCTCCTAAAGTACCACTGCTCCAAAATTCCACGTTCAACCCTCCTATTCATTCCCCATGAAAATATCTCCGTTAACATCCCCAGTCCACGGCCTACATCCCCAATTTCGTATAATGTAGAACAAGTTAAACATTCATGTAAAAGTCCAACAAAATAACGGTATCGTTAATTTTTCATGGAAAAATAGCAGACAGCGCAGATGCGATAACCGCGTCGTTAATTTCGCCCAACGATCCGAATAAATATCTGGGAAATATATTTCATCGAACGCAAAAGTGGCGGGCCAGCGTAAAAATTCAGCGGATTTTCATTAAACCTCATTATATCCACATAATTAGCGGTTGTGCCCCGTTATAACTCACTAGCGCGGTTATTACGTCTGCCATTGTTATTAGCATTACGGCACCGTGTATTGCTATTAAGTATCGGTGAATAGAACGAAGAGGATAAAAGCGGAGGACAATGGAGAACGCGGGAACAAGTGTGCGCAAATGCGCCTCTTTATGGCGTATAAATATTCTGATAGAGAAAGCAGAAATGGGTGTCGTGGAAAATTTCAACGGGATTCGAGATTATCTTGCCAATTTCGGGGGATATCAGCGAGGGGACGATCGTTCCACGGTCCCGATTGTGAAACTCGAATAAATAGCGCCTGTATAGATTCACCCTTCGGGGTGAAATGACAACGGCAGGAAGGGAACAGACTCGCACAAAGGATTTTGTTAGCGCGCACCTGTAGATTCCTCTTTAGACCGTGTTTGCCGACTTTCTCGTGCGTATAGAACCTATTCGACAAACTTTCTTGTTTTCACCTTTCATATCGGAGCTCGGCGGAATCTCGGCAAAAATATTTGAATATATCATTCCAAGTGGAACGTGCCGAATAGCTCAAACGTTGTCTGATCTGAATCAGCAAGCTACGCATTTGCGCTAGAAGGCACTTTTAACGACTCTCTTGATTTAACCCTTTGTAAGCTAATTGGTATGAGGTTTCTTTATTTCTCACGACGAAATTCGATACAAATATGTCTTCAACGTTTTTCTCAACGTCCTAAGGATACCCCTCTACTAGAGGCGTTTAGGGCACTTAGGCTCGAAGAAACTTCCCCTAGGCAGGGGATGTGCGCAAGGCTTGCCCTGACTGTTCGTCAGTTTCTACTATTCTAACACCAACTGCCAAATTGTGTATTTACGCGAAATAGGTACTCTTCCGAATTTTTTCTAAACTTTCTTGGTAACTTTCTAACAATGATCAATTGTGGGAGGTTACGTTCGACTAGTTTAACCTCACTTCCTTTGCAAATAGCTTTCTTCTGAATGACAATGATAATCGGGGAGGTTAGGTTTATTTCACTTTGTTCATCGATTATCTAATTTTTATAAATTTCTTGTATTTCAAGGTCACGTGACGGTCATAGCATTATAGATCATTGGGTTCATTTTTGTTAAGAATATACAGTAGAATATACCAAATTATCGACGTGAATCATTATTCGATTTATAAAGTAATCGATTGACAAAAGACTACTCAGTCATTGGTTTCTATAAAACGTGAACACCGTCCTGAATATCTGTTCTGTTCAATTTATTGTGTCGTTGCCATCGTGTTATAAACATCAGTTTCTTGTAATATTATTTTAATAAATCGTAGAATATTATTTGGTATTCTCAACAATTTTGACCTTAGTTACCATAGAAAATTATATTGTCCTATCTAACCTTTAATGATCTCGGAAAAAATTATCCTGAGAAAAATTTCTTAATCCCGTACTTGACCACCATACCCTCTGACATTTTCTTCTATCGTAAAATATTCAAGATGGCGAGACACCCTTGCCAAGGTTAGGTTATATCCTTTCGTGTCAGAATTTGAAGCAATTGAACGCGATCATTCGTCAGATTTATTTTGCATGTTAATGTTTGCCCAAGTTTTGTTCACGTGGAGGAGGTAACAAGAGAATTTTATTGGCCCCGAGCCAGCCTTATTTGTAAGCATTGAACCGCAATATCTGCCGTATTCGATGACACGACGAGGGACGGAAGGAAGTGTTGAGGGTATTCGCGGTGCAAACTTTCCTAATTTCTTGAAACCCTGAAACTTCGTTCGGTTACACGATACTCTTAATTCACTTCCGCGAGTTTAAACATTCCGTCGCATTTAACCGCAGTACGACGTAGGAATTCAATAAACAACTTCCGCGGCTGCACTGCTTTGATTTCGCATTTCCTTTCAATCGCATGGATTAATTAAGGCTTGAACACAGAAAATTAATTAAGGGCTGACGTTTAGCCAGTCCGTAAGATGTCTGCACTACTTCGCGATTAAAACTTTCCAACTTCGCGAACATCCCAGAACATTATACCTACGTGTTTTTTCAGGTTTAACTAAGTACATAATGGGATGGAAGATGGTTCTTTCATAAACATACTTTTAGTACGAAATTTCTTTTAGAATTTAAGTGGATGTTATCGGTATATGGAATGGAGGTAATGTTTTAGGGTGGAAATAAAGACGTTTATGAATTGCTTTTGATTTTGGATTGATTAGGGAGAGATTGGGAAGAAACTGGGGTGAGACTAGGGAGAGAGTAGGGAGAGACGGGGGAGAACTTAGGATAGATCAATAAACTTGGGAAAAATTTCTAAATTTCAAAAAGTAGATTGTAGATTTCTAATTTCTGTATTACCAAATTTTCAAATTTTTATATTTCTAAATTCCTAAATTCTCAAATTTCTAACTTTCAATTTTTCCAAATTCTCAAGTCCCAGTTTCCCAAATCACACCTGCAAATGTCCAAGTCCCGAAATCCCCAAACTTCCAAATCTAAAAATTTCCACATTTCAAAGTACTATTATCCAGCAATAGAACAATATCTACTACCCCTATACTGTACCTATGTCCATACTATACTTATATACAAAAAGTGTTAACTAATTTTTAATACAAAATCAACATATTCATAAATTCAGCGAAAAATAACTAACCTAAGAACCCCAATTGTTGGTTCAAATATAGCAGCCATTAGAAGGTGTTAACTGCTTGCATATTTCAGTCCGTGGTGCGTGTAATCGTTATTTTTAGGATCATGAATATTAATCAAATTTTCTGGAATCGATAGAGAAACGTAATTTCCATTGCCTCGAAGAAATAAAAGGGGATGAAGCCTTTCCGGACTATTCCACGGGGGTAAAAAACGTGTCACGACCGAACCGGAACGGAAACATTTCTGACAACTTCATTTGTGTGAAAGAGTAAAAAAATGCGAGGAGGTTCGAGGGGCAGGGGGTGGGGGTAGCTTTTGGCGAACACGCTATTTAGTACGGTTAAAGTTATTTACGGGTTAGCCCTGTATTTACCAACCAGCCAGCAATTGCAGAAACTCTTATTTTCCGCGCACATACGAAACGTTCCACTTGACTACAGCACAGCTCGCGTTACATTCAACCGCAACCCAATCGCTTTCAGAGAAAATCGTAGAATGATTTTTTCCTTTTTCCTTTCTTCCTTTTTTTTTTTCAAATTCAATGCACTTTCTTAACTGTGGATTGCTTCTATCCACCGAAATAGATTGCAATGTGGCCTGGAAACGCGTTAATCTTATAATTGAGCCGTTTATTTTGGAAGTGGGACAGATTCACTTTTTCTTATTGCCTGATATTTAACGGTTTGTATTTTGATCAATTCTGCAATATTGCCGAGCACTAATGCACAAAATTTTGTCTTCTTTTCTATAATTTTGTATATTGTTAAATAATGTATGTTTATCGTCCATTAGAGTTTTGTCTTCTTTTCTATAATTTTGTGTATTGTTAAATAATGTATGTTTATCGTCCATTAAAGTTCAAAGTGTTGACTGAAAAAATATTTCTATTATATAGAGTTTTATTATACAGTTTTTGTAAAGTATCTTTTGTCTTCTTTTGTCTTCATCTGTCCTCTTTTGTACTGGGTGGATAGAAGAGGCAGAAATCAGACTGTACTTGATATTTAAATTGTGCGCTCGAAAAAGGTCACGTGATGTTCAGGCCCTGGCCGTCACGTGACCCCTCTCGCGCGCTCAATTCAAATATCACGTACAGTCTGCCTCCGGGCCCCTTTAATCTTGGCCACTATAATTTTGTGTACGATTAAATAATGTATGTTTATCATCCATTAATGTTCAAAGTGTTGGTTAAACAAATAGTTTTATCATAATGCACTTGCCTCACTTTCAAGTTTAATGAATTAATCGTTAATTTCAGTAGTACAGCTATTTTAATCTTCTTCAATCTTTTTAATCCGAATTCAAATCCTAACTACAAGAGTTTTCTTTTATCAATAAAATACTAATTCTCATTTATAAACATAATAAAAATGATAAAATTCCTTGGAAGCGAGGATTTGATTAGAGTGGTTATTATCCAGAAAAGTATTTTTTCTTAATATTATAAGAAATATAATAATAATAGCTTCGCTTTCAGATCAGTTTTCGTCGAAATCTGAGTCTATTTTCTTTAATTAATCTGTAATTAATTTTGAGATAGTAAAATTGATAAGGGCTGTGTATCGATGCTAAAACGAGAACCGCTTCGAGTTAGTTGAGTATTTATAAGTAACTGAACTAGATTCTATTTGCAGTAATAGAAATTGTTAGTGGCACCTAAATAGACCTACATCCCCAATATTAAGGTTACCATCAATTTTATACAATTTGTAGTTTGTCACACTATTTCCAATATCACTGAAAACCGAGGGTAAATTTTATCTTAATATATTGCACTAAAAATAATTTCATTCTGAGGTGGTCTGGCACCAGTTTCAAATTAAAAGTCTTTTCAATATCGTTAATCAACCAAACTCTCATCTCCAATTATGGCATATAAATTACTCTCACTGTAGATTGCTTACAGATAAAAATATAGTTTTTATCTATTGTTAGTAATATCGTTTTTTAAAAGAACTTATTCCACTTTCAAATGAAAGATTTAACAGCTAAAATTCTTTTTTGTTGAATGATTATAAATACAAAAACCTGTGTTTTATGAAAATTATTATTAATTTCTTTCTCCAAAAGTGGAAAAATTAAAAAAAGGTTAATATTATATTATAATATTTGATATCATGTATATGAGTACCATATATAACTTATCAGACAATTTTTGACTGGAAACAACTTCAATTAATAATTCAATGTTTTATTTAATAACTTTGTCAATTTTATTTATTCGTTTTGATGTAAAGAAAATTTGTAAAATATTTAAGAACGTGAGGTAAAGTGCTTTTCTGGTTGATAAATTATTCGCAAATAAACAAACTCAAAGTGAATATTTATTGGCAGAAAATTTGTTTATCAGCGAAGAAGTTTGAACCTCTCAAAAATTTCGTCCAATTTCAGGAAAAAACAACTTTGTCAATTTTACTTATTTATTTTAACGTCGATGAAATTTATAAAATATTTAAAAATGCGAAATAATATAGTGCCGATTAATAAATGTTTTGCAAATAAACTGCAAATGAACATTTATTAGTAAAAAATTAGAGTCTATCGGTAAAAAAGTTTTGAACCTCCCAAAAATTGCGTGGAATTTCCGTGAAATTGAATTAAATTCAATTGGAACAAATTACGCGTTTCGTAATTATTAAATTATTCGAAATTTTGATGGGGGCCAGTAATTATTAAATGGTCAAAGGTCTCTGATGAGTTGGAGCAAATTTGCTGAATCTCAATTTGCTGTTTCATTACAATATGTACATAACCATAGATGCATGGTAGGATAAATTTCCTATAAAGCTGAACTTCAAACTTTGCATAGTGATGAAACGTTTGCGTTCTAGTTAGACTTTCCAGATTCCTTCGTAATTTGCATTTTTTACCTGTGTCCCTTTTTCTCGTTTGCTTTTTTTCTTATCTCTTTGATATTTGCGGAGGAAACATACATATGTATATCGCCACTTTAATTGAAGACAAACAGTGAATAAAATTAGAAACAAATATTAAATCAGTATACGGTTATATTACGTAACTGTGGAACATCGGTTATATTTCGAATGATATTTCGAAGTTGCGCAGCAATTTTACACAACTGTTACGAAGAAATAAGTTGCTTGAAATTATTGAAGTTGTGGAATTTATTTGTGAGCTTATACTACGTGGAAATATTAACAATTTTTATCTTTTATTCTGAAAATGGAACATTTTCGTATACTATTTATACTTACTTTATTTTAACTTATATTTTATAAATGTAAGTATAATTACTATACTTACTACTTGTATATGCTATTGTTCTTATATAGTTCTATGTTACTATTTATATCACTTACATTACTTATTATATTACCTGTTATTTACTATGTTACATGTATTACTTTCTATATTCACAATAGTCCTTATAACTATATTTGCTATAAACCTAGTAAAAAAATCGTAAATCTCCAGTGGATTCAGTATAAACTAGCCACGTCATTCACATCATTCGTACATTCTACGTGTCCGATAAGTTGACACATGAGCCGATAGGACTCCGACTGTCAACCTATCAGATACAACCAACTACAAAACTTATACAAAAAAGTAACTCAAAACGTCCGACCTATTTGAATGCTTATCCGCATTAAATAATGCACGAATGAATTTTTCGTTAGCATTCCGCAGGAAAATTGACCATTTCGAACGATTCTTCACAAAGGGGAAACCGAATGGTGCATACTGATAGCGAAAGAGCAATAAGTAGAAGATTCAATAATATCCTGTTGAAATCGATTCGAAAGGGAGTTAAACGTACTACACACCGGAATAAAATTTCACAGGGAACGTCGACGTACAAGTCGTAGAAGCAGAACAAATGTAATACGCTCCGCGGGTAGTATCACAGATCAACGACCGTAACATCTTTTAATACTCGCGAGGAACGGCTGTATTTTTTTTCCCTTTTTCTTTATACTCGGCCAGAATTTAATATCCACGAATTCGCGTGTCTCTGGCTCCTCATTTTCCCTCCTTTTTTTCCACCTCGTCGTCGAACGAGCACTCGAGGTACTCGTAAAACGGATAAAAATCGTGGCACGATACAACACCGGTAAAGCGTTTTCTTCTCTTTTTTTTTTACCCTGCCTCCCTTCCGATCACGAGAGCCATTAAGCTTTTCCACTAGACTCTGTCAAGTGTCTGCTAATATAGGCACCACTAAATCATTCACGCTCCCCGCGTTCGCAAAACAAAAATATGTATACATCGAGCAACGCACGTTGTCGCCGCCGCGAAAATAAAAGCGTATGCGTGTACACGCCGGGACACGGCGCATTTGTTTCGTAATGCTGATTTATACGGGAACACAAGTGCGAGGAAATCATACACCGGTTGGTCAACGTACGCCCGACACCGTGAAACTATTAATTAACACTGCAACAACCGAAATCTGTCTAAATGACGGATTACAGACCACCCGTTGAGTGCTACGGAAATTATTAATACTTTGACGGATGAGAACGCCGCGGAATGCGGACGGTTCGTGAATTTTATTTATATTCGTTCGTGCTTCCTGCACGTAGCGTGATGAAGGATAACTTCTATGGACACGCGTGACGTTGACGTTTTTTAGTAATTTCTCGAATTTCGAAGCTTGGAATTAGCAAATTCTTAGATTTCTCAATGTACAAATTGTCAAAAAGGGAAATCTAAGGATTTCCTAATTTCTACATCGAATTTCTGGATACAGAAATTTTCATCTTTACAAATATCCCTAGATTTTCAAATTGGAAGGTTTTGCTATATTCGAAAATTCGAAGGTTTCTAAATTCCTGGGTCTCCAATTTTCAACGTCCTCACATTCCAGGCTCCTCAAATCACTGAATCGACAAATTTCCCGAATTTCAAAATTTCCAGTTTCTCAAATTTCAGAATTCTCAAATTCCTAGATTTCTGAACATCCAAATTCCAATATTTCACGATTTCTAAATTACACGATGCAGGATACCTTCACATATAGACACGTGAGGAGTTGAAATTTTTTAGTTTGCAATTTACTAAATTCTTAGTGAAATCTAGGGATTTCCTAATGTCTACAACCTCGAATTTCTGGATACAGAAATATTCATCTTTACAAATATCCCTAGATTTTCAAATTGGAAGATTTTGCTGCATTTAAAAATTCGAAGGTTCATAAATTTCTGGGTCTCCAATTTTCTACGTCCTCAAATTCCTCAGCTCTCAAATCACTAAATAAATACTATACTTCATACAACGGTAAACTAAACGCAAGTTAATCAGTTGTAGAGAACGCTCTGTATTAATATAGATCAATCAGTAATTATGACGTTTGCTAGTAGTTATTTTCGTGAAACTAGTCGGCAGTCTCGTATATCATTCTGCATTAACCCCTTGCAATTTATTTGTCAGATGCGTCAGCACACATATTCATAGCTATAATATTGAAACAAAGATGATTTAAACGTATTTTATATTCAGCGCTTCTACACAAATTATAATTAGACCTAAATTACAAGTTGGAGAGTATTCAAAATTCGGGTACGGTTTCTCACATGTGAGTGCGTCACGAGTCGGACTTGTCTTAACATGGCAAAGGGTTAATTTGATATTTTACGATCAAATCGAATATAGCTGAAAAACGTGCTTTTTCCGCGAGTTCCCGTAAACCGCGAAAACTTCAACGCTATAATTGTGGTTGCGATGCATCATAAAATAAAAAGTTGTTCTTTGTTCCCGTAGGGAAAAGCTCCAGTTAATCTTCGAGCACGAAGTTTCGTTATCTGCGTCTGTTTCAAACAGTCTGTATTTTTGAAACTAATATATCTACAGTATCGTCGTGTATATTGCGCTCTATTAATCAACAAAAGAGGATGGGAAGAAAAACGACGAATAAAAGCAAGTGTAACAGATTTGATATAAATTGTACGTATAAACACGTGCGCGTTCCTCCACGTTATACGATGGACGTATAAAATATTTCACGACTGTCAAATAAAAAGCAAAAGCGTATACCACGGAAAGACGAGTCGTAAAATTCACCTGTATATATATAAAAAAATGAAGAATATGCACGTACTGGAAAGACGACAATAAAATACTCGAATATTTTCACGGGTAGGTATAGCCGTGCATAGAGAAAATCGACGCAAGATTTATTGCAAGAATGCAACTGCGATCGCAAAAGCAATAGCAAACTTGGATAATATTTTTATCCATTGTGTATTTTAATTCATTCTTTTATGCGCCAACGCCGTCGGAGACTATAAAGAAAGTGTAGTTCGATAGTTTGAAGAATTTAAACTGGGATTTGAACATTTTTAAGTTTGTAGAGGTAGCAATATAAATATTCCACGCGGCTTCTGAATTTATACACTATTCGATTTTCGAATGTAGAAATGTAGGTAACTGCTGTTGATGAATTTAGAGACTGGTCATTTGGTAATCTGGAAATTTTGAGAATAATAGACAGATTTCGAGATTCTGAAATTTAGAAATTTGGAATCTCTGAAAATTGATGAAATTTGGAGAATTAATGGTAGTTTGAGAGTTTGGAAAATTTTTGAATTTAGATAATTTTGTGAATTTGGAGAATTTAGAGAATTTGGGGAATTTGGGGAATTTAGGGAATTTGGGGAATTTAGGGAATTTGGGAAACTTGGGGAATTTTGAGGATTTGGGGAATTTAGGGAATTTAGGGAATTTGGGGAATTTGGAGGATTTGGAGAATTTGGGGAATTTAGGGAATTTGGGGATTTTGGAGAATTTGAAGAGTTTGGTGAATTTGGGGAATTTAGGGAATTTGGGGAATTTGGAGGATTTGAAGAATTTGGGGAATTTAGGGAATTTTGAGAATTTGGGGAATTTGGAGGATTTGGAGAATTTGAGAAATTTGGGGAATTTGGGGAATTTGGGGAATTTAGGGAATTTCAAACAATTAGTAATTTACGAATTCAGGAATTTAGAAATTTAAAAATATAGAAATTTACAAATTTACAAATTCAGTAATTTAATAATTTAGTAATTTAGTAATTTAGAAATATTGAAAGTTTGATATATAGTAATTAAAATTTTTCAAATTTACAAGTTCAGTAATTAATAATTCCATTGATAATTGGTATTTCTAGTGGTTTATTTCCAAATTGAAAAATTTAAGTATTTTAAAATTTGCGTATTTGCGATAAGTTAAAACTACTTCGTTTAGAAATATATAAATGCAGGAATATTCAAATTTGAAATTCCAGAAACTTCAAATTTCCAAATTTAAAGAAAGCTTCAAATATTCAAACCTCCGAAAACATAAATTTAAAAATATAACGATTCAACACCTCACAGACATAAAGATTTATAAATCCTTGTAAAATTTGCAAATACATATAACTCTTCAAATCGAGTACTAACCCTGCAATTTTTAATAAAAAAATCGAGGACGATAAGTTGAATAATTCACAGCACGTACATAAATATCGAATAGCTTCGCAAAGAGGTTACGGTGAAATTTAAAAAGCATGCGACTATCTTTTATCGGTCCGCTTTTTAACTGCTCTGATTTTCATTCCGCGTTCATTCTCGTTACACGTAATTACGTTGGGAAGAAAGTGCTAAGAGGTAATCAATTAAAAATTCTTCGAGTGAAAGAGTAATCGCAAAGTTTGGTCGATTGCGGAAGCGAAAAAGCATCGCAAAAGTGTTTTTTCAGGGGGTCGTAAAGGGCGAAACGACGGGTGAAGTTAAAGATATGGAGGAGTGGATGCCAACACCTTAATCTTTCCTACGGGAAAGTTTCTTTCGTCGCAAATCTTTCCTTATACTTCGTCTTCCCGCCTCTTGCCACCTCCGCAGGGGATACAGAAACGAGAGTGTAAATCAGCTGAGATTCGACTTTAAGCGTCGTACTGGCAACATCCGGTCAATTTTGACCCGACGTTATGCCCCTTAACGCTCATCCGATCGATTTGATCCAAATTTGGGACGCAAGGTTAAACTACCCCTTGGGAAAATGATGGTGCAGAGGAAAGTTCTATTATTTATTTTTATACGAATGAAGTATCCAGCTTAGAAATTTACTAGTTATGAATATTCAGGTTTTTAACTTGGAATTTTGTACATTTTAGGAGTTGGTGAGGATAAGTAAAGATATTCAGAATTTAGCGGAACGATGTGATTTTATTTAAAGACTGAGGTGCTTCTTGCAGATGTCTGTTCTCAACTGAACTGCTCGCACCCTTCGCGCGTTTTTCTAACGCATACGACATCCCTTGGTGGGGGTGTCTCCAAACGAAAAATTTGGCAATGCAGCGGGATTTCCCAATGACCACTTACCTCTCCCCTGCACGGTCAGAGACCGCCAGGCCCGGAACCGTGGTCCCTTTGGAAATCCCCGGTTTACGATGTCGTACGTAGCTATTGAGACCGTTGACGAAAAACTACAAAACATACCTAACGAAAATCTAACGGTATCCTCAAAAATAGCTTTCTCGACCGTATACCTCGCAAACCGTGCTGACCTTTGACGCTTACTAATGATCGCTTAAAATCATTCGGCCAGCCGCTACATACATCTTTTCAGATTTTTTAGCTTATAATTTAAAATATTTCAGATTTAGTCTACGAATTTTTTGATTTCTTAAATCACGATCTCAAATCACGTACACGAGAAACATAAAAAATCATTTGCTAATTTTACTAAAATATTTAGTAAATGCATTTAAAACAAAAAATGGCATTTATAAAAAAGGAAGTAGTTCTCAAAAAATGGCGAAAATAGAGAGAATCGATTGAATGAGTTCAGGGTTAGATAGAGCAATCTGGTGGTTTGGTAGCGGATCTTAAGTGGAAAGTTGTTCAGAGAGTTAGTTTCCGATTTCCCAGATTAGAACGTCGTGATTGAGTGGATTAAAAGAGCTTCATAGTAAACTACTGGGAAGAATTAATTTGACAATTACAGTTTTTATTGCGTAGATGACAGGAGGTCGAAAAATCTTCTGTTAAAACGTCATTATACCAATAAATCGATTTAAATATCATCTCAGTTTTAAAATTGTGAAATTCCTGCATCTATCATAGATAATTATATGTTCATTATATTTCTTTCTCTATAAAATGATTGCTTATAGTAAATGAAACTACTTTTCATCATTCATGTAACACTTCAACGTGTGGTTACATGATGTTTATACAAACAATGTAATTAAACCAAATTTTATTAATTGCATATTTATGAAATATGCTTTAAATAATAATCGATGGTGTAAAAAGAAATCTGCAATTTAATCGTGAAAGAATTTCGCCATTTATATCGTGTGATACACGATAAATATTCATTTTTGTTTAAGTACATTCAATTGGGGTATGTTAAATCATATTTGAGCTTTCCAGTAAACTCCAAAATAAAGTAGTAAAAATAACAGTAAAGAAATAATAAAAAAATAAAAATTTTAATGATGCGTTTGAAAGGATGTTGAATTTGTTTGTGTACATAGATTCAAAAATGAATCATTACAGAGATATTGTCATCTAACATCTTCGGCCTCGTGTGTCTTAAAACGCAGTCCACAAAGACGTGGATGTTCAAGATCATAAACTGGTTCGAGCATAAAAATACGTGAAATTGGAGGATCTATGGGTGACATAACTTGTTATATTTTCATACAAGAAACTATTTAGGAGTAATTCTGGTGACACACTTATTGTTAGGTGTACCACTATTCCGTAGAAGACCATGTCACACAAGTGGCAGATTACTTTTGGTCTCACAAGGTCGTACTCTTGAAATTGCTACTAAAAAAACTTCACTCGCTAAAATAGCTTCCATGTTATATAAGTGGTCCCGGAATTATTAACAAGGTCTAAAATAAAATTCCGTAATTTTTCCCCAATTTAAGACCGTATAATCGTGCATAATGAATCTCCAGGACATATTTTAACAGGTCTGAGAGAAATTCTCGAGCAAAATTTAAACGTAGAGAATTTATTAATTTATTAATCTCCTTTCAGTTTTCCAATAAAATGTACTGTGAATATTAATGAAATGTGAAATGGGTAGGGATAATAAATAACATTCTTGTAGATAGTGATCACTCGAAACGTCTATAATGTTCAATTTTATATTATCAATAATAGTAATATAATTTTTGCTGATTTTCTTTAGTAAATTATACGGTAACAAGAGATGTTTATTATTGGGAGACTCTAGCTTATGAAAATACTGTTTTTATGCTAAATAAAATTGCTATAAGTCTACTTATAGTCAATATATTTATCGAAAAATAATTTATCAAATAAAAATGCGTAATGCGCATGCGTACGTGATATACAATGCGCACGTACAGCGCATGCGCATTAACAGTATATTTCCATAATTTATTCAAGCAAATTATTTTCACGTTTTCCGACACATATCTAAATCTTAACTGTATTTAAAATTCAGAAATTTATTATTCTTATTAAGAATAATAAGAACTGAAATTAAAGTTATATTTTAGTACTTCAAACAGTATAAATAAATCGTGAATTTAATAAATAGATGATGAAAGTTTATTCTCAAAGACAAAATTTAGGCAATTTAAGCTTTTCGGCGTAGCGAGGCGAATATAGGTAATCAAAGTGCCTACGATGAATATTTCGTTCGACGCGAAAATTGCATGTCGATAATTAATAACTTATTTATTTACCAAATCCGCCGATGAGAGGTCGGGTTAAACGTGAAATTATCCGAACGGCGGAACGGGCGAAACGTCGAAGACACGAAAATCCTTCTAAAACAGGGATTACTCGGAGAATTTCTCAATTACCAGAGTGGAATGTGTGATGAACTGAAGAACCGAGAAGCCAGAAGGACGAATGAGCGACCGGAGTCGAAAGTAGAGAAGTGACAAGCAGCCCGACGGGATTTTAAGCTCAAGACGTCACGAGAGTTTAGTAAAACGGTTAAAGGAGCGACCTAACGAGAAGTCCCTTTGTCCCAAAGGATAACCTTACTCTCCATTAACTGGTCTGCGTGATAGAGTTTGTGATGTGTCAAGGAGTCCCTTCAGAACAAATTAGGCGAATCCTATTCTAAATTGCACTTTGCTACTACAACGATTATATGGGTCATCCTATGAATAATATCCATCGAATTTTTATTTTCCACGTACCAACTGTTCGGAAGTCACGTAACCTAACTTTTAACCTAAGTTCCCGTCTATATTCGTGATTCCCACATTTTTCCTGCGGAATTATTTATTAACGTTCTTGAATTTATAGGAGGACATTTTTTTCAAGATTTCTCTGGACTCCAATATATCTGTGTTCATATATCACTAGATTTCTAGGTCCCTTGGTCCTTAAGACCTTGGTCTTGATCCCTTGATCTTTAGATTATTATATCCTTAGATCTCTTGGTCCTTAGATTTCTTACTCTGTAGATTCCTTGATCCCTAGATTATTATATTCTTAGAATCTTAGAGCTTTTATTAGATCTGTAAATATTATTTCCTTAAATACACATACGTTCTTTATTTCTACACCCCTATAACCACATGTGCCTACATCCCTATTCATACATAACTACATTCCTACACCCATATTTCTCATAGTTATGTTCCTATATGCCTAGTTCTTTGTATCCCTAGCTTCCTATATCCTAGTTCCTTATACACCTAGTTCTCTATACCCCTACTTATATCTAAATACCTATATTCACATCCCTACATAGATTTCTATATCAGTAGCTCTTTGTAGTCCTAAATCCCTATAAATTTAGATTCCTATGTCCCAGATACTTATGTCCCTAGATATTCCCAAATTTTTCCAAATGCCAATATCCCTAACCTGTGTTTCCAAATTCCAGTGGCACAATAAATCTCAATTGACTATAACTCGAAATCTCCATATCACCAGCTGCAAATATATTTAGGTCCCAATATCCCTAGATCAAATATGCCGAGTGATAAATATGTCAAACTACATCTAGATTTCTATATTAATATATCCCTAGATCTCTATATTTCCAAATTTCTATGTCCCCAGATTTGTCTAAATTTCAATACCGCTAGATCTCAGCATCTCCACAATTTCCATGTGCACATCCCCAGATCCGTAAGTGAAATAAAAGGATATCGAACGTTCGTTCAGTTAATTCGCTCGTGTCAGGTAGCATTAGCACTTGTCAAAAAATTGGTGAGAAAAGAATTCGGTAGGTGACGGGTGAGAACACCGAGGGCTTACCACGCAGTAAGTCTCTTGGCTTGTCTCCCTTTTTTTTTTCCTCCGTGCTCAAACTTCTCTCCGGTTCCAATATCTATCCCTCTTCTTTATCGGGTTCTCCCTCTTTTCTTCGCGTTCCCTTTTGTGTACACGCGTGCGTGTGTAGTTAAAGATTGTTCGCCGGCACGAAATCCCGCATTTTCAACACAATCATCTTCCTTTTTAGCAGAAAAGGCGGCAGAGAAGATGGCGTAGGCTAAGGGGGGAGGGGACAGTGGAAGCCATTATATCTTCCGCACGAATAAACGTAGGCATCCATCTAAGCTTCTTCTGGAGTCACGGTGGAGCACGAAAGAAGAAGACGTGAAATTAATTTTGATGCTGTCAACTCTCCGCCTCGTTTCCATCGAAGCTGAGTTATAATTTAGCATCTTGCCGAGTGCTAAGCGAGTGGATAAGGTCGATGAAAAGCGGGGATTCCGGAGTGCAGTATTTTAAATTGACCTGAATTTTCTGTTTCACCGATGGAGCAATTTTCAACGTTTACGAATCACCGATTTGAATTTATGAAAACCGACAGCTTCACCGGAAGGAATTCGATTTACAATTTCCGCGCCGAATAAAAAGCTGGAAAATACAACGGATTCGCCGAGTACACTGCCGGCCATGATAGGCTCCCCTAGGGAAAATGGTGCTACAGGGGAAAACAGGATACGCTGTTCGTTCATTTTTGGTTGAGAAATTTTTTTCATTTAGCGTGTTACATTTTTGGGGAATTTCAGGGTTCGCTGCTGCGGGAGTTCGCGATTTGGAAATTTTGACATTTTGCAGTGGGGGCTTTTGGACATCACGCTATTTGGGGATTTGGGCATTTCGACGTTTTGGAGAGTTTAGAAATTTGGTAATTTGAATGTTTGACGAATTAAAAAATAATTTGGAAATAGGGAAACTATTTGGAGGTGCGATGATTTGGTAATTTAGGGAATTTGGATATTTAGAAATTCAGGAATTTCAATATTTAAGAGACTCGAATATAATAAGACTCAGGAGCTTGAAAATTTAGGGAATTTGAAACTTAAGGGTTGGAGCTCATACAGTTCGTAATTTATAAATATAGAAATCGAATTTCCAAATTTTCAAATTATCAAATATAAAAATTTGAAAGTTGGAAAATTTGTTAATTTAAAGATTTGAAAGTTGAAAAATTTGTTAACTTGAAAAATTCTCAGATGATTTTGTTAATTTGAAAATTTGGACTTTGGTAAAGTTAATTCAAACATTTAAAATTTAAAACCATGGAAACTTGAAAATTTGAGAGCTTGAAATTTTCACATACACAAAATCCGTATTCGAACAAAACCTACATTGCACCGGGGTGTACGTGGTTATATAACAAGTACTGTCACCTGCGGTCAGTGTCGTACTTAAACTTTGCAGGGCCCTGGGCATAAGTTCTCACATGCACGTCGCACATATCTACCCATATTTTCTTACTTTGTAATAACGCACGAAAATGCATTAAAAAGTTAAAGAAAATATTATATTTAACCAATGTAGGTTACAGGAGTACAAATATAATCCGTCAAATTTTCGTATTTACTTATTTTTACGAAATATGTCGTCACGCTCTTTTTTTACTTTCGATAAATTGATTCTCTGAGACAGTTCATCTCCGTTATCGATTTTGTTTTGTTAAATATATACAAGTTCTATAGTTAGATTTATAAGGCGATATGGTATACCGTACGGTAATAAATAATTGATGGAAAACTGGAATAAATCGGAAGCACTTGTTTGATCTGGTCTATTCCAATGCGACTGGAAAGACACATTCGAAGAGTTTTAATCGTACTGGAACAGTGCCATGGGTCTACGATCAATCATCGTGAAAGTTACAATTAGACGTGTTGGATCGATGGCTGTAAACTCATATGCGTCATTTTAATTTTAGCAATTGCGGTGTAAATTATTCGATAAATAGCAGGGACGAATTGTTAAAGTGATACGGGTATTTCAATTTTTCGTAATTTTGAAATTTTTCACATTCTGGAACTTTGGACGGGATGTACATTTTTGGGAATTTGGGAAGTTAAACTTTTAGGCATTTGACAATTTCGGAAGATTTGAGAATTTAGAAAATTGAGAATTTGGGGATTTGAGAATTTGAGAATTTGAGAATTTGAAAATTTAGAAATTTAGAAACTTAGAAATGTAAAGATTTGAAAATTAGAAAATTTACGAATTTTGAAAACGTTGGAAAAAAATATAAAATTAAAAAAAATCTAAACTGCAGTTTTCTCTAATAACAGTGGAAGATTAAACTACAGTAAGGGTTAGATCATAAATCATTGAAATGCGTTTATTTGGCAGCCAAAAACTACTGATTAATTCAGTGTAACTTTCACTGATGAAACCGATGGTGCTTCACTGATTTAATTAGTAATTTACTTCGTTAATTTAATCAGTGACTGCTCACTATTTCCGAGTGACAAATTTATAGCCAGAAATCTAAAATAGCAGTTCGTTACTAATTTTATATGAAGAGTCGTTGAGCAGATCATTACTTAAATGAATACTAGTTATAAATGTCTACTTGAATACTAATATGAAATTTCCAGTATATAATACATGTAATTACTAATTTGTTATTTTAAGTATTAATACACATACTCGAATAGTAGTATATAATTTCAAGTGCATAATATACTTGAGTACCAATTAGCAAGTCCCAGTCTGATACTTGCCCTTGAATACTAATCTCTAATTTCAAGTATTCGATACTTACACTTGAATACTTATCTACAATCATAAATATCCAATAATTGAATCATTCGTAACCGCTATTCGTACAAGAAATCATGTTATTAAAGTCACGTATTGTTATACCATGACGTTCAATAATGTCCTTACCGCAATTACGATGTCTACTTATGGATTATTCGAAATGAGACCGTTCGCTACAGAGAAGTTGATGTTCTCGAATTCAGATTTAGGGAATGTACAATCTAGAGCGGGCAAATTGGACCGAAAGTCGATAAAATCGGTTTGACGATTGTACGGCCGTAATCATTCATGATAAAACAGCTGACAGTTATATGGCCGACGTGACGAGGACTTCCAAAAATATCAACGAGAACGTAATCGGAATCGGTCGCCGGTGCAATCGCGGCGATGCCGATGGCTGTGAATCGCGGAGAAGGAGGACGACTGACAACTGTGCCTGATGACGGGAATAAAGAAGAAAAGATGGAAACGGAAAAGAACGTGGAAAAGGCAACCGAATGTTACGTCGAACGAGCAAGAGAACAAACGGCGGGGAGACAAAAAAAGATGAAGAGCACGGAATTCCTCGGGCGAAACATCAAGGACGACGGAGCAAGTTTTTCTCGATTGCGGAGTTTGGCAATTTTGCGATTACGGATTTGGCATTTGCGAATTTTACTGTTCCGAGACTTTGGGAATTTTAGGATTTTGGGACTTTGAAGATTTTCAAATTTCAACACTTCCGAATTTGACGATTTCTCCCTATCCCCAATATACCTATAATGCTATATCTCTAGATTTCGATATACCTAGAGCCCGATATACCTAGAACTCCATATTCCTAGATACCGATATCATTATATCCCTAGATCGCGATATCCTAGATCCCCAAAGATCCAAGGATCTATCCCTAGATCTCCAAATCCCTAGACCCAAAAATCCCTAGATCAAAAAATCCCTAGATCCAAAAATCACTATATTCCAATACCCCTAGGCCCCAAAATCACTAGATCCAAAAATCCCTAGACCCTCAAATCCCTAGATCCACAAACCACTAGATACCAATATCCCTAGATCCCGATATCCCTAAACCCCAAGATCCCTAGGCACCTATGTCCTAAGGGCCAGAAATCCCTAGATCCTGAAATGCCTAGGCGTAGATATCGCTAGGACCAAAAATCCCGATATCCCCAAATATCACTACATCTTTAAATTCTGATATCCCCAGATCCTAGTATCTTTCGATCTGCATATTCCCATATTCATAGTAATGAATAGTATTGGAACGATTGAACATAAAAGAAACGTGTAATTGTTCGGTTTAAAGTTGATCGAGTGAAATAGATTGAAATTATCGAAACGATAGGAAGGAAAGATTTAAACGTATTAGTTTTTCGGGAGTTGCCGTAACTTCGGAACACTTAATTGGCCGCAATACTTTTCGGATATTTAAACTCCGGCAAGATTCAAATAATACCGGTGAGTTGAAACTTCACGGCGATTGATTTAATCGAAAACTTGCGAGGGAAACGTATTGAATCGCCAATGCCGGTCGCGCCGTGCCGGTACTACCCATTACTAATGAATCATTTCCAACTTTGGACACAACGGCACCGGGAACAATGATGAACATTCCAGTTACCACTGTCGAACCGTACAATTTCGCTTGGGGGAAAAAAAGAAATAAGATCGATCGAGGTACCGGGTCCACCCCGTGCTCGGAACCGACGAAAATAAATTTGGCAAACGTTCCGCTTTTTCCCTTCCACCAACTTGGACGATTCATATTTACAGTTTGCATCCGAGTTTTCTTAATAACCGAAAAAACAGGGACGAACGGACGAGGGGCGCAGAGTCTCTCCCGGGTTGCTACGTCTTTTTCTCTTTCTTTTTTTTCGGTTCGCGTTTCAGTAATTTAAGGAGGAATGTGGGAATTCGGAGTTCAAAGGCAAATACGAGGGGACGTCGGAATAGCGGAATAAAGTACACCGCATTTTTAAACGTGTCATTCCACAAATTTGTCAATTTCAAGATCACTCGATCCCCTCATCAAGCTACCAAATCTACAAACTTTCGTATTTCTTTATGTTTCTCTAATTTCTAAACTTGGGGAACAAGAATTCTAAAATGTTCAAAACATTTCTTGAGTTAAACTCAAGTCTCCTAATTTTACAATCTTCTAATATTCCAGTTTTCAAATTCTGAAAATTATAGATTCCAACATTTAAAAACAGTGGAATTTTCAGGTAGCCCTATTCCAAATCCCTAGATCTCAAATTCCTAAATGTCATGTCACTAAATCCAAAACCCCTACATCCTGAAGTCTCTCGGGCCCAAAATTCCTAGATTCCGAAATGCCAAAATCCTAATATCCCTAGAAAAAAATCCCTAAATTCGAAATCCCTAGATTCGAAATCCCTAGATCCCAAAACCCTAGACCCCAAATTCCTAGATCCCAAATCCCTAGATCCCAAATCCCTAGATCCCAAATCCCTAGATCCCAAATCCCTAGATCCCAAATCCCTAGATCCCAAATCCCTAGTTTCCAAATCAGTATATTCCGAAATCCCTAGATTCCAAATCAGTATATTCCGAAATTCTCAAATGCCGAAATCTCTATACCCGGAGACCCCTTTATTGCAATTCCCTAAAGTTCAAATGATGAAATTCTACATTTTCATATTTCCGTACCTTCGGCCGTAACTTTAGGATTTTTGCAATAATTAATTAATTTACAGCTTCTTCGAGTAAAGAGTTAAAGAGTTAAAGCCAGTAAGTTGCATGAAAAATGAGGGTAATCCATTTAGAAAGTGCGAGTATGGCGTTCTAATTTTCATGATAGTTATTAAATCACGTGATCGGATTAAGAACTTTTCAACCGTCGGGTGCATTATCAATTCACGTTATTATTAACAACTCGGACAGTTTATCAATTGGAGTATTCGGCGTTATTAAAAGCAAAGAAATATTGTGATGGCTATGCACTTTGTATCATGTTGACAATAGGATTTGAAACTATGCTCAACAGGAAGTAGCTACAACGAAATTTCTTCGAAGGAATTAATAAAGCGTATCTGGTTTCAACCGAAGTATACAGAATGCAAGCTATGTCTAACATACAATTCCGTGAACAATGTTCGTTGTATAGCAATCTTAATACCCGGCGATATTAAATTTCTTCGTCAAGATTCCCTCATTTAGAAGATAGTTTTAATTCGCGAATCAATTCGCGGTTGTAAAGAAACTTCTTCGATCGATAAATCCAATAGGTTTGCGAGGAGAGGCAACAGTTTGCAGAAAATATTAATACCTCGTTGCATGATTTTTTAGTTTCGAAAAACGTGCTTGTTTCCCATCTTTCGAGAATAATACTGATAAGAAAATTACAATGTGCAAATATTTTCGATTAATTCGTCGTTGCACGATTTTTTCACGTTTACGTAGAAATTTTCACCTAGCGATGGAGATAATGGTAACAGAATAACGCTAAACAAATATTCGTGCTGAAATTGTGTTTAAATTGTAAATGAGATTAAATATATATTTTATATCGCAAATTTACAACGTTATTTGAATGCGTAACACAGGTCTGTAATTGGAACAAGCCAATAAATGTTTCGAATAATTTTGTTATTATTAAAATATGCAGTACCTGGGTCATTTATGTTTTACAAGACACAATAATTTCGTAGTATATTATCTTTCGCATCATGTTTGCAACGGTATGCAACTAAAGATTAAATCGTAACGTAAGTCCGTGGCGTTTCTTTTACTCCGCTTATGAAATGAGATATTTTACGATGCGATTTTATTCGTGATATATAAATATTACATGTTACTAGATAGCAGCTTTTTCCTTCGCGATATTATTTTTTCGTATATTTTCCATTTCAAGTTAAATTAAAACCTCCACAGTTTAGAAGAAGTTAAAAAAAAAGTAGATTGCAACGTTCCGTTTCCGTTATGAACTTATGTCAGAACCTAACGTAATATAATAGTAAATATGTTCTTTAAAAAATGAAAATACCGTGGAAATGTGAAAATACGCAATTTTCAACGTGATGATATAAATCACGGGAACAGTTTCTTACGGGAATAAATTGTACATGTAAAGTTGTATGTATAACCTATGAATATGAATATTTAGTGTAATATATGAATGGTACATAAATAGTAAAGTTTCAGAAATTCATGCAGAATGTCTACATTTACAAAATTGTGCATTTATAAACTATCAAAAGTTCTGAACTTCGGAGTAGATTTTGTGAATTCGAGAATTTTTAAGTTTGAAATTTGGCAAATTTATAAATTGGTAGATTAGTGCATTGTTATATTGGTAATTTGGTGAACTGGTGAATTGGTACATTGGTAAATCGATGAATTGGTAAATTGGTGAATTGATAAGTTAGTAAACTGGAGAATTGATAAACTGGTTAATTGGTGAATTGGTGAAGTGGTGAATTGATAAGTTGGTGAAGTAATGAATTGGTAAATTGGTGAATTGATGAACTGGTGAATTAATGAATTAGTACATTGGTAAATTGGTAAATTGGTGAATTGATAAGTTGGTGAAGTAATGAATTGGTAAATTGGTGAATTGATGAACTGGTGAATTGGTGAATTGATAAACTGGTGAATTGATGAATTAGTACATTGGTGAATTGGTAAATTGGTAAATTGGTATACTTCTAAATTGATAAATTGATGAATTGGTGAGTTGGTGAATTGGTGAATCTGGAAATTAAAAAATTTGAAAGTTGATAAAAACTGTTCACCTTTCTCTCCGAAATTGTACAAAAATTAAGAATATGAATGCACGAAACGAAATTACAAAAGTCTTTCTAAGAACGCACCGCTAAGTTTCCAACAGCGATTAAGTAAATCGCCAAATGGACCTACCATTAAATATCCAATCTTCATAAGAACGGATAGGTCGGTGGTAACAAATTTCGACGGATCAAATAGAACAGGAACGTATCGGTAGCGCCTGGATGAAATCCGGAAAAGTGCAGCGGAGTGCAGGGAAAATAAATTTGACAATCCACAAGTTTGCTAACTCGGGCGACTTAGAAAATTCATACCATCAAGCAACGCTGAAGTTTTCTTAATAAGGAATCTCGAATTCCAACTGTTTTGGCAAGTAGGTCACGTTGCATGCGATTTCCTGCATACCCTTGCCACCTCTCCAAGTGGCTTCTGTAATGTGGCAAGGTAAACCACCGCCTTACGGTACAACTTGTTCCTATATGCGATGCTACGTACATACATACATACATACATGCATAAAAGCACGACGAAATGTTACCCCTTGTTGAGACGACTCGAGAAAAAATGCATACCACGTGTCTATGACTGCACCAGCCAAATGAAAAGGAATGCAGCTGTGCTCGTGAAACGACCGTACATCGTGTTTTTTCAGAAATGCATGCGATCTCGGATCTCAGACTTGTGTCAATTAAACATTTTCTATGCGATCTGCGAACCACGCAACATGTGGTTTCAGATGTTTGCCAGGAATTTCATCAATGCTATGTAATTTCAATTTGACTCCACAGTAAGATCGCGAATACTTCAAAAATTCCATTCAAGTATATTTGTTTAACCAGTTTCTACAGTCTCATAAATTTTACACACTTTTTGTTTTGGTAAGAAGGATTTTATTTATGCATTTATTCTTCTATGCATACACATGTAGACATTTGTTTTTTTTTTTGTAAATATAATACCTACAGAATTGATAACGTTTGGTACATTTATATCTAGGTATTAGGAAGCAGTAATCGAATTAACTAAAACTAAACGTACTGGTAACGTAGACCTAGAAATATTTTTCCTGTCAAACGAGGTAATTTTGAAGCAACAACATCGGAGAACAGTATCGAAAAAGAAATAACACGAGATTATAAAAACATAGTGTATGCAAAATTTGTACAAACTTGATAATTAATAAAGGTATATATTCGAGAACTATCCAATTCAAACAGTGGATACGTAGGAAACGTAGACAATAAGACCCTCCAGGTAGAAACTTGAACTTCCACAAACTCCACGTCGTCTTTGAAACAATAAAGCCTAATTTCTACTGAAGTTCGTGTGGTAGCATGACTGGCTTTTTCTTGCCCATTGCAACGCTCTACATGCTAAGTAATGCGGAACAGTAAAATAATCAATGCAATTACTTTAGACATGTAGTACGACGAAATTACTATTTGTATAAATGCAATTTGCCAGAGAACGGTACCATGGTCTTTCTCTCGCCGGAAATTTGTTCCCCTTCAGGTTTTTTTATTCCGTCTCTTTGTAACCCGATTCAGAATGATCATGTGCATTTATTTGATATTCGAACCTAGAGACAAATTCATACTTTGCAACATTCGAACCGTTCGGCTCAATTACCAAAGTGATTAACTCCGTTAAATAAAAGGACTACTTGCTCTTTCGATCACGGTGTTGCACTTGTAATCGGACGATTCGACAATGGAATTTAAAATAAATTCGTAAAGAGATTTAAAGACTGTTTGGTCTATGATTGTCTCGTTTGTTTACCTGATCTGCAATTCGCTTTTGAAACTTGGTTATTATACGTGTCAAATGGTGAATTTTGAAGCATCGACAGTTGGAAATGTTTTGATAACATAAAGCAATGTAAAATAACATTTATATTCCAACAACTAGAACGTTGCTGTTCAATCAAAATATTTATGTATAAATGTTTTAGTATTAATACAAAATGTGCGTATCTTGTGAAGTGTAACAGGCCATACATTTTTATTACGTAGTTGCGTACCAAAATATTAAAAATCTAAGTGTTAGATACAAATAAAGTAATTACAAAAATAACGCAATACCAGTTTGAAATTCGAATAGTATTATTAGTTTTCGGTACATGGCGTGTAATGATATAAAATGCGTGATATAGTGTATGGCAATATACAACATGTGGCAGTATGCTGCTGATACATAACGCATGATGATATATGACAAGTGGTGATATATGACGAGTGACGATATAACGAGTGGCGACATATGACGAGTTGCAATATATGACGAGTGGCGATATATGACAAGTGGCGATATATGACGAGTTGCAATATATAACGAGTGGCGATATATGACGAGTGGCGATATATGACGAGTGGCAATATATGACGAGTGGCGATATATGACGAGTGGCGATATATGACGAGTGGCGATATGTGACGAGTGGTGATATATGACGAATGGGGATATATGACGAGTGGTGATATATGGCGTATGATGATATATGAAACACAGTGATATTTAACGCAATATACAATGTATGACAAAATACAGTCAAAAGCGATACGAAACAGGTGGCAATATAAAATGCATGGCAATATACTGCACGTGGCGATATAGAACACATAACGGTATATAGGATGTGGCAATATGGTATGCATAATATGAACACATAGAAATTACAACGCGCCGAAATGAAACACATGGCGATATAATCGAATGGTAATATAACGAGTCTACCGTATTACACTGTAAGCTATTGGTTACGTTTTGAAACACGCTACGATTAAGAAAAGTATCTAGAGATTAAAACGTTATCAAATCCACATACTATGATACATTGGACTCTCGTTATATTGCCATCTTTGTACTTCCGCACAAACACACATAAGATTAAATTCCAAATTGCATATAGTTAATTAATCTTGAATATAATCAATCGAAATCAAGTACACATTAGAATTCCAAATAACTGCAGTATAGCGAACGTAATGCAATACAATATCTACGTTTCGTTCAAATAAAGTAACTGCAAGAAAAGCAAGGTCTGCAAATACCCCTTTGATCCACAGTAGGTAATCTAAATCCGTCAACATCTTCCCAGATTCTACGGAACGTAGTTCTGCAGAAATCCAAATACAGAATGCAAAGTATGTCGATTCGTATATTGTATCCAAAAAAAGAAATGGAAGAAACGGAGATAGGGTGAGAAAGGTGCTAAAGCGTAACCCTCTGCGAAATACGGTAAACAGTGCTATACGGTGTGTCTTGGTGCTGCGGTAAAAAGTGTAGCGACTGTGAAATGACTTTTTGCCCGTGGGCTCGAAACAGTGAAGGGTTGAATGATAGCCTCGAGGGAGTACATTTTGGATCTTTCTATTTTTTTTTCCCCTTTTTGGCACAAGATTGGCCTTACGCGATACGAGTAAAAGTTTAGATCGTTCGTTAAACTCTTCACTTAACGCGATACAGGTTATGACATCACCTTGTAATCTTAGACGTTTCCGTTCTGCTCGTTACTATTTGCTCTTAATTAATAGTTATCGCCGAGTTTCCTCGTTTATAGTACACTCCTACTTATGGTTCTATCTTTATTTGAGTTTGCACAATTTATTTCTTAGCTTTTAATTCTCCCGCTCATGCGTGTACTACGTTTGTAAAATGAAAGATTTTGGAATTTTTACGCGATCAAATTTTGTTGACGCATATTGCGAATATTTACATTTAATTTATAGATAAGATGCGGTTAAAGTTCTGAATTGATTCGTATAGAATTTTGTTTATATCGTTATCGAGCTTCAAATTACCTTGGAATGTTTTCATTTTAGTAGAATTAAAATTGATTTCATACAACGCTAAGAACATTTTAATCGAAATTGCACTTGTTGGGAATATTTATGCGAAATTAAAATTGGAATGTAATTTTTTTATGTAATTAAAGTTTAATTTATATGAAACTCGAAATATTTGAATGAAGTTAAAACCGAAATTTAATGTGCGAAAAGTGTGTAATATTTATATGAAATTTAAACTGAAATATCATTTATATGAAATCAGTGTTTGCTAAACCAGAGCTCCGTGGTTTCTACAAATTTAAGCGGATGAAACAATTTAACTAGTAGTTACAGCTTCAAATTAAGTCATATAAAGTTATGGATATTAACATACATGTGGCATGTTACATGTGTTATAAATATAACTCGACGAACTTTTAAATTAGTGCAGCGTTGTAAAACAAGAGTGGCTGCTGTTCCACTACTAAACAAATAAATAGTGAATTCTTCGAAGCTGTCGAACTAGAATGAGCAACGATAGACATTTACCGATGGCCTGTCAAAAATTCATTTTCGTGTTTTTCACCTGTCGATACGCGTTACTGTATGCATTCTGTGGCCGGTTTTCTCATTCACAAATCACATGTTATTCAATTTTCTCCAATTTTACGTTTATTAAATTTCACCTTTGGTGATACGAAAATGTTTTCAGCTTCCGATTTCATACACAAATATCTCTAACGTTGTGTAAAGTTTTCAGTCACATGTATCCTTCATTTTATAGAAATTCAACTCGAATTTTAATCACGTGTAAATATCCACAACTTTCGATTCCAGTCTCATATAAATATTTCTAATGTTAGTTAAGATAAATTCGAGCCACGTGCAAATGTCCTTAATTCTAATTAACGTCTAATCACGATGTACATTGCTAACTATCAATTCTAATTTCATATAAATATTTGTAAAATTGGTTAAAATAAATTTCAATTCGAATCCCCTATTCGAAATACCCCTAACATTGCTGTAAGTAAATTTGAATTCGAATCACATGTAACAAGTTCACATTGTTGTAGCTTCTCCGTAGCGCACAGTAACCAATGAAAATCGAGTACCTAATTGCAGTTGTATCGTTACGCGCACACACGAAGTAGCAATGAGTAACCAATCTACTTGGAAAAGAAACGACGAAAGAAATTCCAGCGGATGATCAAACGACATAAAACTCACCCTGATGAAACGGCATCCGATCAACGTTATGTCCACTGACATGTCCCATGCCGTCGACCCCGATGAGCGTCGAAAGGGATGTTAATAAAACGATCATCGAGATCGTGCTCGAAGAGTGAACAGCACGAGCTGGCATTCCTGCTCGCCGGTTCTTTCCTTCCGCGTTGATTCGACGAAGATCACGTTGAATCTCGGGGTATTAACGTTAAAAAGACGTTCAACTCGCCGCAACGTTCAATTCGTCTCACTTTTATCCCGTAGATTGGTCCTCGATTAGCGCACCTGGTGCCGTTCCGGGCGCCTTCTGCGTGCGAGGCACGTGCTCCGAGCAATTCCCGGCCGAACGATCTCTCTCATCTCTACTTCTTCTTCCTCTTCAGGTCGTCCCGATCTCGGCACCGATCGGCGACGAACGCACCGTTCTACCGACCTCCACGATCACGCGACGATCGTGCGTCCTGGGACGAGTTCCCGTGGGGCCTCACTGTTCTATCGTCGAAACGTTTGCTCCATTCTCGTCACGAAGGTACGTAAACATTCAAGGTCACCAACACCGCGCAAGAGGAGAAAAAATCCGTTGTACCGCGGGTAAGAAGGAAGAGGGTCCACGACGAGCAGCTCTCTTCCCGAGGCTGGTCCTGGTCCCTCTGTCCCGGGCCGTAGACTGTCTGCTCTGCCTGGAAATCCTCGGTGTACGGAGTATGCTCCTGCCTCCACCTCCATCGTCCACCTACAACCCCACCTCCAAAGGCACCCACCGCCGCTCGCCGATAAACTTCCTACAGGTACCCTCCGACACCCACCTCCCTGACCCTCCGCCGCCTGCAGCCCGCACCAGGAACCGTCTACTACCCTCTGGCGCCTGCGCCGACCAGACTCTGTGCCCTGATGCCCGGGCACTGCTGCTGCCACTGCTGCTGCCACTGCTGCTACCTCTGCTGCTTTCTCGTACCTTCACAAATCTCTCTCCTCCTCCTCCTCCTCCTCCTCTCGCTGGCTCTCCCCGTCCCAGCCACGTACACCACTCCACCTCATCCTCTCATTCACGTTTATGTGCCGTCTTCCTTCTGTTCCCGTCTTTCTCCCCACGATTCCGCGCTGTCCCTTTTCCTCCTTTCCGCGTCTCTCCTCCTCCCCGCGGTGTCTCACTGCTTTACCTATCGCATTTTTATCTTTTTCCAAAGGTTTTTTTGCTTTTTCCAAAGTTTCATAGCTGGAGAACCGGCCAAGCTTTTCACTCGGACACATGCTGTCTGAGTTCTTGTTTCTTTCCTCGGGATCGGCTTGGACGAATGCCTCCTAGCATCCCTCTTGCCTGCCAACGCTCGCTCCCTGGTACCAGGTAACGAAACTCGTTACAGCTACTTCTTCTTATTCTGCTTCTTCGGGAACGGTGATCGGTGACGTTGATAATGTATGGTGTTTAACCGGTACCCCGAACCGCTCGGGGAGAGACCGTTTCAATTTGCTCCACGAGCTGGTTGCATTCGGTTTTTGAACTGTAAACGGCTTCTTTAAGCCGCGGTCGCTCAACGTGGCTCGTTTTTGACCAATCGCGTTCGTGTTTATCTTGAAACCGATGACACTGTAGATGGGACTGTGACTAATGAAATTTTCGCCTACACTTTGATGGTTTATGTTAATCCCTTCATTTTGTGGATTTTAATTATTGCAATTTTACCCATTATTTTGCGTGTTCGAGGGACATTGCTGACACAAAATTACCCGAGTACCTGATTAACGAATTTTCACATTGCGGACGTTCGTAATTCTAAATTTTCATATTTTCATAATCGCTAAATTTGCATATTTTCAAATTTCTGTATCAGTAGATTATAAAATTACGAATTTTGCAAATTGGCAAATTATGTAATTATACATTTCGCAAATGTATAAAAAACTGTTATTCTTCCAAATGTCTTAATTTCCATAATATATTCTCAAATTATTAAACTTTTAACATTTAATTTTAATATTTTGAAATGATCAGATTACCAAACTCTAATGTTTCTAAATTTCCATATCTCCCATTTCGGAATTTAAAATACTTTTCGAACTATTAACCTGTTTAACACTGCTCATACATTTTTTCCACAGAATATTTCATAGACTTAACCTACATACAAAAATTTATTACACCGTTTAAAAAAACTGGCCCCTCAAAATCTCCTTCGCTATTTCACCTATGAAAAAGCTATTTATGTCACATTATATCTTCTATCATACCAAACAACTTCTATCATAACATTTTTATGATATTTTCAGTTTGCCCTGGAATATTCCCACGAGTCGACTTAAAACGAACGAACTGTATATATAAATGAAGTACCTGAAGAGGATCGGAATAATAATCTACGTGTACTTACCGAAAGTAAAGAAATTCTGATTTATAATCGCATTAATTTCGTTTGATTATATAAAAGAGTTACGCATAAAGTATGATTTATTGACCGATCGACGCGAAATCAACAAACAAACATCGAGTATAAAATGAAATTAAAATTACCGACGCCTCGTTGGCCGGTCAGTGGAGGATATAAATATTAATGTAATCCCGATGCTTATTTAATGTTCATTCGATACTGTAATTGATGAACACTTGCCCCCTTCTATTCTCTGTCACGGTGGTTAGATGGCTTGTTCCGTTTCTAGACACGAGATAACGAGTTTCGTTGGGACAATTCCACGCATCTAAGAAGATCACGACATACTACTCTACGAACACGAAGAAGGAGACGTGGAAGATAGGTCGGTGCAGTCTGAGCTGACGTTATGAGAATACGAGAGGTGGAATTTGGAATGATAGAAGTGATTGTTCCGAAATTACGAGCTACGATCTTTTCCGTCGTTAACAATGCCAAACGATTTTCGATTTGTAGTATGAACACGAAAAGAGACGTGGATGCGCCGATCAAACATATGTATCCTAAGATTATTTGAATATTGATCAATCCCTCGAGCTTCATTTATTCTCGGAGCTCGTTCAAGTGTATCAAAACTTTCTTGTACTGACGTCGTTTTTATTAATTAACCTTGTTAGCTCTAATACATTGTCAAAGTTTTTTATTGCTGAAAAGTTTTATCGTTTTTAAAGAAGATACTCGAATATAAATTTTACTTGAGTGTTGATATATGATGCGTACTGATATAGAACGCGTGACGGTATATAACGAGTGGTGATATATGACGAGTGGCGATATATAACGAGTGGCGATATATCACGAGTGGCGATATGTGACGAGTGGCGATATATGACTAGTGGCGATATGTGACGAGTGGCGATATATCACGAGTGGCGATATATCACGAGTGGCGATATATCACGAGTGGCGATATATCACGAGTGGCAATATATGACGAGTGGCGATATATCACGAGTGGCGATATATGACGAGTTGCAATATATGACGACTAGCGATATATGGTGTATGGCGAAATATGATGCGTGGTAATGGCAGGTAATATATAGCGCCCGGCGATATATGATGATTAGCAATATATAGCATATGACGATATACATAGCTCTGAGCGATACATAGTGCTTGCACATATAGCGTGTGGCGATGCAGACCACATGGTGATATTTAACGCACGACTATATACAACTCGTGATATACAGTGAAAAGCGATATTGGACACGCCAATATAGAATGCATGACAATATACTGTGTGCGGTGATATAGAACGCGTTGCTCAACGATTTATCGTCAGAGTTTGTTCACGTGTATCGGAACTTTTTTATATCGACTTCATTTTTATTAAATTATATACTATTAAGCTACTATCAAAGTTTTTTATTGCTAGGAGGTACAAAAGATGTAATAAGTTACAAATCTTAAATGTGTAACTATAACGTTATAAAACATATTAATTGGTTTTTTCTCTTAATTTAATACTTAATATTCATTTTTTTAATATTATTAGTCATAACTGGTATTTATTTATTTCATAGCACTTATATTGAACGTTATTTGCAAAGATTTTTATACACTACTTATTATTCAAGAACCAATAATTGTTTGTTCAATAAATGTAACAGTTTTAGTAAAATAATTATAACTTTTAGTAGGTAAATAGGTATGCTAAAAGAGCGGTTACAGAAATTGCATGTTGAGAGTTAATTCAATTGAATCTTATGTAATTTAAATATACGTAAGTCGCGATTTATACGCGACGAAGTTACGACATTGAATTTCTTCCCGGAATTAAATGATAGTGATCTTCGCTTGTGTACTTGTGGAACTTATCGATTAAAATAAGCTCCTAGTTATTATGCCGGCAATGTAAATGAAAACGGTGATTCGGAATTTACCGTGGCGAAAGAATCGGGAACAATTGATTACGATAAATATCAAATTGAAATAAATTCCACGAACCGTCTTTTATCGAAAACTCCGCGACGTTCTCGTCATTCGAATAATGTAAAATATCATGTTTATGTGCTGGTAAATAAATGCAAAAACGGAATCGATGCGATTATTGGACATACGTGCGCGCACAGTATCGGTAAAAGAGTTGTAGAATGTTCACATGTGCAACCATCTTGCGGTACTTTGAATTTGCTCGATACAAACATTCTATCTCACTTTCACGATTATTGTATACATTGTCCGAAAAGAATAAACCCGAACAACACTGTTATTCAGTTTTCGAATTTTATTCGTATTCAGATAGTCGAACATTACAAGTTAAAATAATTAACTTCCAAATAAATTAATCGTACATTAAGACCACCTTAAATAACAAGTAAGCAACGTTTTATTTCTAAAGCGCAATTTTCGTGCCGTACTTTTTGTTAATCTAATAACACAAAAATACCGCGTTGTTTTACGCATCGCGCTGTTTATTGTCAATTTATATTATTTTTATCTAAGGACATAGAGACTTCAGTACTTTATACGCGACGTCTTTTATCTCGTATCACCGAGCAACCGCTGTTGCACGAATGAAAAGGCAGGCGCCTTATAATGCAACGGGAAAAAACGTAGTACAGGAGACAAAAAGAAAAACGAAAGAAAGGAATGTTAAAAAATTTAAGTGAGTAGGTATTCGCGTAGTGACATAAGCGTGCAGTATGTTGCACAACAAAAGAAGCCATTATACCTCTGAAACCATATTAATACCTGATACTAGCATTAATTGCAAACTTCTTTATGGAATTTATTGTAAGATATTATCTTGTACTGTATCAGTTTCATGATGGAAGAGATGAAATGAAATCTGGTCAGATTAGGTTAGGTTATATTAGGTTTGGTTATAGATAGATTATAGATAGAGTAGGTTAAGGCTGAAGGAAGTTAGGTTAGGTTAGATTAGGTTATATTAAATTTGATTATAGATAGATTATAGATAGAATAGGTTAAGGCTGAAGTAAGTTAGGTTATATTAGGTTGACGTTAAGTTAGGCTATATTAGAGTAATTTATATTGGATCATGGCTTATTAGGTCAGTAACATTAAGATGAGATAACTAAGCTCACGTTAGTTACATTTGATTAGATTACATTAGGTTACGTTAAGTTAAATTAGATGAAGCTAGGTTGCATTAAATCTCAATTACGTTGGAGGACAGTACAGTTCAGATTAGGTTAGGTTGTGTAATTTAGATTAGATCAAGTTAAATATCACATCAAATTAAATAACATTTAACTGATTTTATGAAGTTAACTTCATAATATTTCGAATGACATTCACTATTAATTATTTTCTATAAAAACACATTAACAGGTGTATGTAGAAATTTGCATAAAATTGCATTAAGGTTTTTAGGACAATTTTGTCGTCGAAGTATGTCAAATATTTGACAGTTTGAACAGTTCGGTAATAAACTAAAAAGCTCTTTCGTATATCGTAAATCATTTACCCTTAATTAATTACCGACGAAGTAGATTCGTCGGATGTTCGGTGTAACAACGTCTACGATTCTGCAGAGTTCCCGTGATGCCTGAATAAATCTAAATAAAAAGTATCGAGCCCGGTAAATATATCGTAATAATGAAGAATGGCGAGCAACGAATCAAGCGTCGCGACGCGTCGTTAACGAAACTCGTTAACGCCTAGGCATCGAATATTGACGTCGGGTATTAAGCGCATGAGAAATAATTAGAAATTAAACACTTTCGCCTTGGCTGGCAACTGGCAAGGTTAATTGGCCTGTTTCCTTGTCATGAGCGGCGTGAGCAATTAATTACTTTCACACGTTTCCCGTTACTGGTTTGTTAATTACATGCTTAACTGCATTACGCGAATACGTAACTAGGTTTGCAATTGGTCGAAGTGCAAACGTTATACCGGGTACACACAACCCGCTCTAACGAAGGAAATTCTGCAAAGTATTTTGCAATTAATGCTTCCATTAGGAATTAATATGACTACGAAGTTGCCGGGCAAAGAACAAAACCGAACTCGCCCATAGAATTTTAATATAAACGGCATTCGATTCGACGTTTCACAATGAAACGCGGAACGAGAAAGAAACGATATATATTATTATACTATGATTCACCTTGCCCGGAAATATATTAAATCTGTAATTATAAATATTTTGCCCCATTTAAAGTTTCTTCGCCAAATCAATTTACGTATCGTGTTTACAGTTCGCGGAACGTTTGTATATAGGTACAAAGTTTGTCGAAGAGTGAAATTTAATATCGAGTACAGCAGATTCCCGTTATATTGCCACTTTTATGGGTTAGGCACAACTCTACTTGCGTTCATATAGCATCGTACAACAACAAGATATACAGAGAATTATATTACCACGCTTTATATGGACGTCTTCTATTACAACACATTATTACCATATCGATTATCAATGTAGATCCTATCATTTGTGTTGTATATTGTCACGGGTTATATAACCATTTGTCAAATTATCACACGTACAATCGCGGTACATTATATCGCTATGAGTTGTATTTTCCGCATGCTAAATAACTATACGTTATATCGCCACGCATCGTTTTTACCATAGGTTATATTCGTCACGTATTATACTTCCACGCTTATCGTTTATCACGTGGTTCATAGCAACGTGTTGCGTTTGCTACGCGTTATATCGTCATATGTTGTATTCACCACGCGTTATATCACCACTCATTGTATTTATCGCGCGTCATGTGGCCACGTGTTATATTACCATGCATTGTATTTTACGTTATATTGCTACGTCTTATATCGCCATGCGCTCTATTTACCATCTATTATATTTCCACGCGTTATATTTATCCCGTATTATATTTCCACGCGTTATATTGCCACTCGTTATATTGCCATATGTTATATTGCCACGCCTTATATCTCCATGCGCTGTATTTACCATGTATTATATTTCCACACGATATATTTACCGCGTATTATATTTCCCCGTGTTATATTGCCACGCGTTATACCTCCACGCATTGTATTCGCCACAAGTTATACGTGTTGTGCTCATCTCTCGTTGTATAATAAAACATAATGTATCCACGCGATATATCGCCACATTGTATTTACCACGTGTCAAGTCACTATGCGTTTTATCGCCGTCCGTTACATTCTACATTCACCGTGTGTTGTATTCGCCATGCATTATATAGCGACTTACAGATGAAACTGCGCGTTATATGGCTGCTTATTTTCAAGTCACTCGTTATATAGCCACGCACTATAAAGTGACGCGGTATGTAATTGCATATTATATCGGCATACGTTACAAAATTGAGATGTTCCGGAAAGTTTTTATCGAAAAACGTGGAAACCGACGAAATTGCTGGTGGTCTCTTGTATTTTTCCGCCGGATATAACGTAGTTTAGTTATTGTTTGTTTTACGTTGTATGTTTAAACGTTATATAAAATACCATTGACACGTGTCAAAGTCTATTGCGAATCCACATGCGAACAGTAAAATTTGCCCCGCTTGTTATATCACCTTTGTAGAAATGTAAAAACTGTTTCGAAGCATTGTACAGTCGGTTTCTTTGTTCTTTTAATAAAATAAAAACGTGCGTAACTTGTTTTCCTTTGAAAATAATAGATTGCATACTGCGTTGTTCATCGATTTGTAATTGTAAGGGCGAAATAATAATCAATCAAGCTTATAGCACAAAATCATGAATCTTACATAAAAATATAGGGATGCAGGGATGTAGGACTCTAGACATATAGGCATATAAGTATGTAGGTATCTAGGGATATAGGTATCTGGGGGTGTAGGTATGTAGAGATGTAGGTATCTAGGAATATAGGGACCAAGGAATGTGGATATCTAGGTATGTAGGTATATAGGAATATAAAGATCTAGAGGTGTAGGTATCTAAGAATATAGGCACCTATGTACAGACATAAGTATCTAGGAATGTAGGGACTTAGGTACCTAAGAGGTCACTAAGGATATACCTATCTAGGGAGATAGAGATATAGAGATCCGTAAGAGTTCCCAAATTTCCAAATTTTTAATTCTCCAAATCTCCAAACAGTCACACTCCTATAACACCAATGTTTAATTTCCCAACAATCCTAAGATCCAGAAATTTGTCAATTTTCATATCTTCCAGTTCCTAAATTGGCCAAGTATCAAATTACCAGTTCCACTAACACTCGCAATACACACGCGCGTTTACAACCGAAATTATTATTCCACAAAACCCAAAACTTTCGGTCGATACGCCATTAGTGTTCGCGATACTTTGCATGTCACCGAATCACATCGAGGCATCGATGATCCGAGCCCGTCCATCAAATACTTAACAACTACACGAATGAAAATACTCCGCGTTGAAAGGCTTCATCGACACTCGGCTCGCGCGCAGAAACTTCGCTATTTGTTTAATTAATGATAAACGCAATGTCCAGTTGACTTTGCGAGCCAGCAGATCGAAAGGGGGTTTACATAGGATCGTCGAGTGGTCCATTGTCGTCGACAATGACAACGAGCTCTCAATTTCCGTCCGTAGGTAATACGGTAGAGAATCCGCACAAGGTATATACGGCTTAAAGCGAACTCCTTGCCGATAGTTAATTATTGCCGAGCAGAACTGATTTGCAAGTACGTCGTTTATAATCCACTTAAGTCCTAATCGAATCCTGACCGGTATCACAAATACAGTCGATCGTACACCACGATTCACCGCGAAACTAATCTCCAATCGAGTACCATCATTTTCCTTATTTTATAGAATCGCTTGGGAGTCAACTATGATGACCAAATACTCCAACCATCATTTTTTCGCGATTTTTTGCACCCATGGCGGAAAATTGATATCGGTACCTTATGTTTTGGTCGGAAGAGTTTGCTTTCAAAAATCTGCAAAAGTGCAGCTTAGTAATTCTATGGAGCCAAAGAGCAATATTTTGTCATACTTTCTTTCGGAGATATTCTTTAGCCCATACTTAAGAGTCGTACAGAAAAAATTTGAGAAATTTTGTAAACGTGCGAAATATAGGTAATTCGAGAAACTTATTTTGAAAATTCTAATAAATTAAAAAATGTAGAAATACCCAAAATCGTAAACAAGTGTTCTCCACATTTTAACACAAAAATTTTCGATAAAGCATTCGAATGACTTTGAACCGGCATCCACGATAAATTGAAGAGTAATTAATGTAACGGTACTTGTAGGAAGTTGGCGCAATTTTCATAAAATAGAGAGGATGTAATCTAGAAAGACAACGTGTCGAAGGGAGAAGTTGAGAAGAACGAAAAATAGTTCAGTGGCCAATTACTCGAGGAATTTTTACGGACGATTTAGCGACTCTTACCTACGTTCTACACTGGGTTCCCATAATGCTCTCCCTTCGAGAATCAACGAAGAAGGCAGAAAATAAAAGAGAGAGAGAGACGAGAAAAATTAGCTCCGGTTCACGTGGAAATCTCGTGTCCTGATATTTGCATGTGATCTCTCACACAGGATTTACGGAAGAAAGAATGGATCTCGCGGAAACTGCAGAAAATCTTAAGAATACTTTGCAGATCTTTTCTTTCCTTGGCCGAGTACCTGCTTCTTATTATTATCTCCTCGAGATTGGAAAACAAGTAATGCACGTGTACTTACATCGCACAAAGTCGTATTATCCGTGTGCAATTTAAAAATGTTGAACAAGGTTCTTCGAATGACCTCTTAAATTTCAGCTTAAACTCTGAGAGGACTTTTTTTACGTAAATTTTTGGAGGTACCGTTTGAGCCGCACTCGTGTAAAACGTAATTATTTTTGCGTCGATCTAATACCGTACAAGCATCGATTTGTTTACAATATTTATCCCTTTTTTCCAGCCGCGTGAACGATCGCTGAATTTGTCATGGCTCTAATAAAAAATGTTCGGAACAGGCTGCGGATTCATTTAAATAACAAATAGCAACATCCATACGCGGGAAAATAAATACGGATAAAAAAAAAAACGCATTCTGATTTGCGAAAGTTATATCGACAGAGATGTAATTTAACTTTTATGCGACAGAATTTTTGTTGGAGGTTCGTGAAAGCTTGAAATTTACACGGGAGCCTTGTGCATAAGAAATAATATTGCTGGAAAAATATCTGAAACACTTTGAAACGGGCCGGTGATTGATGCGAAACATGAAACGAAATTTATTAAAGAAACATTCCGATTCGAATACGGCAGGATTTCTTTTTTAAGTGATAAAACGCAAAATATTCCATCCACGGGTTCCAATTACGCGAATTTCTCCCTTTGAGCGTTACAAACAAGAAATACAAAATTTCGAAATGAGTTCAACGCGCGTATTTATCGATAAAAAATCAATGGAACACGCGGAGGAGCTGGTGGGGAAGAAAGAGATACGAAGCACGGTAAAAAGGAAACTACGAGTGATTCCGTACTGAACCGAGCATTTAAAATTTGCATGTAAATTCTTATTGTGATATTTACGGGAAAGAGACACTACGAAAGAAGATCGAGGAAGAAGGAAACAGACATTCTATTTCTTCCGGTGCACGCGCCACTGGAAAATACGATAAGATACTGGAAGGGAATCGTGCAGCAACGTACAGAAACTTTGCAAGAATTTTTCAGTTAGACGTGTTTGTTAGCAAACTTGACGTGATTTGATGACATATTATTTATCATGACGTACATTTAATCGGAAGGATAAGTCGGCAAATATTTCGGACGAATGAGAGGAATTTAGTATTGCTTACACTAGGAAAATCGTATGAGTATAAAAGTGATAAAAGTTATTTCAAATATTTTGTATATTGATGTTCCGTATCTAATGGTAGAAACTGTGAAGTGCTTTCAATGCAAATAATGCTGTGAATAGATTTTGAAATCGAAATTTGTATCATGAAATGCCGCAGAAGAATTTTGTACAAATAATTTTGATACCGTCTTAGTAAAAATTAAAAACTACACAAATACAAATGTAATTTGTATCTCTAATCTTCTATCCACAAAGTACACTTAATTATATTTTTACCAAAAGCATTCAACTCTTCTCTGAATCACTATCTTATATAGCAGATTCACAATTAATTTGAATTTATGAATAAAAATTGTACACCTTGTACATTTACCCTTATCGTGCTATACTGATATTTTTATATTTCTATTTGTGCAGATGTTACAAAGATAAAAGGAACATGTCGTGATTTCAGAAATCCTTGCCGGAGAGATACTCAACGTTGAAAAAATAATGGAAAATTAAATGAAATGAAAAATGAAGAAGTTTTCTTTTAAAATGGATACTTGAATATTTTCATACGAATTCATTGGGTGGAATTTAAGAAAAGCGGAAGACTAGAGTAACCAGAGGTAATGGAATAGAATCCTGGCCTCGTTCCTGCACCGACTATCACTTGCTTACACTCATTTTGCAAATGTACACATAAACTTGAGCAACGAAATACTGCTTTCCGTGTCAGTGAAATAAAAATAAAAGATTTCCTAGCCAATTATATGCTGTTATCACTTTAATGCTTACCGTTTCACGAAACGCGTAAAAGGAAATTAAAAATGGAAACGCAAATTTAATATGAATAATGTGGAATAAATTATATAATTTTATAATTGCAAGTAGAAAATTGACATACTTTTGTATATTGAATAATCGTGACAATTAGAAAAGAATATGAATCTGAAATACTCGATAAACTACGAATGTTTATATCTTGTATGTTCTGTTCTAAAGAATTTATATCGTTTCCTAATACTTATTATACAGTTTATATTATTGTCCACACTCTGATAAATGCATAGTCAAAAACTGTATTAACTGCTGTAACTAATTACATGCAATATGGATTAAAACTGTATTTATATATGCATTTAAAACCTGCCGCATGAATTCATTCCTTCCCTAATTTAAATTATCGACAATTGATAATCGAATCAGCGCCATCTAGCGGATGGCGTTTTAAACCTGCTCCTGGTAGCAGGATCGCAGGAAAGCGAAGAGGTATTCGCTAAAAGAAGAGGTTTCCCGCGCATTTGCGCGCATGCGCAATAGGAGATCCGCCCATGCGCCTAATAGATATACTGTAGAGATAGGCGCATGCGCAGTAAGACCAAAAGCGCGACTTTTCCAAAATGGCATCGCCGCCTACAAACGAATACACACTATGAATATCTCACTACTAATTACTTGCGCATAATTTGTGCACTTTTATGATCGAAGAATGAAACTAGATCCAATGACAACCTTCCTGTATAAATTTTATTAACATTTCATTTGAGAAATAATTGTTAGACATATTTAAAGCGTATGGTGTTGAATGATAGAACATCGTAACATTGTCATGCTTACAGAAAATTATTAATAACTAAATACTTTCAACTCAGATCTTAACAAATATTACACGAGAAAGTAGATAAAGAATCACTAATGATTCTTCAATCATAAAAGTGCATAACTTCCTTTAGAAAAACGAGTAATTAATATTTCTTCGACAACGATATTATTTATTCCGTATGACGCTACGATGAAGAGGTGGCAGCAGTTTGACCCTACTGCGCATGCGCGCAAGTGCGCGGGAAACCTCTTGTTTCAGCGAATACCTCTTCGCTTTCCTGCGATCCTGCTACCAGGAGCAAGTTTAAAACGCCATCCGCTAGATGGCGTTGATCGAATTTCAATTTTACCGGCAAGTTTAAGAGAATGTCGTTTATCTCCTGTACTTGTAACACAAAAATAATGAACATAAATAGAGTCAGGATAGAGTTATAATTTAATAGACCCCATGTTTTATTAATAATGGAACACACGGCTAAAGAGTCTATGCCTGATATTTTAAAAGTTAACAACTTTGAGGAGTTTTCAAGAACTTAGGTTTAGAAATAGACAGAGTTAAAAATTTGTAATTTGAAGTTTAAAAAATTTAGAAATCTGTAAAGTACGAACTTTTGCTATTTTAAATTTAAAAGCCCGCAAGTTTGCAAGTTTGCACTTCTCGTGCGACTCGAATGTTTTGGCGTCTGTTTCTCTAACATTTGCCTTAAATTTCTCGCCGAATGGAACGTATTTTGCCGGCAAGACAAAAGATAATAGGCGAGGAGGTGTTAAAACAAGAAAACAACGATTAGAATGCACTTACTCATCGCATGATGGCCGAAAGCATTAAGGAAACCAGTGTCGGAACCGTTTTACGTCAAGTTCCTTTCTGTATTACACGATTTACCAGAGAATCCAGCCCAGGTCAAGGATGGAGCGTATTCACAACGAGCGCCGGACTTGTAGACCTTTAGATCGATCGAGGGATTTCATTTGTGTCCCCACATTTTCGACTAACCGAAACGTGCCTTTTGTGCTCGTGAAAACGTGTACCCATGAACATGTACGTACTCAAGAAAGCACTTTCCATCGATTTTTAAGTCCGATGTTTAAAGATACATGAGCTGTGGCATTATCTTGATGAAAACCAGGCGAGTTTCCCTTTTGTTGGTCAGTTTCAGTCGCGTTTAAGTGATTTTTATTATCCCATTACTTTACTGCTGTGCCATTACACCTTTTCACCATCCTATCATTGTGCTATTTAATTACTTTATTGTTCTACCATTCTACGACATTGTTACTTCATCACTTACTCTACTGTTCTACCATATTATTGCTCCATCACTTCATTTTATTTTACCATTTTACTATTCGTCTGATCTAGCAGTCTATCATTCTATAATTTTACTATATTACCAATTTACCATTCAGTTTACAGTTTTACTATTCTACTATTGTAATGTTATATTCTTTTAATCTTCTACTATTTTACTGTTCTACTCTTCTACCATTCTACAATTCTACTATCTTATTAGTCTACCGATCTGGCATTCTACCATTCTGCCATTCTACCTTTCTGCTATTCTACCGCTTCGCCATTCTACCGTTCTGCCATTCTACCATTTCGCCATTCTACCACTCGACTATTCTACCATTAGCCTATTGGCCTATTTCTACCGTTCTACCACTGTACTTCTCTACCATTCTGCTATTTCTACTTTTCTTGTATTCTACTAGACTACTGTTCCGCTGTTCCACTACTCCACTGTTCTACTATTCTACTATTCTACTGTTTTATTATTCTACTATTCTACTATTCTTCTATTCTACTATTCCACTGTTTTACTATTCTACTATTCTACTGTTCGACTATTCTACTGTTCGACTATTCTACTATTCTACTATTCTACTATTCTACTATTCTACTACACTACTACACTACTATTCTACTGTTCTACTATTCTACTATTCTTCTGTTCAACTATTCTACTGTTCTATTGCTCTACTATTCTATTGTTCTACTGTTCTACTATTCTTATGTTCTATTATTCTACTGTTCTATTATTCTAGTGTTCTACTGTTCTACTATTCTTCTGTTCTACTATTCTACCATTTTATAAGCATACTGTTTCACAATTTTACCACTGTTCTATTTTACTACATCAGTATCCCACCATTCTACCAGATCGCCGTTCTATTAAATACTAAAATAAGCGAATATTTCATTATTTGATTGACGTTCATTAACGTTATTAATTTCTCCGCGTTAGTATCATGTATTTGCTTTATTCTCGCGTTATTTATTGCGCATGCTCTGCATCGAAGTTTCAATTTACTGTCTTCGTTTAATATTTCTACATCATTTTGTTTATTATGTTAAATGTATCTCATTTCCGCTACGTAATCATTAACGGTACTTTGCACGTAACGTATATTTTGCAGAACCCTGCAATTAGTAACAAAATAATTTGCATTGGTACATGATATAATTGTTAAAAATTATTTCATTTTTTCGACGAAGGCAATTACGAGGGCTGTCAAGAACGAAACAATTGGACGAATCTTCTATTATCGTATTTTTATCATATTTATGGTATTTATATATCTCCGATGTTATACATTATTTATCATTTACCAAGCTGAAATAATGAGTATAAAATATTTATCTTTAACAACAGTCTCGAACAATTATTTTTGTCCCGACGTCTTCAGATAAGTTCATTTAAAAACAGTTCAAAGAACGGAAATGGCCTTAAATAAAAGAGAAAAAAAATCAATAGCAGTAAGTCGACGATGAAAATAAGTACAAATTTATCAGAATAAAATATAATATTTAAAAACGGTAAATGTTAAATAAGTATCCCTCTATTCACGCTGAATGTACAGTAAGCATATAAAGCATCTTTTCTCTACCATAAAACGAACTAAAACTCTGATTATAAAAATAATTTCTCTAACATTATGAAGATATAGATTTGTGGGTGTAGAAGGTATGGTCAGAAATTAACGAATAACTTGATTATCGTAAGTGGTTACTGTGGATTTAATTCAAAACTCATTAATTGGGATCAGCTTGCTTCATTCGCGTGTATAGAAGTGCGAGCACGTGGAAACGTTATTATAACATGATATAACATACCAATATCTGACCATCGTGGCTACCACCTTGGCTTTGCCATGCCCAATTAATAACAGCCGAACTCGCCGGCCCGTTATTAATATCCTTCGGCATTCTAATTGCAGTCGAAGCTATCAATTACCAGATTAATACTAATTACATATCACGGGAAACAAAGCGTGGGCTTTCCCCGTCTAGTATCGCCGAAACGATTGATCATATCGTCGTTACTCCTACGATCGATCGAAAAAATGAATAACACGATTAAATCAAAATTATCATCTCGTACAACAAATACATAAATATTAATAAACGTAAATACATAAATATTAAATATACATAACAATGTTTAATAAAAGTAGTGATACGACTTATTCATAAATAAATAATGTGTTAACCCCTTGCAATGTCGTGTCACAATCGTGACGCACCTCACAGTTCACACGTGACGCACCACACTCATATTTTCATTGCAAATGATTTATGGGTTCAATTCTAATTACAGTCTTCAAAATTGAAGAGTGTTGAGTACAAAAAGTGCCTAACTTTTCAATTTTCTTTATTTAGCTTCAAGTTGTAGCAATAACTAAAGAGATGTGGATGAGGCAGCTTCCTAGAAAATTGTAGGTTAAGGGGTTAATGAAAGTACTGTTATGTTAAGATTTATTCATAAATAAATAAATAATGCACAGTGATCAATAAAAATACCGATATGTCAAAACTTATTCAGAAATAAATAATGTGCAATGATTAATACAAGTATTGATATGTTAGGAATTGTTCATAAATAAATAATGTACGATTAATAAAACTACTGATACGTTGTGACCTACTAATAAATAAGTAATATACAGTGATTAATAAAAAATACTGATAATAATTTATTCATAAATCAATCATAAGTGTACATTACTATAATTTGTAACTATAAATTATTATAATTTGGAGCTATAAAAATAATTTGTATAAAAATTGCAAAACACTAACAAATCACTAAAAAAGGAAGTTTCAAGGATCTTATTAAATATTGCTGTCGAGTAAGATACTTTGGTATTTTAATAATCCATCGCGTCTTGACCCTCGTTTTTTAAACAGACCTATACGACGTAGGCGTTCATATAATGTTTGAAATATTGTTTTATCTAGCAATTCACTAGGGAAACCAGCCACGGAGAAACGTCTCGGTTCGACTGAAATACACTCGGCAAGTTCATACATCAAATGCAACCCTCCCTTTTCCTGCTTTGAATATTTATTCGCAACTCCTTCTAACCTATTACAAATAACAACATTATCAACCCGCCATGTACGTACATACAAATATTTGCTCCCCGTTTTAGAACCTATGAAGCAATTTAAATTAACCCCTCGTTGCATTCTGATAGTGTACTGATGTACGCGTATAATGATACATTTTAGCGATATTAATAATTACATTTATTATCCTCTCGTTATTGCAAACATGCCACTTGAAATAATATATTCTCGCGTTTTGCGAAATGATAATGAATATCAAATTTCATGACGGACTGGTGGAAATGTTTTGAAAATATTGGAAAATCTTTATCTCTTCAAAACAATGATTCAACAGAATTCAGATCGGTTGATGCAATTTTAAAATACTTATTGTGATTTAAGAAATATGTAAATATTATACAATTTCTTTCATTTGACATTTTTCATTTTGCAGTAGTATTAAATGTTTATGTGCTTCGAATATGATTATATTTTATTAGGAAGTTTGTAGGACTTTTTAAGATAAGTTTCTTAAAAAAGGAACAATTTATAATAACGAGAAGCAGTATATTGTACGTAGCTAAGACCGTTGGCTTAACTAACCCATTTATTATACCAATATAAAAGGTGGGTTAAGGCACCGAGTCTACTAATAAATAGTCTTACTGACTATAAGATCACTAGCTAGCCCCATATGAAACGCTCTTTCTCCTTCCTTTTTTTCCGTCTCTCCTTTTGCAGCATCAATGTTATAAACTTCTGCAGCGTTACGTTCACCACGTGGTTTCTGCTATGACCAAGTGGTGGCTCGCGAGATACATAAGTACATATATTCAGCTGCTATCCCTACTTTCTCATTCTACTGACAAGAGCTGTAGGGAAATAATCTCGCTACCTGCCTAGAAAGTTTAACCATTTGGGAATTTGGGAATTTAGGAATTTAGGAATACAGTAATTTGAAATTTGGTAACTTCCTTATATCAAGTTTGCAAACTCCTAGATTTCCATATTTTCAACTTTCATAATTTCTAGATTTCTAAATCTCCAAACTTCCAAATAGCTAAACCCCAAACACTAAAATCCCCTAATTCACAAATCACCAAATTCTGAAAATCTCAGATCCCCAATTCTCAAATTCTAAACTTGCCAATTTTTCAAATTTTCAAATCCAAAAATCACCTAATTCTCAAAACCCCAAATCCAAAAATCGATAAATTTCCAAGTCCACAAATTTCCAAATACCAAAAACTCTAAATTCTAAAGTCCCCTAATTCTCAAAATTACCAAAATCTCAGATACCCAATTCTCAAATCTTCAAATCCCAAAATCCCCAAATTCTCAAAACCTCAAATCCCAAAATTTCCAAATTCTGAAACCCCCAAATTTCTAATTCCCTAATTCTCAAATTCCCAAAATCAGATTCCCCAATTCTCAAATCCTCAGATTCCCAAATTCTAAAATTCCCAATTTCTCAAATTTTGAAATCCCAAAATTCCCAAATTCTCAAAACCTCAAATCCCAAAATTTCCAAATTCTCAAACCCCCAAATTTCCAAGTCCCTAATCCTCAAATTCCCAAAACCAGATTCCCCAATTCTCAAATCCTCAGATTCCCAAATTCTAAAATTCCCAATTTCTCAAATCTTCAAATCCCAAAATCCCAAATTCTCAAAACCTCAAATCCGCAAATTTCCAAGTCCCTAATTCTCAAATTCCCAAAACCAGATTCCCCAATTCTCAAATCCTCAGATTCCCAAATTCTAAAATTCCAAATTTCTCAAATTTTGAAATCCCAAAATCCCCTAATTCTCAAAACCCCAAATCTCAAAATTTCCAAATTCTCAAACCCCCAAATTTCCAAGTCCCTAATCCTCAAATTCCCAAAATCAAATTCCCCAATTCTAAAATTCCCAATTTCTCAAATCTTCAAATCCCGAAATCCCCCATTCTCAAAACCCCAAATCCCAAAATCTGCAAATTCTCAAACTCCCAAATTTCCAAAAACTCGTGAAACCTGAATTAGAAAAAAAAGATCAGAAAACTAGTTCCCCTAAACCTTCCACTAGTCGCAATATTTACGTAGTATACTAAATTGTCATAAATAAGAAACGTTGATCTTCCCCGAGAGAATCAGCATTCAGGGGTATCAGCAAATCTCAGAATAAAAACGGCGAACACACCATCTTCGACGAGTGTTGAGGGACCACGTGTTCAACTTCTAGTTCACGAGCCATCTTCATGATCAAGGCTTGCATGAGATTCGGGTTCTTATCTCCTTCTCTCCATGGACCCAACAGATTTGTCGTGGCTTACCAAGGTGTCCCATTCCAAATCGAACATCTCCAGACACTCCGAGATCCCATTTCACCCGTAGTATCTTATTTACCGAGCGCCAGATCACTTTTGGTCAAGATGCCCGCTAGAGTACACTCCGGCGCAACGCTTAAGGGGTGCCTTTGTGTGCGTACCTGTATAGAAACTCGACAATTTTCTAGACCAATGTATGCATATTTGCACTTTTCTACATTTTTGGAGTTTTACATTTTTCAATGTTTTATACTTGCAAATTTATAGAATTCCTAAATGAAGGTTCGAAATTAACTAAGGTAACTAGTTAAAATAGCTGACTTAAATTTTAAAAAATGGCATTGATTTTTGAATTTTTTTAATATTATGTTATAAGGTCGAATTCTTGGAACCGTTTGATCTTTCTTAGGATGCTTAAATAATAGGACCTACGCTTTTATATTCCGAATCCCTATGATTCGTATTCCTATATCCCGAATTTCTATATTCCGAATCCCTACATTCCGAGTCATTACACTCCGTATCCTTACTTTTTGGGACCGTATATTCTGAACTCCTACTTCTCGAATCCCTACGTCCTGAAGTCCTACACCCCAAATCCTTACTTCCCCAATTCCTACGTCCCGAATTCCTACGTTTGAATTCCCTACGCCCCGAATTCCATACGACCAGAATACCTATATTCTGAAACTCTACGTTCCGAATTTCTACGTCCCAAATTCCTACACTCCAAATCCTTACGCCCCCAATTCCTACGCGCCAGTTCCCTACATCCCGAATTCCCTACGTCCCAAATTCCCTTCGTCCCGAATTCCCTACGTCCCGAATTCCTACACCCCAGTTCCCTATGTCTCGAATCTCTATATCCCAAATTCTTTACGCCCCGAATTCCTTACGTCCCGAATCCCTACGTCCCGAATTCCCTACGTCCCGAATTCCCTACGTCCCGAATTCCTACGCCCCAGTTCCCTATGTCCCGAATCTCTATATCCCAAATTCTTTACGTCCCGAATTCCTTACGTCCCGAATCCCTACGTCCCGAATTCCCTACGTCCCGAATTCCTTACGCCCCGAATCCCTACGTCCCGAATTCCCTATGTCCCGAATTCCCTACGTCCCAAATTCCTACGCCCCAGTTCCCTATGTCCCGAATCTCTATATCCAAAATTCTTTACGTCCCGAATCCCTACGTCCCGAATTCCCTACGTCCTGAATTCCTTACGTCCCGAATCCCTTACGTCCCGAATTCCCTACGTCCCAAATTCCCTTCGTCCCGAATTCCCTACGTCCCGAAATCCTACACCCCACTTCCCTATGTCCCGAATCTCTATATCCCAAAATCTCTACGTCCCGAATTCCCTACGTCCCAAATTCTTTACGTCCCCAATTCCTTACGTCCCGAATTCCCTACGTCCCGAATTCCCTACGTCCCGAATTCCTTACGTCCCGAATTCCGTACTTCCCAAATTGCCTACGTCCCGAATTCCCTACGTCCCAAATTCCCTACGTCCCGAATTCCCTATGTCCCGAATTCCCTATGTCCCGAATTCCTACGCCCCAGTTCCCTACGTCCCCAATTCCTACGTCCCGAATCTCTGTATCCCAAATTCTCTACGTCCCAAATTCTCTACGTCCCGAATTCCCTACGTCCCAAATTCTCTGCGTCCCGAATTCCCTACGTCCCGAATTCCCTACGTCCCGAATTTCCTACGTCCAGAATTCCTAAGTCCCGAATTCTTACGTCCCGAATTCCTACATCCCGAATTCCTAAGTCCCGAATCCCTATATCCCAAATTCCTACGTCCAGAATTCCCTGCGAATAAAAAATCCTTAAAAATCAACGAATGAAATCTACCCCTTGGTTGTCACATATTCCTAAGAGAAACTGGATTTGCTATTGACCGTACCACTATAAACTGCACTCGTGGCGAATGCTGAAGGTTCGCAATGTTCGTAAAGGAGATTTCATTGTACCCAGAAACACGCTACCAGTAGCATAACGATTAGGATGCATTGTGCACGACCAGTGTGGACCAGGGTTCCATGTGGCAGAGTACGCTCCTAATGCGTCCGGTGATACAATTACCGTGGCTTTATATCGGCTGGAGTTGTTCCTACGGTAATTAAATTGATCGTTCGGCAATTCTTACGTGAATTGGTTAACTGAAATGCATCGAACTGATTTTTTGTGTTACAGATTTTCTTTCAAGGTATTTTTCGTGCTTTATGTTATACTTTTATAGAGAATGTTAATATGTACTGATCTAGACAGATACTTTCAAATAGATGATTCAGTTTGAAGTAGATAATACTTCTTTTCTACTTGAAACTGAATAATGAATATAACAAAATATTGCGAAAATTGTTAGAAACAAAATGATTAACTAATAAAATTTTCAACTGCTTCAGTAGGGCAAACAACGTGTTAAAATCCTCAAACCTACTTTAAGAAACGTTAGCTCACTCTTTTTGATTCGACAACTGCAGACTTGCTACAATCATAGCTTTCTAATTATTTATCTGTAGTATACAAGCATGTAGAAATGTTAGAAACGCTTCAGTAAAGAAACTAGCAACATCTGAAACCAAATTCAAGAGAACGCTGCAATAAATTAACAGTCCACCTAACTCGTGTAGTTAACTAACCCAACTCAATCGATTCACCTAACATGGTAAACCGATATGCTACCTTTAAGAAACGTGAGAGAAGCACAACATTAACCCCTTATGATTTGTCGGAACTAATCACAGCTACAATATTAAAACCGAGAAGAAAGGCAAATTATAATTCTACCAGTATTAAATGCACACTTACTTCTAAATTGAAAATGAAGTTAAAAAATAAATACTGAGACATCAACCAACGAGTACAACTATTTGTCTCAACAACAGACATTACATAAAATGACAGACATTACATAAAGACGACAACGAAATTTTGTAATGTAAAATATGTAAAATATGAAACAAGTCATTTTAACTGGTTCTAGTAAACTACAAATTAAAGCGTATTCAAAATTTGAGTAAGATTTGTCACTGTTGACGCATAAGTGCATCACATGTTGGAGACAATATTGTAAGGCAAGATTAAAGAATAAAGTATCCACGAACAATGCGTCTATACGGTGTACACAAGTTACAAACAATGCGGGAACGATTCAAAAGGGAGATTGAAAGTTGGACTCTTTTATAGGGAGGCTAGTCCATCGAGAGATTCCGTCATTGTTAAGTAACAAGCACGCGAATGGTAACGTCAAATAATATTAAGTTACGAATTCCACTGGGTAATGCCGGTCTGACGGCGAAAATCGATTTCCGCGACAACTAGTTTCTGCTTCGCATTTCCCCCTACGACCAACCCCCCTGGCTGTTCGAGCCCCGTTCACGCCAGCCGATTTCACCCCCGTGTGTCTCTGCACACCGTCGAGATCTCTCTTTTCCCGAGCCGGTGATTCCTCTCGTTTCGGCTCGTGAAGCCTTCGTGATTCGTTAATTGCGAACGGCGAGCTGAAGAATCCACCGCGGAAGATCGATAGACATTTCCCTAATTTCCGATGAAAGGAAACTCTCAGCGAATTTCAGTTTCATTAATTTCCAAGATCTTACCCTTATCAACGGACCACCCGGCAGCGCGGAACCCGCTGAAAAAATTCCAATCACGATCGAAAAGAAAATTTTCATCGGCGATCGCCGATGAATATAAAGCGGAGCCTGATCGTTATTCGGTTCGCCCGAAAATATTGTTCGTTTCGCGGATTAAGGATATCCGTCGTCGTACAAATTCGACAATTTTCATGTGGTGATTCGTAGAAAAAAGAAATACGTTAGATTGAAATTGCGAGCCGTGGAAATTTAAAGATTCGAAAGTTAGGTCGTAATGTCCTATCGTGACAAATCCGATATCGCTGTTTTTCTTCCGCTAAATATGTTCGCCGAAGATAGGAAACATTCGAACGGAATAGATTTATAGACAGTGGCTTACAATAAGGCTAATCTGATTCAATAATCTCGTTGTTGAACTCTCTTTATACGTATCATTCAGGAGCACCCAGTGTAATCGCGCTTTGGTGCTACTACCGGAAACTCCAAAGCATCGTTATCTCCGTAAGCGTGGAGTTTCTATCCTCTGATCGTTTAATATCCCTCAAGGGCTCTCATAACTGCTATTCGTGGCTCATTATCCACGATAAACGATCGATGAAACGCGGTTTTGACGTAAGCTTTGGTAATTCGATCTGACGACTTCGTACTAAACATACGGAGCAACTGAATTTATGACACCAACGAACTTTATGCCATCGAACCATTTCAATTTTTAGTATATTTATCCACGAACTTGAAGTTAATGCACTGTAATTACGCTGCTTTTTATTTAATAAATAGTTTTTTTGTAATAATAAATAAATAATTTTATTTACTTGTAGTACTATAAATAATTACTTGTTATTTATAATACTAATGTTATATATTATTATTTATAGTTCTATAAATGAATAATTATTATTCGTTATTATATACCGATGGTACTGTTTAATAATAATATAATATTAATTGTAATATTATTATTATTTGATTTCTTTATAGTTCTATAGATTAATAATTGAAGAGTGGAAATAAGATTGAATGTACCAAAACTAGAAAACCTCTTTCTACTTGCTGCTTACAAAAACGACGAATAATTTCTGCCAACATTTATTGACATTTATTGACTGTAAACAAAATTTAAAAAAAATAAATGAATTTTTTAAAGAATGACCTTATTCCCACTCTTCAATTATATATTAATATTGCAGTGAATATAATATTAATTATACTATTATACATTATTCTAATTTTATTTATTTATTATTATGGCTAAATAATGTATTTTATTTTCAATGACATACACCGTTAAATTATATCTATAATAATAAATAATCACTGAGAACTTAATTTTTAAGCTACTATCGAAATATTAAATAAACTCTAAATGAATTTCTAAATGAATATAAATTATAAAATAAAAACGTTTTCACTAGTATTGACTATAGTAGCAGTACATATTTTACTCCTATCCTCCCCCGGACTTTTCATGCCATAACAAAAATAAAGAAACTCTCACCGTTACAAAATATAATTTACCGAAAATCGAACATATTAAACTGTGAACTAGTTGATTCACTGCTTGTTCCGTCGAGAAGATCGTGTCGTACTTCGCACGTTTCGCGATCCGCCATTTACGCAATAACGTAATACATATCGAAATGGCGGATCAGATTGCAAAATGGTTGAAAGCCATTCAATTTCCTGTAGGATTTGCAGAATTCGGGACAGCTTTTGTACACATTTCATGAGTATAATGGTACAGAGGATATACGGAAAAATTGTTATTGCATCAATTACAAATTGTCTGTATATTTGACTTTCACTAATAGTAATAATAGTAGTAACCTTAATCATTGTAATCATAATGTACCGCATGGTGATAGTCACGATGACGTACGGATAGATAGAATAATAATAATAACAATAATGCAATCATAGACTACAGCAATTAATAATTATATAATATTTAAAAAAAAAATAATAATAATAATCATCACTACCATCTTTGGGAAACAGTGTGCAAGATGATAAAAAGTAAAGGTAACTGGATGGAAGTTTCGAAAAAATGAAAGGAACCGAAAGTGACGAAGGAATAAGAGAAGTTTTCTCGTCGCACAAAATTAAACCGTGGGAGTTCTGTTTGAAGGAAGTAATATTATTGTTTATAATATCGGAGTTCCCTGTCATTCGTAAATAACCGTCCATACATTAATAACATTCAGCAGAATATTCGATCGTTCTCTTAATCGCATACAGGCGCGCGCGCACTCAACGATCACTCTCCGTTCCTTTTCTTTCCATCCGAGCTCAATAGAAACCCATTTTTTTTTCTTTCTTTCGTTCAAGAAACAGTCTTTCGTTGCACTAATTACATGTCCTCCTCTTTGCAACTACCTTGGCATCGAAAAATATTTGTTTTGTCGCACTTCGACGTACGAAATACCAATAATGGCCGGTTTGGTAGTCGCAGGACTACAATTACACAACTGATATTTTGGCAAATAGGCGTAAGAATTGTTGACAGTCATTTTTCCCGAGTTCAGTTGCGTCGAGAACCGGAATAAGACAAATTGAGGGCAAGTGTAATACACTGACGTCTCGCTATATGACTCCCATTTATATACCCGCGTTGAGCGAATTCCTCTTCACACGGAATTCCTCTTTCACGCACACTAATGACGCTCGATTTCAACGATGCTATTTCGAAGACTAGCGTTTATTGTTTCTCGTTAACAAATACCAAACCCTCCGTTGAATGTAAATTTTCGAACGGAGAAGTTGAGAAATCTTCGAGCTTCAAGTTCTGAAATCTTTTAATATAGAAATTTCAAAATATATTCTGTAAAATTTTGAAATTGAAAAATTTTAAATATCTTAGCAACACCTGTAGAAAAAATTCCTTTTATATGAATTATTACATTATTTCCTATGCTGAAAGGTCATATAGCGAGACTACATTGCAACACACATTACTACTTCTAATTCTAATCAATATTGAATATAATTGTATTCAACATCATTGGTACGAATTTTAGTACTTGGATTAAAACAATTTGCAAAGTAAAAATTATAGAATTTTTACATTTCTTATTTTCTTATTAATATTATTGTATATAAAAGTTGTAAATATGACTATTAAATAGGCAAAACCTGCGACTACTAACCAGACTGTAATACAAACAAACGCTTAAGAATGAAATACCTTATTCGAATAAATTCGTAAAAAGCTTTGAAACGTATGCTTTCCTTATTTTTGTTTCAATAAATAAGTACATTACATTATTCCACTTATCATATACCACGTCATATATTTATTTATATACAAATAAATAAATGAGTGTACAATACTACATGTTTATTTAAAACCCCGGGAACTCATGGTCTCGTTAATGAATTATTGCTAAGAATTTATTACTTATTATTTGCAACTTCACTTTTTTTAAAGAAAAAGAGAATCAGATCTGTGTATGCAAGATGTCATTTATTGACAAGCTGTTATTTATTTAAATATTGAAACGAATTGTTCATACAAAAGTTAATATGTTAATACAAACAAATTTTTTTTTAATGTCATAGTAAAATTATTTGTTAGTTATATTTTCTTACTTTCAAAATATTTAAAAATTCATAATTAAAATTTTATCTTCCTTAACTATTGTATAAACAATTTTTTTATATATTCAATATTTAAAGAAATAATTAGATCGTCACAAATTAACACTAGCACTTAATTTCAGTCCGAGAGCTATTAAAAATGAATACAAATTATGTTTGTGTCGTGTATATCATACAATTGGAAAGGAACTTTGGTCTATAATTTACATGAATCAAAAAGAAATTCAATCTCAACGAGTTCGCTACCAGTGTCACGAATCTGTAATTATTAGTTGTACAAAAGTTTTCATCGTTTTTAAGACAATTTATTAATATTTTACAGCGAATAAAATATTCTTAATGAAAATATTTCATCAGTTTAAAGGCAAAAAAGTATTTCAGTAAAAGAAATCTATATTTTTAGAAATAATTTCGCAAATGTTTCTTGTCGCTTCAGTATTTATTGTACACTGATTAAAAAAATTAAATATACAATGACTTCAATTAAAAATACAGTTCATCCTATGTTACTCTTTATGCAAGTTGACCAATAACTAACATAACAAAACAAAACACATAAGTTTAACTAAAATACATTATAACGCTAATTACATATCGTCTAATGGAAACTTTTGCACATCCCTAATGAAACCTTTTCAAATTGTGGAAAAAACAACATAACATATTAACAATATAGATATTTTGAAGTTACATTTACTTCGCGTTATTTAACATAAAAAATATAGTAAATTTATAATTTTTTAATAAACGCCGATAGCGAACGTATCAAAAAATGCAGCGCTTTTCACTTCACTTTCTTTTCGATTTTGTCATCATACAAAATATCAGTTTTAAAAAATCGCTTTATAATTACACACTGAACCATTCAAACTAAAAGTACTTCTAGTGGAAAGTTCCATGCGAAACATTGTCGAGTAATAAAGTCAGGCATCATCTATATGCTGCATACGTTAATGTGGTATGAACAGTACCGAGCACGCTATACTTCATGACAGGATATACAAATGTTTGCTGCAATTTAGTGTAAAAATAAAGTATACAATTATAAAATTTGGCCGCTTATAATTCGATTGCAGCGTCGCTATTTTAGCGGCGGATTTGCGAAACACACCATATTTCAATGTGGGAACTATCCTCGCCATAAAAATATCAGAACCTGTTACAACCACGCTATGTAGCAAATGGTGAAATCTCCTTCCTCTACATCGCCATTTTCCCTAAGAATGTCAACTATGCTCGGTACTGTACTATCAAGTTATTAATAATTTCAAACATTGTATAACTTTGCGTATATCAGAATTTATTGTATTCTCTATCTTAATTATAGATGTTGCATAATTCCGATTTATTCGAGAACAATATGAATGTAACTTAATCGGCAACGACCAGTTAACTTTCAAAATTAGTTCTTTTCTTTTCATGTACGAAATTATAAAGTTAGAAATGTATGTTACTTTTATGTGAATGTTTTTTACGATCATGGTACATCAATCGTCAGGAATAAACCGTACAACACACAGTATGTTCTAGTTTGAATTGTATACACCTCGTTACTTCTTCAATTACTTATTCATAAATACGACAAAATTTGTTATACAAAATGTTGAGTTACTTGTGCGTCACTCGTAACGTACAAAATATAATTGCGTTAAAAAAAAGAAGACATTTTTCATTCGAACTGAATGGTTTTTGTATAAACAATTTTCTCAAGTATATGCAAATAATTTAAGGAAGCAACGAAAGTGTATACACGTTTAAAATGGTAATATTATACTTGCGAATGTGTTTCGCAAAGAGGAGGGTGCAAGTAGAACATAAGAAGCATATTAGTAAATACCTTAAAAAAAAGAAAATTGTTTTTCTTTGTGTTATCACTTTACATTTGAAAAACTCTTAATATAAATCTACTAATTGTAAAAATGCAATTTATCCGACGCCATGCATCACATCATCGTATTATCATCGTCATCGTCGTAATTTTAAATCGTAGAAATGACATAAAAATCCTTCGCTTACTAAAAACTATACAGTTAATAACATAAGTAGTTTATCCTTATTCCTAATTTTCATTATTACAATACTCTCCTCCCCTTTTTAAGTCCATCAGTATTTTTCCATTATCTCATTATCAAAGAACAGCGTTCGTTCTTGTCCTTTTTTCGATTCAAAAGACTTTTTCTAACATGAACTTTCGATACAATAATAATATACGTGATTATGATCGATTGGATATTATAAAAGCGATCTTTTACGAACAAGTTGGAATTATGCCAAGTGTATCGATGATAAAAGGAATCCGTTTACTTAATTGAGAATTATTTCGAATACGTATATTGTACATACTTTTTCCCTTCATCACGAATCGTCGTTCATTGATCTTGCTTCCATTTGGCGCGCGCGGTCTTTCTCATTTTCTCCGTGTAAACAGCAAAAAGTTCATTCACACTTGTTTTGCTCGCGTATTTGCACTTACAATTATCAAAACAGTTCGCGCTGTTTTGTTATCATAAAAAAGTTCGCCCACTTGTTAAAAACTTGTTCCGGAAGGTCTCTTTTTATACAGACGAAAGCATCAAATATTGCGCGATCTTTCTGCATCTACGATAATAATACGTCGGTATGCTTCTATTATGGATCATTAATATCTTACTAATGTCTATTCGATCATTAACTTATTCCGAATCAAAAGTATTAACTTGCTTTGAGTCATGCACCGCTACTTTTCAAATCATCGTGTAATATCTTTTTTTTGTTCTTTCTTAAACAATAGGGCCTTCCAAGGTACAGAACAAAATGCATTGAAGATATATGGACAACGGTAAAATAACTGTTTATAAAAGTATGATAAAATTGTGTGCATATATCATTTATTTTTACTTATTCTCCTCTATGAAGAAAGGTATTACCTGAGGAAGGAACCATTTTGTTTCTTTTCTTTCATACGCTAAACCGTATCGCGCAAGACGAAGCGTCAAGAGAGCACAGAAATTGTTTTATGCGAAGATTTACAAATATTAATATCCCTTGCATGATTTTCAAAAAAACTCTAAGATACTGTCGGAACCTTTCGTCGTATATCTCGTTCTTATCGATTACTAACGAGCAATTACTCGAGCAAAAGTGTCGATATTGATTATTATAATGATTTTGCTGAGAAAAATAATGATGGTTATGATGGTGATGATGATGATGGTGATAATGGCGATAATGGCGATAATGATGACGATGACGGCGGCGATGATGATGATGGTGACGGCGACAGTGACAACAACAATGATAATGATGACGATGACGATTATAATAAGACTGAAAGTGATATTCATGATAATGGTGTCGACTGCGATGCAAACATTTCCTGTTTTCCATGGCGTTGTTAAATCCTGGCAGTGAAAAACGAGTTAACATGAATGGCGACCATGTATATCTTGGTATATACGAAAGATTGTTTGCTCTTGGTGAAGATAACATTTGGGCCAGATTTGGCCTTATTCGGGATCACCAGTTAGCCATGCCAGGTTTATTTAATGTCATGAAGTAAATCTGGCACGAACTTCCACCTTTTGCCGATGAGAAAAATACCTGAAATACAAAAACAAAATGTGTTAAAATAAGCTGTAAAGGAATATTCTTTCTACACAAGTTTTATGTACAATACATTTTCCCATAATTACAAAATAATGAAAATACTTAAGACAATAATTCTCTTCATCGTGTATACATACCTTATCGTTACGTTCGCAGAGGAACTTGAGCCGTTGAGCTTTCTTGTGCATGAATACACCGTCGAGGTGCCCACTCTCTACGCTTCTAATCTCAATAGCTTTATTACCCCATCCCATAATTTGCCCTGTGCCAATATAGGCAACACTCGTAGGCATCTCGCCCCACTGAAGGACCATAGTTTTGGAAACTCTACCATAAGTGTTTACGTATACACCTTCATTGTCATAACACAACAATAGCTGCATACCATTACTATTGGGTAATGCGACAATGCAATGTGGACAAATAGGACCCTGAGTCTGCAATTGAAAAATATGCTCTTATTGCAATATAGAATTTAATTAACTGTTTTGACGTTTAAACTATTACTGAAAGTAATCTTACATGTTTTGGTAGATAAATATCGTAAACGGTGGCAGAATCCAAATCAACGGCGTGAAATCCATCGGCACTACCATAAATAACCTTTAATCTTGTACCTTCTTCTATAGTAAGGTCGACAAGAAGTGGTCTATGTGCTAGTTCGCCGAAGGATTTAAAAGCCATGAATTTGTGGTATGGTTTTGGCGCCCATGCATAGATTTCTATGGAATCCTTTAGCGCAATAACCAGAAACTTTATTCTTTCGTATTTGACTATTTTGAAATGTACTGCACCTTGAAGGTCGCCAACGTTAATCCAACCATTACGTCGTTCCACTTGCTGTAAAAACGAAACTCAAATGTATTAGATATAATTTAATATAGATGCACAGAGATATTGAAATGATTGGACTAAACAATTTTGTATTTTCAAACCAAACGAAACAAGAGTAACAGTCATAGCATGAACACCGTTTATAAACTTATAAATATAACAACATATCAAAACATTAACTATAATGTACAAACTTATTTTTTAGCAGTAAAATCTTGTTAAGCAATACAGTTATTTATTTTAATATTTTAACATCTCTGTACGTCAATAATATCAATAGAAAGTGAATTGATCGAAAGATACAAAACTTACATCACTATGTCCATCAGTTCTTAAAATCTTACTTTTCAACCAGGAAAGATAATACACCCGTACTCGATTCTTTTTCCCACTAATTGTAACCAAAATATTTTGACCTTCAAGAACTTCCATTTGTTGAAATCGTCTTCTACTTATTAATTGATAAACTTTGCCTTGTCCACTTCTATCCAATAACATAAGACCATTCTCCGTACCAATTAATAAATTTACCCCTGTAAGCATACGGTTATCAAATTAAATAGCTGTTGCATAATAATTAGGGAATTCTACGATTTACTTACCCCATAATGCGGCACAAAGAATTTCACTGTTGAAACGTTTCTTGTATTTGCGTATTTCAGGTGTGTCAGATGCAAGATCATGACTGGTTGGAGTTACATTAACATTTACGTGAGATTCCCTCCTGGCTGGTCCAGCACCGAATCCAAAAGTCAGGAAAGATCTCTGCTTCTGTTGAAGCGCAAATGGAGGTGGTGATTTAACTGCTTGGCGATACTGTAACAAAACATATTTTGAGATTCTGCTCAAACATAAAGTACATGTTAAATAAATCAAAACATTAAACAAAGAGTTATAATACTTTAATTAATAATACTATGAAGAAAAACAGTATAACGGTATTAAAAAGAAAATTAGAGAAGATATAGGTAGATTTACATGATGAAATCACATGCAGTTAGAGTATATAAAATTCACACCAGAAAATTAATAAGGAAAAAAGATATTTCATATGTTACAAAGAAATATTAAACGTATTATATACTAAGTTTCATCAAGAAACCATTCAAGAGCTACATTAGAAATAAGATATAATTGCATGAACTGAAAGGTACATCAAATTGTTATGAATTCTTTCAACTAGTTCTACAAGAAAATTCAATAATCCTACACAGTAATATGAGCATACAAGGGGTAATAAATTGATATAAACAGGAAATAATATTTCAGTTCTACTTCAACTGTTACAAGTTTAGGATATAGCAAAGGGAATAAATGTTTCAGAATTATTTACTTCCAGTTTCTTTGTTAATGTTATTTAACTCATAAAGTGATATGCAAAAACATGCTTGGTGTTTATTTGATTCAGACACTTCTGCATAAAACAGTGCTTTATTAGATTACTTAAAAAATCACACAGGTCGTTACACTAAATACCTTGTATCAAATTTACAAGTTTCACTGGTCTTGTTTTGACTACTTATTAGTAGTTATACTGAAAAAAAGAAATGGAAAAGGGAGGAAGGAGCAAACTCATCAATAAAACTACCTAGCAGGCCCATGTCTAATTGTTAAGGATAGAATTGGGTCAAAGCAATGATGGGCATTAGAACAATCTCTTGGAGTAAAATGATATGCTGTAAGCCAAACAAATACAACAATGCATCACACTGTCTTAAATCGCTACCATCTTGTTTCATCTTCATTTTTTTGGGCATATTGATATCTATAATCGGTATACAACTTTTTATGAATTATAATACTTAAGATACAAAATAGGTATGATTGATAGATATCACTGGTTGACTGTACCAGTAAAATTGAAAGATCAACAAAATTTTAGAGAAGACATTCAAATAAAATGTGCACACTGTCCTTGCTTGTTTGGATTACAAAATATCATACTGTTTTAAGATTGCCCTGATGTTCATGTTCCTGATATACAATGACTTGCAAGAAAGAAGCCAGGTTTTACGGTTGTGATCCCTCTGTGATGAGATGTGCAGAGAAAAACAAGCACAAACACTAGAAAAGATTGCAATATATAAAGGAACAAATGGAGCAAAGAGAGACATAAACAAAGATAGAAATAGAGACAGTGAGCAAAGGACAGGTGAGATAAGTGGACACAAGAAACAATAGAATCATCGTATCACAATTGATATCATAAGCTTCATTGATTTGTGTGGTACCAAGGGCAAGATATGAAAACCAAAACGAGGACAGCATGAAAACTGGCATTCCATACACGATGCACGATAAACAGATGAAATATTAAGAGAAATAGAAGAGAATTTTGTGGTTATTTCGTCCGCATACGAAGAAACACATTCTCCTCCACTAAACATATTATGTATCGCAAAAGAAGGCAGAAAAGCAACACTGAATGGTAAATCGATATCGAATGGGTACTTACATTGCAATTAGTATTGGGATTGGAATGGTCAGTAGAAAGGGCCCTGCTCTTCGGATTAAAGCTCCCACGTGTCCCACAACACACAACAGAATTCTGAATTAGTCACGTTGACAAACGAAATGGGACTGTTTTGTGCGGGGTTTTCGTGTAAAATACAACGGACAAAACGATGATTCGAGATTCAACGATTTGCGTACATCAGCCACCGAAGCACTTATACAATTGATTTTGTGCTTTTCAAAAATCAAACTATCCTTCCGAGTACCAAATGGTGTTCAAGTACTATATCCCAATTACATAACTGCATTTTTGTCCAACTCACGTTCTCTTTAATTTACTTTTTCTTTCGTAATCGTTATAAACCAAAATATAATACTAAAACAACAACCGAGCTATATTGGAAGCACGATTAATTAATCAGACAGGGTGATCAAGCCTTTCACTGCGACCTCCGTTGTGTGGTAGAAAAAAAAGATCTATGTGCTATTGTGATATGTACTAATTCAATTAAATATACTTTAAGCATATTTTTATTTGCTTGGGAATGTCATCGAAATTTATGACTGGAGTATTTGGGATGGGTTCAAACATGGATTATATTAGATCATCCCATAACTTTCTTCCGTATTTTCGTTTATTTGGGAACTTCGAATATCCGCGGTTTCGGTTATACGCTGTTCCGATTAATTGCCGTTTCCGTGGTCTCATCATCCGCGGTCCCCATTAATCGAGATTCACACGATCTGCGGTTCCAGTTACCCTCGGTTTTTATTATCTGTAGTTCCTATTATCCGCGGATTCCGGTATCGGCGGTTCCCAATATCCGCGGTTCACATTAACCAAGATTCTTACTGTTTACGGTTCTCATTATCCGCGGTCCCGATATCCGCGGCTCCGATACCCGCGGTCCCGATATCCGCCGTTTCGATATCCGCGGCCTCGATATCCGCGGTCTCGATATCCGCGGTCTCGATATCCGCGGTCTCGATATCCGCGGTCCCGATATTCGCGGTACCGATATCCGCGGTCTCGGTATCCGCGGCCCCGATGTCCGCGGTTTAAAACTTTTCATATACGACATTATGGGATGACCTAATAGTATCTTATGGAATTAGAAGGTAATGGTCACGGCGTACGGAGATGATTTTCCAAATCATGATGGACAGACATAACCGATGATCTGATAATTTAGGAAAAATAAATTCTGAACAAAATAAAGATTATATTTTTGGAAACTATATGAGTAAAACTCCATTTATCTGAAAATTATCTCATACATGACTGTTTAATCCTCAACTGTTCATTTCATCGTGGAACCAGTAAAGAGAGATTGATTTCATTTGCACAGAAATGAATATGCAATTACTCTCATGAGCTTTTTGATATTGTATTATGTAATAGTTCATCGTAAGGTTCGATAAGGTGTAAAAATAAAAATTAGAATTCAAGGTTCAGAAAGGCTTCAGGTCTGAAACAAAATCGTTATAAAATCCTTGTAAATACGTACTTCTATAAATGAACGTGACGTTTCATAAATGTTTTACTAATTCAGGTAGAAGTTCACCTATCAGTGCGTATAATTAGAATTTAGCTTTAATTTCTTCAGATAAATGGAGATTCACTGCAACGTTTGTCTCATGCATTTCTTTTTTTATATGTTTAAATTTAACACGAATATCTTGAAATTGAATTGTCGTAGATCGGTCTATGTAACAAAAATCCGATTCTAAATCTATAATTGTGCAAAAGTAATGCTATGATAGTAATGAAATAACCTACGAAGCGTTCAATGATAAATCAAACGTAGAAATTGCGATCAAAGTATCTCTTTTTCCAAGTGACTTTAAACAATACACAGAACAAAAATACTATGTGTGCGTAATGAACTCAGTGATGACTAGACTGCGCATGCTTATGCAATTAAAATAAATTAAAATACTTATGCGAACCATAAGTGACAATCTTTTATATTATTTTTCAAAATTATCGAAGAGTTATTTATGTTCCGATCGTAAATATGGTAAAATGTGAAAAAATATTGTATTTTTAGAATCGTCTAGTAAAAAATATTTGTTTTAGTTCTCGCTACTGTACATATTTTTCATACAAATATTTGTATAAACATCCGCAGTCCAATCGATGACTAAAAGAAAAGCAAAAACTTTAATCTAATTCACTGTTCACATTTGCCAGAAAAAAGAGCAATACGACACGAAACGATATATATTAAAAAAAAAAAAAACATAACATCGATCACAGAAGAAGACAAAAAAGATTTAAGCCTCAAAACTGTAATAAATTCTACCGAAAAAAGCAGTACTTTGTATTTTCACAAATATCTTGTCTAACGTTTTCAAATCAAAGAAATTTGATCGTGTGTGATATCGGGCTTTACAATTTACCGCTTTTCCTCGATAGTGGCTGTGTTCATTATTCTTTTTAATGCACTGGAAATGTGAACATACGAATGACGTATATTCAGTGAAATCACCAATGCTTAACAATCTAACCTAACAAATAAAGGTCTTCATTTTCTTCTAACATCGATCAAATTTTGCAAATTTGTAGAACAGTATTGCAAAACCAGTATGGTAAAGTATTAATATAGTAAAAAATGTTTTATATTTTATACTTTTTACTAGTTTTATACTGGCTTACAGATCTACAAAATTTTATCGGAATTAGGAGAAAATAGTTGAATAACCTTTTTTTGTTGAGTCAAATGCGTTAAGGTTCGTTCACATCAACATACAGTAACCGTGGCAGATAGAACTGGTAACTTTGTTCAATATATTATATTTGGAAAGATTTTATTGTTCTAAATAAATAAAGATAAAGGCTGAAGTGTTGTAAATTTTGTCGAATAGTTTCTGAATTAAAAAATTTCATATTTCTAAATTTCTGAAAATGCCACATTTACAAGTTTCTAAATTTGAAAATTTTTAATTTCCATACCCCAAATTTCTAAAATTCCAAATTTGTAAGTTCATACATTTGAAAATTGCGAAACTTGAAATTTCTATAAACCAACTTTCCAAATCATCAAATTTCTCAAATTCCAAAATTCTAAATTTTCAAGTTCATAAATTTGAAATTTCCATACACCAAATTTCTAAACTCCCAAATTTGTAAGTTCATAAATTTGAAATTTCCATACACCAAATTTCTAAACTCCCAAATTTGTAAGTTCATAAATTTGAAAATTGGGAAACTTAAAACTTCTACAAACCAAATTCCTCAAATTCCAAAATTCTAAATTTTCGAGTTCATAAATTTGAAATTTCTATACACCAAATTCCCAAATTACCAAGTTCCAGAATTCGAAATTGTTTAACGTATTCGATTCTCAATTCCCTACCCAGAATTTCTGAGCGTTTTAATTAAAAATTGCCAAGACCTGGAGGCAGAACGTTTAGTGTCTGTGGATAAGAACGAACCTTGAAACGTATATAACAGCGCATTAAAGTACAGGTACAAAGGTAAGATAAAAATCGGATGGAAATAGGATCTAACCTCTTCGCTGGTACTTTTGTCCTGTCGTTGACCCGGTGATGAAGTGAGGAGATCCGGCAACACGGAGCTAGGTCGAGAACCAGGGGATGAATCTGATCTCTGGAAATCAGCTCCACCGCCTGCGCCCCTCGGACGATCGCTACTTTCTCGATTCTGTAAAGGAATCGATTTACGTTTAAATCGATTATTTCACCACCGCCCGAAGATCAAACAAAACGAATGTAACGAAATCTGCTTGAAGATTAAGACCTGAATTTTTCTTCTCTATACCTTTCAATTCGATGTTTCTAAACTATTATAACATAAATGTGTTATATATCAAATATAATCGACTAAAATTGTTTAATGATTGACATGTTTCTAAATGTTGCTGTTTAAATGAAACTGTTAGGCAACTCGAAATGTGTTCCTGTTGTAAATACAGGGTGTACATGCGATTCAAGCTTAATATGGCGAAACATAAACAAATCGTGTCGAATGAAGCGTGTGATCAGCTTAATGTGGCTTCGGAAGTTTCGAAGATTTCACCTTTTTGGGACTGCGTATTTCTTTGTGAGTCTTCTGAACATTTTCTATACAGGAGTATCAGAATATTAAAATAAAAAATTTACTTTATTTCGTACGAAAATCAGAAATATGCAAAATATTAAATAATACTAATACTTTTTTATGTAGAAGAATCGATCTACAAGAAATATACAGATGCAAATGTTCTTGAAATCTTTGAAACCTTCAAATTTTCTTCGAGTCATGTCTCGTTGTCCTGGAAGAAAATGACTAAATGTTACAATAAAGATAAACGATGAAAATTTCTGGAACATTCTGCATCCAGTCCCTTTTGCCAATTGATTTTCTCCTTGTTCCAAACGCTGGATACCAAAAATGATAAAAATCGAAATCCGCAGTTGGATCCAAAATTGTACTTTTGTCCAGTGACCAAACTTGACATCGTGTGATCTTCCAGAGGTTGAAGAAAGGTGGTGGTCGAATTCTGTGGAGATTGCTTCGAGTTTCTGTGTTCATTTGTCGCCCTTCTGATTAATAAATGATCAGATATGCAAAGTTTATAGCCTAATACCTTTGTATATCCACTCGGGTGCAACACAGGTCTCCTTTGAATAAGGGTGTGTGGAAGGGTAAGGGGGAGGAGTGTCTCACCGCTTGCCTTTGATCTTAGGAGAGCATAGGGAGAGCCTAAGGAGAGCCTAACTTTATGTCCTTATGTATACATATGTATAGGTACGTACGTAAAGAACAGGGACGCGTAAGGCGAATGGTGTGTTATTCCTTCCCCTACACTTCAAGGGGGATTTGTACCCTTATTTCTACGTACGTAAAGTACGTGATTTTTTCGACAGAAAGTGCTCTACAAAGTAATCTGATATTTGTCAAGTTTTTGAATTTAGAAATTCGGAAATTTTGGAACTTAATAATTGGAGAACTAGGAAATTAGGAATTTTGAGAAAGTAGAGAATTTGAAATTTCTGTATCACTTCTAAATTTCCAACATTCTGATTTTCTAAATTTGACTGATTCGGTTTTACTTCCAAATTAAAAAATTTGGAAAATAGAAGATTTGAAATTTTCAAGGTTTCAAATCGTCAAATTACCGAATTAAAAAATTTGTAAATTTAGCAATTAGAAAATTACCAAATTTTTTCCAAATTTCTTAGCCATCGCTCTGTAACAATATTTTCGTTGCATAAATCAATTAAAATTTCCATAAAACATCGAACTTCAAATTAGCACGAAAAATTGACAAAAATCATCTCTTTATAGTCCTACAAAGTACAATCCTCCTTTAAACTCAAATCACCTCGTTTGAGAACATTAAACGTGAAATTTATTAGATTAACTTGTTATTACGTCAAACTTGTTACTAAATAAAATAAAACTTGCATTGTTAATACAATTAAATAGCTTCAAAAATAGTAAATTAATTAATCTCAAATTTAGTGCCCTCAAATTAGTAGATTGAAATGAGTTAAATAAGAAAAATCTGAATTACACGCGACAGCAGCTCGATAAATTTCTATTTAATTTAACACGTTCGCTACAACATCCAGCTAGAAATTCTGCCATCGCGAATCATTTCTCCTTTCATAAAATAAAATATAATTTCTCGCCATCTGTTAAAGGATATAAAGATAAAATTGTAGTGCCGTATGGGAAATCGATGGCGTCACACACAGGGTGTTCCAAGCAATATCTCTAAAACGACGGAAGATAAAAAAAACTTTCATGAAGTAAAATTAAATTGTATTCAATATTACATCACATGATATCAGCACCGGAAGTCGATTTCAAAGATCTCAAGATCACCTTTTTAAGAACTGTATATTTATTTGCAAACTGATTCTTCGAAATATTCTATGTAAAACTGAGGTACCAAAAAAATGAACAGTTCGCGAGATATTTTGAACTATTGATTTTTTAAATATTACTTCACACTTTTTTACTCAGAATATTCCAAAGAATTTGCATATAAGATAATCATTGTTACATTTAAAATTATTAAATTTAAAAAAAATGGTGACATTAAAATTTTCGAAACACTTATGCAAACGTATCGCATAACCAATTCAACGCTATTAAACTTTCTTCCATGAAATTTTGTTCTATCTTCTACCACTTTAGAATTACAATCAGACCTGCGTGAGACACCCAGTATATCTGACGTCAATAGCGAACGCGTTAAATGCCATTAAAAATGTAATTCTGAAAAATTTGATGAAAATTATAAGATAAATAAGCACCTGAATGTTATTATTGTCCTTTGTGACCTGTTAAACGATAGATTAACACAAGAATACTGCATAATTATTCATGGAAAAGGAATAAACGTAGTCTTAAAAGCATACAAAAGAAATATGCATTATCGTTATAAGGGATTTTTTAAATTACGTCATTAACGAACACGAAGAGTGGTTAAGTCGCGCCACCTTCTTTTGCATTAAACATTATTCACCTTGTACATCATAAAAGATCTTAACGGCTCTGTCCAGCGTTGCCCAACGAAACATCGTTTTAAAATTCAGGTTTTAATACCATCAAGCAGACTGCGAATTAATAAAAAAATGAAAAAAAATTCGTCAAACATTAAATGGAGAAATCGATAGATATAAAAGGAGCAGAGAACGAAAACGGAGAGGGACATTGTATGAGATGATAGGCAACGAGAATCGGGATCGAAGAGTACTAAAAAAAAAGGTGCAAGCAAAAAATCGGGAAAAACAGATGAAAATGGGTGTAAGAAAGCAATAGATGAAGTAATTACTCAGGCAAACATGGATAACCTGACTAATTCAATAAATCTATACATCAGTACTAACGATAAGCTTAAAATACTGAAAATAAATATTGAACATTTCTTTCATACGTACACGTACGACCAACTAGTAAAAGAAAAGGTAACTAACTCGACAAATCTGTACATCGGTAGCTAAGCTTATTTCTGTGGCTCGCGTACAGATAACGAGAAAAAAAAGAACGTCCTTATACGCTTAAATTGTAAAAATACACACAGTGCAGAACACAAATAAAATGCATTCATGCATAATATGGATCAGCGAATAAAAAACGCTTCGACGTTCGATATCCGTCTATCTACTACACAGCTAACACATGTAAACAGTAGTACATACGTATCTGAAAATAACAATAATGGAAGCATAGAATAAAGCAGCTTTTTTTCTTTGCACTCGTCAAATTAGTAGAAGCGTGCAACATGATAAAATATCAAGATTCGTATATGAAGATATCGGTTGTACATTCATTTATATTCACAGGATGTTAAAAAGAGGTGGAACGGTTCGAAATCTTTAGCAGATTCTCGATATTTCCCTGCGCCAGGGGCTTTGGCGGAGTGGCGAGAAATTAAGAAAACCAACGAAACTTCTCGCTTTCAAAAATTTCAATTTTCTTTTGAAGATCTCAACTCAAATCCATGTCTTAATCTAAAAAGAAAATACCGAGGTTCTACCGTAGGTACTTAGAAAATAGAGAGAAAAATCTTATTTTGAAATATGAAATCTTGATGAACCATTAATGGAAATGGATTTAAATTTTGATCATTGCTTGTTCAGAATTGAGAAAATGAAATGACTAAACGAATTTAGTGCACAACAATTTCTCCATTTTGTCAATTTTCCCTCCATTTTATGAGTACTAACTTAAAGATTCCGAATGTCTTTTTTTAACACCCTTCACGTTTATCGCATAACTGTTATCTTTAACGCAGTACATTTTACCTGAAATATAATATATTCTACTACCACCGTGTACAAAATATTTTGCACAAAAAAGAAACCAAATATAAGTGACACATTCTGGTGAAACTTTTTTGGTGAATGAAATCACTAATTTAATTACAAATAAATATCGCTTAAACTAAAAATTACAACAAACAGCAAATCGTTCGAAAGTTATGATATTAAACGATAATGCATTATAATATTTTAACGGCAAACAATAGTCAAGATAAGTATTATTGATTGATTATTCGGATGATTATTAAGAAAAATGTCTTAGAATGGTGTTCGGCATAAATGTGGAAAAAATCGATTATACATAATATCTGATTATACAAAATGACCAAGCGCAATTAAATTAAATAACTTTATCATTTCTAGTGATGTAATTATTGCATCGTGTGAAATATTCGATTTCGAAATATAGAAAGTCTGATATAATTTGACGATATAAAAATCACCTTGGGTCGGGTTGAGTCGGGTAAAGTCGGACCGGTTCGGTCAGCTACGAAATTTGAAATTTCTAAATTTAAAAATTTGTAAACTTGAAATTTCTACGTTTCTAAATTTGAAAATTTCTAAGTTCTAACAATATGTACTCTCCGGATTTATAAATTTGATACTTCTGTAGTTGAAAAATTTGAAATTTTTTCACTTGAGAGTTTGAAATTTCTAAACTTGAAGTATTTGCACTAAAAAATTTGAAATTTCTAAACTTGAGAATTTGAAATTTGAAAATTGGCAAATTCGTAAATGAAAAAATTTGCAATTTCTAAATTCGTATACTTGAAAATCCGATTCTAAAGATTCGATTTGGAATTCGAGCCAGTTCGATTTTCACCGCCTTCGATTACCGACGCATTCGACTACCCTGCATACAACCTAATACTCTTATACTTCACAGATATTAGTTATCAGGGAAAAAGAAGATAAAAAGAACATAAAAATGGCCAACGCTGTAGCATTTGTACATTAGTTTTATGAATAACAATGAGAGAGCACAAAACGCAATTCACATTATGCCCAAAAAAAAAGGAGCACATAAAAATAAAGGCTAAAAGCATGCTTATGACACATGCTGCGACATGACAATACAGACATATATAATCACATACGACGATCGTAAACACGAGCAATCATGCAAAAGACAATAATTTCGATTACGATGAACCGTACGCACTCACGAGAACGTGTGTGAAGGTGTAACGCACACCCACACCCACGCACGCACGTACGCATACATATGCATGTATGTATGAACATATATATCAATTTAACTTTCGACGTTATCCTGGATTTATGGTGGCAATTCCTTTTTATTTTTCTGTGGGTACTGTTTCTTGTTTCCTTTTCCTATAAAGTAACGATCTCTCTTCGGAACGATCTTGATTCACGATCGTGCAATTTCCAAGCACAAAATATTGAAAAAAAAAAAAGGAGAAAGTGTTAAACGCAAAACACACGCATACAAAGTCCGCATCAACGATTAGTTTTGCCCCTTTAGTTTCAAGGTGCTACCTGATTCGATCAAAATAATTTACTGATTCATTGTAAAATCTCTCGAGATATCCCCTTTGTTTAATGCTTCTTTATATTAATTCTTGCATGAACATGCATTACAGATTAGGGCTTTCTCGAATCAATATGTTATCGTAACATCGATGAATACCAAACAGAAGCTTCCCAATTTTTGATTTTAGTATTAGATGTATACATGCAGGTATAAAACGAGAATATTTATTTGCTGTCATCAAAATTTTCTAACAATTTGGAATATATATCAAATTTATTTGTAAATTCTAAAGACAGTAAAACCCCTGTATCCGCGGAGGTCTAAAATCTACGGATATTTGAAACCACGATGAACCTTAATATATAGCAATAATTACTGTAGTTATTACACGTTTTATTTTCCTATAATAAATTTTCAGTTCTTTTTTATCGAAGTTCAAACTTTTTCAGATGTACGAATTAACGCATAACACTGCGAAACCTTGCATGAATGGAACTGTAAGCAAATTATACCAAGGACAAATAAAGTCGCGAATAAATAGAATCGCCGGTACAGGGGTTCTACAATTACTGTAAATTTGATCGGTAAAAACTATTTTATCAGCACGTTAAAAAATTCAACAATATTCAAGATCCTATTTTTTTACAAACGCAATAAATAACGATATGAAAAATGGACATTAATCCATAAATGTTTATATAATTTTTAGTGCAAACTATTTTCTGAAGTGAGTGAATGTGTACACATTAAAGATGAAAGTGATTAATTCACAGACAAAAGCATGTACAAAATTTTTGTTAAGTGTTAGTTTCAAAGCGAATTCCTTTTTGGTATCGGTTACTTTAACATCACAATGTCTTACGCAGAAATGTATCACAGATGAAGTAGTTATTTTAAAGGCCATCTGACAAATAAAATTCTGTTAGATTAGCAAACAAATTCGCCATCTACTCGAATAACTTTTAAAAATATGGTTAATACAAATGATGTAATCGAAAAGAAACTTATCAAAATTCTACGATTAATTTTGCAACAAAAAGATTGGAAATCGAGAACTTAGTTGCCAACCTAACATTTTTATTCGCATTAAAAAGCAAAAGAAAATGTAATATAATTAAAATCGAATCTGCGTAGAGATTCGTAACAAATTGTAAAAATTTGCAGACAAGTTTTTTAAACTGCTTCTCTATCGAATCCCGCGACGTTTCGATGATCGTAGAATTATAGTTAGGAACTGGTAATGACAATTGCCAGCTTGTCCACACGGTCATGTATCGTAGAAACAAGACGAATATCTTCAAAGAAATTCCATGCGGTTATTCCTTCCTTATTAGACTTAAGTCGTGATAATAATAAAAATCGTTGTAGAAACAAGCTTTCGTATAATTTGTAATATTGAACACACGAAATTAAGAAGAATAGTGGTAGTAGCAGTAGCAGTAACAGTAGTGGTAGTAATAATGGCACTGGTATTTTAGGCCTGAAAAGTTACACTCGATAAAATACATACATCTTGTTGCTTCGCTAATTTCGTTTTTAAGAAATGTTTTTAGAATCTATAAAAGATAAATCAATTTACTTTCTTTTGCTTTCAATGTTATATCAAATAGAAAATATTGACTTGTGTGAAAAATTGTTAAAGCAAATAATGATAAAAATTTGTATATATATAACAATGTATACATTTGAGAATTAAATCGTATTCTTATTACAATTTCAATATCTACATTTCTTGATTGATCTTGTCAATTTACACAAAAATTGAAACTATCAGTACCTCATAATTTATGTATGAAAGTGTATTCCTATTGGAATATTTAACTGCACAAACGTGATATAAATTATAAAATTTTTCAACAAATATTTCTCTACGAAATTAGTGAAACATTCCATAAAATATCATCTTCATCAATTCTGACGTTATTGGCATCTTTTAATTTTTGAACCTTATCTGTATACTTTAGTGAATATAATATAGAATTGTGGACCCATGTAATTCTCCTAATTTCTTAATAACAGCTACTACGATTAGTGACAATAGTTAGTAATAGTAGTATCGTTAACAATAGCAACGCTAGCAGCAGTTATATAGCACTAAAAACGATGTTAACATGACCGAATATTTTCCGTACAATATTAACCCTTCGAATGTAATATACCGCAAATGGAAACATTAACCCCCACCCACTAATTATATTTTCTAATGCATTTACAATTGTTTATAAACTGCACACTTACAATTAATGATTTCTTGGTCAACTAAAAAGTCTATAATTTTGTGTATAACATAATTGACGGACGAATTGGAGGTCATAAATATAATTTTTCGTAAAAATATAATATAGTGACGGATCCAGAAAATTTCTCCCCTTCCCAACAATTATGAAGTTTTATAAAAATTTATTTATATTATAAAATTGTTGTGTTAGTATACTTTAGTTATACTGTCATGAACAATATGCACGCTATAAACATATATGTATGATATAAAACGCGTGGTGATATGGAACGCGTGAATACATATGCTTACATGTTTCAAATATTTTCAAAACTTCTGGATCCGTCCTTTATATATGTTTTTCTTATGCAATACAAGATGAATCACGCGCATCTTACAAATGGTTTGTTTAGTAAGGACAAATGTTAACATCATGAGCGAACAAAGTAAATCAGGTACAGTCAGGTATAGAATTAGACAAAGGATTAAACGCAGAACTCCGTAAAAGAAACAGTAAACAGTAAGTACAGAAAGCCTGCATTATCAATAGTTTATCAATAGCTTCAAGGTTTATTAATATGCAAGGAAGATTGAACGATTAATTAAGTCGCTTGTAAATGCTACCCAATAAAAAATTCATTAAACTTCAATGAAATCTCAATGCAACAAACAATAAAACTAGAAGCAAGGAAGAGAAGTATTATTAATAACGTGAAAAATGTCCTCGTCCTAGGTTGGTAACAATACTATTAGTAAACACTATTTAGCATTAGTAATCATATGACATTAGATCCATTGTACCAAAAAATATATAAATATATATGTATGTATATATATATATGTTATTAATATTCTAATTAATGTAACTCCATAGAGGTTCATGGGCCATTGGTTCGAACGAACGAATCTAGTTAAAAAATAGTACAGGAGGTAAATATAGTAATACTGATGATAGAATAATATTGATAATGTTAATGATTATTTATCCTACTGATATCTGTAAATCTGAAAGAAAATATCAAAAATAAAGACAGAGGAAGGAATAATAGGATAATGCGCCTAAAAAAGTCAAGCGTAGCTGACTAGCTTGCTATATCGATTATTATACATGGTTAAACATCGGAGAAATGAATGTAAAGGTTCAAGTTAGAAATATGTCTGTCAATATTTCTTGTACAATAACTCAACATCAAATAAATTTTTATAAATTCAAATAAACATACATATACATTAATGTAACTTTTAATGCAGAACAAAAAATAAATAAAATTGTAAAATAACATATAGCATAATGAAATTTTTACTGAAATTACTTGTACAGGATGTTTTGTTTACCTTGAACGCCTTTGTATCCAAATAAAAAAAATTTATCTATTTCTTTTTCCTCTTTCAATTTTTTCATAGTAATACCATTTTATTGTAGTATTAGAATAAATTATAATAAGAAATGCCATTAGAAAATAATCTTGAAATGACCTTGAAGTGGACCTGAAGTAGATTTGAACTTCAAAATATTAAAAAAAAAAAAATAACTTCATTGACTGTAGGTTAATTGTCCCACAGATATTCTTAATTAATTTTCTTTATACAAAGAAATACACATGATGTTATTAAGAAAATTCAAAGTTAGCATCTTAGTAAATGCAAAACACAAAAGAAACAAAATTCTTCTGTTCAATGCGACCTTTCAAATATAATATATTTTGTCTAGCATCTTTGAAAAAAAACATTAATTAAAAATTTTATTTCTAATGGAATTTCTTATTGATACGCTTTGTGTATTATAATTTTTACTATACTTCTGTAACAACAGATTGGACACAAACTTGGCACAAACAAAAAAAGTCTCTAAAATAAATGATTTTATCAAATACTTCTCTAGAATAAGGTAGAAATTGATGTCTAATGTTAACTCCATAAATTATTAAATGTAGAATCCATCATAGCCTAGTCTTAAGATGCTAGCCATGCTATAGCTGTGTTAAACCAAGCGTTTGTGGGTTTATGCGTTTACAAGGCCCAAGTAGCACCCTAAAAATTAGCCTATAGCAGATTTTACATTTAATATTATTCAATTAGACAAGAATTTCTTCGTTATCCGAGACAGATAAATGCTACAATTTTGTAGAATGACCACTTTCAAATATATTCAAATATCTGAATATTTAAGCGTTCAATGGAGCGCAAAGAAATGATTTACAGAGATAAAAAGTTGTTAATCTGGTGTCTAGATTCACAGGTGTAAAACTTCGAGTCGGTCAGTGAATGTTTTAAAATATCAAATTCGAAACGCGGTAATTTAACCTTTAGAAAATACAAACGCACTAACAATCTCTTGTAGGTTTTTTCAAATCATTGATTATTTTATCAACAAATAACAACACAGACGTTGATACTTGACGTTGAAAACTTGACAAATATGACGTCGTAGAGTACTTATTGATACCTATGACCGTATGTTACTTACATTTCCATAATCACACTTCTGTGAATTCATTTGTCTATCACTGTCTTAAAACCTGTAGAGCTAGACTACGAAACAATTAGTCTTTTACACCTGTTATCTCGACATCGAATAACAACTTTTTAACCCTATACATTTCTTATATCACAAAATCATTTTTGGCACTCCCTGGTAAACACCCTGTACGTTCAACATCACAAAATCTGAAATAAAAATAATACAGATGTATCAGAAAAAAGTTCGAGTTGAAATATCGACAGACATATAGGATAGGTAAATATTTTCGAACTGAAACTTCGAAAATCCACAAAAAGGGGAACCAGAAACCGAAGGTAGAGATAAAAAAAACAGGTGATGCGGTTAAGGTGTCTTTCAGGCAAGCACACAGGCAGGGCTTTGTAGGGGGGACTGACCTGGATTACAATGGGGCTGTATTCGCTAGCCGTTGTACTGGCCGTAGATTTAATAGTTCCTGCTTCGTCGATCGCGGCCGAAACCGCGTCTGATGGTCTACAACTGCGTCTTCTCATAGTGCCATCTTTCTCACGTCCAAAGTCGAACCTTCTGCCCTCGTGTTTACTACCGAAAACGATCTCGCTTTCGGTCTTTTCCCTTCGGGGCCTTTGTAGGCCATCACGACCGAACGAAAAGTCTGTTAGCACCGGTTCACCGGTACTTACAGAGGTACCCTTTTTACCCACGATACCGGCAACGCTTATCTCACTCCCACGCCGATTACCGCTCGAGAATATGCTCGATCGCGAAAAATCGGACTTCTGCAAGTACGCAGAGTGCCTCGTCGACGGGAAAAAGTCTGAATTCTCGCGACGAAAGGCACGCGCGAACGCGCTGGACGTGTTGCCGAGCTTCGAATCGCTCTCCTGTCTTCTGTGTACCGCCTTCAACTGTTGTTGTTGCTTTTGGTGATGCTGCTGTTGCTGAGGATGATTATCGTACTTTCTACGCGACAACTGTTCCTGCGCTTTTAACGTTTTCTCCGAGGACGACGACGAGTGATTCTCGTTATTCGACTGATGGTTCGTATCCGTTGGCTCTTGCGAATGGTCTTGTTTCATTTTATCCAATCTATCGTTAAAACCCTGAAAGAAGCGGGTGAAATCCCACTCCTTCAGGAGGAGCTGCTCGTCTGCCTCGGAACACCGGTTGTTGCTAGCCGTCGTGGCTCGATCGTCTGACATCTGACTAAGTTTCTAGGGAGTGCGCACGAGGGTAATAAACATGATGACGACAGAAATAAAAACATACACAAAAAAAGGAGAGATAAAGAAATTGCGTGCGGCGATACATAACATGATATAGCTGCGATGGCAGTGCAATGCAATGATTCAAGTGAATGGTATAATCAATTACTTGCAACGGTGGTGATAATATACATCTCGTCGATTCAACAAGCTTAACACTGTGTTTAGAAATGTGCTATACTTAGGAACATCAAGTACCCGAGAGATTGAATCTAGTCGGACACAGTCGGATATACTCGGGCAAGTAACTATAATATTCGCATGACTTCGAAATACCTAAAGACAGTAGTCTCACACGGATTTTTATAATTATTAAGTGCTCAAATTTCAAATTTGTACATGTAGAAATTCAGAAATTTGTATTCAATATATATTTTCTATCTGAATATTCGTACATCATTAGTAACCACCTGAACCCATCCGACTTTTCCGGACTCGACTCGAAGACATTTCAAGTATTCGCACATCGCTGACTATGTCTATCACCAAAAATCACAATTATCTTCTTTGAGGAAAGAGTGATGGAATATTTGTAGAAAATACATTTGAGACATGAATTAATTGAATTTTTATTCAATTCTTTCATGAAATGTTCACCACCGCAGCAATGCAATGTACGTATAACGCACCACAAGTGCATCGGAACTGTACAAGAGATTCAATTACAAGAATTTTTGGGACGAATTAAAGATACCGGTGAACAAATATTTCTGACTTATTACAGAATATCAATGAACACACAAATAGATACATAAACAAAGGGAACGAGGATACGATACAATCGCTTGTATATACTTTCTTTTCCTTTTCTACGGTCTGTAATTAAAGTTAACTGTGACTGATTTAAAAAAAAATAGCAAAAGAGTATTTTAAAAACGTGAAGAATAAAATAAAATGTGTGTATGTATATATCGACTGTTTTTGTCAAGGCGTGATTAAACGATGCAATAAAAAGAATGTAAGAGATACATTCATTCGGTTACGAAAATATCGATCGACATTATTATTATTATTAATACATCTCGATAAATCTCACATGGCACACGAAAACGACAATACGGCTAAAAAAATGGACATTAGCTTGCATTACGTGCTTGTATAATCTACTTACTCGTTTCATTACTAATGTACGGTCTCCTGACTCCTCCTCATCTGGCGTTGGCGGAAGTGGTCGATTTGGTGCTCCACCTGCACACATCATACAAAATATTATTAATTTATGTTTAAAATCGATTTCACTTAATCCGTAATTACTCATATTCTTAATAAACATTTATTTCTTAAAAAAAATAATTATTAACATTTAAAAAAGTGTCCATCATCTCTGTGACCATCTCATTATTTCTTTATGCATAAAAAATATAAATATATTGACAAGTGCGAATTATTTGTTACACTATTATAACGTATTAGAAAATTTATATAATTTCAAATGGAACTATACATTTTAATAGAAAAGTACATGTAACAAATGTTTTTTGTTAATATTACACAAAATAAGTATTTATTAAGTATATACAAAAGTTTCCATCATTTTTAATAAAAACCGTATGTTCTTATGTGTAGACAAACGATGGAAACTTTAGCACGGTCTTGGTATATAAAAACAGTTAAAATATGTTTGTTAAATATCCTACCTTTCGGCTTACCTTCAAGATGAGAATTCTGAGCATTGTGCGATGATGTTGACGATGGATCTGTAGACGGTCTGAAAGGAGAAAATTCGGGTCTGCAGCAAGGAACATAAAAACGAAGAGAAAGATGATGGCGCACGAAGAACATGGAATGCGTGGTGTACGTTACGTGGTGACGATGACGGCGATACGAAGCACCATGTTGAAGCGTAATGAAAAATGAAACGAAACAGCATTAGTAAAGTTTGAGTCATAAATGTACGCAAAAAATAACGTTAGAAACAACAAAATACAATATTCTGTGTCTTTCTAACAACGAAACATTTCTCAACAATTCTGTGTACGTTTCGAAGTCCATTTTTATCCCTCATCAGAAGCGAAAACTCCTAGACTCCTATTTTTTGTTTAGCCCAGATACAGGTTATCAAAGTTTGTGAAAATGTTAAGGAAAATGAACTCTAAAAAAGAAACAATTATATCTAATATTTCACAATAGTTCTACTATAATGTTGCATATCAAATGACTGATTTTGAAACATAAAAGGTCTGACATGATTTGGTGACATAAAAATACGATATACTGCTACTGACGTCAACAAACAGTTAACAAACAAATTATGTTACTCACAAAGGCTTAGGTGGATCACTGGCGAGTAGAGTACCGTCGTTCCTCGCATTATTTCCGCCTACATCTTCAAGATCGTCATCGCTATCACTCTCAACAGATAACGCCTAAAATAAAAATAAAAACTGTTATACACATTTTCACTTAATTACGATATATTTCCAGTATTTTTAATACAAAAAGGACTGACAAAATAGATAAAGAAGAGCCATATAGCGAGACTGCACTGTATATGACATCACGTAATTTCCATCACCGCTAGAAAAACCTTGTTACTCACTTGATCAAGAATACTGGAAGACTGTGGCATTTGTTTGCTGTTTTGATCATTGCTGCTTGCGGGCTGAACCAAATTTGATGTTGACGAAGCAGCAGGGCCCTTATGTTGCCTGTTCGGCCGTGGCGGGGCCTCTGGGCCCTGTGACACACCAAGCTCGTTGAGTTGAGCAGCTAGCATGTCCAAGTCCTACCACCCACACGCACACACACACAACCCCGTTAGTCACTGTGTCAAAACACCTCCAACAATATTTCTAAAAGCCGCCACCACCGGATAAACAAGCAAAGCTCAAGTAAAGTGGCAGGTAAGATGCAAAATACTGTTCTTAAGCATTTTATGCATGCTACAACTGCAAATATCTTCAATGTTTTACCATTACTGTAGAAAAATGGACGAGCACAATATTATTAAGAACATTGATGGTAAAAAGATTTATACACAACACAATTAACCCTTTCATCGCTAAAAATAATTATAGTAATTTGTCAAAATTTTACATTAGTTAACAGCTATGGTTAAGTATGATGAAATTTGATATCTCCAGAATAACTGATATTTATTTCTTAATTACTTAAAAAATTAAAAATTTATTCTGAAAAAAATTGCTTCTTATTTGTCCTGCATTGTTTATTATTTTGATAAAGGAACAGGTATTACATTCTGCGACAAAATGCAGACTTGCAGATTAACTGTATCATACAGCAACAACATACTGGTAACAAGCTTCACCATAACAAAAGGATTAACAGATGTGTTGTGTCCACACATCTATACATTGCAAGATTCTTCCAACAAAAGCGTACATTCAGACAATTTGACAAAAGCGTTCTACATAATTTTTGCAGCAATAAGACATAAATGAGACAAAAATGTGTAAACTTATTAAAAAAATGAAGGTTTCAAAAATCAAACAGTATTTTGCGTGAAAATGAAAGAAACAAAATCTACGTTATCAAAGAAAAAGATCGCTTCTGATTGTTTTACAGATTGCATATTGACATTGACGATGTCAAGTGTAGACAACACAGACAAGTGTAACTGTATGTATATGTAATATGTAAAGAATAAATTATGTGTATGTGTTCTTACCTCTGGTTTCCTTGGTGGCAGCTACGGTACATGTACACATGGAAAAAAACAAAAGCCCAATAATTCCAAATTTGAGTACAAGGCGCGCGCGCACACGTCCCTCCCTCCCGCCCTTTGGTTTATGTATTTGTCTGTATCAGTGTGTGCGTGTTTTTGTATGTCGTGTCATGTCGTGTCCAAAGATGCAATTTGAGTGCGCGCGCACTAAAAAATAAATGTGCGGCTGTGTTTGCGTGCACGCCACTGAATATGATAGCAAAATAAAGGAGATATCCGCGTGCAAATGACAAAAAATGTCAAATACCCTTGTTCGATTATAACAAGATAGTGAAAAGGAGACATAACCACATACACGTAATAAAAATGTACTATACAAAAAGGAAAAAAAAAGTACACTAGGGTTGCTGTGAGACAGCAAGTCGGCAAAGTAGAATAAAAAATAGCATGTGCCTTTCTACAGTTTTCATAAACCAGAGTAGTTTTAGACTACGTTTATTAGTTCTTATTGGCGTAAAGTAAATGTCGCAAAATGAGTTACAATATCCAAGAAGAGACAAGTTCTACGAATCGAACCGAGAAAACTTACCATAGGTTTGAAGACATGACTATTTCTTTGAGATGCGGCTTGACCACCAGAACCGCCGCTACCACCGCCGGAAATCAGTGGTTGATGGTTGGAAGGTGGGGTAGAAACTTTGTGCGGTTGTCGGGGATCATCTCTAGGTGTTGGGGGTAGTGGCCGAGATGGTGGTTGTGGATCTGGAACTACTACATAACGCAGAAACAATTATGTGAAATTTTAAGCATGTAGCATGTGGTATTGTAATTAAAGCAACTTTAATTACGATCCAGCCTCGCTATATGGTTCACTATATGATTTTTACATTTTACAATTTTTGTCTGCTTTTAGATTACCCTTCAGCCTTATAGCAAGACTCCACTATATTAATACACTATAAAACACACCGATCAATCTATGAGGAATGGCAGGTCGTGCAGGTGGTCCTGGTTCTGGTATATCCCTCTGAGATCTGCCACTTGGCTTTTCTTTAGCAGCAGGTGGTTGAGGGGCTACTTCTTGAGTTAAAGTTCTACCTTCTTGAATTTGTTGGAAATTCCTACGTAATGTATCACCACCTGGAGCCTGAACAATTGATGACGGTTCACCAGCCAATGCTGGTTCGTCTTCTTCATTTTCACTACCACTATATCGATAATCATCTCTTTCTATAAAAACAAGCAATACGAAGTAAACACCTGTTTGTGAATTAACCGTTACATCATTTCTGTAATTTTTATACCTTTCTCTTGTTTACGCTTTTTACAGCGATCGATATGATCTTTAAGTTGTATCCTAACTTGTCTTTCAGTTGGTTGGTCCCGAATAAAAGGATGTTTAAGGAGCTGCTCTGTATAAGGCCGCTGATGATAATCTTTGACTAAAACCGTTTCAATAAAACCATGGAATTTCTTCGCCCACTTTTTCGATTTGAGTCTTGGTGGTGGATTACGTGGTATCAGAAATAAAGCCTTTTATGTGAATTAAGTATAATCACCAAATTAAATTTCATCCTTTCGTCTTAGTAATAATAATATAAGATAAAATAGACATTTTTAGAGCTCCGTTTACTTACTCGCATCGGATGAAGATCGCAAAGCGGAGGTTGCGATTCAGCCATTTCTAAAGCAGTAATACCGAGTGACCATAGGTCACTTCGGTTATCATACGTAGCATCCGGATTTTCATCACAGGCTATTACTTCCGGAGCCATCCAATATGGCGTTCCAATAAATGTATTTCTTCTACCTATTGTCCGATCTAATTGCGCACTAACGCCAAAATCAACTGCAATGCATAAAATTTAATTTATAGGATACAAGTGGAAAATATAACACATGATGATATAATAAAGATGAAAGTTCGTTATAACGTATAAACGTACCAAGCTTAACTTCCGCATTGTCGGTTAACAGAACATTTTGTCCTTTAATATCCCTGTGTATAACTTTATTGCTGTGAAGATAACTAAGTCCTCTTAATATTTCTCGTGATATATAAGCAATCCATTCCTCCTTTAAACTCTGGCCCTTCGTCGATTTTACAAGATCCGTAACGGAGCCAGCTCCGCAGTACTCCATAACCAACCATAACTGATCATCTTTTCCTGGTGATGACTTCTTTACGAAGGCACCGTAATACGTTGCTATATTTCTGTGATTCGAATACTATAACACGATATAAACGTAATTTTAGTATTTGTTTTAAACAATATATTAATATATTATTGATAATTTAAGTACTCACCCTTTTTAACACGTTTATTTCTAACTTGATTTCTTCTTCTTCGTCCTGTAATAAATAATCATTAATAATATTTGGTACTCTGAGTTATATCTAATTTTGTAAAATCCAAGTTTATTTGTACTTTTATTCATAAAAAACATTACAGTTTTAATAACCCTTGCATTCTGGTTTCAACCAACTTCATACAAAATATCTGATGGAAATTATCAATTGTGTTTTATTACAATTTATGACATGGTAGTTATACTCAATAGGAGGACTCAAAGGCCACCTAGGAACTTAAGTTATGTTTACATAGTTACAATACCAGTTAACGCTAAACCAAGATATCCAGAAAGCTCAAGTGTTCTACTTAATATAAATAAGAGATAAAGATAAGGACTAACATATTAAATAACTGAATGATCTGATAAAGCCCTATCATGTTGAACCCACATGTACAATCTCTTCAGACATAACACATCTAAGACTTCAACTAAGTGATTCAAATTATGTGTTAAGAATAATATTAGTACATAAAAAGTAACTGAAATGATTATTTGGTGTCATACTCATTGCAACTAGTTAAATATTAAAATTAATGCAATGATGAGATTTATAATTACATTTTAATGCAAATACTTACTTCTGTGACGTCCATAACTTTGATGGCTGCCAACTGACCAGTTTTGGTGTGACGACCCTGTAAAGAAATAAAAAAATTATTATCCTCAACCATTTACATAAGGTAGTTTAAGTTTAGAAATGTATTTAATGGTCATACTAAATAAACAACACAAATTTTCATGACTGAGAACACTTTACTTCATTAATTTGTTCTAAATACCTCAAATCTGCTTATCCTTAAACCCACACATACTCATTCTTGTGACTTATCTCTATGTATCTATTGCCTTAATACATTAACTTTAATACATTAATAATCTTATCAACCACTTTTGCAGTATTTCTATTATCCGTAATTTCAAGTATTACATGCTACTATTTTTAGTTAAGTGAGTAAAAAATTTGTACAAATATGAGATGATGCATTTCAACAGAAATTCATCTGTGACTCATATATGGGTAACATAGCAGTCAATGTGTTAATATATTTTGTAATTTATTAAACCATATATTTTTTCATTAATGTTGTATTATGATTGATAACATGCACTTACTTTGTAAACTTGTCCATAGGTTCCATTTCCAACTACTTCAATCAATTCGAAGATACCTGCAGGTTCCTACAACATTAAAATATCAAGTCTTTGAGTCTGATATATGTATACAATAGAGAGATGTATAACACAGCATAAATTTATTATAGTCATTTTTAATTTAATTATTTATAATATTTTCAACAATAACATCGTCATGAGGATCATTAGCATCAAATTGGTATAATTTAATAACACTTTGTATTAAACAAGCTGTTAAGATTCTGATAATTATGATGACATTCAAGATACTAATAGTTAAGGTAAACTATACTAATTTTGACACTATACTAATCGCTGACACAGCTAACTTTAGTCAGAATTCCTGAGAATTATATATCAAATATTACTTCTTCAAATATGTATTTCTTTTTTAACATAGCATACTTCTAAGTTAATGTTTTTCAATTGATATGATTGATAAGAGAAATATAAAAAAGCATATTTTCAACAATTCAAAATTTCATACTTTGTCAAATAAATCTTAATCTATCTGTCAAGACCACAATTTAATTCATCCCTGGGCATCAAATTAACACAATAAAGAAAATTAAACATAACAAAACTTGACAAAAAATATATTTTGTTACTTTTAACCTATTAAACAGGTGTTTGTAAAAGGTTATACAATACTAATTTCCATTATCAACAAAAATCATATTTCATAAGTGAATATTTAATCATAATAAACATGATTATGCAGTTAAATTTTGTTTTAGTTTATCATCAATACCAAAGGTAAGTCATTATTCAAGTAATGATTATTTTCTTTATTTTCTAATGATCCTTTGAAATGTACCTTCTGAGGCATAATGATACAAAGTTACATAGGTTGTAGCAAGATACCCTGTTACCATGTAGAAATAATCAGAAATTAGTCTTGACAATAATAATATTAAAATAATAATATTAGAAATAATTTGACACACACTATTTGTAAGAAAATCTGAAAACAAGTATAACATCAGCATTTCTATTTTACAGTACTGCATTGAAAAATATCAATGTTGACCTTACAGAATATGACCTCCTCCAGCAAATAAATAAACTAGGAACAATACTATGTCAATAACATTTCAACCCTGACTAAGATCTTTTAAAGTCATATTTTTATTACATTATCTATAGAAATAGTAACAAATAAAATATTCAGTTAAAGTATGACAACTTTTGTAAAAGATACAGAATATAAAAGTAAAATATAAATAAAAGTACATTTGCATAAGAATATTACAATAAGAAACCTCTATATTTTTTTATTAATAATTCAACTGTAATAAACTCTTATTAAGTGTAGTATTAAATTGATCTAGTAAGAGAAAAGAAAAAATTAATAATATCATATCAATGTGTATTACTATGATCTTATCTGTAAATCATTGCACCCCACCTATGGGAGTGAATGATACAAATTGCATTTTCTAAAGAAATATTTATAATTTTCAGCTGTATACAAAATTTAAACAGTTTTTAATATCATCAGTTGTTAAGAAATTGGCCTAAAAATTGTCCCACTAATATTTATTTATCAAAAGTTATTTAAGTTTAAAAAAAATGCATCAACTTGACCCTGTCTGCATAAGGAATATTTTAAGTAGAAGTTGCATGCTATTTCTATTCGCGTCATTAACTGTCAAAGAACGTAAATCATTCGTATAAATTATTCCAACAGTATTCAAAGTTTTCCGGTGATAGTTTTTTCTGATCTTATTTGAAATTATATTACGAACAGAAAATTCAAGGAAAGTTTCCCCACTCTTTCCATTGTCGCATTACCGAGAAGAAATAGTCATCGTATATCCCTACGAGGTTAATTACTGATCGTTACATGTATCCCAAACGTACAAGGAATGTTCCCAATTAAATGCACGAAATGATTAAAATATAAAATTTATATGTATTAAATTAAATGCAGCAAATACATTTTATCCATTTGTGTACCTTTAAAGCATTCAGATCAATGTCGTCCAGTGAACAGTTGACGCTCGGTGCCAAATTATGCGCCATCTTGATACGCCACTTGTGTTCGTCGCGTTATCTTCTTTACTCAAGCTCACCAAATCCGTTGTCTATCTTCTTTCCAATTCGTCCGGTTATTACTCTCCTTTTGACTTACGATCAAGCTGAATAATATGCAAGACTGAAGGAAGAAAAACGTGTACCTTTTTTTCCACTTTTACACCACACCGAACATTGAATCACTAATGATATCTTGACACGAGTAATAATCTCCCAACAACCTAATTTAAAAAGATACTTTGATAGAAATTTAACCTGCGTATCCAATGAGGAAAAAGGCAACGTTCACGAAGCAATGGCACATGGCGTATTAAAAGAACTATAAACGATCAACTGGAAAGATCAGTGTACCAATCAGATTTCAAAACAATACACCTCCGTCACATTTGTCTTAAATTTTGAATAAAATATAAACATTAGTAACACGCAATCACGAACAACGTATTACACGGTCACAGCGCCGAGCGCTGGATTATCGTATCGTCATAACGGATGCAACACAATCGAGCCGAGCCCAAACACCACGGCAACAGCCGTTCTACGTCCTGTCGTACTGCTTATTGCACGCCTCTATTCCCCATCCTTTGCCACTGTCGGTACTATCTTCTTCGTTCTTTAGGCGTGCGCACACATACTTTTCTGTTCTCTCTTCTTTATGCAGATAAATATTTTTACCGTCTTTGTTTTTCGTTCGCTCCGCGATTGTAAACCGCTAACTTCTTTGACGTCATCACCATGTTGAACTGTGATGGCGGCGAATATTTTTCTTTTTGATTTTAACAAATAATTAAATCGACCATAAAATGAAAGACGTTTTCACCGTTTCGTCCGTACGACATTCTTCAATTACAGAGCAATCTCGTTATATGGCTCCCGTATATATGGCACGTTCAGCAAGTCACTTTACACGAACTTTGACGCACACTAATAGCGCATCCCCACCATTGACATCCACAAATCACCGCAATTTTAAAGGCTGACAATGTTTTTTTGAATGAAAATTTTTAAACCTGGAAATTTTTACATGTATCAAAGTTTACAAAACTTGGAAATGGTTTAATTTGAACTTTATACATTTAGAAATTAGAAACTTTTAACCATTAAAATTTTGAAGTTTGGAATTCACGAGCTACAACAATGGCGGTAAAACTGACAATCAATTGTTGCATCGAGTTGCGCTTATATGGTTCATTGTAAATTTTGTCCACTTCTACAGCACTGTTCAGAGCTATATAACAAAACTTCACTGTACAAATTTATAAATGTCTATATAAAATTTATCTGTCTATAATATGCATAAATTATTTAAAAAATAATATTTAATGTGATAAATTCAAATGTACATTTAAAAATACAATCCACGATATTTAAGTTGCATATACATAAAATACATACATTTAAATAAAGATCTTTAGATTTTTATTTTAGTAAATAAATATATATTACAAATACAATACATTCATTATATTACATTATACTTTGTTTTGTATTTACATGAAGGACAATACATATTACATATTTATATAAAAAGAATACGAAACTTTGAAAGAATAATACTAATATAATATAAATAATCTGTTCGATCATGACTGTACATACATTTTATGGTACAGTAATAAATTATTGCTGTTAGGGTATTCGATGTTACGGAACAACGTGCATTTGTTACATAACAATCGAAAAGTTTAACTAAATCCAGGAAAAAATTATATTCTATAAGAATCATAATTTTTATTTAACATAGAGCAGCTAACTTTCGTACTGTATTTAAATCTCGAAGCAGCATTTGAACTGTTTGTTTTGTTCGTGGTTGAATATCTGGACTAGATACATCTTCAGGATCCATAGTTTCTAATGCTATAAAAATATGTATTGAATATTAGACACTTTAGTTTGTAACATAGCTAATGTACAAAGATTAAAATTTACATACCACAAACTTGTGCCTCAATAAATGTTAATCTTGCATCTATATGATTTTGAAAATGTTCAATATGTTCTAACAATCGCATTCGGCATTCCCCTGGGTCAATTGGCGCTTCAGGTTGTGGAATAAAAGGCTGTATCGGTGTCGATGTTTCGTGTTTATTCAATTCTTCATGCATGCTGTTTTCTGAAGCAGCTGGTATAGGTATATCATTTTCTGATACAATGTTTTGATTGTTTAATAAATCTATACATAAAAGCATTAAATTATTATTTCGATCTTTACCAAAAAAACCTAAATATATCTTATATTTTACCTGTATCCGTTTTCATTTCCGAAGTCGCTGAATTTTTATACTTTTCTTCAGCAACAGCACTTTTTGTGAGTGCATCAAGAAGAATATGACTTTTATTTTCATTCGTCAGATCTTCTTTCTTGCAGGAAACTTTGGAATCGTCCGAAGTTGGGTTATCTTCCTCTAAAATTTTCATCAACTCTGAGTCTGAAGCTATTAATTTTTCATCGTGATTATCCTTTAAAGTAAACTTTATTTCTGTCTTCACTTCAACTCGACGAGAAGTTTCAATTGTACTATCTGAATCATCCTTTCCTGATTTGGTAACTTCCATTATTGGTACTGGTGTTATATCTGGTTTTGGTACTTCCACTTTTTCCCAATTTTTCGCCCAAAGGTACAACTTTGGATGATCCTTTTTTCTATAAAAAATGTTTCTATTGAATAACGATCTTACTTCTCTTGATTTATTCAGAAGTTTATTATTACGACGGTACTTACTGAGCTACATTAATTTTTACTCTTAAACTATGTAAAACTTGCTGTATTTGTAAAAGAGACGCAACTAAATCATAAGAACGTTTCAACATAGCCGTTCTTTTATTTATTCGATACTGATTTTTTGTTCGATCAGATAACATTGGCAGCTTTCCCTCCTTCACCCAATCTTGATCGTGAAAATACTTTTTAGATGGCCGTTGTCGATATGGATTTTGACAAATATAACAAACATATTTTTCGGGTACATCTTTCTCTCTTTCTATTGCATTGCAATGCCCGTGTTGCCAACATAAACAAAGGTCGCACTGTATCATTAAACCATCTTCTTCCATAAATCCACAGGTACAATTTATTATTTCTTCTCTACGCAGTTGTTCAACCTTTATCATTTCTCCATTAATCATCATCATAACACCTTCAGTTTCTAGAAATATAATTTATAGATTTGTATAAAAAAGATATTTTACTTTTATTATTAAAAACAGTAATATGCACACGAATTCTTCTAAATTAAAAATATTAAATAATGGTTACTGGAAACGTTAATTTGAAATAAATATAAATTTTAATCCTTTGCGATTAGAACAATAAATACCGTAGAAAAGTTATCCTAAATAATCAATATTTTATTAAGTAATAAATTTGTAGATATTTATACAAAATGGGGCATAAAATTAATATTTTGCAAACTAAAAGAATGTCTCGAAGTTTTCAAATGCGCAACATCCATGCATCTACATACTATTATTACAAAGTAAACAAGTTTATTCAAATGGTAAATAGATACATATCTTCAATGTCATTTCTTAAAATGGTAATATTTCAAATTTAACATTCAAAAAAAAATTCGGAAGGTTTGAATATTTTTTGTACAAAACTGTATTTACCCCATAGGTGATAAAGTTTACTTGTATCTATTATTACCTATATTTTACAACCAATTTCGTTTAGAAAATATTTGTCATAAAATATATGTGATATATATGTCAGAAATATTTCTCACAAAAAATAACATGTTTTCAAGATCAATATTTTACAACAAAATAATTGTATTATATCTTTCTAATGTACAAATTATTCAGGAAGCGAGATAGTAAAAATAATCTACCAATCCACCAACCAATCACAAAGAGTTAATAAAATGAACTGAAGCAAATTAAAAAAAATAAATAATATACCTTCCCTATCATTAGTATCTTTTTTAGCAATATCCCCTTTCAAAGTATCATCTTTTTCAACGCGAGAATCATTTAGTTGACCTAAAGAAAAATAAGATAATAAAATAGTAGTTTGCCACTTTACTTTAGAAAACAAATATAAATTGTTTTATAATCATACGCAATTAAAAAGCTGCATACGATACAAAATGATTTGTTTAATTATAAAAACTTACTACTCTGGCTATTTTCATCACTTCTGGAATCTGATTTTCTGCGACTATATCTATATGTAAGCGTCGTCGGTTCATCGGTATCCAAAGCACTATCATCTAAATCACCATATTCATCTAGTTCTTGAATACCTGTTACAAAACAATAGTTGATAGTTTTCCGTTTCTATAGTTCTATACAGTTCCACGTAGTAGAATGCACTGTATACTAAAAATGTATTACTACACAATAATGTAAGTGAATGTAATTACCTTGACGTCGTTTATTCCTATTTAATCCATCAGAACTGTATTCTGACAATTGTCGTTTTCGTTGACCCTTCATTCTATCAATATTAATAACTTCATCTAAAGATTTTGGTCTATCAATCCTTTGTATCTCTGAAGACACTGCCGGTCTTACAGGAAGAAGAGTTTTAATGCCAGTTTGTGTTCTTTCTTCTTTGATTTTCATGTCAAATAATGTTCCAGGGGACATTGCAGAAGCATCTCGTTTCTTTTCAATTTCATCATCCATATCGACGCTATAGCTCGAAATTGGAGACATTCTTTCTGATTTAATGTCTTCTGCTGGTACATCATTACTTTTTTCTACTTGATCTATTTCATCTTCTATGTCTGATGTCGTTGATAAAATTACTTTTGGTGACGTAGATTGAACAAAAGTCGTTAGAGATGATGGTGCAGTATATAATGCTTTCTCATGAACAGGTTTTTTCTTTCCAAGTTTATTACATTTGTCTAGTAAATTATTTGATTTTTTCGGAATAATATCTTCAACGGATTCCCCAATTGTTCGTGCGTACGCTAAATCTGCAACATTTGGCGTAGATCCCAAAAATTTTGAATATTCTGGATGATAATGTTTTATATGCATTTGTAAAAGATTCTCTTTACGAAATGTTTTATTACATCCCTGCTTTGGACATTTGTAAGCACTGTCCTCCATTTCTACGCGAAGTCCACCAATGAAAACGGCTGTTAAGAAACAAGAAAAAAATAATTTATAAAATACAAAAATTTGTATCAAATTTTCTATAAATTGTTAAACTGTATTTAATTTAAAATTAACTTTTAATATTACGTTCTAAAACTTACAATAAATTACTCCTGATACGAGTAAGCATGAAAAAGTAACAAATTCGATAAGATTGCATGAAGATTATGAAAATTAAAAAAATTGAAAATGAAATCTCACCACCATCTGTGATAGATGTTGTTGATGTAGATACTAAAGTTGTAACTGGTGTACTTGTTGAAACCAGCAACGAATCTTCCGATGCTGGTGCTTTTGTTTTAGGTAATAAAGTTTTTATCTTTTTTGGTACATCCATGGTAATAGGTTGTTTTATTTTTTGCCCGTAGTTTTTCTTTTTCCGATGAATACAAAAATCAAATTTCTCAGGATCAAAATCAAACTGCCCTTGGTTTTCCAGAAATACTTTGATATCGTTTCGTGATCTAAACTTCTTTCCACTTGATTTATGAAGAAATAAGACATCCCATTTTCCAGCAGATGTACCGGCTTTTCTTTGCGTAAAATGTTTTTGCCATCCAGGCGGTAATCTTTTATCTGCAACGATTATTGAGCGACGAGGCCCTATAAAACATATTTACTTTAAATCAATTTTTAATTTAATAAAAATATACATGTTTCCATAGATATCTAATTTCGCATTCAAAGAAGAAAAATTTATAGAATATGTTCAAAATATGTTTCTTTCTCTTAAATTACCATCATTTCCATCTACTATATAAGATTCAGTTCCTTGTGGTTCTCCATCTATCCACTCGGGTCCTACATCATCTTCCTGACTTATATCAGTTCTTGGGATATCTTTCTTGCTCTTTTTTGGAAAACTTTTCATTTTAGATATATTAGTGTCAAATCCTCGTAACAGATCCGTTCCAGGATCATAACAAGGACCAAACAAAGTACCATCTAAATCAATTTTTTCTGGTACATCTCCATTTTCATGTATTGCTACCTCTTGTTTTTTTGATAATTTATCTCCTTCATTTTTTGTCCGTTTTCTAGAATGTGTATGAAATAACTCCATGACTGTATGTTTTCTTTTCTTATCTCTTCTTTCTTGTTTGCTTCCTATATATTCTTCGGTTTGATTAAATTGCTATCGAAAAGAATAAAATTTCGTTTTACTAACATTATTAGTAAAACTTGTAAGACTTGTAGTAAAGTAACACTTTAAACCAATTATTTTATTTGTATTACATTATATTATTTATATTTCTAAATTAATATCACTTTATAATAATAATAAATATATATAATTTCATAAGTTAAATACATTGTTTGCATTTTGCAAAATTTGAAAATATGATAATAATAATATGCATTTAAATAATACATAAGCAGGGTGTCCCAGAATCGATGGAAATTATTGGAGATGGCTCAAAGACATTCAGAAAATAAAAGAATATTCTTATTATAAATACATGTTCTATTTGATTTTAATTTTTGATTATATCGAATTTAATTTCCAATACTTGCTTTCATAAGATATATTCAAAATAACATCCTTGAACCTGAATGCAAACCTACAAATGTCATATCAACGACTATTTTTCTCTCTCCTTATGTCCAGATGTTACCCTGATTTGCTGGTAACCTTACCTAGTTTTTTAGTGATAAATAAACAAACAAAAAAAATAACATTTCTTCTTCACTTTACATTGGTCACATATAATATATTTCAACAATTTGGACACATAATGTTCTTATAGCTCATAAATGTCTACTATTCGGAAGATATTTAGAGGTAGAATTAAACTATAATATTGCAACAAAGATATAGAGTTCAATTTATAAACAGATGACAGGAATTAAGGAATACTAAGAAATGCATTTCTAACGGGAGAATTATTGCAATTCAAAATTTGCTATAACTCGGAAACAAAGTCAAATAGGACATATGTTTACATGAACTTTTTTTATTTTCTTAATGCATTGAAACTACCCTTAAATTACTTTCCATTTATTCAGGGTTACCCAGTCTATTAAGAGCCTCATAAAGTGTACTTTTGCTACCAATGTTAAATAATAACAATTATATGAATATAAAAATACATTAACTAGTACCACTCATTTTTAAACATTTAAACTGATAAAACAAATGAAAACATCTGTTTTTAAAGAAGAACAATTTAATAATATAAAGAAGAAAAGAAATAAGCTAAGTTTGTTGGGGTTTTCATCAAATGATATAGGACAACATAACCTTACAACGAAAATCGTACCTTTGTGGATGTTGGAGTAATTTTTGTCATTTTTGACGATTTAACTGTCTTTGCATATCCATCATCAAAGAGTACATCATACCTATCTGTGAAAACAATTCTATATTAAGAAGGCACCATTTTTACAACTAAACAAATATCCTCCCAGGAAACATCAAACCACCAATATAGACAACAGTCTGTTTCTCTTATGTATATATATAGTTAAGGTTAGATCACTTACCATTCCCTAAAACTGCATTCACTTTGGCTGGATATTTTCTACCATCAGCCCATGTAGCAAGTATCCTTTCTCCTACTGAAAAATCTTTCATTTTTTCTTCCCTAAAGGTATTAAACTGATTTATTATTACGCCCGGAAAAATATTATCGGCCATTACAATAAATAAATGAAAACAATTAAACAAGCAATTCTTTTTATATACACTAATTTCGTTATTTTCAATTACATGTAAAACTCAAGTACTTTGCAAAATTTTAACAAAATTTTAATATATCTTCATTTTACATTTTGTTTGTCAATATATGAATACTAATTATATAAATTATAGTTTATATTATATTAGGATGAAAAAGAATATATTGTAAATTCAGTTTACAAATATACATAAAAATATATATAGATTCTTTTAAATATTTAAAAAAGAGACAGACTTCGACTTGCATAGATACATGCAAAACCACACTGTAACACATTTTTCAATAATATGTACTAAGAATTTAAAATAAAAATGTTAACTATTAATAAATAAATTAATAGTTAATATTTTAATAAATAAATAAATAAATGTTGACATTTTTACTTGTACTCTACTCATTAATTATGACTTAGATTGTGTATCACAGCGAAGTACATCCATGTTTATGGAAGTTTACAACTTTGAATAAAAAGTAAAATTGAAAATTCGTATTAATAGCACCATAATAAATAATTTAGGCTACTACTTAATCAATATCATAAATAATTAAAGTTTTCCATATACTTAGCAATTATAAAACATCAACTTACGAAGATGGTAGATCCCAAGTTTCTTCACTTTAAAGAAAAAAAGAAAAAAAAATGTGTTACAAGAAACATCTTAACATATAAAATAAGTAAAGCAACAAGTGATTTGTATTGAAACTTTTATTGTTTAATTTTAAACTAGTATCCGAATAATTTTTATATGTACTCTCATTGAAATGTCTACTCACTTTGATTGTGTTTGTAATACACGTAATCTGGAGCTATCCATAGGTATCCATTCATCAAATCTTGAGCTCCATTTATCGAAATGAATCAAGACTTCTCTTTCATCCCAATCAGTTTCTACTACTTTAGCTGAATACCTGCAACATGATACCAGTAAATAATTTTGCAATAACTAATATATCAAATCAATCAATGTTTGATGAAGTTCACCATTTTTCATTGAAATCTTTTGCTTCTAATTTGGCACCAGGAAAAAATTTTAATCCACCTCGGTTCAAAATCTTTGGTTTTAATTCATCTGATTTCTCAAATACTTTTTCATCCTCCATTTTAACGTTTTTTAATTCTTCTTTTATGATCAAATTTTTTTGTATATCCTTCATTGCTATATCTGATTCTACAATTCCTAACTGCACTGCAACAGTATTTACTTGTACTTCCGAATTTTCATTAACTTCCTGTTGTGCAGGAACTTTTTCTTGTTTTATACTGTTTTTTTCTTTTACATTCGAATTTTTATATCCATTGTCAAGTATTTCTTTGGAATCTAACTCATTAGAAGAATCAGCTAATAATGCTGGTTCAGAAGAACATGTTTCTTTACAGGTATCAATCTTTTGTGTTTTTGCTTCAGATACCAATGGTGAAATAGATTGCTCTAAATTTAAAATCTCAGAATTAATGAGATCCAAATCCTCCTGCGCATAAGAAGTTGATGATTTCACAGACATAATCACAGGATCTGTAAAAAAAATCTAAATATTGATTAATTGGAAAATTCAAAATATAAAATATTCTTTAACATTTTAACTGCCATATTTGAATAATGTAAAAATTTATATTAATCTATATGATAAATAGTTTCATGAAATAAAATTATGCTCTATTATAAATTTCTGTAAATTTAATATGGCAGTCAAAATGTTCAATATATTTGATATAATATCTACTACAATATTTATTAAATATCTCCTATTTATATAATATAAAAACTATAAGTATCGCATACTAGCTTATATAGCACTTTCTAAACTACAATTATTTAGTAAAATACATAAAAATAGCAAAAGTATTATTACCAACTTTTAAAATCATGTAATAATTATTACATTACATAATAATGTGTAACAATACATGTAGTGTTACAATTTAGAACCCACATAAGAAATATATGTTACTCAAACTTTTTAATTATTAGAAATTATTACTATGTATTACATTTTCCTTATCTTTGTTTTTACTGCCAATACAAATATAATATTTACATTATACTATATATTTTCTTTCTTCTCAATTTTGTATTTATGGCTTCTAGAACTTCAATGTAGACATTTTTTTTAGATTTTTCACATAATTTTGTTACATATCAAAAACTAAATTGAATTTTTCAAATTATGTTTCTTGCTTGCTGATAAACAGAATACCGACTGCAAAGTACATCTTTTGGACGTCTTTGTCATCTGGGAAGGAGAGCATTAAATTACATTAAATGAACAATTATAGGCATGTGATAGTTCACACAGGCTATTACAGAAGATTCTTCAAAATTCTGAATACTCACTAAACTAAGAAAGAATATAGTTAATGAACATAGTAATGTACATACATCTTCTTAAAGAAAATAATAATTGTCTATATGAATATGACTAGTTATCTGTTAGTATATATTTACTAAGTTTAATAAATAATCAAAAGCTAGAGCTAGGTCTATCTTGACCTGTAATAAAATGAAGTTATATTCTGGCAATAGATAAACATTAAATTTATAGTGATGAATTGAAGTTGTAGATTGTATCAGCATTTTTAATAGACAGTGTCATCTTTTTTCCCACAGTTAGCAATTTACAGAACAACAAAATTAAAAGTGATCATTTTCTAACATCGGAATAAAATGTTAACTGAATCAAAGTTATCTCACCTTATAGTAATGTTATTAAAAAAGAACTGTTAAATTTTATGCCCATTATATTCTGAACTGGATCAAAATAATGGAACAGTACTAATGTTCTCTACTTAATTTAGTGAGTATTTCAAATATTACAAAATTACAAAGTTTTGAATAATCTTTCAATAACATCCAATAGAGATATACCCAAATGATTAATATATTTTACACAAAGAAACGAAAGATATACTGAAATATTTTTTGTTTCACAAAGAAAATTATATATCTATTTGAGGAAATTTTTATGGATGAAATTAAGTTTCTATATTTTATTTATATTCCATAGAAGCTAAATTTCATCTAAAAAAATATCTAGTTAGGTTACAATTTTTCTTTGTTACTACATCATATTATATGAAAATTATTTGAAGATCTAATATATGTTATTTGCAACATAAACATACAAAAAAAGATTTTATAATTCTGTCTTATGTTTATTGACCCTCCCTTGTTCATTAGAATGTTTTTAATATATTTTATGGCAACAACTATGAATTTATTAAATTTTAAAATATGTTTAAAAAATACATATCAAACTGATATGTAAAAGGATAGTAAATAAATTTCAACTATAACTACAACTATACCTATTATATACCTAATAAATTGTAAATAATAAAGTATACTAATATTATTAAATATATAATATTTCATAACCACTAAATTCAAACTCACTGTATTTAAATCAAGCATTATACAAAGCATTAAATACAAAAATGTAAGAAAAAAGTTAATAATTACATTGAACAAAAGTAAACAATGATGTGCAGAAGATATATAAACTAGTTTAATGAAAATTTTGTATTTGACAGTATTTAATAAGGAATAAGTAAATATAAGTTTCCTTTATACTGTACTATACGAACCTGGATGATTGTCATAATCTGCAAAAACTGACGGAACACTGCCTTTACGCAGAAGTAATTTATGTCCCTTAGCGGCTTCGTAATCAGCACGTTTAAAATGTCTGTGGCAGACAACCTGACCCGGTGAAGGTTTAAAAGTTGTCTCGAATCCACCACTGGCTAACCATTTACTTCTCAAATTGCTGTCTTTTGGAAACCTATGAAGCGGTAAACCCTTGGCTCGAGCATCTTGCACATCAACCTCACAGCTACGCACGCAACATTTGCGCGCCATTTTCATCATCCTCAAAGGCGGTATCCCTTTACCACGCGACCGCGCTATACGCCGCCGCTTCATTTACACCGGTACTACATAGCAACGTATCACGAAAGAAGTGTTTGCCAAACTATTCATAAAACTACAAGGTGGACACGAAACAAATAACTCTGTGTCGATCGCTCTGACACGAGTCCTTGTAATTCAGAAAACAATTAAATATTACAAGTAACATTCAGAACAAAACACCAAACTAACGCAATTACGTACACGTTATTAATCGATGCAAACCTTTCGAATGTCGATTCACATTTACGTCGTTATTAGTAGAAAAAATAGAGTATACTCTGGTATACTCCTATCACTTACTAAGTAAATGTTTCGCTATGCGGCGCCACCTTCTAATATTCATGAAGATATGCAATAATGTATGTATATATATATTCTGTTCAACAAAAGATCATACTCGGTAGTTGTCGAGTTTTTGTTCGTTCTGCGCATGTCAGCTCTGATTCGTTAAATATGTTTCGTAACCACGAGCAACGCGCATGCGTGCTGCGATTTTAGTGATTAATCCTATATACTCTGTGATTTTTTATTTAGGTTACTCCTTACATTAGGCATGACCGTGATCCATATATAAATCAGGGATTTGAATTTTGGGAATTTTATGATAATTGTAGCGCTTACAAGCTATTACTTGATCTAGGTTGTGTTATATTATACAAAAATTAAGGGTTTTCATATTCTTGTCCGCCGTGTATATGATCGGCGAAGTGGGAAACGTATGGTATTGGAACAACATCAAAGGGTGGGAAATCTATTGAAGTTAGCTACATTGCGCAAATTTTATATGATCTTCCTTTGAACGAACAATACATAAAAATCATTATACGTATTATTAATTTTTATACAATAAATTAATTATAATTGTTGTTCAAATATTTTAGTTCAATCTTTTAATTATATTTCGCATATATATATTTACTTATATTTACGTATATACAAACTTGTATCAATTATAAAACACCTTTATGATCATATTTTAGTAATGAAATATGTAATATTAATTTTGTAACGTATAAAATGAATAAATGTAAAAGTATTTCACATGATATAATAAATTTGTAATAAAAAAGTATGGTATACAAGGAATGTGAATTAGCCAATAGAATTATGTTATTCTTGTTACGAGTATTTTATCGTTGCATTGCGATACTCTCCTAAGTAATATCACGTGATTTCCGGTGAAGCTCGATCTCTTTTCCCTTGTGCTGGGTAGAACGATATTTGGTGCTTGTTCTCTCTTGAAGAGCTAAGGCCGTATCAGCGACTTGCACCATTATTAACATTCATCCAGTTTTATTATAAAACAAATAAGTTACAAATATGAGTACCAAAGCTGAACTCGCCTGCATTTATTCGGCACTAATTCTTCTCGATGATGACGTCGCTGTTACTGTAAGTACTTCTTTCACGTGGTCTTGTGAACAATTGTAATGATATTTTTTGTATTCCTTTTATTTATAATACAGAATCAAATATTTATAAAGTTACTGTGTTAAAATATTTTTAATTCTTTGTACACGTATCTGTAATTTAGGGCGAAAAAATTCAAACAATTTTGAAAGCCGCAAATGTTGAAGTGGAATCTTATTGGCCCGGACTTTTTGCTAAGGCTTTAGAGGGTATAAATGTAAAAGAACTTATTACAAATATTGGATCAGGAGTTGGAAGCGCACCAGCAGCAGGTTGTAATCACATTGTTTTTTTAATTTATTATATTTAAATCTACAAGTAAATTAAAGCTTATGTAGCTGTAACAATGAGAGTTGATACATAAGTTTATCATTTCTTGTAATAAGAATTAATACTTGTACTCTTCCGTTTTGTATACGAAATTAAAGATAATCAGTATATAAATTGATTAATAAGTTTTAAGAATAAGTTACAATTATCAGACAATGGTTAACTCGCATATCAACTTTGATTGTCCTGACTAAAACACAAAAAGTACATTAAATACTTTTATTAACCATCCTCTTCATCCACTGTTCTAAGTAACATCATTTATTAGAGCGGTCAGTAAAAGGGGAGAAAGTAAAAAGTATAAAAATTATTAATAGTTATATTGAAACTATAACTCAAATTTTTTTATGCAACAAATATTTAATATAATTGTTACATAGCACAGATTATCTTTGTGACATATAATAATATTTTCTTATTTTGTTTCCTATAGCTCCAGTAGCTGCAGCGCCTGCCAGTGCAGAGGCTGCTCCAGCTAAAGAAGAAAAGAAGAAAGAAGAACCTGAAGAAGAATCAGATGATGATATGGGCTTTGGTAAGTGATTAATTTATAATATAATTCGCATAATTGTAGTTATAGTAAAATAGTAATTTAATATTTAGTATTACTATAATGTATAAAAACTATATAGAATAATATCTAAAAATAAGAATGACAATATTGGCTACATTGTATTGTGCAATACAATCTATTTTAATTCTTTTTTTGCAGGTTTATTCGACTAAACACAAGGATTGTAATTGATCAGTCCAAACTTTTGTATTTGTACAGTTATATTGTACAATAAATGAAATATTTTTAAATTGAATTATTTTATTTGTACGAAATAAGTATGTTCAAATCATCATCCCATCCCAATAGCTTTTTTTTATGCTTTTCTTTGTCTTAAATATGTAATAAATTTATACTGTATTACTTATTTTTCAATAACAAGCAATCAATAGAGAATTAATTTACTTCAAGTGTTTCACTTTGATATGATCAAGTAGGATTTCATAAATTGAATAAGTTGAAATTGTTAAATAAATTTATTATATATTACATTTATGTATATATATATATTTTAAATTATTTAACTATACAATTTTAACAATATCAGTTATTAGTATTTTACAATGTATTTCTAAATAAATTATATCTGACATGATTACAATTTTGGATTGGGATTAAAGAACTTTTCCCAAGAAAAGAAATTTAAATCAATATTATTGAAACTAGGTTCATTTTTTAAAAACAAGCTTCCATCTGCTAAATCACCTGAAATTCATATTATAATTATATAATATTTTTTTAAATTACATTGGGCAAGTGTTTCTAAAAATTCATGAATAAGTGCATTTAAATATGTAAAAATATTCGTTAGATTATATTAAATAAAACATTTTATATAAATTACGTACTACCATCTGCATTGACAAAATTTTCAGTTTTGGTTTCTACTCCATTCTTGTCCTTTTTTATAACAACAGTGTATATTTTGTCACCAGTTCGTTGTGATATAGTTGTTTCCTCATTTCCTTCATGATCTCGAATTGTTTGTTTTTGCTTTATAGAGCCATCAGGTTCACGTACATATTCTTTTGTTACACATTTTCCAGTTATGAATGGAGATGGTTTAGGCTCTTGTACTTGATTTAGTTCATGATTATTCCAAATTTTTGAAAAATTATCTGGAGTAATCCTACTCAAATGAACAATATGTAGCTTTTCAGTAATAAATATTTATTAAAATAGAAATACTTACTTTCCATCTAGGTCTGAATCCTTCTTTGGTACTGTTGGACTTAAAATATCACAATTGGGTTTCAACATTTTATCGCGTAAATTCTCCTGATGTGGAGACACGAATGGAGTTGCATTCATAAATGTATCATATCCTAAATACATTTTAAGAAAATTATTATATATATAAAAGTAGAAATATGATTATTTTATATTTACTTAAAAACAAAAATGTACCTTCATTACCAAATCCAAGCATGAAACCTTTAAACATATGATCTATTTGAGATTCAAAATATCGTGTCATTTCAAATGGGTCGCCAAAAATATTAAATTGGCTATTCCTCCTGCAAAATGGCCTACAAATTTAAAGATCAAAATTGTTAAATTCCTATCTTAAAAATATTCGGAAGAAAATAAAACATACAAAAATATCTATTGAATATTCAAATTGTGAAATATAAATTACCTAACATTACATTCATTTTCATTATGTTGCCAAAATGAATCATTAAAGCTGTCATTGTTTTGATAGCCAAAAATTCTGTAAAAATTGTAAAATTTAACTTGAATGATACACTATACATTCACATGATAATTCATTAATATAGAAACAGAAGAAAAATATTACGTTACTGATGCAATAACGTCATATGTTACAAATCTGTTTTAATTTATAAATATGAACTTTTACCCTTTGATGGCAGGTTCTTTGGAATTTTCTAAGCCAAATAGATTTTGAATAAAGTTCCAAAATGGCATTTCTTCAGCTTTATTTGGTATACACGTAACTTGCTGACAGTCACGGTATTTCTTTGAATATTTTCTTCGTATACGTTGGAGATAACCTGAACTTTCCGTCACGAATAATTGAACCTGTTCGCGCACCTTGACTGACTAAGAAGGTTCACCACTACCAAATTGTCTCACTACCGTTCCATGCACACAGTGAAAAATAAATATATGAATAACGAATGCGGAAGATAATGTTACAAGTATACGAAATAAAAGAGCACTAGGTATATATACTCAATGTATTGTAAGTGTTTATGCGCGTTACTTTTGTATACGAAAGTGGTTAGAACCAATCAGAATTAAGATGCGCAGAACGAATGAAAATTCGTCATTCGCGTGATCTAATCAGCTGTGCGTTTGATGTGGAGAATATTTGTTATACATTGTAAGTTGAAGTTAACCTACAAATTAATTTTTCTCATAATCTGTCAAATATCATATAATTTTAATTGTGCATTTTGCGAAATATAAATACCTGTTTCCTAGACCAAGAGAAATATGTTAAAGTGCACTTGAAGTAATCGCAAAAAGAGAAATTTTACGTAAACATAATGTTACTAAATATTTGTATTCATGGTAACTGTCATAATTTATCAAGATTCATTATTGTAAATTCATGTAAGTAATACTTTATATAATAAAATCGATATATTTATAATGACCACATTGAAGTTTGGTATAATTATGTGCAATGTATATAGACGAAGGTTAAATGTTTATTATGTATATTAAATTAGGTCAATATTTAATAATTAACTGGAAACCGTTATTTATTATCTATTTTTTCCAATTTATAAAATAATATTTTGTATTAATATGTATTTAATTTCATGTATTATCTAGTTAATAATTTTCTTATATTTTACATTGTGTTTTAGATTTCAGAATGCATTAAAATGATAACAAAATATAAAAGTAATATTACAAAAAAGAATTGTTTGTTTAATGAAAAAGTTAAAAGCTTTGTGAACAATGAACAACATTACAGGACAATTTCGTAAAACAATGTGGGATCCAATCCTCATAATATCTCAAATAATCGCTGTACAAACTGTAATGTATTTTTGCCTTGGATTATGGATCTGGATTGTTGCATCTTTGATAGGAACCACAAAATCATTGGATTATGCTTTTCATTATAAGGAAATACATGTTAGAGATTTTACAGGACAATTTATAATAGTAATTTTTGTTTTAAACGCATTAATTGGAGCATTTGCATTATGGTGGTTAGTGCAAAGAACAAAACAGTGTATGGATTTTGCTTGTACAGCACATTTGATACATTTGTTATGTTGTTGGGTGTATAATGCAAGTTTTCCCTCAAGCTTCAGTTGGTGGTGTCTAAATATTGTATCTTTAAGTATAATGTGTGTTTGTGGTGAATTTCTTTGTATGAAAACAGAATTACAGGCAATACCATTGGGTATAAATAATCAAAAAACAGCTTTGTAAAAAGAAATTGTTATTATAAAGACAAAGTTTTATTTAAATAAACATTGTTTTTGAATTGTATAATATTGAAAGAATAGCTATATTTTTTTACATTTCCATTATATAACATCTCTTTAAATATTTATATAAGTTACAATTTAACTACTTATATATACACTATAGCATGGATTAGTGATCTTCTTTGTAAAATCTTAACCCACAATATCCACAAGTATGATTACCAGGTTTATCCTAAAATACAATTTCGTATAAGAGTTCGTAATTATTAAATTTATGTAATTAATATTTAACCTATTCACTATCCAATGAAGTCATTGAATTTTATCTATCATTTTTATAACATTTCATTATACCTGTAATTTTAAGCAATAAATACAAGTACTTCTAATTAGATAACTAAGAGAATTCTTAATAATATGAAAATTATGAATATTAAACTTTTATAGAAATGCAAGCATCACTCATTTTTAATTATCATGATAATAAGTTAATAAAAAAATTATAACTAAATATAATATATACCAAGTTAATGTAAACTTTTGGATGTCCCAAAGGTCCGCCACCACCATCACAAGACACAATTCTATCCTTTGCAGATGAAGGGGGGGCTTCTGCTATTAATTTAATAGCCCAGTTCTCATTAACTTCCTTCTGTCTATTCAGGAACCTTACGTTGCGGTAATCATTTTTATCATACAACTATTATAAAATAAACAATTTATTTAAAATCATAAAAAGTACTCTATTCTAAAATAAATTAGTATCATTAGCATTAATATTCTACCTGGCCAGTATGAGTTACTTCCTTGGGAGGTTCCCAACTGTTATCTTGCACATTTCGTGTTATTATATTTATGAAATTAACTTTATGTTGTCTACTACAAGAATCGAAAAATTTTACAATTTTTAGACTCGCCATGTTTGCTAACTGTTTCTGCTTTCTGTAGTAAGATGTCGCACTTGTATAGAATATGGAGGGTTTCCATAAAATGCTTATGATGATTTTAAAATAGCTTAGGGGAGTATGAACTGCCACTTTCATACTCCAATTTTTCAAGACTTTTACGATTTTACTATATCACGAGTGAGACTATACTCTATTTTTAAAATTAAATATAATTTAATCAACAGAAACGTAATTGAATTTCCATATTTGCGATCTGAAACCTTATTGAGTCAGAAGTAGTGAGAGGATTTTCCGCCTACATATTCCTTAAGGGTATGGTTCAGTGACATATATGAAGAACCTCTTTAGATATATACGTATTTACACAATTACATTATAATGATTTCCTACACTGACAAAGTTTGGTATATTACTTTAGACTGGGATTATCGGAATCAATCTTTTGCATCAAATGCAATGATATTCATATTTTTAAATTTAATATTAACTCTAAATTGTAAAGATTATAATTTATTCACACTTTTAGTTGTAGTCTGTAGTTTTCATAAAAATTATTTTATATTCCGCTAGAAAAATTTACAAAGTTACAATAATTTTTAATATATTTTTTAAACAAATGAGTTTTTGGAAATTCATTCATTAGATAATATATACAATTTAAAAATACATAAATTTTATATTTAAACGCTTCTTTTTTCCAAAGAAAAATTTTTAAGACTTATAGCTAAATAAAATATTCTCAAATTTTAGAATCAAAATGATGTCATAAGCTAAGAAATAAATTGCGATAAAGCTGTGAAAGAAATAATTATAAAAATTTAGAAACTCATAAATGAATAATTAAATTTATTTTTCCGTTTTAATATCATAAATTTTTTATCCTTATCTTTTGTAACTATTATATTGTTACAATACATGTTTCATGTATACATATATTCAATTTTATATTGCATGCATATACTAATACATTAGTGACAATACTTATTTGTACATATGTGTATGTATGCATGTGCACACATATTATTAAAACAGCTTAAATTTCTAATTTCATGTTTATAATCCTAAACTTTTATCATAACATGATATATAACAGTACTATGCGTGATACTTACATAAAACATGTAACACGTGTTTTAGACAAAATAAATATGATACAATAAAAAAGAAAATATGTAATGACGGATATTTATACAGTTTCCTTAGTATACAATTTTAGATAACATATAAGCATGTAAGTCTGTGTAAAAAGAATTTTAATAATTAAGTAGTAATTATTATTTTCATTTAGACAGAAGGAAAATAATACTTAATTATTAAAGATACTAAATAAGATATTATTGTACCGTTTTGAATGAAACATCACAGATCAATTTAAAAATGAAGAACGTTTTCACTTACAAAATTGAATAATGTAAAAAATATTTCAAGAGAAACATAATTTTTGTTATTTATGTTTCAAAGCAAACTATGTATACAGGTAATTAAATTATTATAAATATATATTACATTATTCAATAAATATTGTTGATTTTACACGTATACTAAGCTATTATTTAGAAGCTATTAACTGCAGGATTGTAATCTTAATAGCTTTCTTCAAATATACCATTTCACAGAAAATATTTTATAACTACTTTCTATATCAAATCAGTGATTTACTATTTAAAAACAACAGGAAAACAAAGGAATGTTTAAATACTTTTTTTATTATGATTTGTTATGAATGTTAAGTTGTTAATGATAATGATGTTAATAAAAAGATATAACAAATGTTAATATGACAAAAAATTATAAAATTAACTATTATTATATTTCCTTTTGTTTTCAAATAGTAAATAACTATTTAATTCTTATATATACAAAAATAATTATAAATTATTATTTCCCGTTGATTTGCATCAAATCCTTTATAATGCAAACATTACATTAAATGCATTTAGCATCTATACAAACAGTCGAATGTACATTTAATATTTTGTAATTACTAAACTATCTGCAATGTTTTATTCAAATTAATAAATAATATCATTTAGTTTTTTTTAGCTATTTAGGACAAAACATGAAATTGTTAATTTTTATTCATATAATATACAACATATTCATAGCTCAATATGTACAAATTTTCAAACCTTTCAATATTTGTTCAGTGTCATTAACATATTGTAGAAAGCATCAATAAATGTAAATAGTTAAAAAATTGTAATTTACAGTTTATTAACATATCAGTTGTTGAAACAATTAATAACTAAAAGTCAGAAAGTTTCTTAGTATGAATTTAAACAAGTTTTCATGTAACAACATAACACAATTTTGTAATGCTGTTTATTACTTTTTCTAAACGTAAATGAGAAAAATTAATTTGAAAAGAATGAATTATAATGTAATTATTTTGGCATCTTCATTTTTATTTTAATATTCCTATAACGTGTTTGTATTTTAGTATGTAAATATGTACAAATTGGTTGATGCACCATTGATATTTTCTACGAATGTTATATTTTTGGTATTAATTGCAAATCATAGAATAAAAGAAGTCAAAATCAAGATAAAACAGTTCCGACTAAAATTATTATAAGAATATTGTTTAATAGATTTTTTGTTTAAAAGTGATATTGTTAATAAGAATAAAATAAATAAAAATATAACCTTGTATTACTATATCCAGTTCGTTTCGACCACCCTATACACAGTTGCTTGTTACATTTAGTAAAGTATATGTATAATTATTCCTGACCAAAACCTTCTGTTTCTTCTATTGCGTAACTTAACTTTTCTACTAACTGTTCATAGCTTTTATATGGTGGCAAATCTAATCTATTGAAGCATGTATGCGATCTAGGTAACCATGTATCTTTTCCTACTTTTTCTATACAAAATCTTTGAGGACCGTTACTCCCTAAAAAGTAGTAATAAACATTATCTTAAGTATAAAATTACTTCATATTTAACCAATAGTATTTAATATTTACCCATTAATTCTGCAAATCCTCCGACAGGTACCCGACAAGTACCTGTTACAAATTGTAGAAGTCGAGCTCGTTTTTCACTATCTGTTCTTGTCACAAACTAAGTAAAGCATACAAATGCAATAAATCACATACATATTCAATTTAATAATCTTTAAGATAATCAATATATAGTAACCAACCTGCCAAAACCACAAGATTTGTTTGCTATTTCGCGTGTAATGCCTATAAATTGTATTACGCTGCCAGTCTTCTACATCTATTTCCTGCATACCGCAAAGCATAAGTTCCAATTCACGTTCATCAAAATATTTTAACCATTCTAATGGTACAACTGAATTAAAACCTTCCAAAAATGCTTTTGTTTGGTCCTCAATACCTCTTGTCATTCTCCATTCAGTCATCAACCTTAGGTAATGTAACATAGTTAATAAATTATTCTTAAGTTGTAAAATATCGCTGAATATTAACGATAACGGTACCTAATATAGTCTTCTTTATTATCTTCAATAACCCTAATTTTATCACCACCTTCTTTTAATTCATGATGTATTACTTGACCAAGAATTTCAAAATCAACGCTATAATATAATTCAAGGCCACATTCATCAATATTATTTTCTTTTATCCATACAAGAGATTTGTAGAATTCAGGATCGATAGATTCTATATCTTTCATAATTAATTTTTTGTTTAACATACGTTTGTAAAACGGCATAGTAAATCCACTGTAAATAAATCGTCCATGATACAGGGCCTGTAAACATATATTGTATTACCGCAACGTTAAGAATAGTAATACCGCAAATAAAAATCAACATACCATTGCTATAAACCTGCCAATAAATTTAAAATATTGTAAGTGATCAGGATTGACATAAGATGCTGGATTGATTTGTAAACTGTAATTACTTTTATTAGCGTATTCAAATAGGCAGTACATTGGATTTAATACTTCGTGACTCAATAAGAAAAACCACTCCCTAGAACGAAAATTCATCATTTTACTGGTCTGTCTATTTTTGTAAAATAGAAAATCACTATTAGAATAGCTTTTTAAGATTTACCTGGACACACCTCCGTAATCCAATCCCTCTTCACCTTTAAATATTATATATAATCTACGTCTTAGTGCGAAAGCTTCAGCATTCATTATTTGATGATAGGAATCTTCGAACAACGTTTGTCGATTAACACTAATTTTCATATGGTTTGGCACTGCATTTGTTTGGCATAAAAAACGAAATTGCGATAATTTCCATCGGAATGATCTTTCATATGCTCTCGGTACACGGTAAATGCCTTTTGGACTAAATAGTAACAATGTAATAGTGATTTATACAATAAGAAAATACGAGAAGAAAATATTTATAGACGAATTCGAAAACTGTACAAACCCTTTAGGTGCACCAGGTCTTGGATCCTGAAATGTAGTTGTTCTTGTATTGTGATCTACAAAGTATCGAACTCCATCTTCAGTTAATCGAACTTCCCAGCCATCTGGTAATGGCGGTTCATCGATTCCAGTTTCTTGTCCTTGAGTTCTTGGGTCCTCCCATTGTGTAGTACGATTTTTATGATTTACATAGTAAACTCTTCCTTCTGGTTGTTTACGTTTTTCCCATCCAGCAGGCAATGGTCCCAAAACATCATCATCATCAACCGCAGATGTTGAGGGCCCTGGCATAACTGTCTGATTTCCATATCCCTATACATAATTAAATTAAATGAAGTAAAATGTAATTATAAATATCTGTACATATTGTAAAATAACTATTTATTATTTATTACTTACTTGAGAATAAAGGAACCGTTGGTTACCTTGTTGTACCACATGTTGTCTTTCACCTTGCCAGTGTTGGAAATGTTGTAATCTTTCTGTATTTGGTCTTTGCCACGTTGTACTTCTTGTGTTATGATCTACATAATAAATTCTACCTCTTGGGTCTCTGCGAACTTCCCACCCTGGTGGTAAAGGCTGAGGTCTTTCCCAAGAAGTACTTCGAGTATTATGGTCAACATAATATCTAAGAAAAAATATAAAAGAAAAGTTAGATAATTATTGGAAATTACTGCAAAACAAGTTTTACAAATTTTGAAAAGTAATATAACCTTCTTCCATAAATGTCGTATCTCATTTCCCAACCAGGAGGTAAAGGTTCTTCAGAATGATTTGTATGGTCAACTTCAGCAAGTAATATTGAAGAGCCAGACTGAGTTGACTGACTAGGTATTACAGCAGTTTGTCCTGTTAAAGAAGCAACACGTTGCATCATTCTAGGGTTTGAATGAGCAGCTGATGCAGAAGTTGCGGACTGATCAATATGAGGAATACGACGCGATTCCGCTGTGGGTAATGTTGCAGATTGGTCTAAACGTACGATGTCATGACTATCCGCCATGAGAAACAATGTAGATTGCTCTAAATTAGAACCATCTGGTACTGTAAATACTACCGATTGTTCTGGTTGAGAGTTTCCTTGGTTATCTGTTAAAACAGTATTTCTAGGTTGATCTATTCTAGAAAGTATACATTCATCTAATGGAATAGTAGCTTGATCTGATCTCATAGCTCCACAATTATCAGAAAGAGGAGTTATTGATTGTTCTAGTCGAGAATTACGTTCACTGGAAGCAGACTGTTCTGCTCTATTATGCGAACACATATCCATATTAGTTGTGGCTAACTGATCTGATCTAGACATTCCAAGTACTCCAGGGTGTACTGTTGACTGCTCAATTTGTGGAATATTCCGACCTTCCGAGATCGAAATTTTTGAAAACTGTTCAGCACAGGTACCAACTCTTCCTTCAGCTGTACTAGCTGATGTATGATCTATTCGAGACATCTGGCGTCCATCTGGTAAGGATACTGTGTAACGACCTGGCAAATTAACAGATTTGTCCATAGGTGATACTGCATGTCCATTTGATAAAGAATTTGATGCCACAGGTTCAATTTGTTCATTATCCTTATTAACACTAGTTTGATCACTTCCACTATTATAATTAGAATTTGTCAATCCATGGAAATTAGATGATGCAACATGTTTAACTCCATGTAATCTCATGCGAGCACGAATTCCTCCATTAAGAATGCTACTGTTGCTAACAGTATCATTACTTGTAACACCTAGAATAAAATTACATTTGTATTTAATTAAGAAAGATTTACTTGCTTGCAGAAATAACTTAGTGTGTTTTCTTAAGGCTTCTTACCATCAAAAGATATATATTGTGTTTGACATTGTGGTTCATTGACACTTAATGATGGTGTATTGGACATATTAATTTTTAATCCATCAAATACTGTTATCAATTCTCCAACCTTACATAACTGAGAATCATGTTTATTTTCACTCATTAAATCAAAGGTTACTTCCATATTTTCTAATTTTCCATTGTAGTGAGATAATACTTGGGAGAGATTTATTTTCTTCTCTCCTATTAATGTATCTTTCCGAAATGTGCTATGATCCAACAAGCGAAAGTGCAATTGTGAATATGGGGTCACAAGTATTGTAAATTCCTCGTTCCATTTTGGTTGATATGTAGATTTTGAAACCTCTGTCTTTCGAGGACTTTTATCATCAACAGAAAATTCTATGTAAGGATTAGGTTTTAAAAATGTTGAACTCCTTAATACAGCACCTTCAACTAAAATAATAAATTTTTAGCACAGAAGTTCAATAAATATAATTAATATATACATGTACAAAATATATAACAATATATATTAAATGAATCAATATAATTATTTATTAATACATTAAGCAAATATTAAATGACCACATTGTATGCAGGTCTTGTTATCTATCATTTAAAGCATTACGTTAAATGTTTACATAACATACAATAAGGTTCAATTTCAATGCATATGGCTTTCATTTTCGAACATTAAGTTTGCTGATAAATAAAAATATTTGTCTGTATTTCAACTTATGATGTTAAAAATGTACTAGTATGACTTTTACACATTACTGACAATATACCAAGAACATACTAGTAGGTATCTTCCACATAATGTATTAAAATCATTAAATGATACATGCAATGCCAATGTTTGTACATGTAAATGTAAATTTCTTTTATAAACAGAAATGTACAAAACAAATTCAAATATAGAGATAAAAAATGTAAATTAAACTTATGTAACATAAAATACTTGTCACATATATACAACTTACTCGTAATACTTAGTTGGTGAAAACCAGATGATGCCACTTCTTCTTCACAATGAGACATTGTATTTCATTTATTATAATTTAATATGATTTTTGAAAATTCATAATTTATTTATTATTTATATATAATTATTGTCTGAAATATTTAAAAATGAAGTATGTAATACTTATATTTTCAACACAGATGTATAAACACAAATGAGATCAACCATATAAGATAAACAGCAATTATAATACTAACATAAGAATGCAAAAATTATGTAAATTATATAGATAAGTGAATATTATATTAGATATTATACAAATTATCCAAATAAAACATTATCTTCAAACTGCTTACATAGTTGGCTTAATATACAAACGTATGTCCACTTTTAGTATTTTTGAGAAAAATAGGTTTAAAAATTTACTGGTATTTCATATTATATTAAATAAATAGTTTGTGGATTATATTTATTATCTTATGTATGTAATATAACTATAACTTAAAGTATTTGTTTAGCAATGTAAATTAGAATTTGGAATATTACAAGTGTTTGTACAACTATGATAATAGATTGGAGGACTTACATTAAACAAAAATATAATTTTTAACAAATTTATAAAGTAGACGTGAACGTAAATTTTATACAGTACAAAAAGATGGTTAAAAGCTATTTATTGCATATAAGAACTTAAATTTCACAAAAAGTGAACATACACTTTGTGCACTAAGTCATCAACATGATAAATATCAAACAACATTTTATGAAAAAAAGCACTAGTATTTAATTTCCAATATAAGTATATATTATCACGTAAAATAACGCATTACGATATCATCTGTTAAATACAATGGTTTAGATAAATCGTATTAAAAGTCATTGCTTATCGTAAGTTGTGATAAATGAACTCACAGTAAAATGCTTGAATGCTGATCAAATGAGGTTTAATATGTATGAATGTGTTTACAAATTGTTTCAAATGTATCCAACACCAGTGCATTGCTTATTCTTTATGTTCTTAATATTTTGAAAAAAGTCTTTTAAACACTCACAATTTTTATTATCATGAAATTTCTTTATCAGTAGGTCACCATCTTTTCGTACGTCAAAGGTAGGAATCTTTTGTAATATGCAAATCACTAGAGCTACACTGAGCTACACGAGATACTATACTATTGGGTATGCGCGCGCATTTATGTCTGTAATATTAAACTAGATATATTAAATATAATTTTGAATAATAGTTTGCGTATTTTTTGTTACAAAATGAAACAACTTGCTTTTAAAAGTTGGCATTTATTTGTGAAAATTACACTACTTATTGATTCCTGTAAATTGGGCATAATGCGTGCTTGGTGCTAAAGCGGGTGGCAGGAATTCCTTTGCCTTGGTTGTTATTTTCCCCAGGGAACCAGATTTCCCCACTCTGTATCCCTGGGGATACAGAGAAAGGATACCAGAGGAGACACTTTTTGTCGGCACCTTTGATCTCTCGAAAACGCTGTACCTTTAAATTGGGTGTGCAAACGAGTGGGAAATTCAAATCAAATGAATCTAATTTCATGTCAGCCTCTAATAATTTGGTATATATTTGTAATAAATTTTCTGTATATTATTAATATTGCCTTTCGAGGTATTTGCATCAATTTTATGACGTTGAAAAATTGAAAAAGAAAAAAATATACGAAAATGGTTTACTCTACAAAATATATTTGGTGAATATGTATTGTGGAAATGATTATTACAAATAACTCATAAAAAAATAAAAAACTATATATAACAAGAAATTACAGATGAATGTGTTACAGAGATATGACAAAATATTGATTACAAATAAATTACTGGTGAATGTGCAGGTTTTAAACTATTCTTTTTCGACCGCCATACTTGTACATTATACGCATGCGCATTTCGAAATACTCCGTCCAATCGTATCCCCACTCCGATTCATTTGACTTAGTTGTGTCCTCTGTCTCTCTCTACGAGATGGGTTTCCTTGTCTAGTGTCGTCTGTTGTTCCATCTCTACTCTTTGGTTAAGTTTCAGTAAACAAAACTTTAAAATCAGTATTTATTAACATTAGCATTACACGTCGTACATAAAATCACTAATTATTGAAAGCGTAATTGATGTGTAAGTAATATATTTTATACTTTTTTTATAATAAGTATGTAAGCAATAATATCATAAGAGGTTATAAAATGAATCTTTTTAGTATGCAGTATTACCATTCTTATGTTATAATATTCGTAGATATATATTTCAGACAAAATCTTAATATATTATTAGTTAAAGTTAAAAATTATAGTTCAAATTATTTTCTAATACATGCATTTTTTTAGGTAAATTACAATGAAGTTTACCCAGGTGTTATATAAAATCCATATAGGTAAAGCGGTAAGATATCTTTGGCAACATCAACGAGAAAGACTTATATTACCAACTGCAGCAGAAAATGTATTGGCATCTATGAATATTCAAGTACAAGATGCTAAAGATGTTGTAGCAGAACCAAAAAATTATGAGAGATTCATTCTTGAAAAGTAATACTTTTAATATTATTGAAAAGATATGATTGTTATATAAATTTTTATATATTAATGTATTTTGTATCACAGTAGTTTTTAGGAATGCTTTTTCACTTTGTTTAGTTTTTTAACAGAGAAATGGATACACTGCTTCATATAAGAGTACTGTTTATGTTATTTTCTTTTTATTTAAATAATTATAAAGAGAACATGGATAATGACTTCATATATAGAATATGTCTATAGTTGTAATATAACTGAGTTAGAAATAATTTTTCTATTCGAGTAACAATTCAGCTGTATAATGCACATTAATTTTATTTACAATATAATGGATTTAAAAAATTACCTGAAATTGTTAGGTTATACAAAACTATCAAATATATTAAAAAAACATTTCATGAATAACTTTTACAAATGTCAACATACTATTTTAACTTATTTATTTCTAATATTCTAGAGATAAAGATTTAGGTACAGATACCAATACTCACATTGGTTTAGGGGATCAAAGTTGTTTAACATATGAAGATCATAATGCTTTACAAGCAGGTGTACCACAAGCATGCTTACTGACAAATACAGTACAACTTGATAATAAATTACCACAAAAAGTAGAAGAGTTATTTACCGACATTCCGAATGACATAAATAAGTCATTGAGAAGGTATGTTAATAATATATAATCACTTTGTTCTTCTAAAAATTTTGTATATCACATGTACATATATTTGTCAACTTATTTTCTAGTTTTTTATTGTTTTAGAATTGTTTATACATCTACTATATATGATCCTCAACAAGTAAAATTACCGATAGTAAAAGATCCTGAAAGACCTGCTTGGGTTTTTCCTCGAACATATGGTATAACTAGTACAAGGAAAATGTAAATATGAATCATTTGTCATATACATGTACTGCCTTAAATCAATATTATTGTTTTAAATAAAAAATATATTGTAGGCATAATTTGACAAAGAGGTATTTACAGCTTTGTGAAACACTAAGTGGGCTAAATATTGCACAACATAGATCAGTGGTACATGATGGAATTTGCTGTGTGGGCATAGGTATATGATAACAAAAACTGTATAGTACTGTTATAGAAAGATTAAGTACTGTTAATTTTGTTTATATCCTAGATAAAGAAAATGACTTTATACAGTTTTCTTTAAAAATGGATATGATGATGACATCTACGAGACCTTTATCACCAATAATGGATGTAAATACTAATAATGCATTTGACATGCCTGATATTCATCCATTACACCACTGTATTAGCTTATCCAAAGCAAATATTCGCAAACCCGATATGTATCGTAAGTTCAAGTTTAATGGGCTATTTTAATATCGTATATTTTAGTAAGTTTAATATATTATATTTTACAGCAATCAACATGAAAACTCCAATAGTCAATGATATACATACTATTTTTATAAATTATGATCCAGAAGAAGTTAAAAATTTAACTGAATTACCAGTTACTGAAAACCAAATTTATGCACGCTCATTGATAAAATCATTTACTGCGGCAGCAGGTTGTGCGCGGCAAAAGTTTGGAGAAAACGTGAAAGAATTGCCAAAACCTGTTGTTGTACAATGTATTCAATCGGATGGACAAAATTTTCAGTTTTCTGTGTACCAACTTAATACTTTAGATATGGATAGTGAAAATGTCAGAAATTATTGGTGGGCAGAACCATTCATAAAATTATATGAAACAGCTCAATATGAAGAAGGAATCCCGCGTGTAAAAGGATATAACAAAGAAGTTTTTAAAAGATTTCTTGCATTTTATAGAAATCAGTAATTGAACAATAAATATATGATAACAACAGATTCGAATAAAGATTGCTAACTATCATATTTAATAATACTTTAATATTATAGTACAAATATTTATTATTATTTTAAAAATGATGCAAACTAAACAATTTATTACATTTGTATTAATTATTCATGCATTTATATAACTTATCACAAAATGCTATACATTATACAATTGTCAGTAACTTTTTAAAAAGCATAGTGACTTGTACATTTACATTGATTTCTTTTTGTTTTATTTGATTACGATGATTATTTGACGGTTTTATCAGATTTTCTAAAGAAATATAAGGTTTAACATGAAAATACACGTGATTTAGTGCCTAAAATATACAGGATTATTAGTAGTCTTTCATGGAAATTTTTATTTGGCTTTTAGAAAAAATAACTTTATTACTTACTTCACTAGCAGTTAAACGTTTCGATGAATTATAAATAAGAATTTTACTAATAAGATCAATAGCTTCTGGTTCGGCATCTTCTATGGTACTTTCCCATGTTACCCCTTTGTGATATGGGAATGTAATTTTATTATAGTCAGGTAATAAATTTAATTCTGGCCATGTTTCTGATGTAGGTGAGCCCAGATGCTTTAAAACCATTGCTAGTTGTTCAATATCTGTTTCTCCCTATAAGTTTAGAATATTTGTTAATATTTTTAAAAGTGGTACAAAAAATGTATTCAGATCTAAATAATCATCTTACTGGAAATAATGGTGATTTGTTAAGTAATTCACCAAAAATGCAACCAACAGACCACATATCAATTGCGGATGTATAATACCTAGCGCCATATAACAATTCAGGTGCTCTGTACCATCTAGTAGCAATTTGATGAGAATATGGTTTTGATATATTTTTCCATGCTAGTCTTCCTAAACCAAAATCAGCAATTTTCAGAATGCCTTTATCATTTATTAGTAAATTAGCTGGCTTTAAATCCTATAAAAATTTCACTATCATTAGCAATTTCTTATATAAATCAAAAGAATTATTTTTCTAAATTCAAATATTTATAAAAAGTATTCGGTAAAAATTGAACTGATTTTTTAGTAAGAATAACTTGAAATAACAAGAAATAGAAAATAAATGTATATTATTCACAAAAGTTGAATACATATTTATTTGAACTTTAACAAGTAATTACTATAAAGGACTGAAAAATTAAAAAATGTACCCTATGTATTATATCTTTTCCGTGTATATATACAATACCCTCTAAAATCATTTTTGTATAGGTTTTCACTTGACTTGAGGTCAATGATATTTCATTGTCCCTTATTATCTCCCATAAACCTGTAGGCATATATTCAAAAACCATTACAAACTCTAGACCAGTAGGAAAAGCATTCAGTAATTCTATAACCTGTGATAAAGTAGTAATAATTATTTGCTATATTTTCTAACATATTTTTATATATTTATGACATGTAATAGTTATATTGACATACATTAACATGTTTTAATTGCTGTAAAATTTTTATTTCTCGAATAATGGATGTCGATATGCCATTTTCAATATTTTTTAAGAATAACTTTTTCAGTGCAACACTGTTTTCTGTTTCCGTATCATATGCTTTTAAAACAACCCCCTGTGCTCCTTCTCCAATTTTACCAGTGATTACATATCTGTCCATACTTGAAACCTTTTATTTAAATTTGTTTACTGCATTATTATCTAATACTTAAAGACAAAAGCATATAAGTACATTTTTCGTACATTTCACGAAAAATAAATAGTCAATTATTTGTAAGGTTATGGTCATCAATAACCCTTTCAACCCTTGAACAGCAAGCCGCCAAATTTAAGACAATTTAAATTTAGTTTTATACTTTATTTTATTTTCACTTTCTAAACTTCAGACTATTCCATTGGATATTATCCTTCGGCGCATAAAATATATTTATTTCAAAATTATGTACTTAAAATAACGTTTTATACATTTTGTACGCTTAAATCAGTATTGATCCGGCTTTGTTGGTTTAAGAACTAAACAAATTACTAAGTCTGTGTTATGGTTCTCTATATGTAAATATATAAAAAGGGGGAATGAACAGGCAGGCAGGAAATCCTATAGTAAACTCTTTTAAAAGATTCACAACGAATCAAATAAGGATCTCCATCAAAAGGTGATACTGGCATATCATAAAAGAGGAGTTCTCTAACCTACTACATATTAAATATGTGATAAATATTAGTGATTGAGATCTGATATTTTACTATCTGAACGATTAACTGTACAAGGTTACTAATACAGTTGTAATATATAGAAATTGAAGAAATATATTTTATTTTATAAATATATTGACAGTAATAAATATTGGTAATCATGGGTGATAAAAACCGAAAAGATTTTTATAAAAATAGGTGGAATCGCAATAAAAAAACATCAAATAAATCTCGTCGTAAGATATTTTATTTTTATTTAATTACATTTATATAGCTTGCAATTTATGAAAATATATAAATAAATTTTTTAAATAATTTACAGAATCTGAAGATGAAAACATTCAAAATAAAAAACTATGTAAACTTTTAGACCCTGTTGAGGCAAGCAATTTATTAAATACTCATGACACTTATATCAATTTTGATATTCCTTATTATGGATGGAAATTATTTTTTGACAATGAAAGTATGGTCATTTTCTATCTATTAAAATTAAAGTAAAAGGGGCATCTTATTATTGCAAGCACAGATAAATAATTTATCTTTTAGAATATGAAGCTGATTCTGATACTGTCAAAAAAGTTCAAATAGTAGAACGTTTTATAAATAGACATCAGCGATTATCAGCTTCACTTTCATTGGAAAATTTAGAAAATGGAACAGCTTTTAAAATTGATATGTGTGAATTATATAATGATGAACTTTTTTTAACTCAGTGGTCTCATTGTAAAAAAGATATATATGAAAATCCTGAATTCACATTAAATTGTTTTAAGCTTGCAATGCATCAGGTATCTTTTTATAACTAATAATTGAAAATTACGTATATGTTCATTAAATAATATGCTATTTGATATTTTCAGAAAATATTAAATACAATACCCTCAGAAAGCTTAAGTTTTATAAACATTATAAGTACATTATCCAATGTTAGATTAAAAATATTAAATTATGAACCAATTATATGTTTACAAGATTTGAAAGCAAGTTTATATGGTATGTATATAATTTTCTACATTCTAGACAATTTTTTAAATATTTAATTTTTTTAACAGGAAAGTTAGTATCTATTAGGGGTTGTGTAATAAGAGTAGGTCATGTTAAACATCTTCCAGAGTGGATTGTATTCATGTGTCGCAAATGTAATTTACAAAAAATGGTTAAACAGCCATTGGGAAATTATACAGTCCCAAAAAAATGTGGTATATGTGGCACATCTAAATTTCGTGTAATATTGGACTCTCCATTAATAAAAAGTGTTTCATTTCAAATTATTAAAATACAAGAACTTTCAAGCGATGAACAGGTTTTTATTAATATATATAAATAAGATTTATTTATATTTAAATACATATTAATTTAATTTGTTTCTTTTTCTGTGTTTAGAACAGTAAGGGTATTATGCCCAGGATATTTGAAATTGAATTAAGAGATGATTTAGTGAATATTTGTATGCCTGGAGATGATATTACTTTAACTGGAATTATTAAGGTAAAATATTTTCTCAATAAATGGCAAACATATTTAAATGTTCATAAGTAAGTTCATTGTTTAGTATTCTTTTACACAAACTTTTTTTAATACTAAATTTAATACTAAATAATAAAGTATTACAATTAATTTTGTTTATGTTGTAATTATATACATTATATATATCTAGGGAAATAATACAACTAAAGCACAAAATAAAAGTCTATTTTCTTTATATATGGAAGCTATTACAATAATTAACAATAAACAAAAATTCCAAAATAAAAATATTGTGAATGATGAAATGTCAATAAAAGATTATTTAGCTATAAAGGTATTTACAACATTCATTCAATTTTAAGGAATTTTCTACATTATTTAATATTTATATTACTTATTATTTATTATAGGAAGTATATAGTACACCAAACATTTTTTCACTTTTGGTACATTCGCTTTGTCCAAGTATATATGGTCATGAAATGATCAAAGCTGGATTAGTATTAAGTTTGTTTGGTGGAAATGCAGAACATTTAGAGTTAAGAGAAAATATACACGTATTAATAGTTGGTGATCCTGGTCTTGGAAAATCACAGATGTTACAAGCATGTTCACGAATTGCCGCCAAAGGTATTGACCATAAATTTTAGTTTTATTCTTATTTTATCCTATTTTTGTATAATTTAACAATAATTTTTAAAGGTGTATATGTATGTGGAAATTCCAGCACATCTTCTGGTTTAACAATAACACTTATAAAAGAAAGTAAAAGTAATAACTTCTCTCTAGAACCAGGTGCATTGGTTTTAGCAGATAGAGGTTGCTGCTGTGTTGATGAATTTGATAAAATATCTAAACAACATGCGGTATAATTATTACTTAATTATAAAATTAAATTCTGATGATTAATACAACTTTTTGAGCATTGTTATAAAAACAAATTTTTTCAATTGCAGGCTTTGTTAGAATCAATGGAACAGCAGAGTGTTAGCGTTGCTAAGTCAGGAGTAATTTGTTCTCTTCCTAGCAGAACTTCAGTTCTTGCTGCTGCAAATCCAATTTCTGGTCGATTTCATAGAAACAAAACATTATTGCAAAACTTAAAAATGAGCCCACCTCTATTGTCGCGTTTCGATTTAATATTTTTATTATTAGATGAACCAAATAAAGTACATATTTATTAACATTTTTTAATAATTATGTAAATACATTTGAAACATTATTAATTATTATATATTTTGTTTGCGATAGGATATAGATAATTTCTTATGTAAACATGTGATGTCAGCTCACAATAGCTTAAATAAAATTAATGATGTGCAAACTAGTACATTTCAAAATACTAATCTGTCAGATACAACGAATGTTCCTTTGAGGTAATTAAAATTAATTTTATGTAACCATTATTTGTAATATTAATTTTGCATAATATTTTTAGGGACAGACTTGTATCCTTTTTGAAAGAAAACATGAGTTCTATTCCACCTTCAATTCTTCGAAAATATATTGCATATGCTCGGCAATATGTCAAACCAATATTAACTAAAGAAGCAGCAGAAATATTACAAAATTATTATTTAGAACTTAGAAATAAAAATAACAAATATTGTGGTCTACCTGTGTATAATAGACAGCTGGAAGCTATGATAAGATTAGCTGAGGTATAAATTTATCAAATATTTACATAAATATCAAATATATATTGAACTTATTAACACAAATCAAATGAAATTATAGGCTAGAGCTAAACTGGAATTACGTACAGAAGTAACGAAAGCGGATGCTTTGGATGTAATAGAAATTCTACAATATACATTTGATAATGAAATCATAAGTTGGCAATTTTCGGGTAATAAAAGAGTAACAGATAAAAAGGTAAATCAAACTTTATCTGAATTTTTAATGGTAAAAGCTGATAGCTAGATAATATTGTAATAACAATGATTACATAATATTAATTTTTTTGAAGGTCAGAAAATTTATAAAAATATTAAGGGATGAAACTTTACTTAATAGCAATAAAACATTTTCTATCAAGAAACTACAAGAAATAGCATTGGATAATAGAATTCTGGTAGACAGTTTTCCAGAATTAATTTCAAAATTGAATGAAAGTGGTATTTTGTTAAAGACTGATAGTAATACTTTCAAATTTGTTCCTTACTAATTTTATTATTGCTAAGTGTTCATTGTACATAAACTGTAATATAACATACATTTAATCTAAATAATTTATTTTATTAAAAAGGATTTGAGATATTACATAAAAGAATAGTACAAAGTTTTGTATTTTTCAGTAACATAAAATAAATGTACATTGAAATTGTTACTTGCTTGTTTTTATACTTCGAAACAATCTGCTTTACATGGTAGGCGCCAATGTAAATAAAAACAACATAATGGTCCTTGTTTGTGAAGACAATTCGGTCTCTTGCAAGGTCGTTCAGGAATATATATTTTCGGTTTTGGCTTAGGCGGAGGAGGTACACTAATCTCGTAATATCTGTTTAATAAAGTCATTATAATATGTCTTTGTTCATATTTATATATTATATGGGTTGGTTGATTATAACTACTATTTTACAGCATAATGATGGGCAGACCAAGTGCCCACAAGAAAGCTGATGGGATATATAAGAAAAAAATCTTGTCATTTTTCACAATTTGACGAATTAGCTTTACATATTGTCACAATTCATATTGCTGGATTTATGAGTATCTTTTCCTACTGATTTTCATGTAAGTACACTAGTGATATTTCCAGACTATTCTATCCTAATTTCATATTTTCAAATTTATAAACTTTTATATATTGTCAGTATACAATTCTGTATGTGGCGATATAATGAGGGTTTAGTGTAGTTATCAGTGCTATGAATACCTGCAGCTTCCTCACGAGCGCAATTGCCCATCACTCTTATAGCATATACAGATTTGATTAATATCAATAAGCTACGAGTTATTCATATATTTAAGAGTTGATTATCGGTCAAATTATTAAATGTAATATTAATTGTATTCATAACTCGTTTCTTATGTGCCGAGCGGACAAATAAGAATAAATTTATTGTAATATGCATGATAATAGAAGTAAGAAAAGTACATTTAAAAGGTCCACTTTACAGGACACATGGTACTTCTAGTCAGACATCTTGTTGCACATGGAGGAGGACAATATGGGATACATTTCGGTGGACAAGGTCCGCACGGCACTGGAGGTGTACATATCGTAATTCTACATGGTGGTGGGCAAGCAATGCAACGTGGTGGATAACACGAGTAAGATACACACGATGAACAAGTTGGTAATTGATATTGGAGTACTGGTGGTGGACAGCACGGCGAATTTGAACAGGATACACAAGCCATTATTTATTTCACTTTAGATTTTATATTTAAATATTATGTCTTATTGGAAAGACTTTGAATTTTGACAGCGAATTTTTATGCATAATAATGGCAAACAACTGATACTTAGATAAAATATAATTCACTTGTTATATAATGCAACCATGTTCAGAGTATATTATTATTTTTTCTGGAATTAAACTATTTTGACCTTACGTTTCAATTCTAAATTAATCGAGTAAAAAGTATATTAAAGTACAACATGAATACACAATAAAAAAACAAATTCTATGATTTTTATATAAAAAAAATAAAATAACATTTTTCTGGTTAATTGATAAATTTAATTCCCACTAAAAATGCCTTGTGATGGAAAAAATCCCAATTGTGAAAGAAGACGAGAATTGTTAGGTCAACTAAAATGTTTAATTGGTTCTATGGAAAAAAAGTAAGAGTATTTGAATTAGATTAATGTAGATGAATTTATAAATGTATAAATCGTTTATTATAGAAAAGCATGTGAATGGGATGAGCCTGCTTTACCCTGCAACTATGAATATCTTTGTTGTGTGAGTAAACATTGATTCTAATAAATTCATTGTAAGTTTACATGTATAATAAGAAATTAATTAATGAAATTAGAGAAGATGCTAATAGTATGTAGACTACTTTTAAAAATATTTAAATTTCAAAATTTATTAACTGAAAACCAACGAATAGTGGGGCTTCCCCTACATTGTCACTTTTATAAAAAGACCTACAATGCTTGTTACTATATGTATATGGATGTTTTTTACATACCACACTTGATGAATCATCTAAAAATTCGCTGTCACTTTATATATTACACGTATTATTTTACCATTTGAAAAAAGAATTAATTCTTATGTTTCAATTTACAGAATCCTATTAAACGTTGTAAAAGCTTCGATTTCCGAGCAAGCATTATATACAGATGCGAGTGTATTAAAAGAAATGGTCTACAAGATAGGTGTATGATGTGGAACTGTATGGGTCGACCAGAATGTATGACAAAATTATATCCCGTTTGCTGTCCGGGACGCAATGCATTATTGAAATTAATTGATTTGGAAGATGTGGAAATTGCTCTGCGAAAGTTCCACTGTGCTGATCAAGCCAGAAAAGAAGCACTAGCAACATATTGCACACTAACTTCTAACAAGAATCAGAGTCCTTGCTGTCCGAATGAGCAACAGGCAGATTGTCCCCCTCCTTGTCCTCCATTACCTTGTCCTGCTACCTGCTGTGTATCACCTTGCACTACTTATAATCTTTGCGTTCCATGCCCACCACCTTGTCCACCACCATGTGTACCATTATGTCCATCGCCATGCCCACCACCATGTCCGCCACCATGTCCACCACCTTGTCCACCATGTCTACCAATATGCCCACCACCATGTCCACCGCCATGCCCACCACCATGTCCACCTCCGTGCCCACCACCATGTGTACCGCTATGCCCACCACCATGCCCACCACCATGCCCACCATGTCTACCAATATGCCCACCACCATGTCCACCACCATGCCCACCACCATGCCCACCACTATGCCCACCACCATGCTCACTACCGTGCATATTATCATGTTCATCCCCGTGTCCACCACCATGCCCACCACCATGTCGACCATCGTGTCCACCACCGTGTCCACCACCATGCCCACCAGCGTGTACACCACCATGCCTACGATTGTGTCCACCTTGCCCACCACCCTGTCCACCACCATGTAGACCATTATGTCCACCACCGTGTCCACCACCGTGCCCTCCAGCATGTCCACCACTTTGTCCATCACCATGTGTATCCTCATGCACTCCATGTGCACCAAGTTGTTTTCCAGCTTATTGTCCTCGTCCACCACCCTGTATCCCTTCTCCATATGCTGCTATTTGTTTCTAATGTTGATTTTCATTTTGTCTATTCCGTGAATTATCTTGTCTACTTTTTTGTCATATTTGAATGTTACAAGTCTGTTCTTATATCTGACTTTTATATAAGCAATAAATAATTTCGCATTCAATCTGAGGAATGGTATAGGAATACACGACGTTCTGTAATGTGCTGTTTTAAAATTTGGCATCTTAATATTTATGTGTATTTTTGCGCTTTTACTCACTTGCAAAATTCATGTATTTTATGAAAGTTTATAAGAATATGATACTAAATTTAAAGAAAACACAAATGAGTTAACCTTTTTAATTAATAACTTTTTCATTAATTTTATGTAAGTATAATTAATGAAATATCGTTCTTCCATATATTTTAAAATTATATCTTCGCGCGCCGTCTGAAAATAATTATTCACTAGCGTCGTGTGCGCATATTTTTAGTTACGTTAGGCTTCCTAATTTGTACTAACTCTATCCTAACACCATCCTAACCATATTCTAATCCATCTTAACCCTATTCTAGGGCGAAATACTTGCGGAAACTCCAGGAATCTTTCAGTTTCTCTTCTGTGAGCATATTTTTAGTTAGGTTAGGCTTCCTAATTTGTACTAACCCTATCCTGACACCATCCTAACCATATTCTAACCTATCCTAACCCTATTCTAGGGCGAAATACTTGCGGAAACTCCAGGAATCTTTCAGTTTCTCTTCAGTGAGCATATTTTTAGTTAGGTTAGGCTTCTTAGTTTGTACTAACCCTATCCTAACACTATCCTAACCATATTCTAGCCCATCCTAACCCTATTCTAGGGCGAAATACTTGCGGAAACTCCAGGAATCTTTCAGTTTCTCTTCAGTGAGCATATTTTTAGTTAGGTTAGGCTTCTTAGTTTGTACTAACCCTATCCTAACACTATCCTAACCATATTCTAGCCCATCCTAACCCTATTCTAGGGCGAAATACTTGCGGAAACTCCAGGAATCTTTCAGTTTCTCTTCAGTGAGCATATTTTTAGTTAGGTTAGGCTTCTTACTTTGTACAAATCCTATCCTAACACTATCCTAACCATATTCTAACCTATCCTAACCCTATTCTAGGGCGAAATACTTGCGGAAACTCCAGGAATCTTTCAGTTTCTCTTCAGTGAGCATATTTTTAGTCAGGTTAGGCTTCCTAATTTGTACTAACCCTATCCTAACACCATCCTAACCATATTCTAACCTATCCTAACCCTATTCTAGGGCGAAATACTTGCGGAAACTCCAGGAATCTTTCAGTTTCTCTTCAGTGAGCATATTTTTAGTCAGGTTAGGCTTCCTAATTTGTACTAACCCTATCCTATCACCATCCTAACCATATTCTAACCTATCCTAACCCTATTCTAGGGCGAAATACTTGCGGAAACTCCAGGAATATTTCAGTTTCTCTTCACTGAGCATATTTTTAGTCAGGTTAGGCTTCCTAATTTGTACTAACCCTATCCTAACACCATCCTAACCATATTCTAACCTATCCTAACCCTATTCTAGGGCGAAATACTTGCGGAAACTCCAGGAATCTTTCAGTTTCTCTTCAGTGAGCATATTTTTAGTCAGGTTAGGCTTCCTAATTTGTACTAACCCTATCCTATCACCATCCTAACCATATTCTAACCTATCCTAACCCTATTCTAGGGCGAAATACTTGCGGAAACTCCAGGAATCTTTCAGTTTCTCTTCAGTGAGCATATTTTTAGTCAGGTTAGGCTTCCTAATTTGTACTAACCCTATCCTATCACCATCCTAACCATATTCTAACCTATCCTAACCCTATTCTAGGGCGAAATACTTGCGGAAACTCCAGGAATATTTCAGTTTCTCTTCACTGAGCATATTTTTAGTCAGGTTAGGCTTCCTAATTTGTACTAACCCTATCCTAACACCATCCTAACCCTATTCTAGGGCGAAATACTTGCGGAAACTCCAGGAATCTTTCAGTTTCTCTTCAGTGAGCATATTTTTAGTCAGGTTAGGCTTCCTAATTTGTACTAACCCTATCCTATCACCATCCTAACCATATTCTAACCTATCCTAACCCTATTCTAGGGCGAAATACTTGCGGAAACTCCAGGAATATTTCAGTTTCTCTTCACTGAGCATATTTTTAGTCAGGTTAGGCTTCCTAATTTGTACTAACCCTATCCTAACACCATCCTAACCATATTCTAACCTATCCTAACCCTATTCTAGGGCGAAATACTTGCGGAAACTCCAGGAATCTTTCAGTTTCTCTTCAGTGAGCATATTTTTAGTCAGGTTAGGCTTCCTAATTTGTACTAACCCTATCCTATCACCATCCTAACCATATTCTAACCTATCCTAACCCTATTCTAGGGCGAAATACTTGCGGAAACTCCAGGAATATTTCAGTTTCTCTTCACTGAGCATATTTTTAGTCAGGTTAGGCTTCCTAATTTGTACTAACCCTATCCTAACACCATCCTAACCATATTCTAACCTATCCTAACCCTATTCTAGGGCGAAATACTTGCGGAAACTCCAGGAATATTTCAGTTTCTCTTCACTGAGCATATTTTTAGTCAGGTTAGGCTTCCTAATTTGTACTAACCCTATCCTAACACCATCCTAACCATATTCTAACCTATCCTAACCCTATTCTAGGGCGAAATACTTGCGGAAACTCCAGGAATCTTTCAGTTTCTCTTCAGTGAGCATATTTTTAGTCAGGTTAGGCTTCCTAATTTGTACTAACCCTATCCTATCACCATCCTAACCATATTCTAACCTATCCTAACCCTATTCTAGGGCGAAATACTTGCGGAAACTCCAGGAATCTTTCAGTTTCTCTTCAGTGAGCATATTTTTAGTCAGGTTAGGCTTCCTAATTTGTACTAACCCTATCCTATCACCATCCTAACCATATTCTAACCTATCCTAACCCTATTCTAGGGCGAAATACTTGCGGAAACTCCAGGAATATTTCAGTTTCTCTTCACTGAGCATATTTTTAGTCAGGTTAGGCTTCCTAATTTGTACTAACCCTATCCTAACACCATCCTAACCATATTCTAACCTATCCTAACCCTATTCTAGGGCGAAATACTTGCGGAAACTCCAGGAATCTTTCAGTTTCTCTTCAGTGAGCATATTTTTAGTCAGGTTAGGCTTCCTAATTTGTACTAACCCTATCCTATCACCATCCTAACCATATTCTAACCTATCCTAACCCTATTCTAGGGCGAAATACTTGCGGAAACTCCAGGAATATTTCAGTTTCTCTTCACTGAGCATATTTTTAGTCAGGTTAGGCTTCCTAATTTGTACTAACCCTATCCTAACACCATCCTAACCATATTCCAACCTATCCTAACCCTATTCTAGGGCGAAATACTTGCGGAAACTCCAGGAATATTTCAGTTTCTCTTCACTGAGCATATTTTTAGTCAGGTTAGGCTTCCTAATTTGTACTAACCCTATCCTAACACCATCCTAACCATATTCTAACCTATCCTAACCCTATTCTAGGGCGAAATACTTGCGGAAACTCCAGGAATCTTTCAGTTTCTCTTCAGTGAGCATATTTTTAGTCAGGTTAGGCTTCCTAATTTGTACTAACCCTATCCTATCACCATCCTAACCATATTCTAACCTATCCTAACCCTATTCTAGGGCGAAATACTTGCGGAAACTCCAGGAATCTTTCAGTTTCTCTTCAGTGAGCATATTTTTAGTCAGGTTAGGCTTCCTAATTTGTACTAACCCTATCCTATCACCATCCTAACCATATTCTAACCTATCCTAACCCTATTCTAGGGCGAAATACTTGCGGAAACTCCAGGAATATTTCAGTTTCTCTTCACTGAGCATATTTTTAGTCAGGTTAGGCTTCCTAATTTGTACTAACCCTATCCTAACACCATCCTAACCATATTCTAACCTATCCTAACCCTATTCTAGGGCGAAATACTTGCGGAAACTCCAGGAATCTTTCAGTTTCTCTTCAGTGAGCATATTTTTAGTCAGGTTAGGCTTCCTAATTTGTACTAACCCTATCCTATCACCATCCTAACCATATTCTAACCTATCCTAACCCTATTCTAGGGCGAAATACTTGCGGAAACTCCAGGAATATTTCAGTTTCTCTTCACTGAGCATATTTTTAGTTAGGTTAGGCTTCCTAATTTGTACTAACCCTATCCTGACACCATCCTAACCATATTCTAACCTATCCTAACCCTATTCTAGGGCGAAATACTTGCGGAAACTCCAGGAATCTTTCAGTTTCTCTTCAGTGAGCATATTTTTAGTTAGGTTAGGCTTCTTACTTTGTACAAATCCTATCCTAACACTATCCTAACCATATTCTAACCCATCCTAACCCTATTCTAGGGCGAAATACTTGCGGAAACTCCAGGAATCTTTTAGATTTTCTTGTCTGAGCACATTTTTAGTCAGGTTAGGCTTCCTAATTTGTACTAACCCTATCCTAACACCATCCTAACCATATTCTAACCTATCCTAACCCTATTCTAGGGCGAAATACTTGCGGAAACTCCAGGAATCTTTCAGTTTCTCTTCTGTGAGCACATTTTTAGTCAGGTTAGGCTTCCTAATTTGTACTAACCCTATCCTAACACCATCCTAACCATATTCTAACCTATCCTAACCCTATTCTAGGGCGAAATATTTGCAGAAACTCCAGGAATCTTTCAGTTTCTCTTCTGTGAGCTCATTTTTAGTCAGGTTAGGCTTCCTAATTTGTACTAACCCTATCCTAACACCATCCTAACCATATTCGAACCTATCCTAACCCTATTCTAGGGCGAAATATTTGCAGAAACTCCAGGAATCTTTCAGTTTCTCTTCTGTGAGCATATTTTTAGTTAGGTTAGGCTTCCTAATTTGTACTAATCCTATCCTAACACCATGCTAACCATATTCTAACCCATCCTAACCCTATTCTAGGGCGAAATACTTGCGGAAACTCCAGGAATCTTTCAGATTTTCTTGTCTGAGCACATTTTTAGTCAGGTTAGGCTTCCTAATTTGTACTAACCCTATCCTAACACTACCCTAACCATATTCTAACCTATCCTAACCCTATTCTAGGGCGAAATACTTGCGGAAACTCCAGGAATCTTTCAGTTTCTCTTCAGTGAGCATATTTTTAGTTAGGTTAGGCTTCTTAGTTTGTACTAACCCTATCCTAACACTATCCTAACCATATTCTAGCCCATCCTAACCCTATTCTAGGGCGAAATACTTGCGGAAACTCCAGGAATCTTTCAGTTTCTCTTCAGTGAGCATATTTTTAGTTAGGTTAGGCTTCTTACTTTGTACAAATCCTATCCTAACACTATCCTAACCATATTCTAACCTATCCTAACCCTATTCTAGGGCGAAATACTTGCGGAAACTCCAGGAATCTTTCAGTTTCTCTTCAGTGAGCATATTTTTAGTCAGGTTAGGCTTCCTAATTTGTACTAACCCTATCCTAACACCATCCTAACCATATTCTAACCTATCCTAACCCTATTCTAGGGCGAAATACTTGCGGAAACTCCAGGAATCTTTCAGTTTCTCTTCAGTGAGCATATTTTTAGTCAGGTTAGGCTTCCTAATTTGTACTAACCCTATCCTATCACCATCCTAACCATATTCTAACCTATCCTAACCCTATTCTAGGGCGAAATACTTGCGGAAACTCCAGGAATATTTCAGTTTCTCTTCACTGAGCATATTTTTAGTCAGGTTAGGCTTCCTAATTTGTACTAACCCTATCCTAACACCATCCTAACCATATTCTAACCTATCCTAACCCTATTCTAGGGCGAAATACTTGCGGAAACTCCAGGAATCTTTCAGTTTCTCTTCAGTGAGCATATTTTTAGTCAGGTTAGGCTTCCTAATTTGTACTAACCCTATCCTATCACCATCCTAACCATATTCTAACCTATCCTAACCCTATTCTAGGGCGAAATACTTGCGGAAACTCCAGGAATATTTCAGTTTCTCTTCACTGAGCATATTTTTAGTTACGTTAGGCTTCCTAATTTGTAGTAACCCTACCTAACACCATCCTAACCATATTCTAACCCATCCTAACCCTATTCTAGGTCGAAATACTTGCGGAAACTCCACGTATCATCCAGTTTTATTGCTGTAAACAAGTTTTTCGATACTTTAGACGTACAATTCTAACCTCACCCCTTCCACAGCTACCGTAAATTTTGAACGAAAATGCAAGGCGGAATTGCCGTAGTCCTAGTGTGTTTTCCGAACGTACTTGATGTTAAGTCTTCCAAATCTATCCGAAACTGAATCTACGCTCTAGTGGACCAAGTTTAACGCAGAAACAGTAGTAGAAGTTCTATAAATACTTCCGCGTTACACTAAACCATTTTAGGTTAGGTCTGCAATAGGTTAGGTCTGGCCCACAGGTTAGGTAAGATTAGGTTAGGTCTGGCCCTAGGGTTAGGTTGGATTGGGTTAGGTCTGGCCCAAGGGTTAGGTGGCATTAGGTTAGGTCTGGCCCAAAGGTTAGGTCAGATTAGGTTAGGTCTGGCCCTAGGGTTAGGTTGGATTGGGTTAGGTCTGGTCCAAAGGTTAGGTTGCATTAGGTTAGGTCTGGCCCTAGGGTTAGGTTGGATTGGGTTAGGTCTGGCCCAAGGGTTAGGTTGCATTAGGTTAGGTCTGGCCCAAAGGTTAGGTCAGATTAGGTTAGGTCTGGCCCTAGGGTTAGGTTGGATTGGGTTAGGTCTGGTCCAAAGGTTAGGTTGCATTAGGTTAGGTCTGGCCCTAGGGTTAGGTTGGATTGGGTTAGGTCTGGCCCAAAGGTTAGGTTGCATTAGGTTAGGTCTGACCCGAAGGTTAGGTTGTATCAGGTTAGGTCTGGCCCAAAGGTTAGGTCAGATTAGGTTAGGTCTGACCTAAAGGTTAGGTTGGATTAGGTTAGGTCTGGCCCAAAGGTTAGGTCAGATTAGGTTAGGTCTGACCCCAAGGTTAGGTCAGATTAGGTTAGGTCTGACCCAAAGGTTAGGTTGCATTAGGTTAGGTCTGGCCCAAAGGTTAGGTTGCATTAGGTTAGGTCTGGCCCAAAGGTTAGGTTGCATTAGGTTAGGTCTGGCCCTAGGGTTAGGTTGGATTGGGTTAGGTCTGGCCCAAAGGTTAGGTTAGGTTAGGTGACCTAACCTCTGGGCCCGACCTAACCTAATGCAACCTAACCCTAGGGTCAGACCTAACCTAATCTGACCTAACCTTTGGGCCAGACCTAACCTAATCCAACCTAACCTTGGGGTCAGACCTAACCTAATCTAACCTAACCTTTGGGTCAGACCTAACCTAATCTGACCTAACCTTGGGGTCAGACCTAACCTAATCTGACCTAACCTTTGGGCCAGACCTAACCTAATCCAACCTAACCTTTAGGTCAGACCTAACCTAATCTGACCTAACCTTTGGGCCAGACCTAACCTGATACAACCTAACCTTCGGGTCAGACCTAACCTAATCTAACCTAACCTTTGGGTCAGACCTAACCTAATCTGACCTAACCTTGGGGTCAGACCTAACCTAATCTGACCTAACCTTTGGGCCAGACCTAACCTAATCCAACCTAACCTTTAGGTCAGACCTAACCTAATCTGACCTAACCTTTGGGCCAGACCTAACCTGATACAACCTAACCTTCGGGTCAGACCTAACCTAATCTAACCTAACCTTTGGGTCAGACCTAACCTAATCTGACCTAACCTTTGGGCCAGACCTAACCTAATCCAACCTAACCTTTAGGTCAGACCTAACCTAATCTGACCTAACCTTTGGGCCAGACCTAACCTGATACAACCTAACCTTCGGGTCAGACCTAACCTAATCTAACCTAACCTTTGGGTCAGACCTAACCTAATCTAACCTAACCTTTGGGTCAGACCTAACCTAATCTAACCTAACCTTCGGGTCAGACCTAACCTAATCTAACCTAACCTTCGGGTCAGACCTAACCTAATCTAACCTAACCTTCGGGTCAGACCTAACCTAATCTAACCTAACCTTTGGGTCAGACCTAACCTAATCTGACCTAACCTTTGGGTCAGACCTAACCTAATCTGACCTAACCTTTGGGCCAGACCTAACCTGATACAACCTAACCTTCGGGTCAGACCTAACCTAATCTAACCTAACCTTTGGGTCAGACCTAACCTAATCTGACCTAACCTTGGGGTCAGACCTAACCTAATCTGACCTAACCTTTGGGCCAGACCTAACCTAATCCAACCTAACCTTTAGGTCAGACCTAACCTAATCTGACCTAACCTTTGGGCCAGACCTAACCTGATACAACCTAACCTTCGGGTCAGACCTAACCTAATCTAACCTAACCTTTGGGTCAGACCTAACCTAGTCTGACCTAACCTTTGGGCCAGACCTAACCTAATCCAACCTAACCTTTAGGTCAGACCTAACCTAATCTGACCTAACCTTTGGGCCAGACCTAACCTGATACAACCTAACCTTCGGGTCAGACCTAACCTAATCTAACCTAACCTTTGGGTCAGACCTAACCTAATCTGACCTAACCTTTGGGCCAGACCTAACCTAATCCAACCTAACCTTTGGGTCAGACCTAACCTAATCTGACCTAACCTTTGGGTCAGACCTAACCTAATCTAACCTAACCTTCGGGTCAGACCTAACCTAATCTAACCTAACCTTCGGGTCAGACCTAACCTAATCTAACCTAACCTTTGGGTCAGACCTAACCTAATCTGACCTAACCTTTGGGTCAGACCTAACCTAATCTAACCTAACCTTCGGGTCAGACCTAACCTAACCTTGAGGTCAGACCTAACCTGATGCAACATCACCTTGGGGTCAGACCTAACCTGATACAATCTAACCATTGGCTTAGACCAAACCTGATGTTGACCTAAACTAGCGCAAACCGAACGGTATAATTTGTTCGAGGAGCACAGAACGATTTTTGCAATTTCCGTAAGTGTTTTTGCGTTACGTTAGGCTAGAATAGCTCTGGACATGGTCAGGATATACTTGGAAGTCTAACTAAACCAAAAAAATGTTTCTCGAATTACAACTAAAAGATTTCTGGAGTTTCCGCACAGGTTTTTGCTTAGAATTAGGTTTAGCATATCTAAGAAATAAAATTATTAATGATTCAGAAGCCTAATGTATCCACAATTATGTTCAGCGAAATGAATCTGTTCAGAGAATTAAGGCTGATGGATTTCTGGAATGGCTCCAAATATTTTTATGTAAAATTAGATGTAGGGTGGGTTAGCTTAGGTTAGGATACATTTAGACGCCCAAAATATCCAAAAATATATTCGGGGAAGAGACGCAGAGAGATTTCAGGAGTTTGTACAAGTGTTTCGCATTAGATTAGGTTTAGGATAGATTAGGATAGGATTTGTTCAAATTTTGAAGCCTAACCCAACTAAAAATGTGCTCAGAGAAGAGAAACTGAAAGATTCCTGGAGTTTCCGCATGCATTTCTCCCTAGAATAGGGTTAGGATGAGTTAGAATATGGTTAGGATAGTGTTAGGATAGGGTTAGTACAAACTAAGAAGCCTAACCTGACTAAAAATGTGCTCAGACAAGAAAGTCTGAAAGATTCCTGAAGTTTCCGCAAGTATTTCGCCCTAGAATAGGGTTAGGATGGGTCAGAATATGGTTAGGATAGTGTTTAGGATAGGGTTAGTACAAATTAGGAAGCCTAACCTAACTAAAAATATGCTCACAGAAGAGAAACTGAAAGATTCCTGGAGTTTCCGCAAGTATTTCGCCCTAGAATAGGGTTAGGATGGGTTAGAATATGATTAGGATAGTGTTAGGATAGGGTTAGTACAAATTAGGAAGCCTAACCTGACTAAAAATGTGCTCAGACAAGAAAGTCTGAAAGATTCCTGAAGTTTCCGCAAGTATTTCGCCCTAGAATAGGGTTAGGATGGGTTAGAATATGGTTAGGATAGTGTTAGGATAGGGTTAGTACAAATTAGGAAGCCTAACCTGACTAAAAATATGCTCACTGAAGAGAAACTGAAAGATTCCTGGAGTTTCCGCAAGTATTTCGCCCTAGAATAGGGTTAGGATGGGTTAGAATATGATTAGGATAGTGTTAGGATAGGGTTAGTACAAACTAAGAAGCCTAACCTAACTAAAAATATGCTCACTGAAGAGAAACTGAAAGATTCCTGAAGTTTCCGCAAGTATTTCGCCCTAGAATAGGGTTAGGATGGGTTAGAATATGGTTAGGATAGTGTTAGGATAGGGTTAGTACAAATTAGGAAGCCTAACCTGACTAAAAATATGCTCACTGAAGAGAAACTGAAAGATTCCTGGAGTTTCCGCAAGTATTTCGCCCTAGAATAGGGTTAGGATAGGTTAGAATATGGTTAGGATGGTGTTAGGATAGGATTAGTACAAATTAGGAAGCCTAACCTGACTAAAAATGTGCTCAGACAAGAAAGTCTGAAAGATTCCTGAAGTTTCCGCAAGTATTTCGCCCTAGAATAGGGTTAGGATGGGTTAGAATATGGTTAGGATAGTGTTAGGATAGGGTTAGTACAAATTAGGAAGCCTAACCTAACTAATAATATGCTCACAGAAGAGAAACTGAAAGATTCCTGGAGTTTCCGCAAGTATTTCGCCCTAGAATAGGGTTAGGATGTGTTAGAATATGATTAGGATAGTGTTAGGATAGGGTTAGTACAAACTAAGAAGCCTAACCTAACTAAAAATATGCTCACTGAAGAGAAACTGAAAGATCCTGGAGTTTCCGCAAGTATTTCGCCCGAGAATAGGGTTAGGATAGGTTAGAATATGGTTAGGATGGTGTTAGGATAGGGTTAGTACAAATTAGGAAGCATAACCTGACTAAAAATGTGCTCAGACAAGAAAGTCTGAAAGATTCCTGAAGTTTCCGCAAGTATTTCGCCCTAGAATAGGGTTAGGATGGGTTAGAATATGGTTAGGATAGTGTTAGGATAGGGTTAGTACAAATTAGGAAGCCTAACCTAACTAAAAAAATGCTCACAGAAGAGAAACTGAACGATTCCTGGAGTTTCCGCAAGTATTTCGCCCTAGAATAGGGTTAGGATGGGTTAGAATATGGTTAGGATAGTTTTAGGATAGGGTTAGTACAAACTAAGAAGCCTAACCTAACTAAAAATATGGTCACAGAAGAGAAACTGAAAGATTCCTGGAGTTTCCGCAAGTATTTCGCCCTAGAATAGGGTTAGGATGGGTTAGAATATGGTTAGGATAGTGTTAGGATAGGGTTAGTACAAATTAGGAAGCCTAACCTAACTAAAAATATGCTCACAGAAGAGAAACTGAAAGATTCCTGGAGTTTCCGCAAGTATTTCGCCCTAGAATAGGGTTTGGATAGGTTAGAATATGGTTAGGATGGTGTTAGGATAGTCTTACTACAAATTAAGAAGTCTAACCTAACTAAAAATGTGCTCAGACAAGAAAATCGGAAAGATTCCTGGAGTTTCCGCAAGTATTTCGCCCTAGAATAGGGTTAGAATGGGTTAGAATATGGTTAGGATAGTTTTAGGATAGGGTTAGTACAAACTAAGAAGCCTAACCTAACTAAAAATATGCTCACTGAAGAGAAACTGAAAGATTCCTGGAGGTTCCGCAAGTATTTCGCCCTAGAATAGGGTTAGGATGGGGTAGAATATGGTTAGGATAGTGTTAGGATAGGGTTAGTACAAACTAAGAAGCCTAACCTAACTAAAAATATGCTCACTGAAGAGAAACTGAAAGATTCCTGGAGTTTCCGCAAGTATTTCGCCCTAGAATAGGGTTAGAATGGGTTATAATATGGTTAGGATGGTGTTAGGATAAGGTTAGTACAAATTAAGAAGTCTAACCTAACTAAAAATGTGCTCAGAGTAGGAAGCTTGAGAAATTCCTGGAGTTTCAGCAAGTGTTTGGCATTATTCAGGATAGGTTGGAGTTGTGTTCGGTGAGGATTTGGATAGGATTAGGGCAGGTTTGGAAGACTAACCGAACTAAAAATGCGCTCGCAGAAGGAAGTCTGAATGTTTCCTGAAATCCGCACATTTTTGGTATTAGTTTATGTTTAGGTTATGTTGGTTTAGGGTTAGGATAATAGCATGTCCTTGTAACCGTAGCTTAATTAGTTCTGATCTTGTACCGCTAGATGGCAACAGATAAGATTGTCGCCACTAAAGTAGCTCGGATTAGCCTGGAATGGTTAAAAATTGATAAGAGTTTTATTGAAACAATTCAATGTTCGTTGGTTTGGCATTACGATGTAATTCGAATTAATTCCGCCAAGTACGATACTTACGTTGCCATCAGCGTGCGGAAAATAATGTAAACAGAGTTTCACGAACATGTAGTTCACCCGGTTCGCCGGCAAGATGGCACCACTTGTTCCATTTCGTAAAAGTTCAATTAATATTGATTTTATTGACTAATATGTTTTATATTTATCATATATTTCTTAATATTGGTTTTATGTCGTTTGAAATATATTCCGTGGGCCCGAAGATGCGGATTCTGTGTTCAGAACTGTTTGCACGGTATACTGTATCTCGTTACTTATGTGGAAAAGGACATAAGAATGGCAAAATATTTTCTTTCGAAAAATCATTCTCACAGATATCTTCCTTTGCAATATTTGTTCGATATCGGAACATGACGGTTTTCTGTAGTTTTGCTAGAATTTGCGTGTCGGCAAAACATAATAATATTTGGCTGATCTTCCGAAAACCTCCATTCTCCAAATTGGCTGAAATTTGGGGAATGGGTTTCTATTTAATAATAATAATGATTCCGAGAACGATTTTTGGCAACTTGAGAAAAAATTTTTTATTCTTTGTAGTAGTATTCTTCGTAGTATTTTCTGTTATCTACGCTTTCTATGATCACAACTCCAACAGTTAACCTAACCTAACCTAACCTAATTATTCATATAGTACTACTCTTGAAACATTGATATCTTTCACAAAGAATTGATAATAGCAGATTTCATAGCGTCAGAATCACCTTCAAATCTGCCTCAAGTATTCCTGCCGGTAATATTTACGTCGGTAAAGGTGTGTCACCCAAATGATACAAAATTTTTTCTCGAGTCGCCAAAAATCCTTCTCGGAATCATCGTTGTTATTAAAAAGAAACCTATTCCCAAAATTTCAGCCAATTTGGAGCATGTATGTTTTCGGAAGTACAGCTATTTATTTTACCATAGAACGCATTTGTTTATTTTTGTAGTTTCGATCTCGACCGCTAGATGGCGCCACTTTGAGTTAGCGCGCGGAAATATGAATTTCAAAATACGTGTAGGAATGTAAGTTTCAAAATACTTCTAATTTTTTAAGACAATTACTTTATATGAACTTTGAATGAACTATTTTACAACCAGCTCTTACTATTGTACCATAATTACTTTACGACAAATTTCTGTCTTTATGTATTAAATCGTCAAAGTATTTGTTATAAGCGTAAACTTAAATGTACAGTTCAATTATAAGAAACGTTAACTTACCCTTTTGATGTAGTTTTTAGAGTCACTTCTCTGAAACTTAAAGTGCACATTGAATTGTGTGATTTCTAATTGAGATATAATTGGTATCTAAAAAGTAACGAAATGTTGTACAGTGTTTAAAATGTCTTGTTAATTTTATTGAGAAAAGCCATAACTTACAATTGCATGGATCATTGTTTAAGTGCAACATCAAACAATGTTTATTTACTTTCCTTCATTATTTTATTAAATTAATGTATTTTGTTATCCATAATAGTACATGCGTGTTACATGAAAAATTGAGTAGAGACTGCTAGTAAATTTGACAACACTCACTTTTAAAATGTACTAGATATTTTACAAATTGAAACAACGTATTTACGTTTAAGTACATACAGTACACTTTTGCAATGCTGTACCAAGCATTTTTGTTCCGTCGTCGTACTATAATAATAATACCTTCTGCGATTATTATGTACAGGTATATATTATTCAATTATATAATAAAATATAAGAGTTTAAAATTGAATGTTATTGCTCAACGCGTGTCTTCAAGGTCACAAAATAACATAGTAATGCACAATTCATTAATTACTCTTTTCTTTAATCTTGTACTTGTTCGCTTAAAAAATCCTACTCTTTCTCTTACGTCTTATTTACTAATAAGTAATCTGTATCTTCGACCAACTCCACTTTTGTACACAATGTTCACGGTGAAACAACATCAAAATTGAAAAAAAATCCTATTTTTTGTAGGATCTACGATCTTTTTCAAAAATTTGTTGATAACAGAAGTTTCAGTAAATACAGAATATTTAATAAGAAACAAAATTGTAAGACTTCGTGAAACGCGAAGCCATAAATGAAATAAATGGATAAATTTCGAGAAGGATCAAGAAAGTAATTTACCAGACAAAATTGTGTAATGTGTATGCGTTCGTGTAGGGGTGGGATACACAGAGATATAAATGTAGATATATTTGTTTCTCTTACAATCAATAAGTAGCATTTTTTCCCGGAATTTTGGTGAAACTTTTACAGATGTACATAATTAAGAATATACTTTCAGTGTGCAACCGATGGTAAACTAGCAACATGTCCCTTAACAAATATCTATTCATCTAAGTATAAGCGCTTTATTATTATCAGTCGCAACTCGACACAATTTTCACGATGAGCCCTTCGTTTATTATCCTAACGCATCCATAAAGGTGACCATCCCCCATCGTACAGGACAATCTCCATTCTATTCTTTTCTCGCGATAAATTTTGATTATACATAAGGCGTTCTTGTCCTTTGTGACTGCAGCGACAACGAATATACATTTTCATTCGATAAACATTTACTTGAAAACCTCAAGCATCGAGTATTTTACTTCATTTTCCAATCTAAAGCAACAGTTGATCTCGTGAACACGGAATTAACGCGCTCGAAATACACGCGATGAAATTCAGGTAGTTGTAAAATGACTTACAGAATTCGAGTTTTTTCGAAATTTAACAAATCACAAATTCTCAAATACAGAGTTAGGAATTGTGTTCAGAGATGTAGCTCACAAATTTTATACACTAGTTTGCCGACCTGTTCATTTTTCCAAATTTAAATATCTACCATGAAGAGATCGAACCGTAAAAGTTGGTAACGTGCTAATTCTACCGGAAAATAAAGAAAAATCACCAGAGTGAATTATAAATTATTTATTGTTAGACATCCATCGATGTTTCAATATTGGTTAATCTAAAAAATGTATAATTCTGTTAAAACAAGAAAAACAAGGGTCAACAAGAAGATATGACCTTGAGATGACTTTCATCCCGCAGCCCAACATCTTCCTTGAAACAGAACTTTCGGAAACGTTTTTTCTGTGTGTTTGAAAATGAAAAAGATGGGGCACCCTGAAATTTAAGAATCCCTAGAAATTCAAATACTCAATAGTTGTATTGTGCAAGGTGTAAATTTTATTGTACACGAAGGCTGGATGTCTCGACTACGAAATCCAGAAAATGGTCACCTCGATATTACGAATTTTTTTACTTGTTTTCATCTTCTTTTTTTTTTGTTTCTTTTGTATTCATATACATTCGATACTTCGCATATCATCCTCGCTCTCTCGCTCTCACTCTCTTTTATTTATTTTTTATTTTTTTTTTTTATTTTTACGGTGTTCTCTTTCGCGCGTTTCTCTCTCACGCTCGTTTATTTTTCTTTAGTGTAATTTAGAAAATTTTTTACTCGTATTTAATAAATTGAAACTTATTAGATTTGCCACGTCAAACACGCGCAGGCAAAGCGCCAGGCACTTGTAGATATAAGGAAGATTTATACAATCGTTCTTTCGTTTCTCTTTCGTGCGTCGAATTTCTTTCCAATCGAAACAGAATAGTTCGTAAGACGGACGACATTTGCATTTTACGTGTTTGTAAATCATTTTTGAGACATAAATTGTCGTTGCGTTCTGTGCGATTTAGATCTTAAACGCTGACAGAAATTATATTAACAAAAAAGAATGTAATTGTTCTTAAATAATTATTCTTTTAAAATAAATATAGATACGATCGGTTAAGAAAGTTTCCTTACGTTTCCTTAGAATTTACTTAACATTGTACAACTTTAAAATCTGATAAATAATACTCGAATTACATAAAAGCAAAGTGTAATTTATACAAATACACAATCTTAATTATTAATCTTAATTTTGTTAATTTAACTATCATATTTTACTCTGATTCATTATTGCAACAAATGAACACAATTTATGGTAATTTGTTAATGAAATGAAATAGTAGAATGGAAATGAAATTGAAATAATCATACATGATAAAAAGATCAACGTGTTATTTCTCCCTCTTTTAATTAAAATATTAATATAATTTGTTTTTTGTTTGTTTCGACAATAAACGCTACTTCTAGACAAAAATATTATTTATTTCTATAATGTATCTGAAAATAATGTACGGATGGTACAATAAATATTATCACTATTATTCTATATTGCAATCATGCAATGTTAAATAAATTTTAAAAGGTTTAGAAACTTTTCTGACAAACGGTGTTACAAATAAAATGAAATTAATTAAAATAATTAAAAAATAAATGGATATAAAGCATGTAATAAAATAATAATTAGATTTCATTGGCGGTCGTGCAAAATATTACTACCGAAATATTTTTCTTGAATGTATGTTTAAAAATTCAGCAGGTACAGTAGCATTCCAATATTTGTCCTTTCACATTGTTTTATATAAAAAAGCATGAAAATAAAACAATACACATGCAACATGAAATGGTAAGAATTTCAACATAGCGATATGTTTACAAAATATAATTCGATTTTTTAAAAATCTTCGAATTTATTGAAAATAAATCCTTCCTGTTATTCATCAATTAAAGCATCGTTACTTTTGCACTATTCGTTTCAATTATTTGCACTATTCATTTATCATAGTCTCTTCATTCGACAGTCTTTTAATTTTGATATTTTCTTGCACAATTTAACATCTTTGTTTTACAATCCGAATATATATAATTGATTCGATTAAAGAAAATTTACATTTTCAAACTTTCCAATGGTTAAAATTTTGCTGTTCCGATCATTACAAGACATAAATTTTGGCCAATATCGATTTTTTGAGTAAAGTTAAAAAGAAAATCTTAAGAATTTAACGGAAGAATTTGTTTAATTATATATTCGTTTCTAATTAAAGCGATTCAATTATTTTTGGTTAAAATGTAGCGTTGAAAGAAGTTGCGACGAAAGTTTGAAACTTGTTAACACTTTAGAAATGCGTATATATACGCTTTTATATAATCACGGATGAAAGATGTATATATACGTCCGGTATCATGGATCGATAATTCACAAATTTTCAAAATTACGAACTTTCTAATTTACAAATATCCAAATTTTCAGATATACAAATGTTTAAAATGACAAATACTCAAAATTGAAAGCGACAAACACTTAAATTAAAAAATCTTCAAATATTAAAACGTAGAAATTTGAAAATTCTGCCGCAACTTTTTCCAACGCCTCGCATAATTTCACAGAAAATACTTCAGCGTTTAATTCCTTTCGAAGAAATCCGCATTACTTCTAAAAATCTTACAAGACATCTATGCGTCATAAATTTTACAATGAAAAGGTCGTCCGCTAGATATCCTACAAACGGCAAACATATTTGATTGCAATTTACAATGTGTCTTTCGTAATCGTTTTTTAAATCGACGAACTTGCATAAACCTTTCCTTACAATAATTAAGGTGCTCGAGCTCGCTGATACATAAAGGGTTCTTTTTTTTAAAAGAGAGCTCGCACGTTAATATACAGCAACACAAATACAAGAAAGTGTTCAAACATCCTTCTGAGATCACTGACGAAGAAGCGCGTGTAAACAAGAAATCAGATGCCACGCTCGACAAGAAAATTACACGTAATTATCTTAGCCTATAAAAAAAACGTTACCTTTACACTTGGCTAATTATTATCATCATTAATGATCATCGTTAATCAATGTCCCCTTAATATTTTCAAGCATGCTTATTCCTGCGGTATTCATTGGTAGGTACGGACACAATCGCATTTAGAAACGGAAATTAACTAGACAAATCCTACTAGCTACGATATACTATCATGTTATTTTTTTTTTTCTTTATACCATGAAGCTTGGATATTAATAAGATTCCTTGGGAACGCCATCGTCTTTTCGAGAAGCTCTCGACATTCTTAAAGCTGACATTTTTGACATCTATTCTTTTTTTTTCTTTTTTCTTAAGCGCTTTTCATACACATTTTTTTTTTTGTTTCTTTAGTGCTTCGAATGAAACTTATATACAACTATGTAAGAAGAATTCTTGACGCTTTTACGAATTTCCTTTTCGAAAAAAGAAAGAAAGAGAACGGGTACGCCGGTTGAAATCTCGTAGGAAAAGCAAAATGCACTTGTAAAAATATTGTAACATTTTCGCTGTACGAAACTATTCAAGCTTATTCATTTAATTTATGTAAAAATCATGTTTTGTCGTTTGTAGTTTATTTGCCTTTCCTAGAAACCGACCAGGATCCGTTTTAACATTCAACGTTACCGTGCTAGACTCGTTCAACACGTTTGCTTTTTTTATCTCCTTTTACCTTAACCCTAAGTTAGAACATTCCGAAAATCATAATATCGCAACGTCAAGGTCTTTGGTGGCGCTTTACGAGTCGCTTAACAAACGCTAAGGAAAAAGAAAAAAGATGAAAAAGAGGATCGCCACTTCCCTACATTAAATTTTGTGCAGAGATGGTGTTACAATGGAATCGATTGATAAATCTTAATACTGTGAAATAATTTAATAGACATTTAATCGCTTCAATAATTAATTAGTCGTTTATCGAAATCGATTCATTTCAATTGTTACGCTAAAATCTATCGATGAACGCCACTTAAAAACACTGACGAACTATGATTTCATGGGAATAATAGACAACGTATTTTTTCTTTCTCCTTTTCTTTTTTCTTTACAGGTAAAGACAGCTTATTAATTATCGGAAAATCCATCGCTTGCGAAGTACAATTGATTTCACGATTTAACTTGTAAAGCTCATCGAAATACGAGGATATTTTTATTTCGTCACCTTATTCTTGGAAATGTATAATTCACACGTGTTCCTCACACGTAACTTTGCTTTTTTTTTTTTTTTAATATATAAATATAGATTATTTGTCTTACTTTTTAAAACGTCTGGGCTCGTGGTAGGAAGTAAACTCTTCTACGTTCTTTTTATTTTATCAATAGACTCGGTTACTTTTCTTTATTACACACTAAGTAAAACCCGTTTCTCGCGAGACTTCTTTTAATTACCGTTCTTTTTTTTTTTAATTACCTTGTGTTTAATTAACTTATTTCTCTTTCGAACATATACTAGGTACAAGTTTTATTATGCGTTGTTCGATCCAAAAAAGAAACTCAATCATCTAGGTTTTTGCACCGGATTGAAAAACAAACAACGTACAGATTAATCTTCACTAACATCCTGTCGAAATAAAAATGACAAAAGTTTGTTCAAAAAGCATTCCATCTATTGCCCGCCGACCGTCCATCACTAAATGGTAAAATGATTTATGAACGAGTTATTGAGGTAATATTTACAAATGGAGGCTAGTTTTCGATCGGCCACAAGTAAATACCAAGTATAGCGTTCGCAAACCTGTACGAAACAATGCTTTGTTACAAAGTACCTGATATTCAGTTTAGGACTTAAAGATATATGAAATGAAAATTTATGTAAATCATGTAAACTGTTTTCTATGAATAAAGAACCAAATTACACTACTAGTATATAGTTGACAAAGTAATACACTCTGGACCTACACTTTACAAACCTAAACATTTCCATATGCATAAGTGGAACCACAATAAAAATGTGGATCCATATGCTGACATACTCTGTGAGCTTTGTCTGTCTATTAAAGTATAACATTAACTTGCAAATACAATTGCGTTCCACAAATAACACAGGACTCCAGAGAATTCTTACAATTTACAATAAACAGGATTGCACAGTGTTTCCATTTGCGAAGTTTGAAGTCCATAATCTCCGAATGATCAATATCTTAAAATGAACACATTCGTGTCATGCATAACAGTGGTCAGCGTTCAACGTTTAAACTTCTATCAAACTTGATATTACAGACACCATCGCAATCCAGTTTGAAGAATTTGAAATACAAGACATCGGTAATATCATGCCTGCAAAAGAGATAATACATGTGAACAAAAATACTGAAGACCGAGACTAAACCGTTAAACCATCGAGCACAGGACCGAGAAAGAATAACAAACCAAAATCTATAATGGCAGTAAACATTCCATTTGTGGACGCTCCAGAACTAATATTCGATTGGAAAATTATTATTGATAATGTTTAAGCACTTGTAAACTCAACAAGGAATATAAATCTCTGAGTTAAATGATTTTTATACAGCTTACATGCTGATACAATGTTAAAAAATCAATTATTCAAAATGTTGTACTAAATATCTAATACTTGTTTATGTAGAATGTTTTAGAGAATTCTAGGTTTCAAGAATTTCACTTCATTTTCTGATATCTTGATTGTTTCATGTCCTTCCCTTTTTCCTTTCAGTATTTACTTGGTATTTACTTGTGCACCGATTATATGTACACTGCAGTTGGTTGCAGTTTAGATTCACTTAAAATCTAATAGATCTGTATGGCCTCATTACGATTCAAAAATTGATCCGTAATCTTCACATCTAAACTTCTTGCGTTCGTCATTTTGGTTCCATTACACCCTTAACAACAAGAATAATATATTCTTCATTTTTTTTTGTTGTATCTCCTCACTGATCAAGACTCGTCAGTTTTCTTTCTTACTTTAACTATTCCTTTCAATTCATCACTAATTTGCATTCATTTATCCGCTGCCTTCGATCATTTGTAATTGATTCAATTACAGAAACTATCTTAACGAACGTTTCAAAATGATGCTTTCGACCTTTACGGATGTCGAAATCATGTTTAACAAATTACCTAATTTTTTGTTCTCTCACAAAGTCAGAAACTAGGTATTAATTGTTGTAACCGTAAGCAATATCCTACATTACAGGCTTAAATTTTATAACTAGAATAAATATTATTGATAGATTAAGGTCCTTTTCCATAGTTTCCCGGATAAAATTAATATTTATCACTTGCAAATTCGAAGCTAGAATCATTAATACATCATTCTCTATAAACTCTAGACGTCAGCTTGCATTTTATATTACAAGCGTCTGTTAAAATGCTTTTTTGAATTGATTTTCGAGTAAAGAAAAATATATCTTATAAAACATCATTAAGATACTCTGGTTAGTTCTATACAAGAGCTTATAAGTTTGGTTTCTATTTGAATCATGCAACGATATTGATGTTTAGCTATTTTTAATACTGCTTTATAAATCAAATAACAAAATAATTACAACCTATGTTCAAAGACGATGAACATCATTAAAAACATTATCGACGTATTAATGATTCTAACGGTATGCAATAAACGACTTATGGCGCACGACATTCAATACATATTTATACATTTCATTATCCTATCTATTGCTTCTTCATTGTAGTTGCTTGCTGGGTTCTTAGTAATGTTACTGTGTTGCTAAGATCATCGTTTCATTTCAAAATACACACCACCACTCGGACGAATTGTGAATGAAGAATTCGTTACATTAAAAGAAGAAAGATTGAAGGACCTTAAAATTTGCGTTATACAACAAATAAAACAAAACTTATCCTAATAATTTCATATTATAGTTCTAATCTATTCTACAATTACTGAATAATCCTTACTCTAACCTTATCCGAATCATTTTTTGCATTGATGGGGCTTCATCATCAGCCCAGATCTAATGCCATATAAATTCAATATAATAATTTTTATTACCCAAGGAGATAACGCTTTATGTTTTAAACATTAAATTAAGGTAATCGTTTACCTTCATCGATATGGACAATACCGTTTAAAATTTTCAAGCGTAAACTGTATCTAGAAGGAAAGTATTGCTAACGTACTACCGGGATTCTACACGATTTCACCAGAAAGCTAAAAACAAATTAATAGTATGTTATGTACAGTTTAGACTTCCATTAAGTAAGGGTAAATGTACATGGAAACATTCTTCTATGTATATGGAAAGCATTTCCTTTATTTATGCTTGGTTTTTATGTGCAAGTGAATATGCTCTTCTTGTTTCTGCTACGCTTACTCTTACTTAGGTGTGTACACTCTTTATATAGCATTCATATTCATTATTTAATTAGACTGTTTGAATATTCTTTTAGTGTATGAAAAGAAGACCATGATATTTTTACATTTATCAGTATTATGAATGTTTAGTTATCTTGGTTCTTGCATTCTTTTTATTGTGCGTTCAGTTTTATTTTATTGCAAGTCAGTGCTTTTCAACGGACTGTACCCTGTTAGGAAGAACCAAGATCTCAACTTAAATGCAAATATTACATTCCTTGTTAATACAGAAAAATAATAAAAATAATGAAAAGCTCTGATCGATATTAAGCAGGAATAAAAGATATCGTTTTAACTTCATTTACAGTAGCTTCCTCCTGTTTTTTAATTGATCAGCCAACCACGAAGCGGAGCATGAACATTGATACTACATAAAGAATGTATATCTTGATGTACATAAGTGTTAATACGCTTTTAGATTCTCAATGAAGCCAACTGTAATGATGAAACATTGAGAATATTTTCCTTTTAGATACTGTTTAAACCTGAAAGTCTGAAACCGTATTTGCTATAACAAACCGAGCCTCAAAATTCTGATACTAATAAAGTTACTATAACAGTTGAAGCTGCATCATAGCTTTGTTGATGTAAGCGTCTATGACTCCTGTTTCACATATCATACGAAAGTTAATGACAGTGAAACTAAAACAAATATATATCTTCGAATTTTTGGTTACTATCAAACCATTAAGATGTAAAATATTACACTTTTATACAATAATAATATATTCTATTCCACTTAATATTAAAAGAATGATCTTCCAATTACGCATTAATTATTGTGAATCGTTACTAGTCACATGGAAGATTCTTGATTCCTTTTTCATCCAAGTTAACAAAATGCTGAAGCATTTTAAATGATCCCTCGTAAAAATGACATTAGATTTAGACTGATTGAAATTCACGTCATACAGAAGATATCATTCAGCAAATGTGGCACGATGTTTTTTTTACAACACTAAAGATATTACGTAACACTATGCTTTATCAACTTGCCACAACTTTGGATTTCATTATAACAGATTCTTAACTTACTTTGGCCATTGGCTTAGAGACCTTGAATCTTTTTTACGCATTTGCATCTCCCTACCGACAATTCATTACTTGACGTGGCCAATTTTTTTAGTACTTACAATAAATATGATAAGTATGATAAATATGATATCATAGAGAATCATAGTCTCATGAGCATAATAGTAAAATATGCCTTAAGCGTGACAATAGTAAATGTCAATTATTTTATTATCGAGTGACTCATTAAGTCTAAATTTTTTCTCCTTACAAAAATTGGCTGATTTAAATGATAACTATGCATAAACAACAAGATAACAGTTTTCGCAAGAAGCGATTTATACAATCGTAAATTTATGTTGTAATGTAATATTTTTGTATCATACAAATGCTAGAGATAATTTAATCTCTATAAAAAAGGAAAACGGAAAAAAACAAAATAAGCGTAATATGCACGGCAGCTGATATTTTCTTAAACTGTTTGTTCATGTGGTTTTTAGCGCGAAATTTCACACCAGTCAAGCTGCATATGCCTTAATCTAATCTAAAACATGATTAACTAAAAGCACCTCTTTTAAAACCTACTTCCTAGAATGTTTAGAATATCTGTCCAAAACCTAGTCGACAATGTGTTAAATAAAATATAAAAAAAAAGGAAATAAACTCAATATAAAATTGTTCGACTCGTTTTAGATATTGGACAAATTCATTTGATTATAAAAGTAAATAAAAAAATTGACCACTCAAGAAGATTGTTTAGCATTTAAATAGTCTAGAAATATTCGTGCGCAAGATATGATTATCATTATGTGGTATCAGTTGCTTGTGTGTAAAAAAAAACTTCAAAGAATTATGCGAAGTACATAACTCGTTTTGTGTCTGCGTGAACTGTAATAGCTCTTGCCATTGCACCTGGTGTTCTGTCTTCGCTGCAACCAGACTGATGAGATCCTTCTCCACTGAAATATAAATACACAATTATATGACAAATGGTTTATATTATCTTGACTAATATTTCTTTTACATTTAACAACTTCAGATTATATTGAAGGAAATAATTTAATCCAGTCAGAAGTTTACAGCTTCATATTAAATTACCTTTAGTAAAGATTTATCACAACTTTACATCTTATAATCAGAAATTAAACTTAGGACTTTATTGATCAAAGATTTAACTTACCTATCATGTTCCTTTTCTACCAAATGATATCTGGCTCGGAATGCTACAAGGTGAGCATAATACGCTGGTGCAGGTATACTGACAGACCTTGTACATCTCACGTATGTATGACATAATTGATAGGTAAGACATTGTAATTCATCACTTTCAAAATGATTATCGTCCCACAGAACATGATAATGTGATGGCCGTGATGTGCCCTAGCGAATAAATGAACGTAACACTTTTATTAAGCGAAATAAATCTGAGGAGATATTTGATCACGAATTATTAATTTACCTGAATGCCTTGATGACTACACAGGTAAAAGTCGAACTCAGTTGGATGCGTTATACAAACATCTACTGTTGTACCTGCTGGAATGTTCCCACTTTTTCCACTTTGTTCTTTCTTGTCTGCACAGAATAAGCGGGTATGATGTCTTTTCTGTACTACGATGAATGTTATTCCAGGTTTGTAATCAGCTTCAAGTTTAATGCAAGCCTCACGAATGGCAGTTAATTCATGTTGCAAAACATGTAAGAACTGGCCTTCTGAGACACCATCACGATAAAGTATTATCCTGTGTGGTTTATATCCTCCAGTACTCTTATAAAACATGATAAGAAGTTCCCTTAAAAAGGAAAAAAGATATAGTACTACAACTCACTACAACTTCCTTATAAATATATAAAATAAATTATTTTTTCTACACTATTTTTAAAATAAAATGTGCCCAAATCTGCTTTGTAAATACTTACAATTAATGTTTGAGAGTACTAACATAAAGCATAAAAATACAATCAACTTGGAACAATGTACTTACCTCACCATCGAACTAAGTTCTTGAATAATTTCCTGTCTGTGTTGCTGAACTCGAACAGTAGCTGCGTATCGAGATGGATGAGCATCCATGCTACCAACTACTGCGGCTATGCTAGGTTTTTTATTATCCCCAGCAGGGGGATGTGTCACATCAGCCCCCAAAAATATGACTGGTTCATTAAATACTTTAGGTCTGATACTTGGTACCAGAATACTATTAATGCCACCTAATTTTACATTAATTTTTAGACACAAATTGGATAACGTTTGTGGAGATGTTTTATTAACATTTTTTGCCTGTACACACTGCGTCGCCATACCCAACAAAGTATCTCCTACTCTTTTGACTTCAGCTGCAAACAAACAAATGCACAGCATATGTAGCAGTTATTAATATTTTATATCTGAAATATAATATTTATATAATTACCATATACAGGCGTTTTCCCCGGCAACACAACACAAACAAGTTGTAATGACGCAAATGTTGTCTTTAAATATCTAAACATGGGCTCTACTTGATCTGGCCCAGTAGCGTATTTACAAAAACATGGCTGGCCAATGATTGGCATCCCGGCATCGTTGCTTATTTTTTGTAACTGTGTTGTAAACATACGCAGTGCGTCCTCACGCACTGTTCTTTGAGGTGCAAAGCAAGCAATTGCCCAAACTCTGATTTCCACACCGGTGAAAAATTGCTTGCCACGCATGTCCCAAACACCTTGATTAGGCATAGCTTGCTGCTTCGTCTTTTACATAAAGGATGAACAAAAATATATCATTGAACATCATAAAACATATTCCTGATTATATGTAATAAACAAAGTAGATGCATCAGTAGTTCTAGGCAATCCATGCAATTGTTGCTCTTCTATTCTCATTACATAAAGCCGTATAAATATAATAAAATAACATACAAAAGTTCATAAAACTATAACAAATTTAATAAATAAATAAGAATCTATTTTTTTTATAAAATACTGCATGGAATGAAACTGATAGCATCAGATAGTAGCTAATAGTACTGGACTGTAAATGTAATGTAAATTGTATTGATAGAAATTTAAAATACTTTTTGTACCCAAATTTTGGAAAACATTAGAAAAGATATATATCTATCTAGAAAATTTATAATAAAAGGAAGAATGGAAAGTCTATGCAAACTAGTGTACCACCGACTTCATAGATTAATTTATATTTTCATTACAGTGACAGCCCATATACCAAAATCAACCAGGTCTAGAACCCATGCATTCATTTGACAACTTTTTATTTAACGAAAAAGAGATTCTTTTTTATTTACATATATTTCAAATACAAAAAGGCAAAATTAAATGTATTCTGTTTCTGAAACAAATCACAGAATTTTCATTACATATACAAATACTGAAAGAAAATTTAAACTACTCTAAATTGCTTTTCTTCCAAAACTATGACATATTCGTTTTTCTCGAATCAGAAAAATGAATTGTAACTAATAATGTTATGTTCAATAGCACTGCTAAAACATGTTCCTACCAAAAATAATATAAGAGCCTCTGCAAATGTGTGATTTGGCTAGACCTGACTGATTAAGTTGGAAGTTTCTCACCTGTCCACTGAGGGAACTTACGCGCCCTCCGTACTGTAGTTTGGGCGGAGGTAAAACACGACCCCTAACTTCCATCATATTGTTTGATATTGCCAGACCAAATTCTTGAACATATGAATCATTATTAAAATCAGCTCTCCTAACTAAATTATTTATTTCTCGTTCACGATCTGGAGCAGAACGGGCTGTCGCTTTTATCATAGTGGATGTCTGCATGTCAGTCAATTTTTTTATACAACGTTGCCCGGCGACAATATTACAGACCTATTAACACATAAATTTATTAAATTAAACATAATATACTTATGAAATAAATCAAATGGAAATTTATGAGCATTGTAAAATCAAAGCCTTATCCCAATATAAAAATGATACCTGTGATTCCCTGTAGAATCTCAATACTTTTATTACTTTTATCTCAAAAATAAAGCCCTATTTTTCAAATTACTAGCTAACTCCTTGGCTCACTTTATCACGAGAAATTCCACATTTTACTTAATTATACAAATTTAATTATACAAAAGATACTTGATTTAACAAACCTCGAGGGGTAGATATGTGTGTTTATGCTCTTGTCCAACTTGAAGACATGGAAGATGCGGATAACGTAACTTCATTTTATATTTATCTAAGAAGTACTTTGCAACAGTGCACTCAACTGTTTGTCCATTTTCTAGTTGTAAAGGGAATCTAAAATTTTCGAGTATCATGTATATATAGTAATGCTACAACGGTTTGTTTGTACTTACGACTGCATTTGGGCAGGTTTACGTGTAACATTACACACTCTATACTTCCGTCTCATAGTTCCACAATGTGTAATTTCAATTTTGAGTCCCTTAATTTCTTTGGTAAACTTAACTCGTTGGGAATCTGTTAAAGGCTTTCTTTGATCGTTTATGTCTCGAATATCTAATACTTCACACATAAATTCTATGACTGGTTGGGCTTTGTAAAATGCAGTTGCAGAGACTGTAACATAAATAATATATAATGCATGCATGTATTAATTTTTACACTAATAAAATATTATATTTAATGCATTTCATATTTACCATCAATATTTAACATCATTTTCCACTGTGATGGCCTAACAGATTGATGGAAACCAAACCATACTTCCCTACCACCACCTAATGGATGATAATATCCATCTGGTGTACTAAAGAATGATCTACCTACAGGAGTATATGTCATAGATGGTAAATGCCTCATTACAACATCTAAAGCAAGTATAGCATCATATGGAATTTGTCTTGTACGTCCTTCTAGAGCTTCTTCCAATGCAAATAATGAAACTTGAGCCACCCACTTTATCACCACTCTAAAAACTCTGTCTTTACCCTCACCAGGCAGTGTTACCTACAAAAAATATATTATTAGAAAACACGAAAAAGAGAAAAGAAATTCGTACGTTTTCTTAATTACAGTACTTACTTCTAATTCTATTTTATCAGTACCGATAGGCAAAGGGTCCCTCGTATATAAATTATTTCTGCCATCAAACACAGGCTTAAGAGTTCCGAATATTTTACTATATGCATGAACCATTGTTTCTATTATTTCCCTATTAACTTTACGAGGACATTTATCTGGTTGAATGTTAATATCATAATGATGCACATAACCACGTGGCATTGTAATTTGAAAGTGATTAGCTCTTAAACCAATTGGTCTGCCTTCACGTCCTATATTTGGTCTCCGAGGACACGAAAACACTGTAACAATATTATATAAAATATACATTTTTATTTAAATATAACAGAAAATTAAAATAAATCTGATGAGTATGACAGACATCTTATCAATGAATGAAATGATATGACTGTATCATATTTCTAATAAAAGTATAGTTTTTTAAGTAAAGTTTTTTAATTCATTTGAGTCAATATTTTATGTAATCTGATAAAATGTACATGATATTATTTCTTTCAAATCATAAAAGACATATTTGTTATTTCAATTTTTTACACTTTATTCAGAATACATACCAGAATAATTTGAATAGCTTACTTGGCAGTTCAGGAGGTTGAGGAGGAGTGTGTGTTTGTTGTGCAGGAACAAGTCCTAAAGAACTAGGAGCAACAACACTGCTCCCAGTTGACCCAGCTGCTCCCACAGAAGAACTTGTTGTGGGTCCAGGTGGGGGAGCTGAAAATATTAAAAAAAGGAATAATAATATTAAAAATATTTAGAATTATTGAATAGTATTATGGAAGAATATGTATACTACTACTCAAAAAATTAAAACACATTATACTTTCAAAAGATATAATGTCTTCTTGTGAATAAACCAACTTTTTATACAAAATATTATTCTTCTATTATAGTGAAACTATGCTTAATTAATTTTAGCTCTTTAGACAACATTCTTCAGCAATATTTTGTAATGAAATGAAAATGCTGTTAATATAAAGTTTTACTTAACAATTCAAACTTCTGTTAATAATATTATTATAACAGAATAATTAAATAGTTGGCTATAAATCATAAATTCAAACTGCAAAACATAATACTCTTTAATTGCGTTTAGAAAGAAGTTTATTTTATACATTAGTCTTCTCCATTTTCAAAAAATAATCTGATATAATTTCGATATAATTTCAATTCTTATCTTGAAACTTACTCAGATAATGTTATTCTGACATATGAATATAATATTAATAATAAAATTACATCATATGTATCAAAAAACAATTTTCATCAAAAAACATAAAGGATACTCGAAACTTTTGAGCAACAGTAGACCTATGAAAAACTGGAAATATCAATACACTGAATAAATACTTTCTAAAACAAAAAGTAATTTGTCCATTTGTAAATATAACTAAATTACAGTAATATAAAATTGTTTAATTGTTTGTTATTTTATTTAATACAACAATTAAATAATAATTTGTTGTCACATTTTGGGAATCAAGTTATAGGTACTTATCAAATTTATACTTCACTATAATATTGTATATCGTTATACTAACTTAAATTAATATAAATGTGGTATATTTATTTAACGATAATGGCATAATTTATTTTAATATAATATATGCATGTACATTTTATGTACATTATTTTATTTAATACATATACATATAACTGAAATCTTATTTCAATAAAACAATGCGATTAAGGGATAGGTATCATATTAGTTGCAGTTACATACATAAGAATTAATTTGAAGTATCTCGAAACTTTGATATGTAAACTGTCAATGAAAAAATAATATTAAAAAAGTGAATTTGTAAAGGTATATTGCTTTTAAACAAACAATATGATAAAATTTAACAATTTTCATTGATATAACATGTTTATTTACAGTATAACTTATTTTCATAATAAAAGTGGGTAGGTAGTGGTTTTCAATCATAATTAACGCGGTAAAGTGATATATTAAGTATATGATATGTAATAAAAAAAACACATCGGTATTAACATTGGTACTCGTACGTTATCCATGTATTGACGGATCAAAAGTGACGACACATTGTGCCTGTTGAACGAGGTTCATTCGAGGTCATTTTTCAAATTTTCCTCGAATCTTTAAATTTAATTTATTACCAAAAATTAATTTCATTATTGTAAATGCCGATCGAATGGGTTTTGATTGCTGTAAAATGATAAAAGGATGAACAAATTCAGAACTAATCGAGCAACCGAAATCCTGTTCTTGCTTAGACAAATACAGAAGAACCTATTTTGGAATATTTTGAAATATTATGACGAAAACTAAATATAATTAAATACTCACGCTGCCCTACAGGATACATTTTTGCAGCTGATGATGAAAAAGACCAGATAACCACTAATAAATCAGTAAAAAATTTAACACAAAACCCACTGACCACACAACACACTTCTCCACAACACACACTACGAATGAGATTGCCTTTTGCAATGGCTGCCTTCAACTTCATTCCAATTGGTCTTATCTCGACCAATCAGCGTACAATTAATAAAATAGTAGTTGATAATTCTTGGCGCCATCATTTTCTATCAAGAATAATTTTAGATTTTTTATTTCGATTAAAATAATATATTCCTAATTTATCGTACAATTATAAAATATCAGCAGATATACAGTGATCGTACCACATTTAATATAAAATTTTGAAGGTTACTAAAAATTGTAATATTCATACACAGAAATATTAATACAAAATTTTTATTTTTCTTTCGTTGTATTCAAAATGTTTATTTTGTTTAAAACTGCAATATAATTTAATTATAAACGATTTTTGTTTATGTTGGTGGCACTGCAATCGCAATTATTTCCCTTTAAATTACATCTATTAGTGATAGTATAGGTACGCGATTGCGTGTTAGATTTCCGAAATGTCGATTCCTTTTAATGGAACTCGTACGCGATCAGCAGGATTAATAAGTGCGATTGTAAAGCAACTAAAAACCATAAACTTAAAACCAGTAAAATCAATCAACATACAATTTGATCCCTTTCATGAAAAATCTTTGGAAATAAGGTTAGTTTGCTAAAATTCGTTTGCTATATGTATATGTACTCTATTAAAACTTAATTTCTTTCATAGTTAAAATCTGCGACAAATGATATACTATATTTTGCTATTTACAAGTTTTTTTTTAACCATAAATTTTGTATAAAAATTAACGATTAATTCCCTTTACGAGTTTCGTTACAATCTGATGACGTCAATACTCGGCGCATGCGTAGTATGAAATTTTTAGTAACTAGCAGCAGTAGCAGACGACAAGTACGTGTATATTTTTAGAAAAGTTGTTTCAATCATTTGTCAGTATATTAACGTGATATACGCATAATATTAAAATTAAATAAACTTAAATGTTTTAAGTTAAATTTGTGATAAAGCGATGTTACAGTTTTTCGTTATAAATTAACTGAAAAGGTATAGCTGATTTTTTACGTGTAATAATTTATAGTTTGAAAACGAGTGATATAAATTAAACTATCTTTTTAATCCTTGAGAAGATCAGTTTTTATACACTTTTATAAAATATTAAAAATCAATAACTATAATGATTATTAATACGTAAAGATTTCAGATATGATTATTGTCTTAAGATCCCATTACTAGTTTATTAAAGATTATTTTCTAAATATCATAAAAGTACAATAATTAAAATAAAACAGAATTCTGATTGGTTTATTTTATAAGATTGTTAAAGTTCAATATATTATCACCCAATGTAACAAAGTAATTTATAAATTATATCAGTCTACCGCTAGCACGTACAATAAATTTGTAATCAATATATATGTGAGATTCAATATTTAACCAAAAATTTGTATTTCAATCTTAATTCTATCATTCCATGAATTCTATTATGTATGTATTAATTTATAATGTAAATCTAAAGAGAACTTAAAAATTACTTCATATATTTTAAAAAATTAGACAATTATATTGAAATTTAACAATCTTATTATGAGCTGAAAATCGTTATAACTTATACTATTAAATAGAACGCTGCTAAATGTTTGAGGCTCCTACTAACATATGCCGGTAATTGACATCAGTTACAATGCGCACAAAACATCAGAGATATTTTCTTGTTGAACATGGCTTATCCTTGACAGCCTCAAACATTGTTACATATGAGTATTAAATTTAATATTGTAAGTTATATAGGCGTTAAATATGATATTTAAGTCATAACAGTTTCAAAGCTTGAAGTCTAATGATATTTAATATCAAATTTAAATAAAACTGTATGTTTGTTTATTAAATAAAATGATTTTGTACTTCAGTACAATTAGGCAGTTATAGTAATTAGACTTACCGCTACATTGTCCACATCCATATGCTTTACCGAGCATAGAAACTGCGGTTGTTATGCGAAGACTACTTAAGTCTGGCATTTGAAGTGGTAGTTGTTGTTCCATTTGAGCCATTTTGCCTGAAACATTACAAAAAAACAATAATAAGATGTTATTAAATAAAAATGCTTATTAACTTTAAAAAATATTTGTATGAAAGCAAACAATAGGATATTCAATAATAAAAATATATAAATATATATATATAATATATTTACAGAGAATTTTTCTTTCACATTACTTGTAAGAAGACTGTTGCAACTAATCCACGTTGTAATATAAAACCACAAATTGTTTCGGATTTGTCTGAGCCCACAGTCACATTTAAATTATGTAAGTATTATGTTCCTTTGTTGAAAACATTTAATTTATATTACTTGATTTGCTTAATTTATATTACTTTTACTTTTAATATTTATACAAATACTAAAATTAAATGGATTAAAGAAAAATAAATAATTTTATTATAATTTGAAAGTGACTATGTAAAATATTAACACTAAATTGTACTAAATAATATAATTAAAATTAAATTGTTGCAAAAAAATTTAAAAAACAGTACAATATCACATTTTTGTATCTCTATCTTTTAGTATCTGGTGATAACGTGGTATTCAAAGCTGCAAATTTATCAGCTTTAAATATTTTACAACTTTACAACAAATATATTACACCGTTAGCTCCAGTTGAATCAACAACTGAAAATATAAGTGACAAAGCAATTGAAGAAGCACCAAAACGAAAGAAAAAATATCCATTTAAAATACCACCAGGAAACAAACGTAGAGGATTAGTTTTATAAGTAATCGTTTAATAGCTTATACATATATTAATAACTTTTGAAATATTAAAAAACGTAATGAATATAAGTGCAGGTATGAATTAAAAAATAAAATATCATTAAAAAAATTTATATTTAAATCAACTTATCATTTATGTAAAACATCAACCTAATTTTCTTCTTTCCCATTATTTGTAAATTCATAGAAAATTAAACCTACATTGTCAATTGATTAGTGGAAACTAGCAATCTTATGTTAATTGAAAATTGAACTTTAATTGTTTTCTGCATCTAAATATACAGTAAAAAGTAACCTGATAAATATATATTTGTTCTGATTTTATTAGCATAAAAGTTATATGCATTTACATGTGCTAAAGTTTGGAAAGAACTGATTTGTCTTTTCTTATAATTTTCACTTAGAATAATTTTGTAAGTTCTTTACTACACGAAATAGTTAATCTCTAAAATGGCTAGCCAAACCATAAATAGTAAAAATTATAATATGAAACTTATTGATACTCTTTATAATCAGGTTCCGGCTTTTACCGATGTTTTTGATGAAGAAACATGGTACATTTTTGTTGCCTGTTTTGTTGCAGGAACAATTTTAGTTGCATTTATTCTCTCAAGATTTATAACATTAAAACCAGTGGAATAATAATGTAAAATGTTTTCAAAGATGCATCTTATATCCATATATATAGATTATTAGATATATTCAACAAATTTCATTAATATTAGACTATAACATTAAGATTTTTCAATGTATCCTATGCAGTTATAAATATTAAGCTTTTACTATGATTGTAATAAATAATATGTTACAATAAATTAATATTTATATGATCAATGATATATTTAAGTAATTTCAGTTATTTTAAACGCTTTTCTATCAGTTATACTTTCAGTATTATAGAATATTACTCAGTTTGTGCATGAAACCTTTATTCTTTAAATACACTATGGACTAAATTGATAGTCATAAATTCTAGTACATTGTATTTTCATAGTTTCAATGAAAATATTCATACAAATTTACGATCTTTAATATAATAAAAATGATATAATATCTAATAATAAAGAATTAACAAAAAATGGTTGTAATGACATGTAATTACTGTCACTGTTAGTATGTTTAAATAAACTATTAATTACATTATTTTATAATTGCATGTAGTTTACACATGATAAAATTTAGTTCCTGCATGTTATCGAATTCTATAATGCTATAATTCTATAATTTATATTTGTTGATATTTATATACTTTTCAAATAAACTTTCAAGGTGTAAGAACCTCTAAATTTTACATTAAATATTAATTACATTAAATCGAGTGTACGCGCGTTGTACATTTTATGCTACCAACTTCTCTGCATCTCTTTTTCTCTTTTATTCTACCGCTATCTCTATTTCCCGCCCTCTCGTTCTCCCACACCATACGACATTTTATATGGCTTATGTTCGTTCTCTTTGTATTTTATCCTTATTTAGTTTTATTACATCGACCTTGTTGATACCTGTGTTTGATTTATTTTAATTTTCAGCATAACTATTTTGTAAATCTTGACCTCTAAAACGCGGATCAAAAACAACCGACTGATAATTCAATCAGTTGGATTTTTTATAAAAATTTACATATATCGTACAGCATCAATATGAATGTATTATATATTTATATATTTTTTTACTTAAATACCGTAATTAACAGGTGAAAGATCATTAAAATAATTACGGGATAACAAGAACCATTTGTTATTTTGAAAAAACTAAAATGTCGCACAATACGTATACATGCACAGACGTCGTTCGATAAATAGTCGCTATATAAGTAGCCGATAAGGACTGCTCTCGTTCAAACTTATATTTGCACTTGCGTGCATTCTCTATTCTGTCACCAAATAAGGTAACGAAAAGAGTATACATGCATATATATAATAAGTCGCGTTTAATTCGCATATGTTTAATCTACATTGTACGCAAATATATATGCAATATCGCAGTATTAAAATCAAAAACAGGATTTCCATTTCATAATATCAGTGGAAGTAGAGTTATTTCAGTTTCGTTAAAAAAAAAACAACCTTGAAACTTTCGAAGAGCTCTTACCTATAAAAAATGATTGCTGCTATACATATAGTGATACCATACATTTTGTAAATTAACATTTCATCATATCTTTGAAAATAACAAAAATACTTAAGTTGACATAAAAATTGCTATAAGCCCACTCTATATTTGGCCGCATCAAGCAAATAAACTGTTGAACTGCAATGATAATACGTGTGTCATTGGTTTCTCCATAAGTAGCCAATTCTTGGAAAAGCCCGCCTTTACGTTCCTGAATTCGATTATTCATCAAACGACGTTTGCAAATACCCGTGATTAACAGGTGATAATAATCGTGATATTAAAATTATTATTCGCGGGAAAAAAGTACCATTGTTTTTCATTAGAAAAAAAATCGAAATTATAAAAAACTTACCTTTGTCGTAAAACCGGTATTCAACTCGAGAGGTACAAAACTGATAGTCACACCGTTCTTGAACTCACATAAACATTGTCTGTTTTTAAATAAAAAAAAAAAGAAATTTCACTGCAGTATTTGCGCATTAACAATGCACGTTATAGTCATTTTATACATAACACTATAATCGAAAATGTAACGCGTCTACTATGATAAAATTTTTCGCACGTGACGATAAATAGTTATTTACGTATGATTACACATTTTACACGAAATTAGTTCGTCTTGCAGTTTACCGTAACACATATATACAAGGGGGTAATGAGTGCATCAGGAACGATACGCACACAAAAATTGCACCGCAAAATATTTGATGTTTACATCTGGAACAAATATAAATAGCAACATATATAAATAATTTTTAAATAATTAGTTACTTTTCGCGCGTATACATTTATTACAAATCACTACAAATTAAAACAAACTTCACGTATACTGTTCTAAAGCTTAATATTATATCATTTAATGATATTTCACATCAGCATTTAAATATTTTTATATTTAATTTAACTTGTACATTTTAATAATCTAAAATTATATCATTAAATATATTATCAGTTTCTCATAAAATATACGTGCACATATGTCAAAGAAATATGTCAACTACATATTATATCAATATGTAAACACTATGCAAATGAACTATTATTTTGCAGACATTTCTTTATAAGTCATCATTTAAAACTTGACTGGCCAGTGACTCGCCATTCTTATCTAAAGCGTGCATCGTATCGGAGGATTTCATTGTTCTTTAAGATAATGCGCGTATATGTAACAGGATGAAGTAATTATCTTTTTCAAGTTTGTTTAAACCAATTTGTAGAGAATATACAATAAGAGTATTCGCCTACATTTAGACACGTAGCACACATACGTTTATGCGCATTGTTTGTGATTGTGTACATAGGCATGTCGATACAGTTATACAGCTTATTTTGTTTTGATGACTATTAGGTCGAGCGAAATACGAAATTCTATGTTCAATCGCGTAAAAATATTACGAACAAAAATGAAATAAATTAAAACTGTCGAAGGAAATATGATTTAACTTAAATATTACTGATTCCACTCGATTATTTGACAGACATAATAACTTTACCACTGTCGAACTTTAATTTTCGGATACACGCGCAAAATATATTTGGTGAATGTTCGGTGATGTACAGGAAATATGCCACAAACAAAACAGTGAAAATCACGGAAGCGACCGTATTGTAATTCTAAAACGCGTAATATTTCGATGATTCGATACTGCCAAACTGTCGGAAATTTTGCGGAATGGCCACCGCCGCTTTCACTCGCGACGCGATTCTACCAGACACGATTTCAGCAGGAGCGGGACGAAGCCGCCAAAAACGATCACCAAGTGTCAAGGTTGCCATTGTACACGAACATGTCGAATGTACCCCGAGTGTGCAAGTATGTGAGTGCATTCGCATACACTCTACCCCACCTCACACACAGCAGCGCTATCGCACAATAATATTATCATGATACCCGCGCTTGTTTCACGATGACACCGCTCCGACATATGGTACGTTTAACTGCGAAAGAATTTAATACACTTTCACGGATAACATCTAGAGAAGAAAGTATGTTTTACACAAATTTACCGGGCGTCTTTTAGCAATATTCACTAAACTAGCGAACAACATCCGCAAAAAAGACCCCACTACTTGTTCGATTCCACGGTCACTGCGCATGCTCGCATGACCAGGATTGTAGCAAGTAAACAAAATGAGGTAGCATCGTCTCACGGACTTGTTTACAAACAACGATATACATAGAATAGTATTTAAATTTGCTTCTTCGCTGTGTATAGTTTACTTATATTCGAAATATGTACAGTGTGTACATGAATGGTAGGATATGAATGGTTAATTCATTGTTTTCTTTGCTTTCAATGCGACAGAAATATTTTCTATGATTAAAATAATCGAAATTAACCTATTATAAGAAATGTAAAATTTTGCGTAAATATATAAAAATTGATCATTTTTATGCTAGTTACGCGTTAATTTTTATTACTTTTAATATTATTATCATAAAATTACACTTTCGGGTAAAAATAATTACATAATATGACTTTTTGTGTACTCGAGGAAGTTTATGTATTTTGTAATTTATAAAAGACAAGTAATTTGGAATTAATTTGCAATAATTAATTTTAATTGATGATTTTTGATTTTGAGCCGATCCTGAATGATGTCATAATCGACAGACCAATGAGGCACTCTGCGAATTAAGTATGCAACGTCTGACAACGCATTTTGTGTATCCTTTATCAATCCTTACATATAAAATATAGTTTTGTCAGTGTACAATATTATAACAATGAATGGTATGAAACATCTCGAAAATAGTTTAAAAAACATAAAATTTACATAATCTAATCAATTCATTTTGTACAATTTCTCAAAGAATTTAATGCAATGACCAGTCTAATATTCTATATTGATTATCAGTGTTATCCAATAACACGTTTATGCGTTGTAAACAACGCAGTTCTATTGGTCCGTTATATGCTTGCTGTCAAATTCGTAATAAAAATAGAAACTGTAACTGTACATGATTTTTAAGTTAACACACATTATGGATTAAAATAAAATACTTAAAAGAGAAATTACCAAAGTAACATTCTATGTTGATTTTGACGAAATACTGTTATAATGTAGGATTGTAAGAAGTATTCGTTGCAAAAAACATATTCATATATCGGTCTTCTATATTTTCAAATATCAATATATTTTTTTATTTTTTAATATTACATATGCATTTTGCGCAAAATAAATAATTTTTATGAAATTTTTATGTTTGTTATTATTCGTTCAACGAGAGAATGGCTACCCACTCGTTCTTCGACGAATTTTGGTTCATTCCGCGCATCTTAGCTGTGATTAGTTCAAACACGCTCCGTAACTAAGAGCAACGCGCATGCGCTTTCACGATATTTTTAATACCGAGCGTATTATTTTTAATTCAGCGACACAAATTTTGAAATCTATGTTTTAATGAAATATGAATGTATTGTAATAAACACTATTGGAACTTGGAGTCTTTGAAATTTTTAAATTTTATAACTTCGTAACTAAAGCTAAAGTCCTAAAATCCTAAAAGTTAGAAAATACAAAGTATTAGTGTTGAATTTGAAAATATATAAGTAACCAGATGAGGTAAAAAATATTGTACCAATCCTTTTCATAACAAATACAATAAGTTTATATAGCACAAATAATACTTAACGTTTTCACTTAAATATATTTTCAATTACAATTTCTTTGACCGTGAACAATTAGAGCATTTTAATGTATACATTTAAAAACATACATATGATGTTTAAAAAAGATATATATTTACAATCGAAAGGATGATTTAAAATATTTATGTATTATAATAGAGTACGTAATTCCTTATAGAATTATTTATTGTACACGAACAAGTATAATGTAATACATGTTATATGCTTCCTAAATAAAAATATAAATGAAATCAGGCTTGTTCAATTTTAGTTTTAATCTAAAGCCATCCCTTCATCATCATCATCTTTCTTATCAGGGCTATGTGCTGGTGAATCTTGTTTAGTCTTTTTTTCCTCCTGTCCTTGCTGCGTTTGTTCTTGGCCAGTCTTAGCTTCAGACTCGAGTGCACTGACGAATTCCTCAATGTTTCCACTGGATGCGGCATTGACAGCATCTGGTCCCAAACCAAACTGACGGATGACAGGTCCCGCTTGGCCTGACTGCAAAGCAGACCAGAACATTGATAGCGCCTGGGAGAACTGGGGAGACAATAGCGTTGTACACAGGTGGTCCCCTGGTGGCAAGTGCGGGCTCATTGCTCGCTCCAAGCTTTCCGTTGCTGAGATCGCCGCAGGGATGGCATTGGTCAGCTCAGTTGCTACGCCCCTCTGCCGGACAATAAGCTGTGCTGTAGGTGGCCGAAAACAACAAACAATCCCAGAGAAACTTCCCCAACTGCTCAGCAGAGCGAGAATCTCCGACAGCCAGGAAAAGTTCATGTGGAAAACAGTATTAAATAATGAAAAAACCATGCCCTTGTCCTCTGATTTTGTTATATTATTTTCCCTATATTTTGTGTTTTAGTTACTGTCGATACCACTGTCTCTATGAAACAATAAAAATGAACACGATGTTACAATGCTACAATTCCAAGCTCAAAACAATTGTTATGCACGCATACACATTACTGATTTTATCTTTCAGCTATATGTTTATGACATTTTAAAAGAAATCATAGCACAACACGAAAGCAATAATGTAAAAGCTTTACTACTGAACATAATCATATAAAAAAATATGTTAATGAATTCCTTTTTCCATTTCCTATTTTATTTGAACAACTATGAGATGGTCATTAAATATAGCTTTTTTTAACAAAATAACATTTTCTCTAACAATCAAATAAATATGGTAACATAAATACATTAATTACTATTTCTTGCATGTTATAAATAATCATATCACAGGTATTTGTATTAACAACTCAAAATTTGATAATCATAATACATAGCATAAGAAAGATCTTCAGTGTTAAAGACAAATATATATGATTAACAAAAAATAAATTTTTTACAAACAGCGTATTGTTGTAAATATTATGTATGTTACTGAGTATAAATCGATATATACATTAATCTATATGTAAATTTTTATATAAAATACCTTCTGATGTTTGGTGTTGTAGTTTATATAAATTTGTATTAAAATATAGAGTTTTCAAATAAAAAGAAGAAAGAACAAACTACGAATGAAATTGTTTTGCTGAGCTTAAATGGTTTGCAATATTTTAAAAGCGTCAACTGGCTGTCGTTTCAAGTACATTATCAAGAATATCATTTTATTCCTGATAATGATAACAGCTATGAGGAAAGATATAATTAGTCAACAAGAAATTATATACCATACGTCTACATGTATATATAACTTTTCCCCTTTTTCTTACTGTATTACTGCTTTTTATATAATTTACTTCAATATTACACCATCTCAATTTTGGTTAACCTAATCAGATGTGTTTTCTATTAAGACAATAAAGTACAAACTATAAAAGATTTGTATCGTTGCTACTGCTAATAGTAAATTTATAGGTACAAATATGAAGAAGATAAATTGAATATGAATGATAAAAAGAAGAAACTCATGTAAAGATAACATATTACATTACTGCTTTCTATCAAAAACAAATTATATGGTTAATTAAATTGAAAGTACATTGAAAGCAAATTTCATCCAGTTTAGTTACTTTGTTACTTCAATTTTAATTTTTGCATAAAGCTTAAGCTTGCAAGCATATACTATTTTAAATGATTCTGAAAACACAGTAAGCTTTTACCTAAATTATAAACAAAGCATTTATATATAATATTGTAGATAATCTGAAAAATAATTTTTTGCGGGTAATTCATTTTAGAAAGAAGACTAAAGGCATATCTCATAACTTGTCATTCACATTAAGTAACATGTATTTTATTTATGAGATATTACCTTGTATCTTATAGATATTACCTTTAATTTTACATATGTATAAATATAAAATATTGCTGCAATAATCTTTAAATTAAAAAGCTGTTTAATAATAATATTGCTATTAAATAGTTGAAAACTTAAATGCATTAATACATATTAAAAATCGTTTCACAAAAGAGACATTACCTGAACAGTAGATTCTGCTCCTGTTGGTGTTGGAATTCCTGATAAAAAATTTTGAAGTTCACTAAGTAGTACTTTATTGCTGGTAGTTGTTGTTGTTCCAGGTGTTGATGGACCGGATGTTCGTGTTGATGATTTACTGTCACCTAAATAAGAATGCACCTATGCAATGAATGTATATGTACCTTACCAACAATATCTTACCATTAGGCTTTGGTGAATCATTAGTAGATGATGGTGAAGATGTAATTTGTGTTGATATTGGAGCATTTGTAGTAACTTGTGATGATGTAGTTATTATAGAAGCTCTAGTATTTAGTACACTTTGATGTCTGTTCATTGTGCCCAACAAACTGCCTAATCCATCAATTGGTCCTACACCACCAAACAGCTGCATTAATTGCTGTTGCGACATATTACTTAATAAATTTTGTAAATCTCCTTCTGGGTTTGTACTGCCACTCCTTTGAGAAGGAGGAGTTGGTGGATTATTAAGAACTTCATTAATTTTTCTACAATATTCTTCATCTTTGTCTGTTTTAAGATCCTGTAAAAAAATAAAATATTTATTGAAACAAAAAAAAAGTATATTAGAATGAAGTAAAGGAAACAATATATTTTACAAAATTTCAATTATGGCAAATTAACTTGTAAGTATATATAGGTATTTTGCATACAACATCAAGAAACAATGAATGTTAATGCAATTATGATATATCAAACTCTGCAAAGTATAAATCATATAATTTATGTACTGTGGATTTCTATACTTTGTATACATTGGTATACCATAACTACATAAACATCCACAATCTAACTATCAACAACACTGATATTCAAATTTATCTTACCTGAAGCCAAAAGAAAAACTTTTTGTTTGATGACTTGAATCGTAAAAGGTATACTCTTCCAGTTTTACATTGAGGAACATGTTTAAATTCGCAATCATCAGGAAAAATAATTAAATCCTGCAAGAAAACAAAAAAATGTTAACAAAAATCTTGACTGTAAATTTAGAAGAAATACATATAATATATTTCACAAGATATAAAATTTTCTATTATTCTCGTAGTATAGCAAAACATTCGTACATCTTCAACGTTCCCAGTTGTACGATCTTTCCAACAAAAATGCATTAACGAATCGTTAGATTGATAAACGTAAAGTTGGCCTTTGCGAGTGTCTGGATAAACTATTTTGCCTTTCATGGTCATTTTTCCTGCTTTAAATTCGACCAAATTTTTTGTACTACTGCGAGAATCAGTATTTCCGAATAAACTTCCTCCTGACATATTTAATTTTTTTAAATAACCGGTTTGTTTTGATAAATATATTTAATCTTAATACGCGGGTTAATTCACGTTACACGACGCGTTGATGACACTGCACTTTAAAATGGCGTGTTACAAGATTGGAAATCTAATGTTTAATTTTGAAATATCTACGCCACCTAGCGGCGAAAGCAGGAAACACTTGCTTTGTGACCGACAGTGATTTTACCGACGGAACACGAACAGTCATGAATTACACAGATGTAATGTAAGCTTCCTTACGTAAAGAAGATTGTAGGGGGAAGAGCTCTCCACTACCAGCTTCAATTTTTGAAAATCTAATATATAAATCAAGCTTTTGAATTTTCTCAATTTTGAACTCTCTAAATTTCCATATTTTTAAATTCGAAAATTCTCAAATACAAATACTTATTCTAAAGTTCCAAATTATCACACTTCTGAACTTCTTATTCTTTAAATTCCAATATTTCAAAATTCTCATATTTTCAACGTAACAAATCCAAATGACCAAATATGCAAATTTCCTGATTTTCTAATTTTCAAATCCCACAATTTCTAAATTTTCAAAGATTTATATTTGAAAAATCTCTAAATCCGATAGTTTGATTTAGCCCAAACAGAAACACTGGTGTACAAATATATGTACAGCTATTTATTAAATTTTCTCTACAATTATACTTTTATAGATCAAAATGTCACTGTATCCACTTACCGTGTCAGACACAGCACCTGTTTCCTAAGTATCAATTGCTCAAGCAATTACCACGTTTAATAAAGGAATTAATATGTAAACGATATTTATTTCGTAAGATATCTGTCTGTCGTTTTTCCAAAAAGGAGACTTTGTTGAAAAATCGAAATGTACCCGTAACAGGATAACAGGTAAGTTAGGAAGTTGTATTGCACGTGATCCCAAAGGAATCGTGTCAAGGTAACTATATACACATTTCCTTTTTGGAAAAGCAACCTTTCGCTTCAAACGATAGACGGACAAACAAATCCATCGGGGATGGTTGTATACTCCGTTTTCCATGACCTGGGTCAATCTGGAAATACGAGGAATAAGGTTTTTGTTGGACGAGAAAATTCCGATACCGGGAGAACGAATTTCCCTCACTATTAGGAGGTCATGTTCTGGCGGAAGTTGAAAATCCGGGAGAGCTTTGCCCGTGGGATACTCTCGGTTCAATGAGATCCTGCTAAATCCCGATCAGAAATCAGTACTATGGATAAATATACAAGTGCAATTCTATAGCAAAAATGAATTGGTAACCGAAATGCAGCTGCTGTTGTTGCAGTGGAAGAGATCGTGTGTGGAAATTTATTTGTTATAATTACACGTTAACCTTTTAATATTTGTTGAAAAGATAAAGTGAATTATGAAGGTACAATTGATATCGCATCATGTGAAGTTACATGTTTCGTAGGATATCACGTGAGATCGTGATAGTGTATATGAAGGTTAACATTTGCAACAATTAAGTAATTGTTAATAAACGATTGTGAAATCTCTAGCAGTGGAACAATAATGTGCATATAATGAAATATAAACTCGTATAAAACATGTGATTGTAAAATTGAATAAAAATGAATTTATATACATATAATGTACATACGAATGAAAATAATAAATCATAAATTCTAGCATAAAATACATTATACATTTATGTATAATGCACGTTTATAAACGTTTAGTTGCGGTATGGATTGTGTTGAATAACTACTTTGAAAGTATTATTTTATTATTTAATAAATATTTAAAGCTGACCTTTATGTGAGAACCGATACAAAAATTGAATGACCTATTTTTCCTATTGGCTCCCAGATAAGTGAAATATGGGTCAATTCGACAACTTCTGTAGTTTTAAAGATTTCTTTGATATTACAAAGAGCAATTTACTGATTGTAATTACTATAATGCAAGTTTGTATTATTCTCTCTTTTGAATAGAAAAAAATAGGGCAAAGTGTACAAATAGTAGAATTGCCCTAAAGAAGTTAACAGCAACGTTTCTGAGGCCCTGGTAAAGAAACTCTCCTCCACTCCTCCAAACTGGTATTTTCCACGGTAATTCTATCGTAATTTCGATCTTTTCCACTCTATTTCAACCAGCAGCTTTCCCTCGGGAAAACCTATCTACGTGATCTTCTGTTTTCCTGATTTCCGCAGAACCAAAGAATCTTTCTCTGTGCATTGATTATGCAATTCCTCGTGTACGTGTTTTCAATCACTAATGACGTACTTTCGGGGAAACTTCCGATTGAATGTTCATTTTTTACACGCTCCTTGCCAGTTCACACTCTATCAGATTTTTCATCAATATTTTATGCACTCACAAGCTGCTAGTCAGAAAATAAACAAATATTTTGTAATATTTTAAAAACTTTATAATGAAAGTTATTTATTTTGACAAAACGTGAGACTTTTATGGTATATTATTTTATATATACATTTATTAACAGAATGTAACAGAGTTAAAAATTGTTTAATGATTATCGTGAACAAATTACTAAAGTATAGTTTTTGTTATGAGAAGAAAATTAATTTCCATTTAAACAGTGACATTTCCAAGATTTTAGAACCTGTAAAGTTCTAAAATAATAAAACGAAGAGTCTGAAGATTAAATCCAAGCGTTTTTTGTCGACAAAATTTCATTTTTTTTGCGGAGTACTCATTGAATTCGATCAGATGTGCCTTGTAATCCGAGGTGGCATCAGTAGCTAGAAAAAGTGTCAATTCGTCCGAAAATCCAGGACTAGCGTACCAGGCGGTCAGGAGATGATTCAAAGTGCCTCTATAACAAGGTGACCGGAATTCTGATTCCCTTGGGATTCCCCCGGGAGCGGAATAGCCACGACAAGCAAGGTGATACCGAAACGCGCGCTCGTTTCACAGGGTAACAAGCTCGATGGAGGTTCCCTGTGAATGGCAGCATCCTTTCTACCTCTATTTCTGATCGATTTATTGAATATACATATACAGGGTGTCTCACAACTAGTGTAGGTCCCGGAAATGGGGGGTAGCTGACGTTATTCTGAACAAGATTTTCCTTTGCAAAAAAGGGGTTTGAAGCTTCGTTTTTGAGTTATTAAGGAAAAACACTGACCAATCAGAGCGCGAGAATAGCGCGCGGTCAGACGCGAGAGCGACAGCTTCGAGTATGACGGTCGATCGTGATCGTGAACAAGCATATCGATAACGCGTCGGTATAACAGGAAACTATTAGGTGAAAGTTGCATCGAATAACGAATAAAAACATCTGGATTATTGTTGAATTATCATTCATTAATGGATAAGAAATAAAAAAATTAGTCCTCACTCACGTAATCAGAATAAATCAAATTTATTCGATACGTTTATTCGTTATCGCAAAGAAATAATAGATAAAATATGGAAAATTATTCTTGTTAGATATTGTGATGATGAAAAAGAACAAATTCTCATTTTTGCAAAATTAAATAACTTTTCCATTCAACGAATAAAAATTTAAATAAAAAAATTAACAAATTTCAATGTAACTTACCCATCGAACCGTAAATAGTCACGATGAGAATACATCTCTGTCACTGGGACTATCCACCGATCCTTACCGTTAGAAAAAATAAATCACCACACAGAAACTCTCAATTTACTTCATTGTTACCAATCACTGTCATCTTTTATTATTAGCTTTCATTATCACCTTTCCCTGTCATTTTTCACTAATTGGTCACTGCGAGCCCGAGACGTAAATAGGCCGAATGAAAACACGTGAACGAATATTCATAAATAATTTTAACTACATTGTCTTGAAAGCAAGAAAGCGGAATTTTCGATTAAAAACTACGATATATTTTATTTCGGCCGGTTACTTTCGACAATAAACGATGACTGTCTCGATCGTCGCCGCAGTCGATCAACAGATCCCCGTTGCGTAGCAACCGTTTGCGACCCACGCTTCGCGATCGAGAACGAAACCGAGATCCGTGGCCCGTTCAACAATGTCTTCTATTAAAATATAATTTAATATCGATTTCTCAATTCGGATACCTTATAATGAGAATACAGTGTATCGTTAAACATACGTATCTATGAATAATCGTTCACGCGTTTTTATTCGGTCCGTTTACCGGTCGTGCTTATGTTGTGCGATTATTAGAAAGAGACAGTGAAATAAATTGAGAGTTCATTGACCCTGCTAGAACATCAGCTGTTGATGCTCTGATCGGTGGATCTACCCGGTGACACAAATATTTTTTATCTAAGCTAGTTTTTTCATGAATCAATGGGTAAGTTTTATTTAAGTTGTTTGTGCATTTTTTAAATTAAACGTACACAGGTATTGATTTATTTCACTTCAGTGAGTTACTGCATTAGATATTTCATTCCAGTTCTATCTGATTTCATAGACAAGATACTCATTCGTTTTGAAACCTATTGAAATTTATTCGTTTGCTTCATTAGAATAGTTGAGAAAATTAATTTTCGAAAATTTATTCTTTATTCCTTTTCGAAGGCATAAAAAAAATATAATATACTTGGTCTGGATAAACAATAAGTAATTGGTTTATCTCCTATTTAAGAATAATGAATAACTTAATATTATTCTTAACTTGTTAATTTGTTATTCGATTTAATTTTCATCAAATAGTTTCCTGTTATACCCACGCGGTATCGATACGCTTGTTCACGATCACGATCGACCGTCATACTCGAAGCTATCGCTCTCGCGTCTAGCCGCGCGCTATTCTCGCGCCCTGATTGGTCAGTGTTTTTCGTTAATAACTCAAAAACGAAGCTTCAAACCCCATTTTTGCAAAGGGAAATCTTGTTCAGAATAACGTCAGCTACCCCCCATTTCCGGGACCTACACTAGTTGTGAGACACCCTGTATAAGAATGACAATGCACAACTTTTGGGAGGCCTCTATAAAAATATTCACTTGGTATACATTGAATTAGACTGTTTTTCTTTTAAACAAAACAATATTTTTAGTATTAAGTGTAATCCAAGAACGTAGAAGAATTTATATTTACACATTATTTTTTAAATTTGCACAGTCGTGTAATATTACGTGTTAGGTTAAATAATCAATCTTATAAATATTTTAAAAAAGGAGAGCTATGGTAAACATAATGTAATGTATTTATTGTATCTTGACGTATTAACTCTTAACCTTAATTACATTGGGTTGTTAGAAATGTGGCATGGAGGATGTTCGTTATATTGGCTATTAAAGTACATCTAAGTAGCGTTATAATACTTGAGAATTATTACGTATTATGTCTAGTTTGTACAACATGTGATCTTCCCTTATAACAAAATTGTTCGGCAGTGTACTTATTAAAAATAACAAAAAATACTAATTATAAGAATTATTCTCTTAAAATAAATATGATAAATATAATCCTATTTTTTAAAGTAGAAAAATATTTAAACAAATTACATAAAAATTAGATATATCAAGTGTACAGTAATGGTCAACATTGAAAATTGATTTCTGTGAATGCTTGCAAGAAAACGGATCAATGATCCACACGAGTTATTAATTTGATATATCCTTCAAAGAGACGAAGCGAATTTCCTCGTGTTCAAAGGAAGAAAAGGAATAGGCGGTAAGTTATCAGGAGTTCAGGCTAGCTGAAGGTATCCTAAGGAAACCGAGTGGAAGAGGGTGGCTTTCGCTCGACCGCAAGGGTTGCTGTTCGATAAAAGGGTGGTTATTTAGGTCTGGTTGATACTAGAATTACCAACTCCGTGAAATCTCCATTTTTACATTTGTTGCTTTAAAATTACTAACATTGTATTTTTTCAAAAATCCAGCGAGGCAGAAAATGATGCATCCCCCAATTTTCAGTCGATAACGTTAATTTAACTCTATGTCAGAATGCAGAAAGAAAAATAAATGGTTTATACGAAAACGAAAGAATAATATATCATCGATCGCACGGGATATTTAAAAGGAGATATACTTCATTTATATACAACAGATATTTATTCAAATCGTATAAAAAATATTTGTTCTATCATCAACATTGAAAGAAATATTTCGGTAGACAATTTTGAGGCAAATTATCTATATACACAAACTATCATTTTTCATGAGAGATTTAAATCAAATTATACGTAGTTCACGAATGTACAACAAATATTGAAATAACATGTAAAATACTTGTTAAACCATTCAGTATCCACAGAACCTTATTAATTTTTCCAGGAATTTAATATCGCGATATTCAAAGGGATTGGTTTGATGCTCGGTCCTTGATGTAGGTCGATACCTCGAACCTGGAAGTTTCGACGGTGCAATCGACACGGTTCGATGAAGTTACGAGGGCATAACGTTACGTATAGAACGTAAACGTAAAGCGAGAAGTGTAGCACGTAAGTCGTAAACGCTGGTAGTTGGTAGAACGGCATCCAATACGGATACGATCGCACCTAGATATACAATGTACGTACACCATAGCGTTCCTGAAACGTATAAAGTTTCAGCAACGTCGAGCGGTAGTAGAATGATAGAATGTGTACAGCCGAGGAAGGATATTCGAGTTTTACGCTCGAAGCGGTAGAAGTTAAAGAGCGTTTCATACGAAAGGACCCTCTGGGTTTCATCGGAAAAGCTCCGCCGCGATTCACGCAGAAACGATAAAACGGAAATGAGTTTGTAACTCGGAATGAATCGGGAATTATGGTAGGTCGAAATTTTTCTTTCGAAAGTGGCTGATTTTGTGAAATATTCCTTGAAAATTTTTATGCGAGTCAACGAGCGCACCATTTTGTATTCAAGTACCTGCAACTTTTATCCACGAAGATGAAGTTTTTTATTTTAAGGCGTTATAATTTTATAGTAGTCTTTAGGTTTTTATTGATTTCACGAAAAAATAGAAATATGAAAGCATGAAAATATATAAATATACAAATATAGAAACGCTAAATTGATTAAATACACATCTGCCGAAAGCTAATTTGTATCCGTAATTTTCTGAAAATCTACTCTCGTAATTAAAGTCTTAATTTTTGGAATATAATAACATGTACCAAACAACAACGTGGATTTTCAGCGTAAGCCATTGTACGTATTTTCGCAGTCGAAATACGCCTCGGGGATCTCGCGCTATTGTTCCTCCTGGCCGTTCCTGAATTCCTTTTTTACTCCTCGAATTTTGCACCCTTCTCGTGCTTTCTTCCCTCTTGCACGCTTGTTTCTTCACTTTGTTTCTATCATTGCTATTTTGCTTCTCTGCGGATCCATCTTTCGTCTTTTGTACCTCTTTCATCTTCTTCCATCCTTTGTTTACTTTTACTACGAAGCCATCTTCTTCATTGTTCGTTTCTAAAACCATCCGCTACTTGCACTGTTTTGTTCCTGCACGACTGTGTACAGTAAACGCGTACTTACTTGGGTCCTTTTTGTTTTCCGAGAGTTTTTTATTATATGTACTCCTGCAGCATTTTTCCATTTTTTAAAGTAAAAGGGAAAAGATTTGATGTCAAACATTTTCTGAATTTTGACGTACATAAACATAAAATTCAAAATTTAATATTAATAAAATTAGTAGAGTTCAATCAAATTTCAAATATTTTACTTTTAATATTGGGAGGAAGAAAAGTGCAAGTTCAATTTAAATATTTAAACAGTTCTGTTTTTCATAGGTATAGTGTATCAAAGAAATACAGCGTAGTTGAAATAATATTAATGAAAAATATTATGTTCATAGTGTGCACAGGGATTGAATGGGTTAACTTTCATATCATTTCAATAGATTATATCCATATAGTAAATAATTACACTAAACTACCTTACAGTACATAATATAAATACATAAAACTACGATGTTAATGATATACATACACGAATTATTACCAGATAGTAAATATAAATACATGAATTTACTACGACGTAATAAATAGAATACACGAATTGACCACGTAGTAAATAAGTGCACGAAATAAGCACGTAGTGAATAATATAAGTGCACGAATGAACCTCGTAATAATGATCCCGAAAGTACGAAGTTGTCAAAAAGATATCATAATCCTCGAGAATGTCCACCATCGCCCCGTGTAGAGGCCATAGAACTGTGGTTCAAGGAGACGCTCTTAAAAGGTCAAAAGTTCGTTCCCTTTGCGTGCACCCTGCGTGACATCTTCGAGGGTTGCAGGGTACTGCTGTCGCCTGGCAACGCCAGTTGTTCGACCAGAGGACGAAGAAAAAGGAAAGAGAGAGACGAAAAAAAAGGAACGAATAGCCGATCTTGCCTCTTGCATACTTTCCCTCTTTCCTCCTTCGTCTTCTCTCTGCGTTTGTTCGTTCGTTCGCTTTTTCCACCGGTAGCTTTATTTCCACGCACCACTCGACTCATCGCCAAGTGCTAGGCGCCACCTTAATTGGACCGAGCAATCGTCGAGTTTCCCTTCTTCCTTTGAGGGCCGCCAGCCTTGTGTCCCGAAAAACCATCCCCCTGCTTTCAAACACCCTTATGCTTCCTCCACGGAAGGCCCTTCTTCCCTCTTTTAGCTTCGCTACATCTTTTTCAACATTCTGAAATACTTCACAGAGGGAATCTTAATATCCCCCATCGTTTGTGCCAATCCCTTGATATTTCAGCTGCAGTTTATCGATGGCGTCGTTCCACGTTGCGGAAGAACGTTAAAACGTTCTTACCGGAAATACTTTTGAATATAAGATCGAGTTAATTCTAGAAAGATGGCGTAGGAACCGGTAGAAAAAGATTGATGTACAGAGAAGGTTAGGTCTTTTCTAGGTTCCTCTAGGTTGTATTGTTAGGAGTTTTATGCTTTTGAACTATGTGAAATTAGCGATTTCGAAATATGGAGTTTTAGAACTTTGAGAATTTAGGGAGTTTAAGAATTTTGAGTTCTGGAACTTCGGAAGTTTGGGACTTAAGAATACTGAACATTTGAAAGTTTGGGTCTTTCAGAGTTTAGAACTTCGCAAGTTTGGAATATGAGGACTTTAGAACTTCGCAATACTGAAATTTTTTAAGTTTAAGATTTAAGAAGTTTGGGACCTATGAAATATGGCGGACACCGTACATCCTATACGTATATTACCACTTCTGACATATCACCGTTACAAACATCATCAGTAAAAATGTATAAATACATTAACTGCCACACTGAGGCAGTTCAAAACTTGAAGTAATATTTTAATAATATTGTATTATTCATAGTTTCAAGTAGTCGAGTATCTCTAATTATATAAACAAATTTTTGATAAAATACGTGATAAATTCGTATGGAATTTTAAATGTGTTTACAGTGTTAAAACTTCCGCAATATATCTAAAGCACGATCCTGTAAACTTTCGAGTCCAAAGTTTACATTTAAACCTAACTTAACCGAGGCTCTCCCTATTGGAACTAGGTCACAGTTGCCGTTCGCTGTACTCAGGGGTATACACACAAGTACATACTTGTATACAGCAGCGGATCCTTTTGCCCGTTACACTACCTGTTGTGCAGACCTCCTTCACACATACGGATTCTATGGGGCGTAGGGTATCGGAACGCACCCTCGTCAAGTTTCCCATACGCATGCTTACACACACGTTCCACGAACAGTCGTTTTTCTTACGGGTGTTCGTTGCACAGAGAATATTCTCTGAATTCAATAAAATGGTGGAAGGTAGAATGTAGTCTCGTAAACGGGTAATCTGCTATTCAGGTCATAAGCTAGCACGGGTCAAACCAGGACGCCCGTTTTCTCGGTATCTATAACGGATTCTCTTCTCCTGCCCTAGGATTCCACGAAATATTGTGGGTATAATGAAACGAAATAAACTTGGGGATTTTATAAACGGTATGAACTTTGTAACGTGTGGTAGGTGTTAGTTTAGGTATTGGTAACATGTGGAACCTATGTATTATTAAGCTAGGTATTAGTTTAGGTGTTTGTAACACATGATACTTAGGTATCAACTGATTGATTACCGTGGTAGTACTAGGGAATTTTGGGATTTAACGAGGTTGGGACTTAGGGAGTATGGACCTTGCGAATTCAGGACTTTGAAAAGTTAAAATAGGTTATTACGAATATACCTTTGGACACTTAGAATTTTGAAAATTTTTAAGCATGGAACTTTGGGAATTTAGGACATAGAAATGTGGAACATATTTCGTTGTACATAAAAATCGAGGTTTATATCTCTGTATTCGCATAACGGTGCGTGAATTATAATACGTATGACGTCGGATGAAATTTCAAATGAACCGAAAGGAATTTAAATGAAAATAGTAAATAGCCCGTTTCAACCCTCTATTCCCTTTCTGTCCTCTCAATTTTCCATTTCCTCTCGGTTGCAGCCCCCGATCTCTTTCTTCCCTCGTTGTCGGTTCAACCAATCCACGTTCCTGCATCGTGCACATAAACTCGGCACCGGATCAATGCACCTCGCGAACCCACTTCCGTTTCATGGACGGATATATATAGGTGGGCACGTGCAACAATACAGGTACATAAACTGCATATGTGACTTGTTTCATCGTTCCAGCATCGTGTGGAATAATGATTAATCATTAATAATACTGAGCAACGTTATTAAGCATTAACGATACCGAGCATCGTTAAGCATTAATGATACTGCCATTTGTACGAAAGGGTCGTACAGGAAATTCAAAGATTTGTTAACTTGGAAAATTACAAATTTGAAACTGAAAATCAGGGAACCTGCAAAAGTTGAAAATTAGAAAATTGAATCGTCGAAAAATCTGAAAATTAAAAATCTTAAAAACGAAATCTTAGAACGCATCTTTGCAAACTTGAAAATTAAAACCGAGGAATAAAACTTTAAAATTGACATCAAAAAAACATCAAAACTTATCCCCACAAATTATAAAAAAAAAAACAAACAAAAATTTGTTAAGTACACCCTGATGCTTCCGAACTAATAACCAACCGAAATCTGAAATTAAACGTGTATCGACCCGTGAACGCAGATATTTATGACGGTAATTAACATCGTCTAAATTTCGTGCATCTGGCAGTGTCTTTAAATAAAATTATGATCGACGCGAGGGTATCATCAGAGCACGATTGTTATTCTTCCTGCGGCAAAGATGTGTTGGATAAAGATAGCGCAGTTACAACACCGCTTCGCCGTAGATACTCACCTTTCACGGGTGATTTTTGTCTGGACCCACAATCAGGGCAGCAAGATGGTAGACATCTGCCGCCCATCTGCCAGTAACTTTCCGGGGAATCCTGATGGACAACAAGGCCACCCCTCTAGATCCTCCCACCGACAAATGCTGCGCAAGGTGTGCTACCCGAAATCACTGGCAACCCTGCTTCCTTCCTTCGGCCAAGCTGCGATCCGCCTGTATCGATCGATCCGGATTTCAAATAAATTGCCGAAACGCGGATGTTCCTTAATTTATGCCAGTTGGAAGTTTTATGGAGACGCACGATCAATGTATATATACTCTGGTAATATTAATGGTTGGTTACGTTTATTGATGGTCTTGATATGTTTTGAATGTTGCGGTGGCAATATTTATCTAATGAGGATTTGAATTTGGAATTTGATGACTTGATTTAGTAGTTTGGGGATTTGAGGATGTGAAATTTGGAAATTTGGGCACTTGGAGATTAGGGTATTTGAAGATTTCGGAAATTGGAAAATTGGAATTTGCGAATGTAGAAATTTGGAAATTTGGGCACTTGGTGATTGCAGAACTTGGGGATTTGAGGATGTGGAAAATTGGAATTTGCGAATATAGAAATTTGGAAATTTGGGTACTTGGAGATTAGAGAATTTGATGATTTGATAATTGAAATTTTCCAATTAAAAGTATTTTATTTTCACTAGAACGTTTATCTATTCCTCAGCATCCAACTCTAGATTATTAATACCAGAATCGAAAACTATTCCCAAATTTGAATCCGTGAATATTGATAAACCGAATATAGACGAGGATAGAAATATAGCAATCGAATGTTCGATGTGAACAGTGACCCAGAATGTGAAATCAGTGGAACGCACAACCGTGCAAAATTATACGGGAAATCGGTAGTGTTTAGAGTGGAATATATGTAAATTAAGTGGAGCGTGGTTTAATGAGATACTACACGCGGACGATCTTTTAACGTCATTACGCGCATTGTCGTTTGGCTCGTGGCAATGTAATAATAAGCACCGTCTGTTGCGATATGAGTCTAAAAATATGGGAGAGTCCCTCTCTATCTGTCCGTTGTGGTATTTGTGCCGGACGCCTTGATGTCGCCAACCACTCATGCGAATAGCGCATTCATCAAAACGTCCTTCGCACTATGGATTTCAGAAAGGTGTTAAATAAATGCGATTTGTCGTCACGCAGAAGATTTCGATTATTTCACGTACAGTGAAGGATGGAAGGTACTTTACAACAGCCACTTGTATGAAAATTTGCAAAGTGTATGAAAAATAGGAGATTTGATGATATAGTTAGAATGAATTTTTATTGGATCTCTTTTTATGAAAAGTTGTAAACTTGTATTGTTTGAAAAACATCTTGGAGATGAGTTACAGTAAAATAACAATGAATTTTTGGCACTCTTTTCAAAAATTTGCAAAATCAATGTTGTTTGAAAAATGAACATTTAATAACAATAAGTCAGTTCCAAATAACGATTAATTTGTACTGAGTGTATATTGTAAAGTTTGCAAAATGAAAAAATTGTTGAAAAATATTTGACAAATGCTACCCTTCAATTATCAATGAATATTTCTTAAATGTATTTTTTGCACAAAAATTTGTAGAATGAAGATAATTTTCGAAAATTATCTTAGAGGCAGCTAGTCCCAGATAAATAACGATGAATTTCGCAAAATAATTTCGGATGCGTGATTAACGTATAACGAGAGCGATTAAAGGTATTTAAAATTCCGCAGGTATGTCGCATTGTGACGCAACGGCACAAGCATGTGATGTAGTTCTTAATAATTTACATGCGTACACGGTGCTTGTCACCCTCCAATCAAGGCAAAAGATCTAGCGAGGGGTTCTATCAAGCGATATGCTCGGTGCACGAAGTTCAGTGCACCGTTTCCACCCCTATAACAGGTGCGCGCAATTACCCTTAGTTGTGCGTGCTGCACTCAGGGGGGTTGAAATGACGATGTTGTATCTCAAACGCGTTCGTCAACGGCTGCAATGTTCGACGGAGTGCGTGCACATCGTTGACAGGCATCGTTTAGAAAATTCCTCTTCGTTTGCCGGTGTATAGAGAGCCTGGTAACATCGGACCAGGTTCTTTATGCACTCGCATGCATCATCTTCTGAAGATTTTTTACGGAAAGGTTGTATCACCACCGAAGACAATATATTATATCGGCGATGGTGCGCACGATCTGACAAAAGAAATTTCTCTCACTTTCTTCGCTTCTTCACGCGTTACTTTATTCGCCGTCGTTATTATCCACATTTTGTTCGAACTTTATTCGAATTTTATTCCATTTATTTTATTTTTTATATTTTCATTGAGCCTGTATCGCAAGTTTTGAGTCGTAGAAAGTATCGTGTGGTATAAACGTGGAGTTAAATAACGATCATGGTTTATTGTCCGAAGAAATTATACGGAGGTAGCATCTATTTAATATAAAATGGCGGGAAAAGGTTATAGCAAGCAAGAATGGATACATCAAGTTTGGTATGATTACTGGTATGAAGACAATGGAAGATCTGTGGAACATCAAAGCTGTTTGATGACAATTGGTAAGGTTAACGCTTAAGACAAAATGGTTGGTTGTTTTTAATAAATAATATCTAATTTCGACATATACAAAGTTTAACATGATTTAATAAACATAAAGACAGTGGAAAATAATGTTTATGACATACAAGCCTTATAGTTTGTACAAAAGCATCGCCAATTGTAGTAAAGTTGAACTAAATTATTATGTGTAAAATAAATATCTCCAAAGTAGGAGTTTAGGATATAAAAACATCAACTTATACCTTAAAGTCCAACATGGAAGTCTACATATAAATATTTAGTTAATATTTTAAAAATAAAAGTAGAAGAAATAGAAAATCACATATAATTAGAAAATATTGATGGTATAATTACACCAAATTCTACCAAATCTTATCGACAGTTTAAGGCGTAATAAAAATGGCTATAGAAACGTTTCACTGATATAGTCCAAATAAGTCTTCGTTGGAATAAACCATCAATCAATTTACAGTTCGGCATTGTCCATTAATAATAATTTTAATTTACAAGCAAGAGACAGGCTGACCAGTTACGTTTTTACGAAGCAGCAATCAAGAAGATTAAACAGGCGAAACGAGAGCTGCACGCTTGACCGAAATGCAAATTCGGTCGCATCAAATTAAATTGATCATCGTGAAGGCGCCAGTCGCGCAAATCCAGCCGCGAAAATGTCAATCGAAAATGTTTGTAACATCATTTCAAACACGGTTAAACATGCAATTCATGAAACTGGAAATGGAGGATCGCTATTACTTTCGATATGGTAGTAACATACGTACACATTAAAAAATTGCTTCAATTATTTTTAGTTTATAATTCATACGGTTTTTGAATGAACAGTCAAGTAGTCCAAAGACTGCAACATATAGCAACGAAACAAGAAAATGCAAAAATTGCAAAACGATATAAGAAAATCCAGAAACTGCATCGAGAGGAAGAAAATGCAAATATTGTAACAAATGAAGTGTAACTGCAGAACAATAACAATAAGAAAATATAAAAATCGCAACAAAACCAAAAAAATAGCAAAATAATAAAATGTAAAGACTGCAACAAATTGCAAAAGTTTCAAAACAATAATAAGAAAATTTAAAACCCGCAACAAAAATAAGCAAAAGTTGCAAAGTAATAAAAAGAAAGTACATAAATTACAAGACTAATAAAAATAATTAAAAAATGCAGAAAATGTAGAAGAAGCAAAAGAATATTTTTTAACTAAAGAAAAGATCTATCTAAAGAAAAGAAGTTCTAGAGCTAGAAGTTCATTGATTGGAATCATTGACGAGATCGCATACGGAATCGAAAAGGTATTAATTTCCCGTCGGATAATTGCCGGTTGGACGTTTTCTCCGCTACAATTCCGGTTCATTATAAATCGATCAATTACCTTGGTCGAGCCGCGGCTCGACGAATTCTCCGGATGCCGTTCTCCTGTATGCCAGATCCCGCGTCTGTCATCGACTAGTTCACGAACGTTCGAGGCTTCGAATGTGTGCGAGAAGGAATAGTGTGCCAGACGAGCGGCGCCACGAGGAATCCCCACGTATACCTGAACCGAACCCAGACCAAGTGACCGCTTGCGTAATATCCCGACGAACGACCGTCGACGCAGTCTGTACTATTTCCGTGGCGTCCCGCTTGCGACTCGACACTTAACTCGGCCTCCAACCAACCAACCGATTCAACGAGAACACGATGACGAAATATCCTGCTCTTGCTAGATTTCCTTCGTTTTCTTCGAATACTTCTCACAAATTCAATTTCCAATTTCTTAGTCGATCGTTCATTCCTATAGATTTTTAGGATGTTCATTTTGGAATCGGTAGGCTTTCGAGATTGCTTGCCTTTAATTGGAACAATTTAAAAAAATTACTATTTCTCAATTTAGGAATTAGTAAATCAGTTTCTAAATTTAAATCGCGAATTTAGGAATTGGTGAATTCTCAAGTTCCTGGATCTACAATTCAAAAATTGGTAAATTTCTAATAGTTACATTTTTGAAATTGCAAGTTAGCAAAATTTTACGGTCCTATTTTTCAAAAGTTCTCTACTTTAAAATTTCCGGAATTCTCGAATTATCAAATTCCCAGATTCCTAAATTTCCAAATCCCTCCAAATCCTCAAATACCCAAATCGTCAAATTCCCAAATCCCCAAATCTACAAACCCTAAATCTACAAATCTGCAAATCCTTACATCTCCAAATCTACAAATCCTCACAGCCCCAAATCCCTAAATCTCCAAATCTCCAAGTCTACAAATCTCCAAATTTCTAAACTCTTAAATCCCCAAATCGTCAAATTCTTAACTTCCCAAAATTCCAAATTTTTAAATTCACAAATCCTCAACTTTCCAAATCTCGAAATCCTCAAATTTCTAATTCCTAAAACCTCAAATTTTTAGCGTTCCAAATTCTCAAATTTCAAAAGATCTAAATTTCCGAACAGTAAAAATTGTACTACATGTATGGCGAGATACAATTGTAGGAACTTGATGTATTGGTATTGGTATTGGGTTTTTTCTCTGAAGGTATGGTGTTGAAGTAATAAGACTCGAGTGTCTCTTCACTCCTATATTGATCAAATGAATTGTACTGACCTTATTTGTTGGGAAGTCTTTAATGCCTCTTTGGATCATTACATACTTGGTATTTTTGTACCCACAGCACATAGTCATACATCTTTGCAAGAGTACATACATGTTTATATAATACGTACACTCGTGTATAATGTAGGGTTTCTTTAAATAAGAAATGTACATGTATTAATCAAATTTCCAAATCTATAAAAGTTGAAGTACACAAGTAGTCAAATTCTTATTTATTCAAATCTGCAAATTTTTAAATCGCTAAATACCTAAATTTCTAAATATCCATATAGAAACTCATAATTTCTGTATATCCAAATACCTAAACCCAGAAGTTCTCTTTCCAAACTTTTAAATTTTCGAATTTACTAATTTAACAACCTCATATGTTAATGAGTTATTTATATATTTATTCGCAATTACATCTTACGCCTCGGTATATCTCCTTCTAACTTATCACTTTAGCCGCCAAACATTCAAATACACACGCAAAAGATGGAGGCGCCATTCGCGTTTCAATTAGCGCGGCAAATTTAAATACTTTCATAAAAGATACAGTTTTAATCGTACATATATTATTATCATAAATACTTCATTTTGTGAAATAAACGATTATTTCATTAGTAGCGTACTTTCGAGTTATAAAAATTAACAGTATAACATTTAAAATGTTATGTTGATTCAATTATTCAGTTACACTTTAACGGATGTATGATCTTTAATTATTTTTGTTCTTGTATCAATGAAACGGTTTCATTGCATGTCCAGTCAGGTAGAATTAAGTAAATAACTTAAAACATTGTTCCAAAACATTATCATTACTTTAACTTGTCACAAAAATATGTATATTTATTTAGTGCAGTGATTCAAGCCGAAGCTTTAAATAGAAGCGTGCATTCTGTTGGTGAGAATACATTTTTCACGTTAAGCTAAGTGAATTTTTGGCTTGATTTAAGGTGTCCCAGAATATCTCAAATCACGTAATGCGTTCAGAATTTTCACCTCTTAATATTTTCTGTTTTAAAATACAATAAATAACACAAAAATTGTGCCAATTATCTATACGTTTGATTAAACGTAAAATTAATTTATATATTTGTTCTTATACGCGTATCTCTAAGATTATAGCAAAACATGTTTGTCTTTTTGATTCATTAAAGTTGCTAGAGTTGTTATATTCGGATAAAATATATTACTCTTAATAAACATTACTAACTTATGTTATTTGGTGTAGTATGCTAAACGTACCTTTTCCACATACCTTTTACAAAACATATACAGGGTGTGGCTAACTCGATCGCCTTGAATAACTTTTAAGTTATGCATCATATAATGTAATATTTCGTAGAAAAATTACATGTTTGTAGAATACACAATTTTTAAACCGAAGCGTACGAATAATTTTTTAACATAATACTTCTACTGATATAAAAACATACGGTTATCGGTGACAAAGATATTTGACCTTTCTGTTTATACTACTTAATCCATAATTGGTATGGCGACCATTTTGTCGCGTAAAATGTAAGATGGCGACCATTTTGTCGCATAGAATCTAAGATGGCGACCACAGAGCACAAAAGAAATCTTTAAAACGTAGATACATTAAAACTTAAAAGCAGTATTATTCTACTTGACATAAATAAATTTGTTAGTATTTTATGTTTAAGAATTTTTAAATTCAATTTATTCATAAACGAAGCAGCACGTGTAAAATGTTATGCTACATTTTCGATATATTTTATCGAAAAGAAATAACTATTTTTCGGGTAGGTTATAAAGAGACACCCAGTATAACGACGATCAAGGGAGCTTTATAGTTACAGAATAACTGAGGCGGGACATGTCCATAATCAGAATAATTAAATCACAGAAACGGTTTTACACGGAAACAGTCTGAATTCAACAGGTGGATATAGCATGAGTCGATGTCATGATGTCTTATTACTACTTGCACGTAACAGCTCAGCAAAGCGGCGGTTCTGATACGAACTGAGGTAAGCCAAACTGACCTAACTCGATGGCAACCTGTTGCAACTGTCGTGTTCGATGGCAGCTGACAACGACAGGATTCGTGAAATGACTATTTCATGTTGAGACGAAGTAATGAATAAGTGCTCAGACTGTTACAAGATTTTCTAGCCATAAAATATCCCTTTATTTAAGTTTCAATTTCAAACCCTGTTATGGTGATGGGGAATTTTCAAGACTCAGAATTTACAAATTCAGAAATTATTGTTAGGAATTTAGAAATTTTTAATTTTAAGTTTAGAAATCTGTAAACTTACAAATTTACAAATTATCAAATTTGCAGTTTTTCAAATTTAGTAATCACGATTACTCGAGTTTACAAATTTGTAAAATCACCCATTCTCAAATTTACATATTCAGAGACTTTCAAAATTACAAATCTTCAAATTCAGATAATTGTAAAGTTTCGAATCTTCAAATTCAGAAATTGTCAAACAACTTCCTATACATAAATCTGAAAAGCAGCAGATCCTCGTAGTTAAAAATGCTGGAACAATATAACGAGAGTCAGCGGTACTCGGCCAATTTCTAATTACACGAAAGATCCAAGAAAATGTCAGGACAGTAAGAGCCATGGGTCCAACAAGGGGTGTCGCGTGAAAAGATACTTTAATAAGAAAAAAAAGGGGAAGACGAAACAACGAAGTCGGGAGTAGACTTCTGGAAGAAGAGACGATGTTCCTGGAACTCTCAGCATCCTGGTACACTCGAAGCTCGGCTTCATGGTTCAGCTAACTTTCTGCCAGCTCTTATTACGGGTCTGACGCTTTATCGGTCTCGTAGCAGCTTTACCTCGAATCTTCGGCTCCTCTTCCTCCTTTACCTCGAACCTTCGGCTCTTCTTCCTCCTTTACCTTATTCCTCTTACCTTCCGATCCTTTCAAGCCTCCTCAAACGTTCTTTTTTCTACTATTTTCTTCGTCTTTCTCCGTGATCGTGCACGTTGCATTGCAACATCGCTTTCATCTTAAGAATTTTACATTTAGTTTATTTAAAACAGTTAGAAATATTTTTTTTAGAGGCTTTTTGTAAATAGCAGTTATTGATATTTGTGTGGCAGGTAAAATTTTTGTTTGAAGAGTTTTGGTTAAAGTGATGGTCTTTCAAATGACCAAACACCCAAATTACCAAATCCCTAAATTCCCAAATTTCCAATTCCCAATTTCCCAAATGTCCAAATTACCAAATTACCAAATTTTCAAAATACCAAATCCCTAAATTCTCAAAATTTCCAAATCCCCAATTACCAAGTTCCCAAGTTCCAAAATTCTCAAATTCCTTAATACCTAAATTCCCAAATACCCAAATTCCCGAATTTTCAAATCTCCAAATTCTCGAAGTCCCCTCTCCAAATCTCAAAATTCCAAAATCTCCAAATTTCCCAAATCCCAAATTATCAAATCAAATCCCATACTCCACTCCAATTGGCACTAATAATATTTTAACGACGTTACCAATATCTCATTATTATAATATCCCATTAATAAGGTATCTATAAGATATCGATAATCGATAATCACATCTCTCGAGTACGTTTAAACTGTCTGTACCAAGAAACCTCGTAAGGAATAATTTGAGATATCTGTTACTGTCATTCACAGTTAAACGGATTTTCCTCGTAGAGGTTAGGGATTTTGCAGTGGCTTGGCACGAAATAAAAAAGAAAAGTACGACGAAGTGACTAACTGACGCGTATAGTGGATTTCCCAAGTTCTCGTAGCATCCACTAATTGCCTATTTCAATCTTTCCCCATGTGTGTCTGGTCGGTGCACAAGGCCTTTTGTTGCCCATGCAGCTAAAACTGGTGAATTTTGGCGGCCTTCCAAATCGCGATTCCGCACACGCATCGCTCCGAAATCCTATCCTCGGCGTCTATTTTAATCGACCTACGGAGTTATCGATTAATCATTACCCTTCGACATCGCGAAAACGAGCGAACCAGAAAGGGAACGATTAAAATCCTTATCGGCGTCGTTCGCTTTATGATCGATTTAATAAACCGAATTGTTCCCTGAATGAATTTTACTCCGAGGCTGGAATCTCCCTCTCTGCTATATTCTTCTTTCTTCTTGGCTTCGAGTATACTTGGCAGACGTCCGACTTCTATAAAGGAATCTTGATTCGCAAAAGTGAACAGCAACGGGATACCGAACGATGATTAATAAAAATGGAACTACTGCGTTCGCGGGGTAAAATGCACGAGCGACTTTGATTGCGAGAAGGCAGAGCATGTCAATCGTATTCGACATCTGCCTTTTATGGACATGTATTGTTAAATACAATTATTTCTTTAATTTTTTCAATACGGTTTATTTCTTCGATAATAAGTGGACAATGAGATGGGGGCAGATTTTTTTATGTAATTATACTTTACTCGTTTTAAATGTATATGATTTAATAAGAGAGTTTTGTAACATACAAAAACGATGGTAATATGGATGCAGATGACTTTGGTCGCTGAACTCAAAAAGAAACTAAACTTTCACATGTATGCATTCTTAAAGAGGTTAACGATATTCATACATCGAAATATTGATACCTTTCGATATTGTCCTAAAAATTCTCAAATTTACAAATAATCAAAGTTTAAAAAAATTTGAGTAGCTTTAGGTGTAAATTTAATTTTGCACCTGGTGCATATTTTTAACTAATGACAGTAAAATTTCCAATTATATCAAAAAAGGAAGTAACTAACAATTTATTTTTCTTTGAACAGAAGATTTAGAATCCTCTGGAAAATCTCCCTCCTGGCCTCTCACGATCCAGCCCTGTCTGAGAGTCAACATATCGATCAACGTTGAGTCACAGGTAATTGAATCTAATTATGCGAACTTTTGTTTTCATCATTTTTATGCAAGATGAAGTCAGCTCCAAAGTTGTAGTGCCACGTGTTATGAAACACTCCATATAAATGTGTACGAGGATGGATATCGCTGACGGTTTCAACTTAAACCGTTCAGTCGTTTCTGCGAAACGAAACGGCTAACCGAGTGCGCAAACTGCTGCGACGCACTAACGATTGCACGTTTGTCATTCTGCCAGAAATTCGTCGTCCTTCGTTGCATCAAATATTGCACGTACATTTCCGGCGAGCTTGCGCGAAAGTAAATCGAGCCGGAAGTGAACGATCGTGCCAAGTCAAGGTGCAAACGGACCTTTATAAAATAATGACGTCAGTGTATTTAAAAAAAACAATGATTATGCAGAACAAAGTACAGCTCATCGATTTTAATGATCTTGACGATATAAAGATCGTCGTCCTGAGTAATTTCATATACATATGTGCAAAAATACAACTTGCACACTAACGATATTACTAATGCATTTATGTACTTGTATAATGATTATACAAGTCATATTTTGATTAGTTATATTTGTCTATGAATTTAGTTTAAGTTTCGTTTTTGAGATAAAGCAGTAGAATAAAGTACTGCACGCTGAAATCAGTCAATTCCTTAAAAAGAGGGGTTATTTTAAATTGTTTGAAGTATGTAAAGATACAAATTTAATATTTAATTGCTTTGGTTACAAATTCTTGATAAAGTTTAAGTATTTATCCGAGAAAAGTGCAATAGTTTTTCGGAATACAGTACGGTGGGTAGACTCAATGCACATGCGCTGTATGTACCCCGCGCATGCGTATTAGATACTTCTTTGCGAGGACACATTTGAATTACTTTCTTTTGATAAATAACTTTAACAATATTTGAAACCTTAACAATGGAATAATCTATAAAAATTAATGTTTGTTTGAAGGAATGCAATAAATTACAAAGAACCAAGTCCTAAGAACACAAAATTCCGAAAACTTCATCGTATAAAAATGTAAAAGTCAGAAAGTACTTAATGCCAACAAAACATGAGACAATGCAAGTATATTAAAATTGATATTTCAATCATCCAGATTGGATAGTAAAATTATTGCGCAGCATAAAAATAGTGATCTAATAGGCGTGGTGAACGCGAACAATTGCAACGGAATGTGAAAGATGCGAGATTACGAAAGTTATACTTACCGGTTCGTGATGTATCTCTTCCTGGAAATTCCTTGCAATGCGTTTGAAGTTGTCATCACTAAAGTCACTGATCATTTGCAGTCTGCAGAAAGTATACAGTGTATATCGCTATTTGAAGGGGAAAATGAACGTTAGTGTTCGTACATTGTTCAGATTAAACAACATGGACATGAAGACACGAATTATGCATTAACCCATTGTTACACGATGTTTTCAATTAAAAAAGAATGCATTTTTTAATTCTCATGAATAGCGAGAAGCCTATTAGCTTCGCGTACCACAGAACGTATTATAATAGATTGTAAATTCTCGTATATTGCCACGCATCTTCATTATATTATTCGCAGTCTGTAGAAATATATTTACTATTTAATTTCAATTCAGTTTAATGTAAATTCGAGTAATTGGTAATCGCGGAATGAAAGTGATATAAATTACTGTTTTTTAGCGGAACAAGGAAAGCTATTTTTTGTTTATCAACATTATTTTATATATTCATAAAATGCATAAAAATTTGTTGCACAGCAATATTATGAATAATTGCAATAACATTTCCATCCATGTTTACTGAATGTAAACATTGTTTTTTAAACAGAAAGCAATTTTTAAGAAAGTAACACTTTCTTATTTCTACTCTCCAATTCATTTACAAGTTATATAAAATCATTAGGTATGAATCTTGACAAACGTCGAAATGCAGACTAATACTTATTATCTCGACATTTAGCGTTTGGCGCCAAATTCAAGTGTTAGGTTAGGTTAGTTTGATAGATAGCGTCGTCGCTCTTTATTTGCCATAGTTCTGCGTCATAGTATCTATATTAGTTTTATTGACCTATTTTTCGTATTATAAATAGAATATCTATTGAATTCGACATACTTCTAATTGTCTATTATTCATATCAATGTGAATTCAGAACGTTGCGAATTGAAATCCTACTGCACAAATTTATGAATACTTAATAATTACTGACGATGAAAAACATTTTGTATTGTAAACATTCAATCTTTTGTAAGTATAGATATTATTTAAGTATGTTTTAAGAAATTTGAGAATGTAAATAGCAAACAATATTTAGACAAGTAGTTTCGATTAAATAATTACGATTTTTCATGCAAGACAAAACAAATAATTTTTCATTGCAAATAATTATTAGATATATTTTAATATTTTATAATTTTAAATTTAATTAGACGTTCAAATGCACAAAAACAAATAAAGAAGTAATTTAAGAGATCGTTCGAGCGAGATTTGAACCCGCATTTACGAGAACAAAGCATTACTCACTGAACCACGAACCATTAAAAAATTGTTTTCCGTATAATTCATTTATTCCACAAAAATTCTGAAAAGTTGTTTTTCACGAGATCGTGTAAAAAGTGCATTTTATTGTTTGAACAAATAAATCCCTTAATAATGACCTCTTATAAAGGGAAGTACGAATAAAAACAAAGGTACCAACATCTGAACAACTCCTTGTTGAATACTGAATAAGTCTAATAAAACTAGTTTTGGGAAGACTAATAAATATTTGGTCAATTTTATCTATTAAGGTGAACCACCCAGTAAATTCAGTTTCCAGTAACAGTAACTAGACAGTAACTATTCAGTAAGATTAACTAGTCAATAAGTTTAGTACCCAATAAGATGAACTAGTCAGTAAATTTATTATCCAACAAGACCATCCAATTTTCGTTTCCAGTAAAATTACCTAGCCAGTAAATTCATTGCTCGATAAGATTAACCAGTCAGGAAGTTTATGCCAAAAAATTGCAGGAGTTTCGTAAAAATTTTGTCCGAACATGATGAAATCAAATGTGACTCGTGTCCGCGGACGACGCTTTTCGGTGAAAGACAAATGTTCGAATAAAGCATAGAGGAAAGTCGTTCAGACTAAAATCGGAATAAGGGCAAGATAACGAAAGAAGAGACGAGTTCCCCGCAATTTTGACGTCAGGCTGGCAACGTGCCATACCCTCCCGTGGCTCATCTCAGCGGCGAGCGAACGTGGGAGTGGAATTTTCTGATTCTCACGAGCCTTATTTTGGGATCGGCTCGTTCAGTCGCCCGGAAGCGGGACTTACAAATTTGGAGCGTTGGCCCATTTTTTTACGTGGTTCCACTGGTCTCTGGCTCAACCGAATTTGCTGGCCAATTCTTGGAAACCGGTCTTTCCCGCCCCTTCACGATCGTTTCCATCGCCTTGGCTTCGATTTTCCAACGAGGCGTTTTTTTATCAACAACGTCATTTTACAGGAATCAAGGCGGAAACAGATATGGATTATTAAACCTTCATTCGGTGAGATCCTAGATTCTACAATTCCTAGTTTCTTAAATCAAAAAATTTCTATGTTCCTAAATTCCCAAGTACCTAGATTCCTAAATTTAATTCCCAAATCTCCAGTTCCTTAAATTCTAAAATTCCTAAATTTCGAGAAATTCCCCAAATTCTCTAATTTCTCAGTCTCTAAATTTTCCAATTTCAAAATAATTGAATACCCTACCTTTTAAATTCTCAAATCTCTAAAACACCGCAACTCCTTCCGTGGCAATATAACGAGAGTCTCTGCACTTCAGAATATCCACCCATACTTTCGGTGCGTCCAAAGCAATTCCAATCAGATCGCTTTAAAAACGAATTCAATTAAAGTTGAAACGAGCGCAATTTCTAAGTAAAGTTTATCCACGAACGAACAGGAGGAAGTTAAACGATCCTGTGGCAGACGGAAGGTCTAACAATGTGGAGAGCGTAGTTCCGGTAAATCATTGATATACGAATTCGTAGAACTGTCGGAACAAATTTCAATGTTGCAAGTTGCAACAGGGTTCGGCACGAAATCATTGAGATTCCTGAACTAGTCGATGGAATCCGTGTAAAGGCGATCGGCAGGGAGCGAATCGGTACAAAATCGACCTCCTCCCGATGGAAAAGAAAGAAGATATTCCCCGTGCGTCAGGATTTGCTCTGGAATCCCGTTCGGTAATTCATGGAGGCAAAATCGTGCGATCCGATGTCTCTTCCACGAAAAGGGACGTTCTTGGACGAAAGCACGAGTTTGTCGTTTAGTGGCGTATATAATGGCGGCGCTTTGTTCTCGATTCTACTAATTCTTTCTTCTCTCCCTACTTATACCACGAACACGCTCTTTGTCGCATTTCTTCTCCAGAAATTGCGGAATTAATGTACTTAATAATATAAATTATTGTCTACTTAGTATGCTAATAATAATGAATAGCGATAACAGTGATGGTAATAATGATAGTAATAAGGAGTTAGTTATGTTAACAATATCGGTACCAATAATGGTACTCAGTATTAGCAATAAATATAATAATAATTATGGTACTAATAATGGTAACAACCGTAATAAAATGTTACCAACAACGATAAGATTACTGATAATAGTAATCAGGATAATGATGGTAATAAAATGAAAGCAGTAATGACAACAAAAACGCTAATAGATCGGTAAAAATGATGATAATAGTAGTAATGGTAACAAAAATATCAATAACAAGAATGGTAATAGTAACCGTAAAAATGGTAATGTTACGAGTAATAATAGTGATAATAAAATGGTAACAACAATGTTAATAATAATACTGCTAATAACAATAATGATAGTGATAGCAAGAATATTATCGACAACAAAATGGCAGTGGCCACATATTGCAACTGACTGCAATCGTCGACCTACGCTGCAGCGAGCAGCCCATTCAGATAAGTGTTAAGACTATAAAAAAGATCTGTATATCTCACCATTTTAAAAATTGTCCAGAAACGTCCATTGTCCACTGGACTTAGAACCCGATCAGTGACTGAACGATGAATTCACCGTCGTCGAAAGCTGGATCCTCTGAAAAAACTGCGAAAGAAAGGAAGGAAGGTAGTGGGGTGCAGCATCAATCGCACGCGTCTGGTGAACCGGAGGGAACGAGAAATCGTCAAAGGGAGCAAAAAAATATCGGGCTCTGCAGCGGGGGGGGCGGGACGAGAAGATCTCCTCCATTCAGCGGGCAGCACATACGATTTCCAATCGACAACCGCTTCCTCGAAACGGATGCCCCTTCTGTGAGATCCTAAACGACGCCACTGGAGGAGACCGCAGCCTGGAATACTGGTTCTAACCGTGGCTCCATTCAAGTGTTCTTACAACCGTTGGCATCCTTCGTCTACTCGCCAAGAAACTCCTTGATATTCCGTTGATGCACCGATCCAGTTCCCTCTTGATAATACGGATGGATCGAATAGAATGACGAAAGTTTGGGAATTTGATCGATATTTGTTGTTGGTGTCTATTGCGTACAAGAGTGATCCCAATTTCCTTTGAGATAAAAGGAAATTTTTCTCGTTTTGGATTTCATCAGGTTAGATGTACATGTTTGACAGTATTAAACTGTTTTGGTGACTAATAACAAAAAGTTACTTTTGCTACTAGACTCTCGTTACATTGCCATTTTCATAAGGGACGAGACATTGAATTCCTGAACATAATTACTAAATTCTCGTCACTACAGAACATGTTAGTCCGCAACAATATCAAAGAAGAATAATCCTCCCTATATATTGCCGAATGAAAAAATTCTCCGCACCTACAATCCCGTCTGTAGCAATGTATTAAGAGTCTGCAACTACCAGAACTACTACAGGAATAAGAGTCTATAACAGAACTACTACAGACACCATGTGAAAATGATTCATCCCAATAAACGAACAAAAAATTGAAAATCTGAAACATAGTTCAGACACGCGTAATTTCCTCTCCGATAACCGATCCTCTCCCCTAAAAAAAATCATTTCTTATTTTCCTGCCACCTATATCATTAATCAGTTGAATTGCTCGATTGAACCAAGGAGGACGGCATACGATAAAGTATCTGGACGAAGTAGACGAGCGTAAAAATAAAAAGTACAACGTTACTTTATGCTCGTAAATATAGGCGGGGCCATGTGGATGAAGGCGAAATGTTGTGCTGTCGGGTTCCCAAGAAGGCCGTACGAGGAAGAAAGGGTGACAGAGAGCCGGCAGCGCGCTGGCGGTTAGACCAGGAAAGGACGGTAGAAGGGGCCCTGCTTCAGGCCCCACTTCTTTCTCTTAGGAGTTCCTTCAGGTCCCACATTACATGGACATAAAAGGCAACCCCGACACGAAAACCGTCTCTCTGACACATTGACACAGCCTCTGAACCAGCTACGTGTTCCCTCCTACCTTTCTCAAGATTCTCTTTTTCACCGATGCTGCCCGGAATCATCCGTTCTGTTCTTCGTTTCCGTTCGGCCTCCTGTCCGATTCAATATCGCTCTTATCCGACGATCTCCGTCTGCCTGATGCGTTTTTGCAAACGACAACCATCGTGTCTTCTCTCTTCGATAATGAGATCATGAGGCTTTTTTAGCAGAACACTTATGGGGCTATCCCCTTTTCAACCATGCACCATTCTAAGGGAAAACCTATTACTTTCGACTAATGTTAAAATAAATTCATTACAGCAATAGTGACGAATATAACAGGAGGGTGGACTAAAATAACGCGCTACTCATGGCGATATAACGCGAGAGTGAAATAATAGCTGGATAAATCGCGTTGATATAATATAGGATAGTATTTTAAAATGAATCAAACCCTATGTAGGCAGACAAATATGTAAGATAATAGCAGTTAATTTTGAAAACATGAAAAATTTTAATTACTGAAACTTAATGGCGTGTAACCCTGCCGTCGAACTCGCTTCAAAGAGCACAAATTGCCCAGAGCCATTCTCTAGAACAGAATCATTAAATCATTGAAATATCAAGTTCAGTGGTGTGCGTAGCGAAGTACGTGATCGGTTGAGAACCGGCATCAGAAAGAGAAAGAGAAAAAGAAGAAGAAAGAAAAGGACGAAGAAAGGAAGGCAGGTGAGGCAAGGTGAGATACGAGGTTGGCCGGTCTGCGAGGTTTAATCACCTAACGAATAAAAAGCATGAATGGACGCTAGCACGACGCCGTACATTATCTTGCCTCCTTGTCTCTTTATTATTATTCTCTTGGCCCTTTTTATCATCCCACCTTTTACCGAACGCCGCTTCTCCATCCTCTCTGTCTCTTCTCCTTTATTCTCGTTTCTTCGCTTCCCTTTCTATCGTGCGCACGTACTTTGCAACGGTCTTATCTTCCTCTCTCTCGATATCTGCTTCTCTTTCCCTTGGCTGGTTTCTCTTGTCCCCTCGTTTCAATATCCCGCTTGTTCCACAGGGAGATCCGCCATCGCGAGGGAGACACCATCGTGTACTGATGAGATCGTGTAACCTGTTCCTACGGGCGGTGTGTACAACCATGCTTAAGCTTTCGCGAGAGATCTGGAAAATTCTTTGAACTTGATCCATTCCCATAAACTTTATCTCGGAACTGGGCATGGTTTTCTTCCTGGAAAAATACCTATATACGGAAAGAGACCACACAGATAAACGATGATTTATTCCAGCATTATTCCACTTGTAATACTCTTTTATTATGTATTCAATGTTGTTACATGATTTGCATGGTAGTGGACGTAGTAGGAATGTTTAGAAAAATGGTGATATAGAAGAAGTTAGAATTAAGATAGGGTTACGTTAGAGTTCGACAGAAGTTAAGTTTGATAAGTTAAAGTTAGGTTAAAGTTATAGTTACGTTATAGTTAGTTAAGTGTTAAGTATTAAGTGACTATTAGGTCAGCGTTAAGTTAGTGTTAGGTTGCTTGAGGTTATGTTAGGTTAATTATAAAATATTTCTATAACTTTTCACGATCAATGTGAAAGTTGAGCGCTTACCGTTCACCGTATCCTAGAAAACGCATACGAATGCGACTATAAATCCTGGGGGAAGAAAATTACACGTCTGTAGTAACATAAATTACAAGTTATCGGCGTTATTGAACAACGTATCGATCCAATAAGCATGGAATTAATCACACGCGCCCGTATGTATTATTTATTAATTTTGCACAATATCCGCTGGGAGGGAAAAACGTATGAATGAAATGCAATTTCACCCACGCAACGTGATAAAGAACAAAGCAGCAGCGCGTTATCAATTATCGCGTCCGGTTTATTACTTTTTTCAGCTTTTTTCAATGGGACGTAGGAATACGAGAATTAGAAATAGGTACGTTATCGAGAATATAATAATATCAATTCACTGCTTTAGAGAAACCGTTCAAACGTTCAGTACTTCGTTTCTCTTTTATTCAACGCTTTTTCGAACTATTTCCTTTTGATTTACAGTTCTTTGAATTGTTTTTTAAACTTCGATCAATTCTCAGTACCAGATCGAGAGGTACAGTCGTTATAAATAACATATTAATTGTTGGGTTTGTTAATAAAATTACTATTTGGCAATTGTGTTAAGAAAATTTGGAAATTTTGACGAAACATATTTAGAGGCAGTAAATGCTAAATTTCGAAATATTCCTCTAGGAGCAACTAAAAGAAAACCTCCCCATAAGAGGCAAGTTTCCTCTACTATTTCAAGCAAAGGGAAAAAGGAAACAAAAGTTGCTGTGTTCCAAGGAAGATAAAAATCTCCGTCGACTCTCTTAGCCGATTTCGTATTCCCGGTAAGGCGGTCGTTGTTTCGTCTCGAAAGAAATCACTGACAAAGAGGCCGCAGCCGTCTCATCACAGTCTAGAAGGCAGGTAGTTCCCGGAAAAATTTCAAGATTTTTCCGGGATACTTGCCGTAAAGCCAGCTTAGCGAGAGGTCTTTGTCTTGGCCGGTGCATAGCATCTGCGAAGCGAACCGAACAACCCGCTTTGCGTCCCGAGAAAACGAAGGTTCGAACCAGGTATATAGCAGAGAGTACGAAGAATAAAAGGAGGGTTTGATGGCAAAACAGGGAGAGAAGGGATCCGAGGAGAACCTGCCGTCCCTTCTGACCCGATCGCATAATTTACTGTTCGAATCCCTGACCGAGGCCCTAACAACCTAACCGTTGTTTAAAGAGACGTCCAGCTTTTACGAAAATCGAAAAGCTGACAAATCCCTTTCTGGTTTAACATCGTTGATTATCGGGTACAGGTACCGAAAAATTATGTGCAAATAATTTATGCAATAAGTGCTGTAAAAAGAATTAAGAATTAAGAGCTTTTGTGTGAAGGTAACGTACAAATCTTTAGGTTACTCTAATGTGTTATGTGGATGGTATCCTACAAAAATTAGGAATAGATTTATAGAATAATTATTGCAGATATGTGGAAAGTTATAAATATTTCAACCACCAACTTGCATCAACTTAACCTAAAAAACTTCATTTCATTACTTCCTGATCAATCCAGTAGGCTATATAGTAAACTATATTGCTGTACTCTTAAAAAATAAGTGATTGCAGCATAAGTCGAATCTTATCAGACAGTAGATTGATTATGCTATAATCTTCCTTATCCTCTTATTTGCAAATGACTCTACCAAATTACGATGAGTCATCGGCCTCCTTGTCAACGATAACTGTAAATGATATAGCTCCATGATCTTATATACAGTATTATATATTATCGTCGATAAATGCATCAGTACTTCAGAAACGATTAGACTAAAAAAAATTTTACGATATATTGTATTGACCAATATTATTTTATCACTGGACATTATAGGGGAATCCCAATCGATAATCGCATATTCATATTATAGGTTATGAGTGCCACTTTTTTTAACCGTACTGTGTATTTCTATAATCTTATGGGTCTTATTCAGGGAAATACAGGAAAAATGTTGAAAAATTAAAATTAATTTACGTAAACAATTGAATATTCCGTACGGCTATATAGCAAAATTTGAATATCAAATATAAATTGTTTCGAAGTGAAATTTTTCAAAAATCGAATACACGAAACTATAAAAAGGGACGAAAAATGAACTTACTACGCGTGTCTGGTAAGATGGCAAACGGAAGAAATGGACACTATTAGTTCAACTGCCAACTTACCAGACACGCAAAGTAGTTTGATCGTGCTATTGTACAAAGCGAGTATATTAATGACACTCTATACGTGTCTGCTGAAAATGGAAAAGTTATAACTTGCTCGTATTACTTATCCAATGGATTGTAATTAGAAATGGTCGATATTTAGAGACACCTCGTAGAAACGAAGTAAATCCACGTAACATCTGTCGTTGAATTCGTATTCCTCTTATAGAAACGCTACAATACAAATAACGTCAAGAGCTTTCGCGGATCTGGATGCTGGTGAAATATTCAAAGCAACATCCTACGGATCCTATTTTCGTCCTGGCATCGTTCTACGTTTCTTCCGCGGAATCCGTTGAACTCCGTTCGTTCTCGACTCTCGCCAACAGGATAATTGGACAGCGAAATGACACGCGACAGGTGACACAGGAACTCGAACCGATTCAGATAATTGTTCGAACGCGGAAATGCATCATAAAAATTCATCGAACCAACCCCAATTTATCGAACTAATACCCAAAAAAAAATTATTACATGATCGTACTAAATGATATATGTGATTTTCAAAATTTTAATTATCTATGGTAGTTTCAGGAATGTTAGGACACTTTTATTATACAATATTGCATTGGATCGAGAGGTTCATGAAATATTTATGACAGTAATGTTTTGTCGAGCAAATTAAAATACATTAAGACGCGGGACCTATAATCGAAGAATAAATCGTCATATCCAAGGATACTATCCTTGACTATTTTATTGAAAAGTTCGTACATATTCTGCATCATTACCGCAGAATACAAGGTAGGATACTATTTTTATCACTTTAAAAACGCATCGATACTTCCGTTACTTCTACTTCATAAATTCTTCGATCAGTTTGCTGCAGAAAATAAAGAAGGTCCAGCAGGTAAATCCCTGGCAGGCAGAGCCGGCGCCATTTTATTTTGCACCCCGAACTAAGCTTGTTACTGCGTCCTCACTTTCACTAATATATTATTTTAAATTATAACACCAGAAAAGAATAATACAAATTGTATTGTTTATTACAAATTTCATTTGTTGTCAATTGCAAATGTTATCAAGAATTAATGAAAGCAGCGGGCTGTTATCGAAAACTTCTCTCAGGTCATTGAGACCTTACTATAAATTCTAATTTATTCGGAAATGGAGGAAAATCAGAAAATGTACGCACTTAAGCGGGAGCAATTACTGCGACAAACACCTTATAATTAACATAAATTAAAAGATCCTTATAAATGAGTTAATTAGTATATCTTAAGTATATGTAAAGTAATAGCTAATAAATACAAAAGTGTGAGAACACAGTCTGTAAGAAAAAACGGCGCGTACTAATGGACATTGAATTAATTTAGTAAATAGATGTATTTCAAATCGAACTGGTTCAGCAATTAACTAGTGAAATGGATATTAATTATCCTTAATATTAATCACTTCATTTTTTATATAACAAGATTGTACGTTACTAATCGGTAAATAAAATGGTGGACAGATTAATCCATTACAACATGACAGAACATAAATCTGAATAAGTAACAACTGTCGAAATGAATGATCCTCCTATATCGCCATTTTCATTACAACAGCCTATCGGTACATCGTTAATTTGAGCCACATCTAAAACTTTGTTTTTATCGTTTTTTCGTAGGCACGATCCTATCACATACAACACTCCTGGCATCAATATTGCCGATGGTTAAATCATATCTGACATTTGTGCCAATTTAATCCGGCTACCGAGATACGTGCTTACAAGTTTCTTAGAAAAACAAAGCAACAAAAAACAACAAGAGGCGCCGATTTGCGTCATGATCGTTAACGACTGTATGACGATTCTGTTGAAAAAAAGCGCATAGCGTTGCTCGCCATTCAAGTAAACTCCACGAACAAAACTAAAATGGCGTAAGAGACAACGGGATAGCTGATAAGGCTACTAAAGAAGCTGCTTCGTTATCAGCAAACAATTAGATGTTCGAACTTCGATAGATTCGCAAACACTGACAATTACATTCTCTAGAGTGAACTTGTGAATTTCACAAATGAATTTTTAAGTTGGGTGACTTGATTTGCATTTGGAAGATAATGTTCATTAATGGTGTGTTAAATATTAGAATAGAAAACAAGTTTCCTCGATAAAGTTTTATTGAAACCAGAACTTTGAGGTTAGGTTATCTTGATCGAGAGGGATTTGAATTTGGAAGATAGTGATAATGATCGCGGGAAAATAACAGAATTGGGAACAGAATTTCTTTACAATTGCATAAAGTATTAAAGTGGACATTTTTAGGTTAGGTGGCTTATCTTATAGATTGAGAGAGATTTAGAAGATGTCGATAACGATCGTATTGTCGATTGTATGTTAAATAATGGAATGCGGAGCAGAATCTCTTTACAGTTTCACAGAGTTTCATTAAAATCGGAATTTTTAGGTTAAGTAGCTCGCCTTGTGAGCGGCTGAGGAAAGTTTGAAGAGACCATTGATCATGTTGTTGATAGGACGTTAAATAGACGGGGAAAATAAAATGGAGGTGCGTGCAGATAACGTTAGATATCAATGGAGAATAAATAGGCTCGAGAGATATCTCCCGATGTGCCAAACGACAAGCTTATCTGCACATCTGAGCTTGTCTGTAGATGTAACGGTTGCCTGTGTTCATTGTTTTCCTCCATAAGGCTCGACTTCTAAAAAATGATTGATAAATTGCAAAGGTGAATGCGAACATGTACGATCAATATACACTCGGATCGATTTACTTGATCAATTGGAATTGAACACCGAGATGACATTAAGGATATTGTATACTATTTTCGTGTAACAATAAGTCAGGACTTCAAATGACAGATGAAATGTCAGGACTTTTGTCATCGTGCACTTTAGAAGCTGCGTCAGGATTTTAATGACGTAAAATTACATCAGCCTTATCCGTGACATTTGCGACAGGGTTTGGAATTTTTATCAGAGTTAATCTTTTCTTAGGTACTTTCTGTATACAATTTCCAAATTTGAAAATTTGAGTATACCAAAATTTCCGCAATTTCTAAAATATCCGAGGTAAAATAATCGTAAAATGATTAAAGGTAAATGACTTAAATGCTTTAAATATAATGTATAAACAAAAAAGGGGATTATACCCGGATAAAATGATCATTTTTGCAACAATAAAATTCTTTAAAATATAATATCTCGTTCGAAAGAAATCGTGTTATCTTTCGAGTGTTAAAGCTCGAATTAATATCTTTGTTGACTCGTTAAATATATACGTACATATAATAATACGAAATTTTCTTCTGGCAAGACGACTAATTAAAGCACCAGTTAATCAAAAGTTAGAAACACTACGCAAACATGCATATACTCACGTATCTTCAGCGTCTGTTCGAAAGTATATTTCTGTCATCGTTTCTGAAGTTTCGCAACGCGATAACGCATCTGCGTGACAAATGCTCGTCATCGTTCTGGTGAATCCTCTTCTCGACCTCGCTGTTTATAATCGTCGACTATGAAAAAATTTGCGAAAACAATTTTACGCATCTATGTATGCCGATGCTCGTTCGAAATTGTTTGAAAACATATTTTGAACAAAACAGTTAGGAAAGATTTATTCGAATTAAAACCGCGTCTGCGATCTTGCGGCAAATTACGGTACTTCAACATTTACGGCAATTCAAGTTTTAGGATTGTTCTACACTTTGCTCGCAAATTGTAAGATAAATTTAAAAATATAATGCTTGTTATCATTTTTTTTTTCTTTCCATTTTTAAAGTTTGCCGGACACTTTGTCGTCCGAGCAATGTTACGCAATTTCTTATCAAAAGTTGCTTAATTCGCTATATAAAGCCGCATCTACACTACTACAACGAAATAGTGTTATAAAACGAAGTATTTTATAACCTTAGTTTATGATATGTTCTTATAACTTGTTAGAGTATACCTTCTTTTAATATAGTATATCTATAAACCTGTAACTTTGTGTAACATTTCACATTACGTGGTAATGTCATATAACAGTGTTTTATTATTTTCTCCTTTTATGTTTATTTGTCACATATCACTTTCTGTATAACAAAAAGATATTTAACATAACTTTAGATAGTCAATTTTATAATCTTGCTAATCATTGCTAAATTTTACTTCGAATAAATGCAAACTTGTTATATGAACATTTCTGAATATTTGTGTCTAAAATCAGCTACTAATAAACAATTTTCAATAAAACACTGACGTGAAAGTGTAAACAAAAGTTTTCTACGACTAATCTTTACCGTTATACCGAGTTCATCGTGAAACTGAATGGTCGTTCAAATGTAAACACAGATTTGGACGCGTGCTATTTAAAAGAACAACAGGCATTCAAATTTCGCGCCAAGTGACAGGTGCAGCGTAAACGAACCGAAGGAATCTTCGCTACGACTCGAATTTCAACGTTAACCTTTTTATACGCTTAAGTCATCGAGTTGTTGACTTTCATGGAATTCGTTCGATAATAGAGGCGTGAGATTTGTGTGTAATACGACGTATCGTATCGAAGGTTCTTGCGAATTCAACGAGTGTTGTTGATTCGAACGAACGTATGTACTTGCGCGCGCTCGTGTGTGTGCGGCGTGACTCATCGAACGTATGAACGAGCAAAATATTCGGTACGTAGGCACTCGAATTGGAAGGAAAAAGAAAAAAAAAGGTGCTGTAGTCGTGATTCACTGGTCGTATAATCAAAAACTGTCGAGACATCGAGAAACGCGTACGGCAAATAAAAATACGCATCGTGCATGTCGCCATTTTTACCAACGTTCTCTCCTTTTGCAGAACCGTCTTAAACTGTGCATTCGACACGATAACTGCACACGAATGTACCTTTTAAGATAATACCTGACTTACTTTGTTATTTATAAAAATGCAACGAAAATTCCAGGAGGAATATTAGGCTATGTAAAGGTCATTTCGAGGTCTTATCTTCTGTTCTGAAAGATTTAAACAGCGATCTTTTTATCCCAATATTACATTGTGTAGAATTAATATTTAATAATAATATAAGAAGAGAAAGATATTTTGTTGCGTGATCGTATAACTGAAATTTTCTGTATGTGGAAAAACTATTACTAGCTTTGAATTACCCAAAACTCTTTATAAATATATAGTAAGAAAAATCAATGACCAACAGTAACCAACCATGTTACATCATACTCAAGTCTAAGTCCGTAGAACCTCGTAAAAGGAAAATAGCAAGTTCATGTACTCTTGTGGATTTAGAAATAAAATTCTGAGAAATCAGCGTAACATGTGCAAGAAATTTCAGAATTATTGATGACGTATTAGATAAATACGTACTCGACAATTCGGATTTGCTGGTGAAATAATTCGAGATCAAAATCAGTTGGCTGATAATAGCGCGGCTGTACGAACAATGTTATCTCGAAATAATTTCGAGTATATCGAAAATCTAAAAAAAACGAGTTTGTCCTGATACACGTGTACGGTGCGTAGTGCATACATCATTTTACAACGTGAGCAAGGAATTTGTCTCCTGAAGGGGGACAGCTGGCAGGTGGACGAGAAAGAATCCATTCCACCTGCGGTTTTTAGCTTCAAGGTCCTCTCGTCGAGTAAGATAGGTGATCGATCGCTGGAGTCGTCGACGTAACAGGTAAACAGTAGCACTGGTAATCGCGAACTTTTCGGCCGATGCTTACGTAAGCGTTTGAGGTGAGAAGAAACTTATCTTCGATGACAGGTTAAGGCGACTAAGATGTATACGCTTTCACGCGACGGTCAATTGTAACCTGACATTTTGTTCGGGGTCTTCGAACCTCGCTAACTAATTACCTCAGGTACTCTCGGGTGCAACGTGAGGCTTTCATAAATAAGAACACAGTTGTAAACTTTACAATTGTATTCCCAAATCTCTAAACTTTCACGTTTCCGAGTTTGCAAACTTTCAAATTTCCGAATCCACAAACTGGGATTTGAATTTTAAGCTTTTCAAAAATCTATGTTTTCCAATTCCCGAAAATCTCAAAATTTTCAAATCCTCACAAATCTGTAAAAGTTATGAAATGAAAGATATCTTCCTCTAAGTTGCCATATTTCCCTAGACGTCACGACCCACATCAATCTCCGAGGTAATGATTTCATCCAAACTTTGAGCAGTTACAGAATCTTAGAAGTAATAATTCTGCAAAATTACAGCGTCACCTGTTTGAAACGAGTAGAAATTAACGTCTAAAGTTTGTTAATTTCTAGTTAGCATTCGAATGATATCAAACGCGTAATCTGCCATACCAATTAGTGATACGGCGATAACGTTGTCAGACAAAATGGTTATGATACAAATCTTCGACGTTTCGAAATCTTGAACTTTCAAATTTGCGAGCCTCTAAAAACTGTGACAACCGTCTCAGAATGTGACTCGGTAAATTTGATTTCTGTTTAACACGTTTTTCTGTTTAATCGCGTCAATCAACATAAGAAGTACTGTTCAAAAAATGCCGGTTTCTGAACTCTGACCGATATGGCAGAAAAAGTGATCCTTGCTCGAACACCGCTACACTTACTAGCAAAAAGCGAACTGCATAATTTATAAGTAAAACGCTTCAAAAGTAATTACCTCGAAATCATTTGATTATATTTCTATGCAGGCAGTTATAAATAGAAACAAGCATGCGTCATTTTTTAAAAAGTGCAGTTAATATGGTTGAAAGTTAGAAGCGTTTTCTCCTGAAGTATTCGAAGAAAATTGAAGGTGACTAAAAATTCGATCCTGTTCGAATTTGCACGAGAGAGTTTCGTATCTCCATCGCTAGGATGGCGAAGAAGGGACGAGAAGATGAAGAAAAGCCTCGACCGTTGATTGTCGGAGTCAACCGGTCAGGCCAGAAGGTTTCAGCTTGTGCTCGATCGGAGTTGTAAAGGAGTCCGACTGTTGTTCTCCTGAGACGTTAGGACATTCCACGAAATGCTCTGCTGTTTTACTCCTCCCAACACTTTTCCCCTCTTTCCCACTTCTTCTTCTCCACGCTGTTTGATCATCACAAGCCCCATAAGGAGGACGCCACGAGTGTAGCGATGGGTTCGACCCGCCATTACGTCCATTTGTTCACCTTTATTCGAAACGGTTCTACATGGACCACCATTCAAAAACTTGTATAGCTATTATTGCTAAGGTTTCACAAAATAAATCAATTAATTTTGCAAATCGATATAGTACGTTTGAAAATAGAAACGGATTTGTACTGCATAAAGGTGTCCACACCAAACGATAGAGGGGAGCTTATTCGTTTACAAACCTATTATAAACTATTAGCAAAATGCAATAAATATGAAACATGTATGAGCTTTTAATATCGTTTCTTTATGCTAAACGTGATAATTTCCAAGATGTGTTAAATGTGCATCAAAATGTAAAACTTTGCATATGTGCAAAATGTCTACAAGTTTCAAAATTTGTGAAACTTAAGAAATTTGAAAACCTAGAAATTTTGTAATTATTCTACGATATCCTCAATTTATGATTTACGATAAATTGTAGAAAAATGCGAAGAGAACCTAACCTAGTACAGAATCCATTCACCATAAAACTGTAAGTCATAAATTCGACAAAATATTGGACAGTCAAGGGAAACTTAATTGACACCAGATTCCACGAATTGTATTCTCGTTCTTGATAGTCGTAAAAATTTCGATTTAAAATCATGCAGTCGCTTTTAGCATCGTGTTCCGAATACGTAACACACTCTTATGAAGCTCTTCATGGAGCACCTTGAGAATGCTCGACAAATTCTGACCTACTGTTGGCTGACCTAATGATAATAAGACATTCGTGGAATTTTCACTTTCCTGGTAAATTTTTTGTTGTGTGTTCACGAAATTGCGAAAACGGTTGCGAATGGAACGATGGAGAAATAACTGATAATAATCATAATTAACGCAATAAACAGTATTCAAGGTCGGTTGTATCGCAGGTACTCCTCTTGTAATTTGAAAATTTCAAAGTTCTTAAATTTCTAAATTTTCGAATTTTTAGATTCCCAAATTTTCGACTGCCCCAGTTTCCAAATTTTTAAATCCAGAATTTGTAAATTTGAGAGTTTGAAAATTTGCAAATGCCTCAACATCTCAAAATTATAATTTGAAAACAAAAGCAATAGGAAATGGTTTCATTTTTGTAAAAGTCGAAAATCAACTCCCTCTTGCAATTTCCTCGTAAGAACTTAAATTTGTAAAAAATAAGCTGATGTGATTGAAGAAAGAAAAACAAAAAGTTACTCAACAAAGAAATGTTTCATCGACGTATCTTTAAGAGGGCGGTATATCACTTACTTTTTCCTCTGTTACGCATCTAAGAAAGAATTACAAAGGACCATCCGCCCTTAATGCAATTAGCGTGTAATACACTATCATTATCGTGTCTTATCATTCGAGGATAATCAAACGTAGGTATGATTATCAGTTATGCCACGTAAACCATAGGCAAACTCCCAGTTATGCACCTTGATCGATCGTATCTGATATCTAATACCGCACGACGTACGTAGTTATTCCATGGCCAATTAACTTCGGGGAAAGATTCCAAACGCAACAAGTTACTTCGTTTTGTTTACCGAAGTTTACGAATCGATTCCGCACCATTGCATTTCAACGACACCATATCGTTATTTAATATCCTTACAATAAATTTTCTCTACGTGTAAAAGTGTAAATATTTGAAAATTATGATAAAAGGAAAAAGAATACTTTGGACCTGACTTAACTACAGTTTAACATTCATATTATGTAAAAAAGTATGTTACTTTTTCTATAGAAGGTACAACCTGAAGAGAGAAGTTAAAGACGAGAACTTCCGTGGGTATTTGCCTAAATGTATGGTGCAGTACGTAATAAAAATCCCGATATAACCGCACCTCTCTGTTTTCTATTCACTTTCATGCTATGTGTATTTTCTCCTGATCGTCCGTGCCGAAGAACGGTTGTAGAGGTCATTTCCCTGAAAGCCGTCCTTCCGGGACTGGCAGACGTGTGTGAAGAAGGTTGTGTGTATCTTCCAGATAGCAGCGTCTCCCTACGCGCGAGCCTTGGAACAGGAACGATGAAACATCGTCGGAGCAACACCACGAAGAGCGCCTCTGCCCTTGGCTTTTGCCAATCCAGAATAGATAAGGCAGATTATCACAAGGGATTCCTGTTTGCCCGCCATTCTCCCTACTCTCCTATCAATGTTTATAACGGAACACGCACGGACCAATAATAGCATATACCGCAGGCTTTTTTCGTTTTCCTTACATTTATCTTCTGTTTTTCCTCGAATACCATCGACTTTCAATCATCATTTTATCGCTTGACGCATATATTCCTGGTGAGATTTTTCTCAAAAAATAATTTAAGGAAAACTATCTGATGAATTTATTTTTTTATTATAACTAAGGGAAGATATACAAAAAAATGTTGCAGGAAACGAATTGTTAATAAAAGACAAAAAGTGAGAAATTTTTTGAAAGTTTACGTCTGAAGGAGAACGCCTTAAATAAAAAAAAAACTAAAGAAAATTTGATGTGTGTAATATTGACAGCAGACAATTTATGTAATATAGCGAATGAAAAGATTGATTTGAAAAATGAATCAGTCATATGCTGAGTAATGGCAATTATACCAAGTCTCACGTTATGCTACACGCAGCCATTTTTGCAATGGCGATCGAGGTATTAAACCTGGCGTATTTTTTACCGATAAGTGATATAGATTTATAGTAAAATTACACTAGTAACCTTTGAAGTTCGAACACGCGTGGCGGCTCATTTGTTTGTGAAAGAAAAAAAAACAAAAAAAGTCGATTACCATTGCTAAGAACGTAAAATGAAACTGCAGGAATCAACAAACTCGTTATACGTCTCATTCATAGTTCATACGATGACGCCAAACAGTATCCATCAAATAGATCACGCCAGAAGGCACACGTGACACGCGAGAAGAAGCAGCGGTGTAGAATCAAGGTAGATTCTCGATTTTTCATTTAATATTACTACTACAACAACGCAAGGCCACGGTTAATAGGATTATTATCGTCTTCGAATATGATGCATAGATCAAAGAGCGTGTAACAGAGTGCGTCCCTGAGGATTCTATTACACATATAGTAGTTCTGTAGTCAAGTATCGCCTCTCCGGCAGGCTTTCTCATACCGAACAGTATTAATGTCTATCCACACGCACTTTCTACGTTTTGTTGCACACTCGGATGCGATGGGACGCCTTTGGTTAGGAACTGACGTAGGGGTAGGGAACCCCTCCCACTTACTTTCAATTTTAGGCAATCAAAAGTGTAGTTAAAAATTTGCAAATTTGCACATTCGACAAATTTTCTAAATATCTAAATTTCCAAATACTTAAGTTCTCATATTTTTGAATTTTCAAATCCCCAAATTTTTAACTCAAGTTCTTCCACATCACCAAAGTTTCATATTTCCAAATTATAACTCAAATTTTAAAATTCCGAAATCCCAAGTTCTTGAACTCGTAACCCAAAACTTTCGAATTTCTAAACTCGGCGCGTTCCAAAGTAAAAAACTTTCAAGTTTGAAAGTTCGATAATTTCTAAATATAATCCTGTAATTGATTACACTCCGATAAATTAAAAAATTAACCACCTAAATATCTCCAAGTATATTCTTATTCCTATATCCCCACTTTTCCTAAAAAAAAAGCCTACCGCATTCGGCATAAATACTGTAAACAACATTTGCGTTGTTCCGCAATTACCATGTGTCTCAGCATCGCGAGTCGACAGAGAAGTTAAAACATGGAGCATCGAATCCATCAGCGGAAGAACCCGTTATAAGTGACAGACGTAACTCGAGTGAGAGCGTTTGTAAATGGTGTTCGAGTGTGGACGAGGCTTAAATTGTCTCAGAGCGTCGTTCTCTCCCCTCTGGTCCCGAAAGGATCCCCCACTCTGATGTTCGTTGTCCATCCCTTTGGTGGGTTGGCAGTGCGCGTTCGATACACGGAATCGCCTCGTGGTTCTCGGAAGGCAGTAGACTGTCGTCAGCCACGCCAGACGGCGCACTGCTCGCACGCTCACTGCTCGAAGATACTCGCCCACTGGCTCACCCACGGCTGCTGGTTTACCTCTCGTTTCTTCTCCTCTCTCTCTCTTCATCTGCTGGCAGCAGCAGCAGCAGCAGCAGACAGACTCGGCTTAGCGGGCTGCCAGTTACGCAACAATAACAACGCCGTCAGGACGTGTAGCATGCGCGTGCTGTGCCACCTATACGCCGACGAACGACCCTGGAACGACGAGCTACCGATTCGTCGTCGCCGCCGCCGCTTCTTCTGTTACTGCTGCTGCGATCACTTGTTGAAGACCCGGTAGAAGAGCGCGCACCCGTTCCTCGAGCACGCCACGACCATTTTCCTCGGCAGCGGCGGCGGTGGTGGTGGTGGTGGTAGTGGTGAATAAAGAGAAACGCGTGGAAACTGTGTGTACATAGTGGCGTCGAACGGGAATTATGTTGTAGGAAGAGTGATGAGCAATAACGGCGTAGACGCGGTTGAAAGCGGTTTGAGTCTGTGCCGAGCGAGCGGCGCGGATCGAACGCTCGATACGCGACACGTTCCAAGTGGAATATTCGAATTGGGACTGTCGAGGATCTCGTAAGATTCGCGGAGAAAAGAGAGAGGCCATGAGGTGCGAGCACGAAGTGAAGAAATACAACGTCGCGATTAGGCGCCAATGACGTCAGGCAAGAATCGTGGAGCCGTGTAAAATCGTAAGGGGAATACGTTCGTGGAGTTTGCAGTGCGGGTCCGTTAGTGTGTTGGTGATGTATTACCGCTGGCAGCGGTGATTGTGGTAGTAACAACAACAGCAGTATCAGAGAGTAGGCTGTTGGTGGTGGTAAAGAGTCGTGTAGTGGACTCGATATCGGTGTTGCCGAACAGAGAAAGAGAGAGATAGAGAGTGGTGGGGCTAAAAGGAGAACCCGTGTGGAATTGCTGCGTGGTCCGTCGTGGTAGCCAATTATATTTTCTACGTGTGTGCTTCGCGGGCAATGACTAACTGCTCGCCGTTAAGTGTGTTAGTAGGAGATATCGTTGACGAACCCGTTTCTGCGTTGGTGTTGCCGTCTACGTCAGCACCGGTCGGACGGGATTTGCATAGCAAACAGATTGACGCGCTGGTAAGTGGATAACGAGAGAGGAGTCGCGACTCTGTGTCCCACCATGGATCGTGACTCGCGTTCGTATTCCTGCGGAGGCTGCGAGAGGACCGAGGGCCGAGCTATGCCGATAGAGTAACAAGTGAGCGGCGAAGCGGCGTTGCCATGACGACAGGTGAACCATGAGCTATTCCTCTCTTCTTTTAGCTAGTAATCTCTTACTCTTTCCCCCTACCTCCCCCCTTCCTTCTCTCTTTCTCCTGTAGCCCTCTTTTTCTTCCCCCTCTCTTATCCTGTCTTTCCTTTTCATGAATCGCTCTTGTCTCCTGTCTCCTGGCATCTCTCTCTTACGTATTAAGGTTGCTTTATATTAGGCTACGGTTATACCGGTTGCGTATGCGGACAACCAGCTCGCATTTTTCTGTCGCACATTCTTGCTATTTCTTCGACAATTCTTTATCGAGACCCTGATTAACAAATGAGAAAGTGGAAAGGGGGAATAAAATGTTATTTGAGAAAGGTGAAACAGACTATACTCTGTTTTAAGACTTGTCGAATTAACATGATGCGTTCCGAGAATGTTTCAGAATAAATTGTGAAGCATTTCTTTGTATCGTAAATGGGGTTAATCATTAGATATTGTTAACTTTAAACGTATACATATTATCGAAAAATGACGAGAGCTTTAAAAGTTTTCACGATATAATGGAGTTTCGCTACACGGATCTAGACCGTAAGATTAAAAAGTGTGGAAAGGGTCATATAAACAGAACTCCTTTCATGCGGCGCTTGATTGTCAAACTTCTATTCCTAACGGTTTGGCGCCAAATTTGAAATTTAGGAATTTGAAAACTTAAAAATATAAAAACATTTGGTACGAATCAATAATTTACACTTACATATCGACTTTCATTTAACGAAAGTAACAAATTCCATATAATAAACAGAACATAATAATAAAAACAGAACAAAAGAGCTCTCCCAACGTAATTGTACGAAAATGTATTGAAACAATATCAGACAGTATCATTTCATGAAAACGCCGGTTGGCATACGTCTAAAATATATCGTGACTGAATCATCTCTCTGGATTGAGCTGATTCGTTACATTCTACATAAACAATTTATATCCTTCCATCCATAATAATCTTTGCCAGAACGGAATGATTTCGTGTCTGAATGGGTAACATAAATCTACCTTAAATCCTAACCTCTCTTGGCTCTCCGGTTCAAGCTCCTCCGTATTCCAGCACCCTTCTGTCTCTTTGTGTTCTTTATCCTTATTAATCCCCGTTTTTACCTGTTCTCTTGAAATCTACCTTTCTTTTTCCAGTTTTCCTCTCTTCCTGTTTTTCTCTCTACCCTTCTGCAGCTGATTCTCGCAATTGTTCCTCCTTTCGTTTCTGACCCGGTACGCTCGACAGACACGACGCGACAGCAGCGTTGTCTGTCCTCTACCTTCCTGCCGTAAACCACATTTATCTACCTGTCTCTGGTTCGCGGCCTTTCTCCCTCTCCCGGATATTTTATCCTTTTCTTTGTTCGCACTCTGTTTCTTTCTTTTTCCTCAACGGTCTTCCCTCGTACGTATTCCCCCACTTCCCGAAGGAGTCGGCCAACCTCTCTCGGTCTCGCTCGCACAAGCGTGTGCGAGTGCGAACGCCTGGTGAACGCCGTTGTAGCATGCCTAATGCGTAGGCCGCGCGATATTCCAAGTACACTTGGCTATTTTCATGCTACACCAGAAAGATACCTAAGCTACGCGCCATTCTTGTAGGTGACATGAACGGCTTGATCTCCGGCCATGCTATAAAATCATACGAATCAAACTGGAATTCTTGGAATTCTCGTCTTCGTATTTCTAGCTACAAGAAATTCCTTCGTTTCTTTCGGCGTTAACCTATTAACGTATTGAGTGCCGGGTCACTGCTGAGCGTCACCGTATGCTACTCTATATACATAAAATACTTCGGTTTTAGCGTCACAAAGAGGAACACGTGGCGTCGGGTATCGATATATCGTTTGTTCTCGAGATCCGATTGACTTCGGCGCTTTATCAGGACAATAGGATAATCCTTTCAAATTCTCTACTCCACAAATTTACAGATCTACTCTATAAATTTACAGATTTTCAAGTCTATAAATTCACGGATTTTCAGCTCTATATTTTTCAAAATGGGAAATTAAAAAATTTCAAGTTTATAGACTCAAACTATTAAGTCTAGGAATCTATGAATTTCATAGCTTCATATTTACTATTTTACAAATATATAACTATTCAAACTGTCAGTTTTAAATTCATAATTTTTCACATATTTCCGATTCGCAGATTTAGTATCGACAGTTAAGAACGTCGACAAAGAATAATGTCAGCAATTATTTACATTTTTTACGGAAAGCGTGCGCATACGATATGTTTCGACTAGTGGGTAGGCAGCGTTGCCCGAGGTTCTGCCCACGGGCAACGATCGTCAGCCATGATGTCAGAAGCCGTTAAAAGGAGTGGTAGGCTGCTTACTTTCTTTCCTACTCTTCCAGCGTTCGATTTCTTTCTCGCTCAAGACGCTTGACATTTGTAACATTGTGTAGTCTGCTAAAAGCGACACGTGGTCACTGGTTTCTCATAGGAGCGTTGCTTTACACTTTACCATATGGTTGCTGCTCTTTGAGGTGAGGCAACCACACTTGTTGTTAACTAATGTCAGATTTTGACAGGTGACTGCAGTCACCTTTAGTATGCAGTGAACGCTTGGCGTTGGATACGGTGGCCATTTATTTTCACGCTGAATTGCGGTGTCTTGTGTTAACGCATAAATCGTTCATTGTCTAGTTTAATGCGAATTTGTTTTATGCTTTGTACGAATTTTTATTGGAAGGTGATTAATTTCAATGAATATTTCAACAACGTTTTAACTGAAAAAAACTACTAGTACATAAAACAAATATGGCGGATATGAGATACTTCTAACATTAAGAGATTCAAGAAAGATTGTAAAAATTAGAATGTTATAGTAAGGAACAATTATAATATTATATAATGTTGTTGAAATTTTACTACTTTTATTTGTACAAGGATCACACTTGTTTAAAACGTGTGTCAGCCATTTTTTACTCGCTTCGGTTCACATTAAATCCGAGATTTTTGGGATTATCTGATCTCCAGGCAAAAAATGGCTTCTGTACAGCAATTTAACAATCTCGAAGTTTCAGATACATCACAAATGTTATTTTTAGGTCATAAAACCATGTCAGACTTTCTATCATTTCAAAATCAGTAATTTGATATATGTTCGCATTACACATATTTCCTGTATTTCAATGTTATCCTGTTGTATCATAAATTATACGACACTCAATGCATACAAGATGTGCATAATTGATTGTTATGTAAAAACCAACAGTTCCTTATCGCAAATCTGAGGAACATCGATCTTGTAATAACTTTGAAAGAGTTGAATGCACTTACATTGTTTTTTTCCTTCTTTTTCGTTGAAACTACTGAACGATCGGCTTAATATAACTTTGACGGCTTCAATGCTTTGACACGATTCTCATTTCTAATCTGTTTATCAGTTCAAAATAATTGGGTGTAAAATTTCAGCGTTCTTTAAACTTTAAAAGACGAATTGAGAACTCTGTTAAGGATAGAAACTCGTTTTAGCGTGTACACCGGATTGATCATTCTTTAAGATACATTAGACTCTCATTATTTGCCACGTTTACACGGATTTATGTTGCCGGTTAAAAAAGAAAAGTATTACAAAGCTGTGTTACTAGTTTTCGCCTGTTTCCACCCGGCGTTCCGGTTGATAAAGTACAAATAAAAGAGATTACTTAAAGGAGAAACTCATTAGCACGATCTGATACGTATCTGGAATTTTTACTATCATTGAATTTTCTGCATGGCTACACTCTGCAAGTGAATTCATTGCAAACAGCTTATAAAGTATTGTTTAACAGTTGTTTGAAAGGAGCGAGTACTTCTGTTTTGCAATAGTAAACGGTGCTATTATTTAATGAATCATTAGGTCAATTGGTGCTTGCAATTTGTACATAAGCAATTTGCATTTTAACTTCGGACAAATTCACGCTAAAAATAATAAAATTATTGGGAAATGTTAAGGACCGGAAAATATTGCAGTAAAATAGTAAAATAAATAATGTAATAAATTAAATTAATAATTAAGTTATCTAATAATAAGCTGAATTAATTATAATAAAAAACTTGATTATGTTTATAATTAAAACAGTAAATCAATGAACTAAATAATTACTAAAATAATAGACTAAATAATAATTAAAATTAATAACTAAACAGTAATTTTTACAATTTTTTAATACAATGTAATATAAGTACAAAACATTGTATTTGAATCATATCTATGGAAATTGATTAGTGAATGAGTTAGTCTTTCCAAGAATAGTGACTCATTATGTATATATTTATGGCCATATATATGGACATCATCATGTCTTGTATATTCTCATAATTTTGTTCACATAATTGCTATCAATTTATAAGTAAAATCGCAAAAAAAAAATCATTCTTTTTTAATCTCAGAAATATTGTTTCTAAAGTGGTTATATAGTTAGAGCGTAATTGATGAATAAATGTGCAACGTTTAATTTTAATATGCTAGTAAGATGCTTTTTAATTACGATAACGGATAAAACATTCGTAAACAATGAACGATGTTGGCTATGAATGTCCTACTATTGCGCAGGACTTTATGACTTAATCATCCATTCACAAGTAGCGTTTCGTCATCAAACCGTACACTGAACGCTGTTAAGTCACCAACAGAGAATTTCTGATGAAATTTGTTTAATCTTTCGTTATGAACCAATATAATATTATTATCAATAATATTTTATATACATATTAAGAAGACCACGAAGTAAGGTCAGCACAGTGCAAAACTATGAACTGTGATAACTATTTTAAAAAAAGGGGAATCTACACCCAAGTCCAAAAGATTAAATAAGTAAGATTTTCTAATATTTGATATGACTGATAAATTTTTCTAATTCCATTTTTATCCGAGATATGGTGAAATGTGATATGAAAACAGGCGAAAAAAGAAAAGTCACTTTATTGACGAAATCGCAAAACGAGAAACGTGCTTTATTTTTAGCTTGTGCTTTATCTGTGGAGTATCTTTAATGTCCAGCGGTAATCTGCCAGCATACTTGAGTGTCTTTAACCATTGTGGAAATTTCCTGGTAAAACCACTCTTCATAATCATCACTTATAGTATTTGCGTTTGCAGGAAACTGTTGATACATGAGGTCGACAAAATTCTTTATTATTACATGGCTTTTGCCGGTGTTATACAAGAATTCCGAACTCGAATGGGAAAAAATCTGAAATTACGAATCGAACGTTGGAACAGAAAATTACGACGCCATTCTTCGAAAGTTAAATAAATGTCTAAAGCAACAGAACGTTCCAAAAAAGACAGTTGAATTTATGTACATGTAATAAATACCGATTTTTCAATAATCGTTTAAACATAAATCTGAGTTCAAACTGTATTTTATTATTTTTCAATCCACGAAACAATCCATAAACGATAAAGATACAACTATGGTTCACATTCTACCTCGATCGTTGCCATTAACCCTAACGACATCTTAACATCATCACTATATCGTTCAGTATCAACATAGACGAGTTTTACGAGGAGACATTTCACCTTATGGACTTTCGTGTCTCATGCTCGGCTGCCATATCAACCTAGATGTGAACGTTCTCTATTTATGAGTAGTGGTCAATATATTACTATTCACTTCTTTCAATCACAGTGATCGGTTAAATTGCTATTTTTAAAGTAATTTGTAGAAATGGAACTCTACAGCCCCGGAAAGTAGAGAACCTTTAATCGGAGTCCTGAAATAGTCAACACTTATATAACTTGTATATCTTAGTTAAAACACACCGTTATTTAAAAATTAAATTCCTCGGTATTTTACCGAAAAATGGCGGCAACCATCAAAATCCATGTACATGGCGACAGTAAAAGTTACTTTGTGTTCCTTGGCGGATCTCGACCAGAAATTGAGGACAGAAAAATACACTGAATCACTAGAGCCTTAGAAACTGTGGACAAAAACTCGTGGACCTAGGAATTAAAAGTACACAACACGAAGACTTAGAAATGTTCAAAACATGTCCATCAAAAGTGCAGAAATTATGGTGCACAGTAATTGGCGGACTACTGCGCATGCGTCGCGGTATTTTTAAATGGGATACTAAACATTGTTCGTATAAAATGAAACTTAAATCATGTCACGACATAATTAAAATTATTGACAGTCAAAAAATGTATGATATTGAAACTGTCTAAAAACTAAGACTGTCAAATTGCAAAATTGCCAAGCTATCTTTACGTATGTTTTCGACAACATTGACACGAGCTTAGCAGCAACTTCACTCGTATATTCCTATAACCGCAAGAAAAATACATCGGATAATAGTTCTACATATTCCGTGCGTCGTCTGCGGTATCGATAAGACGTCGATAATTTATCGATTACCAATAGCAGCAGCTCCGTCTGTAACACGGACCTCGTGAATCATGCTAGTTGCGCGTTCTATAGACAGCACAGTGTGTTATATAGAAAAGCGTAGCCGGGAGAGCTGGTATAATAGGTATAGCGAGTAGATCGTGCCTCTCGAAAAACAACGGGGAATTCCGTGGACACACGGCCGTGAACGGCCTAGGGCATATAGACGGCGACGCACGGGGTGCGTGACCTAATCACCCGTTCACCGCTCCATCGGAGCGGCGCAACTCGGAACGACGCGAATCTGCGTCGAGTTTACTGCTTCGGTCGTAGAAGCACGGTCAGACGTGGAACGGGGAAGAGGAGGCGAAACAGTTGGTAGGCGGTGTAAAGAGGGAAAGGCTCGGGGTTTCCTCGTGGTTGGCAAGGCGAGCTAAACCGAGTCTTGTCGTCTCCCGGGGACGCAGCGGGGAGCTGGCGACCGTCTCCGTGTGAGCCTCGTTCTCGGAGAAGACGCTCGCAGGGAGAGGGGAAATGTTGGCGCTTCGTCAGACTAGCGTGGATGAGAGTGTCGGTTTGTCTGACCGAGGAAAGAGGAAGGACGCTACGTCAGACGCGAGAGCCAGCGAGTACGCGTGACTCATTTGCCTGTCGCGGGAATCTCCCGTTTCCCTGACGGGTGGCAGCACTGTACGAATCATCCATGATCATGGCGAGATCCTTGTCGATATTTCTTGATCGTGCACTTTCATATTCCAGTATTATTAACGGACAACTCAGGTTTACGTTTTTCCATTCTGATCGATCTTTCCAAGAACGGTCATGTAAATTCACATTCCTCTCTTCTGACTTGCGTGGTCCATATTCATGCTTTTGAACTTTTATCAAACTGTGTTAGCTTTTTATTTTTATGCACAGTGGGCAGTTTTTGTTACCGTTAGTTGTACCATCTGTCCGTTGAACCTACTGCGTAGTTTAGTAATTTTGCAACCGTGAAAATAGCAAGCACAAGATGTCAGTTATGTCGGGTTTCACTTCACGAACGTGAATGTTTTATAATATATCATACTCTTGAACAGTAGACGTGTAAATAACTTCGTAAAATAGCGTTGATTCGATAAATCTGCAACGGTTTGAAAGCATGCATACATGTTTATTTAATTCTCTTAAATGCCGGGAAACCGAGAAAGAGAAAAAACACATCCGTTAAGTGTTAATAACGTTCACGGTCAATTTTCATATCCGCTGTTACCAGATTGGAGAATTTTTAAATATTAACCTTCTACATCTCTGAATTTACAAATCCGCAAACTTCAAATTAAAAATTTCAAATGATCAAATACCAGAATTGCAGTGAATCAAGAATTCTCAACTTTAAACAGGTCGATGACTTCAAAAATAAATTTGTAAAATGTACCAACCTCAATATTATTTTGTAAAGAAAGTTTTACATCAAAGCTGCGTTTGATTAAAAATTTCTCCTTAGATCGTCAGTATTGATCTACGTTCCAGTTAATTAAAACGATTCGGATTTAAATGAGAAGTTTATTGGATGAATGAAAATACGACTGAATGAAATTCTTCGAATCGAAAGCTTTCAAGACGCTGTTAATAGAAACGATTTCCTATAATCGGACGATAACATTGCTTATTCAATTCTTCGGTGGAATGCAGAACATTCGCGGCTGTGTAGAAAACGATGAATACTCGTAATTGTGTAACGCGTAGGAAACTGTATTCCAATTCCTTCGCTACTAACGCGTTCCGTACCACGTGGCACACCATAATAGGCTTCTCTTCGGCTAACAGAAAATGTAGGGGAAAGAAGCTTCCCCCACAGCCGGCGAATAATTAAAGATAAACAATGTTATTCAACAAACATTTCAAACGAACTGTTTTGCCATAATTATCAAATATTAACGCAATCGTTCGCAACAGTTTCCTAACATTCTTTGAATCGCGACCTCGTTTTAGAAGACCCAAACAATCTATGACTTTTTACCTTCACTACGTAGTAGTATAAGGAAATCACGTTAAAAATAGGTTTTAGAACGTAATTTTGTAAGGTCGAATATAAAACTTGACAGGTGTGCAAACTTTGAAATTTATCTTTAAACTGACGCCAAATTTGAATAGCAAGTATGGTTCGAAAAATGTTTGTTCTTTCAGTAATTCAGTCAACTGTGTTGAATTACATATGTTGTGAAAAAGAAAAGGTTGAAGTGTTTAATGCAACGAAATATTTTAAGGATTCTTCACCACGTAAATTATAATTAGAACTAACCTCGAAATTCGAGAGTACTAAACACGATGCAAGTTTGTCAAATTGCGTCAGCAGTGTGACTTTTCCCCTTAAACGGAGAGAAGTCTGTTATGCTTGTGGGTGTACAATAGTAATTAACACATTGGCAGTCGGTAGGTTAAAATTACACTTCATGCAGATCGGTGTTATTCAGCCAGGGTAAAATTACGTTTCAGAAGCCTGCACGTAATAGACGGATGAAAGGAATTTTTTTATCGTGTCTATTTCGAGATGTAACCGTTAAAACTGAAGGCAAATATAATGCGGTTTTCAAACGTGTACAGCTTAATTCACGTGGCATGAAACGTGGTACATAGTAGATAACATTTTCCTACTCAATCAGATGATCAACCAAATCCCAGTTTGCATTGCTAAATAAAATTTCTTTTTCCTCAATATAACGTTGACCTAACCTATCATCAACCTAGTTTTATTTTGACCTAACTTACCCACGATAGATACATAAAAAATGATATTGTACGTCGATCGTGGCACGAGCAAACACGTTTCCAGATGTACGTGAATTTTAATGTTTGATTAAAATATGGAGTTGGATTAAAAGCGTGATTCACACGCTCTTTTGAAAAAAACAACATGAAATGTCAGGCAACATTGACGCAATGTTTTGAATTAATTACTTTCGCCAGAGACAGAGGTAACACGTGTGCGTTTAATAAGCTTTGACGAACGTTCATTATTACGTTATGTTTTATACATGACAAATTTATTAAATGCTTCCGTTTTTTTTTCATTGAACATATAAAAACGTTAAACGTTGCTGCAAAATGTTTAACGTGATCAATAATTCGATTAGCATGATTGATTAAATTTGAAAGAAATTAATTTTTTATCGTGTAAATGTGTAAATTTCTGTTTATCATAAAACTCATTTTAATTTAAAAAATGTTGTGTTGTGTACTTCATGAATTTTTATGAATTAATTTAACTTTCTGAAAATTGTTAATACTTATGAGATTTGATTTATTACTATAATACATTTTTTTCAAATTATGTGAATAATAGGAAATTGTAATTTTGTTATATGGAATTAAGTTAATATAAGGAGGTTATATGTTAGTGTATCAGAAATGTAATAATTAGATTATTTTAGATTATTAGAATATAAGATAATTATAATTTGTATGTAATAATAATAAACATAATAAAAAGTAGATATAAGGAAATTATAACTTTTTGTATGAAAAGTACAATAGTGAATTAACATTAGCTAAATAAAAATTTATATTTTCATTTATAATTGCTAAATATGCAAGTATCTGTTATTGGAATGCGTAGGAAACAAACATTATGTTTGTCAGAATAATTCTGACGATATACTTCGTTTGAATGTCATCATCATATTCTTGGAAGATCGAAATATTAGGAACATAAAAACATTCCATTTTTCCTCGAAACGTTTAAGCGTTTCACGGAATACATATTCGTAGATGGAAATGAATTGGTTGCTTAAGAATTACATTGTTGTTATTATACTAATGGAATCGATCAGATTAAAAATAAAAAACTGAAAATAAAAAGAAATAATGAAAATATTGAAAAATAATTTGTTGATTATTCTATTATTTTTAAAATTAATCAGTTTGCAACATACCTGTATTTTGCGTAATTCATCTTCCACAGCTTCACGCAAGTCGAATGAAATTAATCGAGTTTAGATAAAACTAAGAATTATCCGATTAGAAATTTTTCCTCTTGCGACACGTGCTGTCAGAGTCACACGATTTCACACAATTTTCGCAATGTAAACACTGAACAAATTACTCGCAGTGAAAATAACGATCGTGATAAATAGAAGGAAAGTTCGCGAACCATTGAAACGGTCTTTAACACACCTAACACGTCCGGTATAAAACGATTAACAAACGACAAGGTCTGACCGGTGGCTGTGTTGTCCAATGTGTACAAGTAGCATTTGAACGGTCTATTCATGGTTCGTAATTGATGGTTTGTCGTGCGAGTTACGTTTCATTTCTTGAAATCGAGCTTTATCTCGAGCGAAGCCTTCGCGTGTCACTGCTACTCATTCTCCGCCATTTTTCCTTCATTCTTATCACTTCCATTGCTAATTCTGGCGCAGAGATTCCGTGCTTGGCGTCGAAATTATTAGACCGATATAACTACAAGTTGAACGACTTCGACAGTTCTATAATTAACATAACGATTGAACGTTTCTAACCGATGTTTCCATTGTTGCACTCGCGGTTTTTTGACGGGGACAGAGCACTGGTCGATTCGCGCGTTTTTTGAATTTTGGGACTAAAATGCCGCTAGTGCACATGCGCTATAATGGCGGGTGAATGCCATCAGTGCGCATGCGCATTTCTTGCAACCCCGGCTAATATTTGAATTAAAATAGAAAATACTTTTCTGTATTAAATTTATTCGTATTTTAAGTATTTATTTGATATTCCAAGTTAATTATTATTTCTGTTATTTATTTTTTTATATTGGCATGAAATAATTGGTTAAAATATTTATTTCATTATCTGCGCAATAAAATATTTGAATGTTATTTTCATGAATTAGCGTCTACTGATTCTAACAGCAATTATACCGTATATTGTATATTCATTATTAATTAGTTTAACCAGCGGTGTATTGTATATTCGTTACCAATTAGTTTATCCAGCGTTGTATTGGATATTCATTGTCAAATAGTTTATTCAGGCATGACCACAAATTGTTCCAGATTTGTCAGTGACAACAATTTATCGACGAAATACGTCGTTCTGCCCGTGCAGTGACAGTTTTCAAAGTTTTTCATTGCGAAGTAGGTACGTTGTTTCGTTTGGCTGCGTTTGACACAAAAAATAAATGTTTCATGCCAGGAATTATAACACACCAAAACTCGGGAACCAGCGTTTGTTTCGAACGAGAAAACAAAACGAATTGTGACCCAATTTTAGTGTCCCCTAGGAGCAGTTGTATTCCACTACAAGCCAGTTTCGCCTGCAAAAATATCAGTTGCAATATTTACAAGCGCGAAACGATATAGGGACTACACAATTCCGGAAAAAATGTACACATCCTGCAATATCAACATTGACCATATGCAAAAGAACTCGGAATGGGACAAGCCCTCATTGGTACCTTTTCATCGTATACAGGGTGGTCCAAAAATAAATGTTACTCACAAGTAACATTCCTTATGATATAACAAAATCAAAAATTCCTATTTTGGAATATAAACAGTTGGAAATATTTATTAATATCAGCCATTTTATGTTAGAAATAATAATGAATCGTTTATGTAATTATGTGTTCTATATTTATGTACGTTCCAATATGGCGATGCCCATGAAGCTTTGCCATAGCAACAGAACAAATGATTATTACTTATGAAATAGTTTTGCGATCACCTTGAATATAAAACCTACGCGCAATCATTGCTGTACATAATAATTATATGCAGTAAGTTTATTACATCTCGTAAAATTTTATAATATATGTAATATATAGTTTGGTTGGTCAGCAAACGTGGACGATAAACTTTTTATTTGAATTAAATATTTATCCCCGTTAAAATGGTATATCCAGTAATTTGCATAAATTAATATTTTTGTGAAGATCGAAGTTTTGAGTTAAGGAGACCTTTCAGTTTCAACATTTTTGATGCAAGCTGTAGCGTAGGAAAATAAAACATCCTGTGATAATTTTTCATCGGTATCGCTTGCTTGCGGAAGAGAACGGTTTACGTGTGTCAGAATGAATTCGTTGAAGAACGGCATCGTTGTCGTTTCATTTGCTTCTTTGGATTTCCGGTTTGAAGGCCTGATGTAGCTGCGAACGCTATTCATTCCACGTAACTCGAGACACTGTGCATCTGTTTATAAAAGAGAGTTTCTATGTACACGATATAATTTTATGCAATCACTTTCTTATAATCGATTTATTACACCTTATTATACCTTTCCACGTTGGTTCTAATTTTTCTGAAAAAAGAACTTATCCTTATTAACTCTTTGTACTCGAAGATGTTACGTACACTTGGGCTAATGCATGTGCAGTGTTATTTTTTAAAATAAAACCTTAACTCTTCCTTGTATGATTTTTTCAATTTTAAATGTATACTAGAACTCTTGTAAATAAAACAGTTTCTTCAGTGTTTTATTTAAGTAAAACTGTTTAAAACAATTTATTAAAAAAAATAACTATTGAATACTGGTATATTATCAAAATAATTTGCAAATGATTTTGGACATCTTTTCTGATTAATTAATTTCATTACTAATTTATTGTAATATATTAATCGATCAAAGGAATTTAAAAATGGAACACAATTAGTAAGCTAAAAAGAATTTGCTCGAATTATATTTGGATCCGAAAAGAATGTGTTTTCTATTTTTCACGTTTTAAAAGAGCACAGAAGAACCGGAGTTATTTACAGCTAAGTCGTATAAATGTGCTTGAAAAATGCGGCTTATATAATTTGTTTTTTTTATTCCGTTTCTTGAAAGTGTAAATACGTTTGTTCCTGAAAAAGATGCGTAGTAAATAAATTTTAGTAGAAAATTCCTTTCGTGACGGTGCGATCAGTTTATTTATTTTTATGCGCGAAAATTAATCGAGTGCTTCGATATTTTTATTAATCGCATATTTGTAGACTTATGGGAGATTTGAATATTTAGAGATTTGGGAACCTGGGAATTTGGAGATCTGGAAATTTAGAAATTTGAGAATTTGGGACTTTGGAGATCTGGAAAGTTAGAAATTTGAAAATTTGAAGATTTAGAAATTTGAGAATTTGGGAATTGAGAGATTTGGGAATTCAGAAATTTAGGAATTTGGAGATCTGAAAATTTAGAAATTTGAAGATTTGGCAATTTGAGAATTTGAAGATTTGAAAATTTGGGAATTTAGAGATCTGAAAGATTAAAAATTTATAATTCTTTAGATTCCAAAATTCTAAACACTAAAATAGTCAAGTTCCTAGTAACATTCTGTGGATGCTCCTTAATCGCTGATTGCAACCACGGTTACGAAGATACGGTCCGAAAGAAGCACCTACAGTAGTACGTGTCATACAATCTTTGATTCGTTTATCTGTATGGCGCCGATTAGGAAATGATTGTTTGCGGAGTAAGGCCGCAACAGAAGCACCCAATGCAAGAAACATGTCTGTGTACTCACAATTACTGTAACGTGTCATCGTAACAGCTACGCAGACACTGATAGTTCGAATGTCTAGTTAGACGTAGTGGAAGTGATAAGAAACTATGACATTGCTACAAGTCATGATATTATTCACAATTACGGACAAGAGTAACTGTGAGCGATGAAACTCGTTCAGCAGACGTTCATTGTGAAACGATCCTTGAATGAAAAAATACAAGTAATTTTTATTATGCAAAACGAGTTCTCAATGACTTATGGAACTAATGCATTTCATAATTCGATATTTCTGTAATAACGAGAATTATGGTGTAAATTATATTCGGGAATTTTTAATGAACCAACTTGAACGGTTACGTGGAAATTTCCGTTTATGATTTGCACCAAATCGAGGTTATTCAGAATTGCAATGAAGTGAAATGCGTTTAATTGAATTTTATTGAATTGAATGCAAATTAAATTGGCATCGAATTAAATTCGAACCGAATCGATTAAATTGGTTCAACTTGAATCACAATTAGCTTCAAATTGAATAGAGTAAAATTAAGTGGAATTGAATCAACTAAAATTGAATTCCGCTAAATACAAGTTTCTATAAATACTTTTTACGCCATCAAATCGTGATATAGATTTCGCAATTACTGTTTACTGTAACTGGTAGCCAGCCATTTTGTATTAAGAATATTAATGAAACGCACAGTAATTATCATTAAGCTTGATGCTTCAGTGCCATAAGAGCTACTTTGCTACATATTTCCATCATTAAGTCAGAGATTTTCTAAAACAGTTGCATTGAAATCGTTATTTTCTTATTTGTTACAACTGACAAGCCGCCATTTTGAAAACAGCAAACGAGAACAGCAGTCATTTTTATCGAACGTTGTTTCAAATTGGTATATCGTAAGTACCATTTTGAGACACTTTTATGGAATGAAATCGTGTCTGAATTTTTTCTGAAAATCATATATCTGATATGATATAACTTGATCACGAGCGGACGTGCGTTATGACAGTTGTTAAAATATTTGAACGACTATCGTGAATAATTTCTGATCAATTTGATCGCGGATAAAAATGCGGTTGAAGCGGTTACGTTATTTATAAATGGAAATTCAATCAGAGGAAAGTCTGATTCGCACATAAGCGACGACCGAGTGATCTGAACTGTTGAACTCGGTTCCTTCCGCTTTCGTAACGTGATCCTCGCATAAATCTGCAAGAATGACCTCTCAGGCCTTGAATATCAAACGATCTAATAATTACGTGTTATACATACTCGCTTAGTCCTTTGTTCGTCACACAAAATCGATTTTATAACTCCACGAGTATTGCATTATTTCTAAATTCTTATAGTACGTTGTATTAAATATTCTACCAACTGACGAAACTAATTATTGTTAATGAACTTAATTATTTTGGTTAATCACTTTTATCTAATCATTTTAATTAACAAATCCAATCATTACCTTTAATGAATGACTTATTTACTAATTAACTTTAATTACTAATTAATTCTAATTGTATTTCATTAATATAATCAGTGTTCCCAATTTCAAGTGCAGTGTTAGTTTAAAATATTTACTAATTATTTTGGCTAAATTTTTTAATCATCCAACTATCTTTAATTTATTACTTATCTTAATTTACTAAAACTATTTTTCAACTGTTCTTAATTAATGGATTATTATTATCTTCAATTTAAAACACAAATTTTCTGCTGTAATTGTAAAAGTTTACTTAATGATTTATGAGTCAAATGTTCATGTCTTTTAGTATTTAATTGAAATGATCAGTTTATTAAATTTCATTTCGATTCAAATAAAATTTATTTGATGTGTGAAATAGATGTACAATAAAGTCCCTGTATATGGCAGTATTTTGGAACCTTTGAATAACAGTTGGAATAAGTAGATTCTCTGTCACTATACCGTTCGGATGTTTTGCCATCACCGCTGGTACCAAGAAAGAAAGCATGATTGACAGCGAATAAGAACTCCTTATTGAGTAAGAATAGTGACTGTCATCTGTAGTCACATGATTGACAACTGTAGACACTTCACTGTAACTGTAATATACATATATACAATATAAATTTTTTAAAAATTCTTCTAAAATATTAAACATGTTAATATTCTAATTTTATTAAAAAATGGTCCATAAGTATACAAGAATATCTAAAATAAGTATCAATATTCATTGTTAGAAATTCCGGTCCGCCATATTAAAATTTATTAACGGATCTACACGAACTGAAACAAAAATTGTCTACCTAATCTATGAAATAGTCCTTTTGCGCCATAATTCTCCACTTTTCTAAAAGATCGAAAATAATGCTTTTTCGCGTTTTTTCTGTAAAATTTATTCTTAAAATTAGGTAAAGAAAGCTACTACGCGAAGACTTTCTTGAGCAAGTGTACTTGCCAGGATTTCTGTGAACTTTGCGATCACAAAATATTTCACGTATTCTTAGCACTTCGTTCATCGCGCATGATTCGTTATGATGTTCTTGGTAAAGAGAGTTCTCGGAACAATCCAGTTGATTCGCGTGCAATATTGGAAAACAGTTGGGATCTGTTTGTGAATCACGTTCTTCGACGAACCATCTTTCTTTTCCTCATTGGCATTCGTTACATTACTGTTGAGTCTATTCTTATGTCTGTTAGATACTTTCGCATCGATCAAAAGAATTATTTGTTGACATAGCAATTTATTTTTATTGTAAATGTCGGCACGAGGTATACGTTAATAATATTTGTATTACATTATTTATCATCAAGACAATATTTCGACATAATTTTCAAATAAAGTATATCAATAACAGTACATATAATCTAAATGCGAAATAATATTAAGACCGAAATAATTATAAACAAATATTTAGAAATAATATATATCTTAATAAGTAAAAAATCGAATTCAACAATAACGTTTTCTAACCAAAAAATGATATTTATATTTTCCAGAGACTCATACTGTGGCGATGACAGACCCACAGTTAGCGAACAATAATAACAGCAACAACAACAACAACAATAATAATAATAATAACAATAACAACGATGGCGAGCAAAAGTACCTGCACAAAAAGTTCAAGAAGATGGCGACAACCGAGGTCTCGCCGAAGGTGGAGCCGAAGAAGGACACCGCGGTCAGCAACGATTCTTTGGAACCACCTAAAAAGAAAGATTCGACCAAGGACTTCCGAGAGTCGCCTAAAGATCCGATCAAGATCGAGGCGTCCCCGGAATCCGTGGATGGAGACCCCGCAGCCGAGTCCAGGAAAAGCGGCTACGTGTGCCCTTATTGCAGGCTATTGTGCGCTAAACCAAGCGTCTTGCAGAAACACATCAGGGCACACACGAACGAGAGGCCGTATCCTTGCGTGCCTTGCGGTTTCGCCTTTAAAACCAAATCGAACCTCTACAAACACTGCAGGTCACGCGCTCATGCCCTGAAAATGGAGGGTGGTGATGCCAGCAAGGTACGCCCGTAATCCAATGTATTCATTTTACGACATTCTTATGACACCATTTTGACCTTTGTGGATACGTGCGGTTAAGCTTCCCTTAGTTAAGGGTATAAGAGAGAGTACATATTTCTAGGTTTTTATTAGGTTCCTTATAGGGTTTCTCTGCATTTTCCTCAAGCCCTCCCTAAGCTCTTTGAGTTTTTCTTAAAAGACTTATATAAGGTTTCCTTGGATTCTTTCCTAGATATAGGACTTTCTTGGATTAGAACTTCGAAAACTTGTTCTGAAATCATCAAGACAAAAAATCCCGAAATTCACTCTAATGAACATGCTATCAAACATGCTATATCTTCATGGCGACACATAAATAGGAGGCTACACACGCTATTAATGTCCATGAGTTTATTCGGAAAATCCTTATAAACCGGTGCGGTGTAACTATACACAGTATTTTATCGTAGGTATCAGAAGATTCGGACATAAGTTTGTCCGACAGCGCGAGCAACGGTACGGGCACACCACCACCACCACCTTCGTCAACTCCCACGACCACCGTATCCAGCGTGAAAACGATCAAAACCGGGAAAATCTACAAGCCAAAATTTCATACGGCACTCCAGTGCGTCAACAACGATATCGAAACGTCTTCCTTATCCTCCGTTTCTTCCACGAACAGTTCTTCCTCAACGACCGCAATTGTCACTCCTAAACCTAACCCTGAGCAGGTACAGGAACACATCGACAAAATTATCACCGACAACCAGGCGATCGTCGAAGCGGTAGATCCGCGACTTCACAAGCTGATTCAAAGGCAGCAAAGTCTTGTAGAGATGAAAGAATCCGACCAACCGTTGAATCTCTCCTCGGCCGAAGAATTTGCCTCCAGAAAACGTTGTTACAGCGACACCTTCGCGGAGGACAAAGATTGTCCGAACAATTCCGAAGGTTCCATAATAAAGGACCTGTTGCTGAAGAATCAAAATTCGAGCCAAGACGGGAGCACGGAGAACGAGAATTATCTTTGTCCCGCTTGCAACATCCCCTACTCGAGCATCGACAACCTGGACGCTCATCGGAGATACTACTGCAAAGGTAGCCTAAGTCCACGCAGGGAGTATCCTTTGGAGATCGATAAAAGAGAGTCCGAGTTCGATTCAAAGTCTTCCGATTATTACAACACGTTGCAACCTCTACCCTCGCCTGGACCACTTCTGGGAAACACTCGGCTGGTCGACGCGTACACGCCACCCGTAAAGAAACAGAGGTCAGAATCCGTGCCCACCACGTTGCGTTCCCTGGAGGAACTCAGCAAGTATCCTCGGCCCAACTCGTTGCAGATGTTCGGCGGAGAGGTGAGAATACTGGATAACACCGGCGAAACGAAAACCATGAGGATCGAGCCGCGGCAAACCAAGTCTCCGACCAGCGAGCACATCGTAAGCAGCAAGTGCGTCACCTCGGAGACCGCCTCCATCGTGGTCAGATCTGGCCTCCATTCGGGTGGCACCATGGTGCACAAACCGCCAGGCACTCCCGCCAGTACGGCCAGTACCTCCATATCCTTGCCCAACACACCTAAGATGTTGGCACCCATCATACCGAACATATCAACCCCGAACATAGCACCCAGTATGTCCTGCTACAATTACATGGAGCCCCATTTGAACCCCCTGACCAGCATCACTGCCTACAACCCGTTGACTCTGCCCCAGCCAGGACAAATCACGAGCATCCTCCACGGCGGCAAGGTCATACCCTACGTCCCCGGCATGCCTGGACCACACACTCTGACACCGACCATAGACATATCCTCGAGTATAGCGACTGGCGAAGCCGGCTACAAGGTGATACCTGGCTTACCCGGCCTGCATATGATCCCACAACCTCTGGACCTGGCCAGTCCGGTCAAGATACAGACACCGAGTGTACCTGGAATCCCAGGACCCATGTCCAGTGGACATGTGCCCATGATGGGTCAACCGTTGGATCTAGCTAGTCCTGCTAAGGACTCGAAACTCGGCTTTAAAACACCTGGAAACGACGTTATGAAAGCTGGCTTGACCAGTCAAAAAGTTCCTATCGTTAAGGTCGAAAATTCTGGAGAGAAATATCGGAGGGGAGTGCCGTCTGTCGTGGAGGTGACGAAGGTAGAGCTCGACCGTCATATCAAGAACAGCATGGCCATCAAGTACAAGGGTATGGAAGGCCTGAGGGACAGGCGGGAGTTCGCATACGAGCGGAGCCCGAAGGCGGAAAAAAGTTTCGGTTACACGAACGGGATCGATGCGGGAGTCGCTTCCTCGATCTCGTACAGTAAACTTAGATACTCACCGAAGGAGTCTTCCGAGAATAGAAAGAGACTGTCGACGTGGAACGTGAACGAAGTGGAAGCCGGCAGGGTGATGGTTGAATCTCTGGGACACAATACGGCGAAATACGATTCGTCCACGACCCTCGAGAATGGACGGCTAAAGGCGAGTCTTAATGAAACGAGAACCAAGCAGACCGAGTATTACGGTACCTTTAATGGAGCCAAGGCTAAACCCGATCCTGTGTCGCCGATGGTGGTCCTCAACGTAGATACCTCGAAAACAGATGTGCCAAACAAAGCTTCCGTAGATTTAATTAGCAAGGTGGACAAACCCGAAGCGAAGTCGCCGAAGAACGGAGACGCCACGAAGGAGGAGACGAATTCAAGCAAGTTCTTGAGACCCACCTCTTTGCCGCTGAAGCCGGGCACCTTTACCCCGAAGAAGCATCACGGCATTACGCCAACGGCGAACACGCTTCCACTCATCAGTCCAGAAACCCCCAGGCCGAAGAAATCGTACGGGCAACTTTACCTGAACGGGCATGCTTACACATATCTGGGCTTAAAGTGCTCTACCAGAGTGTTTTATTGTACTCTGAACAGACCACAGCCCATGTACGTCACACAGCAACACGGTTTATCAATGTACTCCAATTGGAAGATATGCGAGGAAGCACCACCTGATGTAGATATGGCGCATTATGACTCGAGGCACAGATCGTTTAATTATACCACCGCCTGGAAAAAACAGGAGGACATCTTGACACACTCCTCGCAGAGACCCACCACCCCAACGAGCCCAGATAGCGGCTTGGACGGTGATATGCAAGAGAAAGCGAAGAGAGTCAAGATTTTCGATGGAGGATTCGAGAGTAATGAGGACTATACGTATGTTAGGGGCAGAGGTGAGAAGATATGTTTAGTTGCTAAAGCTCTAGCCATTGAATAGCTGAAAGCTTGTAAATCTTTTATTTCTATTAAAAATTTTCTATTAACACTAATTATCAACACATTTACGTATCTTATATTTTATACGCTTATACGTCTTCCGCAACATATATTTTATAAATAAGTTGCTATAATAAAAAGTATGTCAACGTTATTTTACAATTAAAGACTTTTAACTTGTTTCTCTCTTATGTAAGGTCGAGGTCGATACGTTTGTGAAGAATGCGGCATTCGTTGTAAAAAGCCATCCATGTTAAAGAAACATATCAGAACTCACACAGATGTAAGACCATACACATGCAAACACTGCGCTTTTGGGTAAGATATTTTATTCTTTTATTTCACTTTGTTTTTTCATGAATCAACCAGCCAGGTTTTCAATAAAAATGTTGGTTTTAAATGAAGAAATTTGACAAAAATAATTCTGTACTTATTTAATGAGACACATTTATACTCTGGTGATAAAAATTACTTTGAAGATACTGAATAAAAGTTTCATATTTACTTAATTAGTCATTAGGTGTATAGGTGCTATCAACTTCTGGTTCTTTGAAAAACTTGTCCACTTATTGAAGATATCTCTAACTTTTTAGAACTCCAACTTAGCTTTTCAAAATTTAACAAAACAAGAAAGATCGATTTTGACAAAAATAGATGTTCTGGTTGAACTTATAACAGGATCTTAACTTATGATTATCATTAAAATACCCAATTATTTTCTTTCTTCAGTTTCAAAACCAAAGGCAACCTGACAAAGCATATGAAATCAAAGGCCCATTACAAGAAATGCGTCGAGCTGGGAGTGGTTCCTGTACCAACTATTGTTTGCGACGAGAACATCGATAAGGAAGCCATTGCCCGTTTAGCAGCAGGTGGCAACACCGAAGAGTCCTCGGACGAAGAAGAAGAGAGCGAAGGAGAAGAAAGCGAAGAATCCGGTAGCGAGGAACAGGAAGTGGCTCAAAGCTTACTGAGTCTGTCTCAACGGAATACAAACAGGTTGCCAGGACTTTTGCCGTCAGGAAGGCCAACTACTTACCCCTATACACTCACTTTTCCTACAACCTCCACGTCCGTGAGCGTGTCCATTACGATAACCAGCACCCCCATAAGTACCCAAACGATTGCCAGTACCCAAGAGACTACCGTTGTTCGAAACGAATTGTCGCATCGTTATTATTTCCCTTCAAATCGAACCGCTCCGGAAGAGATAAGAACGACCGTGATCCAATCGTCGAAGAAGGAAACCCCTGAAGTTGAAATGAACAAGAGCGAACAAGATTCGCGAAGCACCTCTTCTCAGCCCATGGATCTTACAACGAAAGCCGTTGTACAATCATTGCCTGCCCCTGTGCCGCAAAGAGCTAGACCAACGGACATTTTAACCCCTGTCTCGGAACCAGTCTTGCTGCAAACGATAGTTCAAACCATGGAAAGGTTACCGATACAAGGGAGAGAATGGAAACCGGATGCCGAGGGCCACGTGTTGCCAGCTTACCTAAAAGAAATAACTTTCGCCGAAAGGAGCGAGTCCAACAAATGTAGTTACAGTGTGACTGAAGATGGGAAAAGTGTCTGCGGTATTTGTAACAAGGTGTTCAGCAAACCTAGTCAGTTACGGTTGCATATCAATATTCATTACTTCGAGAGACCATTTAGATGCGAGAGCTGCGCGGTGTCTTTCCGGACCAAGGGTCATTTGACAAAGCACGAGAGATCTGTTTCACATCACAACAAGGTAATTATTCAAACAACGCTGAAATATGTATGAGATATTTCACGCCTCTTCGTGAATATTTTAAAACCCTGATAAAATATTAAAGAATACGTAAATAATTTACATGCAACGATATAAATAATATTTTCTCAAGGTCATTCTTTTATAAGATCTGCATGTCAACTATGTTCTTTTAAGTAAAACCGTATGCATTTACATAGGTTATCTCTTCAAAACATTCTGTGCGAGAAAGCATTAGAATGCAGCACTGAAAGTAAAAATGTTTAAAATCTTAAATATTATGTTACAGGTCAGTATGACTTCCACGTTCGGGGCTGCGACGACTAGCAACCCACGACCATTCAAATGTACCGACTGTAAGATAGCGTTCAGGATACATGGTCACTTGGCGAAACATCTTCGTAGCAAAATGCATATTATGAAATTAGAATGTTTAGGTAAATTGCCATTCGGGACGTACGCTGAAATGGAAAGGTCTGGTGTCAATTTGAATGACATCGATACGACCGACTGTGATAATAGTCTTACTAGTCTTCAGGTATGTAACGAATCATATGCTCTCAGAAATTGTATATTTAAACATGAAGCTTCATGATAACCCATTTCCATAATAATCTACTTTAAGCCTTAAAAATATATAAGGTGTATTTTACTCATACTGCTTTAATCATTTTCAAGTAACTAACATAATCTTAATACCATATATTTCAGTCCATATTTTTTTAATAAGTTTGCAATATCAACCTCCTTTATTGAGTTTACTCGTGAACTTTCCAATAATTAAACTGCAAATCTTGATTCATTTATGATATATTAAAGTCTACAAAGTATACATTCAAAATATAGATTCACGGTTTATACATTATATGATTTATGTATAATTTACAGACTTCCATATGTCACAAATGCATAAATATCTACATGTATTACATGCTCTAATAAGTGCTGTTCTAAATACTGGTGGTAGTCGAAAACCGTATTCTGTAAAAAAGAATAAGTAAAAAGTTAAATGGATGCGTAGATAAATATTAAAATGTGGAACATTATCTTTCGTGTAAAGCTGACATTAAAATACTTTTTACAGATGTTGGCTCAAAGACTTTGCGAGAAAGATCCTAATAAAGTAGGACAGTGGGAACCTGAAACTATTCCAAGTCAAGTGATCAGCGGAGGTGAAACTTCCTCAAACGATGGTGAGCCTATGCCGCCATGAAAGTGACCACAGACTCGGATATGTTTCGATCATATCATGTGCCAATCACCAACGAAGATCCAAAGTTCGATCAGTTTAATTAACAGGAGCGCGAGTACAGTGTGAACGAGATGCCAAATCAATCTTTACATCTTCCATAGATTATACAAGGTTGGATGTGGTCGTACCAATCGTACGGGAGTGCCAAGTCTGCACAAGCTTCTAATGTGTACCATGAACGACATACAAATTTTATTGAACATAATATCGAATCGGATTTTAGTACAAAATGCACACAGGGATGTGGACAAGTGTAGAGAAAAAGAGAATACTCAGAGAAAAAGTAACAGAAATATCTATTAGCCAAAAATAGACCACGATAAGTCAAAGACACATAGTGCCAAAATAATACAGTGGACTAGAAAACAAATCAACGGTGAAATTGTTTGGTCGAATTCGTTGCCGTACCGATAAAATAGTTATAAACAAAAAAAAAATATAAGATACCACCATCTTTCGAAGGAAATTTCTAAAGGAACATGATCATTTGTTTACTAACAGTGTTTGTTATTGAAATTAAAAATCACAAAGACCTTTTCCAAGATGCCAAAAGGTACAATTTAATTATATTAAAGGAATTTCTACATTGTGGTAATGTACAGTAAATATTATTATTGAGAAGAATTATTACTATTGTAATGGAAATTTGTTTTATTTAATATTTATCTTACAAGCCAAAGTACGTAAAAAAATGCGTCTGAAGTGACGCATATCAGTAGAATATCAATGACTTCATTGATTGATAGCATAAATATTGAAAATATTGCTTTGGCATACAAGAGAAATTTACTTCTGTATAAAATTGAAAGATTCAATCGTCCAAAAATTATTTTCTGAATCTTAATCAGAGTACAGTGTAGAAACTGCAAAGTTTTCAAACCAAACAAAATTGAAAAACTACGTTTTTATTGCGGTACTTTATTTTTAAATAATTTTCCGGAATTTCCTGTCTAAACTTTGAACGAAATAAGTAACCATTACTGAGCATCGAAGAATTATTTATACTAGCATTTGTTATGCTCTAAGAAAAATTAAGAATAAATGACATCTTGTTGTCTATAATGAAAACGACTTAGTTAATGACAAGGAAAGAAGATTATAAATACATCCGACCGAAAGAAAAGTATACTTGAATATACATACATATATGCGTTCATAACTTTTTTGATTTGGAAGATTGACCTTACTATCTTGCAATTTTCAATAGTTATTTACTGCAACTTTTCTGTTCGGCTACAAACCTCTTCCAACATCCTCAACAATGTTTGAGCAATTTCTATCTGTTTTGAGAGATTTTCTACCCACGGGAGTTCAACCAGCTTCATTTGCTTTAGTTAAGGTTCTTCCACGTTATAAATATCTTTTGAAGAGACAACATTGAACCTAACTGACCCTATGTCATTGTTCAGCTTTGGTTATCTTTTTCAAATCTGTAACCAATCTCTACAAAACTATTGGATACTTTCTATTTTTCAGATAACACCTGAGAATACATTTTGATTACATCTACCAATTAGTCACGATTTATGTTGCTCAAGTTTATTTATCAAACAAATTATTGTAAACTATCAGACTTATCAGTCTAATGATAAGCTAATATAATAAGAAATTTTGTACATTTTCAAGTACGTTGTTCAGATTATTATAACTTTCAAAACAACGTTCTTTTGATTATTGTTTATATCTTTAAAAAAATGAATTTTTATGTACATATGTATTTGATATCATCTTCATCTCCAATATTTATGCAGTAATATAAGTATTATTCATGATCATTGAATTAACAATTATTTTGAAGCATACTCCAAAAAAAAACAATATAACTTTTATTGAACGATATAATATTCAATTAAATTTTTCCAATAAATGTTCAGTATCATTGAACTTAATTTTTTAATTTCACATTTTATGAATCAAGAAATAGGAAAATTGAAAGTTCACAACTTGAATAATCCTTTTCTTTTAAATTTTAAATTGTCCGATTGTTTAAGCATAAAAATGATGTTTTATTCATCTGTAAATAAACATAAATTTCTATTTTATGAAAAAATATATTTCTTCATCCTTTATTTATTTAATCACCAAATAAAAAGAAAATGGTTTATTGAATGAACAATTTATTACACATAAATTAAAAATATGTATTTATTACATAATTTATCCGTTGATGTAATTGCTTATGTATACACAATACATTCAATTTATTATACATTCATTAAATTTATTTTTTTTTTCTTGAGTTTTTAATTATAACTAATTGATAAACAATATTGTACATTTTTAATTGTCTGCAAAGGATATAAAAATGCTTATAACACAAAATTGGATTATTAATATGTAATATTATTTGACACGTCTTTGCAAGAATTACTCAATATAACATAATCTACAATATGTTATTCTAATATATTTAACAATTAGTTTAAATTAAAGAAAATGTGTTTATATATAGCACTTATTTTTCATAATTTTATGATTCGCATAACATCACTTAGGCATTTCAGACTGAAAGTTTCATTATTTATTATATGAATTAAAAAAATTATAATTTAACCAATTTAGTAAAAAATAGTAATTTATTACCGAGAATTTATTTTTTGATCTTGTACTTCAAAACCAAAACGCAAATTGCAAGTTTTGGTTTGAAACTAATTTATTTAAATTTTCCTTCGAAAAGTGGTGGGATGTAACTTGTAATAACATAGTTTTCACAACTAGTAAAAAATATAATATTTATACACAATGTAGTGTTATATCAGCATAAGGTGCAATGGACTGGCATGTGATTCTGTATTTAAAATGCAACTGTTGCGTTCAATGTTGAAGAGTATTCTAATATTAAAAATTAATATTGTATCTTAATTATTGATACATGAATGTGTATGTGTATATATACATACATTGTATATGCATACATACATATATGCATACATATATGTACATATATTTGTATGATATTAGTATGAACAGTTATCAGAATTATTGTTGATATAAGAGAAGAAGTGTTTGTATATATTTATGTATGATATCATGAAATCCTGTTAGTCTTTATTATAATTTTAAGAAATTTGTCATTGGAAATAGAATCGGTTATACGGATTGATTGTAAATTAAGCTTGGTACACTACTCTTATAAAGTTCATTTATCTTTTTGTTGAGTTGTCTAGAGGTCATATGTACGTTTGATCTTAAAAAACAGAGTTAGGTATTATACATCAATTTTCTTAAAAAATTGAGACATCCATCATATATAAACATATTTTGCATTACAGTTTTAGATCTGCATTGAACATTTTCTAACAAGATATATCATTATTAAAATTTTCTAAAATAACAAATTTTATAATACATTAAGGAAAACCAAGATGCAAGATCTATACATTTTAAACACAGAATTATAAACTTTGAAATGAACATATTTTATTTTGTTCATTCATTAGATTTAAATAAAATTGCCTAACTCTGTTTAAAGACTGGTATCAAACAATATTTTTTAGTAAATTTAATTGAAATTAATTAGTACGAGTTAATGATTAATATTAACAAGCTAGGTAACCGATAACCGATTGTCTCAGTTTGCTTAAAATATTTAAGAAGCAACATACCTTCCACAAGCGACAGCTACTGTATTTTATAATTACCTATTTAATATACAGCGTCCAATTTTTAACATCTTACTCAAGCACGACTCGTCTTTCCTACTGCATAATCAGATTTCGATTATCACAATTTGTACCTAAGTGTGCTTGAGATAAAATAGTAGACAAATAGAATGATCGCACAATCATATACATTGAGGTCCAGTTGAAGTGATTGTCGCCAAACAATATCAATGTAGTATAGTTTAATATAGCATTTGGTGTATATCCACTCTAACGCAGTCCGATTATAAAGTAATGTATGGATTTCCAAAGCGTGCAGGTGTATCTGTTCATGATGCCAAGCCAACGATACTTATATTTTGGAAGAAATTATAAGATAAACAAAAAAGTAACTTTTGCATTGAAAATGTCTAATAATGAATATTAGGAGAACGAATCCATGAAGATAAAATATTTTGAAATGCAGCTAAAGCCAAATTTCGTACAATGTAATACTTATCTTCTGGCTATGTCGTATGTGATTACTAAAGTAGTTCTTTCAGAATATGATTCTCAATATATTTTCGAAACTGTTGTCCTTTGTAAGAGTATTTCATATTTTAAAGAGCATGAATAACAAAACATAATTTACATATCAAATTGATTGATTTAGATCTAGGAGATCACGAGTGTCCATACTTTTTGTCATTTATATCCTACAGTATAACGAACAATTCAATATAAGATACATTTATATTTTATTAAAAAAAAAAACATTACAAATACGTTAAACAGTATACTTGCTCTATTCTATTTTGGAAACACTTTTAGATAATTTACAAAAACATTAGTATAAATCTATTTTTAGTTGAAAATTTTAAGAATAACTTAATATATATAAAATTCAAGTTCAGTTATATATTTTATTAGATATTTACAGAATTAAAAAATATAAATGTTATTTTAAAATAAAATAAGGGATATAATATAGCAAAAAAGAAGCAGAAAACACTTTTTGAAATATGTGGTATATATAACATTTTTTAATGTATGCAAAATATTTATCACTTACAATAATTTTAGTTTAAAATAAATATCAACATTTACACAAAACACAGTGATTCATTATTATAAACTGTAATTTCTTATCATCATTGATTTCAATAAAGTCTTAATTTTTGAAAAGCATGTAACTCATTGTAAATTAAATTTCTTTACATTGGATAATATTATTTCGAAATAAATTTAAATTATTATACTTTATATGATCTTTGTATAATCTGCAATTTGTGAAAAACTTGCATTTCAAACATATACATAAATATTCTCTCTTTTCACTTTAAATGGCAATCTAAATTTTTGTAATCAAATTATGTTTAGATATTTAATGAGAAAAAGAATATTTTATATGCTTAATATTTACAGTTTGCAAAAATGATCGTTGTAACTTTATAATGATTAAGTTAATTTCTAAAAATAATTAAAAACTTCAGTCTTTGAAAGTAACAAAAACTGTTATTTTATATCATCAAAAATGAAAATAATATTTATTACTGCAAAGAAATCATGAATATAAATGATAATTACACATCAATTTTTAAAATAATATACAATTTAATCCATTTTATATTAAAAATACAGACCAATGTTAAACAATGTTCTACTTTAAAAATAGTACTGATATATAAAATAACTTTGGGCAAGAAGTTGGCTTGGCTTTTTCCAAACTCAGTATTAAGAAATTTTTGAAACAAGTAGGATTCAACCAATTGGATTGAACCAAAAATTCGTTTGACTTAAAAAAAGCGCCGGCCTAAATATTAAATATTTATCTTTATATCAAGTGAATAATGTATCCACTACATTTTTCTAATGATCTTTGATCATTTCATGAGTAACTTCATTATTTGATCTGCATACCCTTTTATAAGCTTTTCATTGAAGAATTAATGAAGACAACAATCAGAACAAATGACAATTGATTAAATTATTAAAATCAATACCAAAAACAAATAAATTGCACATGATAGCAATTGATATATCTTAAATTTGTCAAATGCAAAATGTGTAATATCTCAGCTAACTCTCTAGGGGCATATCTCAGTGCTTATATATTCATTATACACTAATTTCAATCTTAATAATGGTACATGTGCCTGAGTCCATCTTCCATAATAAAAACAAATTTTGTTCACACTTACAGTTTCATTTTCATACACTGTACACATGTTCATTTAAATCTACATAGCACTTTCATTCTTTCAAAGCATTAAATATAAAATATATAATTGTTGATTTTCTATTTTTAAATCAATCATACTCAAGTCTTATTATTCCAATATTTATGATGTTTTCGAACCTGAGGGGAAAAGATTTATATAGTAAATAAAGCGATGCATAATTTATAGGTTATAACATGGTCGGTAATGTAGGAACTGAATTGCGTTTATTTGTCAACAAAAAAAGTGAGCGAACTTTTGGTTCAGCCCAGTATAAATTATTTTTGATTGAATTGTTCGACAACAAAATTTGTTCAAAATTATCAAATTTTGTCAATTTGTTTGGTCAAAAAATTTCAAAACAGTCTTCACATTTTCACAAATGATTTAAATTTTATAGTGGATGATGACAGTGACATTTACAAACATTTGGCAAACAAGTATTTTATATGCATTACAAGTAACATATGTAGATTATTAAGGCTTGAAAATATTATGAACAAGGAATTTAAATTATGCTCTTATGATAATTATAATCTATATATACTTGATAATCAGCTGTTATATTAATAGTGTTTCAAGTACATACAAGTTTATCAATGAGAAAGAGGTATTTAATTAATTAAATATAATTACTAGAAATAAAAGATAGATTAATTAATTACAAATATTTAATTAATCCTAATGGAGGCTTTGCTAGAGAATATCAAATATTGGGACCGGAATAAGACTTTGTAAAATATATACATCCACAGTAATATCAACTTTTATGAAATTTGAGAATATTAATGCTTTGCTAGTGTTACTGTCATCTCTAACTCATTCTGTGACTCTGTTGAACTATTAATAAAACTGTAATTTATTTATTGTAAATAAAAAACACATATTTCTAAATGGTTTTGTATTACGCAATCTACATTAATACACAATTCACAGAATTTTGGTAAAATATATGAAAGAATTGATTAATTTGAAGTGTGTGAAAAATCACTAAATGTACTCAGATTAATACCATTATAGTTTTCTATGATAGTATTGCAAGCATAAAAGTACAACTTTATGGATTATGTGGGATGGGAATAAATATTTAATTTGCAATAAATTGGTGTTATTTTATTAAAAACTGTGATCCTTACATACGAATTAACATAATCTGATTAATCCTAAGCTTTCTAAAACTTCATCCATTTTCTATATATACAAAGTAGTCAGGTGTATACAAAAGTTAAAATGTTGTACAATATTTCAGCATTCCTTTAAATTATAATTTTATTAGATTTACTGTTTCCACTTATGCTATATCAAGTTTATCGTGCATCAAATACAACAACTATACATTATTAAGGAAAATAAATTAGTCATTATACATGCTTGGAACATGTATATCCTAAATATTTATTCCATACATTATATCTTTGCAAGTGGATATTCAAATATTCTTAATATTTGAATCTAAAATACTAGATACATAAGAGAACTGTGTCCTGATTTGGGTCATATATTATTGAACAGTAATAAGTTATATACCATTGTGTAGTGATCATTGCGTACATTAATAACATATAAGGTTTAGTATAAAAGACTGTCTGTACCTAGAGATATGAGAGGTCAGAAATAAAAAATCATTCATGATTATTTCAGTTGTTGTTAGAGCTCTAAAACATATTGAATATCTAAGTATAAATATATACTTTCCATCTATTCCCAAATGAAATTAGATATAATATACACACAGAAATCAGGATACAGTATTTTATCTCTTTTGAAAAGCTAACTGAAATTTTAGTTAAAAAAGGATACGTCTCTTTGTGCGTTTTTTGTACATAATTCTGTATCCACATTCTCTGCATCGAATTGGGTCTCTGGGTCGTATTTCATTATCATGATGGCACTCTATAAAAAAATTAAATGGTACTATAATGTATTGTTAATAAAAATTTTCTAGTTGTATTGAAAGCCGATTATTATTACTGTCGCTATGAAATAAAAGTTCTAATTAGTATGAAAATTATTTGATATAATACTTATAACGTATAGATGAAATAATGTGAAGCACGTGAAAGGTTAAGAACTGTTGTTTATATTTTTAACCTTACCTCCACAAATATACACCATGGCCTGTTTCGGAGTTGAATCTGACTTGCTGGATTCCATTTTAAATGAATTTCTAAACGCTGTTGCACAATATTTCCAAAGTAACGCAATGTTTATGATCCTTATACCACATAAATTTCAATACATTGTAGTAAACAGCAATATCCTAGGGAAAATGGCAGCCAAGGGAAATTAGTTTGTACTAGACTTTAGTTCTAATTTACAACACGCATTTTTGTAATAATATTTACATCCATAATGAAAGTATTAAAGCATTTAATACATATTAAAGCATTTAATATGTAAAAGGCTACAGTTTATTATAAGAGAATTAGCAATTTTAATTGAATTGAAAACATTACACGTATCGCCATCTGGCGGCAGTGTTTGGGAACTAAAGAAACTACAGTTTCTGAAGTGTGTAGTTCACTTTGTTCGCTGGAGAGATGGCGCCACCTGTTCCATTCTCGTAAAAATTACATTAACATCGATTTTATTGGCTTAAATTACTATAATATACACCAAATCTCATTGAAGGTGTAAAATTAATTAACTTCGAATTGTTTTGACAAAATTCTTATCAATTTTTAACCATTCATAGGATAATCCTAATTATCTTAAGGGTTTCTGTCTTATGTGCTGCCATCTAGCGATACAAAATGAGAACTAATTAAACGACAGTTTCAAATGTGTGTAGTTCACCCTGTTCGCCGGAGAGATGGCGCCATCCGATCCATTTTCGTAAAAATATAATTAACAATGATTTTATTGGCTTAATTAACTTCAATATGCATCCAATGACATCGGAGAGCAAGAGTTGTTAACTTCGGAATGTTTTGACTTTATCAAACCATTATCAATTTTTGACCAAACTTCGGAATACCGTCATGTTCCGATTCTGTCCAATGTGTTCAGAATATTTCGCACACTGTTTCTCGTCGGTAATACGGACAATAATATTGAAATGATAAAAATTTTTCGTCCGAGTCGCCAAAAACCGTTCTCACGGATGTTTTCTTTTGAAAAAAGGAGCTTGTTTGCAAAATTTAACCAGAATTGGAACATGACGGTATTCCGAAGTTTCCCCAAATCCTTCTCGGGATCGTCTTTTTTATACAGACAAAATTATCTGTAAAATTTCAGATAAACTGAATTTGATTAGTTTTTTGAAATTTCGCCAAATTTCACTCTATCTATATGTTGTGTCGCCTGTCACGTACACAATATTTTACCGAAATTTATCTCCATGTCAAACATTATCGCACGTATTTTCGAGAAAGAAAATACGGACCTGTCTGAGCAAACGGAAAATATAGTGTCGTTCTCTTGAATATTTGACAGGAAAAAGTAGCTTCAACAATCTTCACTGAATTATCGTCAAAATAAAAGTGTTTGTATTTGAAAATGGAACAAATATGATCATAGAAATAGTAATAACTTTTACGAATATTTTTCAAATTGATTATTTTGATAATATGTAAGTCTGTTTCAAGAAAATAACCACATAAATAACTGGAGATAGCAAATACGTACTTTTCATATAGAGGGATATTTTTCGTTCATATACAGGGTGTTCCAAAAAAGACTGTATAACTTAAAAATGAAAAATTTTCTTTTATATCACAAATCAAAAATTCTTTTAGCATTTTAAGATATTTCTATATTCACCACTGGACAATACTAAACTTTGTAAATTTGATTTATTCCAACGATGGTTCAACAACATTGTATTAACAATTTTCATAACATATTAAATTTTAAATTAATATATCATAAAAATTATTTTAAGGTTACTTTTATGTCACCAAATAATGTTACGCTTTCTACGTCTCAAGATCATCTGATGTACAATAACCTAGCATACACAATGGAGATTTTAATTTTAAAAAACAATATTTCACATGCGTCCACTTGTTATAGACAATTTAAAAAGGAATATCACTTCGACATGCAAGTGCGAATCTATTCGAATAATTAAAAGCTTCCAAGTAATATATGACTCATCAAAAAATTATCTTCCTATAACCATAGTATGTACCTGTAACGTAGATCGATAATTCAGAACGTAGAAAATTTTCGTATTCTGGTCTCCTTGGAGCGGATTACAGTTAAAGTTCCAAATTGCATCTTGTTTGCAAATGTTTGGACTTTTGGAAATTTGGGAATTTGGCAATTTAGGGACGTGGACATTTGGAAATTTGGTGATATAGATATTTGGACATTTGGAGATCTGGAGATTTGGAAATTTGGGAATTTAGGAATTTAGGGAGTTGGGAATTTATGGAATTGGACATTTAGGGATTTGGACATTTGGACAATTAGGGATTTGGACATTTGGATATTTGGGAATTTAGAAATTTAGGGAGTTGGGAATTTATGGAATTGGACATTTGGATATTTGGGAATTTAGGAATTTAGGGAGTTGGGAATTTATGGATATGGACATTTAGGGATTTGGATATTTGGACAATTAGGGATTTGGACATTTGAACAATTAGGGATTTGGACATTTGGATATTTGGGAATTTAGGTATTTGGGGTTTTAGGGATTTAGAGAATTGGACATTTGGGAATTAAGAAATTTAGGGGTTTGAAGATTTGGACATTTGGACATTTGGGAATTTGGAAATCTCGAGATTTGAAAAGTTAGATATTTGACAATTTTTGAGCTGCCGATAGAATTTGAGAATTTGGAAATTTAAAAATTGTCAAAGAGTCTAAGAATAGGGACTTGCAAATTTGAAATTTTAAAAATTTGCAAATTTGGAAACTATGGAATGTGAAGATTTAGAAATTGGAAAAGGGGATTTGCAAATTTGGAAATTCGACGATTAAAAAATTGGAAAGTCAATATCTTCGAAAAGTGTAAAATTTGTACATTTATAATTTGGCTTGATAATTCCGACCTCTAAAACTGTCCAAGTTCCAGAGCTCCCATTCAACGCTCACACCTGAGAACTATAAACAGCCTCGCGGTAATTAGCGTGGCGTACCACCTCAAAACCCTGAGAAGGTCTTTTTAACAATCATAATGTATCGTAAGCGACCGCCATTGGCCTTCCCGGGTGTCGTCTCTTTTCAGCTTTCGCCCAGTTTTGGCACGCGAGCCAAAGGTTCACCGGGTTGCGAGATCGATAACGCATCGATTCTATCGTGGATGCACCTTTCCCCAAGAGTATCGTTACCTGCGCGAGATCCTTGGTTAACCTGCGGGAACAGCCCTTCTCTCGGTGTGCATCGACGAACCTTATTGTCTCGTCGTCGCCGTCGTCGTCGCCGTCGTCGTTGGTTCCTTTGCAGCGACGCATATTCCGCGCACGCTCCGGGGCCGTTACTATTGATCGAGCATTTCGTCCGATGGTCGCCTCAGAATACCACGGACGGTCCGCACGCCGTAAATATTCGTTGAGTGCGTCGTGGCCGAGTGACTTACGCGGATAAGACCGTTTAAATACGGGGTAAACGTGGCCGATCATGGTCGGAGGAGTAACGGAGGACGGACCTCTTATTCAACCCGTCGATTCCGGTGAGTGTACATTTTATCACCATGAAATTCGTTGCAAAACGATCCCCGACCGACATCGATCCTCCATCACCGACGATTCTAGGCCCTTTCGATGCTCCTCGTTGCTTCGTGCACGTCTCACGATCGTTTTTCCAAAATATCATTCAAAAACGCCTTCGCAACTTTGCAACTTCAACAACCACTATAACGGTGCAGCCGTTAGAGCGGACAGCTGTTACAGACAGCTCGGGATGGACTTCGAGGGTGTTTCCATAGATTCAATCTTTGCAGTCTGTATCGCTTTGGTTTTGAAGTTTATAGAAAAAGCTCGATGGGTATTGTTTGTTTGATTGGGGAGGAATAGAGTCTGGGTTACAGTGATGTGTGCACGATGGTCACGTCCATATAGTAGACGTAGGGACCATGTGATATTGAACACTCGAACCTACGTTTACCCAGCTTCGAGTTGTCGAAACGAGATGAGTCGATACGTTTTTAATTTTACACGTTTCGGGATCGATGTCATAAATATAGAATGCTCCTCTTGTATATTATTCGTGGCAACGAGTGAACTTGAAGTACGCTCCAACGTTCCGGAGTATCGATACCTTCTTTATTTTAAGGTTGTTGTAATATCAACACAATTTGTTTCTTTGAAATTCAACTGCAATGACAACGACGTGAAAACGTTGCTCAGATTTCGGTGAAGGTTAACCAATATGGAAAATTGCATTTGAAATCGTAACATTTCATACGATGTAAGAGCATTTTCTGAAGATATTTTAAAGGACTGCAGACTAACAATAAAATCTTAGGGGAACAGTTCGGTAAATTCTATTTAATTATTACCAGACAAATATTTACTGCTTATATCATCTATTTTATTTATTTTGCATCAACATTATGCACTTTATACAAATGTTATTAAAATTTATTGTTAAATTTGTCTTGTTCATCAATATCCCAACTTTTGAACAACCAGTTGAAACTACAAACAACCCTAATTATTTTAAACGTAATTGCGGAACGAAATGTACACCATAAAATTTCATTTAGAATTTGAATAATACAAATGCGTAAGATAAATATATATGCTGTACAATAAAAATATGGTTTTGTTACTGTAGCTTTTATGGCGTGTTCTGTCTTTTTTGATGATCGATAATTCGTAAGTGGTTGCGAGGTAAAAGACGCACAAGGTATTTCCCATGATGATTCAACGTTGTTCCAGGACTCAGGATTTAGTCAGCAACAAGTCCACCCTCGTTAGTAATTGATATCTTATTTCGACATAAACAATTGTTTGTGTTTAACCTCTTGATGCCGACAAATGAGTGTAGGTTTAATTCAACGACTAATGACTACATGTGTGAACAATTTTTGTCTTCGTATATTAATGCAACATGTTGCAACGAAGAGTTAATTCATAATACGTGTAATTACTGAAAATTTGAAGATAAATTGATATTTTGGATATAAATATTTGTTTAAATATCCTATAGAACTAATAACAATTACATTCCTAATAATAATTACATCCCTACAAATAATATTTAAGTATATTTACTTACATAGAATTATTTATATGTATATTTACACACGTTTTCATACTTTAACTTCCGAGTATTTTTCAATCTTTTACCATTTTCTATCGATTTTCTTTTATCGAGGGTTATTCTTGATCGAGATTTTGATTCTTTTAAAATTCTTGCAATGTTATTATTTATCAATTTTCTAGCAATCCTCTTGTGGTCTTGTACTTTACTTTCATTTGTCTTACGACCTATGTCAGCATCTACTTGTTCCGTAACTACTTGTTCTGATATTTGTATCTCGCAATATTTCTCGATTTTTTTTATAATTAACCCCACTTCGGTTTTTCTTCCCATATTTGTACTTCTAGAAGACAATTGCTTTTATTAGAAAATATAATACAATAATTACTAACAGAGAATTATCTAATATGAAGAGGTTTTTAGTAGCTAGTAGATTCAGCCTAAATAAAAGAATATTTAAACGTAAAAATGTTAACAAAAATATTGGACTTTAATCACGATGATCATTTTGTACACATGTAATTTTAAAATAGAATATTTATTCCGATAATATATAAATAGATAACAACAACATAACCTCTGTTCATTTTTTCTGTGTATTATGAAATTAATAAAACAGTGTAACTTCCCAATATTAGAAACATTACTCACTACTTATTTCTCCCTTATTTTTTTATTAAATTAAAAATGTATTATCTGGGCTTGTATGCCCATAAAAGGTTTCACAAAGTTTGTACCTAAATATAGCTAAATTAACTATACAAAGGTTAATTAGCCATCTAAAGTTAACATTATTTCACAATGTATACACAAATATATTAACATTAAGACCTTCTGTAAATATCATGTTCCTAGACATTCTGTAAACAATGTCCTCCATGTCACTTTATATTTTAAATTTTCAACAAAGTGACAAATTACCGAAAAGTTATATTCGCTTCTGGTGTTAAATGCGATGATAATTATGAAAACGATCTAAAAATCTGAAAGAATCGATCTCTTTTCCAATAAGACATCATTATCAAAATAAACGTGACCTGAATTTCCACATAATGCTCAATTAAGTTTACGAATATGGAACAAAAATTCGTTCATAATGTTGCCAAATTAATCCACATAATCCAGTGAAAATTCTGTTAGAACCTTGTCTTAGATCAGGTAAAATACAAACAAGTAAAACGTTCATTTTTATTAGAATTTTTGGACTAAACGGAATACAGACAAGTGAAACGTTAAATTTTATTAGAATTTTGTCTTAGACCAAATAAGATACAAACAAGTAAAAAGTTCAGTTTTATTAGGACTTCAACTTAAACCAAACAAAATACAGATAAGTGAAACGTTGAATTTCATTAGAATTTTGTCTTAGACCAGATAAGATACAAACAAGTAAAAAGTTCTGTTATTAAAATTTCTATTAGAACACATTTGTAATTACCAGTCCGGCTAAGACTAAAAATTCGGAGAAAAGTAAAATGTCGATTTTGTGAACGACCCAGATTTTCAACGAAGAGTTCATTGAAATCCGCGAGGGCCAGGTCGGAAGTTGCCACTGCAAGGAGAACCAGTAATTTGAAATAAAATAACGTATGATTTCAGTGTCGACGACAACTGTAGTGGCACTATGCATCGGCGCCGCTTTTCTACTTTGCGCCGTCGCGATGACCTGGTGGCTTTGCCGACGGCGTCGCGAGCACACCAAACTAAACTCCGACAAGTCCTTGGCGTTCAGGCCACCCCACAGGAAACCAATGGCAGTCAAGAGTCCTGGTAGCACCAGTCATTATCTGAAAAAGAGCCCGAGTCCCACAGGACCCGCCAAAAGTCCCCCGGGTTCCGGTGGTCAGACGCCAAGTCCCACCGGTTCTCAATCTTCGAACCCCGGTTCGCAGCCCAGGACACCCCAGGGCTCAGGTAAACATGCTATAAACTCATAGAAGTTTATATTTAAAAAAGAAAATCAATTCATATGAAAATACTTTACCTACCTCTGCACTCACATGTTTGCACTGCCCAGCACTTTTGCGGACTGCAGCTCTAAAACAGTTGAAAAGTCTGATGAATTCTTTTGAAGTTTTGCCACTATTGGCTGCTTCGCTGTGCTCATATAAAATTATAGGTTTAGTTGGAAAGTATTTCAGATTGTATTAAACTAAATGGTGAGTCACCTTTCGGAGGGTTGCTAAGGGAAGAGGGTTGGGATGTAAATATGGGCAAGTGTAGGGGCAAATCAGTATAAATGTTCACCCTAATGATATGAAACTGATTCAGGAAGAAATGCTGAGAAAAGTGGATAGCTATATTTATTGAAAGTGGATAGATATATTTTGACGATGTTTTATATTATATTTTTAACAATAATCTGTTGAACCTAGAGACCTTTTAACAATAATCTGTTGAACCTACAGACCTTTTAATCTATTGAACCTGCAGACCTTTTAACAGTAATCTATAGAACCTAGAGATTTTTAAGCTAAAAGATGGATTTATATTTCTGATTAAAAATTGCTTCCTCGATAATAGGTACTCCTGCATTAACACCTTCTGGTGATGTGACTCTGAGTATCGAGAATGAACGGGACAAAGCGGAAATCGAGAACAACGAGAAAACGGAACGCAAGAAAAATCACGTGACAGAAAATAACAAAGATAACTTGGGCCAGTTAGTGTTTAAGTTACGCTACGTGAGCGAGCAAAACGCGCTGAGGGTGACAGTAGTGAACTGCAAGGGATTACCAGCAAGGGAGCAGAATGCCACCAGTGATCCATACGTGAAATTGAAACTGTTACCTGATAAACAACACCAGGTGAAGACGAGAGTCCTCAGGAATACCAGGGATCCAGTTTACGACGAGGATTTCACGTTCTTCGGAATATCGAAGGATCAACTTCAGGTATTCTTCTGTTTTAGTAACTTTAGAGTTTACTATCGAGACGAAATTTTAATTCTCAAGGTCTCTTTGACTTAAATTCGATTTTCATATTTTTCAACTTTCAAATGTTTAGATTCCTAATTTTTCACATTTGTAAACCATCTTTCTAAATCTCGAAATCCTAAAATTCTGGGTTCTAAAATTCCCAAATTTTTAAATTTCGATCCTACATTTCTAGATCCTGAAATCCCTAAATTCCTAAATCTCGAAATCACCGAATTTCACAATTTCCAAATATTGAAAGTTGTAAATATAAACATTTACTAATCAATAATCGAAGAATGGTGGTACCACTTTACGTCACCACTTTGCCCCTAGGGAAACCTACCATACTCGTCGCAGTAGCAATTGATCAAATGATGAAACGTGTGTTTCTTTTATTATCGTTCGCAGAAAATCAGCCTGCACTTCATTGTGCTAAGTTTCGACAGATACTCCCGAGATGATATTATCGGTGAACTGACGTGTGCACTTTCATCGATACCCGGTTTGGAGAACGCTGATAACCAAGAAATATCATTATGTCGAAAAATATGCCCTAGAAGCTTAAAGGTAATTATTTAATTATTTGATAAAATTCGAATAATTAGAGACGACTCGAACATGATACTTTCCCTATAAATTCGTCTAATTTTATTTATAATCTAATAATGAAGTAGACTTCATAATTATCATCTACTCCATAAAAACAGCTGTACTGATGTTAATGATTACAGATTCAGTCACAAGGCAGAGGAGAATTACTAGTTTCCCTCTGCTGGCAACCACTCAACAGCCGATTAACGGTGGTGGTGCTGAAGGCACAGAATTTACCAAAGATGGATGTAACAGGCCTGGCAGATCCGTACGTGAAAATCTATCTTCTGTACAACTCGCAGCGCATCGCAAAGCAAAAGACGCGTGTAAAGAAACGCACCCTCAGCCCTCTGTTCAACGAATCCTTCGTTTTCGACATACCGAACGGCGCAGATGGTCTCAACAACGTCAGCCTCGAGTTCATGTTGATCGATTGGGATCGAGTTACAAGAAATGAGGTGAGTCTTTAGAAACGTGCCATTAATTCGTTTAACAAAATCCCGCATCGAAACTATATATTTGCAGTTTCGGTACGGAACTTGTTAGATGGCTGATTCGAAAACATTCAACATTCGATGACATACATATTATAAAACACTTGTTTTCAAATACGTTAATCAGATTGAAACCTGACATGTTCAATCCCATTGTAACCGGTGCGAATCGAATGTAATTGAACGAGGACGTAAAAATATTTAAAGTCGAAATATATTTTTGTTGCTCTGATTGAACAAGTTCACTAATTTTTTCTACTTTTGGGTGTTATCATTAATAATAAATAATTTATACTAATTAGACTAAAATTAAAATAAAAGAATTTTCCTATTTACAGGATTTGAACAAGTAGATATATCAATGCATATACCTTGTGTTGTATTACTTTTTACACAAACTGATTGGCATTCATTAATGTAATTTACAGATTTCACTACGGTATCGTATATCGCCATTTTATGTATACGAGGTTGATAGAAATTTTTGCATATAACACAAAACAAATGATCTGCTTCATACTGCAAACGTAGCGTGATTTTTCACAATTTTGTTACATAATGCGATGCAAATCACAACGAAGTATGACTTAATCGGAAAATCAATTGAAGGATTTCTAAACTACCGTCCGTTTTCTGCCGCACGAATTGTGTGAAAGTGGGACAGATCTTATCTGTAATACAAGAAAAAAGTTCCTGCATACTTTCAAAAGCCATAGCAAATTTTTATTTATTAAAATTAAAAAGTTAATGTAATGTAAAAGTTAATGTAAATCGTATATTATGATATAAGATGTATTAGATAATTAAATTTCGTAGATCCCCTTGCAATTAATGTGACTGCGCTTTGTTTTAGGTGATTGGACGACTTGAGTTCGGCGGTCCAGATTGTCAAGGATCAGCTTTGAATCATTGGAGAGAAGTTTGCAGCTCGCCGCAGAGGCAGATCGCTGAATGGCACAAATTAAGGGAGTAACTAGTATTTCCCAGCCCTATCGACTTTCCTGGAATCCCGTCTCCAACTATCCAATAGCCCCACGTCCTTCTCCATTATGAAACCACCGATCCAACCCCTCGAAACCCTACGATGAAGTAGGGTATCTGTTTTGTAAACCTAATACTCGATGTATATTAGGCTTGAAGCGAGTGGCGGCACGTCCACCCGCGATCGATGCAACTGCGGATGCACCGGTGAGAAGGTCTAGCCTAGGGATGAACATGAAGGCATTCTCTTCAAGTAACGTGAGACATTGTAACCCCAACAAGCTCGAACACGACATAACGCGGCCATCATGCTGTTCGATCCTCTGTTTTAAGATCTGGGTTCCTACTTCGTTTATGAGATTCTTATTTTAACAATATGATTTTCGGGTTACGTTGTGTTATATTAATTCAAAAGATTGTTCCGATGTTCATCCCTTGTCTAATTGTTACGTGCCGGCCTGAAGCGTGTACGAAGAATGACTTTGATCACACGAAAACTTCTCTGTACAAGCAAAACTCTCTAAGTAATATCTTTAAATTTTGATAAACTTCTACAATCTAATAGGTCACTTATTACGAATCTTCCTATATATGTACGGCTTTTAAATGCAAATAAGTTAAAACTCTACCGTTGACGTAAATGTTTTCATATTATCTGAGAAAGTGTATCGCGTATAACTCACATAATTATTAAAAATATATATATATCATTTGAAATATACGGTAGGATAGATAAACTATTGGACGTCTGCACCAAAAATCGTGATCTATCAGCGTGCAAAAGTTTATGAAAACTTGAAAATATCATTTCGGGAGCATTTCTTGTTAGTACTGTGGGCGTTGATTTAATAATAACATAATAACACACGTTTTGCCTCGATATTACAATTTAGAATACTCGTTGTACAGACTGTTTCAAAAATCATCGCGTGCTTCGACACCATAATTACTGGAATTGGTAAAAATAAAAGTAAATAAACGTCATAAATATCTTTTGAAATTATAAAACCGTAAATTATCGAGTAGGAATCATGCTATATGATCAGAAAATTCATCTCACTTTGCAGAAATACGCAGTGCTTTTTTGAGACGTTCTGTATTTCCTTTTTATGGTTTTAAAATAATCACGAAATTTAGAAAAAAACGTTTACATGGAAAGAAAACCGTTTGAAAAATTTTCATTCTGTGTTTCAATTTTAAATATCGATAAAACTCGATTAATCGATAGATCGACGCCCTAACCTCAAGAATAGTTCCTCCGCGCTTCTAGCTTACAGGGAAGACGAATTCGCTCAAGCATGGAGCATCGAACGACTGCAGAATGATAATTACTATGGCTAGAACGAAGATTGAGAACAAATAGTTGGTAAAATTCAAAATAATTCATTTTGTTTCTGTAAATCAAACATTTGTCAGCCGTCGATTATGTCTCCATTGGTTGCAGTAGCAAACGATCGCGGGAGAAACGCATACAAAATGCTTTACAATATAAATATAGTTATTAAGATTTCCGACCAGATGAAAAGGGAGGAGGAAAATAAGGCAGTTAACTAAAAAACAATTGAGCGTTTACCGATTGTTTTGAACGCTATTGTTGCAACACAGGGTCGTGCTTTCATAGAACATTTACAAACGCGAATAAACAATTATTTATTTTCAAAATTGGCATATTTTGTTTACGTACATATTTGACATACCATGTATGAGTACAAACATTGGCATAACTAAACATAAAATAAATTTTGGTTTAATTGAATTTTAAGTGTTTCAGACTATCAGTTTATAAGTACGTTTCGCTGTAATAATAAACTAATGTTATTTTAGAACCTTGTACAACTTGTTATAGAATTATACCTTTTGGTATTATCCTAACAATAATAAGTTTGTATTATGTTATAATAATGATGTTACATGTTGATAACTTTGAATGTTTTTCTTTTTCCTTTTTAACAACTTAATATGTTATGTTATTTAACATAGATGTTACAAGTAATAATAATTACATTTCAAATCTCATTTGATGAATTCTTTTCTCAATTTAAATCTACAAAAGCAGATTTTGCACGACCCTGTCAAATCACCAACACCGTCATTTTTGGTAAAGTTAATATGAACTAATCGTACAACATCTTAATCGACAGTTAAGCGATCCAAGTTATGTAAATACAGGAATCTCTTCAAAGTTTATTTATCATTTCATTTATGAATTTTTGAAAGAAAAAAAAGAAGGTGAGGGTACATAAAAAAATGTAATGTTACAATTACTTTTTAATACACATAGTACCTATAAAATTCTCATAGGTTTAGTAACATACAATCTGTTAATAAATGAACATGTGACTAGATTTACTAAAGACTTTTGAAGAGATTCTTGTAGAAGTATACATACATATACCACAAGACGTGGAGACGATTCTGGAAACGTCATAAACATCGATTAAGCTTAAAAACAATATTGCGATTATTCGTTCCTGTTCCAAAATTTTATAGCTCCACGTCAACTGGCAAAACAACTTGCAATTTAACACTGTGTAATAAGAAAAATTGCAATTACTGAGAAGCAAATTTCAGTATCAATTTTTCCATTATGATCAAAAAGCTTTGACACTTCTCTGAGAATATTGGAAGAAATTTTTAACTTGTTTTAACAAAGCTGTAAGGAATGCTGAGACAGGGAAGCAAACATACAGAGATCTTCGTGATGCATTGAATTATCACACATACATACACTGCTTAGAATTCATTGCATTTCGAATAGATGATCATCTTTTTTTTCACGCTACAGCATGATAATCCTCTTTGTATAATCGTGGAACGGGGTCGAGGAATTGTAACGTTGTTTTCAAGTGCCAATGGAAACCGCTTCGCGATTGTAAATATGTAATTTACGTTTGAATAGAGAAGAAAATACGAATACTTTATTTAGTTACGAACCGTTTGTGGTTTCAATTGCTATTAATGGAGAAATTAGTACGTACCGCTATAGTTTATGAAAAGATACTACTGCACAGAGTGTAACACGAAACCGGCATCATGTAGTGTCCTTGTTAAAATGCTTTTACACCGTAAAAGGGCGAGAGTGAGGTTCTAAGTACGAATATGAAACACGTTGGCGGGAAACGTACAAAGGTCCTTCTCCCGTTGTACTCATTTGTAACTTAATTTATAGGTTGTCTTCCACAAACTGTGAACAATCATGAGTACTCACTGGTCATTCATCTTTCAAAACACCATCAACGGGAGGTCATACTCAATGCGCACGTTAGAGTCATGCATATTTTCGATTATATTTTTATGCTGACGGCGCTGTATTTGTTGAATGGTTTTTAAAGATCGCGCTCTTTGATTTTGCAAGATGGATGATCATTACTCGAGTTTTGGGAGACAACCTAACCATACTTACGCTCATTTTAGTTTTAATAAATGTGCTAGATCACTGCTTCGTTACAGCATACAAATGACAGTGATGAGTGTTTTTCCGATTTTATTGTTAATAGTTTTTATTCTCATCTAACCTTTTCTCCCTCAGAGCTATAAAGCCCCAGCCGTCACTCTCGCTTGGCAGGACTATAATACTGATCAGTCATTCTTAAAATGATAAGAGCGTGGAAGCTCGTTCTCAGAGGGCAAATATATTATTAACTCTACTTTACACGATTAAATTGAATGCATTATTTAGAAACTGCAATTCTGCTATTTCGTAGCATATTAATACATCTGTCATTATTGCTGGACTATTTTATCATTATGTTTATATTTGCAGAAGGAGGTAATTAATAATTCATCTAGAAGGAAAGTTTGTAGTTTTTTATATATATTGCTAAAAATTAAATGGATGTGCTCGAAATATCGATCATCGGTATGTGATAAATTTAATTGTGTAAAAAGGAGTTTTTGTTTGAAGGCCCCGTTCGCATTTACCGCAATACAGCACTGCGATGAATAACGAATATCGATTAAGTATTATCATAGGCTCGAAACTTTAAAGTTACTTTAAACTTGAGATAGATAACCTTTAGCACATAGCTTATACACGCGGGCTAAGTACAAGAATATCAGCTATAATGCGGTTAAAGTGTAAAGTAACTTTAGAATTCTTAATCGTACCCGATCATCGCTAATCACGGAATATTTGCTACATATGTTCAGGGCTTTTTTTCTGATGGTGTATTTTTACACGGTGAAAGTTTTATAATGACTAGCAACAAGAATGTTCCTACGAAATAATTGCATGTAATTCGATCGAACGATTATTTTTGTTATATCAGAATGTTTACTGAAGACAAATTTTTTGTTATGTAAAATTAAAACCCCAAATATTTAAAGAGTAACATTGTTTGTAAGGTGTTAGAAAATTTATAGTATACTTGGTTCGAACATAATAAATTTTATCTATTCGTTTTAATTGATTTAAGTGAAATCCAAATTTTTATAACATTTATAAATTATCTTAATACATTCTTGTAAATATGCAATTGATACCATATGTTTATTATTCAATGAATAACAGCGGTTGAAATTTATTAGTAATCAATTAGTTAATTTTTAAAATGATTATTGAAATTGTAATACGAGACAAATATACAGAGCATCGATGACATTGTTGAATCTGACAATTGTGTACCTCGTTAAAATATCAATAAACATACAATGAGATTATCAAGGAACCATTGGCAGTCGCTAGACTCAAATTAAAATTGAATTATATATCAAATTTATAATTTAAATTGTATTCGTCAACTTTACTTGAATTTAAACATTTCCACCAAATTGGATTAAATCAATAAACGTGACCAATATGTTTTTTTCTTCAGAAGAAAAGCACCTGACAAGTAACATAAGTTCGTCTTTGCATTAAAGTCAATAATCGGTAACATGTAAAGCGATCGTTTTATTTTTCTTTTATCGCCGATTTCCCACTCCATCATCTTTCCTTTGCGAGCAAGAATATAAAGGTGCTGCGACAAATTATTATCTCATTGATACCTAACGATATATCGATCCTAACCAAAACTTTTAATTGGAAATTCAAGCACGAATAAATTTAAATATTCCATTAAATTCTATTTCAATCATTATCATTCAATTTAATGATAATTATCGTTATATCGCACAGTATCAATTCATTGAAAATAAATGAGAATAAATAAATTTGCCATAACAATATTATCGATATTTAATAAGAGTGCGCGGGTAACGAAGATTTCGGATTCGAATCGGGTCGAGTCGGGTAAAGTCGGACGGATTTGAACAGACTCGAAAATTACTCGCCACTTTTAATAATTATCGATAACATCATTGATAGCAGCACTTATAGCAGAAACACGGACGAAACAAGGCTCGACAAGTAAGATTAGGAAAGCAAAGGAGAAAATTGATCGAAAATGAAGATGCAACGATACACATCAGCACTAAAAAACGAAAGTAACCAACAGATACATAGCGATCTATCACAGAAGACTCGAGAGATACACCGAATAGCTAAGTTTACATACTAACAATAAGTATAGTAGAAAAAAAAGAGACGAAAAAAGCCGGAAGATCTGCATCGTTGTCTATCGTCGATGTAGGTAAAGACAAAATGACATTATTATACGGTCAAGAGTTTCAGGATATTTATTTAATTGCTATACAATTACAAATATAAATATATAAGAAACGACTATAATAAGTAGCACGTAGCAAGACATCTCGTAAATATCGTCTGTCGTTCTCCTTGAGCTCGTTACCGATCATTTAACGATTTTCAAGATTTATCAGCGCGGAAACAACTTTTCGAGATCGACAAATACCCTGTAACACATTGAACGTCGGTATGGAATGCTGGAAAATCACCGTTCTTGACTAACGTCGTTTCCCTTTTTTCATTTACATATAAAGCACGAGCGCCAGAAATCTTATTTTCTTGCAACGATGATTTTATTGTAGTTTGTATTTTGTATTACAATGTAGCAGATCTTCATTCATGGAATATAAAAAAGTGATCCACTTCATCTTATTAAAATCCTTTCCTGTCTTTAAATTATTATGTTTAAATACACGAAAGTCAAAACTCTTTAGAGGAATAGTTTAGAATAAAAGATCATTTTCAAATTAACTTTGCTATACGAATTTATATTTATTTCCATATTTGATATATTTAAAGCAACATATACCATTTTCATCTCAGTTTTATGTGGTATTAAATTAAATGCGTTATCTATTGATTTATGTTCTTATATGTAAATATACATAAATTAATAATAACATTTTATTTATTTACTTATTTTATTATATTTTGAAACAAAAATGCTTAATGGCACTTTCAATAGTTTCAAAATATGGCACTTATGAACAATACATAAATATGCATATGTATTGAAAGAGCCACATAGAAAAAAGCTTACGAGGAAAAATATCTAAGAAAATACACGACTGCATATCAGTTTATATAAATCTATAAATAATTGATAGTCAAAATTATTTAGAAACAAATAAAACTTGTACTGCTGTTTTTCAGTTACTGTTTAGTGTATTAATAATTTCAATATAATAAAATTTTGAATACGTTTATGAGTTTTATTTCATTATTTGCATTATCTTACAAATTTTTACATCAAAATGTTGAGAATATATGAAGTAATTAGATATTATCGTCAATAAAAAAATATAATTTATTGTAAAATCTGCTGATATGATTAAAGAACAAAGTACAAATTTAGGTCTTTTAATCAATTATAATTAACAGTATTTGTAAATAAAAAATTGAATCGCAAGGAATCGGTGCTTTTCACGCATTTCACATATCATGTATGTGTATGGGCATGGCGTGTAACATGCTGTGTATGGTCAGACTGTAAGGCTGTGTGGTCAATAAAATATTAAAATAAAACTATTTATCAAATCTTTTTTTTTTTAATCACCTATCTTCGAAATTGAAATTTCTGAAATAAGATACTCTAAAATATATAATAATATTGAAATTTTCAATATTAAATTAATAATCAGAAATATTTTTTGCTAATATGAAATGAAAAATGTCTATCCTTAACTGTAACAGCTAAAAGGATCAAACATGAACAATATATACACAATTACAAAAATACTTTATTAATAAAAGTAAATTTCATTCACAAATTCCTTCGATTGGAATACAAAAATGCGTTTATAGGAATGAGTAAATTGGGCATTACAGAATATTGAGTTACATGAATTGACAGCATAAATATTCACACTTTCCAAGACACTTATGTGTACATGTATAAGTTGACATTATTAATGTTACACAAATAATTCTGTTATTTAAATAAACTTGTATAAATAAGTTTACCTTAATATTCATGTACACTTAACATTTAACAAAGTAGCGTTCAAGAACAATAACTTTTCCATTTGGAACATGGAAATATTTGTAACATTTTTAAATATAATAAGAGTAACAAAAATTGCCAATAGCTTTCCAACTTTGACTAGTAACTAACTTGTTCATAATAAACTAATTTGTTACAACACTTTGAGAAAGGCATAGTATGTACATACAACAAAATACATATTCATTTTTTAAATATACAGAAGCATATAAAGATGTGAATCTAATAGAAGAATATTACGCTTTTGATTTAATATAACATTAAAGAACCAAAATCGTAATATATTCCTATTGTTCTGAAAATAATTACTATTATTTATTGTCTGTCCCGTCATTTGTACTTATTATACATCTAAATCATTAGACACACATACATTAGCAAAGGTAATGCTAAATTGTCAACTTGATTTGTTTGTGCTTCAACAAATGATAGAATTACACTTGACCACAAGCTTCTTAAAAATAATGAACCATTATCTGTGAGACCTATTTAAAAAGAATATGCAGATATATAAAACAATAAAACAATTGTAATTGTATCATTTAACACTACAAACTACTGATCAAAAATATTATTTATTTTTTTACTTATTGTTTAAAAGTGTTATTTTAAACTATACATACCCGCAAATGTCAATAAACATATTAATCCGATCTGACTAAGGATGCAAGCAATTGTTCCTTCAACAGATTTATTTGAATTGCTCCATTTATGAGAGCCCCATTTGCTACCAACAAAACTAGCAGCAGTATCGCCCACTCCAACTGTCAAAATACCACTGAGCAACACTATTAAAGGAAGATTATTGGTAGGCATCCAAAGTGGAAAAGATAAACCACAGAGTAAATATAAAGGTGTTAAAGAAATCAGATGATCTTTTTCATCAGCAAATACAGAAAATCCTTGCTGTAATATTTCTCCAAGAGGCAGTATTCGTAAGTATCTTAATAACTAAAAATAAATCATTACTATAACTGATTTATACTTATGAAGACGTGAACAAAAAAGCAATCAAATTCATAACTTTTTTACATAAATTAAAAGTTAATATACCTCAAGAAATACGAATAACCCCATAACAATGCCACTAGCAAAATACAGGAATAGTTGTTCATAAATTAAACCAGGTACATATACAAGTACAGCTAATAAATGAAACATTTTTCTAATTGAAGTTGTTGCTTGATGATTTAACAATATCTGATATGCAACTACTACTACACCAAGCAGTAAACATATAGCCCAATATCCAAGTAAAATAATCTAGAAAGTTTATAATTATTAAGAACAGTTCAATGCTTATATAATAAATACTGTAAAGTATTGTCAAAACATACCTTGCTTTTTTTATTAAAAATAAAATAGAGTGTCCATACTATAGGATTTTGATCCAATATGATATACATTAATGGCAAAATTACAAGTAGTAAAAGAGTGATTGTCATTATGTAAAAATTTCTAGTCGATCGAAACATTGAGAAATAACTAGATATCAAACAAATTGATATGACATACAACAGTGCGACCTAAAAGTATATTATCAAATTAATAATTATATGCAATTCGATAAATTTCTTTAAAAATACCTGTAATATAACTGTTGCAATATCATCATCATGAATAGGAGGTAGATGATATCTTAATGGCAAATTTGTTACAACAGACATTAAAAATAATATGCAACCATGCATAGTTGCTGTTGCTTCCCCAATCGTAAAACAATGAGGAAATATGGACATCAATTGGAGAACACCCCATGTACCTAAACTTCCTACACTTAAGCCCCATATCACGCTCACCAGTAATCCTGTTCTTATTTATCAATAAATAAAAAAATTTGATTTTAATTAATATGATATACATGTTTGTGTGTTGTTTAATGAAAATGTGAACAATAAGAATTCAAAACAACATAATAAGTATGATGATTGTATAAATTATTCTGTTGATTAAAATTATAAAGAATAATCTGTAAATTGATATACCTTTATTTGCTATAAGAAGATATAACATTGATGTTATTATAGCTGGTAAAAAATATATAGCTTGAAAATCTTTAACTGTAACTTTTTTTGTTGATAATTTTGTATACAGACATATAGAACTAATAACAAGACCAATGCCTGTAACGCCTACAATGAGGCAAATTTCAGAATAGCTATTATCTTCTTTTAATATAGTTAATATTGCGCTTAAACCTACTAAGGTTCCAAGCCATAATCCACCATTTGCTTTTGCCCTGAAAATATTTTAATCCATATTGAATATAATTTGTTTTATTAAAAATAAATATTTCCTCCTATTAAGTTGTAGTATGAGCATTAATAAAATTAATTTCTCCACTTTAATACATTAATAAATTTCACCAAAATATTTATTTATACAAATATATAAAATTTATGTAACATGTCACATATACTTTATTAAAATACATTTAACATACAGTAATTGAAAACGCATTATTTCAAATTGACATATATTATAAATAATTAAAAATAATTCTTATTCATTAATGAAAATAAAATCTTCAATTAACTGACAAGCAATCTTCATACATATAAAATATAAATATATTGTATAAATAATTTAGAACACTTTAAACAAATTTCGAGGTTATGTCACATAGTTATATTACATTCACATTGGATTTGTATGAATAACAACAAACATACCGATATTCAATGCCATTATTTTTCAGACTTTGTAATATTTTTTCTTCGAAATGTAAATAGTTTTTTGTGAAAATTTCCATTGTTTATCGACTTCGTTCAGAAAATACGTTTTTACAGAATGAGTAACCACACCCCCACACTCTTCACATGAACAGTATGCCATGCTGCCTGGAGAGGTCAAACTTCGTCTACTGTATCTGTTGCTGTTACGCATTATAGAATATGCAATCATAAATATGCAACGAAATCGCATAAAAGGTAAACGTATTCTTATATTTTATTATCTAATTATCATTATTTGTCAACATCAAATGTATTTTCATTCAAATGAATATTCATTTATATTAAATAACCGTTTTACAATTGCAAAATAAAATTATAATATCAAACATTAAATTTTTAACAAACCAATGAAAATGTTGAAATATAATAATAACATAAAAGTTGGACTGTATAAATAGCTTAAAATATAGTGTAATTATAATATTTATTAAACGTTTATAAAAGTAACAATGTAATAAACAAAAACATAAAACAGTAGGCTATTGTTGGCAGATAATAATTATATATTATGTATCATTTAACAATATACAATGTATTTGAACTAATTTAATATTTATACTACAATTTTATTCATTGAAAGGAATAAAAATTGTATTGAATAATCACCAACAGCAATATTAAAAAGTTACCTTCATAAATACGAATATTTTTTTATGCCCTTAATTTCAATAACCATTAAGCACCACAACGACATTTGACAAATGAAATTAATCCATTTGTTGATGAATCATGTGTTGTAACTTCTCCAGCACTTTCTAATTCAGGTTCAATTGCTTTTGCTAATTGTTTGCCTAATTCGACGCTGTTTAGATGAAATTGATCAAGTTAATATCTGTATGTTTAAAAATTTGTATTTAAAAATAAAGTTATTACTTACCCCCATTGATCAAATGAATTAATATCCCATATGATTCCTTGCACAAAGATTTTATGTTCGTACATAGCTTTAAACGATAAAATGTACACGATCAATTTAAAATTATTTGTTTAAATGATATTGTAGTATATGTATAATACAATGCACTAAATTTACCTATTAAAGCTCCAAGAGCAAACGGTGTTACTTTTTCAACAAGAATGGTGTTAGATGGTCTATTTCCTTCAAACATCTTATGAGGCAATAGTAGGTTCACTTGTTCAGGACTCATTCCTGCTTTCTCCAATTCGGTTCGCGCTTCATTCTCATTTTTACCTTTCATTAAAGCTTCAGTTTGTGCAAAACAGTTTGCAAGTAATATTTTATGATGAAGAGATCCTTGAACCTGAAGTATTCCAGTATGTTCTTATTTCTTTCAGTAAAAAGTGGGTTTTTAGGACTAATTATGATAATACCTGGTTGTGCGATTTTATTGGAATTATGAAGTCAGCGGGTACAAGTCTTGTACCTTGGTGTAATAATTGATAAAATGCATGCTGTCCATTAGTACCTGGTTCTCCCCATACAATTGGACCTTAAAAGTTCTCATGGTTTATATGTATACAGTATTCAATGATAAATTTATAAGGTTGTATTTTCTTAACAGTGTACTTCAATATTTAAACTACTTACCTGTAGTATAATTAACAACCTTCCCTGCTCGTGTAACATATTTTCCATTACTCTCCATATCTCCTTGTTGGAAGTATGCAGCAAATCTATGTAAGTATTGATCATATGGTAATAATGCATGTGTTTCAGCTTTATAGAAATTATGATACCATATGCCAAGTAAAGCTAATATGACTGGTGCCTGTGAAGTAATATTTTATTAAATATACTATAAATTCAAGTGTATAATAAATACATTCAATATAATTATTTACATTTTTTTCCAATGGAGCGCTACAAAAATGCTGATCCATAAAATGTGCCCCATTTAATAATTTTTCGAAATTTTCAAATCCAATAGATAAGCAAATTGATAAACCAATGGCCGACCATAACGAATAACGTCCTCCAACCCAATCCCAAAATCCAAACATGTTCTTTTCATTAATACCAAACTCCTTAACTTTTTGTGTATTGGTAGATAATGCAACAAAATGAGAAGCAACAGCTGCATCCTATGAAATAATAATTTGTAAGTAAGATAGTTTTACATATATGTAATACACTTAAATTATTTACTTTTATTCTTTGCTTACATTTTTTAAAGCATTTAAAAGCCATATTTTGGCAGAAGTAGCATTTGTAATTGTTTCCTGAGTAGTAAATGTCTTTGATGCTACTATGAAAAGAGTTGTTTCAGGATTCAATTTTTTGAGAGTCTCAGCTATATGTGTTCCATCTATGTTACTAACAAAATGAACCCGTGGTCCAATATGATATGCTTTCAATGCTTCCGTTACCATCAATGGACCCTATGTGAACAAAACATATGTTACATATATATAAAAATTGTGTTATTAATTATAATAATATACATTAAAAGATATGATAATTATTTAAATATTATATTACATACCAAATCTGAACCACCTATACCTATGTTAACAACATCTTCAATTGGTTTACCAGTAAAACCTTTCCATTGCTTTGAAAGAACCTATGTAGCATAAAAAGTATATATTAAATTTAACATAAGTTAAGAATGTAAAGCATTTAAGAAGTATTCAAAATATCAAATTATATTGATTAATTTTACCTCATTAGTAAATTGCTTCATATGCTGTAGCACAGCATTTACATCTGGCATTACATCTTTATTATCAACTAGTATTGGCTTATTAGCTCTGTTACGTAAAGCAATATGTAAAACTGCTCTATTTTCAGTGAAATTAATCTTATCTCCTTTAAACATAGCATCTCTTGCATCTTCTATTCCACGTGCTCGTGCCTTTGTGTAAATAAATTATGTTAAAATTAAACTAGTGTTTATTAGAATAATGTTAATACTTATATAATATTATAATACATACTAATTCCAATAATAACTGAAATGCTTCCTTTGTAAGACGGTTTTTAGAATAGTCAAGTAAAATAGGTCCATCCTCAGGAGTAGGAATTTCTAGACTAATTAACAATTACAATATAAATAAAATTGTTTGTATAACATATATTTAAAAACCAGTAAATTACAATATCCTTATGATAAATTCCCTTCTTAACAAATATAAAACAAACAATGTGAGAATTATTTAATTTGTATTTATTCAAATATTTAACGATGCGAAATAGCAAGTTTCAAAGGTATCAAGTCAGATGATGTAAGCTATTTTAGAATAACTAATACTCCAAAGAATAGTAAAACAACACTATTTATTTAAATACTATAGACAATCGTGAAAGATATTATCGTAAAAATTTGAATTTAATTATTAGTGAACAACCTTCAAAAGGTCATGTCAAGGTCGTATGTCAAGGACTGACGAAAACTTACCTAAAGTCTTTAAAGCGTTGAGGATTTTGTTGAAAGAGATCGGATATTTTAATTTTTGATCCCGTAGTATCAAAATACTGCTGTAATTTGTTCCATGCTGGTTCAGTTGTTAATTCCGGTTTAGATGTCATTTTTTTGATTTTAAAAAACCCCCTCTGAATTAACGAAAAACTGAATACGCGTACTCGTATTACACGCACGTAGGATATATTGCAATAAAAGACATGCCAACCTAAACTATGTTCAAGCTGCTTTTCAACGAAATTATCAACATTTCATAAAAACAGCAGCTAACGGATATTATTTAAAAAGATCCATACCTTTTTATATTTCAATAATTACCTAATTATTAATAACAAAAATAATAGTGCTTATAACAAATAAAATATTTTTATAAAGAAATAGTATTACTTATATAACAAAAGTAAAATTAATAGCCTGAGAAAATATATAATTATTATATGTTTTACATTAAACATTGTTATTCTAAATTTAATATAAATTACAGAGATGACATCTATTAGATAGAATTTTATTTCTTTCCTTAAAATAATAGAAAATATTTATTACTAAAGATTATTCATAGTTCAATTTATTTTGATTATTGCAATTAAATAATTATTATTACAGAATATTTATTGAATTATTAACTTTAACTTTTACGTTAAAGTTAAAAAAATGCTATGTATGTTCCAATATTTATACATGTTAAAGTGGGATATTAATTTCAAAATTGATACATGTAAGTGCACATATAAATTTGAACGCGTGGAATGAATTGAATCACTGTATATATACTTCATTCCACAGATGATCATATTCATCAAATGTCGAGTTTTGTAACATTCTGCGCACGTTAATTCTTATTGGTTAGAGAATATATCGTAACCAAAAGCAATGCGCAAGCGCCTTTATAACATTCACGATGCCAAGCGTGTATACCTAGTGACCTTTTATTTTCTGTATTGTGTATCACGTTACCTTTTCTCCTTATTCACATATTTTCGTCCACCTTGTACATAATTGACAGAGTAGAAAGTGAATAGTAGCGAGAATGCAATAAGTAGTAGGGAGATCACTGAAGTTAGCCGAGTTGCGTGAATGGAGTACGATCTTGTGTGAAATAAATTATATGTAGGAATGAATACAGTATATTCCAAGCTGTCGAATGGTATCATCGAAAACTCTAGAGTCCATCTTAAAAGTTTTCATATTACTTTTACAAGAAAAATTTTAGAGTTTTAATCTATTGTTACGTCGTGCTATTGCAGACAAAGTATTAAAACGTACAAGAAATAGTGAACTCCACTAATCTAGTGGATTGTTCTTAAAACAAGAGTAAGAGATGGTAATCATCTTTTTGTTTTGACTCGTTTTACGTTGTGATTACAACATTTATTATTTATTTACACGAAATCGAATTTCTATCTTTTATAATTAAATTTCTTTATTGTTTCTTGTTTATATCAACAAATAAGACGTCGTCCTAATCCACTTTAAACCTATGAAACCGTTTACATGTGATTTTAAATTTGACAATATTATTGTATCATTTCATGTTAATTACAAGAATTATAAACATTTGTCTTTAAAATATTATATTATTATTCTTAGATGATATTCTTAATTTGTATATTTTTCTTGATATTTCTTTTTACAAACTACATATAACCAATAAAATGTTATGCAGGGGAAGTATTATTTATGTAGTAAAATTAGTAATATAATTGTGTTGTTTTAAAGTAGCAAATTAATAGATAAGAAATTTAAATAGAATGATATTGCTGTGTACAGATAAAACAAACCTAACATGTTGTTTACTTTTTTAGTCTCACACAATATTACTTGTACAACCTGGCAATAGACCTAAAACAAGAACGTACTCTGATTATGAAAGTGTTAACGAATGCATGGAAGGTAACACTATCTGCATTATATTATTCCAACATTATATATATTACACAAAGATTGAATTAAATTAATCTTATAACTGTTATCCAACAAATCTTCAATTGTTGTTTTTATTTTGAGCTTATAAATGTTTTAATTGCTTCACACGTATTTTTCTTTTATTTTGCAGTCATCAACTTGAGAAATATTATACATTAATCTGTTCATTATTGTCTAAAGAACAAAATAGTAAGGTTAAAAAAGCTTTTATTGCAATTAAAACAAAAGACGATAATTGAAAAATCATATCATTAATAGATACGCTCAAAACGTATACTGTTGTAGGATTAATTATTCAATCTTTACACTTAAACATACTAAAGTAGAAATAATTACATTGATGCTGTAACACATAAATATAAATATGTTACTGCATTATCAAACAAAAAGTCAATAAAAGTTATTTTTCTCAATACAGGGGTGTGTAAAATTTATGAGGAACATTTAAAAAGGCGAAATCCAAATACACCAACCATAACATACGACATCAGCCAACTGTTTGACTTCATTGACCAACTTACAGATTTATCATGCCTTGTTTATCAAAAATCTACAAACACGTACGCTCCCTACAACAAGGACTGGATTAAGGAAAAGATATATGCTCTATTACGTCGAGCCGCAGGACATAGCGAATAATTAATGGATAAAAAAATAGATATATGCCTTTATGTGTAAGATAACTTAAGTTTAAGTAAAGATCTATATTACCGTTTGTAATAATAAATATATAATCTAAAAAGAATTCATCATTTTGTTGTGATATAATCACCTTGCTTATAATAGTAGACTAATTATAAATTTTAGAGATTTTTGCACAGAAAGATGACAAAATGAACTATGAAAATTTTCATTTATTGAAAGAAGATAGTTCCTTGTCTCCTCTTTTACTGAATACATTTTTCCCCAAGTACTTTAAGTTTATTATTATATGCAAATTTTTTTTCAGTTTTTATACTTTGATGTCATCTCTATGAATGACCTAGAATGCCAGATATTTATTAACACGTGCATACTTGCAAATGCAAATGGAACAAAGAAATGGAAATTAGATACGAACACAAAAGAATATACATGTGTGAAACTCTGGAAGTAAGATCAATAGATAATACATGCATAAATAACTCATTTGTAAAGATATTTACATTTCAGAATCTAAAAGTGTATTAGTACTTTTATGACCACAGCATATTTCATGGAATCAATGATTCCTGTAACTATGTTCCTTATATATATGTATGCATATGTATAACAAAAAATATTATGGTTAATATTTATGTTGTAAGATTATTAATCAACTAATCTTATCTCATTATTAATTATATATTTGGTTTTTAATAAATTGGTACTTAGAATAGGCATATAATAAGGTCGCGTGTTTTATTTTATTACTCTACCATTCTGCTGTCTTACTATATCATTATTTCTCTCATTTTATTATACAACCATATTAAATTATCGTTTCATTACCTCACTATTCTATTTAAGTAACTTTTTGTAGATATTTGCAATTAATCTGTAACACAACAGTTAGAAATAAGGTTGCACAATATACAGAAATAACGGGATAAAAATTGAAATATAAAAATCATAAATACATAATATTCTGACTAATATCGTAGCAAAATCACATTCATTCATTCGTTTTTAATACTAATTTTCTACATTTGGGATAGTCTTCGTTACGAAAAAATGAATTTTCTAAATGATAAATTTTCATTCGGTTAACGCATGTTTGCTTTGATTGGTTTAAAATATATTTCGTAATCGAGAGCTACGCGCATACGCTTTCAATGCCGCGTGTATATATCTAGTGATTTAAATTTTCAAATTTTTGGACCTTCAAAACCCTAAATTTTCAAATTTCTCGATTTTCACGTTCTCAAATTTCCAAATGTACAGATTTCTAAATTTCCAAATCTGCAAGTTGCTAAATTTGGTCATATCTATTCTGTACTTTTTCCTGGTGTTCCTATATATTGTCCACTGTGTATATGACCGATGAAGTGGAAATAGTACAGCAATAGGAAACAAGAAATGGAAAACGTACTGAAGTTAGCCATAATGCGCGATTCATGATTTCTACGTCATCATTTTGTTGACGTAGTTCCTAAAATTACCATTCTTAGACATAGAGTGCGCACCAAACTACTAACACAACGACGTCGGTATTTCAAATTATAAGACATAAGCTCCCATAAAAGATAATTGGTGCATTCACTGTATGTGACGCAGAGGTCGTGTCACGTGCAGAGCAATTACATGAAATAACTATGTAATAAAAGTATAATAATAATAAGCAAGACTTTAAAATTGCTATGAAATGTATCAAAAAATGTATTTACATTGATATGATTTATATGAGAAAATATTTTTTTTCATACAGAGTATGATTATACTAAATTACTTATTTTACAAATAATTTTCATATGAATCATATTTATTAACAGTAGACATAGTGTTCAATAACCTATTGATACATGCGCTTACGCATACATTGCATATACACATATCTACGTTGCATATAGCAATATAAAAGAACGTAAATCGCACATACATATCGCATACTGTTTTACGCATTGCGTTTGTGCACCAGTTGTCTATCGTTAAATGCAGCAGTTTCGCCAAGACAGGAGAAGACTAAAGTTATATAAGATAACGGACAGTGAACGAACATGCTTGATAAAGGAAGCGCTGTGCATTAACTTTAGATAACGTTCAACTGCTGCAGAAAACTATTACTTACTTGTCAGTCACTTCTGAACGTTGTATTAAATCACTTCATATTCTACTTAACGATAACGTTATTTGGTTTATTGTTTGCAAACAATAAACAAGGAACTTTCAATATTTTCTGTTGACAAGTTGATAGTGCGTTGTAATTTTAAGTTTTTTTCAATGGAAATTATTCGATAGTGACTAGCATCAGTTCTGACAGAAATCGTTATGTTTCGTATATTTTAAATATTATTAAGTGTCTACGTGCAAAATATCGGGCATTCTCGTAATTATACGTTTTTAAAAGTATTTCGCAATAATAACGTGCCAGCAGGATGTCTGATAGCAGGACTGAAACTGATCCTTTTAGCGAGACACCAATGGAATTCCAAAGTTGCGAAGGTAAGATTATAAATGTTGTTTCTAATTATCAGTATAAATGCTTCAAATATTATTTTTTACATAGATTTAAAGCACATATAAAATAGTTCTTTAATTGAAGCAGTTGTCATCGATAAGAAATTAATGTATACGCTTGAAATATTTGTAACTTACGTCTTTCGATCTATATATAAAATTCGATAAAATTACGCAAAATTATTAAATATAAAATATTTTGTAATATTTGTTTATTATATTTGATTAACATGTGATATAATTTAATTAAATTTATGCGAATTCGAATGTATTAGTTGATTTATACAATAAAAAATTGTTTAAAGCTAGAAAACCTCGTTTTTTAGAAAACTGTATTTAATATTGTTTATTTAATATTTATGTACATTTTTATATTACGGAAATGTAATATAAATTCTTATTAATCACCAATGTTATTAATTTAATAGATTATTAATGTGTTCAATATATATTTTGAAATATGAATATATTATTAAAAAAATAAAAAAATGTATAATCTTGTAGAATTATAAAATAGTAACAATAATTAATAATGTAATATATTATATTAATTTTAAACTTTAACGTTTAAAGGAGTTACACAAGTTACTACAGAACCGCATACAGAAAGTGAAACATTAAATACAACAAATGAACCAATGTATGCAGAACCTTTAACTCCAGAGCAAGTACGATGGTTTTATAGAGATGGTGTAGATAAAAGATGGGTAGAGTTTTGTGGATACGATAGCTTAAGAATTGAAAATGCTTGGCGTGTTTATCAAAATTTACTTAACAAAAGTGATAATACAATTCATAACACACCTCCAGTTGAAAAAATTGTAGTTAAAGGAGGAATGTATGATGTGGAACTTGACAAAATGAAATGTGTTTCTATTTATTGTCCAGGTATGTATTTTATTTAATTTATATATTTTTATTTTACTGACACATATTAAGATGAAACAATTAAAAAATATTAATACTTTGATTTACTTCTTTATCATGTAATGAATGAAGTGTAGACTTTATGATGCACATATTTCGTTGATTTAAGCAGCATCTGTGTTGTTATCTGTACTATAAAGATTACTGTGTCCTTGAGTTTAATACGAACACTTCTATTTTATTAAGATTGGTTAAATAAAATATAATATAATAAATGTTATGTACATTATTGTTATAATAATTTTAAAAAATTATTAAGTATATCTCTATGTATGGAAAGATTCTACATAAGTATTATCTTTAAATACAAATAAAAATAACATATTCATTAATTTTATCTAAAGGTGAAGAGTGGGAAATTATGAGAGGTACTTGGTATTATGATGGTAGTTGGATACCTTTAGAAGTAGAGCAATCAAAAGTTATAGAAGAAGTTCATCTTAATCTCTTCCAGAAACAACCTCCAGGTCAATTCAATTCTGGATGTGATACTTCTTCTCACTCTTACAAAAGTATATTTTTAATTATTTTTTTCAACTTACATTTCAATGTAATATAATTATAATTAATATATTTTCTCCTCTAGTACTTCATACAGAACATTTTCCTGAGTTTCATGTTGATTGGCATAGTATAAATGATGTGATATTGTACAGTGAATATAGACATAGTAAATTAATGCGTAGTGTTACATCAAAACTTGGTTTTGCAAAAAGTAAGTGTTGTTTGCATGCCTTAATATAGAGATAAATGTATGATTTCACGATATTATATGATGTTATAGCAACTGGTTATCAATTGAGAAGGGGCTACAAAGTTGCTGCAGCAATGGAAGATAAACCTCATGATATTGACCATATAGTATTTGTAGTTCATGGAATTGGTCAAAAAAGAGATACTGGGAAAATTATACGTAATACAACATCGTATGTAAAGAACATAATGAATAATTATAATTTGATACATTCATTTATAATGAGATTGTTAAAGAATTAATCATATTTAATATTGAAACAGGTTTAGAGATTGTGTTGATTGGTTAAAACAAAAATATTTTCCAAATTCTAATTATAGAGTAGAATTTTTCCCTGTCGAATGGCGGTCTTCATTAAAACTTGATGGTGGTAAGGAAGAGAGTAATTTATATATTTATTTTAATTTGTACTGAATATCTAATTAAAAATTTCATATTTTACAACTGTTTGTTTAGATATAGTAGAAGCTATTACACCATACAGTGTATTAAGTATACGACATTTATTAAATACATCAGCAATGGACATTCTTTATTATACAAGTCCTCTTTATGGTGGAGAAGTAAGAGCTGGTTTACAGAAGGAGTTAAATAGGCTGTACTTTATGTTTGCTAGTCGACATCCTGATTGGAAAGGGAAGGTTTCAATTTTAGCACATTCCTTAGGATGTGTAATTGTATATGACATTGTCACAGGTTGGATGGGTCCAGATACCAGACCTCCATCTCCAGAAACACAAGAAATTTTAATGCAACGATTACAATTTCCTGTAAGCATTAATTTGAAATAATGAAGTATAAAATGTTTATACACTTTACGTATGGATGTAGAAATAATGTATTAAAACTATAAAATATGTAAGATTAAATATTTTTATCATTGCAGATTGAAAATCTATTTTGTCTAGGTTCTCCACTGTCCGTATTTCTTGCGCTACGTACGCGTACTCCGTCTAATAAAACAGATGTAATGCCTCAAGGTTTATGTAAAAGATTTTATAACATATTTCATTGGTCTGATCCTGTAGCATATAGAATGGAACCTCTTTTAGAAAGAGGTTACAGTAAAATTGAACCTGTTCTTATTCCACCATATGGAGGAGTTGAGGGCCAACAAACGGACCAGTCACTTCCGACGATGAGTAATGCTGATGAAACTTTTCCTCCTACAGGTATATTAAATGCTTTATTTATTAAAAAAAAAAAAAAACTTTATGTATCCAACATATCTGTAAACTGTTATAACAGAAAACGACGAAAGAGAAGAAGGTCCAGTAGATATATCTAATCGTGCTCCAGACAAAGGTTGGAGTCTTTGGGGTTTAGTGCGAGCTGGTTGGAATGCCAAAGAAGGTGTTTCTACACCAATTCAACCAGGACAAGGTATAAATGTCGGTCTTACACAACAAGGATCCTATAATGAATACTGTAATTGAATATTTTTTAATGTTTATTAGAATTAGCACAGCGATTGGATTACGTACTTCGAGCAAGTTTGGGACGAAATTATTTATATACAGTAGCAGCACATACAACATATTGGAGTAATTATGATGTAGCTTACTTTGTGTTAACAAGGCTATTTCCAACATTAGAAACATGATGTTGGTTTGTATATTTAGTACGAAAATTTCATTAGATTCTATTAAAGTTTACTAGTCTGATGTAGGCCTTCAAAATCCAATGTTAAAAAACAGGCCTATCATCAAAACAATCTGTGATAATGAAAAAAAATGATACAATAACGTAATAGATTGTATGTAATCATTTTATATTGCTCGCATAATTTAAGATTATAATATGGTCGAGTTTCACAATTTAAAACATTACATATTTTTATATATTTTATGAAATAGCTACTTTACATTTATTGTATTAATATGTTTATAAAAGTAATTTCATTTTAACTTGCTAATTTCTGATGGAAAAGAAAAATTTCATAATTTGTATTAAATCTAATACAGTTTGTACAAAATTTTACGTTAAAAAAAATATAACTTATTTTTTTTGTTAAACATTATAATAACTTTGAAGTATTAACAAATAATTGTAATATTATATTATAAATACATTATTACAGTATACAATATATTGAAATTCTGACCGCGTTATATGCAAAAATTACTGAAAACAGTTATCATTAATAATAATAGGTAATTTAGAATAACTAATTCATGTTATAATAATATTACAAAACGCCTTTTTGTATTATGCTAGCAAGCTTTCCTTTGCAAAAAATTATTAATATAAGGCTGTAATATAAGTTGTTATACAGATTTTATTTTGTTACATATATTCATATATTTTATTGATATCGGTATATATATATATATATATATATATATATATATGTATACATGTATATAGAAAAGATAGGGAAAAGGACAAAAATTTATTTGATTGCATCAAATTAATTTGATTTGCTTAGAAGTAAAATTCGCGAATTATTTCGTTTATTCAATGTATTACTATTTTATTATAAAAAGTGAAACTCGTCCTATATCCTGAAAGTTTACAGAAAATATGATAAAGGATAATTTAATTATATCGACCAAAAGCAGTGCGCAAAACAAAATAATAACTATATTTGTTTCATATAATTATGTTTTGTTAGAAGAAACAATACTTTAAAATTATATTTCAAAATCTATTAAATGGCAAAATTATCCATTCAAATTACATTTTATAATTCTATTTTGTCCACACTAATTGTAACAGTATTGTTATTCTTGTAGTTTAGGTGCAAATTTGTATATGTACAAACTTTTGTTATGATTAACGAATTACGTAGTACGTATATTTACATATTAAAATTTGTATATTTTGTTTCATCAGATTTCACAAAAAAATTGTATTTTCGTGTTCACTTTGTATTACTTTATGGTTTCATTATAATTTTTTACTTGTGTATCAAAATTATATGAATTGTAGACAGCATAATATGTCAGATATATACATATTACTATGTATTATTAAGTTCTAATTAATAGGTAAATGTAGTATACATATACATTAGTAGGTGCTAAAAATTTGTTAAACTATTGTATTTCAGAGTTTCAAAATTTGAATATATTTACATTTTGATGATTTATTTTTATTATATTTATAGAATTTATTAAATTGGTGCTGTCCATATCTAGAAACAGAAAACATATCATTGCTGGAAACAATTATGTTTAATTGTATGTATTAATACATATTTCTTATGGATAAAGCAACGTCTGCCAGTTGTAATATACTACTCATGTTAACAGCTACAAAAAGTACATAGAAAAGTTTCTTCAGTTTCATAAATAAGTTGGGCAGCACAGTATTACATAGTGCTTTAGAAAACTTGTATACAAATGTGTTCACATTATAATGTTACGAATTGAATTATCCGTTTCTAGACAATTTAACAATAATGCACTTTTTAGTAATTATTATACGAAGTAAGGAGCTTTGTCCACAACATACAATTTGGTAGTATGACAATAATACTAAAGAATTTTCAAAATCAATATTATATCGAATTTTAAAAACAGAGCACACGATAGGCGTGTAGAAAACATTTTTTGAATTACTAGCGCAAAGTATTGCTAAAAGAACATGTACATTGAAACTAAAATATTGCTAATAAAGTATATACATTGTTATATTGATAAAGTCTCAAGTTTAATATTTCAATAAAATATTTAATAACAATTTAAAATTCACATGAAACCAGGATTTTTAGAACATATAATTACAAGTTACCTGACTTTAGGTATTCATTCGATACAATTTTTATCAATTTCAGTTATATCCAAAATTTAATACCATATGTATTAATAGTATGATATGGATATGTATGTTAATAACAAATTTTATCTTATTAAAGAAAAATTTTATGTATTCCTACATGCTTAAATTTTGTTATATCACCTATATTTCCTACAAATCCTTTTTTTGATATTTGTTATATCATAATAATTTTATATATATAAATATATAAAAATATTACTACATGAATGTGGTATGCAAATCATATGCAATTGAATTTTTTTTATGAAAAAGTATAAATATTTTGTGTGTGTAATTAAAACTATTATACTATACTCAAAAACAATTATATTAACATAAAATCTACTAATTACAATATCAATTATAGTTCAATACAAACAACATACTATACTACTCCTACTACTACAATATACACTATGTATAGGATTCTCTTAGAAAAATGATGATATAGGAGAAGAAGACTACTTGGTCTTTTGATTAATAAATTTTTACGCTCACAAACATTTTGGGACATATGAGAATTTGAAAATTTCAAAATTTAGAAACTTGAAAATTTGAGTACGCGAAACCTTTTTAGATCTCTCAAAATCGAAAATAAATGGTAGATGATTCCTCCCCTACAATAGTCTTTAGCTAAAGGAAGCCTACATTGCATCGATTATACCAGAATACACGTTCAGGAGTGTACTAGGATTTATATATTTATAGGAGAAGTCAGGGGAAGATATCTCCTACTATTTCTCAAACTTGATCCTTTTTTCACTTGCAAAAGTGAAATAGTATGACGTCGACAAATATCACCATCCTATTCTCATGCGTTGAAACCACGAATCAGGTGAATAGTAGGAGGTTCCCTCCCCTCATTTCCCACTCAATTGAACGAATCCTAGTGCGCCTGTAACATAAACTGCACCTACATATTTATGCTTATTCGAAGTAAATGTTATTTGTGGTTTTATTTTTAAGTGATTCTGTACTTTGAACTTTTCAAAAAGTGTTATATAATTGACAGATATAGTTAAACAATAAAATTAAATAATACTTTTAATAGGAGAAACTGTATCCGTATGCCGGATAATATTCTACTTGCCGGTGTATGTGCATGATGTGATTTGTGCAATGCATGTTTAACGTATTTCATCGAAAAAAGTACATTGTATATTCATAAATTACAAAAGTCATGTTGTTTTTCTGGAATTTATGAATTAGTTATGCCGTATATAAAATTGCTATGACATTGCTCGACGATAAACGTGAGACATTCATATGATTTGGAATCCTTCATATGAAAAAACACAAAAAATAACGGTATTTCGATAAACATACAGTATTTGTAATATCTTAATGTAAATACATATGTTTTAAATTTTAATATAATTATATATATATGCTTATTTAATGAAAATATAATTATATATGAATATATCATTTGATGTTCATTAACGTATTTTATATTTACAGCATAATGAATCATTTACAAAATAGTAATTTAATTGCTGCTGCCATCGGTGTAACCGTTGGTGTTATAAGTGCAGCAGGTATTTTTATTTATCATAAAATTCTGGAAAACCAGCAGCATACTACAACAAATTCTAATTTAGATGCAGCTAATAAAAAGATTATTGAATTGCAAAAAGAACTAGAAGCATTAAGGTATATTTATGAATAAGTTACAAATACTATTTGAATTAGCCCTTCAGTTATGACAAAGAATATTGCTTTTCTATTTGGGCAGTTGGTTAGTATAATAATATGTAAAAAGTTTCAAACCTAAAACTTAAGCAATAGAAAAAAGTAAGGTTGAATGTCAAAGGACACAATAAGTAATAAAATGCAATGTAAAAACTTTTAAAAAAAATAACAGATATTCAGAAGTCAATATGCCATATTGACATTGTCTGAGAAGGGTTAATATAGTAGTTGTATAAATTGTTCCATAAAATTAGTAATTATTTGTTCATATTTAAGGTTGCAACAAAGTCAACAGAAGAAGAAACGAAAAGTTGCACGAAAATTTACTTCAAATGATAGCACATACACGGTTACGGATAATGACACAGATATTGATGCCTTTTCTACGGCGGATACTGATATCGGTGATGATGAGTTCTATGATTGTTCCGATAGTGAAAGTGTTGTCGGTGAAAATGATCTGAGGTTAGTTTAATAATATATATGTACATAACATAAATTAGTTAAAGTTATATAAATAGCGCGTACGAGAAACTATACTTTATTCTAGTAAAAATGTGAATCCACTTCCTGAAGAAACGTCTTAAGAATATTCCAATTGTAATGTTTCATTCATGATTTAAGCATGATTACTTATACTAATTTGGAAAATTAGAATTTGATCGTTTTGGCAAGTCAAATCTATTTTAAAATGTAAAAGGAAGAGATTATATGTTCAGTGATACAGGACCTCAGAAGAACTGAACCAGCTGGATGTAATTCTGAAGGAGATCGATGAAGATGTGAATGAACAGTTTGATATCAGTCTATACAATAAACTACAGACATTGGTTAAATCCCATGGAGATAATGTAGAAGTAGTATGGAGATTCGCAAGAGCTTGCTATGATCATGCAGAGACAGTGCATGATACAGATATTAAAAGAACAGTAATCCTTGAAGGTAAATATAAAGTACCATTTTATTGTATAAGTCAATAAAGATTTATTATTACAGGAATTGAACACTGTGAGAGAGTTATTGAAGTTCAAAATCCTGATTTATTTAAATGGTATGCTATACTTATAGGATTAAATGGTGATTACTTGCCAATAGCAGAAAAAATAAAAAATGGTGTTCGGTTTAAAAATTATGTAGAAATGGCCTTAGAAATGCGGCCAAATGATTCAACATTGCATTACCTTTTAGGAAGATTTAAATATGAAATAGCCAGTTTAAGTTGGATTGAAAAAAAGGTTTGTTTTCTAACTTTGAATATCAAATAATATACATCGTTTATTTCAAAATTTTCAATAATTTAAAAAATTTTGTTACAGGTAGCAACAATGTTATTTTCTGAAGCTCTAAATGTTTCATACAAAGAAGCACTTGATTGTTTTGAATCAGCAGAAAAGCTTGGAAACAAAACCCCACAAATTCCATTATATATTAGCAAATGCTATATTGCTTTAAAGCAGTACTCGCGTGCAATGGATTATTTAAGAAAAATCGTAGAACAACCATCATTAACGGCTGAGGATGAAAAAATACATTCTGAAGCGAGTAAACTTTTCAAAAAATATTTTGGATATAGTTCATAGCAACAGATGTATTTGTATATCCCAACCGCAATTGATAGTCGTGCTATTGTTTCTCTCTTCCTCGCACGTACACATGTACACAGAGGGAGAAGTTAAGAAAAAAAATATAGCCTACACTAAACAGTAACATTAAATAGCTTATAACAAATGATTATATACAACACAAGTACTATAAAAGTATGGAAAATACTTTATCTACTATAATAAGTACTACGAACATTTTACTTTAATTCAAGTTCTGTGAAAAAATGTAATTTGTAAACATTTATATAAGGAAGTACATATTAGTGGTACAAAATTTTGTAAATGGTTAGGAATATGTACTTTATTTGTATAAGTTAGTAAATAACATTATACAATATATATGTATATGTATACATACGTATATATATTGAGGCTATTGAATTTTTAGTTTTCTCAAAAACGATTTGTAGAATTTATTACTGTTGATATTTACAATACACGTTTTCTAAGTAATACGTCTATATAATACAAAAAATAATACAGTTTTATATAGTTAAATTCCAGTAACTTCTAAGAAAAGAGAATTTAAATACTTAGACTCTTGAATATTTTTCACTGAACATTCCATTAAAAATCTTCGTGTAATGAATCTGTTAGAATTATAATTAAAATGAACCTTTGTTAATGTTTGTACAATGTATTTATATAATTCATAGCAGCTGGTGTAATATTAGTTAAAAATTTCTCTGTTATGCTCAAAATATACAAAGAATATAGTGATGAATAATAAACTGCATTATATAAGTACATAAAACAATTTTTTTTAGATACTTTACAATATTTTCATTAATACCATTCTGACTCTGTATTAGGAAAATTTAAATACAAAACTGGTATTAAAAACTTTTGTTATTACTTAACATTTTTTAACATAATCATCCACAATCACTAATACAACTTCTTAAAATAATAAATTCCTTTCTGTAATACATGTATGTTTATATCTTTTTCTACAATTATTACTTTTTCTTTTTTAACATAATAACTTAGAGGAAAAAATTATAGGGGAAAAACTGAAGCTTTATAGAGAATTATGAACATTTCCCTTGTTTTAGCAGATCAATAATGGTCCAACACAGCATCCCAGAACTCTGTAGGCATTGGGTGGAGAATGGGGGTGAAAGGGGTAAAGTATAGAGAAGCCCCTCTAGTAAGATAGAAGGGAAGCCAGAGAAAACATTTGAGAAAGAGTTAGTTAACATTGAATGCTTGAAAAAAGTGGTTCATTCAGAACATACACATGATCAAGTAAGTTCTACTATTTAAAACAATTATATTTTAGTTTGTATAAATATTAATAAACATACTTTTGTATTTATTTATATTGACTTTTAAATGCAAATTACTTGCAAATATAAAAGCAAAAGCAAATAGATTTAAAGATTTATTTGTAAATTCAAAGGTATTTGAATTATTTAAGTTTACTATTAATGAAAAATAATTTATTTTTGTAATTCTTTTATTATAGTTCAATAATAAAGACATCAATTTCTGATAGATACATTTTAATAAAAAATATTTTCAATTACAATTATATTTACATGTAATATATATATAAATAAATATTTTATTATATTCTCCTTTAGATATTTAAGACAGAGTTTAAGATGCGTGGACTTATACGTGGAACTTTATACTGTGCGCTATGGTATGGCAGTGTAGTAGCTGGTTTTTTATTTATTGCTTGTCCTATGTTACCACTGTTATTCTTTAGTCCTCCAAAATTTCGAAAATGTGGTGATCGTTTGTTTTCCTGTTGGGAACTTTATTCTACAGTTAGTAAAATATAGTACAATAAAATAAATTTCATCCTATTTTTTTATCAATAAATTTATTCTATAGATTTAATCTTATAGTATATATAAATTATATAATTATTTTTTAAATGTTTTAGGCTCTTTTAAAAGTATTTGGTGTAAAAATTTTTGTATCGGGAGATCATATATCTCCAAATGAATCTGCTATACTTGTTATGAACCACAGGACACGAGTAGATTGGAATTTCTTATGGGCTGCAATGTATCAGGCTTGTTTACCCAGTATAGCAACCCATAGATTGAAATTTGTTTTAAAGGATCCTATACGACACATTCCAGGTCCAGGTAAACTGATGCTATTAACAATAATAAAAAATATACTACAGATTTTAGTTGTACAGATCACATGTGATTCCAAAGTGCTTTCTTCGTATTATTTTTTAATAAACAATTGCTGAAAAATGAATTACTCCAAAACCATTTAACATTTTGTCAGGTTCTATATAAAATATTATCTATATTAAACTTTCTCACAAACTAAATGTTAAAATTATGTATGGATAATAACAATTAACTTTATATTGCTGACAGAGTCTGAGGCTGTTAAACATTTTCTGTGTTTACAAGTCATATAAATCAAAAATAGTGTTAATACGTTTTTAAATGTCAAAGTAAAAGTATTGGTATTTTTTATTCTTATTTTATTGATGAAAATCTTATCTTATAAAACCGTATGTAGCATATCAAAGAATTATTGTATAACAGGATGGATAATGCAGATGAATGGTTTCCTTTATATAACTCGTCATTGGGAAGAGGATCAAAGTCGACTATCACGTACCTTGGATTACTTAGTAGCTTTAGATAGACGTTCTCAATTACTTATATTTCCGGAAGGAACCGATTTGACTAAAACTAGCAAAGAAAAATCAGATAAATATGCTTTGCAGCATGACCTACCACAGTATTCTTTTACGCTTCATCCAAAAACAACAGGATTTAGTTATTTGGTTCAACACCTTCAACGAGCAAATTACCTTGACGCTATTTATGATTTAACGATCGCATATCCAGATTATATTCCTCAATCCGAATTAGATTTGATCAAAGGTAAATTACCAAGTGAGGTACATTTTAATATTAAACGAATACCATCATCAGATATGCCAACACAAGATTTGACACTAAGACAATGGTTAGAAGAAAGGTGGTCTGATAAGGAGAAAGTTTTGAAACGATTTCATGAGGAAAAGACTTTTTCTGCTGAAATTTGGCCACTAACAAGACTGCTTCCTTTACAAATTGCATTTGGTTTCTGGAGCATTTTAACAGGTAAAATTTTGATATCTTTTTATATATTTACCTTAATAAATTGCTAAAATTCCTTGGTACTATTCATTTTGTAGAAATGTTAGATTTATGATATTATTTTTGTTTCAGGTGCTGCAATAATTTTACTTATATTTTCACCATTATTTCAATTATGGGCACTGATTTATTCAACTTTCTTTGTTGCACTATCATTTTTCACTACTGGTTTTAGTCAACTTGAAATAGGATGGTATTGGCGTTGGAAAACACATTTATTAAGTAAGATATGTAGTTACTAAACTTCGAAAAGCAGTATTTAATGTGTGTAAGTTTCTTTATCAGATCATAGCATTTATTTATTTGTGTGATATTGCAATAACTGCTATATTACTAGAAATTTTCGGTGATATTAAACATAATTTAAGTCATATACATACATTATATCATATATGTAGGAACACCTAGTTTATAAAATCTTGATAAATTTAATATAAACTTGATCCAAATGGATCAATGTAAAAACAGATTGTTTTTCAATATTGACTGAGATACTTACATTCTGTAAACTGATAATGATACTATTCTAAAATTATAAAAAGGAAGGTATTAATATAATGTACAAACTGAGAAATAATGGAACTGGAAAAGTTATAATGAAGTTATTGAAATGTTATAGTAAAACTTAACCCTCTGTAGATTATGTGATTAAATAAGTAATATATACACTATACATTTTGAAATTCTAGTTAGAGTAAAATACATCAGTTATAAAAGCGTTTTGTATTGTACAAAAAATTATGAAAATAATTTTTGTGATTTCCTACTTTGTGATATTTCTTGACAATATCAATCTATTACATCTTTTTTTAATAATACAGTTTAATTTACATATTAATACATTCGAGTATTGTGAACTATAGGGGGTTGAAATTAGTTGACAAATTTTTTAACCAAAGATATTTTAGTAACTTACATATAATGGGATAATACATGTATTCAGTACTAATACTTATATGATGCAGTTTCAAATTACAGAAACATTTTTTCAGAATTACAGCAATTTATATAATTCTAGGAATATATATATATATATATGTGTGTGTATGTATGTATGTACATACATTTAATAATAGCTACAATTTTAAATAATGTATTCATACGTAATATAATTTAGTAACTCAGTTTAGTTTTCACGTGTAATATGTATTACAAGTAAAGGTAGCATATATATTACATTATTATTGTTTATTTAATATTTTATACTGGAGAAATGCAATGAACTAAAAATTCTAAACTAGAGGGCTTCCTAAACTTTTATGGGTCAAAAATGCCTTTCAGAAATATTACAAATTCTATATCACTAATATGTGCAATATTATTAAATATATAAAACTGAGATCTTTCAATTCTGAAAACATTTTTCTGTAACTTCGAAATACATGATGTTCATGCATGGAATTATGTGTTAAAATAATTAGTACATAAATATTAGATGTCAACAATAGAGAGAACAGAAATGTGGTGATTAATTAAAAAATATTGATTTAATACAAAGAAACAATCAGTTTTGCATTAAATATATTTTTACAGTAATTTTTAAACTTTGTAAATGTATTATACTAACATCTTGAATGACTTTTTCTTTAAACTTTTATGAGATGGAGTTGACTCCAATGAATTTTTGAGAAAGAGATTTTGCTTACTATTAATAATCTGTATAGCAGTTTTCAAATAAAATTAGTTTTTGACTTCTACAGTTTTATGAAACGTTTGATATGTCTGTCAGAAATATTCTTTCTGTATCTTTTAAAAAATTGAAATCAACCTAGCTAACAATGAATGCAGTGCCTCATTATCTCATATTCCAAAGCACAAATGTACATATGTGTCTTAATAAAATTACCAATATGAAAAGTTTCTAAATCTTGAAAAATCTTAAAATTCGAGGTATGAGATAGTTATGCACTTCCTTAAAAAATTATTCAAATGCATCTTTATAACGTGTAGTATAACATTTTTAGTTTACTTGCTAAATGGAACAAAATTTCAAAAACAATTTAACAAATTTCATAATTCATTTAATAAGACTAATCCCAAAATAAAAAATGTAATGAATGTATTTGAATGAAATGTATAACACAGGATATAAATTTTAAATGTTTCATTGTAATAGTAGGTAAAGCTCTATTTTTCTATAGCAGTAGGGAAGTTCTAAATGTAAGTAAAAGTGAATTCATGTGCCAAAAAGATAAGTGTATTCATCTACATTTATGAATGTTATTCAGAAATATTAGAAAAATAGTAATTTCGAAAATGTATTTTAAGAAATGTTTGCTGATAACATTTCCAGATTTTAATTATCAAACTGATATTGATGTAATAGTTTTGATATTAATATAATAGTTTTATTTGCATCATTCAGTGAAATAATGAAAAAAACTTTGCTGTTGTCAGATTAAAAAAGGATTGTTCATAAATTATATTCTTTGTTTGTTGTGTAATGTAAAAACTAATTACGTGTAATGCAGTTAATGAAATACTCAGTATATTAATATTGTAACATTTCTCATAAAAATGTCTACTTGTATAAATAGCAGGACACGTTGCATTATATTTATTTTAATACACGAAATTATATTTAATAATTTATTGCTATTTGTCTGACATAAATATTGATAACTTGTAAATATTATGTTAAAGACTGTAGTCCTTTAAATTACAGTTAAGTTTCCTCGGCGAAATATATTTTAATTTAATTATTTTTATTCTAATCTGTGCTAGTTTTAACATAGATAAATTTAAATATTTTTGTTATCCAAAATAAAAAATTTAGGCTCATTATCTATATTTACCAAAGATAAACGAAAATAAAATAATATAAAAATTATGTATATATGTTTCTGATTGTATTTCATATAGTGATAAATATAAAATTTTATTGTTGTATAAATGTGTATGACGTTAGCATTGAATTATGTAAATAAATAATACATAAATAAAATAATACTGTACACTTGTATTATCATTTGTAATTGTTTATTTGGAATGTAAGTGCAACTAATAAATTTGTATTGTAACAATTTTAATTTAAAAAAAAATTAAAATCTAAAGACATTAAATGTTTAATATTTATTATTATTATCGCTACTATTATTCAAAATATAAAAGAAATTAGACTTCGCATTTTACTAAGTGATTTATTTACTGATTTAAGTAATTAAATATAAAATACATCAAATGTATAATTTTCAGTTCTTATATAACATTAAGATAAAAGTACACCAATTCATTAAACAGTATAAGAAAAAGCATTTGTTTTGTAATTTGTTTTATTTATTTACTTTAGTCACAAATAGTTATATATTTCACTGTTTATGTTATCAGATATTTTAAATAACCTGCCTTTTATAAAATGGATTAATGGGGCTTGACATAGGACTTGCTTTTAATACTCCTGCACTTGGTTTTCTATTAGCATCAAATGGTATACCTGGACTTTTTTGAACTTGCAACATATATTCAGATGTATGTTGAGCAGTATTACGTTGAAGAGCAATTTTTACTCGTTTCTTAGAACTTGAATTGGTATTTATTTTATGTTGCGCTTTCAAGCTTGGTGTTTTCTATAAAGAAAAAAAGAATATTAAAATATAAATTTACTTAGTTTCGACAAATTAATATATGATATATATGTGAACGTTAAGGAGTTGCTTACTATTATAAATTATATTTTTTAAATAAAAAGTGAGAACATTAATATATGAATAAAATAAATAAAATCAACTTACATTTTTTTCAAGTTCTAATTTTTTTAATACAGGTACTAACCACATTGGTTGTTTGTTCAATATATTACTTTTTCCAGTATGTAAATCATTTACATCATTTGTAATTAATTTTTCAACAACTCTTGTATGTGATTCTTTAGTATCATTATTTAGCGGCGATTGTGTAGATGGATCTATGTTATCGGAAACATCCCACTTGTCACTAATTGTAAACTTTGTTAATTTTTTCCTTTTAACTGGTGTAACAATATTTAAAATACCTGTGCCAGTTGTTTTATTTCCTTTTAATTTTACCTTTTTACATTTATTAGTATTCTTAACGACAGATGGCAATTCTTTCTTTGATTTCCAATTACTACTTTTTTTAATCACTTCTGTTGCATTACATTTTGTATTCTTTAAATCAAGAATATCTTCATTTGACATTTGTGCACCTTTATGTGTTAAATTACTGGTATTACTTATTTTAGAATCTACCTTCCTCTTTTTTTTTACAATTTCACCATTTGTTTCTGTAGTACAATGTTCAGTGTTCATATTTTCTAATTCTTCTTCATCAGATTTATCTGTTTCATCTTGTAGGAGTTGTTCATTTCGTTTCCTTTTAAATTTTTGTACCTTATCAGAATATAATTCTTGTTCAAATTCTATCAAACGCTTTGCAGCTAATTTTGTATCTGTATCTTTCTTTTTTACTTCAGGGAGTACTATTTCCTTTACACCCACTGGCATTTTACCTTCTGATAATTCTGTAAATCTATAAAGTATATATTATTAAAAAAATGTGTCATTTCTTATATCATTAATAGTTTTTTATGTTTTACACAAATAATGCCTACTCGTTAATTAGACGCCGCAATTGTCTACGCGAGTTTGCTGTTGACGAAGGATGAAATTTATATTGAGATAATAATTCAGCAATCTTTTTGGGATTAAAAGGTAATTGTGGTAGTTCAACATCTACTCTACCAGCTCTTGGATCTAAAGGTTTTTTTGTATTACATTGAATTTGATTTTCAGATGACTCCTCTTTTTCTACAGTATCATTATCTTCTATTTCTTCATCAGATACTTCAATTTTATCCATAACATCAATTGAACCAGTAGGAAATCCTGCCTATAAATAAAATAATATATTTTTATCACTTATCAGTGATGTACTTTATATGTTATTAAAGTAAATTCAATTTTAATATTTTAACACTCACAGCTTTCCAAGCTTGAAATTTTTCCATATAGTCCATGCCAGTATCTGATTGAAAAATTAAATATCTAAAAATATGTTTCATGACGTGTTTAATCTGTCTTGCATCGTCCATAACTACAAAGTACATAACAAATGATTTTATGAATTCTGTGACTACATCTTCTGATATGTTTCCTTCGCTAATCTACAAAATTACGTTTTTAGAGTTAACATAAGTAAATGTTTATTAACTTGTTACATTTAACATTTGAAAATACTCATAAACATTAATTTTTTATAAAATTATATACCTTTGCAAGTTCTTCGAAAAACACCTCTATTAAATGCATTTTAAAACCAATACATATTTTTGGATTTGACAAAAGATTTTCAAAAATTCCAGAAATACATTTTATCCATTCCATATCCCACAACTGATTCTTACATACTTGAAAAGTTTGACGAATTATTCTTCTAACCAACTATAAAAATAAAAGATTTCAATGTACTGGATATACTAAAAATCATAGTAATGTTAAAAGAAGAATGTCTGCTCATGTAATAGTAAATTGATAATGTAGAATAACAATTTGTAATAAAAACTTTAATTTTCATGAAATCAACTATAAAGTTCAATCAAGTACATATACACTTAAGAGGTATCAAAACCTCTATTTCTAGAACAAGTAGAACTTGTATCAAAAGTTGTCATTCCATGTTTTCAAATTACTTTTGCACAAGAAATCACCCTCTTTCAACACATATCTGTTTAATAGCATCAGAAGTATATAAAATAAAAATATTTTCTTATATTTACCATAGAAAATTTATCTAACCTATACTGATCTATACCAAACCATTCTATGCCTAGTGTTTCTAAAGCACAAGTAGTATATAATAATACTACATCTTTAGCACTGAAACAATGCACCAATTTGCTAAGAGATTCTGCTAATTCTTCCTGAATTAATGGTTTATCTGACATCCACATACAATAGAATAAACCTTTCCATAATCGCATAAAATTTAATTTTGTAAATGCTACAAAAAAAATGTTCATCATAGTAAATAATTATATGCATACGAACAAAACAAATTTAATGCTCGATTTTGAATCAATATTGAAATTAAACTTACCAAAAGAACTTTGCGAACGAACTGTCAACCATTTTCTTAAATTTTTGAGTACTCTATCTCGAACCTTTTTATCGTTGCTTGATAACAGGCGAACAAATTTAATTTCTTGGATAATGATACCTACTTTTTTATCTTTTACATTCGAAGACCCTTGTTTCTGTTCTTTATTCTGTTGTATTTGTTGCGCTGGTTTTCGCAATAATGCACGTGCATACCGATGTGCTCTTTTAACCGCCATTCGCAAGAATAATAAACCTTTTTTATGTAATATACAAATATTTATCGAAGTGCAATTTAGAAGTGTCTATTTATAATTTATGTTTGAGTTCATACATAACTAATGTATTTCAATATTAAACATTTCAAAATACATTACTTTTATTAATAACATAAAATCAAGCTGCATCGTGCTGTTACGGAAGCTAGCACGGAGAGTTTCAGTTCTATCATTCGTTCAACGGGAGATAATCATCACCAACGAGTTTTAGTACATTCTGCGCATATTAAATCTGATTGGTTAAGGCGCACTTGGTAACCATGAGCAACACGCAAGCGCCTTTACAACATTCGTGACGTCGAGTGGATATATCTAGTGGTCTATTTTTCTACACGCTCTGCAAATCACCTGATAAGGGCTATTCAATTTGTATATTTTGTATAGTACTCAGTAATTTTCTAGTTGGAGAACATGCAAAAAATACTGATAAACATATCCATGACCACAATATAGAAGGTCAACATTATTCTATGTCAAAGGTACTTTTGGCAGCACTTGTTTTTTTGTCTTCTAGCGGGAGAATCACTCTGTATACAACTGTGGTAAATACTTACTGACCCAACCACAAAATGTAATTATTTTTGCGCATCTCGACTAAGTTCAGAAATCTGTTCATCAAAAGCGGGTGAACTAATCTATTATATGATTCCTACTTTATGGTAATATAGATGGCGGACAAAAATGTACATCCATTCATGTACGAGAGAGTAATACTAAATGTAAACTCACCGAGTATATATACTCGGTTTTATAAATATCGTAAAAGCGCCTGCGCGTTACCTATGGTTACAAAGCATGTAGAACCAATCAGAGGTAACCTGCGCAGAATGAACGAAAACTTGTCCTTTGAAAAGACATTCTTTCGTGACAAGGATCATGTCAATAGTAATCGTTAAAATGTTATATACTTTATGTGTATATGTTTAATTAAATATATTAACTTGCTTTTAAATTAGAAAAAGAACATTACATATAAATAATTTTTCAATTGTATTCGTCTTATACGATTACATGCACTTGTCGAAAATTTTGTACACAAAATTGTATTTATATTTTCAATCAGCTAGAAACTGGACTTAAGAATCTCTTCTACATTTTGACGAGATATCTAAATGGAGAAAATTTATGCACCTGACGCGCATTTTTTCTCAGAATGAAAGATTGTATAAATATTCTATAAACAATATCGTTGTACGCCTATGTTCAATAAATTAAACAACGATGAATAAGGTATAATTTTGTTTACGATTTCGTGTATCGTTAAAAAGAATTAAAATAGTTTGTTATAAAACAGAATATATGTCCTATATATATTTTTAGAATTTTGTTATTATTTTTTACGTATTTCTGAATATTTTGTCATACATTATCATTGCATAATTATTCTTCATAGTCCGGTTAATTAAAAAATTTTATAATTGTCTAGAAATTGCAAAATTATTTAAAAAATGAACTAAAGAACAATTACAAATGATTTGTATTCATTAATATTCTTCATGTTGTGCTACTTAAATATGTTTCTTTTAGATGCCACGATATCCATCAGATTGTAAAGTCTATGTAGGAGATTTAGGAAGTAGTGCTACAAAAGAAGAATTGGAAGATGCTTTCTCTTATTATGGATCTTTAAGAAATGTGTGGGTAGCTAGAAATCCTCCTGGATTTGCTTTTGTTGAATTTGAAGATGCTAGAGACGCAGAAGATGCAATAAGAGGACTTGATGGAAGAACTATATGTGGAAGACGAGCTCGTGTAGAACCATCCAATGGTAGAAGATTGAGAGACAGAGGATATTTCAGAAGAGGTATTGGAAGATTATTTCATCCAGAAGATAGATGTTACGAATGTGGCGAGAAAGGTCACTATGCTAGAAATTGTCAACGTCTTAGAAATATTCGTAAAAAGAGGTAAGTATAAAGAATATTTATTTAACATAAATCTTTATGGCATGCAAAGAATATCAGACAAGTAAGCAAGAAATATATGATACATAATTTTGTTTAAGAATGCTTAAATGTACAATGAAATTGATTCAGAATAATAATTTCTTTATAAAGTTCAGATTTAAATATACTCTAAACAAGTGTTTAATAATACAATTTTGATAATTAATGAAAAATGTCTCTTTCAAATTATATATACAAAATAAAATATGTTTGTAATATGTAATAGTATTTTATAATAACAGATAGTACAAGTTACAGTATCGATATTGATACTGATGTAATACTGCCCATTTTTATAGGAGATGCAGCTGCACAGGCATACACACGAGAAATGTGTTGCTACTGAGATTCTCGTGAGATTCACCTTGGGTTCTCTTTGTGACACTGCATAGTTACAGCATAGAACCCCATATACCATGGGTTACTTTCTGAATTCTGCGAGCAACAGGGGGAAACTTGGCCGATGGAGTGGCTAGTTCTGCGAACTACAATTCTAATGACTATTAACATCACCTTGAACTGAAAGTTTTTGAACATCAGTACTAATGGTATCCCTGGTGTTTTTTTCTTTTTTTAGTGTCACTGTTTCTACCTAAATATTATGATAGATCTAGTGGTCACTGAGAAACTAACTTTGAGCCATCTCATCTAGCCACTCTTCGTCCATAACATCTGACATTAGTGTACCTTCATCTGCATAACTGCTCATCTGTTCCTCTTTCCTGGTATTATTGTTATATATTCTGTAACTGATTGCTATGAAAATATGCCTAAAAGAGTACAAAGATAAAATATTCAAATGATATTAGAAAAGAATAAACGTAATTGATTTTTTATATTGTATATAAATTGTAAAAAGTGTACAAAATATTGACATTTAAGCAATTGAAGCCTGAAAATTAGTATAGCCAGTTAATAAAAACAAAAAGATTATATACATCTATTTTCACGTTTACTATTTTTATGTGAACATGAAATAAATTATATGTTTACATTTTTCCTGAGTACTTGTCACAATTTTTGCAAGCCCAATAATTTACTAAATCATACAGAATATATTTTATACTACGTTTATGACGAAAATACGAAATAAGAAATTTCATATAATATAATTAACATAAACAAATCAATACTTAAAATAACACAAAAGAATTTAATATTACAGATCGTTATAATACAATCATCATTTTAATATACTATTTATTTTAGATCTTACTCCAGGTCTTATTCACGGTCAAAATCACAATCAAGATCACGGTCTCGTTCACGTTCTCGGTCAAGATCAAGAAGTAAGCATTCAAGATCTTCGTCCCGTAGCCGTTCTCATAGTAGAAGCGGCTATGTCAAAGAAAAACGTCGTAATAAACGGAAATCTGATTCCAAAGATAATAGTCCGCGCAGAAGTAGATCTAAATCTGTTTCTAGATCTCGCAGCAAATAAGACGGTGTGTATTCTTTAAAAAAAAAGGTTTTTACGTTGCTAACCATTTGTTTCTCGATTATAATGTTTTAAACGTAATTCCGTTTAATCCTTTGAAACATATAAGCATTTAAAGTATGTCACTTAATGTATTCATATTATTGTTAATAATTACTAAAAAATTAAAGCATTAATACACACCTTAAGCATTTACAAAGTATTTATAAAGCATTTACTTTAATGTTTATTTTCGCGAATCTTGCAAGAAATGTTTACAATGATAGTGGTTGAAATTATTCCTTTAATATATTGTACATGTGCTCTTGATGGACTGGTACTTCCTATATTAGAAGTACCTGACTTTTACTTCAAGAACCATTCTTCTGTTAAAATAATATGTAAAACTATTAAAATTGTATAAAATGTAAGGACACAAGGTTTAAATATTTTATGCTAGAAATCAATTTTTATTTTTTTTTTAAAGCTAGAATTTTCTATAAAAAATATTGGGTTCGGTATAAAAACAGTTATAACATTCCAATTATTGAATCTAACAGTATTTTTTATCATGATAATTGTACATATATTCAAGAATTCATAACTTTCAAATGTAATATATGTATGTACATCACTTCAATAACTAAAACGAATTATGCGGTGTATGTGTATAAGGGTATGTTGCATACGCAAGGAATGCTTGAATTCCTAAGAACCAACACCTATATGTTACGTCGGATCGTAGAGAGGTAAGGAGGATTAAGAAGTGGGGTAAAGAGATACAGTCAAGGGATCGGCGAAAAAAAGAAAAGAATACCTAGTGATGTATGTAATTTCTTGTTCATACGATCTTTCGTGACAAATTGAGAAGCCTTGTAAGTTACTTAGAATATTTTTATAAGCATTATTATATATGAAATACGTTAAAAAAGCCATATCTTTCTTCTCGAACCAACACGTATTATTATTATTTTTTTTTATTTACCTCTATATAAGTACATTGATGTATGCGCAAGACAGTTTTAACGAAAAATATTTCTTTACAACTATTAAAGAGCTCAACGTAATATAATTTTTCAATTCTTTTTTTATCGAATAAAAATTATGAAAAAATGGGTTAATTGTGATGTTGGTTTCGGCGTTTCGTTTAATTTATTCCTGTTGGCGTGAAATTAATTCGTTTGATTTTTCATCACGAATATTAAGATACATATGATTATCATTCTTCTAGAAGAATAAATTATATTTAAATAGGGGAGATTTTATTGTATCTACAAGGCATGTGATTGTAATACTTGCTATAAAGAGTAATTTGAAAAAATGATTGAAAATGCTAAGTAGTACATTCTGCATGTTTAAAAAATCAAGCCTATGTTAAAGCGACAACGAGAGAATAATTATCTTTAGAAGAATACAATTTATAAAATAGTGGAATGTAAAGGTATGTTACAATTATAAGACTGCCTTTGAAAACTCGTGAAAATAAAGATATGTATTATTTAAAATGCAAATAAATATTAAATTCCCTTTCTAGGGTATCAGATCCGCGGAAAATTCCTTGGATGCACCGCTGGAGGGTTTGAAGAAGTGGGGTAAGGAGTAAGGGTGGGGAACTTGAAAAGAAGGAGAGGGGAAGCATAGAGATCCGTAGCAACGCTTCGTAAGCACTCATTTGGTTTTCAGTCACGTATTTGTGATTCAACGGTCTGTTTTATGAGTCGTTCTTACACTTAATATTTATACAACATTCATCATTTGTATTCATTGATATCTCGATTGTATGCCTGAAAATCGTAGTACGTCGAGAAAGCAATGAGAACGGCAGAAATAACGAGAAACAAAAAGAAAATAGCAATGATTTTAGTAAAGTAGATCACGGTGTGAAGCTATCCTTCTGTTAAAAAGCGTCAAGCCAATTACTCGGGGAATCAGGTTCAATTAAAAGGCGAGCGACAATCGTCACGATGACTGCTGCTTACACGAACGATTCTACCCAGGAACAAAACGTAGAAACTGGCACTGTAATTAATAAAACATTGAACGGCAAGAGAGAGCAAGCGACGCCCGAAGAAAACGTCGAGATTACTTCTGCAGAAATGATAAAGATTGCAACAGGTGGCCAGGATCAAGAAATTTCCGCTAATCAGGGAAGATCTTCGCTTTGCGTGACGGTCGATGCATCGGAGTCGGTCGAACCGAAAGATCAGGATACCGTGGAAGACAAGAAATCTTTCGAGAATTGTGAACTTTTCGAAAAGAACGAAGATACCGATATTAATCAAGATGCGATCGCAAATACGAACGAAATTGAAAACGAAGTGCCGAAAGATTGTGATCCGAGTGCATCAAAGTCGATTTCTAATTTCACCGTATCAACGAAAGTCGAAGCTTTCCTCGTCGAGTGTGACTCTCCAGATGCAATGTCGAGAACACGTGGAAACGATAGTTTCAAATTACAAGAACTAGAAAATTCTGTGGAAAGCATTCTCACGGAAACGAGCAATTTCTCCGATAATCTTGAGAGTCGTGGTGGGTCGTTGGAGGATGTAGGTTTTCAAAATGATCTTGAGGAAACGTACGATTTGGAAAGTGAATTGAATTTTCACGAAGCTGTACGTGCAGGGAACGCCAAGTGCATCGCGGCGCTTCTTGCAAGTGACTCCGTACAAAACCTGGACGAACCGGATTGGAATGTTTCAGGTGATCCACCCCTGCTAGTGGCCGCTACAAATCATTGTTTGCCTGTTCTTAGGTAAGAAATTTCAGCGTTATATCATATATTCTTACTAGGAAATGTTATGCTTTCTTATTTAATACATTTATATTTATTCTAACGAAATAGCAAAAATTCTCGAAGTGTTGCTTCGGATCCACTGGTGGGTTGCGTATATTAAGATATACAAAATTTTTAAATAGTAAAAGATATTTTTTATTCAATCTCTTTGTTGTTTATCATATACTATAATGGGACTTTGAATCTTTAGAATTTTTTGCAAATTTTTGGGGCTTCAAAACTTCAGAAAAATAAGCGAGTAGGGTGATAAGCGAAAGAGTAGTTTTTGAAAATGAGTTTGAACGCATAAAAATTTGGGAGGTCTTGTGTTAGAACAACGATATCCATTATGCTATACAAAATATTTAGTATAAAAAGCGTATAAAATAGAATTCTTACTATATATATATCATAAAAATTATTACTATATATATATTGCTTTGTGTTGAGTTAAAAAGTAATTATATGCATTAACTTGTTTTATTTTATTTTATGTTAATTCATTCAAAATGATATGAAATCTCGTATTTCATTAAAAAATTATTATTTCTATGTACATATACAATCTATTTATTTAATAAAAATTCAAATATTTTGCGGGATAAGTCGAATAATCTAATTTTATCGATTTTACTCGATTCTAATTCTGTCCCTTAAATTCTAGCGGGGAATCTGCTGACGTCGTAAAAAATATCCAAACATCGAAATCATTTCGCGTAGTGTTACCCGTAGTGAATCATTCTCAAGAATTTTACCGTGGAAGTTGCTGAATATTCGTGAAAACGTTTTTGCTTACACGTTATACTATACCATACTGTTACCAGATGTTTGAAAGAGTTGCGCTGTTCTTGAAAGAGTTTTACAATCTTATTTTACGAATATACTAAAAAAAATGTTACCGGGAAACTTTAATAATGCGTACATTACACATGTATTTCTTACGCAAGAATAATGTAAAATCATCGTTTTATAATATACAGGGTGGCGCATATAAAATGTTACAAACTTTCTCCAAAATTATCGTGGATATTGATTTAATTCCTTTCTTAATTAAATCAAGTATAGAGAATAATCACTAGGGAAGGGGTCAAAAAACATTCTCTATTTTTTTATAAAATAGTTTGTAAAATTTAAATACTCCGTTATTTTGATTTAACAAAATTTAAGAAATAGTTCCAATACAATTTTTTACGAGTAGACAAAAATTACGTTTCGAATAAAAAAGAATAAAAATTAATAATATAAAATTTTTTATTTGTAGTTTACTACTTGCAAACGGATGTGATCCAGCTGTACGTTCCCCTCGAGGTGAAACAGCACTTCACAGAGTGATCTTAAACGGAGGACCAGGAAATGTATTACAATTCGTGGGAGAACTTCTAAAATATGGCTGTCCATCGGGCGTTAAAGAAGCTGGCGGTGGTCTGACCGCTTTACACGTATTAACTCGACAATTAGCTCATGCTCAAGGATTCAAGAATTTACACCATAATTTTGAAGCAGCATTGAAGACCCTTGATTTATTAGCACATGCAGGTCCTGTAAACGCGAAGGATCATCAAGGACGTAGCGCGCTGCATATTTTAGCGTCTTCCACTATCTTCGGTATAATATCAATGTCTCAAATCAAACATTACCAAGTAGTTCCTGGGAAGTTAAGAATTTATATCCTAATGAAATGCGTCCATTTTCTTACAGATAACAACCACAGAACAGAAATTGAATCCTTAATTGAAACTTTGTTGGCTGCTGGCGCCGATCCCTCGTTGAAGAACGATCGAGGAGAAACTCCTTTGCACGAGTGCCTTGAGTGCGGTGCTTTAAACACTGCGTTTTTACTAATACCGCATACACCGACTGGTATAATGTCACGATATGGTGAAACTCCGTTGCACATTGCCTCTAGAAAAAATTATGTCGACGTCGTTGCGAAATTGTTGGAGCACGGGGAAGATCCTAGTATACAAGATGCCGGTGGTAATACACCGTTACATCTAGCTTCTGCGAGAGGTTTTCATCAAACCGTTTCTTTATTAGTTACGTCACCACTTGCACAATTAGAGAAAATGAACGCCGAAGGGTTGACTGCACTTCAGGTAGCCGCAGAAAGTGGCTTTGTTAATGCGGTAAGACTATTGTTAAAAGCAGGCGCAGATCCGAGTCAAACGGTTAATTATTGTACAACGATTCTTCATCGTCACCCTGATATCTCAGTTTTAATAGATCATGAATTGACCAGACGTCGGCAACTCGCAGCTTGATTATTTTCTTTTTTATTACTTTTCATTGAATAGATTGTACTTTGCAACAGAATTTACCTTCTTTTTATACTCTGCAATAATCAGTAAACCATTGTTGCAGATTTTCATACAGTAATTCCCAATACTTTTAAAAATTGTTTAAACATTTTGGTGTTTAAATATTTAAAAACATCATAGAAATTATATCATTTAATTTGGAAGGATCTTCGGCCATTTTTTATAAGAAACATTTAACTCTTTTTTTTTTTGTATTCAAATCTACAAGAATTTATTTAATAATCGCAAATTAAAATACGTGTTGGGCAGTGTGACTAATTTCACAACAAAACTAATCGAATTTCATTACAGGTTTTCTTTATTAATTTTCCATAGGATTAAGATTTAGTTAAATTGATATAGATTTAGTTATATAATTAATATCTACTGTGTTATATAAAGCAGATACTAAAAAGTTTTGAATCATTGTTAACATTTAAATTTCTGTGGTGCCTATTTTTATAGCAACAAACAGAAGATTAACTTTAAATTTGTTATCGTTTTACATGATTAGAAATATTCTTTCATTACTACTTTAAATACTAAAATATGTTAAATTAGAAAGCTGCATAAGTTGTCTATGATAAATTTAGTGAATTTTTTATAGAATATTTATAAAATACAAAATTCAACCATTTTATATGTTCACATAGGAGTTTATTAAAATTGTCGAAAAGTAGTGAAATTAGACGATGATTTTGGAATATTAAAAAAAATATATCGAAGTACAATTCATGTTTATATAGGATGTTCCACCAACTGATTTATCTAAAATGTCGTCGTTATTTTAAATAATAAATGAAAATGTCACTTATCAAAGTTGAACAGTATAAAGAAGTACATAATATAAGAAGAAATAAATTATTTATTTCTTTATACCTTATAACTTTTATAAGTAACTTTTTCATTTATTATTTAAAACAACATTGATATTCCAGATGGATAAAGTTGATAGAACGCTCTGTATACATAAACTTATTACAAAACATTGTAATGCATATGTACATATATAATTCTTTGTTATCGAATTATAATTAATAGTACATTTTTATTGCTCAATACTGTCTAGTATTCAAATAATTCGAACTAGAACAGAAGTAATTAAAATTAGATAAATGCCATGATTTTTGGCTGTGGATAGAAGTGCCTTTTGAAGACTGTGTGATATCGAAATATACGAAAAAATAAAAGATTATTATCAACTTAAGCTTTGTTTTATTGAAGTTACGTACTCGTCAGCCTCCATCGTTGAATTGTAGATTATTGAAAGTTATCTCTTAACTCTGATCTAGATTTTTTTACCGAAGTCTTGTACGGTTTTATAAATTTTCACGGTAACATAAAAATTCACCATTTGGAAGTATTCTCACTTCCAAAACCATTTGGAATGAAAACAAACATACATATTCTTATTTCTACACCAATGAATCAGGGAACAAAGGCATGCACACAAATTCATTAGTATTTACAAAAGTTTTTTACTTACTACATACACAAATTATAGTCAATAATTTAAAATTTAAATTAGTGACTCTATTTTTTACTTCGTGATTTTCTGACACGTTTTGGAGCTGAAATAAAATTATATATATATATATAATATTCGTAGAGTAAATATGAAATATGAATGAAAATAATTACGTTGCTGTGGAGTCTCCCAGGATATAAGATCCTCAGTTGTTGAACTTTTCTTCTTGTCAATAGATTTCCCTTTACTTCGTCTAATATAAGGAGTCATCGGAAGTGTCGGTTTACTTGAAATATCACCGGTACAATCCCTCTCTGTAACAAAACATATGTTGAAAAGTACGCTAATAAACAACGTTATTAACAACTTATAAGAAATTATTAATACCAGAAAATTTTACGCTTTGACGAGATTTTCGTTTATCACTCTTTTCATTTAAAGACATTTTATCTACGGATTCCCATAAATTCTTTTCTTCCGTATCTTCAACTTTAGCAGAACTTCTTGTTTTCTTAGAAGGAATTTTATTTTCTTTATGTTCTGTTTCTTGAACATTAATGAACAATTTCCTGGAAGATCTTTCAAGTTTAGGTGTATTTGTTGAAGCAATAATCCTATTCCTTAAAATTTTTATGTTTTCGTTTTCTTTACTTGCTCTTTCTTTCTCATATACAAAACCAGGTTTCTGCCATTTTTGTTTTGGAGTATTTAAGCCTGTATACTCTACACTTTCCTCGAGCCGTGTCAAAGTAACATTCAATATTAAATTCTTATCAGATTGTTTGTTATTTTCATTCACAATATTTCGACTTTTTAAACTATTATTTGAACCTGAATGATTTAATGAAATACCAGCTTGTATTTTTAGAGGTGATATTTTAATCAACCTCCTATCTACAGAATTTAATTTAGAATTTTGCTTTTTGTTATCTTCAAATTCTTCAAAACTATCATCATCATTAAAATTCAATTTCTTTCCAGCATTTATTTTTACTTCATCTGGCTGAAAATTAATTTTGCTCGCTGATGATACAGAAGGTTTTACTTGAACATCTGGTGTTTTACACATTCGACTTACTTTCATCATAGTTAACGGACTTTGAATGCTTTTTGATTTTGCAGACGAAAATGCTTTTTGTAATAGACTTGATCTCGTTTTCTTCTGACTAACAGGTGTACATATTTTAGATTCCAGAAACATAGAAGACCTTCTTGTTTTAGCTTTTACAGTCGAATCATTTTTGGTTACAGATTGTGTTGTGTTGTAGCTATTCCTTGCTTGCCTTGTAATGGACTTTTTTTGTTTTGCCAGAAATGCTCTAATTGCACTTGGTTTTGTAGATACAGTTTTTTTCCTTGCTGTAGTTCTCCTTTTATCGAGAGGCATGGTCTTAGGAAGAGGGGACTGTTCTTCCACCCAATTTCGCGAACGAAGTTTCTCTAACTTTTCAAATCTTGTGTTACAATTATTTATTTCCATGTACATCATATCCCAAAATCCTTGCAAATCTTTACACGTGACTAACATTTCTCCCTTTCCTGATTCACAATCAGTAATCAGTTTGCTAAATCTTTGAAACTTTTTGTTTATTAACAAATTTGTTTGTCCAATAGCTTGATTAATTTCATATTGTCCATCTTCAGTTGTTGTAGCATCATTTTTAATATCTGACCATTTTTTACATAGCTCAGTTAATCTATCTATTTCTTTATTTAAAAGAAACCGAAAATTCTGGGCAGTCAATTTTTCATCTTTAACTGAAATATCCTTTTTGGAAAAATCATCGTTTTGTACATGACTAAGATTCAGTTCATGTTTTAGCTGCTGTCTCTTTCTAGCATTACTTTTCCTGCTAGTAGAAAGTACATGTGACGAAGAGGAGGCTGATTCATTTGGAGAATCATTTGATTGTGATACAGACAAATTCTTCTTCACAGAAGGAGGTGTTTTTGTAACAGTGGTATTATGTACACTACTGTTTTCTACCTTTAATGCATTACCACCAATACTTCTTCTACCTGTTCTTGACATCTTTGCAGATAATGTTAAGAATCCACTGATTGTAGCAGGTGACATACTTTCTAAAACTACTCTACCAAATAATGGTATATGAGGCAATCCTGCTGGAGCTTTAAACTTGTAATCTATAGGTGCAAAAGATTGCTCCTGTCTCTTTTTGAATTTTTGTTCTTTACTTATAGATTTTTTTTTTTTATTTAAATGCTTTGTTGCTTCTTTCGCAAGTGTCTTAGTCAATAATCTTTTTTGTGTTGCTCTTGTAACCCTTTTTAGTGGAGTTACAGATGTTACTGGTACAGTTTGACCAAACTGTTTTTTATGAGTTTTTTTAACGATTTCATTATCAGTAACTGGAGAATAAATTTTGTGACGTACAACTCCAACAATAAAAGGTGGTCTTTTTTTAACTTTTTCCATTTTTTTTCGTCGCTCACGTTCCATTTTCCATTTCATTAATCTAGTGAGACGATCTTTGTTTACAGAGGATGATTGCACTTCTGCAAATAAATCATAACAGTGATAGTTTGTAAATGTAACAAGTGATAAATTATGTAAATGCAAAAAACGTTGTGTACATACCAGTCTTTGGACTATCAGTAAGAGTTGGAATATTTCTGTTTTCATTGAAAATTTTAGTTCTTTGCTTCTTACGCGATTCTTGGTTTATTTCACTCCGAAGAAGTCGAGTTTTTTTTGTATCTCCAAAACCAAACCTTTTTGCCTTATACTGTTGCTGGAATGCTGACATTTTATTCAAAATGTGTGTATATACAAACTTAGTGGCTCGATTAAAATAGTCCGTTGCCTTTACTGCACAACACACTGTTTCAAGTTTCAAATAGCAAAAATAGCAGGGTTACCAATGGCGGGAAGAAAGGTATAAGAATTCTGATTTAATAGAAATACGTGTTTGAATGCAAAAATAAATGCTTTTATACATTAAAGAACTTATAATATGTGCGAAATAGTATTACTTTTATAAATATAAATTGAAAACAGCTGTATGTATTGTCTATTTACTAGAGAGAACGAGATTATTGGTTACGAGTTCGTAACCAATAGTAACACGCAAGCGCCTTTACAATTAACACCGGATGTGCATACTTAGCCGTTTTTCATTTGATATGAATATGAATAACAAAAAATTAGAATGAAAAATAGCTCTGATAATAAATAAATGTTCGTGTGATAAATTATTTATTTGTCTACAAATTTCTAATGATAAGTTTCCTATTCCTTTCTATACCGTTTCAGATCATATAAAAAATAAACAAACCTATTGCGATCAATAAGAATTGGGGATGCTGAACTTTCGAGATCAAGAGGGGATGAAAACTTTCGATGAGTTTGGTGGAATTTCGATACATTGATATGATTCAAGATATCGAAATTGAATTCGATTCTCTCGATATACGCGTGAAATTTGATTTCAGCAACAGAATGAAGAGGCTTATAAAAAATATAATGTTTCAAAAGTTTTGAACAAAATTGTCGCTGTAAAGGATAGATTTATAAAATAAAACGTTGATCAGGTTACAATAATTTTATATAATTTTATCTTTTCTACCTTCGAATTAAATCATATATGTACCATACTATTATGAAATAATTTATCGAAATAAAATTCAACAAATTAAATATTAATACTTTAAATTTAATTTTTCCATTAATGTCCTACTATCTTATGTACTATTTTCTTCAGTGAAACTTGATGTTATAAAGGACTGATTAATATTCGATAAATATATAGAAATTATCTGTTTTTGTATAATGCATCCAATACAGAAGAAGAGCACCTATCAGAAAATAATGCTACATGTGGCTGATTTTTTACCACCAAAATTACGCTCTTACTTCTTACATCCCACAGGTTAAAAAAGAATTTTACAAAGCTAGTTTTAGTGAAAGTTCATTTAATATTGATAATGCTTTTATTAATACAGGACCTACCACAGTATTTTTTTGGGCACCAACTTTTAAGTGGTGTTTAGTAATTGCAGGAATAGGAGATGTTCAACGACCTCCTGATACAATTTCCTTATATCAAACTGGAAGTCTTATGGTGACAGGTGCTATATGGTCCAGGTACTTTCATCAGTAATTACAAACATTTACATAAAAATAATTTATGTCATTTGGTACCTATTTATCTGCTAGATATTCATTGGTAATTATTCCAAAGAACTACAATCTATTTAGTGTAAACGCGTTTACCAGTATGACAGGAACATATAATTTTGTACGAGGACTTTTATATCAAATTCAAGAAAATCCAAAATGATATTTCAATAAACAATGTATGTAAAACATGTCATAGAAAAATTTACAGAGGTTGATTGTTTTATTCATTTATTTTAGAGTACTATTTCACAGTAACACTAACTATTCGAATATCATCATAAGGTTTATCCGTTTTTGGATTTGTTTTTACTTGACTAATATTTTGTACAACTTCCATTCCCTTCACTACTCTGCCAAATACTGTATGTTTATTATCCAACCAAGGCTAAAAAGAAGATACGAATTTAATGTTAAACAGCAATTCATTATTACACTCTATATATGATAAAAATATAAAAGAATGTAACTTACAGTCGGTGTCAAAGTAATGAAAAATTGACTGCCATTTGTATTTGGTCCAGCATTGGCCATGCTTAAAGTATATGGTCTGTCATGTTTTAAGTGTGGCCTGAATTCATCCTCGAATTCGCCTCCCCATATGCTCTCTCCACCGGTACCAGTCCCAGTAGGATCGCCAGTTTGAATCATAAATCCTTTAATTACTCTATGAAATATATGCCCATTGAAATAACCATTTTTTGCGTGTACGCAAAAATTTTCCACTGTTTTTGGAACATCTTTCCCACAAAGATTCAGGTGAATATCTCCGAAAGCTGTATGAATAATTGCAGTGTCGTAAATCTTTTGTACATTGGTAGTTTCGGTAGACGAAATAATATCTTCTTTCGATGGTCTTTCATTAAAAACATCTCTATCACACTCTTGGCTTTTGGTATCTTCTGGTTCTCTTCTGGTAAACATATAAAACCTGTTCTTTTTATATGCTGTACAAAATAAAGTTGGGTCTGGACGGTTCATTTCTAATGTTGGGTTCTCTGAAGCTTCCATTTCTACAGTTACAGCAGCTGTAGTTTTTCTAGTCTTTCCCTGTAAGGATTTAAATTATAATAAATACAAAATGAAATTAAAGATACAAAAATACATAAGCAGTTATGTAAGTACCTGAAATAAGGCTAGTTGCATAGGACGAATATTTTCAGGTTTTCCCATAATTCTTATACAACGATTAGTATACAAATTTACAAGTTTTACACCTAACATTGTACTATACAAAATCATGTAACCAGACTCATCAAAAACTATATTTCCTAAATTTGTTTCTGTCTTGTCTAACTCTCGTTCTACTGCCATTCTATATGTCATAATAGAAATCAAAATATTTTAGTAAAAAAAATATATATATATTTTATTAAATGAAAACGTATATATTTAAATAACTTTACCGTCGTCCAAATTCCATATTTGGTAATTGCTGTGTCATTTGTTGCAATTCAGAAAATCTTTGTAATGTTTCATCAAATATCCTGTACAGTTTACCAGTACGAAAATTAAAAACTCTAACTTTTCTGTCTCCACTAAGAGAAGCAAATTTTTTGCCATTTGGTGACACTGCTAAACCACATGGATAAGTCTTATTTTTTGCAAATTCAAACAAATCAGTATCCAGTTTGGAATCAAATGTTACACATTTAGGAAATTTATATTCCATTTTTGGTCCTGTCCAGTATTCTAAAATGCCTGCTTTGTCCACAGAAATACATGTTTCATATACAGGATTGTACTGTCAACAATTAAGATTTATATAAAAACAAATTTACATAAAAAAGTTCATACATAAGACTTCAATAATACTATCAAATTTTCATACTTTCATAGCAACAACAGGTTTAGTATGTAGTTTTTCAAACATATGTAATGGTGTACTAGTTCCTTGTCCATCATAAATGAAAATTTTATTTGATTCTTGTGCTGATACAGCTATAGCAGGTATCGCATCACCAGGAGAATATATCCATTCACAACAAAGTGGTAGAAAATTAAGCTTTATCATATTGATCATATCTGAAATAAAATTCCAATCAGTTAACTAATTATGTTTAACTTCAAGTATCAAAAAACAATTGAAACAGATATATATCGAAAATACTTACCAAAATTTATTACATCAAAAATTTTCATCGTTTTATCCAAACTAACTGTACATGCATGAACTCCATTACAACTAGCTGCCATGGATTGTATAGTCATTAAATGTGCACGAAAATGTTTAACAAATTCTATAAGCTCTTCTTGTTTCTTCCAAAATTTCACATGACCATCACAACTACCAGTTAGTACAAAATTTGATCTATATAATAGCAAACCAAAAATTATGATAAAATTGCTTTTATTTTAAAACTTAATCGATTAAAGATACTAATAAACATACTTTGTTACCACAATATGAGTAATTACATCTCTGTGCATGTATGATTTCTCGTAACACTCACAACATGGTAAATTATCTATGTATACTTGTTCATATTCTAAAACTGAAACAAAAAGGTTTTTAATTTTAATAGACTTTAGTTAGAATATAAACATACATAATAACAGCCAAAAAAAATTTTATATCATACAAAAGACTAAGGTAAAAAGATTATTATCTTCTATAGAATATCGCAATGTAAATATTAAAAAGAGGTTAAGAAAAATAACCTTTATGTTTTTTTTGAGGTGCAGCTTCTGAAGGTAATGGTCCAACCCAATCTTCTTCATTGTCACTTTCATGTTCTCTTTTATTACTTGACATTGTTATGAAAATAGAGAAGGAATCTAGTAAATAATAAATCTTTTAAATCTGACGTTTGATATACCTTAGTTTCATATCCATATATTCAAATTGTACATATGTATATAATAAAATACCGATATTTAACCAAGTAAGGTATAACAAGATTTGTTCGGTATAAATAAATATATTTTTGTAAAAATAAAATAATAGAATCACACGATATTTCTGTTACAACTACAGCAATAATTTGAAGGAACAGAAGACCGCGTTTATCAGTAGGCAAAATAAGTACGTACCTAACTTGGGGTCTACCAGAAAGAGTCACCCACATAAAGGAAAAACAATTTTCATTTTATATTCTATTGTAATTTCAAACTATAATAAAATAAACTATCAGAATTTCAAACACCATGATTTTTTAAACAAACATTATCCTCGTTTTTATATTTATAACGACTGTATTAATTTTATTTATATGTTCAGGGCCCGGAAAGTTCAAAATAAGGCCCTGTGAATACCTCCTTCACTTTCCTATTATCCTATTACATTATTTTTAGTTCGTAATTTATACCGTTAGATGGCAATGTTCCGAATTTCAATTTATGTGCGAAATGCAAAAATTAAAATATAAGAATTATTTCGAATTAATTAGTTTCATTAAAGAAAGTTCTATTTAGTATACGACAATTTAGAAGTTTAGTTTTGTATTACAGAGTTCTAATATGTTTGAAACATCAAATTCATTTGAAGTCAAAAAGTTCAAGCTATAAATATTGTCTTAATTATTTTTAATTGATTTATTTTTTCTTATTTACGCACAAAATGTAGAAAACAGAAATTGAATTAGTACAGTTAACTGTATATAAATTACTATATTTTTATTTGTTTGTATTTTCATACAAAGTAAGTTTAATCATAGGCTTGTTTGAATACAGTTTTAATTAACAAATTACTTCTTCGTATGCAAACGTTTTGAAAACCGTAGTACATTGTTTTATCATATTTTGAAATATAACAGTACTTTTACTAATACGCAAAAGTGTGTTTATAAGCTTTCAATTTAGTTAATATATTGATTCTCATATTGAAAATTTACGTATGCATAGGGCTTGTTAAGTTTTAGAAACGGCCCTGAAGAAACGTATATTTAACATGTTCTGCTAATGAGATTGTAGAGTAAGGAGGACAAATCGCGCGGTATTAATATATCTTCAGTTAAAATTATTTGTTGGTAGTTTTATTTTCTGAATAATTAATATCAGTATTTGTTATCATCATTTGTCCTAGAAACGTTGAAATTTTGGTATCTCTTAATATGACTAGGTAAGTTGAAATAAATTTGAGGTTATATTTTTATACTTTGAATAAAAACGGTTACAAAAGAATTTATTTATGTCTACTTTCATTATGTTATGTAGTTTATATGCAATACATTGTATGCAATGCACTCATTAAATACACATTTTTTTTTACTTTTTGATTAGAAAAAAACTATATTTATAATTTTGAATTTTTAAATATTTCGAGCGTAAATTTGAAAGCATGCAAATACAAAAACTTTCAAGTGTAAGATCATCTCTTTTTTTATGTTTATAACATTTATTTTAATATGTAAAATAAATTTATAATTTTTATATAGTTATAACATTGAATATAACTTAATAATATAAATATATTTGATCTGTGATAAAAATACAAACTTTTTAATTACAGATCAAAAATAGAGTTAGGAGATGTAACACCGCATAATATAAAACAACTGAAACTTCTTAATCAAGTCGTATTTCCAGTCTCATACAATGAGAAGTTTTATAAAGACGTTTTAGAAGCTGGAGAACTAGCAAAACTTGCATATTATAATGACATAGTGGTATGTTGCATTTATGCATGTTTTATTAGAAAAAGAAATATTAGCTACATAATATAATTAAATCAATAATTTATATTGCTTGCTTTAGGTTGGCGCAGTTTGTTGTAGGGTAGACACTTCAGGAAACTCTAGGCGCTTATATATTATGACGTTGGGATGTCTTTATCCCTATAGAAGATTAGGAATTGGTACTGTAATGGTACAGCATGTTTTAAATTATGTTAACAAAGATGGAAACTTTGATTCAATTTTCCTGTAAGTATTTAATTAATTTTATTTAACATGTTCAGCCATTGTTTACATAAATATATGATTAATCATGGTTATTTGTGTATTATATCTTTTGTTTACAGTCATGTTCAAATAAGCAATGAAGGAGCTATCGACTTTTATAAAAAGTTTGGATTTGAAATAGTAGAAACGAAGAAATATTATTATAAGAGAATAGAACCTGCAGATGCTCATGTGCTACAAAAGACTTTGCGTCCTAAAACAAATCAAACAATTAATATTTAAGTACAATGCTTTGAAACTATGATTTTAAATTAGACATTAGATGCATCCATTATCAATAAAATATAAATGTGTGATATAAAATATTCAGATAAAAAACACATTTATCATATTCACATATTGACAGACTTGTTTAAATATTGCAAATCTTTTTAAATAGTATAAATTATTGCAGTCTTTGTACATAAACAATCAATTATAATTTAATATCTGTAAAAACAATAATAGCAAAGAAACTTTCTTTTGTTCCCATATATTAACATGCATAGTTAACTGAATATTTGCTAAATGCATGTAATTATGATGCTAGTAGATCCCGCATTCTCTTCACACATAAATCTGATCCTTCACTCGCTTCTTTTGAAATCTGTGTATTAAAATTAATTTAATATGATGTACTAAACTACTATTACATTTATTTGATAAGAAACATTATTACCGGTGTTAAATTTAAAAATCCGTGTGGTAAACCTGGCAGTACGTCTAGCGTAACTAATACACCAAGCAATCGAAGTTTTCTTGCAAACATAACAGAATCATCTAGACACGGATCAAGCTCCAACGTCTGTAAATTTTAAATACCCCATATTATATACTGTTCTGAGTAACAAATTGAAGATCAAAACATTTACCATCATTGCGATAGGTGGTAGTTGTGCTAAAAGACTATCTGATGCAAGATAAGGACTTAAAAATGGATCTCTAGGTACTGAAAATTCAAATTCTTCTAAGGGGCTTTTCATGTTTTCTATATCAAGTTCTCTAGATTCTCTATGCCTCCCACTAAGAGACCAACCAAAGAAGGACCACGATCTACCATTTGTTGAAATATTATTATCCGTGTTAACAGTGCCGTTTCCTACATATGTTGGTGTATTTATACCAGAATTTCGATACATTCCTAAAAATTTTTTAATATATTCTTGAGATTTTACTTCTTCTCGTAAATGTTCTGTTGCTGTGGTATTAGAAAGTATTATTTTAGTTTAAACATTTTTTTTAAATATCTATATCTTATATATTTTTTTATTTATTTACCATCAACTTCTGTTAAACTAACAGAATTCAAGGTAGAGTCAGACGGTAAAGATGCTAACTTGTGCGCATCATTTGTTTCATCCCCATTTGGACTAAGAGCTAATGCTATTAAATCACTTTCACTGACTTCAGCGAATGATTCTGTATCCGATTTAGTATTCTCAACAACATCGTGTTCCTTCTCTCTAAAAATATAATAAATTAAAGATTAATAATAAATGATAATTGTATTTACAAATGAGACGTCTTTATTTTAAAATATATTAAACTTATTACTGAGTGTAAAGTTTACCGTGTAATTTTTTTGGTATCTGAAGCGGTATATGCTTTTAAACAACGTATAAGAAATCCCATAGGTAATAATGGATCTGTGAGACAAAGTAATCGCGACGGTGATAACACAAAATCAACAAGCACCGGTGTGTATGCCATAAATATACCGTCGGGTTTTCTAATATTTAATTGTATGCATTTCAAAGTAATTCCTAAATTTAAATTAGCACCAGCAGAGTCTCCTACATAAATATTGATGTTTGTAAATTTTTATGTTAATAACCACAATCTTGCTATGTATTAAAAAGCTGACAGAGAATGCAGTGTTTTTCAACGTTTATATCTTACCAGCAAGAAGTATTTTTTGTGCAGTACTTCCAAGCAATGTATTTGCATGATTTAAAGCCCATGCATATGCATATAATACTTCTTCAAATGCACGAGGAAATGGTGCTTCAGGCGCCAAACTGTAGTCTATACTTAAGATTGGTATATCAAGATTTATAGCCCAACCACGTAAGTATGTTTCATGAGACAGTGATGTTTGCGCTACGAAACCTCCACCATGACAATGAATTATCAATTCATCTGATGCCTTGTGCAGTTCACCTCCTACTCCACCTGAACCAACCTGAGAGAAGTATATACTATACAGGAGTGAAACTGATTTTATAAAAATCTCTACATAATTCCAGGAAACAATTATAGATGGGCATAATAATTGAAAACACTGTACCAACTATACACAATAATTACATTCTATAAAGTTTTTATCCCTTTACCATTCCTAAGCGACGTTTAGAGCTTAACAATCTAACGTGTATTGGTTTTTTCCCAATATGACTATTTGGTACTGGAATTTGCACAGTTGTTCCGTCCAATGCAGTAAGCGTTAATCCTTCGGGTGGAATAGAAATTATTTGATTTATTGCCAAAGAAGGTGATGTCATAGTCGGCAATCGGCGTGCTATATCTAAAATATATAGTTCATAAAATATTAAAAAAGTAATAAAAATTGTTTAAGTTGAATAAAATGTATTTTACCAGTTTCATTAAGAAACCAAAAAGCTTGACAAAATGATATATCAGCATGTTGAGAAATATCAACAATACGACGTGCTCTTGCTTCAGGATCTAACATATATTTAACAGAATTAGCACAGCGTGCTAATAATGTACCGTTAGCGTAGAATGCTTCACTAAATGTTGCCATACAAACCATTATGGTTTTTAAAACAGGTTTTAAGCTTTCATAAAACTAAAATTATAATTCGTTAAAAATTATTTAAATCTAATCAAATGTATATATATATAGAGTGTTAAAAGAAAGAACTTGAGGTCTTTAATGGCAGATAGTATTCTCATTAGTTGTTTAAAACAATGTATACTTTAGTCTTGATCTCTCAATTTCATGAGTAATATATCTATAATTTCTCAAATCATTTTTCAAACACTCTATACATTCACTTTCATTAGTACCTGAAATCCTAAACATCTGCCATAAAAACAATACTGATTAATACTATCTAATTTATTTAAAATTTCATGAGGACGGTGATTATCCCCTAAAAATAGAGACAGATTCCCATCATTTGCTTTCTCACTCCATGAGGAAAAATTTTGTAAGTGTTCTAAGCAAGTATACAAGGATGCTAACAATTGCGAACATGCTTCTAATTCCCTGTAAATACATATAATTAATATATATATATTCAAATATTAAACAAGTTCATTAAACTCTGTTAAAATACTTACCTCATATGATAACTTTTACGAAAAAACATAGAATCTTTTTGACAATATATTTGATGACAAATTGAACGTGAATGACCAATACATTTATCTATTAAAATTAAAAAACTTCTATACCCATTGGCAGGTGTCTGTACATCAAGATCATACATTGGTGCAATTTTACTAATTTGTTTATACAGAGGTTGTATTTGCGCTAAATTATCTAATATTGCTAAAAGCGCAGCTCTGATCCTAACACCATTTTCATCTTGGTGTGACATAAAATACTCTTCGTTGGCGTGACATAATTCCCTCAATGCACCCCATGGTAGGGGCTCTAAATTTTCAAAAGGTTTTTCAAAATCATCATCGAGCGACATTTGAGCTGACTCTTGTTCAGTCATTTAGTGATGAATCTTTAGTCAAAGGTTTCAGTAAAAAGAATAACTGTAAAACCTGTAATACCAATACTTATATTATACAGTGTTAAGTAATAGAATTTTAAGGTTAAGCAGTTTACAGTGCTGTAAGGAATGAAACACTTACAAGTTATTCGGAATTGCTAAATTATACTACATAATGCACGTTTATATTAATTGTTTTGCAAACACTATATATGTATATGTTACAAATCGGTTTTTATTTTGGATTTGACATTTCCTAGATCTCCATTGTAGTTGCCATGTTGTTTTTTGGATCAATATCACTGTATTACTGTCACAAACATTACGCGCTACGTACAAATTAAATCCTGTTTATGCTCATATATTTTGTAGCGAAAAATTACTACGTAAGTAATGACGAGCAATTCGAAGAATATAAAATACACATGTGGAATTATACGTTGATATTTATCTTCTCTTTTGGTTCAACCGATAAATGCAATGTTTGTAAGTTCATTTACAATGAATAAAAATAACGTATGGTATCAATAGTCTTGATTAGAGTTCAGAGTTGAATGACCGAATAAACATAATTTATCAAATAATTATAAGTGTTTACATTTAACTGATAATAATATCAATTATTGTGATAAAATATCAATTTTGAAGCATACGAATGTTATTAGCTAAATAATTTAATTTCTGATAACGTTAGAAGTACTTACCAGACATGTGTATAATCCTTAATCTGCCAATAACGGTAATAATTGTTAGCGACAACTTTTTAACAATTCTGATAGACTGATGGAAATGAACACAACGAACAACAATTTTCAATCTTGCGATTGCGACTGTTACGCATTAGGCAACGAATGCGTTGAATAAAATAATCGGTGATATCTAACACGAGGAAATGGTAATATTTTCTTAAGAATTTTATCATCTTAGATTTTTGCTGTAATCATACTTTTTTTCGTCATACGTAAATAACAAGTGTTAATGATTCATAAAAGTATAGAATATATATAATCTGTAATATATACAGATGTTTTTATTGCGTATATGAATTCTGCTGTGCTCTTACCTGGTAATAAATTTATTTTAATACGTTATTTACTGGAATCTAAAAACGGATCGATCGTTGTGTGCAGTAATATTTAAACACTGACCGGAGCCATATAGCGAGACTGTTATATTTACATGTATGTTTGTTTATAACAAAAAGTACTGCCTCCATAATAATATATTTTCTACTTCCGGTAATTAATAGATTAAGTTCAGATGAAATATAGAATAGCAAATAATTTCATTATACAAAAATAATTTTGTTTCTGTGTCACCTGAAATATGAAAGACAAACTTTCGAAGTGAATTGATTGCATTAATGAATGAAGTATCAGGGTGCTGTAGTTGTTTGGTGTAACGAAGTGAATATTCAAGTAAATCATTGTAATTTATTTATTGATAAGTAAAATTACATATATCCACAAACACAATACGTTCTTTTCACGGAGTGTAATAATGCGATAAAATTTGTGAGTGGCGAGGAGAAAATCCTTGTGTGATGGAGATAGAGGGAGACGGGGGAATTAGTTTAATCCTCCGGTTAGTAACTTTTCTACTCGTCGAAGAACGGTCATAGAAACGTTCTATGGCAAACGTGTAGTTTCCGATCCTACAGTTAAAAGTAAAAAAAAGAAAACAAATAATCTATCGAGTTTGCCTAAACCGAATTGTATTTTTTTACCCGTCATATCTACCTGTTCTCTTCAACCCGATGGACGTTATAAAATGTCATTGTTTTTATGTATGTAATATCGAATTCAGACACTAACTAATTCCACTTAGCGTCGGTCGATTGTTTCTTACAAAATCAGCATCTTCGTCGAATGATTAAATTGTCGATAATCAACATTGGGTACGTACGATTCACAGAAAAATGTAGCGATATCGGAAAGAACTTTGATTTGAGCGTGAAATCGCTTTGTCTTAAGCATCGACAAACGTTGAACGTAAGATCGAAAACTAAACAGCGTTACGTGTAGGCGTATACACGAGTTATGCATCGATATTGCACATTATAGTACATGTATATAATCGGACTCTTCGTTATTGTTGCAATATCAAAGTTGAAGACGCAAAATCGATAGAATCGTACGAATCGATATTATAGACTGAAATAACTGCAAAAATAAAGTTTAGTTCCGTTATTATTTCCCATTTCGTCGACTTCTAATCCAAACCGCTATGCAAAGGACGTATATTCATTTTTTCTTTTGCTCCTTCATTTTTCTCTCGTTTCTTCAGTTCTCGCTTCTTTTTTCCATTTGTCTTTTTTTCTTTTAAGCTAAAGTTAATTATCTCGGTAAATATTTATTACCTCTTTACAAAAATCAATTCTTAAACTTATACAGGGTGGCTCGATGCAAATTCACAATATCTTCAAGTCGGATAACGATCACATCGTCGTCAAATGAACAGACCAAAACTGATATGCTTCCAAGGGGCAATTCAAGCTAATTATCGTTAGCTCTTCTATTCCCCACGGCCACGGTCTTCGTTAATATAACCTAATCTCTTCATTCGCTATTCAAGCATTTAGTTTGACCAGCATTTGAAAGGCTTCGACGCACACGAATTTTATTAATCTTCGAAAAATGGTATAGGAACAGATTATTCTGAATTTGGCCACCCGAGTAACTCGACTGTGCACTTTCACATTGGCGTAATTAGGCAGAACAATTATGACCAAGTGATACATCGGTGGCAATTATACTTATATTTAAGAACTATATTATATTATATTACAATTTAGAAATTTAACAATTTAGAGATTTAGAAATACCTTAATTTCGAATTTAGAAATTTGATTAGTTGAATAGTTGGGAATTTGAGAATTTGGGGATTTGGGAACTTGGAAGTTTAGAAATTCGAGAATGTATAAATTAAGGAACTTGAAAATTTAGAAGTTCAAAAATTGTTCATCTTACACCACACAGTGGCGAACGCTTCTCCCTCAACGTTATGAAATCTTAAACAATGTACATTATAAAACAGAATTGTTCTTTTTACTATTTTAATTTTATTAGATTTTAATACTTCTTATATTCATTTCTTTATCCTAAATAAAATAAATTATTTAGTTATGTAACTGTTTATATAAAAAATAAATATTTATAAAATGCAATACGTAATGCAACTAAATACAAGAAAACAATAATGTTCTTATTACGTGAAATTGCGATAGTTTAGTAAAATGGACCTGATCTCCCTAAACAAAAATCCTAGTTACGCCAATGCGCTTTCACCATCACGAGTATACGTTATACTGAAAGATGGTATGTGAAATAAATTTGGCATGCTTCATAAGCGTTGTTCGCATCATATTTCTTGGACAAATATAACGTATGACGAGCAACAACACATCCGCCAACGTAGGCCAACCGTTATACATATGATCGCATACCACCTTCGTTTTATTATCTTTTTTTACAACCGATAGAAGTCGTTATACATAATTGGAACATTACGATTCGAAAGAAAGTACAGTGTTTGTCTGAACGAAGAAAACGTATAATATGTATATATACTCTTCAATATCTGTGAATTCGTATCAAGTCAGGTTTCACACGCGATGTGTCAATGGTTTCCTTCTCTTTTTAACGACTATATGCTATAGGTACATAATGTATAGTTAATTTGATAGGTATACATGTATATATCTATGTATATATTCTGTTCATATATTACACACACACGTACACACATGCGCACACGAACATTATTATTAACGCATTGATGCTATGCTTTTGTTGTATCCATAGACATTACGGTTAATTGCTATCATTTTAATATATCTAAAATATTTTTAACACTTAGCGATGCGCGAATGTGTGTGCCTGTGTATACATACTTTTATCGGCTCGTTCTTTCACCGGAGTTGCGTGAGACAAACTGTATTTCGTTAAATAGGAAGGCAGCTGCTTCACGTGCGCTTAGGAATCCAAGGATATAGAGTGTTTGCGCATACGCTTAATTTATTTCTCGCAAACTTATCGTTAAATAAATGAATCTTATTATTAAATCGTAGAAGTTAGCACACTGGCAAGCACGCTAGGCTTCCTTAGGAAAAATAACGATGTAAGGAAAAGAGAACATTCAATTACAAATTTTCACATATAGAAATTTAGGAATTTTTTAATTTACCAATTTTCAAACTTAGGAATTTCTAAAATTCACATTTGATCTTCTAAAATTTAAGGTAAATGATGAAATGTCTTTCCCTCACAACTGTTTTTAACCGAAGGAAGTCTACATTGCATTCAAGTGTACAACGTCCACAGAAATTAGTAAAAAGTTAAAGCATCTTAAACCATTGAATATCACCGCAATACTTGCACTAAGGCTAAATATAACGCTAGTCAATGAGAACAAAGTAAAGAACTATATAATTTAATAAAAACGTGCAAATTTTATTGAAAGCTATGCTTTCCCACGCGACCCTGGCTAAAGTGCAGCCTACTACCATTTGACCATATACAAATATATAAGCATTAAACATGTAATATATTATCGTTATAATATATATAATATATATTAATACATATATATTATATATAATATATATAATATTATAATATATATTAATATCCTAAGATAATTATTGTATGAACCATCTTTCGAAAAAGAATGATGAAATTAAAAAGAAAATAAAGGAGAGAAACTCTTGCATTAAATAGTCGCCACTTATTCGACCTAAATCGGAGGTACTAATTGCCACTCAAAAAAACTCCAGTTAACTGTTCCTCTTATTCGACAGCCTCGGCGTGACTCTTTTCGATTCGTTCGCGTTTCAGACGAACGTCACTCGGCCAAGTCGAACAAAGCTATCGAATATTTTCCGTGCATACATCCAGACAGCACCTCGGATAAGATAGTGGACTCTCGTATGGAATGATAAAATATCTTGCTCCTTTGTTAAACTTTAGATACGTTCATGATTTCTTTTTTTTTCTTTAATCTCTTAAGTATAAAGTTGTATAATCTAAGTAGACGTTAAGTACTGAAAGGTCGCTGAAAAAATCAGGCAGTGGGAATCGAACGGAGATGAAAAAACAGCTGCATCACGAAGGTGAACGTGCATCGATTGCCGTTCTGATATTTTTAAGAGTGTCATAGCGTTAATAACCTCTTTCGCGTATAGTGCTAGGTAGTATGCCCTTTTTTTGTCTTTTTTTCATTTTTGCTTTTTTAAATCGGATTATACATTTATGTTGCCACTGTGCAAGCTGCTACCGCTGCTACCACTTTTTTCACGTATTATTTAAGCTGCGTAACCTTTATTGCCATTTACTATACCTCCAAAAATATCAGAACTCAGAAATACAGCAAAGAGCGCAACTGCACACATACCATGAACGCTTTATCGGCGAGATACTTTTCTTTTCTCATTGTGTTCGCAACCGGTCGAAATCAATTAAGTATCTGTGTTCTTGATTGATTGTAATACTCTTTGAGTGATGTATGAAGTAATTGATTTCATATTGTGAGCGTTCCTTTCTGCGTTTTGTTGCTCTCAATAACATGTAATGACAACGAAACGAAAACAACGTGTGTGAGATACTTCCGAAGACAATTTTTTTTCCCCGTTTTTCATATGGCACATTGGCATGTTGTTTTCCTTTCACATTGTCTCGTAGATAATTCTCATGGTACGAGCAGATAATAACTCATATCATTTCTATCTACTAGATGTTATATCTAATTATAACATTGCTTTATACATATCATAAATCGTTAAATATGGTCATAGTACACCACGAGCGATATAAAGAGACGACGAAACAATGATACTGTTTTCGCAATAACCTATCTCCCTATGGACAGATTGTATTCCATGTATCACTAAGATGTAGATTTGTATACTGCTTTCATTATTTTTTTTTCTTTGTTTTGTTTCAATCTTCGGAAGAACCTCGGATCTGAAAGATATCTTACACTAACAAAATACTATGAGATTTTTGAAGAACATACGCGAGAACGGACAATTAAGACCAGTTTCAAATAAAATGTTTGTAGACCAAGGTGATTCAATTATTCTTTAACTTCAAAGTATTTGTATGTAGGATTTTCATATCCATTAATTTGCATGTTTGCAACATGCCGTTCCTCTGGTGTGGCTGCTTGATCTACCTCGATGAAACCCTATTTAACAACAATTTTGATAAACATCGAAGATAATTATAAATTAAGAGGAATCTCATAAGAGATAAATATTTAAGATCATACTATTGACTATTAACAGAATTCAGTTAAGTTTTGAAGAAAGGTAATTATTTGAACGTACCTGACTATGGGGGCTCCTTGCACTGCGTCTTTTGAACACTGCAACACCTACTACCGCAGCTGCCATGAGTGCAATTCCAGCAAACGCAAGTGTAAAGTAGACGGATCGACTTTCCCTGTGATAAGCTTCTCTCCTCACGGAGTAACCCTGTATTTACAATAAAAAAGACAGGAAACATTATGTTTGAGATGACGATGTTCTTTCGAAGTCATTTCATATTACAGTGCAGTTATGTAGCAGGATTTCATTATATCTTATACCAATATATAAAAATAGAACGTTGTTTTTTGTTTATTTCTCAATTTCGCTTCTTTTATTCTTCAATATTCATTAAGTACTCTTACCGGTTCAGAATGTGAAATGTCATGCGTCATACTGTGTGCTGCCCTAATGAGTCCTTCACTGTGCATCGCAGCCACAGCTGAGGGTTGTTCTGGTTGTTGTTGAGTATCTTTGTTATCGTTTATTGGGTCATTTTCTTCTTGCTGTGCCTGTTCAGTACGTAATTCTCCCCGTTCAGCTTTGCGTTGTTCTTTGCGTGCTCGTTCAAGTTGTTTCTGATGTTCTTTTTCTGGAAACAAATAAATGTGTTCCAATATGTTTTTAGATGATCATGAAGATTCGTTGTTATCTTTTTTGAATCAGTGTTAATTCCCAAAGTTACCTTGCTGTTTGCTGGTAACGTCAGCCTGATATTTATCTAAAATGGCTGCTTCCGCTTCTCGTGTCATCGCTAGCAGCAGTCCAGGAGTCTCATCTTTGCTCCTGAGGGCCAAAACGTAATCATCCATAAGGCGGCCAATTTTCGCGCTTAAATCAGGATACCTAAATATAACGAACGAAATCCTCCATATAGTATTCTATAAGCCAAAATACATTCATTTCTGCAATCTCAAGATCTAGGACGTTGATACATTGTAATAGTGATGTTGCACTAAACTGACACGTTACCGTTCTAGCATCAACAGACTTTGATTGGTGATTCTATCGATTTCCGCCAAGTGTTCTAACGTGGCAGGCTTTTCTCGTTGAGCTTGTTCCAAGCTGCTATCTAACAGATGTTTGTAGTGGGCAATGGTATGATGTCTATCTTTGTGCAGAGCTCGAAGAAGTTTCTGCAGACACTTCTGGATGCGGTGCATCTGAACGGGACACAAAAACAACTTTATAATAAGCGTTCAAAAATTAAACAGCAAGACGCAAGTGTTTGATAAACCTACGTTTGGTGGTGTCTCGTTCAAAGCAGCAGTGTAGCAGGACATTGCTTCGTCGTTCCTTTGTTTTACAGCTTCCTGAAAGATTTATGCAGTTGCATGAAGTTTCAATTTTTTAATTTCTCAATTTGAAAATTTTTGAATTTTCCTGTGACCAACTTTTAGCTACTTCTACCTCTCCTTCTTATCTCTTTTCCTCACAACACCATTACTTACTTGCACTCTCTGTTGGTGCATAGCGCTAAGTTGATGCTTCTCGGCGGCTCCACTTTCTTCCAGGGCAGCAACAGTCTCCTGGAACCGTGTGGTCATCCATCGTTTGAACGCATCAGCAGCGATCGGATCATGCGCACGGATGTCCTGATATTTCTCCTCGAGATCACTCCAATCCTTCATCACCTGAAAACGTTGTAGCACAAAGATTTCGACACTAGTGTCCCGCGTGATTATAATTGCCCTTTGAGAAATTTCTTTATCCTCCTTCAATGTTCCTTGACGCTACATTTATTGCAAACAATTTCCGCACTGATACAAATAGATCCAATAGAATCAGAAAGGGCAAGATAAACAACACCACCCGCTTACTTTTGTCACTTTCTCCTTGTGCACCTCTTCAAGCCTCATTTGTGCTTGCTTGTAGCTCTGGTGTTCTGAACGGGGATCAAAATGTGTCAGATACGGATCAGGTGTGCTTTGTGACTGAGAAGACTGCTGTGTGCTGGTGCTGACTGGCAACGGCATCGCAGTCGCGTCCTGTTTTGGTTTCTCTATTGTTGAGATTGTTGTAGGTAACCGACTAAAAAATACCAAAATATGATTAGCTTCACAAATAATAAAATTATTAGAATTATTCATTTAATCTTTGTGTATGCAATCAGGTACCCATTTCTATATTTCAGGTATTTTACAGAACTTGAGGATGTTATATTTTAACTCATTTGTTATTCTTTACCCATATATTTATTTCAGTTTAAAAACAAATATATGACCAATACGTATAAACTCTTTCATCAGTAAATTTATAAACAAGAGGTGTATTTTATTATAAAATAAAAATAAAATGACTCTGGCAGTTTTCTCACAAAAAATTCCTAAAAGGCAGGTCTTTTTCCTCTGATTAGAAATGAAAGGTCCTTTAAAGCTTCAGCGAGTACCAGGATTGCCCACACAAGGATTAACGAGGATTTACCTTGTCGTGGTGTCGTAATCGTCAAGATATTCCTCATCGCTTTCATCATCGTCAGGTTGGTCGTTAAGTACGTCCTCAGAATCAGCATCGGAATCATCTTCGTCATCCGCGTCGGCACCCATGTCATCCTCGTCATCAAGGTCATCTTCGTCCTCGTCTAGGTCCTCGTCCACACCTTTTGGAATCGGCAAATCGATCGGCTTCTTGGCTTTCATATTTTCTGTAAATTGTTCAGAAACATTACTATTTTTATTATTTTAGTTATGCCTTTCAGGCTTAATGGCTTCTTGGTTCTGTTCGCTTTTATAGTTTGATCTTCATACATGTTAGGAAAGGAACTTATGAAATTACCACGTTTTGATTCACTCCATCATGCTACACATGTTAATAATAAAACTTTAAATTTCTATACTGTAGAATTTAGTTTTCCAAATCTTCAAATTTTCTATTCATTAAATTACTAAATTTCTAAATCGTCAAATTTTCAAATTCTTTTAAATCTGTAAAGTAGTTAGAGACAGAAATTACCATGCTCCTAAATTTGATAAATTTTCAATTTTGCAAATTTCCAAAATCCAAAATTTGATCTTCCTAAATTTCTGAACTATTAAACTTCCAGATCCAGATTTTTCCAGATGAAATTATGAACCCGTGAGTTTGAAAATGACGAAGTTTAAAATTTCTGTATTTTTCAAAAATGGTAAGTCCTTAAACAAACCAGCGAGTATACCAAAACAGCATGTGAAAATCCGCAAAGCATAGGCTCGTCGTTTCGTTCCCCACCCTGGAAAACTCTAATTTGTCTCTGTTATGTTGAAGAGGACAAGCCGTCTTGGCTAACTAGGTTCTCGAGATGTTCCATTCTCCGAGAATAGACACGCTGATGAGCTGACTTCTCGAGTTCTGCAAAAGCAGACAAAAGCTTTGCCTGGTGTATCCTCACCGCTATCCTTTTATCTGGGTCACGCGGTGGTTGTGATGGCAATTTTTTACGGAATATGTATCGTGTACGTTCGTTGTCACGTATCGAAAAGTCTGGATCTCTTTTTGGTACGATAAAGCGCGGACATAACTTCCCTAGGGGCAATGGTTATGTGGAACATTGAGTTTAAATCACTTTTACGTTCATATCTGAACGGTGGATTTTACGGTTTACAGCTTTTGAGAAGTTTGGAGTTTCGCGGTTTGAGGACTTGGGGATTTGGGAATTTGGAAATTTGAGCATTGGGAATTGAGAATATTTAGGGAACTGGAGAATTCGAGGATTCGAATATTTGAAAGTTGGGATTTTGGCAACTTGAGAACTTAAAAATTTGTAAATTTACAAATTTACAATTTTAGAAGTTTGAAAAATTAGAAATTTGGTAATTTAGAAATTTGGAAAATTATAAATTTAAAAATTTGAAGACCTCAAAATTTGAAAATATGAAGACCTAAAAATTTGAAAATGTGAAGATCTAAAAATTTGAAAATTTGACTAATAAATTTAGAAATGTATGAAATTTGTAGATATGCCTGTGTTATCTCATGTGTACAGAGGTTGACAGAGATATCAGGATTTGATCGACAACCCCGAAAAGGCCGAAACCAATCATCAGGCTCGGCTTTTTCGCGTGTTTTCACAAGCACACACACGAGCACACGCAAACAGAGGGGAAACGCTTTGGTCGGTCAGCCATGAAAATTGCCGCGCTAAAAACCCTGTGCCTCGATTCTCGGCTCATTTAAAAATAACGGTATAAACAAAATATGCAAACAAGTAGTTTGCAATCGTGTCTCTTCTGCAAAGAATTTCAGTAGTTTTGATTAGATACGCAAATATTCCACAGCACGGTGGACTTCTTTAAGAAAAATGAGGGCATGAACAAGGACCTCGTTAACCTTTTCAATATTAAATAAATTCACTTCTTTCTTTATATGCATTGCGCAATTTAATCATCGTTCTTTCAGTTTCTCCCTGCTTTAGCATATTTAAAACTACAATCTTGATATCGTAACGTAACCATATTTTGGGTACAACGTTCATATAAGGCGTTCAGCTCAACAAAAATTTTTTTCGTTCTCTAAAAAGTTAGTATACAACATAAAAAATTGCTTTGACTTAAATTTTTTAGTTCAAACTTTGATCTTTTTGCATTACAATTTTTTAGAGGGTGAGTAAAAAAATTTGTGAGCCTCTCACATTATGTAAAACCACAGGGACATGTTTAACCCTTTGCACTCCTTAATTTCTATTACCTACCAACTCCTTCATTTACAAAATAGATCAAAAAAGGTGTTGCAACAGTGTGGAGTATGTGACAAATACATTTTGCATTTATTATAAATAGTAAATAAATGAAAATATATATATTCAACCAATCTATTTATCTGAATTATTTATAAGAAAAATGTGATGTGGAGCCACGCTCGACATAGGAGTGCAAAGGGTTAAGATTTATTAATTCGCAGAAGTATGTTAAAATCTGTGGACACGTAGTGGTTTTCAAATTGTTGCATAATCAAGGAAAGTTGTAAGTGTCCTAATATTTATGGACATTCTTCCTCTCTTTTCTTCCGGTCGTTTTGATCCTACGTCGTTTCTATCTTGCTCGCTCGTACAATCAATAACCGTCCGTCGACGACTGCGCGCAACGTAACAACTATGGGCACTATGGTTTCTGCTCGCTCCTGCGCATCTTTTCTTTTCCGTGTACGATGCCGAGATACCTTATAGCTAATAAACTCGATCCAATATGCTTGTCCATCGTGGGAGGGTTGTACGCCAGCCAATTCGCTATACACATTGTACATATATGCGACTATGTTTCCCTGCGTAGTTTCGAATCAATAGGAACGACCGATGAATCACCGGCCAACTTCTTGTCTCGTCTAGGGTTAGAAAACTTGAAATACTGTCTAATTAGCAGTCGAAAATATGGGGGGTTACGAGGTAGGGTAAAAGTATGATTCACCGAGCTTCGTTTGCATACATCTTTGGGTAACTACATGGAAATCATTATGAAGATACCCTGACATATCTTTTTGTTTAATGGACGGTTCTTGTTTTGGTTGTTTTTCATGATTTCCATGGTAACATAATAGTGATTTATCTACTAGGATGAAGTATAGATTGAGATAAGCTCTATTTTGAAGGGTCAGATTTGATGAGTATGTGTTTTACGTTAAAACGGAATGAAGATTTATAGAGATAATAGAGTGGCATGGGAAGAGTGGATTGATTCAATATGGCTTTTAGAAATTTGGGGATTTGGAAGTCTGGCAATGTAGAAACTTGGGAATTTGTGGATTTGTAAATTTGCAAATTTTTTAATGCAAGAAGTTGAAAATTTAGGAATTTGTGTTCCTGAAAGCTTGGAAATTCGAAAAATGGAAATTTGAAAATATAATTTAAGAAAAAGAATTAAAATTTTCAGCACAACAATATCATAATGAATTTTACTTGTACACGTAACCATCTCATTGTATTTTATAATAATGAAAAATGAAATGTTCTGGTGTAGAAATATAATTATTGTAGTTTTACATGTTCCAAAGGTAAAGTAAATAATAGGTACATATGCAAAGTATTGATATTCTTTTCGAACAATCTTGTACAGTTATTTTCTTTGAGCATTTCCAATAACGTTGATTGGAAATGGTTCAAAGCCAGTAAAATGGGAATTTTTATTGACAGTCGAACGTAGAATTAATAGATACCGAATATATTTAAATATGTATTTTCCTCCCTGTAACCTTTCGACTACCGTTTCTTCGTTTGATGCAACGATCTCTTTAATCTGCGACAACTTGAAATTTTTATATTCATGAAATTACGTCGTGAAGCTTGACAATGGGGTAGTTATATAGAGGATGTCATAAAAGTTGTACTACTTGTGGAAAATTAGGATTGAAAATTTCTAGATTTTCAAATTAACAAAATTCTAAATTTCTAAACTATCAAATTTCCAAATTCTGAACTTCTAATTTCCCAAATTTAAAAATATAAAAATTGAAAATCCCAGTTTATCTTAAAAAAGAAGTTTACACTAAAACTGAATGTGCAATTTTATACAGGATAATTCTTTATACAAAAGTAAGTAATAAATATAGAATAGAATTTTCGCACATAAAGAATGAAGAAAAACGATTGCAAAAATATGCCAGGTATGTCTCACTACAGCTGTAGGTCTTGACTTGATGGACATCTGTCTTTGCTCGCATTTGTAATTATAAACCTGAGTGATGTCATTATACGTTTCCTGTGATTGTTACAATGTTGCTTATTGTCGATCTGTACTATTAGTCCCTTCCGGTTAGTTACAATGTCGGGAAACATAAATCAAGATCACTTGAACCCTATCTTCATTTGAATTTAAGTCTTTATATTCATTGAAATTAAATGCAAGATTAAAGATTTTGTGAAATATACATTTTGTCAAGATTTAAATTTTGTTAGTTTCATTAGAATTAGAAAGTGTTACATGGATAAGATATACAGAGTGTTTCATAATATGTGGCAATCAGTCTAGGAGAGAACAGAGTAGTGAGAAAAGTTCCAATAATCTTTATCAGATTTGACCTTATTTCAGTATTATAGACATTTCTGTCTACTTATCTCCTTAGGAAATGCTTAAAATGGCACACTTTCTTTCAGACATCATTGTTGCAAGAGAATCTCTATACTTGTAAATATAACTTTATAGTTAAGGTATAACAGTTAATATCTTTCATAAAAGTTTGACTACAAATTACAATTCTTCTAAACTAAAATAACTGGAATAACAACAAACTTCTTTCACTTAAAGAAATATCTTTATAAAAGAAAACTGTTTAATAACAAATATTGATTATAAGAACATAATATTCATGTAGTAGTAGTTTTTAATGAACTATTATGCAACTGACTGAAAGCCTCCAGATACCCAAATATCATTGTATGTTACAGTATGTTACAAACTCAATTGTACCGAGTTGAAATGTATTATGTTACTTTAACAATGGGAGAATGCCCAATCCCTGATATATAAAGAAATCAATTAAAACGAGCACAAACGGAGAACGACAAAGAACACGTTCCAAGGTAACAGACTGGCCAGACGGAGATCTGTGGCATGGATATCACGCTACGTAATAATATTGTCCTCTTTTCTCGTCGATCGAATTACAATAACACGTACACGGCCTACTACATATTTCTCGTACACACCAAATGTTCACTTGGAAACTCAATGTTGAAATGCTCGACTCGTATCCGCATTCGTTTTCATGCTATACATACTTATCTATGAAAACTTGCGGCATTCAGTGAAGAATATTCGATAATCAGGGTACACCTCACCAATTTTTAATGCTAATTTAACAAACGTCATACATCAGTCACTGTATGATATACATAAGACTTTTGTTATATTGCCATGGATGGAACTGTAGGATTTTTGAAATCGACAATGCAGATGTTGTCACGTATTTGGCTTGAGGACACCATTTAGAAAATTGGGAAACTTGAGAACCTGAAAATTTGAAGACTTAGAAATTTGAAGATTGAACAATTTGAAAATTTATAAAAGTATTTACGCTAAGTATATAAATTGCTGAACTATAAAAAAGTCCATACAAATATAATTACAAATTTTCAGAAAGAGAATATGCAATAAGAGGATTAATGTCTTTCGTGTGAATCCACTTGTAAATATACAATGTTTCAATCTGATACATTAGCGTAATACGTATAAATGTATGTTAAGAGAATTGAAATGGTGGAGGTGTACCCTGCTCTGCATAATCACCGAACATTTTTCGAGGCCAATGGTTTCTTCTGGTTTCGTTCATGCAACGCATCGCAATGGTGAGAACTCGTTTCTTCAGCACACAGAACCGTCGATGAATGAATATGGTGGTATGAGAATGTACGTACGTTACGTACCTTTCAGGTGTTTCGGGCAGCACACGAACTCGACACCGGAGAACAAGGAGATACCGCAGGGTAGTAGCATCGCGAAGCTCCTCAGGTTCATGTTTCTTTCTCTGCAGGTGTCTGCGGCGGTTGTGTTCCATCTGTAACAGAAATTCCCCGAGCACTGAAATATTTTATGCGAGATTTACGGTACACTCGGGTGCAACCTTCTCTTGGGAGGACGACGCGTATGCAAGCTTGAAAATTTGGTTAACTCCCAAAGTTTCACATATCCAATTTTTCGCATTTGATAAATTGGCAAATTTCTAGATGTTTGATTATTCAAATTACCAAATTTTCGCCGTCCTCAAATTTTCAGATTTGTAGATCTACATATTTTTAGGTTTCTGTATTTCAAGGTCTAGGAACTCCTAGATTTCTGAATCTCTAGATCCCCAAATTCCTATATCCTCAAATGTCTATGTACACAAATTCCTATGTCCTTGAATTTCTAGATTCCCAAATTCCTGTGACTTTACATCCCTAGATCCCCGAATTCCTACGTCCTCGATTCCCTAGATTTCCAAACTTCTATGTCTTCAAAACCTTAGATCCTCAAATTCCTAAATTTCCAAATTTACATGTCCTGAAATCCCTAGATTCCCAAAATTCCTCTGTCCAAAATTCTCTACTCACCTTTAAATTTTGCAAAAGTTAAAATCTCTAAAGCTAAACGAATGGAAGATCTCGTCCCCTTTAATTGCCATATTTTCCCTAGAGAAGCCAGATTTGCTGTTAACCGTATCTAATCTATTGGACAGTACCGTTTCAAAATTAAAAACTCGAGGTTAGTAGATCCAAACTTGTAAAGTAGATTTGTAACTTTGAAATTTCTAACTCTATTAGTTAACAAATTTGGAAATTATGTACTTGAATATACAGATACCTAAATTTCTAACTTTGAAAATTATGTACATTAAAATTTCTAAAGTGTCGAATTAAAAAAACATGACATCCTTTTGTTTATAAACTTGCAATAGTCCAGTTGACAAGTGAACCGTGAACAATATCGCAGAAAAGTATATCCCACTTTAATTCTGTTACGTGGAAACTCATCGGGCCAAAACAATAGTCAATAGTCCCCCTCCAGCAGGAAATTATCGAACTGTGAACTCCAATAAGGTGAGGCGAGTGCCAAGATGGATAGAGTTACGTGGTGACGGATAGGTAAATCGATACAATACTAGCGTTGCAGTGTGTTGGTTGATGTTTGCTTACTTACCTGTGGGATTCCCAACATTTAGTTTGATTGTGGAGGTGGTCGAAGAGGCAACCTTCTGGCACGAGTAACGCGTCACTTTGGAATGGTCCCTCTGAAAAAAAGAAATTCTCGTGAAAAGAAAGTATCGAAGAGAACGTTTCTTCAAATTAGGTATCGAAGAGAATGTTTTCTTCAAATTAGATACCGAAGAGAATGTTTTCTTCAAATTAGATATCGAAGAGAACGTCTGTACAAATTAGTACACGTTTGACGTCTTTCACGAATTTCAAGGAAATTAGTATTATCATAGTGAAATATTTGTAATTTTAGCGTTGGATAGATAGCTGATTATTATGAGAAAATGCACATAAAATTTAAATAGATTGCATTCGTAGTTTAGGAAATTTTAGAGTTTGACAATTCTGGGAATTGGTAATTTGGTAGTTCAATAATTTGGGTGTTCGATAATTTAGGGATTTGAAAATTTGGGGAATTGCTTATTTGGGAGTTCGATAATTTAGGGATTTGATAATTTGGGGAATTGATCATTTGGGAGTTCGATAATTCAGGGATTTGATAGTTTGGGGAACTAGTCACTTAGGTGTTCGATAATTTGGCGATTTTGGAAAATTGGCAATTGATAATTTGAGAGTCTGAGTATTTGAGGACTTAGGGATTTGGTAATTTGAGAATCTAGAAAATCAGAGAACTGACAGAATAAGAATTTGGGGATTTAATGATTTAGTAATTTAAGAATTTGGGCATTTAGCGATTTGGTTATTTGAGAAGGTATCTAGCGATTTTGTAATTTGAGAATTTAAGGAGTTGGTAATTTCAGGGACTTGGAAATTTGAGAAATATGAAATATGATTAAAAAGTAAGTTTGTGAACCATAGCCACTTCACATTTATATAAATCTATTTCACAAATATTAAACGAGGATATTTCTCTCAAAATTGTTTAACTGAAAAAATACTCTCTCCGCAATTGTTGACATATATTTTGTCAATAATCCAACTTTTAGATTTATTGATAACCTGATAAATTCGTCATTCAAAATACACCATCCAAAATATGAAATGCAATAAACTTCTACCGGATTCGTTTTTGAGCACAGAAAATAAGATATTAGGGTCCTCAAGTAATATTTTAAAAGTTGAGTATACCATCCTAAAATGCATATTTAGTTAAGTACGAAGCAGAAATCATGGTGTACTATAGAACGTGTCTTCCCGAGCAACCCCTTACCGTCTCTCCCGCTACAACATGGTACTCGACAACCCGAAGGAATCAATACGGCAGAAACTGAAAATCTGAGTTACTCGCTAGAGTTGCTCGTAAACGAGTACTCCAACTCAATGCTACTTTTAAACCACTACTTGTATTTTCATTTCATTACACTTTCTAAAATTAGATGATGCTCTTTTTCCTTCCAATTTCATTCGATCAGCGGAACATTTATAACTGACTTTTCGTTAAAATAGAAATTTGTTTCTTGGACTGTTTATTTGTTATTCATTGTTAGGTAAACTTTTATTTCTTGTGATGTTTGGACTGTCCACTTATTTATGATGTTCTTCAAGGAGAGATTTTGGTTGAAGTAGAAATTTAATTTGTTCCTGTGATTTTTTGTTTATATTCTTCAAGATTAAATTTTTATATTATTACAAGATAACAATAGAATATCTAACAATAGATAGGGATATTATTTTAGGAGGAACAATCAGTGGAGATATGAATAAAAAATTATAGTCATTGGAAAAGTTATGAATGAAAGGAAAGAAAAAAGAGAGGGATTATAATAAAAGATTAGTAGAATTAAAAATGAAAGGTCTTGCAATATAGGACAGACCAGCTATGTACAGTCTTTGTAGAATATTTTGAGTGAATGAATGAGTGGAAAGGATGAATGGGTAAGACAGTTATTAATTATAGCTACTGTAAACCAAGTCCAATTCTTGGTTATGAAGTTGAATAAATAATTATTACTGAAGCTGAATACTTTTTTTAATTATAAATAATGTCGAACTCTGATGTACATACCGAGGCATCTGTAAGGTTTGACCCAACGTGACAATTTACATTTGGTCCTTCCTGGTTTGCACCATCCACTAACCCTCACGTAGTGCGAGGACTCAACGATGTTGGTGATGTCTCTCTTCGGGTATGCCTGAAAACACGTACAAATACAGATTATCGTACACGAGACTGTTGTAATTACATCGTGAACGAACTTTCGATCATCCGTTTAACGTGCACAACGGATTCAATAACGGGAACATTTTATTGTCGACGAGAGAGCGTCGAAGATTATAGCTCTCGGTTTGCACGCGAGTCTCGAATGCGGCTTCGGCATTAATTTCGATTTACGAAATTATCGTGCTTTTCGCTCGATAACGAGTGTATGCATCAACGATACAACTCACAGAATTGTTAGACAGACATTCAAACACATTATTTCATCTATTTCCGGAAATGAACGCGATTCTCCCTCGTTCATCAATGCAGAGATATTGATACTAGAGTTACCAAGTCTAATTGAGCAGATATCGATACATATTGATGATATTCAGATAATACATCAGAGTATTCGATATCGAATGATATCGAGATTTCAGGTGTACTCGGTATCAATTTTCGATGCCGATGTTTCTTGAGACAATGGTAAACCAGTAACGGTATTGTTAAGCAGAATTGGGATAATAGCGATGGCCCATTTGTGAAAGAATATAATTATTTGCGAAATATGTGCTGAATTGTAAAATCGATAAAATTACATATTGATTTGTAAGATATGCATTGTGTTAATTTTCATCTGGAACAGTATTTCTCACGTACAAGAGAACTTAGCTATTTACTTGGATATTCACTACTTAAATATTTAGACATTCATGTATCTTTTTTCAAGTTATCATTACTGCCTAATAATAAATAGATAATCATATTATCAATACAATAAATAAAGTTCCATTTTATGTCTGATCTACTCAAATTTAAATGTCTACAAGTAAATAGAAAAAATGGTTTATTTTTAATAGAATAAAATTTATAACACACTATATTTACTTGTACTAAATAATTTGTCAATGAGGTAATTTAAATCAATGGAACGAAGTATACTGATTAATATCTGCTTAACTATCCTAATTATATCCTAGTCTATCTAGTCTACTATCCTAGTAATTCATATAATTATTTTTTAATCAGTCACTATCGTATTGTAATGTGCATTCATATGTACCGTACGTTCACGTACGAAGATAAACGAAGATTCACGAGCGATCGCCCGCGACTTTATAAACTATTCAAACGACGCAGTTACCACAATTAAGGGAAAATGTGTGCGTTTAAAGTAATTCTTAAAATATGACAGTCTGTAAATGTGAAAACTTTCGAATTACTAACTCTTTGACCTATAAATGTTTCTAAAGTAGAAGATATGAAAATATTCAGCGACAATATTTATACCGTTAGTAATGAAAGAGAAATAAGATTGATGTGAAGTTTAAAATAGATCAGTCTCTTACCTTTTTGCAATATTCGAGGATCTCCAGTTTATCCGTCATGCAGCTTTTCTTGTCGGTCGAGGAAACCCAACGACCCTGTTCGCCCATGTGCTGTGCCAGATACACCTCTCCAGCTTCGCATAATGTGGCCACCTTCACATACATTTACATAAAGAATCGTCTTCGGTTACTTGCACTACTTGAATCGCGAGTACAATTTATTTCACAAGAATGTATAAGCGGAGGAAGTGGTCCAAAATATGGGCTACCACTTTCTCTTCAGGATATATTGCCAAACCTGTTAAGTATTTTTAAGACGTAATTTCTTGCTACAAACCATGTACTTCCAATAAAAATAAAAATGTTTAACTTTAAAAGTGGAGTCTAAATTACAGGCTTTTCATAAAAGGAGAGTACGAATGCATATTTTCAGGGAATATTTAAAAATATACTCAATTCTGAAGGAATAAGCTTATGCTGAGTAATCCACAGAGGTCACAAATGTCTTCTACAGGTGTACAAGCATTATGTACCTAATTGTAACGTAAAAAATGGAAGTTATTTTTACTTTAACAATTTCTTTTATTTTAGTGAATGTACTTTAATAGTTATCTGAAATATACCAAAAGTGGTTTTAACAAATTACCTCTTAGTTCGACAGATTGTTAATAAAAGTCAAATACATCAGCAAAACGTTTCAAAGCGGTGAAGCACGTAAAATTCTTAACACGCTACCATCAACACTGTTTCTGAATCATAGTTTCATACTATTCCCATTAGGGTAAAACCCCTAACATGACTCTATAATTTAATTAGCTCATGCTCAGATCCTATCCTGTATTTAGATCACTTCCATATTTGTGGACGTGTTACACAAATTAATGTACTTAATAGACTGATTTTTTCTTGCTTTAATAGTCAATCTGTTCAATCAAATTCTGGCAGTTAATAGCTGATCAGTTCAATCAACCTTTCGTTAATACTAACTAATCAGTATATTAAAATTTTGGCAATTAATAGTTAATCAATTCAATCAATTTTTGGCAGTTTATTAATTTAATCAAATTTGGTAGTTAATAATTAATAAGCTTCAGCACAAATCTATTCTGAGCTAAATTTACAGAGAGTCTGGATGAAATGTACCGTATGCTCGTGCAATACAAGAGGGCTGTCTACGAATTAAGCCGGCGGTATTGACCGGAAGTGACATTGAAACGTAGATACGTGTAGCAGCGAATATCGTGGCTATGTAAAAAAAGAAATCGGAGTGTGCAGTCTCGATGATATTCGTAAGGAAAAGGAAGCGTGCAGTTTCAAGTGGCACTCACCTGGGGCTCAGATCTTCCTCCAGCGGGTGCCAACTCGAGCCTCTCCGACACCGCCTGCAATGCAGAAAACACAGTGAAATTCAGCTCGCGTGAAATTATACGTTGCCAAGATTTCTCGCTATCAACGATCTGTCGCAATATTCCTAGAAGAATGTTGCCCAATACGGGGAGAGTTCTGAATACGGGGCATACAAGACCTCATCATTCCACCCACGAATGCTGCGATTGGTATAGTTTCGTCGTTCTTACACACGAACAACTTTACCGAGACTTTACAGTAACCAGACTACTTTAAAACTAAAATTTAATTGTTTACGGTAATTTCATTATGTTTCGTTTTTTTAGAGTACGTTCCATTACATTTCGTTATTTCCTTTAACTATGTGCTTCCATGAATTATTCTTTAAATTATAATATTATTTTCGTGATTTCTGTAAAATCTTGGTAACGTGTTGCGAGGATAATAAATCTCCTGTGTGAAATATTATGTGTCCTTTATAAGATAATTTTGAGAAACTTGAAATTTTGTACTTCATAATTTTTCAAATCTTCAAACTCTTAAAATTTTTTAATTGTCCCAAATGTAATCATAAACAGAAGTGCTTTTAACAATTTTTAAAATGTTCAATTATTTTTATGAATCGTTTATCGTATCACCAGAATATAAAATATTTTTGTAATAGTTAAATAAAGGTAACGAATTGTTTTCAATTCTCAAGAAATAATCCTTGAAATTTCGAGGATTAAAGTTTGATCAACGAAATTAAACAAATAACGATGTTAAATTAAAATGCAATCAAAGGTTACGGATGAAACAATCTCGAGAAAATCCTGGAATCCATCGGAGTATAATTCCCCATTTCCAAGAACAAATATCGTTTCTGTTTCTCCCTAGCAATCTCGTAAAAATGCCTATTTCCATCGAGACTCGTGAATACCCTCGTAACGACCTATAATCGTGTTCTTTCCGGTTTCCCTAATTCCTAAACCGTCTGAACGGCCTTTCGACTGTTCAATCGATCGAACCTTCGAGCAGGCATTGGTCGATACAATAAAAGGTATTAAGCTGCAGGCCGAGAAACAAGTTATAAAGAGAATTAGATCCTGGAGCTAATCAGCCGATGGAGAGGCTGATTACATCTCTGATTTTATACGTTAAGTGGATCTCGATCTCTTTAGATTCTTACTCTTAAGCTTTAGATACAAGGTTGATTGTTTTATACGGTTCTGGATTTTATCATTTGTAGGCTGATAAATTCTTGAATATTCAAATATTTTTATTCTTGAATTTGTGGATATCTAAATTCTCAAATGTCCTGTGTCCTAATGTCCTGTGTCCTAATGTCCTGTGTCCTAATGTCCTGTGTCCTAATGTCCTGTGTCCTAATGTCCTGTGTCCTAATGTCCTATGTCCTAATATCCAAATTTCTGTACTTCTCAGTTTCCAAACTGCAAAAGTCCAAATTTAAAAACGTTCAAAGTAATCAAACCGAAAAGCCTATTCTAGTTACGTTTTCGAACAAACGTCGGACATGCAAAGATAATTGATACCATATCCGAGCAAATTCACATCGATGTTTCCATTCACGTACTTCCTGGACTCCTTGGTTTCGAAAAGAATGGCGGTGCTCACGCGAGATAAACCTTGCGTTTCCATTTCCATGGGCGTGTGTTTGCGTGTCGTGTCGTTGACCAGCAAAGCCTATGACTCTTTTCACTGGTCACGTATAATAGATTGTCCATAGTCAGTTCAACTACCCTCGATCTACGCTCAATAGCCCCATAATACGCCATTAACCACGAGAAGATTACCAAGGGTCCGTTCATATCTACCGACATTGTACGTTCTGAACGTGACAAATAATTTCTTAACTCTTCACACAGTAATCTTTGACCGATATACAAACTTTTATTACATATGCATGTTGTTCATGCATTGCGCATATTACTCATATTACCTATATACTGTGCATGTATTACGTGTGTTACGTATGCATTATTTCACCTATGTATTTTCTGTATTACCTATGTATCTTGTACATATGTCATTATCAATGTACATGTAGTTTGGAAGATTCTGACACCAGTAATAGCTGAGAAATAATAACTCGTTAAGTTAATCAACAATAAATTTTAGGGTTGCCATCTAATATCAAAAATACCTTCAGAGGGTTCTCTCATGCAAACAACGCAGGAATCCAAATATTAACCAAGTAACACTATATAAACAAGAATAAATTTTAATTGCAAATATTTATCAATATAAGAATGAATATACATTCGATGGACAGAAACCCTTTATTACAAAAATCAACTGCAAACGTTTTTAAAAGATTACATACATCGAACAAATTATACGGTACATTATAATTTAAAAAAATACTGTAAAAGAGAGTGTATGCAAAACATTTGTGGATGTTTGAAAAACATTTCGATTAAATTGATTCGACGATTTTCTTAAGGGACTCGAATAAATACGTAGAAGAAACTCGAGTAATATTGGAGAAGACACTTAAAGAAATCAGAGCTTCAAGATTGAACCTGGTAATGGGACTTGGTCGCTGACTTCCAATTCCTTGGCTATTCAAAATTCCCGATTTAATTTAAAGAACTTGGAAGCTTCTGCCTGTAAAGGAACACGCTGTGCTTTTAACTTCCCGTCTTCAGTTTCTTTAATTATCAAGAAATACAATTCCCTTAAACGAACTTTCTGCGTCGACAATGTAGCAGCAATCATGTAATAACGTTATTACGTATTCTAATTTTCCCCGTGCTTTTTTGAGATACGAGTAACGAGGTCAGTTCATTGACTGCGAAATTATAACAAGCAATTTATACGGTTACAACGCCGTTTTTAATTTTGCAACAGATGTTTCAACGTTTCTGAATTTTAGAATTGTTTCACTGTTTTCAAAGTTACAATTTTATGGTATTTATAGATTTTTATTTTTTAGGTTTTGGAAAGTTTACATTTATAAATTGTGATTTTTTCGGATTTTTAAGCGTTCACATTTCAAGGTTTGCAAATTTTTGAATATTTAATTTTGAATTTTGCTGAATTTCTAAATATTCGAACTTTTGGTCTTATAAATTTCTAAATATTCAAATTCTCAATTTTCACTAAATATCCAAAGTTTTAATTTTCCTAATTTCCAAGTATCCAAATTCTCAATTTTCCCAAATTTCTAAATATCCAAATTCTAAATATCCAACTTCTCAATTTTCCAAATCTCAAAACATCCAAATTCTCAACCTTGCTAAATTCCTAATATTTCTAAATTTTCAAGTTACCAAATCTTCAAATTTCCACATTTCCTTGTCTTGTCACACTGCAACTTCAGTGGCAATATAACGAGTGTCATTCTACAAATTAACCATATCAAACTAAATTTTGTATTAAATATGTGAAAAAAGATGCCCGAAAGTTTGATGCAAATTACGATTTGAAAAGTTCTATTCTAAATATTATGCTTCCGTGATAAGGGAACTATATTTAATTGCAATTAAAAGTGTTTAACTGTAATTTTTAGAACAAAACTGCGGTATATGTATCAAAAAGTTTGTTTTATACAAAAAGAGAAGAGTGTTCCCAAGTTTCGAGTAGCAGCGTTCATATCATGGACTTGTTTAAACATAACATTTCAACCCTTTCCGAACGATTTATTACGATTTTATTACATTTACTACGAAAAAGTTGCTAATTAAAATTTCATTATTATGTTTGTATCTAGAGGGAACATACCTCTCTGGCAGGACCAAACCAGCAAAATCATATCGGACATAGTGGAATATTAAGTACGTATTTGTGCCACAAAACGTAATTTTGTACCTCATACCATTATCAAAAAAATTAGCTTAATATTAAGCTACCAGGACAAAAATGTTAAAAGTAACAAAAATGAAAAATGCAAGCAGATACATTTAGTACTGAATTTATACTACTTAAATTAATTCTAATCTTTTCTATTTTACCTTTTAAACGATTCTTATCGCTTAACGTTAACAGAAAGTCATTTCTGTTGTGATTATTTAACACCTAACACAGGAACACCTAATTAACTGTTGCATTATTTGATATTCATTTTATACTATTTTGTATACGCAAAAATAATTTTGCCACTCGAGAAAATATCGTTGTGATGTCTCAATTTGGTGCTAGCTGATATTTAAAAAGGGGAAATATACGTAGGTTCAATTAATATTGTGTTTGTATTTTAACCTTCCTAAAAATGCATCTACTCGATGTGTTATGATTAATATTATTTTGCATTTCAATGTTGAACAAAGTTTTATTCGGTTAGTACAAAATAAATACTAAATATTCCGCTATGTCCATCATGATTCTACTGGTTTGGTCCTGGCAGCTTCAAAGAGGTAGAAAATCAGAGATCGTCCTTCGTAACTGAAGAATTTTTTCAACGACATATTTAATGGGGAAAAATGTACTGGATTAATAAAATGGTAGAACAGTACAATATTAAAATAACGAAATGATAAAATGGTGGAAATGTTTAAAATGGAAAATTATTAAGAGAATGAAATATTAAATTAATTTAACAGTACAGTAATTCAGTAACATACTGAAACGGTTGAATAATGAAATGAAGTGGTAAATATAGTGGAGATAATTAATATTGTTGAGTAATGGAATGGCAAAATGATAATGAGTTAAATAATGAAATAGCTCACGTTGAAATGGTTTATTTATAAATAAATGGTAAAATAGTAAATATAGTAAAAGGGTTAATATTACAGAATAATGGAATGATCAAATAGTAATAAATTCAGTAATAAAATGGTTCAGATTCCCAGATTATTAACTTGAACATTTCTAAATTAAAACACCTAAAAATTTCCAAATTTATAAATTAAAAAATTAACCAATAGCTGATTAGATATCTCCAAACATTTTATAATAAAATGATATCAAAGTAGTATCAATCGCGCGTAACAAAAATTGCGGATATGGAATCCTATATCAATTTAAAATGTAAATTTCATCGAAAGCGAGTACATAAACAACAAAAGTACAGATATTATCGAATAATAAAAGCAATCAATAGTGAATGTGGAAACAAGTATAGAAGATAAAAATGACGATGAAGGGTGAGGTTAAAAGGGTTGTAATAATCGTTGATCCCTCATCAACACGCAATTCGGATCAACGAGCAGAATTCCAGTTTAGCGACACCATCTACTCTTATTACTACCTTGAGCAGAATGCAAAGCGAGATCGTGACATACACCACGATGTAATTCGCGACGACGTTTACGTGGCATAACGTGTTGGCCACACCTTGAATGCAACGCAGACATATAGTCAACTAAAGCGACCAACACCTGAGACCGACAGAATGACACTGTTTACGCAACTCCTATATTTCTTTAACCGAATCGAATCACCACTTTGTAATTCATAAATTATAGCTTTAAAGTCTGCAGACATGGAGGTTCAGTTATAGAGAGTTAGATTTGGAGAGGGAACAGTTTTGAGCGCACAGTTGTTACAGTTGGGAATCTGGGATTTGGGAGTTTAGAGATTTGAGAATTTGGGGTTGGAAAATTTGGAAATTTGAAAATTTGAGGATTTGGGTATTTCGAACTTGGAAATTTGGTATTTTGGAAGTTGGAATTTTGGAATTTGGAAGTTTGAAATTTTGGAATTTGGAAGTTGAAATTTTGGAATTTTCAATTTTGGAATTTGGAAATTTGGAATTTGGAAGTTTGGAATTTTCAATTTTGGAATTCGGAATTTTGAATTTTGGAAATTTGGAATTTGGAAGTTTGGAATTTTCAATTTTGGAAATTTGGAATTTGGAAGTTTGGAATTTTCAATTTTGGAATTTGGAAATTTGGAATTTGGAAGTTTGGAATTTTCAATTTTGGAATTAGGAATTTTGGAATTTGGAAGTTTGGAATTTGCAATTTTGGAATTTGCAATTTTGGAATTCGGAATTTTGGAATTCGGAATTTTGGAATTTGCAATTTTGGAATTTGAAATTTTGGAATTTGGAATTTTGGAATTTGGAAATTTGGAATTTGCAATTTTGGAATGTGCAATTTTGGAATTTGGAAATTAGAATTTTGGTATTTTGGAATTTGCCATTCCTGAATTCGGAATTTTGAAATTTTGGAATTTGAGAATTTATAATTTAGAAACTTGAAATTTTGGGAATTCGGAAATAAAAAAGCGAAAATCAAAATACATTTTGAAATGAAGCTATCATAATAAAAGTCTGAAGTGCGTCTTATAAAACAAAAAATTCGATGCTGCATAAATCAGAGAAATGTATTAACATGCTCTTAAGAAATACTGATTGAAAAAGTACGGTTAAAAAGTACTGATTAAATCAGTCAAACCTTCACTGATTCAATTACTAAATCAATTTATTTTATTTAACTTGATCAACTTAACCAGTGCCTATTGTTTGAAATAATATGTACTACCGAACTACTCATTGTTTAATTTATAAATCAGTAACTAAATTATTATTTCTCATTAATTAACGTTACTACTGAATATTATCTCCTTTTAGCACATTTATGTGAACGCGAAATTCGATGCATAATTACCGAAATATAGTTACAATGAAATGAATACATTATTTGAGTTACAAGTTTGACATTATAAGAAGTAAATTGCAAATATTCAGACGATATCTTCCTGAAATAAATATATTCAATAATTCAGGTCCCTTCAATTTTGACGTCTGAATAGAATATCCAATAAAGAACGTTATCATAATGAAACGGAATATCTACATTTTTATCTGTGATGTTTAATTCACCATTGATAATTGAAAATATCCATAATACCTGATTCGGTTCTGCGCATCGTATAGAAACACGGCGTTTTATTTCCTTCCTTTATTACCTGTTGTACATAAATGCATTATGTGTTTAAATGAATGCAAATGCATTCAATTTTTAGTACAATATTTTGCTGAATCGTATCAGTATTATTATCATCGATATATAGTTATTTCCCAAACCTCCTCTTATTCGTTCTCATCATTAACGATATAAAATTAAATAAAAAAAAACAATTTCTCGTGGTAAATCATTTTATACGTAAATTGATTAAGATCGTCAACTAAATGAATTTTCGATAATTTTCAATATCACCAATTAAATGAAATATTTTTAATATCATGCAGACTTCGAAATATTGGAAGTTTAATTGATTTCATCAAATTAAAAAGGCAACGATTTATTTATTTAACGAAAATAAGAACCATAACATGTTTTAATAATATTTTCAATATTTCTAATTTTAATGCAGACGGCTAAATATCAATTATAGAAAACGATTGGTTTAAAAATATTATATATAAAATTCGATATGGTTTAATCAAATAAAGCACAGCATCTGTAGCATATCGATTTGAACTTTTAAATTTAGTATACCTCTGCGGTACGAACACACCATCAGTAATTTAAATACACAATAGGTTGCTCATGTATTGGAACAAACAATAGGTAAAACAATTCGGTTTTCAATCGTTTATATTCCAAAATGGAAATAAAATTTTTATTTGTTGTACAATGAAGAATCCGCAGTTTTTCTGTTCAAAAAATCTTTTTTCAATATATTGTGCACACGAGCGATTGTACTTTATATGCAAATTGTTCGATTCATTGTTCATTGAACAAACAATCAAGGAGGAATCAACCATTTCTGAGTCGTAAATATTCACGAAACTTTTATAGTACAATTTTGGTCAATTTTTAACTCTAAATTGACGTTCATAACATGGCTGTTTTCAATACAATACATGAATTTTACATCAAATGGAATCAGTTCTCGTATGAATTTATATAAATCGATTATGTTACGTCGTATTCAATAATCAAACATATTGATAAAATTACGTAGATGTTTTTATAAAAACTTAATATTTGATATGCCATAATATTTTGATGTCGTTAAATTATATCAAATTTTATAGAGTGTAGAATTGATTAACGTTTATTGTCATTAATAATTAACCACATCTTGTATAAAGGATTGTGATAAGAGATTTATTTATTTTCGGAAATGTGAAAGCCTATTTGGGGATTTGGAAATTTGGAATTTTGGAAGTTAGAATTTTAGAATTTCGGATTTTGGAATTCTGGAATTTTGAAATTTTGTAATTTTGGATTTGGGAATTTTGGATTTTGGAATTTTGAAATTTTGGAATTTTGAAATTTTGAAATTTTGGATTTTGGAATTTTGAAATTTGGAGTTTTGAAATTTCGGAATTTGGAGTTTTGGAATTTTGGAATTTTGGAATTTTTGAATTTTGGGATTTTGGAATTTGGAATTTTGGATTTTGGAATTTTGACTTTTAAAAATTGCGAATTCAAAAATTTCAATTTTGGGAATTTGGAGTCAGAAAATTTGAATTTTATAAACTTAAAGATTTGCAGTTTGAAAGTTCAAAAATTTTCAAAATAGAGAATTCAGAAACTTAAGAATGTTAAAATGTTTAACAAAACTGCTAAATACGTAGCGTATATAAAATGCAGTATATGAAATATCTTTCAGGCCACACTATATAATTCTTGTACCAGTTACTGAACCATTAAACATCCTGGTTAGTCTACTTTCTCAGCTTCACAGTACCACCTAATACCGATTCAGTCTATTCGATTTGTACTTGATTAGTAATCGTCTTACAAGTTAGAAGCACATACGAGCAGTTAACTATCCCATTTCCTATACGAGAATCTTCCGTAATTCGTAACAACGTTCCTCATTACGAAGCTGGAAGGTGCATAGAATGATATGCAAGGCGGAATAAGCGGAAACGGGAACAGAAATGAAGTCAAAACCTGATTTCACTCAATCCTGCTTGAACAGAGAGTAATAGAGATAGGTTAAAAGCCGTTCTTGTTGTGGCAAATGATCTGGTAGAAAATATATTTAATATGTACATCTGGAGATACCAACAGGCAAGATTCACGACAATTTCCTTTGACACGCGTCTGGGAATGCAACCTTTTAAAGCTGATTACCGGACGTTTTATATAAGATTCGATCTAAGTGGATTTACTTAATGCACTTAAAGCGAATCTGACCGCAGCCTTAAGGAGCTTCGAGCACATGCGACACTGTGTGGAACACTTTTCAGACGCTGACGCACCGAAATGAGACCCTCGTTCTCTTTTTCTTAAGATGCTCTAGAAGATAGCCACTAGTATCACCGACATAGGTATGGAATATCGACCACAGAGAAGCCAGTACGAGATAGAGGTCTCGGTTTCAGGTATTTTTGCATTTTATTCAAATTTACAAATTTTTAAGGTGTACACCTCTTCTTGACTTTGCACATTTCTAATTATCCCCAATTAAAAATTTTTAATTCCTCAAATCCCTAAGTCAGTAATTTCCAAATCTCATTCTCACTTCCCTCATTTCCCTCAATTTTCAAAATTCTCTAATTTACAAATTTCAGATTCCAAATTTCCAAACTCAAAATTTCAAATTTATAAGATCCTAAATTTTTTTAATTTTGAAATTCCAAATTTCCGAATTCCAAATTTCCAAATTCCAAAATTCCAAATTCCAAAATTCCAAGTTCCAAAATTCCAAAATTCCAAATTTCCAAGTTCCAAAATTCCAAACTTGCAAATTCCAAATTCCAAATTTCCAAATTCCAAAATCCCAAATTCCAAATTTCCAAGATCCAAAATTCCAAATTTCCAAATTCTCAAATTCCCAAATCATCAAATTCCAAATCTCCAAATTCCCAAATTCCAAAATCCCTAAATCCCCAAAAGCTCAAATTTTCCAAATACACGTAATTGCACACTTTCTAAGTAACCGACTCATGCCTCAGCGTTTGTCAGTAAGTATATTTAAATTCTTCACAATTTTAAAATATAAATCGATAGATCGTGACAGTAAAATGTTTGGTCGATAACCATGAATATGAATGAAATCAAAGCGTTTTCAGATTTCCGCTTAAATATCACCCTAACATATCTTCCTATATTTAATACGTTAAGTGCCGCGTAGCCACCAGTGACCTATAATGTTCGGTAAAGGCGTATCTTTAATTAAGCGAAAATGAGGTTGAGAATCAATACTATCAGCCCTGCGGAAGGGAATCAATTTTCAAGTCTAAAAGCATTGACATTCAGGTATATTAAATTTTCTATACGATAACAACAATTACTATGCATGTGAATCACGAAATAAATACATGTAAATACGAATATAAATTAATCAATACCTTAGTACAGAAAATTCTCTGTACGATGTCTTTCAAAGTTGAGGAGATTTTATCAGAAAGCTTAAAAATAGATTTTATAGATTAATTTTTTTTTAACCACTGGATTTCATAGCTTTCATATAATTATCACGCAACAGTATGTATGCTTTCATTCATAGCGTTGTGTTCTGACGTCACTCAGTGTCCCAAGTAGATAAATGATTTGTTACTACTATTGAAACTAAACTAGAAATTATTGATTTATATGATTTTAAGACGTAAATTATTTCACTGTGAAAATAATTTACGTTCTCAGTGTAATCTTTGTATGTTAAGATCAAGTCTGAGGTAAGTCTGATTTAAGTATAAGGGAGTAGTGATGATTATCTAATTCTAATTTCATCTGGTTTATTTGTTGGAACAAAAGTATCTACTAGTAGCACTATCTGCATCTACTTTAGCACTATTAACAGTATTATTATCAGTAACAGTAATGAGTAATTTAGTAATAATACTGTTACTCTAGTACTAGAAATAGTACTATTAGCATTATTAATAGTAGTAATTATTAATGAATTAGTTATAGTAATACTATCATTACTTCTACACCCTCGACAATCACATACAATATCCACATACACAAAACAGTATTTCACATTCGTATTTAGAACTAATCGTATTCGCACCATTTGTACTATGCACCAGTTGCGTATACCTCCTTTTACAAAAAAGAACACATGTTACATATACTATGTAAGTCTATTGGATGTACCTTGACTGGGTAAGGGTTAAATGTCACAACTGCGCATGTAGTTGATTCATGTAATTATTTGTTTTTCAAGTGTTCCAAGTGGAACAGAAGAACCTGCTGAAGCTTTTTTAATGGTTGCCTCGAATAACACTCGGTACAGCGTCGCTTTCTGTTCTACGCGCGAACGTTTCAAGAAGTTTAACAATACGGTGTTAATAAATCGTCGAAGAGCTCCTAAGGGTCATTCGGGTAACAGACGGTGCTTATAAATTAACAGCTACAGCGACGACCTAAATTCAGGTACTACTATTAGCTGCCGATACTTTTACAAATGGCGATAACCAAATTTTTAATCTTGGGTAATCTTGCTGTCGACAGAAACGAGAAAGACTGTATAACAGTGATTTAATATTCATCGCCCGATTAAACCCAATGAAACCGAGTGATGTGAACATTTTATTAGATTGTCTATAATTAATGTGAACAGAATTTTAATAGATCGATTACAATTGCTGCAAACAATTTTGTAACAGTTTGGTCATAAGTGATGTGAACAATGTTTAGGTAGATTGATTATACTTAATGTGAACAACATTTTAATAGTTGATTGCAACTGATATAAACAATATTGCAACAGATTGATCATAAGTGATGTGAACAATGTTTGGGTAGATTGATTATACTTAATGTGAACAACATTTTAATAGTTGATTACAACTGATGTAAACAAAATTTTAATAGACTAATTACAATTAATGTGAACAATATTTTAATAGATTGATTATAATTCATGTGCACATTTTAACAGATTTGATATATGTGAAGAGCCTGTTAACTGTAATGTAAACTAAAGGTAGTTGCTATGTCTTTCACATCAGTTCGAACTGTTCAACGTAAATTTGAGGCACTTTAATTCTATTCACATTAGGTGTCGATATGTAAACACTTTCAGGAGATGCAAATAAAGAACAATAAATATTTTTTGTTAAAAAATTGATTAAAAAGTAATATTCGAAAGAATTCACATCGTCATTCGATTCGATGAATTTGTAAATAAATAAATAAATAAATAAATAAAAAAGGGAGAAGAAGAAAGTGGGAATAGGGGATTAAAATGAAAGAAGACAGCGTCGTGAAAGGTGACCTTAAAAAAGAATCTGCGTGGAAAATGAAAAATGCATTGAAACTCTTTCGTCCTCATTTACTCTGTGCTCCATTACCGGAGCATTTTCTCGTTCGGCAACATGGGGGACAAGAAGCTGTATTTAAGCGACGAAACATCTTTTTTCTTTTTTCGTCCTTTTTTCTATTCCGCGGAAACCCCAGCTTTACACTTTACGGCAGAAACGAAACCGCGGTTTTATAATAAGGAAACATCGAAAAGCGAGGAAAGAGCTTTGAATGTGCGTTTCAATCATCCGACACGCGTTCACCTTTTAATTGAATCTAGGTGAAGATCGTAATTACGACGAGGGAAATATAAACGTTTCAAACTGAAATCATTCGAACAACTTTAATGCCTTTGCATACTTGATAGTTTTACTAATTTTCTTTCAAATGGGCATTAACTAGGAATATCGATATTGTTCGGATCGATTTTACAATTTTAGTTGAGAAATTATAAGGTATTTGTAATAATTGATGGACAATTTGAAGACGAAGAAAATTTTGATAGTTAATGATTAATTGAGCGAAGTTGGAAAGTTGGTAATTTGAAAATTTGAAGTTTAGAAATTTGGGAATTTAAGAATTTAAACACTTCAGAATTTGCAAATTTCTGCGTTAATGTATTGCATAATTGAACTTTCCGAATTTGAAAATTTGATAATACAAAATTTGAAAATTTACCAATTTAAAATTTTAGATATTAAAAATTTGTATATTTAGAAAATAACAAATTTGAACATTGAAAAGTTTTTAAATCTAAAAATGGACTCTATAGATTCAGACATTCGATATTAAACGAACTTCATAATAAAAAGTGCAAAAATATCTTTCGGACAATGAAATTCCACGCACATCAAAATCTCAGGTGTGAAATACTTGACGCGTTCCACGCAATTTGCGCCGGTCGCGGAATGTGACTTCAATGGTTCAATGTTACATGGGTTTGAACAGTGTTCGAACTAAAATTTCAAGTTGGCAACCCTACTCTATTACACGCGATCCTATTTCATGACAATGGTGAGCAACGAACCACGTGAATTGAACTGTCGCGTGGAATTAACGTTAACAAGAAAATCGCTGGCAAATCCGTTTTACGACTTACGTATCTATATACATATTTGCAATCTGTGCGTGGTCTGTGCCTCTTATGGGAGTTTTACCTATGTTCGTTCGTGCGTGATAAATTGCTCATACAGAAGGTTACTTCCCTCCGGGATGGATGCGCTTTCAAACGTTTTTTAAAAGCGACCGCCTCCTGAAGACCCCGCTTATTTTTCACGACCAAATGAGAATACACCGAAACTTGCCTACTAACTGTGCTAAGATCGTTAACGTTTCGCGAGCTAACGCGTTCGATCAGTGTGGGTTTACGAATACCACAATTTCAATTTTTTTGCAGGAAGATAATAACTTAAATTTAGAATTGGGGGATTTGGAAATTGGGGAAGTGGAGAGTTAGAAATTTAGGAATTGGGAAATTTAGGAATTGGGAAATTTAGGAATTGGGAAATTGAGAAATTGGGAAATTGAGAAATTGGGAAATTTAGTAATTAGGAAATTTAGGAATTGGGAAATTTTGTAATTGGAAAATTTAGGAATTAGAAAATTTAGAATTAGAAAATTTAGGAATTAAAAAATTAAAGAATTTGGAAATTTAGAAATTTGAACATTTAGAGTCTTGAAAACTGAAGTATTGGAAAATTTAGAAATTTAAAAATTAAAGAATTTGAAAATTCCAACTTACTATAAATAACAAAATAACAGATTGAAGATCATATTTTTCTACACACTTTTCTGCACTAAAATGTACCTGATTTGAGGTTAGGTTTCATTCTGTACAATCTACATAATGTTCTGATAACATCAGCAGATTTAAATTTACCGCCATTCTTGTACGGTGGTTTTCCAAAGATGAAACTTTATATCTGATAAGTAGCTACTCTACTGTTCCGAATAAGGATACCATCTCTTATAATACAATACTTAAAAGCTTAAACCCGTAACTATTTCTTATCATTTTTTAATGTTATTAAAACTCAATTCTTCTAAATTGTTCTAATAACAAGTAGCCAATTTAAATTTACCGCTTTTTTCCTTATAATCGTTTTCTAAATATGAAGCTTCATAATTAAGATTATAATACCAATAATATGTAAAAATCCACATTATAACTTTATTCATCAATTGAGTGATATAATAATAAATAACCGATTTGAATTTGCCGCCAGTCATTTTACAATCTCTTTTTCAAATATAATAGTTAGGTACTGAAAAATGAACGATATACTAAGATACTAATGTTTAAATTCTAACGTAAATAACACTTAAAAATCATAAAACTGACGTTCGATCGTAAACTCGCACTTACTTCTTGTCATTTTTCATTTTATCGTCGTTGTAACGAAAGCCATTAATTTACAATGTCACTGGACACAACGTTCAATCAACCGGTTTATGACAGTTTGTAATTTCGCTTAAAATGTTTAAAATCGCTAAGAAAGACTATGTTTCTGATCTAGAATCTTAAACGGTCACTCGATAAAAACGACCAATTAACATTGTCATGTGACATTAACGATGAAAATAGCCGGCAAAGTAGCAACGACGGATATTGTACTACACGACGTACATTCTCGGACAAAATTAACTTCTTTCCTCTTGAAAATTCATTGAAGTATCTGCATAACCAGTTCGCCGAAAATAATTTGAAACGGATTATTGCTCAAAATTTATACTCTTTTCACGTACGTATATGTCACTCAAAATACATATATCACTTAAAAAAACTTCTTTATCCTTTAATTCAAGAAACACTTTAACAAGTATGTGTAAATCATAAAACGACGTTACTTGAGAAGAAATGTAATGCATATTCCGTATGTAACATTTCTGAGCTATGGTGGTTAAGGGTTAACCTCAATTATGCGTCAAATACACTACGTACATACCATGAATGCGTATAACGGAAGTTCACATTTACCCCAATTAGTTTTACTGCAATTTAAGTGTCACTTTCCGAATTATAAAAAATTCTTTTTTTAATACTGTATATTTCCAGTTTTGATGAACGAAAATGTTTCAAACTCGATTCAAAGATGTCTCTATACGAGATAGTATTCAATTTTGAAAGCAGTCGGTTAAGGATGGTCAGCGTTATGCAATTTAAGTGTTGTAAAAACGCTTGTAAAAACATACATATTTCTGGTTTTGACGGGTTAAAATTTCAAAGTTGGTTCATGTCCTTGTGAAGAGCATTGATACTCAATTTTAAGAAAAATTGTTAATAAGCGTGAATGATATTTTAAACGCACTAGTCGGCGAAGTTCTGCAATCTCGTTGTCGCTTATTTTTTCTAATCTAGTTCGAACAATATCGATTTGCAGCACTTGCACGCTTAATTTTGTCCCCGACTGTATAACGTCAGATTCGATTAATGCCGCTCGGTCGCATGGAAAGAGCGTTGGAGTACGGTAGGCGTTTGATCGCGTAGTCTTCGCCGAAGGCAAACATTCATCGAGAACTGTACGAAGCTGTCGATCGTTGCAACGTACACGGTTAGCGTGTAACGTGCTCTAAATGAACGCATCGAGCATCGTAAGGCATCGATTGACAGGTAACAGGGGTTTTAATCAGCGAGCATTTCAAAGGAACCGTTCACGGGACAAGTGCACCGTAGCCACTACATCGATCGTGATGCGCGTTGCGCGTGACATTTGTCGACAGAGTCGAAAAAAGATGAAAGAAAAGTAAAGGTACGGGAAACTGACAACGCGAGAAATATCGTACGAGACAAGGATCGATTCGCGTTCATTGCACGCGTTTCGTCACTTTAGCGTTTTCGTGATACGTTCGTAAATTGATAGCAGTGTACTCACCTGGACCCGGCAGACCACCAAGACGCCCAGCAGTGCGGGCACCAGCATCCCCATCATCTTTCCTCGTTCGTTGATTCTTTTTAAACTCCCTCGTCACGGTGTTCCTTGAGATTTCTCGGTGGACGATATTTCTACACCGCGATATCTTGCGCGGAATCGACGACGCACCGATTAACAAACGTCAGAAACGTCGCAGAACGAATTTACTTGTACCCGGGACACCATTCACCCGCCGTATACGAGAGCACAGCGTACTACTGTGACACTGCTGCTGGGTGGGTCGCTTGACGAGAAATCAAGATGGAGGTGAAGCGCGGCGCCGATGCCGCTGAAACGATTCGACCAATCAGAAGCGTTCGTAGACGGATGACCGCGTCGAAGGGTGCGTTCACATGCGCGCAGTGGTCAGTCGATAACGTGGCGGGAATATTGGGATTTCAAATGATGCACCCGTTCACTCGTGCACGTAATTGTTACATTTGAGTATATTCTTTTGAAAAATTGTTGTTGCTAATAGATGACCTTAAACGATTAACACATTACTGTCGTTGAAAGATTTCTATGATCAATATTGTCTATACTACATTGTTGATATTTCAGTACTGTTAATAAACAAATGTACGAATTTCTAAATTTATAAGCATATAAATTATCAAATTTTCACATTTTTAAGTTATCAAATCCCTGAGTTCTAAAAGTATGATTTTTAAAATATAGGCAGTATTTAGGAATTTTAGAAGTTTGGAAATTCAGAAATTTATAAACTTATTAACTTGATAATTTGGAAACTTAGAAATTTCAGATTGACGAACTGACTACCCATCAGTGCCCACGATTGCACGTCACTTGCACGTTCGTATACCGCACCCTCGCGGGCACAATTAATAATAACTAATAACAATGAATATCAGTTAATAACAATCGCGCCGTACAACAAATATCCATCATGTTATATATTATAATTACCAATCATAATTTCGAATGAACATTGACCTCACAACGCATAATTGTGTAAATATTCGATCAAGCATCAAATTTAATCCATTTACATTTATCAGTGGAAATGAAACCTTAGCTAATTTCAATCGATGGCAAAGTTACTTAGAACGCTTCGATTCTTAGAGAAAAAAAAAGAAAACGGAAATCACTATCGTGGATTTTTAGGTCGTCAATTAACGATGTATGCATACATGCATTTGTTACATTACCATGATTACGCATGGGTAACGGTGCTATTAATATCCAACGAATAATGAATAATGATATGACATCATTTATATTCGTCTGTAATACCGTAATCGAAGCGAGGACAAGGAGGAGACGATGGCAAAATTAATACTCCACCGACCGGAAGTCTATTCATAAACTATTCAATACCAGCAGTTACCGACTAAAAACCGCTTAACAGGTTATTTTAATCATTAATGATTCGTTTATTTATCAATCGAAATATTACGTTGGTGCGATTGTAATTATGATACCGTGGTGGGGTAAGATTTAACCCTGTACCATAATTGATGCGTTGATTGATGAAGTGAAAAAGGCCATATGTAACAAGGCACGTTATAATTCAGGATGCAATTGTTTCTTCTTTTACTATTTTCATAATTTAATGCAATAACTATTGTATAATAACCGTGTTAGGTTGTTTGATAATTAAATATAAATCGAATACGAAATAAATTATCGATGGTATATCGAAGAAATATGAAAGTTCGCATTTGTACGCAGAGAAGAAAATGGCACTAACGATTCGAGATTAGGTCGCTGTAATCAGGAAATGTCAATCCAGTTGCAAACACTTCAAAATAAATACAGATAAAACTTCGAAAGGGTGAAGTATAAAAAATAAAACAGTTTGTTCAAGAAACAAGGCCTTATTGGAGGTCTTTGCCCTTAGAATATACTGTCAATCCGGTGGGAGATATGTCCTGGAGATGTTAGGTGATTGTGAGCACCAGCGACTGCATTTCGTATTAATAATATTGCGTCGTTGATTAAATTGTTATTTTCATTCCCCGTGATTTTTATCGTGATTAAATCAATAACTTTCACAGAATCAAATCCGACCTTACTATGATATTCATGCATTACAAGACTGTAAAATGTAGTCTGCATAAAATGTTATCTTGGTTATTAAACATTAATGAACATTTTTAAACATTAATAAATACCCAGAATGATATCGTAACGTGGTGACTAAGGGGTAATATTTTTAATTGCATTAGAAACAGTGAAATCTGATCATATTCCACCCAGTGCCGGATTAAAACCTTTGGAAGCCCTAATCACTTAAAGTACTTTGAAGTCCCTTTTTCATTTGTAATTTCTCATATATTTTCAACAATCTCACGAAAACATCTTTCTAACAATACTTAGTCCACAACCAATCACAAATTGCAATATTCAAAACTGTAAAAAAAAATTGTTTGCGATAAAAGGTCTTCGACATTTTTGAACTATGTAACGTATTTCAGATTTCGGAGCAAGACGAGTTCAACAATAAACCGTGCCAAAAACATAAACCGCAAAAGTAGAATTTCTAAAAGGTTCGAAAGTTCAGAAAATTTCTGCCGTGCTCCACCCTTTCCTAACCGGGTGCTTATTTCGTCCATTGGTTAATCCGGCAGTGATTGCAGCGCATTAGCATAAGTAAACAAAGCGAATGAAAATTGTCGTGGTATGAATTGTTTGATCTGTCGATTCGAGCTTAATCGCGGTGAAAAATTACATGTCGCTCGTTTCGATATCATAATGCGTTGATTCGTTGAAGTATGTGGAACGAAATCGTGGCCAGTAATAGAGATGGAGGCCGGTGTAATCGGGTAGTTTAAACGGGTTGTCTTGTCGAAACTCGGGACGAAGAGACCCCCATGGTGTGCCGCTGGTTTCTACTGCATAGCTGAGGGTTGAAATCGATACCGTTTCCAGGGTAACCAGTGGGTACGGTGGCCGACACACAGGCAAAGGTATGGGCCAAGGCTATCTACTCGTATGTTTTCATGTTCTTCCAAACGAGAGAGAAAGAGAGGGAGAAGAAAAGAAAAAAAAAAAGGAAAAATAGTTAGAAAGTCACTGGGAATGTGTAATTTTACCGTGTACTCTATAGCGGTTTAGAGGAGAAAAAAAAAACAGGAAAATCAAAAGGGTTCGTTGTTAACGGAACGAAATGTCAAGAGATGCTTGATAAAGACCGAATGGACGGACTCTTTAAACTGTGAAAATGATAAGTACCGGATAAACGGATGCAGTGATTATGCTCTTGGCAATTTATTCGGCTCGAATAACTATTAACAGGGCCGCATTGGCGCTTATGGAGGCCCTACGCGCAAAGCTGGTACGAGACCTCGGCACAAGCTCATTTCGGTTAACGAGATTCATACATAATTCTATTTTTATTAATAATATATCGTTTCGAGAGTACTATTAATAACTGACATTTCTGTAATATCTTAAAATAAAAGTAACACTGGTGTACATATATTAGTATTACAAAGCATACGACCATACTAGTATTAAATAGTTACCCATCGTCTACTTAATTTTATTTTCTACATACATCAAATTAACAATCATAATTTCTTTCCAATTTGGATTTTAGCAAATGTATCTGTACTGACATTTTGTTTGATGAAATCAGTAATATATTCATAGCATGATAACAGAGCACTTATTCTGTTTTGGTCTTTTAAATAATTTGTTAGTTGTTTCAGTACTGATAGTAAGCTTTGCTGATCTAAAAACAGGTGCATTTTATTTGCATTTAAAATATATGTCGTGACAAGTATTTTTAGAATTGTTTAGACTTTATCCCATCGTTTATACATTCCTATCTATTTCAACTTTATTATTTAAAGTTTCACTACATGAATACATTTGTAAAATCAATACCACAAGCCTGTAAATGTTAATATGTATTTAGCTTGACTAGTATATTATTATTTATATCTCCAAGTCAATATTTTAAATAATTTGACCTATATTCCTGTGATTTCAACCTCCTGTTAATATATGTACAAGTGGACTTACAGCTTGTACAGTCAATACTTTACAAAAACTAAACTTACGTCATTATAACTTTTACCTCTACATTATTTTCGATTTAATTGACTCGTTATTTAACTGTGGACGAGGTTTGAAAATTTAAGAACGTGTGGATTTGAGAATTTAGGAACCCTATAATTTGGGCATTTCAGAATGTGAAAATTAAAAAATAATTAAATTTCGGGATTGTTATTAAAAGTTTACATAAAACTTCGTGTTTCTGCCTTATTAAGAAGTTTAATGAACACTGCTATAATAAATAGCCATGAATCCGCTAGTTAATTTTATTCGGTACATAATTAAAATCTTTTTTGTTGCATGCTATTATTGCATTATAAGACGGCAAAATTAAAATTAACAGCAGCCGATCGATAAGCACAAAAATATCACGAGGAAGACTCTCATCTTTTCATGGTTTCTGTTCCTGGTCGAGCTCGTATAACCCACAAACTTTATTGGCCGGTACAGCTTTATCTGGAAAAAAAGAAAAAATAAACAGATTTTAAACTATAATGAACGCTTGAAAATTTAATTACCGAAATGCCGAGGTTCATTAAAGCGTCGCGATATATAACCGCATAAATATCGTCAACGCTTTACAGAAATTTTACGCTAGAATAAATTAGTGTACCGATCATTTTTGGATACGGCAGATTAAGGTTGTTCATTATGTCGACAAATTCATTTAGGGACTTGGTTAATCTGGGATTAAAAGCCTTTTCCTCGGCCACCGTAGTCACTGTTCTGCCAGAATAATCGTGGGCCGGATATAGCCTGTAATTCGCCGGAAGCGTGAAAATTTTCGAATGGACGGACTTGTACAAAACTTCCGCTGAACCACCCTGTAACAAATAGTAATTATTATGAACACAATCATTACTTTTATCTTATCAGTCTATCTGATTAATTAGTCGTTATATGAAAATGCTTATTACAAATCTATAATTCATTTTTTTACTCAAATTCAAGTTTAAAAAATTTCATTCTGAAGACAATTTATATATCTTTAAATATTTTTACGAGATTATAAAAGATATTTTACGTTTTCTTACGTGAACTCTGCAGATTCTTTTAATGATAGCAATTTTTATATAACTGTTTAAATAATTGTTAAAAATGAAGTGATATTTTATTTCAATTATTTGGAACATACAATTTTGTTCATTTACCAAATAACGAATCTCCTTTCTATTAATAATATTGTATATTAACATGTTTTTTAAAATGTCGCCATATTTGATAACAAATGAGAAATATAAATTATGTTATCTATTAGCAATTATTTTATACTTTTACTAGAATAAATTTAAAAAATTTCTAATTAAACATTTTCGAGTACATCAACTTTTGCCCTGAGCTCCGCAACGTCTAAATATAGCCATACTATTTAACCTTTTAACCGAGTTACTGTGCAGTCGTAAAATGATCATACTTCTTTTACATATGTGAATATGGATATAATAAAAAGTAACTAAAGAAGATTTCATTATTCCTGTACGCGAAACAAGTTGATAAAAAGTATCTTCCCCGTAACAGAGGCGGAACGAAATAATTACGAGCGAAAATAAATCTTTCAACAAAAGCTATGTATAGCTAGCTGAGCCTTTTATTTGAATAACGAGTTAACTCGTTCAGTATTCTTGAAACGTTAAACACAAAATATAAGCCGTCTTCAAAGTTCAAAATTGGTGTTTGTTCGCAAAATCAAATTTCTGGAAAAACTGTTAGAGATGAAAAGTTTCGCAAAGTGAAATTGGATGCATAGAGATGCACAAAAAACGTTTATTCCACGTGGGTGGTCCACATACTCGTCAAACAATGTTATTGATCCGTATAGTGCTTACTTTGATTGAGAATTGTTATTCGTCAAATTATAATCAATCATTCTGTAGGAACCATTCTCGATTTTTTATACAAACCTGAAAATCCGTTCTGCCGCATCCGCGTATTAAAAGAGTGTCGCCTGTGAAAGCAATTCCTTGCTCGTGACAAACGTAAGTAACGCAACCTATTTAAAAAGATGCAAAGATAACGTTAGTTTCCATTAGGAATTTATATTCCGAACCAAAAATGCTTTTTATCGCGGAAAAATATTAGGTCGCTGGGAAATAAATTGCAGATTTAAAGATGCTTTTTATCAGAGCAGCGAAACAGCGATTATTTATTGTACGAACGTTTCGAGATACTGAAGAATTAATTGCTTCGAAGATATACTGAATCAAACAAAAGATAACTGAAGCTATTGGAATTGGTTACTATTTAGCTACTTCTATCACTTCGGTATACGATGATTTTCAGTTATACTTATCATTTTAAATAAACATATGAAAGTTTAATCCATCAAGATATGAAGCTTTATCGCATTTCCTGTATTTTTATTGAATTCATTCCAAACAGACTCACTTTTCCAAATATTTGGATTACCTTTTTAAAAATATTGGAATAGCACTTTGCAGGAAACTTTATAGTCTTTGTTGAATCAAGAGTTCCAGAATTAAAAAAGATATAAATATCCTAAATTGCGAAGAAGACTGTATAAATTTCAATGGATATTATTTTGATATAAATATATTAGGTTAATATAATAGATGAAGTACATGCCGATGAGCCATTTATTTCCCTTTTGCATGAATACTAGACTCTCATAATATTACCACGCTTTATACTGGGGGTTCTTACGATTCTTCTATAGCTTATTACTTTAGTGAAAATTCGGGAAATGCTAAGAATTTCATCTGGAAAACTTTAAACTCAAGCATTGGTTAACTTGCAAATTTGGAAATTCAAATATTTAATTTTGATGCATTACCAATTCTTTATATCATTCATGTATTAGTCTGATATATCAAGAATTTGTTGCACATCCAGCTTCATATGTGGCAATATAAGTCTACTGCATACTGTATCGAAATATGTACTCCTGTACTCAAGATTTGAAGTGTTCTCAATAATATTAAAGAGCATGTGACCTTCGGTATGACCGGGTGTAGGAACCACCAGCAAATTATGCCTTCCACAGCTTATTTGATCGTTGGGATTCAAGAGTATATCGGCCTTAGCTCCACTGCTACGTGATATCATTGACTGGCATCCAGGTAACAAAGACTTCAACCTTCCCGTTCCAGTGATATGATCAGCGTGCATATGCGTATTTACTGTAAAAATCGTTTACTCAAGTCGACTGCTTTTATCCTAGCCCAGAAATTCATTTTGATATTAAAAGTACCTTCGGGCGACATTCGATGCTTTCAGACTTTCCGACATTTTCATTAATACCGTTAAAAGAGAAATGATAAACGCGAGAAGGTAGAACGAAGACTGCTATTTCGGTTATTAAATTTTTCAATTATATTTATAAATTGGAACAAGTACAAAAAACTATGGAGCACGCGAGATTCTGCAAAAGTGAAGTCCGCTTTTTATCGCGTTCTGTGTACATTTAATGCTACGCGTCGATTTGTTTCTTCTGCTTTCGAATGGCCTCGTACGAACTTCGTAACGAAATATTTTTCAAGTGGTCCTTTTCTTTTTCGAAAGAACTTCGAGCACCAATCTGAACAATTAAATGCTCAGTTTCCTTAATAATACTTCGCACTTTGTTAACTTATTGAATTGCCGTTATTCGAACTCAATGGACCCCAGTTGAAAAGTTTGAACCGACGAGAACCGTTTTGACCTATTGTACGAGAGGTATATATCAATGCGGAACATTAAATCGTTGAAATCTCGTTCTTTGCTACGATCTTTAACCTGTATATACTTCCATGAGATAGTATAATCGAATTTGAACAATTGATCGTTAATTTAGCTATTCGTTCATTACAATTGAAATAAATTAACCGAATAACATAGTTAACTCGATAATAGCAACCGGGTGTCGCCGATGACGCAGATCGTAGATAGTTTTTGCACTTAGGAAACATTGATGTTACGTGGACTTTACGATACTTTTAATCCTCCTTCGGATTACGAGGTCGCAGGAAAATGATTTCAACTTACTGGCATACTTCAAATTTAATCCCAGTTCCTCGATCATTTTTTTATCGCGTTCTGCCCATTCAACAACTGGATCAATCAGAACCGCTGTCTTACTGTTAATGTCAGCCAGAAGATAAGTATATGTACTGGATACTGGATCGAACAGCTGAGAATTTCAATAGAAATTAAAATGCATTACTGATCAGAAACAAAGATCATATAGATTCATAGATAGTGCAAACCTACGTTAATTACATTATTTAACACGTATTTCGACTACGTATTAATATTCAACGAACGACTTTATGTTCAGTATTTTTTTGCACAGAATAACAAAATGAATGTCTATTTACGGTCTTATTTTTAAAAAATTCTGAACATTTTTTTCAGCGCCATTTACAGGGTTGAACATAAAAAATATATAAATGTTTCTACAGCGTAGGATGTACTTAATAAAATGCAAAAGCGCATAATAAATTATCTGTCATAGTGTCTTTATAATTAAGCTTTAAAGTTGAGGTGCTTTTGAACGCTCTAGACTGGAACGTTCTCCTAAAATCTTTAAAACACTTCCACTTCCGGAACACGTGCAGCACGTGAAATTTTCAACTATCGTTTACGGTTTTAAAGTTATGAATTGGCTCAGTTGTATGGGACACCCTACTGCACATTAAAATTATATAACCGATAAATATCGATATAGGTATTGATTTTGTCATTTTTCAAATTTAATTTAGTTAAATAATATTATTAAATTTATTCCCTTATATATTTCTCTTGTTTAGGTTCTCAATTTTACAAGAATATTCTTATCTCTCTTTATCGTTCTTAAGATAATTTCCTTCCGCTTGAAATTTTCATAATATTATCTTATATCTTAATTTTAGAAATCGGTATCATAAAATTTTTTATTAATGTAATATTTTTGTTCGCACATCAATATCGAAATCTATTTTATCATAAAGTAAATCGTGACTGGCAAAATATCCATAAAACCTTTTCTGCTTTTCACTTATATTTGCATCCAACACATTTAAATGTATAAACGTATGTTTAATAATTAATTATTTAAATTTTTAAGTACTATTTTGAAATACGTAGATTTAATTGATAATTTTAAAAAATAAAAAATGTAAGTTCTATGAAAATTTCATCATCGTCTCAGTGTGTTTAATATATACATAGTAATTACTGATCTCACAATAATAAGATTATGAGTCATAAATAATCTAAATTGGAGTATTTAAGAATCAAAACTATTGATGAGATATATTAAATGTATGTTAAAATATACAGCTTATAAAAATCGATTATTTGAATATATGAATACATTTTCTGTCGCCAGATGTCGTCGTAAAGACGGTAATGAAGTTCGCATCCGAACAATTATATCCACCGAAAAATTACTTGCTTAGTTGTTACTTACCTGGCGAAAAAGAAAATCTTTCGAAAAAGGAATCGGTTCCGTCAACGCAGAAGAACCATTAAGATTCATTTTGATAATTGTAATAACTTTAGGAAATGAATTTTTTATATGTTGTCTGTACAAATTTTTAAACAAAATGCTGGTCATGATCACAGTTCACTTGCTTTTATTGAAGATACGTCTCACGCGCAATTGCAACCCACGCACTGACATTGAGGGTCCAAATGACGTGTAGATAAACATCAGTTATCATATCTCTAAAATATTACACACGGCTTGATTATTGATCCGTAATGATTAGAATACAATAAAATATATTATCTAGATTTAAACAATTCATTGATAATATTATTATAGAATGAAAAATGATGAAATAAAGTTATATCAGTGTAAAAAATGCAGTATATAATTTTGTTTGTAATCATATTTAATTGGTCAATAAAAATAGTTTAATTCATTGAAGTACCATTCTACATATTAAAATTCCTTGATCATTCCCTAATAAGAAAGCCATCTTTACGAGTTTCATGTTTCTTGGTCATTGGTCTACAGATATAGAGATATCTTGTAAACATTCGTATGTCTATGGGATATCTTGACACTGCTCTTTCACTTATTGTTGGAGGTTAGGTTCAAAACCGGGCGGGTATACTTTTGGTAGTTGTGTTTAAAGCGTATTACATTTTCGAAATAAGGTAACATACAAATCAAAATAAAGTTATTATTTGTGTGATACTTACATAAAGTTTTAAGCATATACCATATCTTACTGTACTATTAAATTTCTATCATCAGCAGTGATGTGACATAAAGTTGTTCATATAAAATGTTTCTAATGTTAATTCTTTTTATGTACAATAATTATTTCAGATGCCTTCAGTAACATTAAAAGATGTTGATCAACACAGATTTGTAAAGGCTTTTGCTGCCTTCTTGAAGAAGTAAGTAATCATTTGTATATAAATTTCTGATATTGAAAACAATTTCTTGTTAGTATATACAAAATTTCATTAAAAATATATTACAAAAATTCTATTTATTAACTTATTACAAATTTTAGGACTGGCAAAATGCGAGTTCCAGAGTGGGTTGATATTGTAAAATCTGCACGTTTCAAAGAACTTGCCCCATATGATCCTGATTGGTATTATATAAGATGTGCTGCTTTAGTACGACACATTTACATTCGTAGTCCAATTGGTGTAGGGGCAGTGACAAAAATCTTTGGTGGACGCAAACGTAATGGCACCCATCCCAGCCACTTCTGTCGTTCTGCAGGCGGTGTAGCTCGCAAAGCACTTCAAAGTTTAGAGCAATTGAAACTGATCGAAAAGGCACCACTTGGAGGACGTAAGCTTACCAGCCAGGGTCGTAGGGACTTAGATCGCATTGCAGCACAGGTCAAGGCAAAAAGCAAAAAACAACTTAAGTTACAAGAGACTCTCGTACTTTAATTTTTTGTTTCTATAATAAAAATGAAAAAGTCATACATTGTTAGCTTCATTTGTTTTCAAGCCTTATTTATTCCATTTTAACTTTGCTGATTGAAATAATAGAGGATATGCTAATAGTGGATGAAGAGTTTTTGTATTAAAGAAAGCTTAGTTTCTCTTTCATCAAAATTTTAAACATTTCAAACCAGCTGAATTAATTTGTTTTTAATTTAAGAATGAAAGTATTAAAACTTAAAATGAGACAAAACTTAATAGTAGTTAAAACTACACTTAAGTAAATATGCACATTATTCTAAACTATCTGATTGTAATACAACAATAGTATATGGTTGTTGTATAATAGTACTAACATATATTGTATGTTCTTTATATGTTCTTAATATATATAAAACAAATGTCCTAATTCACTGATTCATCAATGGTCAGCCCAAACCCCTGGACTTAGAAATATGGATGTCTGGAAGTACATCCAAGAAGGGAAGGTAAAAAGGTAAAAGTGGTAGAACAGTAGAATAGTAACAGTAGTAAAATGCTAAAATAGTTGAATAGTAGGATAATAAAATAATAAAGCAGTAAAATAATAAAATGCTCCTATAAAAATAATGTCGAATCTTGCCGGATAATAAAATGGATAGATAGATAGACCCTGTCTGCTTTAACAGGATAATAATATTCAAACAATAAACATTTGTAAATAAAAAATTGTATGCCCAGAAGCATTCTAACTTAATTATTTTTGGTTAGTAAAATGTATATATTTTGAATTGTATGTACAAACATCGCAATCAAAGTCGGTGAGGTATTCTGATTTAGCAGTAAATATTTTATAACATTCTCGAGCATTGTAGGGGCTAGTGACCACAGCAGTCAACGCCCACAATTTTAAACAATCAATCAATCGAGTATTGTGCGTGTATATTTGAATTTATTAAAATAAAATTTCATCTCGAGATGTCATGGTTGTCGACCATAAACACGAACGACGTTCATTCATTTACAAGCTCAATGGTGAAGGTACAGGCGCGCGCAGCGCCGCCTCAGTGAAACTTGGACCGCAGAGGAAAACGTTTCGGGCCGATCAGGTTGATTTTAGATCGAGCAGCAAGTAGTCGCAAAGAAGTTTTTCGTGTGACGCAGTCGCGTACGCGCGTAAAAGTGTGTATGCATCGTGATCCGCGCGTACAACCGAAAGAAACTGAATATGTTTCCTCGCGGCCAGTGCGGGAAACTTGGAGCGATCAAAATGTTAAGGAAATAATCGTGTCGCGCAAGTGTCTCTCGCTGGTAGAGAAGACAGACCGTGTGCTCAAAGTTTCATTCTCTCTCTCTGTTCCTCTCACCAGCTCCCTTCCCTCTCTTCATCCCGGTTGTGGCCTTCTCTTCTCCCGCCGCTCTTCTCTGGGTCCGTTCGTCGCACCGGGACGACGTTTACCGTGCGTCACGGGAAACGGCATTGGGAGGAGACAGAAGGTGACAGTCCTCCCGCGGAATTTATGGTGCGCACGAGAGAAACGGTGAAGTGAGTAGTGTCAGAGTGTGGAGTGAGTGCGATCAACTGGCACCAGGTGCCAGTTTTCGGCGAGAGAGAAAATCAAAATAGAGGAAAAGCTAAAGAGGGCTCGCTATCATTCCGGCCAATATAGGCGGAAAGAGAGGAAAAATGCCGGGCCTAATCGCCGTGAGCGAGTTCGTCGAGGAGACGAGAGAGGATTACAATTCGCCTACAACGTCCACTTTCGTTTCGCGGATGCCACAATGCAGACAAACGATAACGTCCCTCGAAGAGGTAAGTTACATTTTATACGTGTATCTTTTATTTCGTCAAGTTCGCCCGATTCCCTTCGCGTGTTTCCATGTAACCTTACCGAAGATTTTGATCGGTGGTTGAGCGCGTGTTCTGCGTGCGTGGGCGTTTCACGATCGCTTTATATGTGGATACATGGTCTTGTACCATGATATCTAACGTTTGCGATAGGTGTAACGATTTTTCGACCCCGAGATGTACCTCGTACGTTGGCATTTTCGAGCAAATGTCTTTAAATGTACATGCCGCTTTTACCCGTCGCTCTGGCCTGCATCCCGGTCAATTTCCACGTATCGATGTCGTAAATATGCGCACGGTCGATTTACGACTTCCAGTTCGGGCGATGTATGCTGACACGCTTCGGTGCTGCATTTCGTCTGCGTAAGGCTAGGGGAAAATTCGATACGTATTTTCGATTTTACTGCCGGATGCAGGAAAGGCTTCGCTATCACTGTCAAAAGTTACTTTTAAGAAATATTATATCTAAACATTGTAAATTTACATATCTTTTAATATACAGCAAAGGTGTTTGCAAAATTGTCTATAAAAATCTAATATTTCCTTTATAGTAGTTTCGTTATTACGAACGAAATTGTGCGATAATGTAATCGGTAGAATTAAAATAATATTTTTATTTAAAGTCATGACTGACCATTTTTCATACAATGGTAAATAAAAAAACAAATTTCCAAACAGAATATCAAAATTTAGTGTTCTAGGGATGCCAAGATCTAGGTATGTAGTAGTCTAAGAATCTAAAGATATTGGGTTCAGGGAAGAGTACTCTAGGAAATTCGGAATTTAGGTACATAAGAATCTATTGAAATACCATATCAAAATATAGGTCTCTAGGTATACGAGGGTTAGGGGTACCATTGTTTAGGGAATTCGGAATCTATAGACACTTGAATATAGGAATAGCATGGTCCAGCGTATGAAGAATCTAGGGATATCGGAATATAGGATCTTTTTATAGAAATTATACAAATATTATAGAGCATTATAGAGATATGGGGATTTAGGAGTTTTAAAAATAAATATGTATACGACTTGATATAACACAGACATTTCGATTTTATATTATAAATACAATGGGTTTATATTTGGTTTACAACTAGATGCCGGTATATGCATGTAGAAGTGAACGAAGAACTTAATTGTATGTTGCATGCAAAAGGACCTGATTTTCCTGAGGTTATTCTTGCATTCGACAATACAATTACACACGTTCGATTGTTCAACCAATGAGAAATATTTAATACGTTCTTTTGTCATCGGGTATCCGATTAGTTCGATCGTGTTATTTTCGAATTATTGTGTACTCGTGTGTTTTATAACGAAACGTTACGTATGTGGCTTATATCTGCGTCACATATTACGGGGATTTTCAATCCGATTAATTAACCGGATAATAAAGACACTAGTGTCGTAATCGTACCAAAACGTTTTATTCGAAAAAAAAAAGATTCTTCTGCACTGCTGTAAATAATGGATCTTTTTATGGCAACGTAATTATAGGCAAAGAATGTTACTGCGCGAGTCTTTCACAATTTAACGACCATCGTAACTTTTGCCGATTGCACTAGCAAAAATATGTGTTCTGCTTTAGAATCTGTTTTCGAGATAGAAATTATGCGAATTCTCGTCGGTTAAATAGGGATTTGGAAATTTGAGAATCCAGGGATTTAAAAATTTAACAATTTGATATGCTTTTATATCATTCGTCAATATATTGTTTAATGATAATAGTAATAATAATAAAGTATGATCAGGATAATAGTATAAACAGAAATGACCTCAATGTACATTTATAGGCATAGACAGTCATAATTTATTTATAAGCCAATTCTTTTTATTCTTACCAATCTAATTATAGTCTTAAATTTATTTGCAATTTTTTAAATTTTTTATTACTTCTGGTACTATAAATTCTTAAGACAGCGAAATGGTTGACCGAATTTTTGTATAATGAGGTACATTGAATTGGGTCATCGAACGCGCGCCATTGTGATGCCGTTGTTTAGGGTAATTTACGTATTCTAGTTAAATTACATTCAATAAACAGTGATAAGGGTGGCTATTGTCGTTGCTACACCGCTGTTTTGCATATTATCGAATCGTGGGCGTATTTTGTAATACGCTTAGATAGGGAACTTAACGGAAAGTGTGCCACGCGCTTTCGGAAGTGGAGTTTATGCGCGGAATTTATTAAAAGTTTCTTTTCACATTGAAAAACCGACATCGTCGGTTTTCATTTTATGCGTGTTTATGTGGATGAGTTAACTCATTAGCGAGTTAACTGTGATTAATTCAAGTGTATCATTCTTTTGCTATAATTATATTCATTCATATTTTATTCTACAATATTTAATGTATCTTGTATAATAATATATCTTATATTGTGTATATATACACACATATCATATAAATGTGTATCTACACACTCCATAATATTTCATTTATTTGTACATTTATAATTAATACACTTATTCATTTATACTACATATATATGCACATATATTATAAATAAAGATATATTTCATACATAATAATATTTTATTTATACAATTTTACTCACTTATGATATTTTATTTACAATAATGCAGTAATGTTTTTAAATGATCTATTTAAAAACTATCAATTTAGTTCAGTGATGACATAAAAATGTTGTAAATTAACATTTTTATTGTATTAATATAGATCTTGAAGCTTATTGAAAATCACAAATTAATCATTAATATTTTCAATAGAGTTGGTCGATTGTCAGTCAATCGTCTAATCGATTATTGCGTATTAGTTCGTTGCGCATTAAATGGTCGTTTTCAACACATTACATTCTGTCCCGTTAATAGTCTGTAAGCATTTGATGACATAAAAGCACCATAAAATAACACTTATTCTATATTAACTTGGAACTTATAAACACTAATTAAAATCTGAGGGGGACATTTCGAATATAGTAAAACTCCTGTACTGAAATTGGATTAGGTTTGTGAGTGTATATTGAACTTGATTACAGTGGTAGTGAACGCGTTAACGCATTCTCGTCTGGGAATAAAAATACACCGAAGGCTTAAAACGATAAGACAGAGTTGATAGAGTGCGATCACATTCGAGCGTGTAGCAATCGAAGGGGACCTCTGACGAATGCTAATTAAACACGATACGGAATTCGCCTAACCCAGTGTCGTCTTCGTTTACTCTTGACCCTGAACGGGGCTGCTAAGTCACCCACTTTCTCGCTTTAGCAGCGTCACTTACGACACTCGCGCGACGAAAATTCACGTACCGAGTTATTTTCAAACCGGCGGGGCCACGGTCTATTCTTGTTCGCCGGCGTCAACTAGCGGAAGATCTTCTGTCTCTGTTACGCTGTTGCTGTCATAGATTTTTTTTCCCGCGTTTATTTCCCGTTTTCATAACGTGCGAATTACCGACACGGAAGCTGGCGCGAAAGATTGCACCCGCGAATACTGAACCTCGACCGTAGTCTAAATTTTACTTTTGAATTAATAATTATCCTTTCTTTTACTTTGATTATTATTAGGATACTTCCAGCGAGTAGAATTGACTAGCTTTAAGTTTAGAAATCTATCAGTTGAGAAGTTATGCGTATGTAAAGTTCAATGTTTTTTAGCGTATTTGACAGGTTCGACACCATATTGGCTTCTCTCTATGGTCCGTGCAATGAGAGATGTCAGTGATTGTAAACAGGTGGCGATTATTTTGGCGGGATAATCTAAATCCATTTTCTCATATGTTTCGAGCGTGTTATTAAATAAATTCAGAAAAGTAGCGTTATAAATAACCACCCATACTTTCTCAAGCGATACAGCTGTATGTAGACGCTCTGATAAAAGTTAAAGAGTTAACACGTTTCAGAGAACGAGCTTCCAGGAGTTTACTCGCGAAGTTCGTCGAACGAAGCAATATTCACGAGCTTTCGACTGACAGCGGAATTGCGGAATGTTAATTCCGTAGCTTCGGTTGGATCCCGTAATTACGCGAAATTAGCGATCCACTGGAAACTATTTCCGTAATTCACGTGTACCTCTCTCAAGAACAATTTTCGCAAGTAGAAACTAATTAAAAATTCGCGAACCCTTTGAAGCGGTCAAAAATTCGAAGATAAAGTAAAGAGAGGATGCGAATCCATGTTGAGATCTTTTAAACGGAAAATAGAGTTTTTTGCGTGTTCGAAAACGCTTAGGGTCGTTCTATCGATCGAGCACACATCAAGGAAGCATGTTGCGTGCGTTTTACTCTCAAAGATGGTGGAAGAATGCGGGTAAGCTAATTTCATCGACATAAATTCAGGTAGCATACTATTGGATTTTGCGTAACCGGTCATTTACATGTTACCGATACATTAATACGCTCCAGATCATTTTTTGATAATTGTTCAACCAGCTCGAAGCATTTTCCCATAAACGCATTCTTTCCTGGATCATATTTTCCTCTGCTCTATATTTACGTACAGTCGATGTATATGCAACGGACATTTTATGTAAATGTTTCATTACACTTTTATATAACCCTTAAGGATCTTTCAGATTTCTTTTATTAGATACTTTTTTCTTTTTTAATGCGTATGTAGTTAAATTTATGTATCAAAGGGTGGTTTCTCTTGCGAAGGGTTCATACTGTTTACTTCACCTTTCATTTATGTAATACTGAATGAAAAATGGCGTAGTATGTTTATTCATAATTTGTTTAGTGATTGGTTATTAAAATCTGCGAATTTATATTTTTCAATTTTATTGAATTGTTAGATAATTTTGCAAGGACACAGTTTGATATTATTTAAAATTTTAAATATTGTTTAAAAATGCAAAATACACTAATGCAACGTACTGATTGTTTCAAAGTAAATTATGAATAAACATTGAATTTTTGTACGAGTCTAAAAATAGTTGACTTTTGTTCCAATACATGTTTTTCATATGCGAATGGTTCAATTTGTTTTCTGTAAGAAGTATCCGATTGCGTTTAGACTACTGCATCCGCAAATGCTTAGAAGAAAAAAGAAATTGCACGTAGGTAGTATTAATAGTTACATTGCGAAAACATGAGGTCATACGTTGCTTGGATAATAATATTCAACAAACATTGCATATTTATTTATCTTTGACTTGTTAATGTTCATCGATTATATTGGTAACACCAGAAAAGGTAGTTAATGTAATTTCATTGATTCATATTTGTTTCTTTGGATTATGAAATTAAAATCAAATGTAGCATAAAATATTCTTGAGCGATTATAAAAATAACAAAAAATTTGGAAGCATAAAGAAATATGATTATATCAGGTCGTTAAGAAAGGTTGAAACGCAAACATCAATGCATTACAAATTTTGTTGCATACTTTCCTTTCTATTTTTCTTTTTATATATAAAATAGGATACTCGAGTGCGTTACATATGTAAAGTTATTTTTCGTATTACGTTCTAGTCTTTAAGCGTTCAATTAAATTTCAATATTGAATTTTAATGAATTTTGACGAGGTAAAAGATTCAGATAAAGAAATTTTTGTATTTTTCCAGAACGTTAAGTTTCAATGCAACGAACATTTGAGAACCGTTAGATCGTATTTATAATAATTTCAAAAATTGAAACTCCCGGCGTTGAAATTCAATGAATTTTAACTTCGGCAAAAACGTTTCAGCAGAAATAAGCATTTTAATCGAATCGGTGGAACGGAAATCCTGCACCTGCCTTATCAGCGTTTATTACACAGGGAAATTTCATATTATCTGATCATATTTTGCCACGTTAACATTTAGCATTATAATGAACGACAATTTCCAACGATTCAGGCGAGATGCAAATCTGAAACTTGTTCTTTCATTCACTTCGATTGAATTGGATTGAATTAATTCAATTATTTTTTATCGGTTTTTTATATAGTCTAAAGAAAAGTGTTGGGTCTTATCCAAGCGTACAATTTTATTTATATGAATTCAGTCGATTCAATGCTCTTCAATGTTCAGTATTTATGATAGAAATTTAAAGAATAAAAATTCTCAAGTCTTTAAAATTATGGATTGCGTAATTTTTCATATTTGCAAATTAAGTTGGAAATATTTTATTTTTAAAAATGTGGATATGTTCAAATTTGCAAGCTTTATAAATTTATAAATTTATAAATGTTTACATGGAAAATTTGTATTTAGCAATTTTCCAATTATCAAGCTTACATATGTAATTGCTGAAAATAAGTTGTGGTAGGCACTGCAGCATTTCAAAGAAAGCTTCTAATACGCATTCGCACGTATATATTTAAATCCGTAAATAGGACTTCTAATGAAATACGAGTTAAGCCGTGAACAACCCGAATACGTTAACGAGGTTCACAGAGATCATGTTACTTCACTTCTCTCTTGTCGGAGTTACCAATCTGTGAATTACAAGTAGACGATGACGTTACTTTCGGAAGAAATCACGCAGAATCGTATTTCTTTGGTCTCATGATTCAGTAAAGCCTGAGGCTGCCATGTTGAGACAGCATCACCGCGATCCCCTGCTGAACGTTTGCAAATCGGTCCAGGTAAACGACTTGGATACGAACGACCTACCAAGGTCGTACGGCCAAGAGGAATTCCTTTCGTTCTTAGTAGTCTCACCTGGTTGTCACGTAAGACAGAGAGAAACAGAGAGAAGCCGATGGAGCTGGTTTCGCGGACTAAGGTGTGCTCGATTCTGGTCCCTCGACGATTCTTCGGTGATTCATCTGCTTTTTCGTGTCAGTGTTTGTTGCATGCCCGCCATAAGTGTGTCGCCTTAATTCTCGGACTTCGGCCGGGTTACAGGCTCGTTCAAAACTGTCCTATTTCGAGACCCTCTAATCAGAGCCTCGAAGTGGTCAATAAGGTTAGGTCAATTACGCCATTTTTCAGCGAAGTTTCAGTGAAATATAATTTGTGCCACCAGGCGAAATCGATACCGTTATTTCGGGATTCTGATTAGAGGCTCTCTAATTCTGAGCATAGTATCTTCTGGCAAGTACCGAATATTAATAGGTTGTGTATAATTATATTATATATAACGTTATAATATCGTAATATGCATGTGTACAATCATGCGTATAATTATATCACGCGTAATATGCGTATGTATAATTGCGTGTATAGTTATGTTGTACGCAATGTGCATGTGCATAATTACGCGTATAATTATATTACACGTGATATGCGTAATTAGATGTATAATTATATTATACGCACTGTGCATAATTATATGATACATAATAAGCATATGTGTAACAATATGTAAATAATAGTGAAAGTGATAAAAACATTATTTAATTCAACATTGTCGATATTTATCTCGTAAAGGTAATATATCTTTTCATTCAATGCATGTATTTATTCAGTGAAAACGAAAGTGCGATAAGAAGTTAAATATAAAACTTGAAACATGACGAGGACAAATATTAACATTTATTTTCTTTCATTTCGTGCGAAATTATTAGAATGATTATAATAAAGAAGTAACGTTAAATTTTCGATCATTTTTAATTACGACGTAATTTTCAATTATATTCAATTATATCACAATTTTCAATTATATTCAATTATATCAGAATTGTCAATTATCTTCAATTATACCACAATTTTCAGTTATATTTAATTATATAACAATTTTCAATTACATTCAATTATACCATAGTTGTCAATTACATTTAATTATATCATAATGTTCAATAACTATTTTAAGACCATTATTGTCAGTAACAAAAACAATACAATTTCTCTTGTTTGTGTTCGAAGAAGTCTACCAGGATTCATTGCACTCGCAGTAACAGAGTCATTGAATTTCTGTCATTTCGTACTCTCATTTTATTCAATTCGTTCCACGATACAGTTCTCATAGCAGTCGCGGGTGGTATTGTGCGAACAATAGAGACGTTCATCGATCCGAACACCTCTATTCTAACTTTCCATGTACGTACATACACCCTATGTGACGTGTCCATTTGGCAAACAGCAACTCGAAGATAATACACTAGCTAGGGAAGTCTGTTGATTCAATCGTTTGTGTATCGACAACTCTGTTCAGCTTCAGTTGTATAAATTCTATTATTCGCGATCGAACTCGGTTAGTTACAAATTTTCTGCCAACTTTAGTATTCATTGTCTTTGTTTTTAGTGACCCATTGTTAGTTTCTTGGGGTCGTTGCTTTATTAACAGAGAGCTCGTGAATTGACCATTTAGGTGTATTATTGACAATTTCACTGAGGAAAATGGAGATAAAGGAACCCTCGACAATTGTGTGTAGTCCTTTATATTAAGGACAATTTCATTTGGGCTTACTGTACCTTTAGCGTGTATAGGTATATTGTAGGATTTCATGCATTTGGAACTCTCAGAATTTTGAAATTTCTCAAATTTCTAAATCACCAAATAGTCAAACTTTTGAATTCTCAAAGTCTCAAGTTTACAAATTTTCAAAATTCAAACTTTCAATTTCAAATTCTTAAGTTTACAAATTCTCAAATACTCAAACTCTGAAAGACTAAAATACTGAAATCCTGAAATTCCCAATTTCCCAAATCCAAAAATGTCGAAATCTCCAAATTCTGTGTCCCCAGCGCCCAAGACACGTGCAAGTCCTATCTCTAGCACGTGTAATTGCAATCCCCCTGCAGCTTACAATAGCAGTGCATATTCCGCAAGGGTTAGACTCGTAATTAAACGTTGGTAAATGCTGAATTGAATGAGCGCCGACACGAGATACGGTGATAAGTATCAGACAGCTTGATAAGTTGCCGCACAATGGCGAAGAAGAACTTACATGCGCGTGTATCGCGTAAGTAACGGGCTCTAGGGGTCTCATTTTTCTTTTCTTTTTTCGAACAATCAGGTGATCGCGCCAAGATACATCACGACGCGTCGTTGAGCACGTTACGCTGATGTGGCAGTTGTTTGTTAGACAATTGTTCCTTCCGGAAATTTGTATTCGTGCGGACCCTCGTGGTTGTTTTCAACGGTGAATCCGGTTCCGATACCGCTCGACGTACTGTGTGACGGATATATACGACCTGGGGATAAAAATCGTGATTTCGTTTCCGTTTCGAGTTTTCTTTCAGTTTTTAGCACGCTCTACTTATTGCTGCTAGTTGAATGTTTACTTTTGGGTCGTCAGATTTGTGCACAATGTTTGTTTATTCAGTATTAGCAGTGTCAACATTGTGAGTAAATTGGAAGGGTCATTGGGAGGCTTTGTTAAATTAGACTAGATTAGGTCGGGTTATGGTTAGGTTAGGTTTATTCAATGTTATCAGTATCAGCACTCTGAGTGAAGTGGAAGGGAGGCTCTACTAAATTACATTAGGTTAGGTTATGTTATGGTTAGGTTATTTAATATTATCAGTGTCAACATTCTGAGTAATGTGGAGGCTTCAGTGGAAGGCTCTGCTAAATTAGACTAGGTTAGGTTATGTTATTGTTAGGTTAGGTTTATTCAATATTATCAGTGTCAGCACTCTGAGTAAAGTAGAGGGTCCATTGGGAGGCTCTGCTAAATTATATTAGGTTAGGTTGTGTTATGATTAGGTTAGGTTTATTCAGTATTATCAGTGTCAGCACTCTGGGAGGTTATGCTGTATTTGATTAGGCCAGATTAGGTTTATTCAGTATTATCAATGTCAACGCTGAGTAATGTGAAGGTTTCAATGGCAGGTTTTAATGCGGTGTTTTATTAATTCAAATTATTGAAAGCAAGTGCTAGTCGGAAAATAAGATTCCATTATGTGAAATCATTTTGAGAGCTGTCTGGGTCACTTAATTAACAACAGACACAGTTAAAGAACCTGAACGTTCTTGTATTTTTAAATCTACAAGTATGTTTCCAAATTTTCGAGTTCTGGTTATTTTCTCAAGGAAGGTTACGTTACACCCGAGTGTACATTACATATCCTATACAGGGAAGATAGTGTTTAATTAAGAGAAATCGCGAGAAAATTCGTGTCTCGTACAATGGAGAATGCTTAACGATGAACTATTTTCATTCGATTATAAAGGTGGATAAAATCAGTCAATGTATTAATACAATTACATTCTACAGGATAATTGGTACATTTTATCGAATATTTAAGTAAAATTTAGCAGCGATGAATCTGCTATTTATTCGCTTTATTTTTCACGAATTTATTACCATTGTTAAAACTGTTATCGCTTTTCCTTTGCAAATTTTATTAAAATTTATTGAAATTTATGAAAAGTACAATCACTTATTTTTTGCAAAATTTGTAGTAAGCAAGTTGCTTACAAAACTTGAGCGATCCTAGGTTTTAAATTGGTAAATCTTTTGCATTTGAAAATTAGTAAATTCTATATTTAATTTGAGAATTTATAAATATTTAAATGTTTGTATCTGCAAAAAGTCCAACAAAATAAACAAAATAATTTTCAAATGAAATTATTCAAAATAAGTTTGAATAAAAGAAGTTAGAACTTTAAACAATCCTGTTTCATTTAGACTCTAACAATTTTAATGCTATCATGATCAAGGTTTTATAAGTAGTCAAGTACTGATATGCAGCCAACGAACGAAGAAAACTTAATTTGTGCATTACGCGCACAAACTTCATGATTAATGGTTCTTAATTTATTCTTAACGCGAAACAGTGCAATATAAGTACGTGAATCGGAAACGGCTTTATTCGAGTATCATAAAGCGGAAGTGGACGTCTCCTTTCACTTCTACACACGTGGCCTGTAACGTGTAACACATATCAATGTTATAATTAATGAACAATCGGACAAAGAAAATTCACTGAAAATTATACTTATTCGTTGCAGACGTTGGACTTCGACAGAGATGGCCTGACGAAGTTGAAGAAAGCGATCAAAGCTATTCACAACTCTGGAAACGGTGAGCATCGATGAACAATTTTTCATCGAATCACGAATGAAACTTTCTGATTTTTCCCTCTTACTTTCTTGAACGCCGTTAACGCGAGATTTATTCTGCACGCGAATAACGGGAAGAGTTTTCTCCGCTTTCACAGTGCAGGAAAAAGACAGCAAATTCCTGAATTTCTAATTTTCCAAAAGTTCTCGGATTCTTAAATTACCAAAGTTTCAATTTATTTCCATGCAAAGTATTAAAACAGCGTTGAATTTGCTTCCTCAACTGGTATAACGAGAATCTACCGTTAACTAGGTTACTCGATCCAACCGAAGTTGAACTATTTTTATTTATTTTAATTTATTCACTATGTTACGACAGCCCACGTCGATAATGAAGTATACCTTGGAAGGGCGCTGGAAAGGCTGGGAGATGCTGCCTTGAAAGAACAGGAACCGGATATCGGTGCTGCGTTCTTGAAGTTCGCGGTCGTCACAAAGGAACTGAGTGCTCTGATGAAGACTTTGGTGTGTACGAATAATACACCTTTGATTGCTAATTTAACCTTCCACTCCACTACATCTTGTAAATTAAGCAATTTCATTCTAAGTCTCTTTTAAATCTGATATTTCATTTGCAAATTTGAGAACTTGTAATGATCAAAATTTCTATCTCTGAACATTTGAGAGTTCATAACTCTGCAACTTAGCACTGATTCCTATTTACAATTTATCAAGTATAACATTCCAGTTGATTACTAATGTACAGTTAGTATTTAACCTAATGTCCACATATGAATGTTGGACCACTGCATTTCTTATCTAAACAGTTCCGTTCTCTAATTAGCACGTTTCCAAACAGATGCAGAACATCAACAACATCGTGATGTTCCCTCTGGACTCTGTGCTGAAGGGTGACCTGAGAGGTGTGAAAGGTGACTTGAAGAGGCCGTTTGAGAAGGCGTGGAAGGATTACGAGGCTAAATACGCGAAAATCGAGAAGGAGAAGAAACAACACGCGAAAGAGGCTGGCCTCATTCGGACGGAAATCACGCCCGCCGAGATTGCTGATGAGATGGAGAAGGAGAGAAGATTGTTTCAATTGCAAATGTGCGAGGTGAGGCTCTAAGCAAAGCATCTGGAACGAACAACAGTGATCCTCATACTCTTCCCGTCTTTCGTTTGTTTATTCAACCTTTTCTCTAAAACGTTTATCGTTGTACGATTATTGCAAATCGCTTTAAAATATTCACAAATGCGAAGCTTTCTAAAAAAAGGATTGCGTTGTATGATCTTGTAATATATTGCTATGTATTATGGAAACCTCGAGTAATCAATAGACATTGTCAATATTTCAAGATTTTCACGATCAATTGTATATTATCATATTGTTAGTAGAACCGTGGTGTTATTTTAGTATTATCAGCAAATATTGACTCCAAATTTCTAAAGCAGGAATTACAAAATTTCCAAGTACAGAAATGAACAAGTCTCCAAATTCACAAATCTGCAGAGTATCAAATTTTAAGATCTATGAATATTCAGAATTATGAATCTTCAAATTCCTCATCTTAGCTCCAATCTAGTTAAATTGCATGAAATAATTTAGTTTCAATTTTATTAACTTAAGTCTGTTTCTGAATTAATAATTAATCTTCATCTTTACTCAGCGAGGGAGTGTTCAGTATATATTATTTCTTTTTGCAGTACCTCATAAAAGTAAATGAAATTAAGACGAAGAAAGGAATTGAATTGCTTCAGCATCTAGTCGAGTATTATCACGCACAAACCAAGTAAGTTAATAAGTTAAAAATATACATATAAAATTATTCTAAAATGATTAAACTTTTAGATGGAATAAAATTATTATTTTATACAAGATTTGTTTAAACAAAATGCTTGGTGTACCCAGATATTTTGATTATAGACAATGAACATTTTGGTTATTGATAAATGGGTTAACAGTTGTCAAATTTTGCAGTTATTTTCAAGACGGCCTAAAAACTATTGAACATTTTGGTTCATACGTGGCGGATCTCAGCGTGAAACTACAAAAAATTAGGCAAACACAAGACGAAGAAAGAAGACGTTTAACGGAACTCAGAAATCTATTGAGAAGCTCAGGTTGCGATAAAGAGGTAAACAAAAGCAAACTTTGATTACATATTACTCATTTATTGCAACAGTGACGTGACTCAGAAATCAATTACACTTTATGATTGTCGTACAGTTTGATGTGATAACAAAATTTATAGAAGTATTCAAAACTGTGTATTTTTTAGTTAAATGTAAACGCGAATGCGGGCTATTCGCTTCATCAGTTACAAGGGGATAAACAGCATGGTGTCACTCGATCAGGACATCTGTTAAAAAAAAGCGAAGGAAAAATGAGGAGAGTATGGCAGAAACGGAGGTGCGCAGTTCAAGCAGAAGGTTATCTAGATATCTGTCACGCGGATGAAAATAAACCACCTACTCGGGTGAATCTGTTGACCTGTCAAATCAAGCTAGTTCCAGATGACAAACGGGGCTTTGATCTCATTAGTTGTAAGTTCTGGTACTATTCGCTGCAAAGTTCCTTTGCTATTAAGTTGTTCACTCCATTTTCAACATCTTGCATATTCCAATTGCATTATACCGATTACTTCTTAGTACAAGATATTGCTTTTGATATATTTTCATCTAGACTTCCACGCCAGAAAGTAATTTTATAATAACTGTAAATTCATTTATCTGCAGACAACAGAACCTACCACTTCCAAGCAGAAGACGAAGCAGACCAACGAGCGTGGATGTCTGTTTTGGTCAACTGTAAGGAACGTGCGTTGCTCCGAGCATTTGACGCCAGCGGAAAAGCGGAAGCTGGAAGCGGAAATCCAAGTTTAGTCGAACTTCAACAGGCTGTAATTCGTTGTGTCATGAGGTTACCTGGAAACGATCAGTGCTGTGATTGCTCCTCGCAAAATGGTAAAGGAAGATGTCAACTTTTGCTTACTAGGAGAAAGCTTTTTCCTTACATAAACTTGGAGTTTATGAGTGGACTTTCAATAAATACTTCATCCAATGAAAATAATTATTTTTGTTTGACAGATGCCACGTGGCTTTCCACGAATTTCGGTATAATCGTGTGCATAGAGTGTAGTGGAATTCATCGAGATTTGGGAGTGCACATATCGAGAATACAATCCTTGACATTGGACAATGTGGGTACTGCTCAGCTACTTCTTGCACGTAACATGACTAATCAAGCGTTTAACGAAGTAATGGAAGCAGCGTTACACCATAATCACAAACCAACGCCTACATCAACGATGTATGTAAAACTATTGATGATTTATATTGTTAATACGTTATCAGGTTGTATAGAAAAATTAATTTGTTTTCTGCATTATACAGGGAAGAAAGATACGACTTTATAAGGGCCAAATACGTGGATAAAAGATACGTGATGAATACATGCGCGGATGAACGGGATCTTCTCTCTGATTTAGAGCATGCTGTTAATAATCGTGATTTGCAGCAACTTCTGCAAGTTTATGCTGAAAATGTGGATCTGGCAGCACCTTTGCCGACATCGGTAAGATTGAATATTAATAATCATAACAGTATTTATAGTCTTCAAGATGTACGTAGATAAAAAAAGTCATTTCTAATGCGTTTTTTTTTTATTTAGACATTGATTAAAACTATGTTTTTACAGGACGTAGGCGAAACGGCATTACATTTAGCTATTTTGCGAGAAATGGGAAATAGTTTGCACATCATCGATTTTCTTGTGCAAAATATGTCGACAGGTGGTATAGACAGAACTACCATTGATGGTGAAACAGCATTACATCTTTGTGCGAGGCACGACAGGGCAGAAGCAATGAAATTATTACTACGAGCAGGTGCTGATCCAACACATCGAAATAAGCAAGATAAGACACCGTTGGACATTGCACAAGAAATGGGTCATCATACTTGTAAAGAACTGGTAAGGGATTATATAACCATTATGAGTTGTTGCAGATGAAATGTATTTTATATTTTTTATAGTTCTACTACTACTTAATATCAGTTATTTCAAATGAAACAAATTGGTAGGCACTCTGTCTACAATTATTGATAATATATAAAGATAACGATCTAATATTTAATATAATAATTTCATGTTAAACAATAAACAAACTTTAATAACATTCGTATGTTTCCACACATTCTTAGTTAAGTCACGCTTTACAAAGACAAAAAACATTGTTCGACAACGTGAACATCGACTGGAATCTTTCGCATGATGAAGGCTCTACCGATTTCTCTGATGATGAAACAATAATAGAGGACAGGGTGTGTTGAACCGACAATAATAAAAACATTGTAATCTATTTTAATTATTTGTTCATATCTTATTTCGTTATGTTTAATTTTAGAACGGTTGCTTAACACCCGAGAAAAAATCTCGTAGTAGACCACCTTCTTATGTTGGTGGCGGTGGTAGTGGTGGTGGTGCTGGGTCAGGAGACTCACCAGTGACATTACGCAGTCGAAGTAGCACTTGTGACAGCTTGCAAAGTGGTTCTTCACCGAGTTCCTCAACGAATAGACAACAGATGCCTCCACCACCACCTCCGCAGTCGAGGAAACCTGTTGCTGGTATGTGTTATGAGTTTAACATTAAATGTTTCAAACATGACAGTGACAATAAGAGGAAAGAGTACTTGAAAGAACGTGTTTGTCAAGAAGTAGCAAGTGTAGATGTTTGATTTCTCATTAGAGTGATGTTTGTGTTTCAGTACCTGCACCCATGGCGCCAGATATTTCAGTCAATATGCACGGGTCATTGAAGAAACGCGTAGCACCTCCACCACCACCGGCCGGAAGTACAGGTGGTATATCCTCCTCTCATTATGGTACACTACCTTCGTCCGCGTCCTTAGCAGCGTCAACGCATAGCCGTACAACGAGTGAACCGATCTTAGCTGGGCATTCTTTACACACTCTACCACATGCGTTAAATACATTAAACAGTCAACATCATAAAAGATCGCCCAGTGGAGATTCTTCAACGGGACACGGTGCGTTTGAAAATTCACACAAACTTCTTCTTCTCTATAAACTGTCCACCCGATTCGAATAAACTTTGAAGAATCCAATCCGTCCTATTTACGATCTTTATTCAATTTTGTCTGTTCGTTAGGCACAGACAAGGTGAACAGTTCAACGCTTCAGAGACCAAGGAATCCACCGCCACCTGCTCCATCGGGTATCAACTCATCCAGACTGAGCAATGGACGTAGCAGCGAGTCGTTAAGTTCCATGTGCTCGGATCACGGTCTGGGTAATCCTATCCCACCTCCACGCAAGGTAAGTTACAACAATATTATGAATATTTACACGAGATAAAGTAATGATAAAAGTGCAGAACTGTTTCTAACGTACAGGGTTGTTGAGATATAACATAATTCTTTAAATACTTTAAATACATATTTTCATGCATTTAAACGGAACAGTTATGTACACTTAAAATGACAATAGTCTTTTGAAATGACCCTGCACATACTAGGTTGAGTAATAAACTCATTTGGATATTTAACAGAATCTTCATCTTTCTTAATAATAATATTACCAATCAATGGTATATGGTGTTTTATCTTTAGTTAATTTTTCACAACTGTCTCTCTATAACTTCGGATAAAGTACAGTCTGAATGAAGTCATTGCTTAACCTAATAAGATACCGAATCAAAGAAATCGAGAAACGATCTTGTATTTATACATTGTTTTCGGATACGCATTTCGAAAGGGTTAAACATTGTTACACTTTGAAGCGAACGATGTTTTATTTGGAATTTTCTTTGGCACATATCAGTCATCGGTGCAGTAGATATCTAACATCACCATAAACGCCACGTATGTGTATGTATATACATCCATTTCGAGTAACAATCGTTCATCTAACATACATACTAACTATCAGAAATGTTGACTAACACGATGTTAATCCCATCACTGTATCCCACGTAGTAGTTAACAAATAGTTTATCGTTGATTCTTTTTTATTTTTTTTTTTTTTTTAGAGACATTTTAATATTTTGTACACCATGTTAATCATAACATGTTACCTGTGATTTAATATTCTTATGCATTCATCAAATTATGGGTCATGTTTTCGTCATATTTCATCGTTGTTAGACCTTTGCAATGATACATTGCACATTCACTATTCCTGTGTTGCATAAATCATTCGTTCGTGTCATTTCAGAAACTAACCGGAGCAAAATCGGAATTATAGAGTTTTAATTTTGTCAATGAATTTCGCAAAGCGATTAACGTAATAAATTGAAAAGAAAATGTCTATAGTTTATTATTGTTATATGAAATAGCTATTGTCTAATATTTATACTAAAAAATTGTTTCATTTCTAAATTTGCATTTTGTAGTTTCAATTTTTATGTAATAAAAATGCTATGAAGTGACAATTGGTGCAATAGAGTGATTCTTTGTGAAAATTAGAGTGTCAAAAGGTTTCTTTGTACACTTTAGTAAAATCTATTTAGCATTGTATAATTTTAATGTAAAAAAATAAATATGTACATTATTTTGTTGAAAAGTATAATGTTTATTGTTGGGGAAGAAATAACTTTAGAGTTCATACTATTTGATTTAAATAATATTGTACTAACAATGAATTAAAAATTAATTATTACAGGCTACTTGACTGTGAATTTCAAAAATATCATCAATATACATGTGTCTATAAATAGAAATATCAGATATTTCAGTAAAATTTTTATTGCTTCATTGAATAAGCATTCATGATTAAAAAGAATGTTTTTGAATAGTTTTGAATAATTCATGCTTTTGAAATTTATCAGTGTAGAGTATATTTCATTGTTATTTAAAACTTAGAGCATAATTTTCTTTCAAGTTATACCTAGTAGCTAAATTGTTTCTGTTGTTCAAATAATAAATATTAATTGTCTACCATACTTTTCTATAGCAATTATACAGTGTTAGAAATATTCTAATGAAGTGTACAGAAAATCCGTTGATTGGCTATGAATGAAAAGATATGGTTTCAACTGAAAAATAAAGAAAAGAGAAACTCAAGACAGTTAGACATTGCATGTATTTCAAAAACAGTGCTTTATGGTTTTGTCATTAACCATTGTTGGTACAGCGAAGGGACCGGTCCAGGCTAGAGAGCTACGCCGAGGAGCCTTCATCTTTGCTCCCAAATCTGAATCTGGTAAACATCAGCCATCCCACATTACAATTTGCTACACTTGAAATGTTTTTTATAGTTTGTATTCAGTACAAGAGCAAGAAAGTAATTTGAATCATTTTTCAGTTCATTTAATGTCTTTCCACCAAAATATATAGGGTTATTCAGAGACAAATCCAGAAGCACATCAGTAGTACATTTTGGATTTTTGGTAATGTGGTAAAATTAGGTGTAGTAATTTTATTTTACAATTACAAATTAGAGTATTTAAATTCCAGTTTTATTTTTTAATTTTTATATTTTTCACTCTTACTCTCTGGATCTGTCACTGAGGTGCTTTAGATTTATGTGACAAAATATGTGAGTATATTTTGTAGGTGAAAATGGAAAACAAAATGGTTTATTTTATATCAGGTGGATTATTCTTTCTAATTTTGATATCAAGAATATTGTTACAAATGAAATATAATGTAGTGCATGTGAAAGGGTAGTTCAAGTCATTACTTTCAAATGTTTTTAATAAATGTTAATTTTCATCTATTTTTGTAAAAATTTGTGTACTTATAAATTTTTATCTTTTAATCAATAAATTGTTGCATACTGTACGTATAATGGAACGAATTTTACAGTTTTTGATCAAGATGAATAATTGACTAAATAATAAAAAAACAATTAATTTTGAATAATAATAATGATAAACAAGAAATATAGTAATGTCGAAGATCCTTTTCAAGTGTAGCAAAACTTTGCATGATCAGTCGTGCTGTCCGTAACCATCGTTCTTCCATGTCAATGCTTTGGGTATAATAATTTCTAATAAACATTAACGTTTTCTTTCTTGTCGTTTACTTTTGGTTTGTCGCCATTCTCGTTCTCGTTGTAATACCTTTTGTTTGGTTTCGTTCGAGATTAATTCGCTTTCTGGATTTCTGTAACACGTTTGTACAGTTAATGATAAAACATTTAATCAAAATAATTAATGCTCGTGTAAGTAATGTTCGTGTTTCTCGTGTACAATACAGAGTGCTACATTTAAAGTGAACGATGTGATTATCTCTAAAATTATTCGTTACTGAAAAAAGTTCATTGAAGTAAAATTAGCTTCTTGAAATAATTTTTCAATAACGAGTAATTTAGGAAATAATTACATGTTTCACTTTAAATGGAACACCCTGTATATCATATAACAGTTTTAGCTGTTAATATTACGTTGTAATTAACCTTTAAACGGCTCTCATGGGTCATTTGCGACCCATTGTCTGCCTCAGAAATACAAAAATTATCAGATGTTTATCCTTCACAAAGTGTATAATCATAAATAATTTTATTGGATAGTTTAGAAGTAATTTTGAGTGATTCTAATTTGTCAACGTGCGACTGTATTATTAATTAGCGAAAAAGATTTGTTTACTACAGTTCAAAGGAATATTTCTGTGTCAGACAAATAATATTTATTTCGCCGTTTAAAATTATCTTGATTTGTGTATTACAAGAAAACTTATTTGAACGTTTCTATTATAATTAGCCATACCTCGCCTATCTTCCACTTTGTACGTTTAATCCTTAAAATTGGATATTGCAGGCATGAAATTAATGTGTACCATTGGAAATTCTAGTTTTTATTCGTTTACGTAATTAGATAAGAGAGTGAACTATAGAGATTTATTTAATAATATTTTATTTTATTTTTTTAGCAAATTCACTGTCACGAAATTATTTTCATAGTAAATCATGTACATAATTTGTAGTACAGTTACAATATTTAGTACAAGCGGTTAATGTTCCTAGTTAATATCGTAGGTAATAGGTACATACGTTGTAATATATGTATATACATGTACATATATACATGTACCATAGATTATAGGATATTTACAATTATTTATCATTTTTAGTGAACAACAATACTCTCCTCTTTAAGTTACAATTACAAATACAACACATTGCGTACGGTTATAACATTTATTTTTATGTCCATTTTGTGAGATGTATACAGGGTGATGCATTAATAATTGTTTTCTGTCTCCCTGTATAGGAGACTCCTTATATTACCGTAGACGGTAATAAATTCCTGAACTAATTTCTTGAATTCAAAAATTTCCAAGTGGTCCAATTCTAGTTTCTGTTCAACTCTAGTTATTAAAGAAATTTGCTAAGCAACTTTGTTAAAACCAAACAAAAATGTTCTTGAAACAGCCCTGTACGCAATGTGTTAATGTCCCAATACATAAAAACACAAATCCCTGAAATTCCAGTCCCCCCATGCATGACACACTAATCACAGTAAAACAAAACTCGGAACCAAAAACTCTATTCAATTAATCGTGCACGGTCTGCATATACAGTCTTGAAAAAGTTCGTCTACTCTCCTCTTCTATTTCTATCTCTCCATCTAGAATTTCCAATATCGAGCTGACCTCGCTGAAGGAGGCATTCTTCGTACGCGATCGGCTCGCGATTGAGGGATCGTTTATATCAAACGTACAAATACTTGCTCTCCATTGACCTCGGCAAAATTCCAGAATGTTCAATTTTGCCGATGCAGGGCAGGAACAATTTGTTCGTTCAATTTAAACCATGATCGTATACAGAGGTTTGTAAACTTTCGTTTGGGTAGTGCTTTAATATAAAGTTTCTCTATTTGACCACAATAATTGCAGCGCTATGACGTAATAAAAGTTATTAGTAATTCTCAAAAGAGTGATTGAAAAATATTCTGACTGGCCAAAAGTGTATCACCTTGGCGAAGAAATTCAAGTATATTCTACATAGATTTGAAATTTGCCGCCATCTGGGATCACCACTTGGCGGCGACCAATCAGAAGCGTGAACACGGTTTCCGATCATTGTGTCACATGTCAGTCTCTTGGCAAGTTGTGTGTAAATAATAAGAGATATCGTGTGTAATAATGAAAATAATAGTAAAAATCAGATATAAATCGTTTGTTTTTATATATCAGTGTTGACTGTTGTGTCGTAGTGCCGTTGTTCGTGGTCATTTTACGAAACGCTAACCCCACTCCTGAAGTTTGTGAATCTGCATATATGATTATGGTGTAAACGTACCCTAATGCTCTCACGAATTCGTAAAGAGTGCTTGCTTCGACCATGGAAGACAAAGAATGGACGTTCGCATTCGCAGCTTCTGATTTTAACCTTGATTTCTCGCGATGTTTACCATTTTAGCCAACCTCTTCGATGTTGACCGGATTACGACGTTGTAAAGCGTTGTACGACTGCGAGGCAGACAACGAGGACGAATTGTCCTTTCGTGAAGGCGAAGTTATCATCGTGACGAACGAACAGACCGACGATGACAATTGGATGGAAGGTGCACTTGAAAGAGCCCCGGAACGAAGAGGAATGTTCCCGATCAGTTTCGTTCACATGTTACATGATTAACATTCGGTAAGTCTGAACTCGTTGGCAAGTGTTTACAGTACTGCCAGCTCCGCGAGTGTCGCTAGCCTTGGTAGGAAGTCTTGGATAAGGAAGACGAAGGATTGAAGATTATGATACACGTTTACGAACGATGAATAACCTCTTGGCATCTCTAACGTTCTAATGTTCGTAAAAAATTTGTGAACGCACAATTTCGGATGCTCTGAGACCGAGCGTTTTTAGATATTGCATTTTCGTGAAAATTCGTCGAGAGGTATTCGCATGGGGTGTTCATGAAAAGTCGTAGACTTTACTAAAAGTTTATACGCATACTATGTACAAAATTTTTAAATTTCAATATCTCAGAATTTTTAACTTTTAGAATATTTAAATTTTAAAGTTTTCAAATGTCCAGGATTCGTTTTTAAATTTCTGAATAAGAAAGTTAGTAAATTTGAATATTTTATAACTTAAAAATATGGAAAATTGAAAATTTATTTCATACACTTGATGAACAAGTGTATTTCTGTTTTTTTTTTTCCTTATACTGTCATTTTGAAATTTATGTGGTTCATTGCGGATACTTTTTGACTAATTTTCATATTTCTTTATTGATAAGTCAATTTAGTCTTCTTGAATCCTTAAAATTTGCCTTAAATATTATTAAAATTTGTTGAAAATTACAATTATAAAATTAGCGTGTCAAAATAAAAACGAACGAAAGAGCATTGCAATAAAGTAGAGACACATTAGTGTTATTGTCTAGTAAAGATCAAATACTCAAGAACAATGAATAAATCATATCTGCGTTGTTTATCCCTTTCTTTACGAGTGACGTGTATACACTATGGCAAAATAAGGAGAGGTATTCACAAAGGACGTATATATATGTTCTCAAAACAAAGATCACAATTTACAAAAGACGTATATGTACGTTCTATATACACGAAATGGATAATCATTTACAATGGACGTACGTTCTCAGACGAGTATTGAACTTAACCTAAATGTACACTTTACAAAAGACTGTTGTACAGTAGACTCTCGTTATATTGCCATTTTTACTGTAATACAAAAACACAAACAAATTTATATCGGGTCACATAAAAATAAACATTCTTTAGAATGTAAAATTAACAAATTTACAAAATGTTCAAATTACAAATGGCTGTTTTATACACAGAATGATTTTAATTGAAATACACTGTATCGAAAGGGTTAAATAAAATAATAGAACCAAGAAGAAATAGGTATCACTTGCAAAGTGAAATTATTATTGAGTATATTTTTGATCTCGATCAGACTATAGTTTCCAAATTGTTTTGCATTTGAAAATGCGAACAGAGAAATCGCGTGAAGTCGTTCAGAGTGCCAGAGGAAAGAAAAGAGATAAAACTGAAAGGGTTTTCATGTAGATCGATCCAGACAAGCCGAGATCGAAGACTGGAGACGATTCGCGGTTCGATGTTTCAGGGCCGATGCTAAACAATAAATGTGATATAAGATATATTTCAGTATGAATTAAATTAGCATTACGGATCGGATTTAAACTAACAAATTTCTCTACGCTGAAGCTATGATACTGTTGTAACACGTGCTTTCTCGTAGTCGAACATACGATGTTAACACCTTGACGGTTATTCTTATGTATTCATTATAACGTTTCGTAATAAGTATTTATTTCGACCTTTTATATTAATTACAATTTAAAATTTAATATAATAATTTTACTGCGGATGTTAAATAAATTTTGACGCATTAACGTTTTATTTAACGTATTATAATTAATATTTTAATTATAATTTCATGTTTATAATTCTAATACATTGGCGATTAAGGTATTTTGTAAATTAAATAATCTTTGAGTACCACTCTTAATGATAATGTAAGAAGTCAAATTGAAATTTTTAATTCAAGAATCGATTATGCTCTACTTTGATTAATTCACCTAACGATAAGTGTCAAAATTAATTGTATCGATTTAAGTCTGTATGTGACCGTCAAGGTGTTAATCATCAAAGTATTGTCCATCGTGAATATCACGGTAATTCGTTTGTAACGAGTTACAGCGGATACTGGTTTATCTTGCTGCTAGAGTGTATCGATTCTACTACGTAGAATAAGTTAATCGAATTATATGCACAATTTCGAGGATACAGGATGAACAAACTCGCGAGTATGAATGAGTGTGAGCATACGCGTGCGTGTGTGTTATATATACGTTTCCGTATACGCGTGAGAGAGTAATGAAAGATGAATAATTCAGTCTCTGATTTGTCGCATGTCCTTCAGAATAATCTGGCGCACATTTCTTTTCTGTACTGCCAACGCTGAGTATACTCTATACATGTTTCTCGCCGATTTCCGGCGAAAGAAGTGAAAAATAATAGGAGTTCTCGTGATAAGATATAAATCTATAGCATACAATTTGTTGCGTATCAAATGCCGGGTTTTGAAACTTCTGACGTGTTTTCATAACATGTAAATATCGCTAAATATCACTTTTAATGTATCAATCTATAATTTAAAACTTGGAGAAAATTACTGCACAAACCCTCCATTAATATTTTTAATAGAAAATGGCTGGTTGATCAATTGCAGCGAACAATGACTAATTTTTAAACATTCAATTGTGATATGATTTTATGACATAAAAGTATCACTAGACATCACTTGTAATATGTCAATTTGAAGATTGAAGTTCCAAGAAAATAACCACGCAAACTTTTCCATAATTTGTTTAATACAAAATGGCTGACTGCTAATTATAACGGGCAGCGATTAATTTTCATCTAATCTGCTATAAGTGCTACTTTGTCATTTTTATGTTACCAAATCACGTCAGACTATATTTCTAACTTCATCATCCGATACGCAGCAATCTAATAAAAAAATGGTCCTCATAAGGACATACAATGTGAGACATTAAATATTGCATGACACCGATAGTATTATTAGCGTATTCGACTTCTAAGCATCACCGTCGTTACGAGCGTATGTACATTTTTGTAATGCCATATTATTTGTTAGTATGTATATATCATTGTATACATATGTCTATGTACATGTGTATATAAGTGCATATATAGGTTGTGTCGAAAAATATGTACGCCATGAAAACTGTTCACAAAAGTGACAAGAGAAATCGAAAATATTTATCTTAATCAATCAAAATACTCTTATTGTTGTTCCACTAGGACCTGCTAGAAACTATAATTACCATAGGTTAGAAATATAATATACTAACACAGTTTAATTTTATTGTTACATATTTGTTTTTTACTTAAAAAAAAATAAGTTTCTTCTATTGGAAAAAACTAAAGTGAATAATATTAACAAGATATAGTATCTTGTCTGTAGATTCTTTTCCATCTTGCTGTCATATTTCAAGACAAGATTTAATTTCGCACGCGCTTGGCGCGTGAGCCGCAGCCAACGCAATAGACTGACACTCTCCTTTTGAGTAGTTCATTCATTCATGAGTGTCAGAATACAAAAATTGTAGACTTTTCGATTTCTTTTAGTATGAGGAATTTACAGCAATTTTTGTGGTGCACATTTTTGTTCAAAACATCTTGTATATATGTACATGTACATACATGTATACATATTGTGAAATAGAATTATAAAGTTAAAAATTTATTAGTCATTAAGTATATATATACATATATATGTATGTATATGCATACTTAACAAAGAAAAGAATATAAGGAAAGGACGGAGTATAGAGGTATGCGTGTTGCGACTAAATGAGATTTATGCGCCGGAAGCGAATTAAAGTTTATATTATTATTTTACTTGTATACACAAGACCAAAGAGGCGTTTTTACCAGCGAAAAGAAGCTCAATCTATACTTCGAATAATACGTATGATTTGCCTACGTGATTAGAAATTTACCATTTGTTTTATGTATTTTCTCACGTTGGACTGTGCTTGTTCGTTTTTCATTTTATTTAAAAATATTTGCAGGAACAACTTCACCAAATATGTTATTGAACTGCTATTAGGGGAGTTTACATTCAATTTATCTTCTAAACAATTTTATTTGAAAGGTTTTATTTTCATAGTGTTCATTTGAAAATGAACTATTTTCATAATAAGGATCAGTAGTAAAATTGACAAAATGGTAGTTTGAAAAAGCTGCTTAACAAATTTTTATAAAATCTGAGATTGCAAATTTTCGAAGTTAAATGTTTAGACATTTTGATAATTCCAGAATTATGCAAATTCATAGTAAAAATATTTCTTTCATAAATACAAGAAAGTTTATTTTGATAAACTGAAAATTATAATTTTTTCTAACTCCCTTAAAAGCAGAACGCGATTCGGTGCAACTTTGTCAGATAAATAGTCAAGTCGCTGTGTAATGCCAATCTGTAATATAAAAAGAAACAGCGGTGAAGAGGGAAGAACAATCTAATATTCTAATCCATCTAGCATTAAGCTGCCTTTCACTCTTTGTTTATAAGATCCTCTGCAGTCTTTCGCGTAAACTGTAATGGCGTCCGCGTTGAAAGAACGCAGAGGATCGTATCGTTGGTCAGTGTACATATGTGTATAGAGTAAATGAGCGAAAACGAGAGAAAGAAGAATCGATGTTTATACTGCTAAGCATACGATAACGTACAATCTTAAGTATGTGTATTATACGGATATATTTAAAGAAACAAGCGACGTCGATAATTTGCGAAGTGGCTCCTGTTTCTCGCGAAGAACGATTTTGTAAATCGTGCATTAAAATCTATATACTCTTATTAAAAATTGAATCTTTTATGAACTATAGAACCAGGAGGAAGTATAGAAAATGTTCGCGAAGTTGAAAAGAAGAAAATAAACGTTAGAGGAGTATTAAAATAATTACTGTAAAATGTAAAAATATGTAACTAACAATATTATACATATTGATTATAGTAATATACATATTTGCAGATAAATATGTATATTCCACGAAGAAGTATTTGGAAATTTTTCAGACACCCTATATATTATACATACAAGAATTGTATAAGAATTGGTGCAAGGGTGTAATTTTTTATTTTCAATTTTCATGTTGCAAAGTGATTAAAGCTATCTGCCAAAAAGAAATACGTAATGTCTTTTCATTTGCGATGTACGAAGATGAAAGATAGATTCAAAGAATGACAATAAAGAAACGAAAAATTGTAACACAATGATTATTGTATCTTTCTTTTGTATTTCGTTGCAACATATGGTACTTTATAATTGTGATAATTTTGTAACGAATATTCGTTTATAATTAAACGAACTCGTATCGAGTTCAGGAATATTATTTGAATACCAAAAATAACGTGATACACAAATGAGTCTGCAAAATGAATCTCCCGTTCACGTTACAGTCTTTCAAAACCCTCATCTGGGAAATTTCTTTCTTTTTTTATCGTATATCACTATTTTGTATTGTGATGTTGGTTGCTTAAAATTTTGTTCTGTGATAAAAAATTGTTTAAATATTCACCGAGAAAGATTGAATTGGCACATGACAGAATAGAATAGATTTTTATCATTAGTTACCTTCAGTTACTGGAACTACTTGCAAACGTACTGCTATTGTTAATTTAAATCTGATTTTATCTTCGAATCAGTTACGCAATAAGGAGTTTCACTGTACTATAATACTAATTTTTAATCGATGAACTTGAGATTTCAGCAATTATAAGACGAAAACTAATTAAATCACGTAAAATTGAAGAAAACTATATATTCATTCGATAAAATCGATTGGTCCATAGAACAGTATTTTAATTGTTCGTACTAAATGTATCTGAGAGATATTAGATACCCTAGTTGCGTCCACCGAGTATAAATGGTAAATTTGACAAAATTATTCAAGTTGACTGGAACCAAATATCTACCCGAATGAAATATGAAAAGACGAGAAAGAATAAAGCAAGAATTCTATGTAAGAAATATCGATTCGATGAAAATCGCAAAGTTACCGCCTTATTAGCGAAAACCAATATGGAGGATTCTCGGCGAGAAACAGGGGCCGCAGTCGCGCGTCTTGTCCTCTGAACTTACTACATATACTGTATGCATTTAAAGAAAAAAAAAAGCGTTAAGTAGATGATAAGTATTTATTACTATTCCGTAGTGACTTGTGCTAGGTGCGAAAAAAAGAAAACGCGCGTAGATACGTGAACGAAGATTCAAATTTTTCTTAATCGTTAGACGATGACGAAAGAAATTTCTTGTACCTCTGGCATTTTAACCGAGATATGCGAAAACGATGGGAGGCGTGAAAAAAAAAGGTTGAAATGCGGTCTTCGGCGATATAGAAGCAGGTCTAAATATTGATATTATACGAACGGTAATGTACTAAACGTTTACTGTATCCTCAGCGACTGAATCGCTGCAGAATTGTCCCTCGGACGGTTCACAGACTCTAAAATGTATCGGAAATAAATATCATTTAGAGAACTACAAGAATATATTTTATTTATTATGGATTCGAAACTGTCCATCCTTCTGTCAAACTTTTTACGATGTTATACTCTTCTGTAGTTCCTTTCGTAGCCATTTATTTATGTGGTTTAAGAACAGCATTGAGCTGCAGCTATACATGGCTGAAAAATGATATTGTCGATCAGTCATGTTCTTCAGCAATGTATGTTGAAGACGCTATTATGGTCTTTTCTAGGGAAAAATGTGATGTAGGGAGAGACATGATAATATAAGTGGACCTTAATATTAATGAATTTTGGACTTTGCTGGGGAATTTTTTAATTCTTACGGTGTCAAAATTCGACATTTGAAAATATTAAATATAGTGATTTTAGAGTCTTGGAACTTGGGACTTCATGATTTTTGAGATTCTAGCATTTCAAGTTTGGGAATTTTGAAACTAGGGTTTGAAATTTTGGAGTTCTATAATTTTCGGTCTTTGAGACTATGGAATGTTACAATTTTGAGACTTCGAAGTTTTCAAACTTTCGAAATTTGAGACATAGGTAATTCTTGGATTTGATGACTCGTGAGTTAGAAATTTTTAATATCTGAGATTTCAACACTTGAAAGTTTAAAATTTCGGAACTTAGAATATTGGTCATCGACCTATAAATTAGATATACACAGTAACTTTCACGTGTTAATGCATATGGTGAAATGCTTTTTCTATCTCCCATTTCACTTTTCCCCAAAAGAAGATAAATATGCTTCACGATATACTAAGTACGTAAATATACACTTCTAATAGATTGAAATCTATAATTGTGTTAATAGATTGTGAAATTACCTTCGGTTTCTCTACGCAACAAGGAGCCAGCATACCAGGTGGAATGTAACTGAAAAAGAGACGTCCTGTATACTAAAATTATATTAATATATACTATTTAGTATATATACTAAATATACTATTAATATACTATTTATATAGTATACTAAATGTCCATAACGTATTTCAAACTGACGATAAATAAGTTTAATCAATAATATATCAGGTATCCTTACTAATATTTTTCGTACTGTGTGTGATTGAAACGTTATTTTAAAATTTAATATAATACAAGTATTTACTATGTGATGACGAGAAGTTAATTCGATAAAAATATAGTGAAACCTCAAATTGTATGTAGTATGGCTATCAATAGGAGTATCAGGAGGCCGGTAACCGCAGCTCTTGCTATATGGCTTTTCTGTTTGATACGTTGGTCCTACAGGCTGGTAACTTAATCGCATAGTAGTTTCTACATCCATTGGAATGTCTGATGGTGCATATACACGTATAGGTGCATACGATTCAACGGGTGATTTACAATCGGTTGGTATATAGGACATTCTGTGAGTAGTGCAACCTGCGACGAATAAATCTGCTTGAGATATATGCTGAATGATACAAATGTCATGAATAGACAAAAATTTATTCGTTCATGATTTACTAGATCATTTAAATTATATAGCAAACTACATGGTATAGTAATGCATTAGATCATAGAAGCAGATACATTATATTGTAAATATTACGTACACTCTACAGGTGCACATGCAGGGATCAAATTGTCTCTAGGACGAACACCTTGTTCTGGTTCTGTTCGTTTCCATGTGAAATCATGTTTTTGCGTAGTTACATCCTGCATCAACCCTCTGCCTAACATTTGTTTACTGCAAGGTGTAATTGGTTCTTCTGGTTTCACGTTCCAGTTACCTAAGAAGCTCATCTAAAATAAATATACTTGTTTAAAATATATACAGAAGTTGTATTAATTAATATTTAATATTTTAAATTAAGGTTTAAGATCTTACTCGGTTAATGGTATCATAAGCAGGTGGACAAGTGGAAAAAGTAATATTCCCAGGTTGTATTATCGGATCTCGTCTACCATCTTGTGCTCCAAAGTAACTAAGACGATAAGTAGTGTTCTTATCACTGCAGCATCCGGCATTTAAAATATTCTCGGTTGCAGGAGGGATAATTAGCGAGGGTCTTTCCTGTGAGTTCGGATAGTAACTTAATTTATACGTTGTACAGCCTTCTAATGGTTCGGTAGGCGGTGAGTATTCTGGCTTTTTACTCCATGGCTCATCCTGAAATATATTTTGAGGAATTAAATACACGAATTTGGAAATTATTAAATTTTCAGTTCTCGGAAATTTATTATATAAAAGATCTTCTTTTGGATCATTAGAATTTCTAAAAGGTCAATTATTAAAAATTCTTATGAATTCTCAAAATTTTCAAACCTTCTAGTTTTCAAATCTGCAAATTCATAGGTTACCAGCTTGTCAAATTCCTCCTCAAATTTTTAGATCACCAATTTTTTAAATTTCTACATTACCAAATTTAAAAATTTTGGGATAACCAACACCTCAAGTTCCCAGATTACTCTTCAAATTTTCAAATTGCTCACATTTTTCGAACTTCCCAAATGACCAAATTTGCAAATTCGAACCTAACCCTTACTAATAACTCTTATTCTTCTTCTTAACTATCGTGTCTATACATATCTAGAAATTGTTTAACTTCATTCATTTCGTCCTCAGTCCCACTTCTCTCCATTCAGTTTTCCCAACCGTCCTCTCACTACGCTTACTTTTATTCCAGTAGGATCATGTGGCCAATAACTAAGTTTGTAGATGGTATCGTTTTCCAGTGGAATGTCTGGCTTAATGTACCTTCGTATAGGCGCAAAAGATTCGGCAGGTGTACGACAACACGATTCGTAGTAGCTAAGTTTGTACGTTGTATCATCTACAAAACAATAAGTTATTTTTATAAGATTGTTCCATTCAACCCCTTCCGGTGCCATTTATTTATCAGATGCGTCAGTCAAGACTATCCAGGGCTGTAACATTAAAACAAAGAAAATTAAAATGTGAGTATTTTATATTCAGGGATCCTCGACAATGCAACTTATAGTTGGACCTAAATTTCAAGTCGAGTATTCAAGATTTGAGTAAGGTCACATTTGAGCTGTAAGTGCGTCACGACTTGTCAAAGCGCGGGAAAGGGTTAACTTGAATTCCAAGTTCATTTTTACCGTGCAACGGAGCTGGATGGCAAAATATATTATCCAACGCTTTATAAGCTTGTCTTGTTTCTATGCTCTTCCATGTGAAATCGTGTTTTTGAGTGGTGACGTCTTGCATTGGACCTCTACCGAGCCATTGTTTCTCGCATGGTATAATACTCGTTACCGGTTTCACGCACTTGTAATCTAGGTAACTATTCTGAAATAGTAGAACACATATCTAGGTTCTAACAAAATTTAGCACGATACATATAAGGTATGTATGACGGACTCTCGTTATATTGCCGGTTACCATTTTTTAGGTTCTAGGTAATGTTTTCTTATTGTCGAAGTTTCAGATTCACATTTACAAATTCAGGAAGTTTTAAGGTTTAGTTTTTTATGTAATGGACTTTTGTAAAAATCTTCCTAACGATCAAAAAATCGTTTATTTAATTTGAATTAGAAATTACTAATTGATATACGAGATCGAGAAGTACTATTTTTAAATATTTCACCTTATACGTTGTTTCGTCCGACATTTCGCAGTCTCCAGTGACCAAACAATTTCGTGGAGGAATAGGTTCCGTAATTGTACTCGGACCTTCCCAATAGGAAAGCCGGTATGTGGTATTATCATCCATTGGTATTGTCGATTTCCAATAATGCTAATACAATTTTGGTGCAATTATAATTCGATTCATGGGAATTCTAGATACTTTAAGCATAAGTAAAATGTAACATTCATAGATAAAGAGAAAATTGAAATAAAAGATGTTGCAATTTTTTATTACAGAATATTGCAGTTTCTGTCTTTGTCACGTAAGTACGCAGTGTCGTAGTTAGCTGCAGGCCCCTGCGTTTAAGAATTCTTGTATTCATTAAAATTAGTCGAAACTTGTACGTGAATCGAGTGAAAAATTCAGAACTTTCAGTAAAATACCTTAAGTATAAAAATTTGATACATTCTACAGTTTTGAATATATCTAAAATTTCTATCTGAAAACTAAGGTGAACAATACTATAACTTAATCATGTTAGCGTCAAAGTATTAGTGTGAGGTAAAAAGTTGTAATCAAAAAAGTTGAAAAATATTTTCAAAGGTTTTAAAAAGTAACGTATATATGTATATATAAAATTAGGAAAATAATTATTATTAATAATTATTACTTAAATTACTAATATTAGTAATTTGTATATACACTTACGCGTATGGGGGCGAAGGATTTCGGTACTTCCGGTTGTATGTATTTCTAGAATAACAATAAATAATGTCATGCAGTAATAAAAATAGTTTTAAAGAATTTTATACTTACGTAGCATATTGATGGGCAGGTGCAACAGCAGCAACAACAGTTTTCATCGTGAAATGTCTAAAAGATACATATATGTAATTAATGTACTTCATTAGGTGATTTGCAATAACGTTACCAATATTAACGTTAGTGATTAATATATTACAATACACATTAAAAATAAAATCGAAAATTTGTAATTAGAGTAAAGTTTGTAATCAAGTGGTTATTTTGCAAAAACTTGCACCTTATCTTATAATGGATACTGAATGTAAAAATGTAATTACAGTAATAAAAGTCACATATTATACTTAAATATAGTTTACTTCATATTCGTTCGAAATTTAACAACTTAGAATGCAGAAACTAAAACAATTTGATCCTGTACTCTTTCTCTTCATTAACTTATAATGTATTCTGGGAGAACGTCTCACTTCCGGTACATAATCGTGTAATATATGTAATTTTTATTCTTCTAACAAGTATGTATAACCAGCGTGTGTAATTGGGGAAAAAATTAATTACACGTACTCGTTAGAAGGATATAAAAATAAAAATACAGAAGGTTGACCTTCGGCTTTCAACAGTAAAGTTCAAAAATGATTTTTTAATAAATGAAAAAGAATATATGTATATGTAATAGTAAATATTTTAACTTACATTCAGTTTTCTCCTATCTTCGATAATTGATTGCTGTGGTTTGCACGTAGGTCTACAATATGTAACATTATTAACATTACTATTGTACATTAAGTAGTATTTGATATAATTACTTACGGAGGAGGAGAAGCAATCTGCATGATGCCAATGGATCATTAAAACACCAGTTTTTTCATTGGGATTAAAAAAATAAAATTTTTCTAACCTCATTGATCAAAATTATGAATGGGCTGTTAAAATGGAAACAAAGAAAATTATTGTACAGGGTGTCACTTATAATCATTGGTTCAAGTTATGACTTGAAATTGTAGAAGACAGAATAAAATGTTAGGAGACAAAGTTTCAAGGTCACATTTCAAAATTTCCAAAAAATTTCACATTTCTAAAATTCTGAAGTATGAAATTTTACAATATTACTAATATTATTAATTTTGAAATTTTACAAAATATTAAATTCTAACATTTTAAATTCAAGAATTTCAATGACTTAAAATTTAAACGTCCCTGAATTGTAAAATTAAAAAATTTCAAATCCAATGCCTTAAAAATTAAAAATATTCCTGAATTCTGAAACTAAAGAGTTCGGAGGTCTCCAATTTCCAATGATCTAAAACTACAAAATCTCAAAATTTTTAAATTAAAAAATTCCAAAATTTTATAACTTCAAAGTTTCTACATTCCAAATTCAAGAATCTTAATGTCTTAAAGTTTCAAAATTCCTAAATTCAGAAATTCAATTTCACAGTCCTAAAATGTCAATGTTCAAAAATTTTTAAGTCCCATTATATTTAACATTTCTAAAGTGCCAAAGTTCAAAAATGCTTTAATCACAAATTTGTTAATTTTTAAATTTTTGATTCCTAATATCTCAAATTACGAAGTGTCAATATTCCAAAAATCACAAAATCCCAAATTACAAAGTGCTAATATTCCAAAAGTTCAAAAATCCCAAATTATGAAGTGTCAATATTCCAAAAATCACAAAATCCCAAATTTCAAAGTGCCAATATTCTAAAAATTTAAAAATCCCAAATTACGAAGTGCTAATATCCCAAAAATCCTAAAATCCCAAATTGTAAAGTGCCAATATTCCAAAAATCGCAAAATCCCAAATTACGAAGTGCCAATATTCCAAAAATCACAAAATCCTAAGATTCTGAAGGCGCAAAACAATTTCTTCTGGTTCCCCCTGTATATTGAGTTCACACACGAAATTTACGTAAAATAAATATTCGAAACAACGTTGAATGGTTCCATATATGTGCATCAAATGCCGTATTTATAAGGACCATTGTTATAAACTGGGCGACGTATCTTTCGAGATCCATCAGTCGGTTCAAGTGGGGATAAGGTGAGAGTATAAAAGGAGAATCCTTTACTTCCTTGAGGTCACAAACGATCGAATTCAATTGCCATCTTCTTACCGATTCAAAAGTGTTTTTTGTCGAAATGAAAGCTGTCGTGAGTAGTCATTTATTTACATTTCTTAGCGTAAGATAGAAACACGATATTAGTGAAAAGTCAATATTTAATCATCGATTACCATAGTGCTATCCGATTTCACCTTATTTCAGTTAAAAATTCGTTGTTTCATATATTCGTTTCTAAGTCATGGTTTAATTATTCATTGTTGAAAGTATGTATATTATTTCTAAGATTTTTATTATAAACAAAAGTAATGTATGTAATGTAAGTATTTGCTAATAATAGTAACAATATTAATATCTGTGTGTTATAGAGCTTTATTAACAATAGAAAATTATGATACACGAAGGAAATTAAAATTGAACTAAAATTTGTGATTGCAGAAAGCATAACAAAATTTTATTACATATGGTACATTTGAGTGATTGTAGGTTTAATATTAATTTTATACATTTTTGTAATGTAAATTATATATGTTTAATATATATTTTATTATTGGTACTAATAGTGTTCTTCATAGTTATTATAATTAAAGATTATGAATCAAAAAGATGTATTGACACATTTAAAGAAGTTTCACAAAAGATTTTTTGTTAAATAATTCATTGAAATAGTAAACAATAATAAAAACAAATAATCTATTTTCTAGAAAGAGTTAACAAATATTGATACTATTTTTCCTTTCTAAATTTTTTGGAAAGTATTATTTATTTAAATAGTTTTTTATGTTATAGTTAAATAATAACGTCGTTCATATTTTTATTTAATGAGTTTATTTGACATTTTTTGAGTTGTAGATATTCTACATAAAATAATGTACTAGACTCGAACATACATTATTTAGAATAAAATTAAAGACAATAATTTTTAATTAATTTATTAAAACACAGTTATTTTAAATAACACTTATTCAAATGTTCACATATTACATATTCATATAATAACATATTATCCAAATAATTATTTTTCAAATATTTTATTTATTCAAACAATTATTTTTCGAATATATTGAATAATACCAAAGATATATTATAAAATTTATACTTTGCTCTACATAAATAAATTTCTCAAATCTCATTACTTCACAATAAATTTCAAACTAATATCAAGAATGTCGACTATTTTGTTTTCACAATTCTTTGTAATTTCTTTTAAATACTGTACACATATAACACTGTAAAATTGTATAAATGAAAACTATTTATTTACAGCTATTATTTTATTACTGTTACCCGATGAGAATTTAAAAGTTCAGAAATGGAAGGAATTGTGTAACCGAGTTGTAGAATAAGTAGGAATATGTAATAAAAAAATGCTAGGATAGGATCTGTATATAAAGTAGTAAACTCGTCCGCAGACTCTTCTTCATAGGTCAAGAGTTAAATGACCCGCGTTGGCATCTTACTTTCACTGATCTTCCTAACGTTAGGTCGGTAAATGCTGTCTATAATAAGACTCATCTCTCTTAAAATTCAATTTTAACAAGCTTCTAGTAATTATTATTAATTCCGTTTAAATTAATCGAAATATCTTTTCATATACTGATAATGTACAGTGGCTTTTAAAGGTATCCTGAATAGTAAAAATAATACTTCAATTAATAATATTATGTATTACAGCTGTAAAAAGAATTTCATAACATAGTACAAAAATAGTAAATGAATTTTTGTAGTAGAAATAATCAAAAAATTAACAAATTTTGTAATAAAAATGTAAAACTATCATCGTATTTTACACTGAAATTTATAAAATTCTGGTGATCGAATATTGTAAAAATCGTAAACAAACTTTTACAGCAAAAATAATATAAATATACTAAAACTTATTATTACTTTCTAATGATCGAACATTTATCATAGAAATATTGTAAAAGTACTAAAAATAGTAAACAGCATTTGACAGTAAAAATAGTGTAAATACAACCAATACAATTCTACAATATATGGAAATTTATTAAAAAGATTTTTTTACCAGAACAGTATAACTGTGCAATAAAGTATATGAAATTACTTTTAATATTGTAAAAATAATGAATACTACTATGTATTAATAACATGAAAACTAATAAATAGAACTTTGTTATGTTAGGTGTTAATCACACTGGTAGGACTAGCGATAGCACAGGACCCAAATTATCACTCTGGTAACAATTACCGCGAAGACAGACAAAATCCCCCAGCTCCAGATGACAGAAAAGCCTCATTGATCACCACACCTATTCCAATTTTACATTGGAACAAACAACAGGAACACGATGGAACCTACAAAACGAGGTACGTAACGATCCAGTGCTGTGTTAACCAATATGCTAACTAAGCACTTCAAGGCATCAGAGAAAGCACTACAAAGATTTTCTGGTCTTCAAAATCTTTTAGCAATTTTATTTTACGTTTTATGTATACGGTTTATTGTTAAACTACTTCTAATATCAATAATTCTCTTACATTAGAAATATTATTCATTAGAATTTTAGATAATTCATAGATTAAAGATTAAATATTAGCTGAATTTTGTTAGAAATAACATGAAATTTATTGTTTCACTTTTTGTCTGTTACCATGAATATTCTGTATGAATGTTAAAAGCGATTGGGGTCCTTCAGAATCCTAATTCACCAATGTATCTCTCAGAAATTGTATTTTACCTTTTAATTTAAATTGTATTTTATGCTATATGTAAACACGTTTTAGTAATCTTATTGAATAATTGAATACAATATATTAAATAATTAGAAATATTGTATCATTTGAAAAGACTAAGGTTCTTCACTTTTTATCAAATTTTAGATAATATTATTCATAGTTGACTTGACCGAGTTTTGTTAAAAATACCTTTTTGTCAGATTATGGGAGGCGATAATAAATATGCTATATAAAGGGATGTACCAATGTTTGAAGCGGTTAGGGTCCTTGAAAGCGCTGACCAGACAACGTAACCATCTTTCATTTATCGCTATTGGTGTATCGGATGAAATCTTAGAAAACATATTCAAAAATGTTGCAACCAATAGGTTGCATAATGGCTGGGTTTGATGCTTCATGAAAGAATAGGTTGCACAACGCGATAAGGTGTTTAGAAACGTTTGAGGATTAAACTGAATTTGGGACGCACACTAGGAAATATTTATTGCATCACTATCAAATTTGCATACGTGGTATGCATAATTTTCTATAGCGAGATGATTGATACGATGATTCATATCTTGCTCATCCCGCTATGTGTGTCGCTTTCATTAATTCTTAGAAGATTTACGATTGTGCTTTTGTACGAAAATATAACATACCGATGGAATGATAATCTGATCATTTATTTAGAATTTAGAATTAGTTCTGTATTTAGACATTTTTTATTTTATAATTTAGAGCTTGGATATTCGGGAATTTGGGGATTTAGGGATTTGGAGATTTAAGCATTTACAAATTTGGAGGTTTGGAGATTTGGCGAGTTAAGGACTTTGGAATTTTGGGAAATTAAGGATTTAGGGATTTAGGGTTTTAGAAATTTAGAGTTTTAGTGATTTAGGGATTTAGGATTTTAGGGATTCAGGGTTTTAGGATTTTTGCGATTTAGGGTTTTAGGTACTTGAACTTTGAAGAATTCAAGGTTTTACGATTTGGGGATTTGATATTTGCAAATCTGAAAATTTGCAAATTCAATAATTAAAGAATTGAAAGTCACAAAATTTGGAAATATGAAAATTATCTAGCTTCCCCATACAATCACCCAAAATCCGAAAGTAGGATCCCTCCGCTAAAACAAAATGGCAGCGTACGAAATCACAAACTAAGTTAATACTCAAGTAATTAAGTACAAGACCATCACTAAAATGTTCCAACCAAATATCACAATACTCTATAAATACAACTGCCATAAAAGTGTAATTATAGTATTTCAAAATGAACAGCACGGTAAAGTTCAAAGTACGTCGGATAATCGAGATTGAACCGTGTTCGATCTCATCTTTAGAAAAGATCTGACAAATCCGTATATTATTTCACAGTTACGAAACGGGAAACAACATCATCGCGGAGGAGAGCGGTTATATCAAGAAAGTAGGCGAAGGAGAAGAGCAAGGAGAGGCTCTGGTTCAAGAAGGAAGCTTCTCTTATACGAGTCCAGAAGGGAAACTGATCACCATTCATTATACGGCCGATGAAACTGGCTTTCACGCGACCGGTGATCACATTCCCACGCCACCGCCAGTCAGCGAAGAGATACAGAAAGGCCTCGACCTCATCTATGCGGGCATTCGTCAGCAGGAGGTACATCCCACATTACTTTTTCTTTTCTTCTCCTCTTCCTTTTTTTATTTTTATTTCGCTTTCTGATTCTTCCTTTCTCCTGTCACTTTTTATCGCCTACGCAACTCTTTCTTTTGCGCGCTCTGGTATTTTGTTCTTGTTTATTTTTCTCCTTTGGGCCAAAGCCGTAAAAGTCTGTTGATCAATCTCGTTTTAAGTCTATTATTAAAATAACGAATATATTTACTGACACATACAAATATTAATGATTTAAATAAAGTATTATTTAATAAATGAAAAGATGACAATTTATAATTTTTAAATTCTTGTTATTAATTCTAATGGACTTGTTGAAGCAATACTTTTTTTTAAATCAAATTCACAGTTAGTAAATAATCTAGTTATAAATATAGTCAATCTAAAGATGAAAGAAATGAATTCATTTGTTAATTCAAAATTTATTTCCATGTTGCAGGAAGCCGACGCACGCGAAGCAGCTCAAAAACTACAGCTACCCTTAAGCCAACAAATTGATCGACGAGATAATTACGACAAAAAGTTTTGAAAGTGAAACAAAGAGAGAAACGATACCTTTAAGATGATAACTCTGTTGATTATAATGTATTCGATACGTAGGACGATTGAGATGAAATGTTTAAGTTGTTGAATTAAGATTATTTTAACATATTGTATGCACAATTTAATTATGTAAATATTTTTAATAAATGATATTACAAACTCGTATTTTTTTCGTAAAGTGTATTAACAGTTACAGTTGGATTTTAAAATAGTGAACAATCTTAATTAACAATCTTAACGAAGTTATTTATGATCGAAACTAGATTTTTATTTTCTGATGTTATTAAAACTGCAGATCTGTTTTTGTTGGAATATTTATTCGGTCTTTCAACTGAACAAATTTATACAGTCGTAATATAATGCAGTAAATTTGAAATTTTAGAAATTGGAATATTTGGAAAATTTGGGTATTTTATTTGGAAGTGTTGGATCTAGAAATTTCGAATTTTGGAGAGTTGGAAATTTAGATATTTGGAAATTTAGGAATTTAGGAATTTGGAAATTAGAGAATTTAAGAATTTAAGAATTTAAGAATGTAAGAATGTAAGAATGTAAGAATGTAAGAATTGAAGAATTGAAGAATTGAAGAATTGGAGAATTGAAGATTCGAAGATTCGAAGATTTGAAGATTTGAAGATTTGAAGATTTGAAGATTTGAAGATTTGAAGATTTGAAGATTTGAAGATTTGAAGATTTGAAGATTTGAAGATTTGAAGATTTGAAGATTTGAAGATTTGAAGATTTGAAGATTTGAAGATTTGAAGATTTGAAGATTTGAAGATTTGAAGATTTGAAGATTTGAAGATTTGAAGAATTGAAGAATTGAAGAGTTTAAGAATTTAAGAATTTGCAATTTTAGATATTTGGGGTTCTTAAAATTTGTACATTTGGGAATTTACAGTTTCAAGAATTTAGAGCTTCCAGGATTTATAGATTTGAGGATTTGTACATTTGACTTAAAAGTTTAATATCTTGAGAATTATTACATCCAAAAATCTGAACAATATATTCACATTTCTCTATACTTGTTAATTTTTACACTGTTTGTTGATAATTTATTCTTCCACAAGGGATTTCTAAAATTGTTCAAAGCTTAAACGTTACATATTCGTTATAAATAATAAACTGACTTAGCATGGCACCCAATATTTGATGTTTCGAGAAATCTTATGATCTCTCTTCGTCAAGTTCAAATAAAGCTTCAAAGCTTGAAGAGCTTTGACACTCTACTTTAGTGAAGGGCATTAGGGCAACCAATCGAAGCAATGCAATATACATATCATAACCTGCTCATTCCTAATTATTGTATTATTGTGAAGACATGAAAAAGTGTTTAGAGCGTTACAAAATTATAAACAAATAATACTGTATAATTATGGATATAAAACATGCAAAGGGAAAGTATTTAGTGTAGTATTTTAAGCAAGAATTAGGTACAGGGACTGAAGGCAATTTTAGAATCAGTTGATGACTACAGAAATATATATAATCATTCAATAAAATATTGGCACATTGTATTTGGAATGACTTTATTTGATAGCAGATATGTTTTACATTTCTTATATTATATATCACATTACATTATTATATTATAACAATCTTTCAATCCATAAGAACAATTATTACAATGAAACTTCATGTGCCAATACTTTATTGATCCACTGTATGCATTTTGTAAATTACCTTACTAAAATGTATAAATTATGCTTGACAATAATTAAGATTGTATTTTATAGAAAGTAATGAAATAACAAATAAAATCTTTTAAAGTTCTAGTAAGTGGAAGGATTTATGTAATGATTTCATAGCGTTTACGTTGTAATTTGGCAGGAAATTGAAACGAGAATTATTTTTATACTCGAATAAAAGTATCTATATACAATGTAAATATTAAAAAGTATACAAATTTAAATAAACGTGGGTAATTAATAATAATCAAATAGTAACGTAGGTCACCAAATAATAAGTACATGTACCATTCAAACAATATCTTCATATAAATATACAGTAAAAATTAAATATTTATAAACAAGTAACTGTCGAAATTGTTAATCATATTAATATTCATAGTAGTACTAAACGTATATGTAACTTATAACTAATTGAAACTGAAGTCAATTTAACAAACACAAAACTAAAACATGGAAGTCAAGCTACTATGGCAGTTACGTTTTTGTTCATTCCATACAAGAAAACCTTGAATCTTATTAAATGTCCTCTTATTCCTAAACCTATGTTATCACATTATTTCGAAAAATTGCCCTAAATGCCCATAAATATATCGTAGAAATAGATGCCTCGAAGATACACATTTGAAATACTTGTTACATCCATTATTTCCATTTCTCTATTATCATAACAATACCTAAAATGCAACAAGAAATCATTGTTATTATCAATTTTGCGCAATCTATTATGTAGATGTTCTCAATTTTTGTCCGTATAAATTAGCTAAGGATGGATCGTACGGTGTTCCTTCGAGACCCACGTATTTATTATTCTGTTCGTAAAGGAAACCATTATCTCGTGGACCCGTTTTATAATAAATTACTCTTCTGATACCGAAAGGATCGACATAACCGAAAGAGCCGATATTGGCTCCGGAAGAGTCTTTTTCTTCTTCGTGATACTGCTTTTTAAGATAATACTGAAACCCATTAGCAACAGTATGGGTTCCATCGTACGGTGGTACTCTTGTACTGCTATGCGAAGAAGATGGTGGCAGTAACAGATTTCGAGATCTGGGTGGAAGAATCGTTGGATTCGGGTTGTAGTAATAATCGTCGTTCGGAGCTGAAAGGTCCACTCGTGGTTTTATCGTTGAACTCACATAATAATTCGAGTTAATTTCGTTGCCCAGTAGAGGACGAGCATAATTCGTGTCCGATTGCCTGAAAGAAATGATCATTAAGTAAAATGTTATAATTGAAATATTTAATATTGAAACTATCAGTCAAAATGGCAGTAAAAATATATGTATGTATGTGTAGTACATGATGTATGCAATAAGGCGTATTAAAATTATAATTACTGTTATTAATACTAAAAAATTAAAAAATTACAATTTTCTGAGATTCTTTTATTCTAAAATTGCCTTGTAATCATCACATTTGCAGCGTAACGTTTCAAAGCGATCACTTTCAGTGACAAGCAGAAAATACGCTATAAATAGAGAACATTAAAGTTAATGAGTGCTTTCACAGTTTTGTCACGCCACAGATGTACATTTGCAACGATTGTTCACTGTTAGCCGGTCATTATTGTCGCAAATAAATGCTTTCACACTGGTTACTTTCCGAACGTTTGTTTCCTCCTGTACATTCATTTTTACTTCTTCCTTAAAACACTTAAGAGAAAAGACTAATTCTCGAATTTAGAAATTGACACATTTAATTTTCTAATTTAAAAATTGTTAAATTAGAAAAGTAAATTAAATTTGAAATTTAGAGGTTTCCAAAATCTCAAATTATCAACTTAAAGCACTCTCTATGTACTACTATATTTTATTTATATAGAAATAATTTAAATAGAATTTACATAGAAATATTAGACAGAACATTTTGCTATTATTTATATATATAGATACGTTAAATACTCCCACAGTAATTGTTTAGTTTATTTAAATTTAAGTAAAAATTGTATAAGTTTGCGTTATGTCTGAATGTAATATAACCATGGTTCTGTTATAAATTCGTTATGTTATAAATTGTGTGCGATTGTATTGTCATTACGAAGGTAGCGCTAAGTTTATTTGTATTCGAGAGCGAAGAACGAGCGAACGAGATAACATTTGTAAATTTCCGAGAAGCGATGCCTAGCTGGCGATCCTGCGAGCACGGGATTAAAGCCAGTAGATAAGGGTAGTATTCGGGGGAAGTCGGAAAGGCACGAGTGTTGCGAACATAGCTTGGGCGAGGCCCGAATGTTATTATTAACTTGTCGGTTGTTGAAGTTGGACGCTACCTTGCTCGCTCATTTAACTAATTAGTTATTTTACGTGTTATAAATTAGAATACTCTTAATCTGATTGCAATACCTGAAAGGATTCGGTGGTCGTGTTGGTTCTACAAGAATTCCACTTTGAGCAGGTACTGTTTTGGCTTCCTTTACAGCATTGTAAATAGGTCTATTTCTACCTACGTACACCATTTTTGACCTAATTAAAAAAAAATACAATTTTAAACATCATTTCGTATTCTTATAACACCTTGAGCTTAAGGTGCTCATACTAGAATGTATTCTGATTATTGGAAATATAATTTTTGATATTATTAAACTTATATTTACAATTATATTTGTAATTACTATTATTAAATTGACAATTATATTCATAGTTACTATTATTAAATTGATAATTATATTTATACTTAGTATTATTAAATTGACAATGATATTTCTACTTAGTGTTATCAAATTAATAATTGTATTTATACTTACTATTATTAAATTGATATTTATACTGAGCATTGTTAAATTGATAATCATATTCATAATTAGTATTATTTACAATTAACATGAGAAATACAATTTTTAAATAATAGCGCTATAGGTGTATTGTTCACCTCAATATTCGGAAGCCATTATGATCAGCTATGTAGTCCTTAAGACGTAAATACCCCAGAGGATCTAACCAACCCTCTGTACCAATCACAGTACCATCGACCAATCGTTTCTCCTTTCTGTATTGACCATTCAGTGTTTGAAAACGAAAATACCTTTCAGGTCCTTCGTCTGTTTGAAGATGGTACTGGGTATTTGGCTCGAAACTCCAACCACTTTTCTCAGCTTCTGCTAATGACGTGCTTAGACACGAAACTGAAACCTGTAACAAAAACGTTCATCACGTTTGAAACACATTTTATATGTACCATTTTACTTTTTACCTCTCTATTCATTTCTCTTTCAACCTCCTCAATTTTTTACTATTTTTACTCATTTCTTTTATTTTTTATTTGTACTGATTTCTATATTTTGTACTTGTTCTGACCATGTACCATTTTATTCGAATCAGTAATTATTTTCAAAACGTCATGACAATTATTTTCCTAGTTCGTCATTTTGAAATCTAGTCAGTTCCAAGCATCAATTTTACTTCAATTTTAAATGAATAAATTTAACAAATTTTTCAATTAATACATGTAAATACATTTGAAACACTTTGGTTTATTGTACTCGGTAGCATGTTATTTCTTTGATAAATATTCAAGTATTGATAATGTAAAGGTAGCATGACACACCAGTTGCGTCTGTAGTAGGTTCGAATATGTCGCACCAGGTGAGTCATACGTAGAATGAGTTTCTTTAGGTATTACCGAGCTTATCTCCTTAGCATACCGCCAACGTACATTGTTAACAACAAAAAGAAAGGCATTTGAAAGAATTGTGGGACCCGAAGAATATTGAGGACAACGGAAGTGAGGCAAAAGTGACGGTGAAAATACCATGACCGACAGGGACTCTACGAACAATACCTTGGTAATTGTAATTTCCCGATTGTGATGCTTGATTTAGGTATCATTCCAAGAAATCGTTATTCGAATAATATTGTTTTATGTTAAAATACGAGAACGAGAATTGGGAAGAATGGGACGATTATGGTCGGAGGGTTATGGCGGTGATCATTGTTATTATTATTATATAACTAAACAGTTGTACAATAATAGTAAGACGTACAATTAGGTATTGTTTATGTCACGTAGATGTAATACTCAGTTGTATAATTCATCTAGTCTTGCTGACAATGAGTTATTGTTATAAAATTGAAAATAATTTGGGGGCTTTGTTGAGTGTCAGAACTTTTTAATCTTGCGAAGTTTGGAATTTTGGAGTTTTGTAACGTTGGGCACTTAGAATTTTAGATTTATGGAATGTTGAACGTTTCGAATATTAGAATTTTGAGATGTGGGATTTGGGGATTTTAGAATATTAGAATTTTGGAATTTCAGGATTTTAGAATACTGGAATTTGGGAATTTGCGAATTTGAGAATTTGGGGATTTAGGGATTTAGAAATTTGGGGGCTGGGGAATTTGGGAATTTAGGGATTTGGACATTTGGAGATTTGGGGATTTGAAGATTAAGATATTGGGGAATTTGAGGATTTAGGGATTTGGGAGCCTGGAGATTTGGAAATTTGAGAATTTGGGGATTTAGAGATTTAGGAGTTTGGGAATTGGGGAATTTGGGAATTGTGGGAGTTGTGAATTTGGGAATTTGGCGATTTGAAAGTTTGAGAATCTGGGAATATGAGAATTTAGGAATTTAGAATTTGGGAATTCGAGAATCTGGGAATCTGGGAATCTGAGAATTTCAGAGTTTTAGAATTTTTGTATATGGGTTTTGGGGAGTTTTTAATACTAGAATTTTGGAATTTGGGAATCTACCATTTTTAGAATTGTAGAATTATTGCATTCTTACATTTTTTCATTTTGGATCTTTGGATTTTGGCAACTGTGAAATTTTAGAATAATAAAGCGTGCAACTTTAGAATGTCTGAATTTTTAAACGTTGAGTTTCGTGAGTTAGGTTAGGTTAGGTTGAGTTTCATGAGTTCTAGAATTAAATGTCGAGTCTCATGAGTTAGGCTAGGTAAGGTTAGGTTGAGTTTCATGAGTTCTAGAATTAAATGTCGAGTCTCATGAGTTAGGCTAGGTAAGGTTAGGTTGAGTTTCATGAGTTCTTGAATTAAATGTTGAGTCTCATGAGTTAGGCTAGGTTAGGTCAAGTTGAGTTTCATGAGTTCTTGAATTAAATGTTGAGTCTTATGAGTTAGGCTAGGTTAGGTCAAGTTGAGTTTCATGGTTTCTAGAATTTTTGAATTGTAGACCTGTGTATTTCTTCAACTTTAGGGTTTTACAAGTTTGGAACATAGTACTTTTTAATTGTGAAATTTTCTATTTTTTAAATTTTGGGTTCATGGCATTTGTAATTGAATTTTGAAATTTTCGAATTAAAATACTTGGATACTCTTTAACTCCAAGACCTTGAAATTCGAAAATTTTGTAACTTTCACATTTTGCGACTTCCGCAATGACGATATAATAGAAAGAAATTCCCATCACTATAATTATCGAGTTACCACACGCACTTATATTGCATAATATAATTTCCGCGTTCGAATAATAAAATTTTCCCAAGTAAACGTTTACACTTGAATGGAGGCGTTTCGAGCCTCCGCACCGCCATTTTTCCTAAGAAAACGTGCTTCTTATAAAAAAAGAACGAACAATGTTTAGTTACAAGTTGAAAGATATTCGAGTCATCGATGACCCTCACTGTAGATGCATTGCGATACGCATGATTCGTCATGAAGAGTTTTTCTATGTGAACGGTTCGAATATGTGTCACCGTAATGATCTTATTCATTAATAAAATATGTATTCATCAGGCGTTCGTTCGTTTTCCATATGAAATTGCGGCCTTCGCTGCTCTGAATTCACATGCGCAACACGTTGTATTAATTGTTCGTATATTAAGATCGACCTGGGTAGTTTCATTGTTTGCAACAGCTGTGCACATGTGTTAAACGAAAGAAGTAGAAAAATATTTGTTTTTATGTTTCGTTAGAAAAATATTTTGTGCTTCTTTAAGGTAGCTCAAACAAATTTTTTCTTTCTTTCCTTCTCACCCTCTAAGAAGTTAGTATACTAAAAAGAATACTCTCAAAGTTCGAGCTGAAAAATTTAAACGTAAGAGGTTCAAAGCAATTTGAAAGTTTATAGAGTAAAATTAAAAATCAAATTTTTTATATTTTTTTTAACTATATATTCATTAATAGTTATATTCTATATTGATTAATTGCAGGTATTCAATCTAATTTGTAATTTAAATACGCTTTCATGTATTTAATTTCATTTTTCATTTTTTTCTGCTAAATCATTTTTATTACATGATGGATATTCTTCTCGATTTTGATGCACTAATAGATATAGTAACGTATTCTCATTTTTAGGTAAATATTGACAAAATGTTCCTAACTTTTTATTTTTTCAAATTAGTCTAAAAAGAATACAAAACATGTGAAGTATATGATATATACTATTTCTGTTGCATAGTCTTTTCATTAGAAAAAAAAGAAAGTGAACAAACGTCTTTTCACTAGAATGAAAAGAATAAATATACATAGTACTTATAAATTAGAGATGGATCATTCGAACGAAAAGAAACTATTTGTTCACAATTCTTTCACCTGTTTGTCACAGTTTCTGAATACCAGCGTCAATTGAACTCTCTTTGAATATTGTTCAATAGTCGATACTTCAATGTGTTACCAACTTTCTGAATAAAGAACAAGCCACCGAGTATTGTGTTGAATATTAAAATGTGGGTGAGACTAGTGACTCGATGTATTTTGAGCAAATTTTTCAAATTACCAAATGTTCGAATTATCAAATTTTAAAACGTCTATATGAGAAGATTTCTAAATTTTTGATTTTACAATTTTTTGAACTTTCAGATCTTCAGATTCCTACATTTCTAAATTTCTAATTTTTCCAAATTTCTAAATTTCTGTATTTACAAATTTTCAAATTGGCAAATTTTCACATTCCTAAATTCCTAGATTCTCAGATTCCCATATTCTCAAATTTCCATATTCTCAAATTCCCATATTCTCAAATTTCCAAATTCTCAAATTTCTAAATTCTTAAATTTTCAAATTCCCACATTCTCAAATTCCCAAATTCCCAAATTCTCAAACCCCCAAATTCTCAAATTTCTAAATTCTTGTATCCCCAAATTCTCACATCTCCAAATTCTCAAATTCCCAAATTCTTGCATCCCCAGATTCCCAAATTCTCAAATTCTTACATCCCCAAATTCTCACATCTCCAAATTCTCAAATTCCCAAAATTCTTACATCCCCAAATTCTTTATTACACAAATCCCAAAATTCTCCAATTCCTAAATTTCCTCAAAACCCCAAATTCCCAATTTCCTAAGTCTCCAAATTAAAACGTTCCAGATTTCTAAATCTCCATATTAAATTCTACACTTCTAAACTTAAAAATTGAAAAATTTGTAAATACTGGAATCAACGAATACTGTATTCTCTTTCTGCTGTATTATCATTTTCCCCTATAGTGTCTAGAGAAGTCCGATGCTGTAAGAGCATCTTAAATGTCACCATCACGTGCAGTATGACAACATTTCTACGATCCGCCGAATATAAGCATTCCAACTGAATCTCCTGGGAAGTAAAAGTATCCTGACACTTCTACAATCATGTTATTCGTTTTATTTCAATGTCAGTATTTTATAAATACAGTAGTGGAAATATTGAGATAAAAGACCTACCGTCAGCAGGTTCAAACAGCTCAACATCCACAGAAGCATAGTCGTTACAGTAATTGTCGAAGTTTAATAACATAAATCACCATGTTGTATCTTTATTTTTGCGTCCTTATTATACGATTGAATATCAATTCGATGGAATCTGTTATATGTAAGTGAATAATTTGTTAAAAGTCACATTTAGTCCTCAAGTGAAATTAATTACAAAGAGGATTTTATAGTTTAACACTTTGACAACCATAGTGTGTTTATAAAAAATATATTATGCATAAATACGACTATAATAAATTTTAGTAATATGAATTTCTTTCAACATAAATACATTAATTCATCGCAACAAATTCGAGATCAAATTCCAGGAGTTTAAACGAGTAAATGTACATGAAATGAAGTTGTAATTTACATTTATAATGAATTACCAAAATTGTTGAAATGAAAAATATTTTATATAATTCAACAATATATATAAAATATATTCAACTGCATGCGTAGTTTAAAAATGTCCACCATTTTTATAGAATTTGCAATAATCTTACAAAGAAATGTTTAAAACAAATGTCCTTCTGTCTTCGTTTCTGTACAAATATAATCAAGATAAATGAAATCCTTGATTCAAGTTATCCAGTGAACCGTACTTTTCAATTCAAGGTCATGTGAAGGTCATAGTGATCTTGACGCCAGCTATAACATTATCAGATCAGAAATATATACGTTAGTCTCTTTAAGAAAGGTCAACGTGTCCTTGACTTTTTATTCAAGTTTTTGAGAAAGTTAATGAACTTTTTGTATAACTTTAATAGTTTTTTAAAAACTTGTTAATAAGTTCTTTAAATAAACAGTTGTAAAAATAGTAAAAAATTGTAAAATGTAAAAAGCTGTAAAAGATTGTACAAAACTGAATAACTTTTATGTCAAATATTTCTTGTGAGATTGAAAATTCTTGTAAATGAAACAAAAATGGTGGATACTCTTAGACTACTCACTCTAATAGATCATTGCAAAATCATAAAATTAATCGTACATAAATATTTCTTTATTTCAACAAATAGAACTATATTTAAGAGTTTCGTAGCAATTTATGATGCAGTCAACAAATTTTAACTGTAATCCTCCGCAACAAAAATATACAAATAGTCATAACTTCTAGGATAATACAATGAGTTACAATATTGAATTGCAGTTTTCTTATCCACAAAAAAAGAATAATAAATCTTTGAGACAATTTATCAGTTAAAAATACGTGTACAACAAAATTAGTAAATCAATGCCAAATTTCCATAACACAATATACAAAAATAAGTAGTTAAACTCACTAAAACGTGACACCGGTTGTCAAAGTGTCAAAAAGTGACATAATCCACAACTCATTTTCGCTAGCAACTATAATCTTCATTTTCGACACAGTTGTGTTTGAAAATGACAAATATTGCTCGGATATTGAACAAAGAAAAGTTCAGTCATTTCTTATGAAAAATTTGGGAATTTCCCTATGGGGAAATGTTCATTTGTCACAGCGGTGTTTAACTTCGATTATTAACGAATGAAGCTACGACGCGAGGATTACAATTAATTGTATATTTTTAATTGATATTGTATAGTGTATCACCTTCGCGAATATCAACGAAGTGAGCACAAAGGACGCGTTACGGGAACTGAAACAGAATAGATGCTTTATGTTTTCAGAGCTATCGTCCCCCTACTTCTTCGAACGTGTTCACAACGCTTTTCCCAACGAGCAAAACCGCGCCCACGTACCGGTGCAGATTGCCAGTCCATAATTAACGACACTTTAACGCTAGAACAACGATTCTCAAAGGATGTGCTGCAGGAAGATCAAATTTTCCGAAATAGCAAATATACATTTCCTCTTAGATCCGTCGAAGAAGCTTTTTTAATAATTAAATTACTTCTCAAGTAAATTTCAGTTAATTCAATTTTTTAATAAATTTCAAGATGAATTTTTATTAATTATATTGAGTGCTAATTGATATTTAACTAGTAATAACACCTTCTAAAAATTAAATTATAATTGTTAATTTGATTATGACTCCATCTGAATTTTTATAAGAATACAACTTTCTAAATGAGAATCAGTTTAAAATTAAAATATTTAATATTAAATTTTTAATAATAGTTTTCAGTTTAAATTAAGTTTGGCAGATTGAAGATTGAAAATTAAATTTGACAAAAATATTTAATATTAAATTTTTAATATTAAAAAAATATTTATTATTAATTTTGATGATATTGAAAAAATATTCAATATTAATTAATTATTGAGGAGAATTTCTGTCACTAGCATTTAGTAACAAAAGTAAAATTAAAAACGTGTCAGCAATGTTGTACAAAATGTGTAAAATAATTGATAATTCAAACATGGTGAACGAGAATGTAACTTTTAGCTTATCGACGTTAATTTAGTTAAAATGAGTAGTGTAATAAAGTAACTGTTACTGAGATAATTAAACCTTTTCGAGATTTAACGAGCCACCCTATTGATAGTATCATAAAAGTGACTGCAAATAATTTCGTTCATTCTTTAACGAGCTTTAATTACTACCTTGCAAAACGTAGTTCCTTTCTACAAAACAGTTGTTTAATTACTAAAGTAAACATTCAGAGCTTGTCATTCCAGTAATTAACTGACTCACTTTAATTTATACACTTTCCGAACTTCAGTCGTAAATTTTCAAGTATTGGAACTTCCTAACACATCGCATATGCAAATTAGAGAAATTAACTACATATTTATATCAGCGTGGGTTACTGGCGACCCATGGAATTCGGTAAAAGTGACTTTGGCAATTTTTTTTTTAAAAACATTAACTCCTCGTTTAATAGATGTTTCTACACTTCAAAATTTACATTTTCAATCATTTCTAGTAACTTTCTAAATATCATGAAAAAAATAAATAGAAAATAGATAGTGGAATTTTTTGTATGAAATGTTTCTTTTGAATTTAAAATATCTTTGAAATTAGTGATTTTTAACACTCTAACTTAAAGTATGTTACTGTAATATTTTTTCTTTACTGCAATTTTTTTAAGGAAAAATCTCTTTTGAATTTAAAATATCTTTGAAGTTATTGATTTTTAACATTCTACCTTAAAGTATGTTACAGTAATATTTTTTCTTTACAAAAAAAGAAAAAGTAATCAATTTATCACAGATTATGCACAAAATTTGTCTTATTTTTCCAACAAAAATGTTGTCTACTTTAATATAAAAATGAAAGAATGAAATCCAAATTTCCAAGATTCCCCATCGATTCTTAAAACTACAAAAATGTGCCTTAATATATTCTGACTTTGAAATATGAAAAAGAAAATATGCAGTTCAAAAAAGAAACACGAACGACGTGTTTGTCCGCAAAAAAGTTATTTGCATTAAATTATGTAAATATTTTTCGATATCACCAAATTATGAAACGCATGACTCGAAGAATTCGAGAAGATTGATATAAACTGGACACTCTGTATACATCGCAGAATGAAATCGATACGTGCAATTATGTTTTTCTAAATGTAACATTGTACTTTCTTCGAATTTAATCGAAAAATGTGCTCCAAATATCGACTTTTTGTTTCGTTCATATAATCCGAGCGATGAAAGTGGACAAACGTGATCAAAAAACGCACACAAGAAAACCCAATTCATCTTCTTATAGCGATCAATTGACCGAGTTTCACGATCATATTTTCTCCCTCGTTTGCACCGCTTTCACTTTTACGACTGCAGTATATTTTACATGGTGAATGAACGTGTTTGTGTGCGCGAATACAGTAACGTTGCCTTTGACAGTGAAACTTTTATATCGCCGGTGTGCCGGGAGAGTGGTGCGATTAAGAAATCGTTCAATTTCAGGTATTCGCGAAAAATTGGCTCGAAAATTCCGATACTTTTACTTGAAATGATGTTACAAACATTTCATGATATTAAAGAGTAATTTTAAGAAGGAGTATATTTTAAAAAACGTCATATTTTAGAAACATAGGCTCTCGTTATATTGCCGTCGACGAGTTATGGAAGTGTTCAAATTTTCGATGAACACTTCTCTTATTTTATATTCTGAGCTGCAACTTTGAAGGATTTTTTTCTACACCACATACTTTATATAGGATGAGGGTAACAATTTTTGTTGAGTCATAATTAGTAACAATGTGCAGAAATATTATTTCAAGATACGTGCAGTTAAGTTTCATCATGCAATTAAGGATGACGATTGATTTCAATAACTCATAGTTTTGTATCCACCTTGACGCACATATAACATTGTTTGAAACTGACGCAAGAGGAAGTGAATTACAGGAAGCTGTCTTGGAAGCTAATTGAAAAAAATAGAATTTATGACAGAGTTGGGTATTGTTCGAGTAACCTTCGAGCAGAAATTAAAAATAATGTGTAAATACATGTGATATAAAATTGGAGATAGAAAGAACATGTTTAAAAATGAATAATTATTTTTTAAATAATGTAATTTTATATGTATCTACTATGATAACATTTTTGAATAATGTATTAGGAGTATCGATTTTCAAAAGATTATTGTTAAATTTTATTTGAAGAAGTAGTTAAAAAATGATTTAAATTTGTGTGGTTTTTTAATTGTTCCTTTTGTCTAATATTGTATATCAATTGCGAAATGTGTTTCAATATTGAGCGAAATTAATATAATTAAATATAAACAACCATATGTATAGTATTATTTAGCAATTAATTTATAAAAATAAATTCAAATAAAAATAATTGTATGTATTAAAATTGTTATACAATAATTGATTAATAAAGATTCTTTTTTAAATAAAATAACACAGCTTTAATAAGAGAAAATGTTCGAATTGAAATTCGTATCAAATCTGTCGGTAAAAATAAAAATTTGATCAGCGCCATCTAGCGGATGGTGTTTCGGAGCTACTCCTGGTAACAGGATCGCAGAAAAGCGAGGAGGTATTCGGAGTATCAGGAGGTTTCCCGCGCAACTGTGCGCATGCGCGGTGCAGCCTGACTAGTGCCACCTCTCCAATATGGCGTCCTATGGCGTATCAAATATCGATGGTGAAAAATCATCAATTACTCTTTTCTCGAGCATAATTTATGCATATATTTTATTAAAAAGCGATCAGTGATTTATTATCGATTTTCTCATACAAAATTCGTTAAGATTTTATGCAAAAATAATTAATTATTAATAATTATCAGTATGAGAAACACACTTACAAGATTATAATAATGAATTTTATTTAAAGAGGTTCGTGCCGAATTAAACTTTACTTTTCAATCATAACAGTGTATAAATTATATTCAGAAAACGAGTAATTAATTAATGTGTTTCATTAATTTGATTTATTTTCAGAGACGCCATTTTGGAGAGGTGGTGCCAGCCTGGCTGTACTGCGCATGCGCGAGAAACCTCCTAATACTCCGGATACCTCCTCGCTTTTCTGCAGTCCTGCTACTGGGAGCAGCCTGAACACACCGTCTGGTAGATGGCGCTCATCGAATTTTGATTTTTACCGACAGATTTTACACTAATGATACATAGTATTACTCTTTATCAGTTTTAAAGAAGGTAATAGTTACAATTATTTTGAAATAAAATATCGTAAATTATTCTTTTTCGATCACATTAAAAGTGGACGTGGAAGTATTAATTGAAAGATGTCTATAATTTTATTTTCATACATGAGTGTACTCAAAACAAATGGTTAACCTAAATACGAGTAAATCTTTATTCGAATTAGTCCTTCCTCGTTACTTTTGTAATTGAATATTTTATTTGCAAAATCATCAAATATATTTGTATTAAACTAAAAAATTGTTCTCAAATGTCTTCTTATTCGAAATTCACATTCGAGAGATTGTCGAATAATTTGACGCTCTGATTTATAGTGAACTAATCTGTCCGCCATATAAAAAGCGGCATATGACACACCTCTCTTTTTTATAGATTGAAATATTGCATAAAATCTATTAATATATTTCAAGAACAAGTTCAAGATTCCAAAATATAAGAAAATAAAGAAGAAAATGATTGTTTTGACCTTCTTACAAGGTCCTCCTGGTTGTGAATATCTTACAACTCTGTTTATAGTGTTGCCTACGCAAGTTGAATCAACTGTTTCATGTACGATTCATGTGGGTTTAAGATTATGGGGTTATTCGGTAACCCTCAAGGAAAATTTTGAAAATAATACGGAGTTACCAAAATGGAAGTATTTAAGTCGTCTGTTTTGACCTTGGTAATATAATTTTGAGATCGAAAAATACTCAATCATTATTATTGTAACGATTCGTCGCAATGATTCAAAACAAGATACAAATTAATGAAATCTATTTCTAATTGTTTTTAAGAATCGGTAAGTTGTAATCGAAAAAATAATAAATTATCACAACTGTTTACAGTGTATTCACAAATATTACAAGATTTAATCTTGTATTATATAAGTAAAAGAAAAACAAATATAATAGCTACATAATTATCACGGATCTTAACAATTATCTTTTTTTTCAATATATTCGAAACGAGTTAGTGTTATTATATAAGTGTAATTAATTACATGGCCATCTAACATGGGTTGTTAGATAATTATTCTAAATTTTAGAACGGGGTAATAATTCATATAATTCATATAATTGATTTTTAATGGGGTAATTGTTTTAGAAACAATTAGTATTTAATCTGAAGAAAGTAAGAATCTATAACAAGCTGTATTAGTGTTATTAATTTAAATTTGACAATATTCTACGTCAAATAAAGAAATTAATAAAATATATGGGGAATTTCATAAGTGGACTAATATTCATACATTTTCATACATTTTAAATAATTTGTTTCAACATATGTTATTATAAATTTTAGTACATTTTATATATTTTAGCATATTGTGTACACGTATAAACTATAATTTGTTTACAAAAAAAAGCATTGGTATAAACAGTACAATTTCATAGACATAATTGTTAATTAAAAGATACTTATTCCTGAGAGTAAAATAATCATTCATTAATGTTCAAGCTAATAATACCTTTGTTTTTCACTGTCTTTGGTATTGTTTTCCCGTTTCTTAAAATCTGATCGAATTATTAATTAAATGAAGTGGAAAACTTACCAGAAGGAACCATAAGAGTCGAATAGAAGGCATGTTCATTGGATACAGTGGACATTAGTGGAACATATGAAAAATAAACCAGTTATCTTGAGTTAAGTTCCAGAGGTACAGAGAGCAATCCTCTCACATGTAATCACATCCGACTACTGATCCAATGACGACCATGCCGAAGTCAAATCACAGTTAAAATCCCACATGAACAAGCCTACGTGCCCGTACTTGGGTTCCGTACTTGGAAGACCAAACCGGAGCTACGCCTTCGCAATTTTCCTTTACAGATTATAATACAATCCGATATATACAGCATCCACACCAACTATACGTTAGTGGACGTAATCGATCGAAAATATTCTAAACGCCACTGAACTTTGGATGGCGTCAAAAATGATCTCTAATTGTTGCTGATCACTAAATTCTGATTATGTTTGCGTTAAAGATTCATTCTCATTTTTTTCTTATTTCTTCCTTTACTGTTATTGGTGTTCTTTGGACATCAAGCAAAAATATTGTTTCTCATTTAAAAAAAAAATTATTCTTAAATTTAACTTCAATTTTTTCAAAAATATTGTTCACATTTTTTTATTATTTCTTTATTTACTGTTATTGGTGTTCTTTGGACATCAAGCAAAAATATTGTTTCTCATTTAAAAAAAAAATTATTCTTAAATTTAACTTCAATTTTTTCAAAAATATTGTTCGCATTTTTTTCTTATTTCTTTATTTACTGTTATTGGTGTTATTTGGAGGACATCAAACAAATTATTGTAAGTGTTTCAATTTGAGATATTGTTGAAAATTATTTCAAATGGACTATTTATTATTTTCATTAACGTCATTAAAAATTCATCTATCTGCTTATTTCTATTACTACCATTACGAAAAATTAATCATCATATTGATCATATTGTCAATTGAAGATATAGTCATTCATTTTTAAACTACTGCTAAAAATTGAAATTACTTGATGACTTTTTCAACATTTCAGATTAACTCCTTTCTTTATTATTTTAAATTAAAATCAATATGCACTACTAGCACCACTACTGTTATTATTGGACACAATCAGAAACATTGTAAATGAATTTAGCTTTTTAATTACAACTCTAAAATCACCGAAGATATTCTCAGTTAATATTTTCGACGAATGCAACATATTTATTTTAACGATATTTTTATTTTATTTTCATGATACTTTTACTCTTGTTGAACAAACTTTCAAGTATTTATGATTAAGCAAGACCTACAAAATAGGTGGTCTTGCAAATAATCGAACGTTTACGATAACGGAACATGCTATTTCATTTCTCAATCCATCATACCATATTTGCTGACATGATAAATTATTTCTAGAGGATTTCCTATGATTCATTTGTTTGCAGATCAAAATCACAGTCAAAATTTGTATGCAACGTCGATCAGTTCCTGTATTTCTTAAAAACACAGAAAACAGAAAAGTGTAGAAAATAAATTGTTATTAAAAATGTTTCTTTTGTAGTCCAGTTGATCGTTAGTGTAACAGGAATGAATGAAATGACGTCAGTGTTATTCTGAGCGAAATAGATTTCCTTGCGACGCTTAACTTTACCTTCACTTTGTCCTTGAACACATTTCACACTTACCTAGACCTATGTAAGTAGTTTAATGAATCTGTAACGAGTCCGTTAGTTGTATAATTATGCATATTTCCATGAGTCTTCTTCGCAGCGTATTAATTAGAACACTCTAATTCCTTGACATTAAAAAGTTATACTGCTCTTATTCCTTGACATTAAAACGAAGTATTATACTTGAAGAAAAATTATATACTGTTTTTACAACTGGTATCACATGCAAATCTCTGTTATTTAAAATAATGATGCAGTGTCAAATTTTCATGGAGACTTCAAACTTTAGATTTAAACATTTTCGAATTTATAAATTTGGTAATTTGTGAACTTAGAATTTTAGTAATATAGAAATTTACAAATTTTCGTATGTATCAAGCTAATACATATAATAAATAATTAAATTAAAATTGATGCAATAACACAAGTATTTTATTTACCACATAATTCAGCAACAAATTCATACAATATATGAATTACATATAAATGAAAACATAGGAAAAATGAAAAAGTACAGCTGAAATTCGAAAGTGTAATCTTTTGACTAACTTATTGTAAAAAAAAAGAAGTTGTACCCATACTTTTCAAATCTATATTCGATAATAATTGATTATTGTTTATGTCAAAAGGTGTAAACGAACTACATCGTGCTCTTTATTTTTAAACTCCATTTGAAAGTTTATCAGGAGAACAGGACTTATAAATGATTGTATCGCAAACGTATCAAATTTATGCAAAGGTACGCAGCACATTGAAATTCTGTAACCGGGACGAATGGAGCAAAGCAAGATGAAGTGAAAAAGAAAGAGGAATGAAAAGGAAGAGAGTCTTTCTTGAGTATGCTTCAGCTCCGAAAGAGTACATAGTTCCTCAAATCGAACCGATGTAACCATACTGCTTCTGAATCGCTGTCAGTTTATCGAAAGTCTGTGATTTTTTATTTAGAATTTGTTGACTGTACGATCGTGGAAGTATAATGTACGCACGACTGAAGAAATGCGACGCTGTAACGAGAAAGAAAGTATGTGTTAAATTTTACTGTGATTTAGTAAAGTGTGAAACAAACGAAATTCAATGTAAACCTTTCAAAGATATCCCTGGACCAAAATCGTTGCCTATTATTGGCACACTTTACAAATATCTACCTATAATTGGTGAGAAAATTAATCTTTTATTTTGTGGTAATATACTATACATTTTTATATACTTTGTTATACATATATTTTGTACTTGCAATGTAAATATTATCTAGATGTATAAATGTATAGTGCAATTTCAGTCTAATTTTAGTGTAATTTGTTTGTTGTTAAATTGATGTTAAATAACTTTGTGCTGTATGATGTTTTTCTTATTAAATAAATATAAATATTTGATAATTATATTTTTCACAATTGCACAAGTTTTTAATGTATAGTAAATATTAACTATAAATTAAATTGTATAAACAAATTGATATATGCATCCTTTATTATCATGAATACTTATGTACTTAATAGTAAGTAACTTATATTTATTTGATATTTTTTTTACAAGTAACCATTTATCTCTATTTGTATATTGAAAAATAAAAATAATTTTGTTTATGATACAATTTGATTTGAATAACAATATATAGGTGAATACAGTTTTACAAAAGTGTATGAAAGTGGAAGAAAAAAATTCGATCGATTTGGACCGTTAGTGCGTGAAGAAATAGTACCTAACGTAAATGTTGTATGGGTTTATCGACCAGAAGATATAGCCGAAATTTTCAGGGCCGAATCAGGTTTACATCCAGAACGAAGAAGTCATTTAGCACTTTTAAAATATCGGAAAGATCGTAGCGATGTGTACAGAACCGGAGGCCTGTTACCCACGTAACTATAACTATTTTCTAAACTCAAATAAAAAATTATAATTTTTATTCAATTCCATTGCTCGATTATTATGCACTATTTTATATAGAATACTTTAATAACTATAATAGATTATAATTAAAATTTATAATTTATTAATTATTACATTTATTATTATAAACTATTTAAATATAAAATGTACCTGTATAGATAAAAAATTGATAATCATATCTTTTTCTGCACATCATATATTTGTATACAAATGAAATAACTTTTTCTTACCAAGGTAATACATTTGTTAACATTTGATTAATTACTTAATTATATATTATAAAGAATAATTATGCTTTGTTAAAATAAAATGAACAAATTTTTGAGTGCTACTTGACTATCACTCATATAACATTTTTTTAATATTATTTTTTGTTAATTCTAGAAATGGTCCAGAATGGTGGCGATTACGAAAAGAGTTTCAAAAGGTTTCCAGTAAACCTCAAGATATAATCAATTATTTGGAAGAAACAAATTGTGTTGTCCAAGAGTTTGTTAAATTATGTAGCAATGAAACATTTGACGACCTTTTACCAATTTTATCACGCTTATATCTTGAATGTAATAATATGTTAATCTCATAAACAATTACAAAATACTTTCTTTGACAATATTCTTCTTAATAATATAATTATAATATAAACTTGTACATTTTTTTTCAGTAACATGTTTAATTGTATTTGATGCAAGACTGTATAGTTTCTCAAAAGAGGAAAGAGATAAAAATTCTGTAAGTTCAAAACTAATTAAAGCTGCTTTTACAACAAACAGTGCAATTTTAAAATTAGACAATGGATTACAATTTTGGCGTATTTTTGAAACGCCATTATACCGAAAATTGCGTAAAGCACAAACATATATGGAAACGTAAGTAATATCTATAAACAGCATAATTATTAATACATGACAAACTTTATGTTTCTTTGATACAATTAGGGTTGCATTAGAATTGGTATCCCGTAAACAGAAGGACATACAAGCAAGATGTAGTAAATCATTTCTGACTGCTTATTTGGAAAATCCTGCTTTGGATATTAAAGACGTTGTTGGAATGTCTTGTGACATGTTACTTGCTGGCATAGACACTGTAAGTATTATAACAAACATATTACTTCATAATACTTAAATAGTAAATAATGGAATGTGATTAAATGGATGTTACTTTGTACATTAAAACAAAGTTTTATGTATTAAGTTCTACATTATGTAACGTCAAGTAATTATCAGTAAATTAAACAATAAATTTATAATCTTTTAGACTACTTATAGTACTGCTTTTGCTTTGTATCATCTGGCAAAAAATCAAAGCAGTCAAGATAGATTAAGATCCGAAGTCATGCAGTTGTTACCCAAATCTGATCAACCGATAACAGCGGATGTTTTACGAAACGCAACTTACACCAAAGCTGTGATTAAAGAAAGTTTACGTCTAAATCCTATTTCTGTAGGAATAGGACGCATTTTGCAAAATGATGTTGTTTTCAATGGATATCAAGTGCCTAAAGGAGTGAGTATAGTTATTTCATTTCAATAAAATGGAAAAATAGTTTAATTTTATGTTCACTTTTATTCAATTTTTGTTAATGTTATGATGCTGAAAAAATTTGATAACTTTTTTATCTTAAAAATTATATTTTATTTTTTTACCTTGCAGACTGTGGTTGTAACACAAAATCAAATCATTTGTCGACTTCCTGAATATTTTAACAATCCAGACTCATTTATACCAGAAAGATGGCTTCGTGAGAATGTAGATAAAAGTAGCAAGGGAAGTTCTGGGAAATCTGTTCATCCTTATACATTATTACCCTTTGGTCATGGTCCTCGTTCTTGTATAGCTAGACGATTTGCAGAACAAAACATGCAAGTGCTATTATTGCAGGTAAATCCTTTTCTGTTTTAATTGTTCCATCTATTACCATTAAACATTTTAATTTCATGTTATGCAGATATGTCGGCATTTAAAATTTTACTGGGATGGAGAAGAACTTGGTATAACATCTTTATTAATTAATAAACCAAATGCACCAATAAAGTTAAATTTTCACAAAATCTCAGAAACAACGTGTAAGTGAAAGATTGTTTCAAATAATAAAAAATTATAGAAATAAAGAAAATATAGTATTAAGCAAAAAGATGTTTCAATTTATTATGCTTCTTTTTCATTGATCAGCAATACAATGATATGGCGTTTATATAAATATTTATTTTAGAACCAATCATAAAGTTTATAACGAACTTAGTTGTAAGTCATATATTTGGGAGTTGCAGAGAATTTAGCATACGATTTAATCACTTTGTTCACTGCTTCTAGGAAATCTTTTTCTGTAGCTACTTTACGACGCGCACGAATCGCGAACATACCAGCTTCGGTACAAACTGAACGAATTTCGGCTCCGGTACTGTTAGGACACAAACGAGCAAGGAGTTCAAATCTAATATCTCTTTCAACGCTCATTGAACGTGCATGAATTTTAAAAATGTGTGTTCGTCCTTCTAAGTCCGGTAGTCCGAATTCTACTTTTCTATCCAAACGTCCTGGACGCATCAATGCTGGATCTAACGTATCTGGTCTGTTCGTTGCCATCAAAACTTTAATATTACCTCTTGGATCGAAACTGAAAATTTCAAGGTTATACATGTATACTTATTTAACACCTCTCATGGTAACAATAGAAAGAAAAATATTTTTTTTACCCATCAAGTTGGTTTATAAGTTCCAGCATAGTACGCTGAACTTCATTGTCACCACCAGCCCCATCATCGAATCGAGCTCCTCCAATGGCATCAATTTCATCGAAAAATATTAAACATGCTTTTTTGCTACGTGCCATTTCAAACAATTCTCTTACCATACGTGCACCCTATTATTAGGACAGATATTCTTTTTATCAATATATACTTATGTATATCTACACATCCTATATTTTTATTACACTTACCTCACCGACATACTTTTGAACTAATTCAGAACCAATAACACGAATAAAACAAGCATCTGTTCTATTAGCGACAGCTCTGGCACATAAAGTTTTGCCTGTGCCTGGTGGACCAAACAACAGCACACCTTTAGGTGGCTCAATGCCTAAATTAACAAATTTTTCTGGCTGTAATAGATAAATCGAATTTTAGTAATTATTTTATTATACAGAAAGAAACACAGGGCAGTAACAATACAGTACTAACATGTAGCAGAGGAGTTTCAACAACTTCTCTTAACTTCTCAATTTGTTCTTTACATCCACCAACATCACTGTATGTAACGTCAGGTTTCTCTTCAACTTGCATCATTGTTACAGTTGGATCAATTTTGGGAGGTAGTGGAATATGAATCTGATATTTGTTGCGATCCACTCCCACTCTCATACCCTCTTCAATATCGGTTGGAGCAACTGAATCTGCTAAATCAACTACGAACTTCGCAAACTGTTTTACATTTATAATGTATTTTGGATCTTCCGAATCTGCATTGATTATTTTAGTACAACGGGCAACTTGTAATGGTTGTTCATTCTGTAATGTTTGTTTGTCCGCAGCTAAATCCCACAGAGCAGGAGGAGCTAAACCAGTATCAGACTCCTTGATTCCTGTCAACTCATTGACACGTTTTATTATCGTTTGAATGTCCTCTTCTACAGTTTTAATGCTTTTAGTATATTGTCCTTGACCCTGTACAAGTAAATTACATATTAAGTACTACATCAGTGTTAATTCATATTTATTATAATAAAAAACTTATTTATACAAGCTTCCTATTTCTTTTGTAACAAGTGGTACCAAACTGTTACACTTACATAAGTTTTAAGTAAAGCAATATCTCCTTCGTCTAGAGCTAAAAATTTAGTGCATAAAAGTTTAGTAAATATAATGAACTATAATAAATAAGCACGTTCAAAGTTCTTTAACGTTAAACCTCACATTTTATTTCCTTTTCTTCTTTATCATCTTCACTTTTTACTTTTCTCATATCTTCTCCCAAATGATCAGGCATTTTGTAATTCTTTAAGTTTTTCAAAGTATTTAACGAATGAATGTATTGTACTTCCTAAGAATGCTATGTCAGATTTTAGGTTATATCTTGCTTACATTACTAGCAAAATCGACAACTTTTATCACTGACCTCTGTGTTACATGTTGGAACTACAATAATAAACGAGGCATACTCAAGTGTATGGCTGATTTCTTTATAGAAAAAGGAATGCATTATGTCCAATTTTCAATTTTTTCCAAATTTTTTCAAAATAGCAAAATTTTTGAGAGAAACTTCGAAATACAGTCATGTACCAATTCTGGCCAAATTTTGAAAATAAGCTCCTTTTTCAGAAGGAAACATTTGTGAGAATGGTTTCTGCTGACTCAAACGAAAAATTTATAACATTCCAATTTCATTCCCTATATTACCGACGAGATACAGTATAGTGTGCAAATTGTTCTGAACACAATCAGCAACTTCGGACGCACGGAATATATTGCAAACAGCAGAAGATCAATATTAATAAATATATGATAAATATATAGCATATTAATCAATAATACCAAAGTTAATTGAATTTTCACGGAAATGGAATAAGTGGCGCCATCTCTGCGGCGAACAGGGTGAACTATACGTTTTTGAAACTATAGTTCCATTAGTTTCCAAACACTGCCGCTAGATGGCACGGCCCGTATTGTTCTCGGTACAATTAATATAGTTGATTTTATTATCCCAATTTATTACAAAATGAATCAAATTACATCGGAGTGCAAGACCAATTAACTTCGAATTGTTTTAACAAAACTCTTATCAATTTTTAACCATTCTTGGGCTAATCATAACTAGCCTAAGGATTTCTTAGGTGACGCCATCTAGCCGTAGGAGATGGGAACTAATTTAACTGCAGTTTCAAAAGTGTGAAGTTCACCTCGTCCGGCGGAGAGATGGCGCCACAGGTTCGAACTGCACCTGAAAACAGGCAACCACAGACACGCAGCTGCAAATGAAATGACGAGAGTAGGCGCCTAAATAATAATAATAATAATAAATATTGTACTCGAGAGTACAATCTATCCTAACCTTTTTCAAACACTATCCTAGAGTATCCTAACCCAAATCTAACACAAAACACTAACGAAAACGCCAGAAATTTTTTAGGCTTCTTCTCTCACCACATTTTTACTTAGGATAGGCTTCCAAATCTGTACTAATCCTATACTAACCCTAACCTAACACTATTCTAAACCTATTCTAAGGCGAAATACTTTCCCGCAAGTATTCCGCGCTATTTCCATAAAACGCGCGTAAATATAAATTTAATAAAAACGTGACTCATACTTTCAAACTACTTTCAACTTTTCAATTTAATTACTTTGCAAGAAACTATTACTTCTTTACACCTTTCTTATGAAATAAGTTCGTACGATATTTTAACTAGGAGCACAAATTTGAATGTATCATCTAATCACAAAAGAACGATAACTTTTACAGATTTCAGAAACGAAGTAATTAGCACGGTGTTTCTAGAAACACTACATAACTCGTTTGTGATAAGATTGATTCAACATGACGTGTATTACATGTCGCCAATTACACGTGTTCACAATGAACGTTTAGCTGCAAATGTTAGGAGAAAAGGTGGCAGTGTATACTTATCAATTTCATCTGCAATCATCAAGCAGAATGTTAATGATCGTTTTGCGATTTCAAATTCAACGTTCATACCATAGACTCCTACAGGTAATCTGCACATTCATGAAATGTCATAGGATGCCCTCATCGTGTGAAAAGTAACAGTCGTAATACGCTGGTTCAAAGGTAGAACGGTAAACTAGTGTGGAAACCAGTATTCCTATACAAATACACGTGAAACTTCTGTCGGATGGTGTAAAATAGAGAAAGGTTAAAATTCGATGAATAGCATGGCAACGTGTGTTTATACAATTGACATAATACCTAGTATTATGTTTTATTAGATAAGTACTATTTTACACGACGTATAGCGTTATAAGAGCAGGACCGTAATTACCAGAAATGTGTCAGGGGACAATTTTACTTTTAACATTTTTACTTATTTTTATTTAAATATATTCAAATAAAAGTAGAAATATTTTTCATAAAATATAAGCAATAAAGAGACACTTTTCCCTTGTTGACTGATAGTCTTACAGAGATAATCAGCTGTGATTACAAATGGCTGCTTAGAATCATATAAATACTTTTGTGCTTTCAGGCAATTTTTCTTGAACAAAATTACTTGAAATTTTTGTCAAATTAATTTTAAAAATTTTTATTAAATTTTTTATACAGAAAATTATTATAGAAGGTGATTTGAAAGATGTCTAGGTAATTATTGTATTACTTTTTAGGTAAAAATTTACTAAAGCCTTACAAATTATGGCAATATACCGAGAGTGTTCGATATTATTTTTTCTGGAGTCTTACAATACGTAACGGTGGTTCTCCATGATGAAATACAAACTTATTCAAATAATTAAAATGACAAACGATTAAAAATTCGAATACGACAATCACTAGAAAATAATCGATCATTATCAACAAATTTTGATGCGTCGAATGAAAACTTAGGTTGTTGCAATAAATGTGAAATGATTAAAGCAATGAATTACCGCACTGACACGAATTTAATTAAGTTACATTTTTGACTTTTAAAGATTACAAAGATACCTAGCAGCCACTTCGCACGAGGTCAGTGGATACATATATTTTAAGTTGTTTCATAAGAAACCAGAAATGACTTGAATAATTTATAATCTCTTCTTTCAATGTGTATGGTTTTGCGAGAAGATGTGGAAAATGATTAAAAAGTTGTAATATAGGTCCGTTTCTAAGGTGCACTGAACAGGTTTGAATTGAAGAAATATCAATTTGTCCATGTTACTTTTAAATAAACTGATTTGATGTATTGCACGATTTTAATTAGAAAACCTCATAACTTGGAATATTTCTCGAAGATGCAAGGAACATTTCTTTTCTTATGCAAAAATATCTTTCTTTAAATTGTTTTTGATAGTACAAAAGAAATGTCGATAGAAAGTTTGTGGAGGCACAAATTTTAATATTCTTCTCAAGGTCATACTTTTAAAATTTTCAAAGTCTATTTTGCCAAGTTGAAATTTTTATTATTATAGTCTACTAGCTACAATTACACAACTTTCTAATTTCTTCAAACATTTTAGTTACCTCATTAGAATGACTAGTGTAATCGATAACTAAATAGTTATTAATTAATATCTACAATTTGCGTTATTAATTGACTTTCTAGTTGAAGATTAATCTCATGTTTTGACCTACACTTACCAAATTAAAATTAAGCTTTAATTTAAGCTTACCAAAGGAAATGTTAAAATTGAAGCTTAATTTAAACTTACCAAAGGAAATATTAAAATTAAAGCTTAATTTAAATTTACCAAATGAAATGTCAAAATTGAAGCTTAATTTAAACTTACCAAATGAAATATTAAAATTGAAGCTTAATTTAAACTTGCCAAAGGAAATGTTAAAATTGAAGCTTAATTTAAACTTACCAAATGAAATATTAAAATTGAAGCTTAATTTAAACTTGCCAAATGAAATGTCAAAATTGAAGCTTAATTTAAACTTACCAAATGAAATATTAAAATTGAAGCTTAATTTAAACTTGCCAAATGAAATATTAAAATTGAAGCTTAATTTAAACTTACTAAAGTAAAATTCAAATCATAATTTTATTTTATAAGAATTCATAATTTTTAATCATAAAGAAAATATGAATAATTTATACCTATATTTCTATATGAATGAACAGAAAAATGAAATGAAAAAAGGAATTCTTTTATTCAAATTACAAACAGGTTATCCTATAAAATAAAAGATTCACAGTGAAAAAAAAAATAAAAGGTCATTACATCATGCCATTTCTAAATATGACACCTGATATTTTTGAGATTACATAATCGAAATTAAACAAACATCGAATTTTATGATATAGTAAGGTGTAGTAATATCTTAATATTCATGTTGTGTAACCTTGTACAAATATTAAAAGTCAAAGTACTGAGCACAAAGAAGAGTCTATCATTGTCCTTAATATACAAGGTGTTCTACGCAGTTGGATCACACTATAGAAATGATAGAAGGTAGTAAAAAAAAATTTCATACGAATTTTATGTAAATTTTGAATAGCGAGTGATGTTGAATGGAACATCGCATGATGAATACCTCTACTCCGGAAGTGAAAGCGCTTTAAACATTTCAAGGACATACATAGTTTTTTATGGGAACTGCATATTTTTGTTTACTCGAATTAATTCTTTGAAACTTCATGTATTGAAATTAATAAAAAATTAACAATTCTTCATTTTTGTTTCTGAATGTTGTATGTCATTAATGTTACAAAGTGACTTTGATTAAATTACTAAATTCGCAAATTTACAAGTTACTGTATTTACAAATTTGCGAAGTTATAAATCCTTAAATTCATGAACTTCCAAATACCTAAATTAAAAATTTAATAATTTAAATTAAAGTTAATTTAAAAATCCTAAAATTTCCAAACAGCTTTCAATTCTTCAAATTCTTCAAATTCCAAATTTGCAAGCTTACAAACTTCTAAACTTGCACATTTAAAAATTGGAAAATTTATAAAGTCGTAAATTTTTAAGTGTTCAAGTTACCAAATATATAAATTTCTAAATGTGAGAATTGGTAAATTATGAAATCTAAAATTTCTATGTTCCTAAAGTTTGTAAATTCACAACTTCCCATGTTTGTAAATTTGCGAATTCGAGAATTTGAAAAAGTACAATTTTATTACTTGTAGAAATTAATTAATAAATTTGCGAATTTGAGAATTTGAAAAAGTACAAGTTCATTACTTATAACTTTTCCTTCGTAAAATTCCGAATTTGCCAAACAACGAAATTTGTTAACTCTACTTACAAAAATAAATAGAAAGCGTAGAATAAAGTTTTGGATTTATTTTCGTCCACCGAATCATTGGGTAGAGTTATTCAATGTGTTACCCACGATTATACAAGCAATCAATTTAGGCAACATGGAAATGTCAAAGCGATGAATAAATTTCGTAGAGGATTCTCCTTCGTTGAAACAGTGGTGGTGGAGCATCGGCCATCTTCTTCTATCCTTCGCTTCCGAGTCGAATCTTTATTTTTGAATAGCAGCATATTTGGGGAAAGTGAAGTTTAGAGTTTCGTATAAAAGCACATTCGTGTCACTCAGAGTACACATTTGAAATCGTAGCTTCTTCTGTGGGATTACCTCATAGTGACTTGTTTCTTTCATTTCAAAATGAAGTTCCTCGTGAGTGTTTTTGTTTGTTCTTTCTTATTTAACTTACTAACTTTTATCACACTTCTTCAAAGTGCACTCCATGTACTTGAATAAGATCATTCTCATCACGGTTAATTATACTTTAACAATATCAGTTAATTATTGTTAAACTTGACAAAATATTTTCTTCATTCCAATTTTAACATAACATTTTATGTACCTAACATAACCTAACATAACATTTTATGTCTTTACATTCTTTTATTCCGACATATTGTGTTTCAAGATCGTGTTGTATTTGAAGATAATATACTCTAATTGTAAGATGACAAAAGTACAATACGAGAAATATAGTAAATGCTGAAATTGTTCAAATATTGAGTGATTTAAATTATTCAATGAATTTGACAGTTTTTGTTTGTGGAAAATTTGTTACTTTTTAAGGAAGATTCTATTAAGTTTGTATGTACATTGTTTTTTTTTTATAGAAGGTTCAAAATGGTTGTATATTAACACCGCATAAATCATGTCATGTTTAACCAATTTACAAGTTTACACATCTTCAAATTCGTAAGTTCTTTGTCAAGTTTGACAAGTTTTCAAGTTTCCTCACATCTCTATTTCCAATTGTTCATATTTTCATTCTCCATTTTTTAAGTTTTCAAGTACTCAAATACTTACACTCACAACAATACTAATTTCTCAATCTTAAATCTCCAAATCCATGAATCCCAAATTTCCAAATCTCTGAATTCTTGAATCCTTAAATTCTTAAAATTCTAATTCTCAAAACTCCTGAATCCCTAACTCCACAAATGTCGAAACTTCAAATTCCTATATGCCCAAATTGCTACATTTTCAAATCCATATTTCCCTATATCCCTAAATACTCAAATGCCGAAATCTCCAAATTCGTTTATCCCCAAATTCACAAATCCCCGAATCCCTATATCTATATATCTCCAAATCCCTCAAATTCCTATATGACCCAAATCTTCAAATTCCCATTTCCCTATATCCCCAAATTCTCAAATGTCGAATTCCCCAAATTCCTATATCCCCAAATCCCCATATCCCCATTTCCCTATATCCCCAAATTTTCAAATGTCGAATTCCTCAAATTCCTATATCCCCAAATCCCCATATCCCCATTTCCCTATATCCCCAAATTTTCAAATGTCGAATTCCCCAAATTTCTATATCCCCATATCCCCATTTCCCTATATCCCCAAATTTTCAAATGTCGAATTCCCCAAATTCCTATATCCCCAAATCCCCATATCCCCAAATCCCCATATCCCCATTTCCCTATATCCCCAAATTCTCAAATGTCGAATTCCCCAAATTCCTATATCCCCAAATCCCCATATCCCCATTTCCCTATATCCCCAAATTCTCAAATGTCGAATTCCCCAAATTCCTATATCCTCAAATCCCCATATCCCCATTTCCCTATATCCCCAAATTTTCAAATGTCGAATTCCCCAAATTTCTATATCCTCAAATCCCCATTTCCCTATATCCCCAAATCCTCAAATCCCCAAATTCCCAAATCCCCATATCCCCATTACCCTATATCCCCAAATTCTCAAATATTGGATTCCCCAAAATCCTATATCCCCAAATCCTCAAATCCCCATATCACCATTTCCCTATAACCCCAAATTCTCAAATGTCGAAATCCCCAAATTCCTGTAACCCCAAAACCTCAAATCCCCACTTCCCTATATCCCCAAATCCTCAAATCCCCAAATCCCTAAATCCCCAAATCCCTACATCCCTAAATTTCCACCCCCATAAGTCCAAAAATTCCATAATTCCCAAACATGTAATCCCAGCACTCTAAAGTACAGTAAACTCTCAATTTTACGCAAATAAACAAATAATAAATTTTACAATTTTCTAGCAAATAAAAAATCTATCTGTTTCAGATCGTTTCGCTCGCTGTTTTGGTAGTCGCTTCAGCCGACGTGGCTCGTCAACCGCCAGCAGCTATTTTGAAACAGACCAAAGACATATCACCAGATGGATCCTATTCTTACTCCTACGAGACTGATAACGGGATTTATCACGGTGAAAGTGGAACCCTGGTAGCGTCCCATGCTAAAGACGGTACTCCGGTCGTGGTTGCTCAAGGACAATATCAATACACGGCTCCTGATGGCACACCGGTCGCTGTGAAATACGTTGCCGATGAAAATGGCTTCCAACCCGAAGGCGAACACATTCCGCAAATTCCACCTTTGATCCAGAGGGCTATCGAATACATCAGAGCGCACCCACCACAAACGGAACGTCCTCGTCTCTAAACTAATCGCCGATATCGCTTTACTCTTACATGTACTCGTTTTCTCAAACCTCCACAGTTACATGTACACTAATTGTTCTCATGTAGAACGTTGGTTAATATAATTGTTTCTGGAAAACTTTGTAGATGATTTTTCCCTTACCTTGATACTTCTTTAGTAATTTAAGTGCAGTATTCGTTATATTGCTGCTATTTGCGTTATATTGCCACTGGTGCGTTATATTTTCACGTTTACAGATTGGGAAGTATGCACATTTGGAGATTTGCGAGTTTAGGAAGTTTTTGTATTAGGCACTTGGGAATTTGGATTTTTGAGGATTTAGAGATTTGTATGTTGGGATTTTTGAGAATTTACGGGTTTGGAAGTTTGAAGTCTTAAGAATTTAGGGATTTGCAAATTTGAAATCTTGAGAATTTAGGGATTTGCAAATTTGAAGCTTTGAAAATTTAAAGATTTGCACATTTGAAGCCTTGAAAATTTTGGGATTTGGAAATTTGGACTTTTCAGAATTTATATACTTAGAAATATTTCAGAGAATTGAGAGATTTGGGAACTTTGAAAATTGGATTTAAAATTTTAGCAATTTGAATATTTTTTCACCTATGATTGTAGAAGGATTCCTAGAAATTTGGCGATCTGAGAAGTGAAGATTTGGAAATTTGTAATTTGGAAAATCTAGAATTTGAAAAGTTTAATTTTTGCAAATTTGGAGACTTGAATTTGAAAACTTTTCAACATGAAAATTTATTAATTTGAAATTAGAAATGGACCTCTTGTTTCTAAAAATTAGATGTGTATCTAAAAAACAGAATCTTTAACTATATTTGAAAATTTGCAAACCTAATATAAATAAGAGAATGCATAGTTTAAAGAGTTCAAATACGATCTCACCAATGCACTTTGTCAATACCAACAATATCTAACATTTTCATATATTTCAAATTGTTGAAACATCAATAATATACAGTACATATATTTCACCAGTCTAACCTAATATTACCACAAAAATTGTAACAAAAAGCTGACACATTCCTGACTGAATTATGGTTAGACTGTACCTTATTGCACACAGGTGACTTCACTGTAACGTATTAATCTTCGAATTTGTCAGAGTAACGATCGCAGATTGGAAAAACCCCCGGAAACAATGAAATTAATGTGGTAAATTCTGTCAGTATAATCTCGTAACTGCATTGCAGTTTGCATTCTTCTGTCCATCGATTACTTCAACGTTGAAGTTTCGCGCCTTGATGTGTGCACGATTCAAGAAACGACTAAGCAATTGCAAAGGAAACCGAAAGATGATGAGAAACGATAGTCCAGTCTTCTTATACAAGTAGAAAGGGAGGAACAGTCTGTTGAGATTTTAATCTAACTGACTATCTTTATCCTTTTGTTTACGCAAAACTCGAGTGTGGACGTTATTCATTAGAGCGTAACATTGAGTCTTATCGTTTTAAGATTCTATATATCTAGATCCGGAACAATGAATCTTATTCGTAGACTAGCTGGTCTATAGGGTTAGAAATAAATATAGCACAAGATTCAATATGAGAATTGTTCATGAAATTCGTGTGTTTTAATTTTGAAGATAAATCAATGGTAAGATTTACTTTTCGTAATGAATGGAATATTATATAATTATCTTGATCTTTGGTGGCACGTTGTCTGAGATCAGCATCTGAGTCGCAGTCTTGGTCTTCTGCAGGGTTCTCTTTTAGGCAGCATTCACATAATGCAACATCCTTGCCAGTAGATAGCCAGGAGACAAGAAAGGAAAGATTTTCTTTCCAAAATCTCCAAATCCCTATATCCACAAGACATATACAACATGTCCTACATGTCTAAATGCCTTTCAAATTTCTAAATTCTCAAATTGCTCCCAAATCTCCAGGTTCTTAAATTCCTAAACGTAGAAGTTCTCAACACATCCCCACATTTCCAAAACCCATCTCCAAAGATCTATATGCTGAAATCTCTATATCCTCAAATTCTTACATCTTCAAATCAATAGACTTTCATATCACTAAATTTCCAAATCTCAAAATTACAAATCCATACATTCCCAAATCCCTACATCCCCGAATCTCTACATCCTCAGATTCCTACATCAATAAATCAATAAATGCCCAAATCCCTACATCTTCAAACCTCTGGACTCCCAAATCGCTAAATTCGCAATTTACTACATTTCCAAATCCCTACATTCCGAAATCTCCACATTCCCAAATTCCCACATCCTCAAATCTCACAATCTCCAAATCCCTACATTCCCAAATCTCTACATCCCCAAATCCCTACATCCCTAAATTACTAAATGCCCAAATCTCTATATCCCCAAATCCCTACGTCTTCAAATCTCAAGACTCCCAAATCCCTACATTCCCAAATCTCAAAATTCCCAAATCCATACATCCCCAAATCCCTACATCCCCAAATCTCAAAATCCACAATTCCCTACATCCCAAAATCTCAAAATCCCCTAATTCCTACATCCCCTAATCCCTAAATCCCGAAATCTCTACATCCCCTAATCCCTACATCCCCAAATCTCTACATCCCCTAATCCCTACATCCCCAAATTGCTAATTTCACAAATCCTCAAGTTCCCAAATTTCTCGAATATTTGAAAACTATAAAACAAGAGAATTTGAAAATCCCTGAGTTTTTAAATTGTGGAGTTGCAAATCTATCAACTAAAATTCATAGACTGTCCTCGTCGCCAGGTTGCCACACTATCCTCATGGAAGCCGGATTTTCTCTCGACTGTAACGCATTCTAAAGGATTAAGGACAGGTATGTTTCCGTTGTTCATAAACAAAGAAAAGGTATGTTTTGTAACGGATCTATTAATACGTTAAAATACGAAAGGATGAATCCGAGGGCGAATTATGTTAGATGCTCTTCTTATATTGGCCAATCCTGTACGGCATAACTGAGAGGTCGTATCACGCCTAAGCACGAGATTTGTATTTTCCCGACCCACCCATCTTCATTCGACAAACTATATAGATTACAGATTATCCTGAATTTGTTAATCCTTTGAAATCCTATTATCTATAATCTTTATTACTCTTTTTCAATCGATGACGGAGAACTTAAACTACATAAATTATTTACACTGCTCTTTTGTTTACGTCATTTTTAGAAAGCAAAGATATCTTCTAACGATGAGGAACTTTGAAACAAAATATATATTGACAGCACAGGAATTTATAGTTTTTATATAATTTAACGTATACGTATATTTTATTATTGTAGCTATTAATAAAAATACTTAAATAACTTAAAATATTTTTTAAGTTTTAAACTAAATAGTTTAAATTGTATATCTTTTTATTGGGTTTACATTTTGCATTCCTCCGTATTTTTCAAGTAAATTTCATTACCAATCAAATGTTTTGCAATATATATAAGTACACGTTCAATATTCAAATTGCTTTAATCTAATAAATGGCTATCTGAACACTGGAATGCATGCAGAAGAATGTAAGTACGAAGATATGCATAAATATCGTCGAATAACATGCGATTGTCTTAGGTAACCAGAGATGAAGGATGATCATAATTGCTTTTTCAAACAATTAGGTAAGGCGAGCTTAGATCCGAGGGCGGTACTCTGCAAATCCTCATACTGGTTTGATTCAACCTTTAATACACAATACTTTGTACTTCCATAGGATCATATGCACGGTCTGAATGTTGTAATTTATTTACAAAATCAATCTTCCATTTAGACATCGTAACTGTAATAAGAACAACTTTAAAGGTTATGCTACACCAATTAATATCTTCAACAAAATTATTTTCGTCATGAACGATTTTTTGTTTAACCATTATTGATGACAGAAATTTTGGTTACGAATAATCGATGACGAAAGTTTAATATTTGTTAGGGTTATATTAATACAAATAATCAAAATCAACAAAGTGGACTCTAAACAGAAATTTTCTTGTCTTTTACATATTTTATATTTTTTTCCTTCTGCATCGAATTTCTAAATTCTAGATACTTTCAATTTGCAAAATTTCTAATTCTGAAATTATCAGATTCTGGACTATTCCTAAATTTGTAAACTTCAAAATAAATTATAGATTCAAGTTTTTAAATTTACAAGTTTACAGATATTCAAAGTATTTTGTGATGTCATAATAATATGAGGTATCATTTGTGTTACTAAATGTGAGATTTTAATTTCAAAATCCGCCATTTAACATGTACAATATTTAATTTGTATTAAATATACATTTTCATTGTGCAATAACGACAAAGATTGAAAAATAAATAGTTCAAATCGACAGTTATCTTTTCATAAAATAATTTAAAAATGAAAAAACAAACTATTCAGTAATAAAGTCGCAGCAATTGCTTTATGAGTTCAGGTTATTTCCAGAAGACGTAGAATTGTATAGCAGTACGCTTCGCGGTTAACCTCACAATAACAAATGAGGAAATTATAATTGCTATTTATACGCTTCATCATGACATTATTATGTGCAACGATATTTACATTTCAATGGGCCTCAATTTCTTCCACTTTATTGGTTATATCTAACCTATAGTGTACAATTGATAGGCTGGCATTAAAGGGAGGCATACGCAAAACTGGTCATGAAAGATAAATTTCTAAATCATGATACTTAACCTACACGTCTCTACGCAAATAAATGAGCATCATTGTCTTCGACTATTTGTCTCATCGTTTTGTAAAAAGCACGTGATTGTTTCGTTTGTTCAATGCGTTTTACAATCATTCGGTTGTATGGTATTCAATAACTGATTTCGACATATGGAAAGCTTGATCTGATAAAAAGGACCGTAAAATAACAAATATCATGTCAGTTTGGTAGTTGAAGTTTGATAAAATGGTTAGGGGAATGTTCTATTAGTATTTTTTGTATGAAATGGTTGTCTTTTTGGGACAAAGATTTTGTACGTGTTAGTAGGGTTAGGTTTATTAGTTTACTATTTTACAATTTTACTGTTTTACTGTTTTACTATTTTACTATTTTACTATTTTACTATTTTACTATTTTACTATTTTACTATTTTACTACTTTACTATTGTACTATTTTACTATTTTACTATTTTACTATTTTACTATTTTACTATTTTACTATTTTACTATTTCACTATTTTACTATTTTACTATTTTACTATTTTACTATTTTACTGTTGTACTACTGTACTATTTTATTATTTTATTGTTTTACTATTTTACTATTTTACTATTTTACTATTTTACTATTTTACTATTTTATTATTTTACTATTTTACTATTACACTATTTCACTATTCTACCACTTCATCATTCACCTATTCTATCATTCTACAATTCTACAATTCTATTATTTTTTTAATATAACAGTATTTTCTTCATATACTAATTGTCGTAATTCAACATTTCCCGTAAAAAATTATTAACCTATCTACATCAAAAAACCATTAGTTTAAGAAATATTCTTATCGTCTCTATATATTTTTCAACTTCATTTTTAATTTTAAAGTAAGTGTGCATCACACACCGATAGGTATAGTAATACTAAAACTACCAAAACAGTCAAATGACCGCTTTACTTTCTCATTGTAAGTTCCAAAATTAACTAAGATGTTCTTAAAATCTATTTTCCTCAGAATAAAGAATTACGTGTATACGAATTTACATTTTATTCTCCGTTTACATCTATCCCTTCATTTGGAATTTCAAAGCAAGCAGTTTTAGCTTTAAACCTCCACCACCTTGCGTTTAGTCCTGTAACCTCATTGTCCACAGAGTAAAAGATTTACTTCTTCCCTATCTTCATTTGTAATTTCAAAGCAAGTAGTTTTAGCTTTAAACCTCCACCACCTTGCGTTTAGTCCTGTAACCTCATTGTCCACAGAGTAAAAGATTTACTTCTTCCCTATCTTCATTTGTAATTTCAAAGCAAGCAGTTTTAGCTTTAATCGTCCACCATCTTGCGTTTAGTCTTGTAACCTCATTGTTCACGGAGTAAAAGATTATCAATCGAAGGGAAGATAAGTTAACCCTTTCCCGTGCCATTTATTTATCAGATGCGTCAGTGAAGACTAACTATTTAGGGCTATAACATTAAAACGAACAAAGAAAATAAAAATGTTGTATTTTATATTCAGGGATCCTTGATAATGCAACTTATAGCTGGACCTAAACTTCAAATTGAAGAGTATTCAAAATTTGAGTAAGGTTTGTCACATTTGAGCTGTAAGTGCGTCACGAGTGAGACTCGCCAAAGCACGGGAAGGGGTTAATCGAATTAGAAAAATTTCGACAGATCAGAATGCGTTGGTGTTTAAAAGAGGGAGTGTCGCAAGAATCGTCGATGCGGTGCAACGATTCGTTGGATCGTGCATCCTGCTCGTAACAGACATCCAGTGAAAGGAATACGCCCTGTGATGATCCGTGGCAAATCTGACGATCTGAATCTTGTTGCGAGGTCATCCTAACCCGTGTTTTACGAGACACTGCAAACTGGCTGATCTAATAACAGTCGTTTAAAGGCAGTTCGTATTAAGAGGTCGTTCGGGTAATTAGGCTTCGAACAATCTCACGACTTTTCTTTACCATTCCAATGTACGAACCTTGAAGAATGATAAATTTCACTGTCATTCCGTGCATTTTGGGTCTTATTGTATTTTTGCAGCGAGAGGCGCGCCACGAACCAGCTGTTGAACTTTAAACAGAATTGCTTCGTTATGTAACACAGTATCCAACTTTTCATGAAAATTTCAGTTTGACAGCAACTGCAGTTTTGAATTATTTATCGTCTGAATTGAATGGTTGGTTCATTTAACCCGTTCAAATTTTCATTTTTTACCATTGGTTGCAAATTATGTTGAACGACATTAGAACAAAAAATTATTTTGAAAACTAGAATGTTTTGAATTAATGTTTGAATGTTGAAAGAAGTGTTGAATACACATTTTATTTAATATGGAAATTAAAAGTGATAAAAAATATATATACAGAAAGAGATAGACTTTAGATGGTTTTATTTACATGAACCACCCTGTATATGCAATATATACAATTATTTATTATACTGTGATCATTTATTTATCTTGTGATTTCCGTTATATTGCCATGGTTACATTTTTATGTAATATTTACTTTCTCGTTTGTGATTATAATAACATTGTTGCGGATCAAAGTGACCTTGTATTCTACAGCGTCAGTCAGGAAACATAAATTCCCCGAAGGCTAATTACAATTTTTATTTCGTTACCATTAGCGCAAAAAGTTTATTTTCATCTTTTTTAACGCCTTGCATTACAGGTATATTGCAGATTCTGAAAGTTTCGGTGGATGATACTTTTACGAATATTAATTGTAATGAATGTAGATATTATCAGTATTAAAGTTAATATTAATTGCTAGAAATTATTTAATTAAATTTATTTAAATTAGTATTTGATATCTAGGACTTGTGCGGAGGATTCCGTACTTCAGAATTCGAGGGACATTCTAATTTACAAATTTACGAATTTACCAATCCCTAAATCCCTATATTCCGAAATTCTGATATTTCAAAGTTCCCAAATTCCCAAATTTCCAAATTCCCCAATCCCCACATTTCAAAATTCCCTAATTCCCAAAATCCCAAATTCCCAAATTCTCAAATTTGCAAATTCTCAAATTCCCCAATCCCTAGATTCCCAAATTCCTAAATTACCCAATTCCTAAATTCCCAAATTTCCCAATCCCCAAATTCTCAAAATTCCTAATTCCCAAATTCCCCCAACCCCAAACTCCCCAATTCTCAAATTCCCAAATTCCCAAATTCCCAAATTCCTAAATTCCCCAATCCCTAAATTCTCAAATTTCCCAATCCCCAAATTCTGAAAATCCCAAATTCCTAAATTCCCCCATTCCCAAATTCCCCAATTCTCAAATTCCCCAATCCCTAAATTCCCCAATTCCTAAATTACCCAATCCCTAAATTCCCAAATTCCCAAATTCCCCAATCCCTAAATTCTCCAATCCCGAAATTCCCAAATTCCTAAATTCCCCAATCCCCAAATTCTCAAATTCCCTAATCTCCAAATTCTCAAAATCCCAAATTCCCCAATCCCCAAAGTCCTAAAATCCCAAATTCCCCAATCCCCAAATTTCCAAACCTCTAAAGTGCCAAATAAGTCCTCAAATTCCCAAAATCCCAAAATTCCAAGACCCAAAAATTTTCAAATCTTCCACCTACAAAAATGGAAATCACACAACAACATACAATAAAAACAAAATTGTTAAAAAGAGTCCTCGAATTTAACGATTTACTAAATTTCTCTTTTTGATCCTTTTTCATTGTCTGCACCTCTTATGTCAAAAATGTGGATACTTCTGTGACAGGTGTAATTGATTAAGCGATCATAGACACAGTCCTCACGTGGCATATGAATAGACGAATATTTAAAACATATTTTCCCCTACAAGTTGTTCGAAACAGTGGCGGGGCGGAAAGGATACAGAAACTAAGTACTGTTGCCGCCTATAAAGCCTCATCGTGACACGTCTGCTCGCGTACTTCTGGACATTGCCAGATAGAACGAACTCTTGTTACTTCTCCGAAGATTACAGTGAACTGTAGTCAACTACCGTCGGTTTTCAAGATTTTCGTGTCGTTACGTGATCCAGGAATTTCGACTTTAATTATTACGCGGTCATCATGAAGATTTTTGTAAGTGTTAGCTTCTATGATTTTCTACAAACTTTTTATTTTTCTATTCTCGTTTTATCTTCACATAGTATATTTTATAATTAGTAGTATAGATTGTGACTTTTCTTTATCAAAATTGAGAGTGTAACTTAGTTTGCTTTGAGGAAATTGAATTTAAGTCGCTTCCCGCCAAAATGGGAAAGGAGATAGAAGATTGAAGTTTTAATCAAAGTGGTGTGATTATATAGAATTAATATTGTGTCAAGAGTATTAGATAGAGAAAAATTTCTGAATTCTAATTGTATTTGTTATACTAATATTTATACTGGTAGTACAACTTGCAAACTTAACAATTTTATATTTTATATTATTAATAGTTTTAGCTTTCAATTTTGTTCTATATATTCTTTGCATAATTTACAAATTCTAGTTCCGAATTTTCTTATAGTATTAAATATATAATCTATATAATTATACTTTATTATATAATTTATATAATTTATACTTTACTCGTACAGTTAGTATAATTTTCAAATATAAGTTTTTAATCTTTCATTTTGTATTACTATTAACATTTTCAAATTTTAACTTGCAATTTTCTGTCTTAAATAACTAACATGTAATATTTGGAAGGCGTCGGCCATGACAGTTAATGTGTTAGATATTATGCAATTGTTACATAATAAATTGTGTTATGGTTACATAAATGTATAGTTCGAATTATTGAAGTAAATGAAAAAGTATTACTAACATATTGCTTTCTTAAAATTTATTTAAAATAAATAAATATCATATTTTACTATATCTATTAAATATTGCATTTTATTATACCGCAATATTATAGTAATATTGAAATAATTGTAATAGTGACAATATAATACATACTAGTAATATTTCTATCTACCATACGTAAACCACGTAACGCGAACATAACCTCAACCGATTAAATCAGTGTTTCATTCTGGAAATTCCATCCGAACAAAGTATTTTCCAAATAATCCAGGAATGTGTACTGAAAACAAGACATAGTAAATTATCTGCAATCATCTTGCTGAATAATAACGTTCCATTGATGTATGAATGAATTAATTTCTTACAAACAATGGCCACGTCGGAAAAAAAGGATCAAATAATTAAAACGGGGAACATAGTGCATCAATTATACACGATGATTCATGATTTATGAGAAGTTTGGCTGTATTATTTCTAGTTGAATTAAAACAAACACATTTGCAACGGTGATTCAATTACTATAATTATCTCAATCATAATTTTCAACTTTGTTACAACGCGACGACTTTGTTTCGATGCAAATGGCTGAAGATGCAAATTTTAGTTCCCATTCTTTTTCTAATTTGCGGAATAATATATTTCAATTATACACGTAATGTTAATTATCCAAGTATGTACATTCTACTTTGTACAATTTTAGATAAAATTCGTACTTAGTCCAAAATGGCGTTAGAAGGAACCAAGGTGCTCAAAGAAGGAATCTCTAGAAAATTTTACAATAATCTCCTAGTTAAAATTAATATTTCTACTTATTTCATGTCTTCTAGGTCATCAGACATGTAGGTCTCCCTAATTCACGTATCAATTGCGAAATTAAATTTGCGAAATAATTCAAGAGCTTCGTAGAAAACTAGATTTTGTTCTTCAAATTTTTATTTGAATTTTTGTTTGTACCAAAAATATTTTTAATCATTCAACTCTCCAAGACTACTTCTTCATTGTATCACCAATTTGAGTTATGTTACATAAATAAATGATGTTCACAGAAAATGTTCTCCAAGTGTAAAGGTGTCAGATATTTTTGAGAAGCAATCACGACTAATAGGTTTTTAATAATATTATTTATGTTTCAGATCGTTCTAATGGGTTTTATAACAGTGTGTTATGCGCAACACAATAGATATCCGTACAATCCCGATTATTATGGCCGACGTTTCGCCATATTGCGACAATCACAAGACTCCTCTCCGGATGGATCGTACTCCTACAGGTGAGATCGTCCTTCCACATCGTCATGAACGTCGACAGAACGATAAGCGACGTCGAGGTACGTTTCCTCCAAAGCGATCTCGACACGCTCGGAGAATCTCATTTGTTCTCAATTTTAAAAACACCTACTTGCTATACAAGGTGTTCAACTTAACGCTGCGCACGATTTTTCAGCCATTTGCATCTACGCTAACGTCAAGTGGTTTAGTACTAAAGAAATTGATCATAATAGAAGAACAAGGGTAAATTAAGAGAAGAAAATTTAGAGTGAGGAAATGCAAAAATATATGTGAGATGTAGAATTCTGAGAGGAATTTTCATAGGCTCAAACGGTAGCTCAATCTTCTAAGGTTTTAAATTGCGAATTAAGTTTTTAATTTAATTGAGAGATAATTGGCAATTTGTTATCTCTTCAATATTTGGAAGTGTAGGAATATTTCCGTAGGTTACTAGATCTCTAGATTTTTATATTTCTAGGGCCCTTGAGCTCTAGATTCAAAAATTCTAGATTTCTTGATTTCTAGATTCAAAATCCTAGATCTCTGGATCTCTAGACCCTAATTCCTAGATTTCTGGATCTCTAGACCTTAATTCCTAGATTTCTAAGTTCCTAGATTCCTAAATTCCTAAGTTCCTAGATTCCTAGATTCCTAAGTTCCTAGATTCCTAAGTTCCTAGATTCCTAAGTTCCTAGATTCCTAAGTTCCTAGATTCCTAAGTTCCTAGATTCCTAAGTTCCTAGATTCCTAAGTTCCTAGAATTGTTAAGTTCCTAGATTCCTAAGTTCCTACATTCCTAAGTTCCTAGATTCCTAAATTCCTGAATTCCTAAATTCCTAGATTCCTAAGTTCCTAGATTCGTAGTTTCCGAAATACCTAGAATCATAGATACCGGAATACCTAGAAACCTAGATTCCTAAAAAAGGACCTAGAAACCTAGATCTCTATATCCACAGATTATGTTCCCAAATCCCTATATCTTCAGATCTCTAGAACCCCAAATGCCTAGGAATCCAAATTACTATATCCCTAGATCTGCTTTCAAATCCTAATATCCCATGACCTCTATATCCCTAGATCTCTAGAACCCCAAATATCTAGAAATCCAAATTACTATATCCCTAGATCTGCTTTCAAATCCTAATATCCCATGACCTCTATATCCCTAGATCTCTAGAACCCCAAATATCTAGAAATCCAAATTACTAGATCCCTAGATCTGCTCCCAAATCGTAATATCCCATGACATCTATATCCCTATATCAATCTGAAAATACCTAGAAACCTCTCTGTTTTCCCAGATCCCCAAATTTCAACATTCTAAGGTTCCTAGATTCCCAAATACTCATAAACTCAAATTCTATATCTCGATATTCCTAGATCTCCAAATACTCAGAAACCTAGATTATAGTCTCACCTTCCTAGATCCCCAAATACCCAGAATCCCATATTCCTAGACCCCTGTATACTTAGTAACCCAGATCTTTATATTCTCACATACCTACATCTCCAAATTTCTAGTTCCCTATCGCTACATACAAAAATCCCTACATCAAAATCTCTCCATAGAAATCCATGCTTAAAAATCTCACATACTCATTTTAGCAATATTACAAATCATTTTCATGACAACGTTGTTTAAACTACAAAAATACCTGTATGCACTAAATGACTGTCGGTTTACAAGATTTATTGTCGAGAATATTCGAATGAGTGATGATACGTGTCGTAAAAGGGCAAGGATAATAGATGATGATTAAATGAAGACTCACACGTTGAAATAGCAATCAATATGTTTGTAATAAGATTTTAGTTATGTAACGCTCATAATATCTCCTTAAAAGAAACCTTATGGATAACCTAACACAAAGTTAGGCATAGGTGTAATACGTGAAATAATTAAAAAGATCCTGTATAGAAATGTTTAGTACAAGTAACCGATATTCGGCACTTTCTACTGCAACTTGACTTCCCGACACGTCCGAGTTCCCTCGACGATAATTGATCAGGTGCGTCAAGGATGAGAACATTTAAGGTCATACTACTGTTCACTCTTTCAGACGGTTTTCTAGTCATTCAAACGTAGACAGCGTATATTAAACGAACGTTATCTACGGCGGCGCCAGGCTTACACCTTACGTTGAGCTAATTAGTGCTTCCTCTTTCGCAAATTCTCTTCCTAAATTAAACTCGACGATTTATTTCCAGTTACACTACCAACATTTATCCGTATAATTAAATTAATACTGATAATACCCTCAGTTTAATCAAAATCGATATTACATGATATTAATCAAATCTAATGTCAGTATAATCAAAATTAAAACTAATATTACACCAGACTGATATCGATAATATTATTATATTATTATATTAATAAAAGTAATATTACAAAAGTTGACTTATTAACAAAAGTAATATTACAATATTACAAATGATATAACAGTGTATGTTAATCCAATGATGTCAGTCGTGTTTCGATAGTACTACAGATACGAATCAATGTGGAGTAAACATGAAACGATAAATGAAAATAAAACAGACGAGGATCCACAGGATACTTAGCTGTGAAAAGATATATAATTAGCTGTGATGTTAATCATTTGTGTTAGTCGACTGCGCAGTTAGCAATAATACATTGCACAATGGAATAATTACAATCGACCTAGCTACCTACTTAGTAGTCAGCATTATGTTAGTTCACTGAAACGTCCGTGTCTAGAAGTTGGCCCCACCTATCTAATCTGTTGTTTGGCGAATCGGATAAAGATCCACCTTACGTGTTCGTTTTGACGCTCCCGTCAAATCGTCTGTCGGATCACTGATTTCTGTGCAATCGTCAAACATTCCAACTACTTTATACCGTAACTGTCCCTTTACGGATTTTTCTGCGTTTTTGTTCTTAAGTATTGACATTGTCAAAATTTACGCGAATTTGGGGGATTGTTTGCAGACATTGAGAGTTGGGATTTTGGGGAATTCGGGAATTCAGGAATTTGGAAATTTGAGAATTTAGGGATTTACGGGTTTGGGGGTTGGAGGTTGGGGAATTTGGATATTTAAGGGTTTGGAAATTTCGAGATTTGGGGATTTGAAGATTTAGATACTGGGAAGTTTGAGGATTTAGGGATTTGGAAGCTTGAGGATTTGGAAATTTGAGAATTTAGGGATTTACGGGTTTGGGGGCTGGGGAATTTGGAAATTTCGAGATTTGAGGATTTGAAGATTTAGGTATTGGGAAGTTTGGGGATTTAGGGATTTGGAAGCTTGAGGATTTGGAAATTTGAGAATTTGGGGATTTAGGGGTTTGGGGGCTGGGGAATTTGGAAATTTCGAGATTTGGGGATTTGAAGATTTAGATTTTGGGAAGTTTGAGAGTTTAGGGTTGTGGAGGCTTGAAGATTTCGAAATTTGAGAATTTAGGGATTTAGGGGTTTTGGGGTTGGGGAATTTGGAAATTTAGGGCTTTGGAAATTTATAGATTTGGGGATCTGAAGATTTAGATATTTAGAAGTTTGAGGTTTTAGGGATTTGAAAGCTTGGAAATTTTAGAATTTGGTGATTTAGGCCTTTGGGGGTTGGGGAATTAGGAAATTTAGGGGTTTGGAAATTGAAGATTTGAAGATTTAGATAGTGAGAAGTTTGAGGTTCTAGGGATTTGAAAGCTTGGAAATTACGAAATTTCAGAATTTGGTGATTTAAGGGTTTGGGGGTTGGGAAACACGAAAATTAAAAAATTTGGTGATTTCGAGATCCCGAGCTTTAGAGGTATAAGAATGTATGGATTTGGAAAGTTACTGATATCCAAGTTTGTGAATTTCAAAATTTGTAATATTCGAGACTGAAGATTTAGGAATTTGAAAATTTGCAGATTTAGAGAATTTAGACCCTTTTGCTGTATAGATTTTGGCACTGATCTGATTATAGAAATCTGTCGTCCACCGTTGTCGAAAAGATAAAAGACCATTTTTTGGTATCGTTTCCCATAATTTTTGACACATAGCATCAACTGAAAGTTAATAGTATAGTAGTGTAGTAGTATAGTAGTATAGTAGTATAGTAGTATCGTAGTATAGTAGTATAGTAGTATAGTAGTATAGTAGTATAGTAGTGTACTAGTATAGTAGTACAGTAGTATAGTAGTACAGTAGTATAGTAGTACAGTCATATAGTAATATAGTAATATAGTAGTATAGTAGTATAGCAGTACAGTAGTATAATAGTGCAATAGTATAGTAGTACAGTCATATAGTAATATAGTAGTATAGTAGTATATTAGTACAGTAGTATAATAGTGCAATAGTATAGTAGTATAGTAGTACGGTAGTAACTGGTTTTAACTGGAAGTTAAAAGTCCTACAACTCACACACGACAGTACTTGGTCCTCAAAATCAATAGAATGTGGTTTTCGATAATTTCAGACAGTTCGCAAAGACTTAAAAACCTCTACGTCTCAATCTTGTTCCGCCAATTTACTTACGGTGGGTGTTGAATTTTAAAAGCACATTCGAATTCGCGTCATGCACCTAGTCCGTACAGCCACTAGTTTATAGTCCTTTCTAAAGTATTTACTATTCCTCCAAACACCCTGTACATAACGTAAGATTAATATTTATAAACCAATTTGTTTTTTCCAGTTACGACACAGAGAACGGTATATCCGTGGCAGAACAAGGTGTACCGAAATACGCACCACCGAATCAAATCGAATCGGTGAGAGGACAGTTTAGTTACACGGCACCGGATGGTACACCCATTTTGGTTACCTACACAGCCGATGAAAATGGCTTCCAAGCTAGCGGTGCACATCTACCAACACCACCGCCGATACCGGTCGCGATACAACGCGCTTTGGCGCACAACGCAGCGCACCCTGAAGAGGATGAACTTTACAGAAGATATTAAAACATTGTGACACGTGTCTCGGTTATAGGAAACGGCTCGTACACAGCGAATTAACCCTTGTGTCAATAACCACAGTGTTCAAAGATCTTTTATTACTATAATGACCCGAGTACCGATTATTATGGTACCATGTTGGTTTACGTGAATATAGCGTGGACGTCGGAATTGTTTACGGGGACAAGTATACGGTTGATAGACTCGTATTTAGCTAAGATAAATATACATTTATAAGCACCTCGAGATACGTGACAAGTACTATCAAGTATTACTCAGACACAGGAAATATAATTAGTTAATTGTTTATGTCTGAATAATTTTATTATATACAGAATACTTTTAATATTGAGTGTTAGGATTTTGAAACTTGATTTAAGGATTTAGATGTTTTCATATTTGCAAGTTCTGTAAGTTGCAATTTGTGAGTTTGAGGAATTGGGAATTTGAGAATTTGAAGATTCCCTAATTTTCAAATTTAGAACTTTTGTAATGGGAAATTTGAAATTTTTAGAAATTTGAAAATTTGGTAGTTAGAAGCTTGGGAGATTGAGAATTTGGAAATTTGAGAAATAGGAAGTGTGTGATTTTATAAATTATCAAATTTTCAAATTTAGGGATTTAGTAATTTAGGAACTTGGGAATTAGTGGATTTTGAAGTTTGAGAATTTGGAAATTTTAGAACTTAACAATTTTCAAACTTATAGAATTCAGTAATTTGGAAAGTTGCAAATTTGAAAATTTGAAATTTTTGAACTTTGCTAACTTGAAAACTTGAGAACTTGTGAACTTGAAAATTTGAATATTTGAAAATACTGAAATATAGAAATTTGCAAATTTAGATATTTGAATGTGTTGACATGTAGAAATCTGCAAATTTGAATATTTGAAAATACTGAAATATAGAAATTTGCGAATTTGAATATTTTAAAACATCAAAATATAAAAATTTGCAATTAAGAATATTTCAAAATAGCGAAGCACAAAAATTTGAAAATACTGAATGTGTACACTGTAGTTATTGACACAAGAGTGAAAAGAGTATAATGTTGACAAATATTGCTACCATATCCCTTGCCTCTTTGTTGTTTATCCTTGTCTATAAATATACATTCTTGAAAACCAGATATTAACAAATCGTATCAACAGCATTTACGGTATATATATATTGAAGAAAAGAAAATATGTGTTACGAATGTAAATAACTTTATGTACGTACAGTACGAAAAAGTATATTTTATAAATATACAGGAAGCCTACTACATCCACATCATGTAATTACAGTGCTTATAAATATTATTACGCTTTTGTATCGACTGTATCTACTCTCTTAAATTAATTTAAATATTATACAATAAAGTATTTAAACAAACACGTTGCAATTTATTATTTACTGTATAAAGGGATATTTTTATTCTCAAAAATGATACACCCTTTGTACTTTCTTAAATTATTTTTAAATATTATATAATTGTTAAAAACATTTGCAAGTTCACTTTCTTCAACGCTAGTTAGTTTATAAATGATGAATTGATTAATGCGAATAAATTAGTGGAAAGAAAATATCAGTTCGTGGAATAATAAGTAGTTCCTGTTAGTACTTTAGAACATTATTACTGTATAAGTAGGTATTACTGGAAGACGATAAGGGGTCATTCCTATGGAGTTAACAACTAGAGAGTGGATCTCATAAACTGCAAATTAACACCATCGCTTGTGAATCGAAAGGCATTCTCTAGTCATGCTCATGGCATACTTAAAGACCTTATTCACAAAGTTCTGGAATTCCAAGATCTCAAAATTCCAAAGAATGATTAATTCTAAATTTCCAAGGAGAGAAAATTTCAAAGTTGGAAAATTTAAAAATTGGAAAGTTCAAAGGTTAGAAAATTTCAAAGTTGGAAAATTCGAAATTTAGAAAATTCCAAAGTTGGAAAATTTCAATGTTAGAAAACTTCAAAGTTGAAAAATTCGAAATTTAGAAAATTGCAACGTTGGAAAATTCTAAAGTTGAAAAATACCAAAGTTGGAAAATTTCAATGTTAGAAAATTCCAAAGATGAAAAATTCGAAATTTAGAAAATTCCAAAGTTGGAAAATTTCAATGTTAGGAAACTTCAAAGTTGAAAAATTCGAAATTTAGAAAATTGCAACGTTGGAAAATTCTAAAGTTGAAAAATACCAAAGTTGGAAAATTGCAAAGTTAGAAAATTCCAAAGATGGAAAATTCGAAACTCAGAAAATTCCAAAGTTGGAAAATTTCAATGTTAGAAAACTTCAAAGTTGAAAAATTCGAAATTTAGAAAATTGCAACGTTGGAAAATTCTAAAGTTGAAAAATACCAAAGTTGGAAAATTTCAATGTTAGAAAATTCCAAAGATGGAAAATTCGAAACTTAGAAAATTCCAAAGTTGGAAAATTTCAATGTTAGAAAACTTCAAAGTTGAAAAATTCGAAATTTAGAAAATTGCAACGTTGGAAAATTCTAAAGTTGAAAAATACCAAAGTTGGAAAATTGCAAAGTTAGAAAATTCCAAAGATGGAAAATACCAAAGTTAGAAAATTGCAAAGTTAAAAAATTCCAAAGTTAAAGAACTCCAAAGTTGGAGGATCCCAAAAATAGAAATTTTCAAAGTTAGAAAATTCGAAATTTAGAAAATTCCAAACTTGAAAAATTCGAAAGTTAAAAAATTGCGAAGATAGAAAATTGCAAAGTTACAAATCTGTAAATTTCAAAAATCTAAAAAATTCCAAAATTTCAAGTTCAAAAATTTAAAAAATTCCAAACATCCAAAATCCCAGTCCCATAAGTTTTGAGTAAAGTTACCTACTATTTAAAAAAATTAGATAATATTGTAACACTAGTATGTCAGGACCCAGACTTTGACCTAATAAGATCATAAGCTATGTTCTTCTCCCACACTTCTTAACAGTGGCAAGCCTACATTGTACCAAAGTGTTCATAAACAAATTTTGCTGTATCATATGTTTACACATAAACCTTATTAAAATTACCAAGAAACACCGAAGCAAAAACTGTTTCGCTCTCGCGTTTCAAAAATTTGGTTTACACAGATAAATTACTGGAACACATGGTTTTGCATATTTCACCTAACCTAATATCTATTCGAACAGAGTATATCTGTTGCATAATAGCGTAGTATAATAGTGGTCCTTTCCCCTACAATTAGCGATACCCCACCTCTGCATTAATGAGAAGAAGATTTTAGGAAGAGTGACCGAAATGCCAGTTGGACTAATGTTAATGGTAATCGTAATATCACGCTAAAGGTGAGTCAGTGAAAGCAAATCATCGGTCTCTTGTCCATTACACAACGATCAACCGACCAATCGGCCGAACGATCGACCAATCGAATATTACAGTAAAAGGATTTGACGCGTCCCGCATATCAGATCTTGCGATCTTACTATTTTCAAAATTAAACATTTCAATCTTCTCAATTTATATGTGTAATTACCTTGTTAATTAATGTTCTTCAATAGCGGAGATTGTTGCAGCAATTCTACAGCTGTTGATTATGTTCCAAATATTGACTCGAAGTGAACATTTACATAAATAATTTTGCTGGTAACTATAATACGATAGGATTATTAATTGTACTAGTATTGGTATTTGTGATTTGTATCAAAGAAATTTTCCGTTTTTAATAAGTTTTGTACTGTGGTATAATAGAATTATAATATGGTAGTATAGTTGTATAGTTGCAGAGTAGTATAGTAGTACAATAGTGCAATAGTATAGTAGTATAGGAGGAAAGTAGTATAGTGGAATAGTGAAAAAAAAAGAAATAATGAAGCAGTGCAACAGTGGAACAACGGAATAGTAAAATAGTAGACTAGTGAAACAGTAAATTATGTAGTGGACAAATGAAATAGTAATAATGAAACAGGAAAATAATACAAAATAATGTAGTAGTATAGTAGTATAGTAGTATAGTAGTATAGTAGTACAGTGGTATAGTAGTATAGTAGTATAGTAGTACAGTAGTATAGTAGTATAGTAGTATAATAGTACAGTAGTATAGTAGTATAGTAGTATAGTAGTATAGTAGTATAATATACTTGTATAGTATTATAAAACGAAAGTATTACAGTCCTGTAGTGGTATAGTGTTATATTAGTATAGTAGAAGAATGAAATAATGAAATAGTGAAATGTTCAAACAGTAGAATAGTGAAATAGTATAATAATTTATAAAATAGTGTAATAAGACAGCACTTGTATAATAAAATAGTGATATTGTTAAATACTAAGATTTATAAAGTACAATAGTAAAATAAGAATTCCAATATGACAAACTGAAAAAAATGGTAAAAATGACAGAATATTTACTTCTGCAAATGTCATAAAATTTTGTACAGTGTCTTGCATAAAAGACAAAAGTTAATATTATATAATATAAACGAAATATATTATAATATATTTAAATGAACTAAATTTCGGATGCAGAAATTTAATCTTATTAATGCAAAAATACGAAAACGGCAATAAAAGAGATTAACATGATACTCCATTAACGTTTACATTTGAATACGTCGAACGGAAATTTATATCGGAGATAAACGTTTCGTGTTATTAACGTAGAGGCATAAAATTAATACAATATGTTGCATAAAATATAGAAACTAAAAATGTTACAATGTAATATCTCATTGAAAACTAAGCCCGAATACGCGAAATGCTTCGCAAGCAATGCAATTGAGCCAAGAATGATGCTACAGGTTGATAGTTCACTGGGCGTGAATATGACAGGATGAATTCCTTTCATCTTTCGTCACGTGTAACAAAAAAACAGAGAAGAAGGGTAGAGCATAAACGAAGGAGTCGTCTGAATACCAGTTTGATTTCATAATTTGTATATGGGAGGCATTCGCAGAAATTAAAGCATCCTCATACATAGTTATACCTTCGTCATCGACAGGTATCCTGATTCCCATGGTTAATCTTTCACCATGAATTTTCACTGACCGAACCTTGACAATTCCGTCTAAAGGGCGGGAACAACGGTACAACGATGATCCAATCGAATAAAATACTGCTTTTTTATTACTTTTATTATGCGTTCATTATATTGCGTTAATTCTGCGTTACGTACGTTATATTAATTACAAGTTACGTTTATTATATTGTGTTAATTACACGTTACATTCATTGTATTGCATTTATAAGTTACATTTATTATATTGTACTAATTACACGTTTCGTTTATATTACATTAATTACAAGTTCATCACATTGCATTAATTATTAATATAATCAACCGAACTAAAAATTAAAATGCAAGAATAAAAGAAATTCTTGATTTTTTGATAGAAATTTTAAGTACCTTAATACAAAATTCTGCAATCTAATAAATTATTCAAATAAATTATATTATAAAATTATTTGGAGTATGCAAAAATTTCCATCACTGAATATTTTTTAAATAAGAATTACTTACGTGATAAATAATAACAATTTTTGATAAAATAATTTAATTAGAAACTTCACTAATCATTAATTTAAATGAAAACAGTAAAAGCTGAATTATACCTCACCCCAATTTATTCTGCTACTATTATACATAAACCTTGTACTGATTCATATAATTATATTTTTAAATAGAATAATTTACATTTCTAAAATTTGAGGTCTTTATCACCAACTATCGATGACTATTAAAAATCTTAAAATGGCTTCAAGAATTGGCAATTCAAGGAGCTTTAAGCGTTTAAAATTTGAACCAAGGTGAAATATTTTATCGTGACGGTCAAATATCAAGAGTTGAAGAGCTTGAATCTAGTTTGACCTTTCTAATTTTATTAACCATGTCAGCTTAGGTATGCCCCATCATCTCAAGCCTTAAAGCCTCCTAAAGATACAAATAGAAGCGCATACCGTTGGAGTCCTGTCAGAACAACAATTTACTTGCAAATTATTCATTATTCTGCACAAAATTTTGAGTCATTTCACAAAAGCCCATATTCTACAGGGGGGTATTCGCGCACCTTTCAGTTTCAGACAGTTTATAAATTATTTATAAGCTATGTCTGTAAACCACGAATAATCTGTAAATTATGTAAATTGTTAACCTCACTTTATAACTTCATTATATATAACCTATATAATCTCATTAGCTTATAGGTTATGAATACATTATTTTTGTCCTTGCTTTGCACTAATTTCTTTTCTTACGAACGAAAAACCGGATATCTGTATAATTTGCGAAGTTATTAAATGAAATCTTCAAATTATCCATTGAAACAGCAGTATTATTTAATAGGAAACTTATCTTGAGTTTTTAATAATAAATAAATGATATACGTTAACTTCGGTAAAAAAATAATAAATTACTCCACTATGAGATAATGACCTTTACTACTTGTACTACTTGTACATTTTTGTTAATGTTTCTAATTTTTTTTAATTTCTCTGATTATACAGGGTGTTCCTATATTTCACTGATTGCACGAAAAATTATTTCTCTGAAAATTATAGGACAAAATATCGAAAATTCACATGCGAAAGTCAAATTTTGTTTTTTAAATGGAACTACCTATAGTAATCTGTACATAGCTTGATAATTTCCTGCTTTCAGGGCTCTAGAACTGAATTTTTAGAAACAGGAAATTTTAGAGTTTCAATAGCATGTGTATTTTTTTATAGAATAAAATGTGTGCATACACTCTGTGAATATAGGGTATTTCTTACAGTAAATTATGTGGCATGGAATTAGTGGACGACTATGTCCAGCTACAAGGTATATCTGTAAAATGATTAAAAAGAGTGAAATGATATAAAAAGATCCCTCTTTCTACGATCTCAGTTTATGAATAAAACGATGCATGTAAAAAATACAAATACACTTTTTAAAATAACTATTACATCGATTCTATGAATGAAAGAATCATGATCGATCATAAGGATAAAGAATTTTGTAGTATATTGTAATATATTTGCAACAAATTTTAACGGAGGGTTAACCTAAAAATTGAATTTAGCAACAAAGCTTTATGTATTTATGGCCCTCTAAAAAGTTAAACTACCTCTGCTACAAATAATAAATTTGTGACACACCTTCATTCATTATACAACAAAATTACCCTCACGTGTTTAAATATAACCGGTGACAAATTCGATAACGACATCGCTAATTGCTACCAATCGACTCGCCATCGATGAACAATTCATGCTTGCTAACATTAATTCTAATATGTAAGATGATGAGGAGCAGAGTTAAGGTGGGGCAAAATTGTGAGGGCGAGTGTGGAAACTATGAAGAGAGAATGGTTTAAACGCATGGGGGAAGGGAAAATCTTCTTCAGCGGCTTCATATAAATGTCGGCTGTACTTCTACACCATACTGCAGAGTCGATCTTGTTCAAATCGACAACAAACCGTCATCATGCAGCACTTAGTGAGTGATACTCGCGAATCGATAAAGAAATTAGTTTTTCAAAATTCAAGTGAATCAGATCTGTTTAACTCTTTGACGACTGCGTCGCGTGATTCTTATTTTTTTACAATATTTCTCACCTTATTTGTGAATATTTTATAATCGAAGAATTTCTGGATCAGCGAGTTTAAGTCCACATCTTTTGTTTACATTTCACACGCTTTAAAATTATATTAATCTTTTTGAGTAAAATGATATCCATATTTTATTTCAAAGACTTTTTCGGAGTCTTTGGGGTTTTTGGGAGTCTTTTAAGTTTGAAAAGCGTGATATTGAAGTTTGAATATTAACTACACTTTGAAGATTGAATAGTATAAACTTGCAACTAGTTATCGATACAAAAATGTTAGATAACATCAATGTCATAAAATATTAAGTACTTGTAATTTTTTATCTTATTTAAATCTATTGTATCAGATATAATTTTTCATCATATTTGTTACTGGTACTGCAAGTAGTAAAATTTCAAAGTGTTAAGTTCATAAATTCTGTTTAATACTAAGATAAGCTAAATCACTTCACATATCACTTTTGTCGATGAAGAAATTACTCGTTTAAGAGGTTTATTCATTAATTATTTTAGACAGTCTATATAGAAAACTTGTTTAAAATAATTATACACTAAGACTGCTAAATAAGTAATTTTCATTACTGATGAAAGTGATAAGTTGAAAATATACACAAAATTTAAGACAAACTTTTTAACTAATTCTTGTAGATTATATAGAACTTATATTGTTAAAATACTTGAAGTTCATGTTACTAAAATGTTATAATTACAGATATTGGTCTTTGCTCTATTCGGCTGCGCGCTAGGACAATTCGGTTCATTACGCGGATTTCCAACACCTAGACCAAACTATCAACAACCGACGCCTCAATATAATCAACCATATAGGTAAGTATAAATATCGAGTATCCCAGTGATGTCACTTAACCTTGCAAATAATTGCGTCTATAAATCGTGAGATGATAAACATATGTTATGTGACTGATAAACATCATACATTTTAAAATTAGAAGATGGAATTGTCTCATCCTCAAGCATATGAGGATGAATTTTTCATCAATGAATATGAGGATGAGTTGCTCATATGCTAAGGTTGCTGTTAACCCTCTTAAACCTGATTTTTTTCACTATTGACATCAATTAGTTCGAATAAAGTATACAGAATTTTTCATTGAAAAGATTACTACACTATCACTTCCTGATTATATCAATACAGTGGAATGTGTACTATGTTGCAAGAATATATTTCGTACATATTTCTATTACATATTTAATGTCATGCACATGGTATGAAATGGTTAACTAACGTTGGTAGAGATTTACTGTCACATGGTTGATCGTCGAGTACGGACGAAATGCACCAGAGTATGTGCTCCAACTGTTGGCGGCCATTTTGTAACGTAGGAATTAACCTGAAAGCAAACAGGGTTGAATTAGTAACTATTCAAACTCGGCAAGTTATCAAGGGTACTATCAAATTTATTTAAAGAAAAGATGTATCTAATGATACAAACATGTGTCCCATATTAAACTTTTCCTGTTGTATCGGACAGAATTTTCATTCTAAATGTTAACACGATGAATCATGTTTGTCAGAAAAGTATTGATTGACGCCATCTTGACAGCTACTTGATTCACTTTAATAACTCTATAACAACTTCTATTGCTTGTACTAATTTGATAGCTAAGTAACAGATCGTTTGCTACCTGTTTTACAGTAGTCCTGGAAGATTTATAGCTATTCGCAGTCAACAGAAGGATACGTACCCAGACGGTACTTACACCTTCAGTTATGACACCGAAAACGGTATTTCCGTTGCCGAAAGTGGTCGTCCTCAAGGCTCTGGACAAGGACAAAGCGAGGTAATCGACAATTTAATATTATTATTTCAACATACTTTTCGTGAAAAAATAATTGATTGCAACTGTGTCCTTAGCATAAAATATTAACCTTATACTTTAACCTTAAACTTTAATCTTACAACTTTGACCTTATGTTAAACTTTAGTCTTACATCTTTGACCTTACCACAAACTTTAACCTTGTTTCTAAATAAATTCTTTTAAAATATAGTATAAAAATAAAAAGGTAGTGTATACCTTTTCAGGGACATTCTCAAACATACAAGGTTATATACCTAACCTAACATGAAACATTGAATTAGGTTAGGTATACTTAACGTGTTCCCAAATTGTTAAACGTTGCACAGAAATTTAATTACGACGAAAATTTCAAGAATACTTCAAAAATAATAATAGCAATATTTATTGGTATATGAAAGTAAAGATTTATGTTTTCCTCCCAATTTCTTCGTAAATCATTACCTTCCTTAAATAATATTTACTTCTATTTAGAATGAATTTCAATTTCTGAAAACGTATATATTTTATCAACAAAATTTGTGCCCCCTCACTTTTTAACTGAATGAAATGTTTGAAAAACCAGGATCTGTAAATTTCTTACAACCCTGTCTTGAATCATTTATTTCTTCACTTGTTTAACAATTTACGTTATTTTTCAGGTTGTTCAAGGTAGATTTTCGTACACTGCCCCAGACGGATCTCCGATTACCGTAGAATACACGGCCGACGAAAATGGCTTCCACCCTCAGGGAGCACATCTACCAACCCCCCCTCCGATTCCAGAGGCCATCAGACGAGCCCTAGCCGCTAACCCCCCCGGCCCTGATAATTCAGATTACAGACAACCATATAATAACAATCTATTCCCAAGATTTTAAATAAAGTCGATCAAATGATTTCAAGGAGTTCCATACCTGGATTGACGTGATATCTGTACATACGTATGTGGTAAAAAAAAAAATAGATATCAATCTTCACAACTATATAACAGTCATTAAATAACACACAAATAAACTTTTCTACTTTGTTAATTTTATTCGGATTATTTTCCACCGTTTTGTAATACTACGTGCACACACTTAAGTGTCTGCAATTTAAGTACTTAAGAGCTTATGCGAATCGAAGGAAGCAGAGATTTGGAAAATTTGAAATAAGTTTAGGAATTTAGGGATGTTTCTGAAAAGTGGTGCGAATAGTGACAGACACGTGGTCGCTTAATTACTTTTGTTCTGTTGCGTTGTTTTGTTTTCTGCATTGAAAGCAAAATCTTTCTTGTATTTTTAACTGACTAGTTCATTATTTTATTTAATAAATTTCATTTTAGATATATTACTAGCGATTTTATGTTTGAACAAATGGAACATTTCGACGGATATTTAATAATTTTTGCGTTTCGTAAAAATTAAAGAAAGTAGTTTGATGCGAGGCAAATGGGAATTATGGATTGTGTTAATCTTTGGGTTAGATTTGAGTTATATTCCGGTTGAATTCTAATAAGATTTAAAAGAATTTTTCCTGCAAGTCCTACAAACTCTGCTTTTCATATTACGCATTTTAAATGGTCGTTACGACGTACCAAAAGACTCGCGTTATATTGCAGTTGTAAGAATAAAAATTCTTTCAATTGTGAATGTAGTGAGTTATGAAGTTTTATGTCCTTCGAGATTCTCTGTGTATTAAAATGGCGGATTAGTATGTGGAAAAATCTGTGTACAGACGGCAATATAATGAGAGTCCACTGTGTTTAATGTAATAGGTAATATTTTTTAATACACCGTTCAGAAGAGTGCATCTTTCTTTTTGAACGACTTTACACGCAAGGAGATCGAATGCAGATGTAAGTGAAAAAATTAAGACATACGTGTACAATTTCTTTCTAACATAAATCAATAATAATAATTTATATTAAATAAGAAAATTCCTAAATTTTCAAGTTGTCAAGTTTCTAAGCTTCCAATTCTAAAACTTTTGAATCCCAACTTCTCGAATTTTTAAGTTCATAAATTTACAAAATCCAAAACTTTCAAATTTCTAGATTCCCAAATCCCTAAATTTGTAAATTTACAAATTTCGATATTTCAAATTTACAAATCTGAAAATTTTTAGTAATTTAACCACCCTAATTCTTGCAGTAAAAAATCCCTAAATCCTCAAGTTAAATTTGCAAACTGCAAATTTTGCCCCAGGCCCCCTAATCTCTAGCGTCGACACTGGCCCAATATTACCTAGAAGTGCAAGCGTTTCTTCGAATTGTTATAACTTCGTTAAAAATCATCCAATTTTAAGATACCTTCTCTCATTTTAAAGGTAAAGAACCAACCTTTCTAATGATATACACCGCAATTGCAAAAACTGTCGTTTATAACGCTAAAAAATTTGTTAAACACCAGAAAGTTAAACAGTTCCTTCTCCATGAGTGAATGTCTTAGACACTGATTTAAATATAGTCCAATAGAAATCAGAAAATAGAAAGTTCAAGCTTTGATTTATTTTCTGTTACGAGAGTTTTGAATATATTTTACCAAAGTTATGAAATTGTTGATTTTATCTATGTAACAGTAATATTCAAATAACTTATTCCAGTACTTGCTTTAAATAACGAAAAATAATTAATACTACATATTATGTATTATTACGTATTAAATTTGCATATAAACCCACACCTTTGTTAACGAATTATTTATTAGAAGTAAATTTTCATACAAGTATTATCCATAATAATACTTCATCATTTTTCGATTTTTCTGCAAAATTTGTGAGAGTTCGAGAATGATTGAAAAGGTCATATTTGCTGCGAACCTAATATTAATGAAACGCAATAATGAAAAGTAGGATGCTCGAGTAGTAACGCACGATATATCGGTAGTAAAACACTGGTTGAACTTCAAATTACGTCACGCCTTTGACTGACACGTAAGAATTGCGATAAAGGAACAGCAATGAGTTGAATACAGGTGAAAGTGTTCCATTGGATCTTCCAATATCTTATATTTTTCTTAGGATTACCCTGGTCAAGGACTAACACGAACGATCCAACTTGGGCGGTTCCTGCACTTCCTTTGCAAAGTTCATTCACACGCACAGGCAACAACAACGACGTTTACCAGTACATTTGTATCACGCGTGTAATATCACGATTCGTATCGTATCCATCAATTACATTCACGCAACTCACGTACAGGGTGTTCCGTTTTAATCTATTCGCGCCTTTGTCTCACAACCTATTTGTTTTTCGCAAAATCAAATGTCAGAAGTGCAAACTTTTCCTGGATCTCCCACCAGATTTCGTAACCATTGTTTCTCCTGAATGAAGTAGAAAATTTTGTAAAACTGGGGAAGTGTTAGTGTATAAATGTACTAGTGTATAATGTTAAACATGTGAGTTGATAATATAAAACAGATGAATAATTCATGAAATATTTTTATGTCATTCTAAAATTTAAAATATGATGGGAGATTCTTTAAAAATCACTATGTCTCAAAAAGAGCTTCATCTAGGAAAAATTTATATGAACTAGCCTGTGTTTAATATATTTTTAGAGACAAAAATAATTTAAGATAATTGCACAAATAAAAGGACACTCAGTATATAGGATGCCCCACACGCAACTGGGTCAGGTTACAACTCTAAAACAGTGAAAGATAGAAAGTTATGGCTCTAAAACGGTGAAATAATTGTATTAGACAAAATTAAATAGTGTCTAATGTAGAGTAACTGTTGTTTAATAGCATGTAACTGTTTAATAGAATTCCAGTGTTTAATAGTTTCAGAAATGGAACTGTTCCAGAAGATCCAAGGTCACTCTCAGTTTTTCAAACGAGACCCAATTTTTTTAAATGTCAGTCGATGCATTTTAATATTCTTTATTACTTGTGTCGAAAATTGGTCAGTTCGAAGGATATTTAATTTTAATTTCACAACAGAGTGGTCTACTCAAATGAGGCCAAATATTTGTCTCGTTTATTGTATAAAATTCTTCTAATCACAAAATTGTACTATGTCAAAAAATACATGTAACGAGAAAAATAATATTTTTAGTAAGATATTTCGTACAGGAGAGTTTGGTAAATATTCCTAATTGTTCATTTTTTTAATATTGTACTCGAGAGTACAATTATGTAGACAAGATTTTTATTTTATTAGTGTAAACGTTCTTTGCTTAAAAATTATTGTATATAATATAGTTTTAAATTACTTATTTTTAATTATTTTATAAGCGCCTATTCTCATCAATTCATTTGCAGTTGCGTATCTTTGGTTGCCTACTTTCAGGGGACAGTTTGACCGTGTGGCGCCATCTCTCCTGCGAACGAGGTGAACTACACACTTTTGAAACACACCTTTAATTAGTTCTCATCTTCCACCGCTAGATGGCGACACATGAGAAACCCTTAGGCTACTTAGGATTGACCTAAGAATGGTTATAAATTGATAATAGTTTGATTAAGTCAAAACAATTCGAAGTTAATTGCTCTTGGACTACGATGTAATTCGATTCATATTATAATCAATTAAGCTTATAAAATTAGCTGTATTAATTAAATTGCCAAGTGGCGCCATCTGGTGGCACCGTGTGGGAACTAATTAAACTACAGTTTCAAAAGTGTGTAGTTCACTCCGTTTGCCGGAGAGATGGCGCCACACATTAAATTTTCAAAAAACCGATTAATATTAATTTTTTAACTTTACCAAACTATTATCAATTTTGACCAAATTTTGCAAATAAACTCTTGTTTGCAAAAGAAGGTATCTGTGAGAATCGTCTTTCACGATTTTAACAGATATTTCCTTTTGGAAAAAGAGATGTTTACAAACTTTTGCCAGAAGCGTAACATGACGGTATTCCGAAGTTTCAAAATCTTTGCCGCAGATGTTTTATGAAGAAATTTATTCAAATAGGGGCTGCACTCCCCAGAATTATCTAGTTAAATAAAATAATAACGTTCCTATATATCCCCACAACGATTTCAGTAAAAGTCCCGGTAAATAATTACATTTATTTATTTATCAATTTTACAATATAACAGTGTATACGATACGCTGAATATAGAATAATCTCTGCTCTTTTATCGTTTACTAATTAAGGCGATTAGTATGTGAGTGATCGGTAAGAACATATATTATGTATATATGTATATATATAGCACGTGTAATTATTGGTCGTGTCACGATGATTTTCATTTTCGTTCTTCGCGGATATATTTTTTCTCTTTTCTTCGTTTTTTTTAAATTCGTTTTATCCCTATAAAGAGGTACGATACATCTTCGCTCGTTCTTATCCACTCGCGCGCTCGTCTCCTTTTACAGACGGCTAATAAATCCCTGTCGTGTACCATAGTAACGATAATTATTTTTGTAAGTTCGCGTTTGCTTTTTACTCCTACGTACTCGTGCGGATAAGGCCACAATTAGTGTTTCGTCCGCGTGTGCGTGTTTGCACACTCTGGCATATGTGTGTGTGTATATGTATGTGTTCGTGTTTGTTTTTCTTCTCGTTTCAAGGTGGTGGTCGACGCAGAAGTCGAGAAAAACCAAGGAACGGTTGATAGAAAAACGATTTTTAACGTCACGTGTACGAGTGACGCCGTGGGCTCGTGTGCACGGTACAAAGATATTTTGAAATTATTTTATTGCTATTGACACCGAAACACGATGTGTCACAGGCGTCCACAAACAATTGATCTCAAGAAGCAGAACTTTCGAAGGGGTAAATTTCGACAGGTGCACTCGAACCCCTCAACCCCCTGCCTTATACAACGTTGGTACTCGGTTTAACTTTTTCTTTACCGTGTATCGATCTACTCTAACGTAAAACGAGGGAAAAGCGAAACAAAGTGTAACGTACAGTGCTGTCTTGCAAATTCTCAAATATTAAACGTTTAAATTGAAAACTTTGACGGGTGAATGGAAGTAGTTGCCCATTCAAAAATTATTTCTTTATAACCCTCTTCAGAGGTATGTAGCAAGACTTCACTGTACTATAATCGTAATTTTCCACAATACATGGCCTATTACTACCTATACAAATATTTCAAATTCCCCGCGTAAAAGAACGCGTTCGAACCAGTCGTACTCGAATGTTCACGCCCTTAAATATCGACAATTTCAAACGAAACTTATACAAGACACTTGAATATTTAAATAAATAGCAAATTTAAATAGATTACAAAGCAAGGGGTTAATTTCTAATTCGTTATCGCGATATAGGGAAAGGGATAGAGAGAGAAAGAAGCGTGCAGTGGCACGTGTACGAGTTTCGTGTAAGTATGACTATTCGCTCGCTCGCGCGCGTGTGTGTGTGAGTTTAAGTTAAATAAAAATAACATTATCGTACGTATATCAAATTTAGTTCCATAAGAATATATATAGGATCCATCTTTATCCGTTTATTTGCTCGCGTGAATACCATCGTCGCCGCGCGTTTCTCTACCATTGTACAAAGCGAAAGAAAAAATAAAACAGTAACGACAGCTTCGTTTCCTCTAATTTAACACGATGTAACAGCTCGACGACGGTTAATTACAAATTAAGGCGATTTGATTCTCGATGAAGGCGTGCTCTTTTCGTTCCGTCTACGTTTCGCAGTTGCTGCGAAGGGACGAAACGAAAAAAATGACTACGTCCATTAAACACTACGAAGCTAGAAAGTACCCCGCGTCTGCTCGCGTTCTCTGCTCCGAGAAAACTCGATTAGTCGTTTGCGAAGAGATCGTCGAGCAGCGTATGCAACATTTCCCGATAAAAATTATCGTGTTTCCAAGCTGTACACGTACACAGTTGGAAGTTATTTAACAACGTATAATTTCATTTCCAGTTACGATAGTTAAAAATCTAACGTAACGATTCTTATCGGAACGAACGGGAATAGTTTATAACGTTAAAAATCTGCTTCGTACAGATGCGGCGTTTAACCCGTCAGAGTCTGCCGTACGATTATTTGTACATAAATAATTTACCGTATTTGTAATTTTCACTCTCAGAGTTTTTAGAATATAAATTTATCGCCGGAAACATACAGCAGATTCGAACGCGTCAAATCAGGTATTTTCTCTCGCTCTTAACATTACACATCTATAACGTGATCAATATTTATTTATTATTTTCATGTGTTGAAATTATACAATGCTAAATAAGCTTCGGGTGCGCGAGACACGTTCTTTAACAAACTGTATATATCTCGAGAATATAATGAAAGAGAAACACGGTAATTTCTATCTCAATAATATAGATACAATTTCGTTCGTTTCTATAGTTTCTCGAAGCGGAGTCCTCTGATTGCTCTCGATAACCAAGAGCGATCCTAGCAAAGAGGGTATTCTATATTCTTCCTCTTTCTCCTCGCTCGTTCCTCCTCGCTCGATCGATCTCTGCTCTTCGTTCAACTTCTTACATCAGCTTCATCTTCGCGCAATCGGGGCAGATGATATCCTCGCCATCGGTGATGAAACCGTGGCCGACCAACGAGGTCTTGCAACCCGCGCAGATGAAGCAGTCGTTATGCCAATGTCTGTCTTCGAAAGAGATGAAGCGAGTGCCGCCGATACCTGTGCATACAATCATAATGACAGTTTCTACTCTCAAGGGCTGATATTTCAAATTGATTTTTGAAATTAATAGGGTTGATATTTGGGGAACACTATGCTAGAGCATTATGCTTTTAAAGATTGTATGAGGATTCTTGAAATTGTCAGAATTGGTATTTGAGGCAATGGTAACATATTGAGGACATAGATCTACCCCCTCTAATAGGGGAAGTAGACCACCCCCTTCTAGGAGGTAAGTAGACCTCTAAGGATTCTCTAAATTTTCAGGATTGATATTTGAGACATTTGTGAAGCATATTGAGGACGTATCTGCTGTAGTAGGGAAACTAGACCTACATGCAGCATGCTGAGGATATACTCCCCTTACATGAAGCATGCTGAGGACATGATCCCCCTACATGAAGCATACTAAGGACATACCCCCTTTAGTAGGGCAACTAGACCTACTCCTTCTAGTAGAGAAATTGACAAGACTGATATTTAAGGCATTTATGAGACATATTGAAGACATACCCTCTAGTAAGAAAACCAGACCTACTAGTAGACGTACTAGCTACTTAAATAGCCCCCATAGGATATTCGGAGAATTTAGTATTCTACGAAGGTCACGTACCAGTGATTGGTTTGGAGCATGCAGTGCATCTCTTGGCGAATAGTTCTCCGAAACAGTCAGCACAGTAAGGCTTGTCGTCGCGAGACGTGAATCGCTGGCCAGCCAGGGATTGATTGCAGTTGCTGCAGGTGAAGCAATCTCTGTGCCACGGCTCGTTCTTGTACGTCACACCGCCGCTAGTAATAATCTGCGAAACAACGACCCTCCGTATAAGTCTCACCGATATACGCTTTCCTTTCGAGGAAACGATAGATCGTCGCGATATCTTACCTTGTTACACTTGACGCATCGGGTGGCAAACTTGTCCTCGTAGCATCCGGCACAGTAGATTTCCTGCTCGCGCGGGATGAAGCTCTTCGTTCCGATCGGGTTCTTGCAGACGACGCAGCAGAAGCATTTCTCGTGCCACTGTCTGGTCTTGTACTCCATCTTCTTGGTACCTGAAACGATAATGAATAATCGTCAGATATTTCTGATCCACGAATGGAGTTGTATAGCTGATTTGTTAGTGACTTTTGGAGATTTGAACGTTTCGGTGTGGACTGAGAATTTGGCATTTTGGGAATTGGTGAGGGGAAGATCTGGGGATTTGACGATTTATGGATGTGGAAATTTAGGGATTTAGTGGTTTAGGAATTTGGGAACGTAGCTGTTTGGGATCGTATGAAGTTGGGAATTTGATTGTTTGGGGATGTAAGAATTTAGCAATTTGGGAATATCAGAACATAACAATCGAAGATATAAGAATTTGAAGATTTAGAAATTTGAAAATATAAGAATTGAAGATTTGGAAATTTGAGTATTTGCAAATTCGAAAAATAGAAAATCTAGAAATTCGCAAATACAAAAATCTGAAAACCCAGAACTCGTCAAGTTCACATACGGTTTACATATTATACCACATGTCTATTACACCGCGTACTCAAAATGACGTAACTCGATGATTCATAAAATAATTACACAACAAAGGTTCACAGGGCGGAATATTGCAAGATTCGATAGGGTGCGAATAAGTTCGCAAAGAGGGTTGCGCGTACTATATTTTAGCGTCTAGACCCGAGACGATCGCGTGCGGCGCCTCAGCTCGCGTGTACGCTCGCTTATCCCCTTTGCTCGAGCAATTCCCAAAGGATGAATTTTCCGGCAGATCGAGTGCTTACTCCAACGATATACAAGCTTCTTTTCAGAAAAGAAATTGTGTTTTCTCGAAGAAACTTATCCGATTGCTCGAAGTTTATTCGAGGCAGGGTTAGAAAGTTTCATTGCAGGTGCAAAAAGTCGCGCAAAACTGGAAGGTGTCATCTTCCGCAATGCGGTTTCAAAGTTTCTCCCGCAGGACTTTCTAGTCACGGTTGCCAATGACCTACATAAAACGGTTCGGTTCACTTGTTACTCTGTTAACTGTGATCCTTAATTACGGTTTAATTGCAATGCAAATATTCTTCCTTTAATAATCAAGTTTGATATACGTCCACATATATGTCCAAATAATCATGTTGGAATTAAGAAGAATACAAATATTCTTCCTTTAATAATCATGTTCGATATATGTCCACATATATGTCCAAATAATCATATTCGATATACATATGTATATTGTATATGTATGTGTACATGTATGTGTACATGTATATGTATGTATGATGTACAATATGCATATGAATATGCATATGTACATGTATATCTACATGTGTATGTATATGTGTATGTGTATATCCAAATCATGTTGGAATGAAGTACAATGCAAATATTCTTTCTTTAACAATCATGTTCAACATGTCCAAATAATTATGTTCTACATATGCATACGTATATGTACATGTCCAAATCATGTTGGAAATAATAAAAGAATCAGTAGGTCTGATTACCATTTCCTAAAAGCTTCACAACGAATCCAAAACTGAGAAACATCGAACAAAGATAGACTAGAACAAACTTTTGTTCCACAAAAGCATCCTCTCCATTATGCGATCGATTTGTACGAGCAACCGAAGCGTAAACGCGTGAAATCTTGAGACGTTTTTTCTCGCGTATCCGATTAACCCGGTTCCTCTTCATCGAATCGTTTCTCCCGTCCGTGAAAAGAACAAAGCAGAAGAACAATAAGCGTCTAAGCGATCCGTCGCGTTTCGTTCGCTGGATCGCAACGTGTAATTCAGCGATCGTCGAAATTGCCGGGCTCGCGAGGTTCTCCATTGTGGCTGCAACTTCATGGTCCCACGATTCGTCTTCGACGAGTCTCTTCTGCATCTACGGTGTTTCGTTTTGCATGAGGAAACGGACCAGCCCGGAGATTAGTCACGAAGCTCGTGTTTATGGTCACGAAACGATCTCGTGCGTGGTCGTGCATCCACTTTTCGAGCCTTCGATTAGAAAGTTGAAAGAATCCAGGTACCATTCGGGGATAGTTCCGCGATTCAGACGTTTATAAATTGTAGATGATATAATTATTTGGAAATTTATGTAACTCTCTGTCACGTTAATCCCCTAATTTTTGTCGCATATCAAATTCGATGACGATTACCAATTTTAGATGACTGGTTATTTCGAAAGGTGATCTAACACGTTGATTACTATACTGAGGCAGGTGAAAATTTTGCGATGGATTTTTACGACTAATCTTACTAAATATTTGCACAATATTTTGTTTTATTTATTCATAGTTTCGAGTATGAAACATACATTTTCAATAATATAAATGAATAAATTCTTAATAGTTGATAATTGATTCATATGGAAATTTAAGCGTCACACATATGTGGATGACGTGGTAGTCAAAGTGTTAACAGGACCTACACTCTACTCGAACTTTTGGTGATGATATCAAGAAATTTTTAGTTGAAAGCTTGATGAACTCCTTTGAAATTATTTCTCTATTATGAAATGTCACTATGTTTATGCTCCACATATATAAAATTGTAGATTTAGACCGAAAAGCGTCTAATTCAAATTGTTCAAATACTTGTCTTTTTTATCAAACCAAATAGTGTGTCACCTTTCGAGTGCAAAGGGTTAACGAACAAGTTGAGAATTTATCTTCGCTCACAAGCGTAAAACAAATTTCTGACAAATGAGGCAATCTCGGAACCCCCTAGGTGATGACGGTCGATTAACCGGCTATTACAAGCAGTTGAGGGTCCAACGAGAAGAAAGAATCATCGGTTTTTCGTACGCTATTTCCTCTTCGTGGTCCGTTGTGAGTCAGGAGGAGGCTCGTGACATCACTTTGTCCAAGCAATAGCTCCGTATATGTATAAAGTCTGATGGTCCAAGGACGATGATGTGGTAATCTCGCGTTACTCGCCCGAGAAGCCTGATCGGCCGTGCAAAATCGCGCCTTCGGTTCGATTTATTAGGCGAGTAATGCCATTGAGACTCCTGTCGAGTGCTTATAAGGAATAATTTCGCTCGCCGTAATTGTTATTGACCTTTTCACTCGTTTCGACGAGGGCGCCCTTTAAATTCTTTCTTGATATGTAATTCTTTCTTGATGTTCACTTATTCGCATTAGAACTGCCAGTGTACACTTCTAAATTGAAAATAAAGAAGTACTGAGACAACCAACATATACTACTCTTTGTCTCAACATGTGACAGACATTTCGACGTAAACACGATGACAAATTTTTGTAATATAAAATATGAAACTTGACAGTTACTTTGACTGGTTGGTAGTTCTAGTGTTAAAGGACCTGAACGTACTTTGATCAGTTTGTACTTAAGTAACTATATCATATTTTACCTCAGTGAATGTAAAAGTTTATCATATTTCATTTGCAACAAATGTTACTTAAATTCTTTCACAATATTGTGTCACATTTATTCGTAGTTCCAAGTACGAGTAATTTCAATTAGGTTAGGAATGCCTACCTTGGTTCATCTACCAGTGGTTCATCTACCAATGTTCATCTACTAAAACAAGATTTAGTGAACAAATTCCGAATAATATAAGATGTAGTATAAGTATTAATAAGATGAATACTATAAGGAATTTAAGCAAAAAGGAAAAAATCATCGAAGATCGTATACAAAATATAACTGTATAAAGTGAACATGGATGATGCAAATCCAAAGATAGCGTCGAAACAACAAAATAGTCGAAACAGGTTAAGCATCGATTCCCAGAAACGTGAAGGGTCGAAGATCCCCGAAAATCGTTAACTGATCGTTCGGAATTTTACGAGGGATCATTCGGATGTTCGCTAATCCTCGAACGCGTCGTGGCTAAATATAAATTCGCGAAATGGAACGATACCGACAGAATTTCGCGAGGGAAACACTAAGCAACTTCGGTTGCAGCAATATGACCACGGAGAATTGGAACAGGCCTTGTTGTGCAACCGAAAAATATAATATGTAACAACAGGCGCATCCGGCCCGTTTTTAAGTCATCCGTTGTTGCATAAGTGCATTTAAATGTTACATAAAGTTTGTGACCACGAGTTTCGGGTGAACCCTTCGCGTTAATTTATTGGGTCGTTGCATATCGAATGGACAGTTTCGACACGTTGAAAGTTTGACATAAATGTATCGTGAAATTACACTTATGGCATATTAATTTTGAGATTAAGCTTCGACGAAGATCGTCTTGTTAACACCCTTGCATCAGAGTGCGAGGGTGTCTTCGAATCTTTGTTTCGTGATTTAAATTTAAGTGCAAATTCTATTTTTCTGTATAGAACTTCTAATAGAGCTAAATTTAATTTTAGAGGTACAATTTAATGTTAAATTCAGTTTTGGAGAATGTGTGATTGTTTAACATCGTGGAAGAAATAAGAGCTTTCGAATGACGCAGCGATGTTTTCTGTTCTCGAATCTCGTACGAGTAGTTGTTTTGCGATAAGACGATAATTTGTCGATTCGCATCGATTGATATTGATGCATCAATGTCCACTCGTATGACATCAGTCGTATTAATAGGTCATCTTATCCGAATGCATGATTTTTCAATCGCTAGTTACGTTTTCCTATTTAGATAATCGGACTTGTTGATCTTTTGATATGATTTTCAACAGGTTTTCACTGCTCTAGTGTCTTGACGATTTAAGGTAAACTTCAATGAGTTAATTGTCGTCTTTTGATTACTGATCTTTTGACGAATTTTGAAAAATAATATTCAAAGAATATATGGGAAAGATTTTAAATTAAGTTTGAAAAATGTGTTGAAGCAAAGGTCAGCTTTGTACGAAAACAACGCAAAAACTATCAGACATTTCCTTTAAGCACAAAAATTCGAAGAACGGTACACATGACGTGTGTGGTAAAAAACGGGTGAATATTAAGGATAAAAAGTATGAAGAAGTCATAAGAGTCTAATAATAAAGTATCAAATATATAAAATATTTGAGAGTATTAAAATAAGTAATGAACGAACTATGTCTCAAGATTCCAAAATCGATTTGCGATTATTTTAATCGCAGCGAAACGTTTTTTCTAAAATATTTTTTGGATGCAATTCCCAGAGAAGATGAATCAGCTCCGCAAAGGTTTTTGGTCACGTATTTATCGAAATAAACGACAAATGACATCATTTAATCATATGACAGCGAATTCCAGTCTGTTTTGCAACGACCAGCCACGGTAAATATTGTCACACGCGTTGCACGTTCGATGGAGTCCGATTTCATTAGAAAAATGTATAACACAAATTATACGTAAAATTATAAGTGTAAAATCGATGACGCACCTTATGCGTCCTACAGTATTACATACTCAATGACGCACCTTATGCGTCCTACAGTATTGCATACTCAAGGACGCACCACGTGTGTCATACATTCTATGGCCATGCAGTTCATTGTATATTATGTATTTATTTAATGACGCATCTGTTGCGTTCTTCGTTATAACATATACAATGACGCACTTTGTGCGTCGTACATTATATGATTTTGCACCACATGTGTCGTATACTGTGTATCTGTTTAATGAGGCACCTTGTGCGCTCTTCATTGTTGAAAATATACAGTAACGCATCTTGTGCGTTTTCTATCATTTAACATACATAATGACACACCTTATGCGTCGTGTACTATGATCTTGCATTACATGTGTCGTATGTAGTATATCTATTTTATGACACATCTTGTGCGTTCTCCATTGTTGAACATATACAGTGACGCACCTTGTGCGTTCTCCGTTTAACATATACAATGAAGCACCTGATGCGTTCTCCCTTATTTATACATACAATGACGCACCTTATGCGTCCTCTCTAACGACAGCTCATCAAACTCGACAATTAGATAAATTTGTGATTATAAATAGTCCTTATTGTCGCAAAACGGGCAATGGAACGTGGACCGACTAAAGAAGACAGTTAACGACGTTAATAAAATCGAACGATTGTACCGAATTGGTTAACGATCCCGATGAAAAAGTAGGTCGAATCTTTCTCGTTATTTACGATTTCCTATTAGTCTGTATATTTTATAATTAACGGGTTCGTTAGTGGAAGCACGATGGACAATCGAGTGCGTGGCCGTGCTCGTGTTTCCACATAAGGTCGCGGTTCCCTTCGGATTCCCTCTCTCTTTATTTTATCTTTCACAAGTTTGCCGGTTCGATCGAATAGCTTATGCCGCGAGCCGGTTGCGACCCACGATCGGCGTGCCGATGTCGACCTTAGGAAAACTTTGAGAACGGGACCGTATCTGTCGCCCCCGCCACCACCGGCTGCTTTTGCAACGTCCATGAAACCGGGCCTGAATGTCGGACAACGAGTTTCCATTCAGCTCTCGTGGAATTTGTCAAGATCAAATGTCTCTTTAACCCTGTACGCTCTGCAGAAAATCCCGATGCGAGGGAAAATGCTTTACTGTAATATTTGAGGATTTTCACCGATTTCTTGGTGGTAGGTGAAATTGTTAATTTGAAGACATGAACATTTGTGAATTTGTAAATTTGAAGATATGAACGTTTGTGATTTTGTAAATTTGAAAATATCATTTGCAAATTTGTAAATATGAAGGCTTGCAAAATTGTAAACTTGTAACCTGAAAAATTTCAAGATCACCTTCTCGATTCGTCAAAATCGAAAATAAGTGGTAGGAGGCTCCCTATACTAATTCCTCCACCGAAACTTTGCCAGTACTCATATCATAAAATACATATTTATCATCACATATCATGTTTATAAAAACAGCACATAACATATTTATTACCAACAAGTAGTTCATATATCACGTTCAGATCATATAACATCTTTTCATCTTGGATCGATATGTGCGAAAGGTGTGATTTTTATTATAGGCAGTTGTAAACGAGAAGAGCAATAAATTTCTCCTCGAGAATATTTTCATTTTATTCCTCTTATTTTCGAAATTCTAATTATAGCCGCGGGTTCTTATTTGGTAGCGTATAAACAGAGTCGAAAGCGAATATACTTGTCCAAGATGAAGCAATCTTTTATTTTAGACGGAAAATATAAGCACGTGGCTCGAGGCGCTCTCTCCTTGAGCTCTCGAGACCATTATGCATTATCGTTAATAAATTCAACTACTTATCCCCGCAATCTATTCCACTACTGTGCATCTTAATTTATATTTGAAGTATCGGGTTTAATTTTCTGTTATCTAATTATCAATAATTATTGTTATATCACAGGGCTGTTCACTAATTCAGCACTCTAATCGTAACTTTGACTCTCAAAAATCATAGACAAGTGCAAAATTAAATTTTTCTATTATTTTTTAGAGTTAGACTAATTCTGTCATTATTTTTCTTAATAGGTAAATCAATTTTGGGTGTATTCTTCCATAAATTAATATCGTTTTGATATTCTTCGTGGATTTCTCTTAACTATGAAATTTAGTTTTAAAGATTCCTCAAGGATAATTGCAGGCAATGACAAGTATACAACGCTAATAAAGACGAATGTTTATGTTAATCTATTCTAAATTTTATGGAGAGTGTAAAGATAAAAATTTAAGAAATTTTATTGCATGAAAATTTAAAAATTCATCGATGTCACCGCATCAAAATGAAGTGTAGGATTGTAAACACGTCAAACGCAGTTAACTGATGAACCATCATTGCCTTCATAGAGTTTAAAAGAATATAAACAAGTACTTTAGTCAACTTGTATTCTACACGTCCCTGTATAATAATTTTAAATAATTTCCAGCGTAATAATTTTAAATAATTCCCAGTATGTATTAATGCTAAATAGTTCTAAATAATTCCCAATGTAATAATTCTAAATAATTCTCAGTGCAATAATTTGAAATAATTCTAAATAATTCCCAGTGTAATAACTCAAAATAATTCTAAATAATTCCCAGTAGAATTTAAACGAATTCCCAATGTAATAATTTTAAACAGTTCCCAGTACAATTCAAAACAAACAAATTTCAAGTCATAAACGATCACCTGGGTCCGCTTTCTTCGGGTCTCCAACGAGACAATCCTTCCCGAGACAGCACCTGAACTTCGGATCACCCTCCATGGGAAACATGCTGAATATCGCCACATCTTCGTCCTTCTCCTTCGCCCTTCTTATCCTCTCTTCCCCGACGGTCTTCGTTTGCAAATGAAGCTTCGTAGACAATCTTTCGCTCAACGTATCCGTAGCCATCTTTTCGTAGTCACAATTTCAATAAAAAATAACGCACTTGTCTGTCCCTCAATCGTTCACCATACAAAATTTACGCTCCAATGTCGCTGCGAATTTGGACATCAATCGAATCGAGTATCCCCATTCAGATTAAAAAGCAATGTTTTGATCGAAAGAATATGCGACACGTTCACGTTGATACAACACGAGACGATACACGAAGCAAATGGTGTATGGTGCGATTGGCCCGGAGTTCTGCGAGCCACTGAAGGTTTCCAAAGGCAGCAGGCTCGCTGGAGTCACCGGAACACACAACGAGCACGCGCAACGTGTCTTCAAGCTGATAAGTTCGCCTTTCCGCTCCAACAGAGCCACGCTCGAGTATTTACGTTCGCGCGTCCGTTTGCTTCCTTTCGTATCTTTGTCCGCCAATTTGTTGCTCTTCATTTTTCTCGACGAGTAACAGAATCCACTGAGAGCTACCTATGATTGCTTGGAGCTAACGCAGAGTAGACATTTCAAACTTAAAATGTATTTGTATATTTTTATGCATGGTATTTCTATGCTGTCGTCACGCGGTGAATTCCTAAGCGTAGTACTCCTACGCGTTGGATTTCCACACGTTAGATTTTTACGCGTTAGATTTCTACCCAATAGATTTCTATGCGTTAGATTTCTATACGTTAGATTTCTACCCGATAGATTTCTACGCAATAGATTTCCACGCGTTAGATTACCACGCATTAGATTTCTACGCGTAGTATCTCTACGCTTTGTAGTTCCACGCGTTATATCTCCACGCGTAGTAACTCCACGCGTTGTAATTCCACGCGTTATATCTCCACGCGCTGAATTTCTAATCGTAGTATTCCTACGCGTAGTATATCCACGGGTTGTATTTCCACGCGTTATATCTCCATGCGTAGTATCTCCACGCGTTGTATCTCCACGCGTTATATCTCCCCGCGTTGAATATCTCAGCGTAGTATTCTATACGTGTAGTATTCTATAGTATTGGTACTACGTAGAGAACAATTTAATCTGAGTCCAAGTAAATCATCCGTTGCTCCAAGGAAATTGCTTCAAGCTATTAACTCGACGTTAACACAGCCGCTAAAATATTTCACGTCGCACTTGACTAATTGGTACGCAGATAATTAGCGCCGACTTTGGTGGTCTCACAGATTTCAGTGTGTTTATCGTTCATGTTTTAAGTCTCCCGATAAGATCTCCCATTGTTGCAGTTCGAAAATACGGAAAAAAGAGTAAAACTGTTTTGCTTTATGATTCAGCTTCCCGACACGTTTCTTGACGATTAGCGAACGCATAAAACATCCGTGTCAGAAAGAAGGATTTAATCGCGGAAAATTCGAAGTATCTTGAATAGCAAAGACCACCGCAACGGTTCGAATAGAACGTTCCAAGCGGTGATTTCAACACCCTGTCACATTATCCTACAGCGAAGAGTTAATCGAGCTCGGATTACGCGAGGATTAAATCAATCTATCAAACAGCTTGGTAAATCGCTCTTTCCATGACGTTCGACCGCAATGCATCAAGTTAGATTCCACAAGTTGATACAGGTTCGAAAGGTCGCGTCCGTATACGGACACGAGCTGGCACCGAGTCATTTTCACGGGTGATTCCTACATCTTCTCGCTATTCGTTTCTCTCATAAATCTTTAACGAGACTCCTACGCGCGGCACGTAAGTACAAATCATCATGGATACGAATTTTACTCGTTAAATCGATTATACGTATACCTACAGTCGTACATACGCGAACATAGATTCTCGTTTTCATTCCTCCAATTTTGCCCGTACATGGTTTTATTGGATCGGTGTACTTGACCGAATTACGCGTTCTACAATTTCCTTTTTCCGCGCAGGTAGTCTTGTGCATACTTTTTTCTGGGGATGAGTTATTGAGGGAGATGGAGGTTGATGGGGATACTGGCGATATAATGGAAGTACTGTGTGTAGGTATTCAATAGGCGATACAGCGCGTATAAATATTGCGCGTAGAAACATAATGCGTAGAGATACGGCGCGTGAAGATATAACACGTGACAATACGGCGCGTGGAGATGTAATACGTGATGATACGGCGCGTGGAGATACGATGTGTAAGACTACTACGCTTAGAAATTCAACGCGTGGAACTACAACGCGTGGAACTATGCGTGGAAATACAACGCGTGACTATACTACACGTAGGAGTACTACGCTTAGGAGTTTAACGCGTGACGATACAACGCGTAGAATCACCACGCGTGGAAATATAACGCGTGACGGTACAACGCGTGGAGATACAGCGCGTGGAAATACAGCGCGTAGAGATACTACGCGTAGAATCACAATGCGTAGAAATCTGTCGCGTAGTAATCTAACGCGTAGAAATCTAACACGTGGTAATCTAATGAGTAGAAATCTGTCGCGTAGTAATCTAACGCGTAGAAATCTATCGCGTAGTAATCTAACGTATAGAAATCTAACGCGTGGAAACCTAACATGTGAAGATCTAACGAGTGAAAGTCCATCACCCAGAAACCCAAAACACAGAAGTCCAACATGCGAAACTATCCACCATGCACAGCGATGTCGCACGGCGATATAACGAAGGTCCAAAGTGTCCAATAACTCGAACATATCAACTTTCAACGTATCACCCGGACAAGTATAGTGCGTTAATTAGCATGATTTGCTTGTAATGGCCCGCAGCATGGTCCGAGAGGCGAGCATGAATCACCTGGCAATATAGGTCGTGTTGTTTCACCACGCCGTCTGCGATTGTCGAAGGCTACGAGGCGACAAGTCGTTCAGGAGTTCGCAGTCTCGAAAAAGGTCGACCAGACATAATTGCTGGCTAACCTTTTTCGACCCACTTTCACGCCTTTCTGTTCTCTCCAACTTCCTCGAGTTGTTACCGAAGTCGATATCACTCGATACGAAACTTTCGCACGTGCCGAACAAGAGGGCAAAGGCTCGGATTTCGTCGAAGGTCATTGACTCTTCAACAAGTTTCGAATATCTTTCTAAGAATGCGTAGGAGTTTTAGCGGGTTCTTTGCTGAAGTTGGACCGTGAGTAGAAGCAGGGCCTTGACTCGGTTGCCTTAATAAGAAACTTCGAATGCCAAAGTATATATGTATGTATCTGTATGTACAGTTTCTGTTTCAGATCATGATTCAGTGCCTGGGGATCGAAAACAGGTGGCTCAGACGTTTGTCTAGACCTGGGATAGCATCCAAGTATTGGAGGCGATATAGGCTTCTTTTATATAGGTATATATGTGGAGTATAATAGGGATGTGGGTGCAATATAAGCTACCTTTGGATAGGGATACATATGCAATGTAGTAGAGATACATATGTGACATGAGCTACCTTCAGATAGGGGAAAATATGATAGAGATGCATATGTAACATGAGCTACCTTTGGAGAGGGATACATGTGCAATGTAATAGGGATACATATGTAACATAAGCTATCTTTGGATAGAGATACATATGCAACATAAGCTACCTTTGAACAGGGGTACGTATGCAAACTTGACAATCTTTAAGTCCTCAAGTGTTCATATTACCAAATTTGTTAATCTTCTAGTTTTCAAATTTTGTAAACGCTCAAATGTGACAGTCTTCAAATTTCCAAATCCCTAAAATTGAAAAATTTGTATATTCTTAAACTTCCAAATTTCTAGATATGTAAATATATTCTTAAACTTCCAAGTCTCAATTCTCAAATTCTGAAACTTTGCATTACTAGTCAGAATTGTTTTATTCCTTCCTGATGAGTAAACTGCGGATGTTTATGACGTATCTCAGTTCGGAAAATAATCGTAAATCATTTACTCCATAGTGCGTTACATAATGCATTTGCATTTTGAAGACCTTGATATATCATAAATGCATAAACATCCGCTATTGATGAGCTAGCACTATATGAACCTTTTCCATTACTTAATTCGCGTTCGCGAACATGTCCAAATATCTTCATATGGACGCGGTTATTTACGCGTTAACGTAATTGTAACAGAGTCTGACCACAGGTATATTTCATGTGAAAATACGCGATGAAAGTTGTTAACGAATAAAAAGATGAATTACGTACCGGCACGGAAGATCTCGCCGCACCCATCGCAACGGCTGGCGAATTGGGCGTCGTAACAGTTGCCACAGTAGATCTTGTCCACCTTGCTACCGAACTGTTTGTCCACCAAGGACACTCTGCACCTGTTGCAGAGGAAGCAGGCCTCGTGCCAATGCTTATCCTTGTACGACAAATCCTGGAAAACCATTTCATAAATCATTTCATGAACATTCTCTTCGTTCACATTTTAACCCTTTGCGATCATATTTGCGTCTTACTGAACACGCTCGTATTTTACGTTCAAACAAAGAGTTCTTAAGACATGGATTAATGTTCAAAATGATCTCACAATGCCAAAGGGTTAATTGTTCGCACTTGGTGGAGTCAAATGGAAGAATAACAGAAATGATCTTAAGACGCAAACGAGGATTATTGCTGCCGAGGAAAATATTGACATTTCAGCAAGGTCTTCTTAACCTGGGAAACAGTGTACACATTCAGTTTATATTTCGTTTAGACGTCCTTTATTGACCAGCGTTTTCAACAAATAGACGTTTTCTTGAAATTGATGAGATGTGCATACGTATTTAATGACCTATAACTCGCTAACAATTTACAAATGCATATGTTAGAAACCTGTAATTATACTTGCTAATACTCAACAATCTTTAGTAAACATTCGTTAATAAACGAAATACTTGTCAATGTCACTTTGTAAGGTTTCAATGTATCACTTCAATTATCATTTTTAATAATACGTTAATTATCATTTTCAATGAAGTGATTTTTAATTATCATTTTCAATGAAGTGATTTTTAATTATCATTTTTAATAAAGTGACAGTCAACTATCACTTTGAAGTTTGCTAATGGGTTTATGTACCTTATAAAAGGTTTCGATTTCCAGTCAGAATAAATGCCTCGAGTTAAGACGCTACTGGATTTATAGCTTGTGAATTTTTGAAACGCAAACACTCGAATCGATTAGACGATCATATTTAAATAGCGAGGCTTTCCATTTCAGGATCGATTATAATCGCGAACTCGTCGACCTTTAAGTATGTGTCATTCCGCGGAGAAGGAATCCTTGGATCTGTTGCGTAAAAAAAGAGGAACACGGGACAAATCGTCTCGTGCCGATTTGAAAACGTGGAAAAAAGAAAAATCACGGTACGTTCAGCGAATTCGTGAGAATGGTTTCGACCGTAGGAGGAATAACAAATGGCGGGGAGCGAAACGGAAATAAGTTCCCTCGAAGCAGATAGCAGGTACCTGCATCATCGTTTCTATTTCTAGGAATGAGTAAGTCAACGCCCATGCTCGCCGTCTCGTGATTATACACGAACCGATAATAACCGATTTTTTTTCACCGTCGATTTTTCCGCAACGTCTAGGATTAACGAAACTAAATTTAGAGGAAACTCGACTCTTGTGGCAGATTTGGACCGTGCCCAGATTCCTCCTTTACTTTGTTGCTGCGTTATACCGTATCTTGTTTCGATCGAGATTTTAATAAATGTGGGACATGACCATGACAAAATTTCACCGACTATCAACATCTCGAAACACTGTGCTCAGTTGGCAAAAATATTGAACTCGTGATTTTCTATCTTTTTAGGGCATCGTATTTTTGGGGTCTGACTTAACAACGTTGTTTGCGAAACCTCTCGTTATATTGCCCCATCATCTGGGTAATCAGGGGTAATCGACTGTCAATTTAACTTCTGGATCATGAAAATGATAAGATATCGTTTGAATCGAAATCTTCCTCGGCTCAAAGATTGGTTCTAAGATTTTCCTCGGGTCTAAGATCGGTTCTAAGATCTCCCTCCACATTTCAAGAAACGAGGAACATTTAATACGCACCTTCGAGTCGATACCAATGATTTTGTTGCACTCCTCGCAGCCATTCGCGAACACGTTCTCGTAGCACTTGATGCAGTAAGGATGCTCGTCCCTGAGCACGTAACGTTGTCCGGTCAAAGACTCGTCGCACTGCCAGCAACAGAAGTGGCCGCTGTGCCAGTCCTTGTTCATCGCCTTCGTGTACTCGCCACTGAAAATCAACTGGAAAGGAAAACGCGACGAGTTTTAGAGAACATGATCGTTATGTCAAACATCCTCGTTTTTCTCTCGTTACAGACTGGTCCAAGCAACTCTTACAAAATCCTAGCACGACATTTCCGCGCAGGGAAACACCGATCTGGACAGTTTCTTTATAGACTCATAACAGGAACAATTATTTCAAGCTCTTCCGCGATACGAAAGCTAATCTTTAAACATAACTCTTCACCGATCTGGACAGTTTCTTAATAGAGTCATAACAGGAACAATTATTTCAAGCTCTTCCGCGATACGAAGACTAATTTTTAAACATAACTCTTCACCGATCTGGACATTTTCTTCGTGGAGTTATGGCAAGAACAATTATTTCATGCTCTTTCAAAAACTGATATTTAAACATAAATCCTTCCTTTATTTCTCAAATTGTAAATGATAGATAAAATTGTATCGAATAAAAATTTAATGGTACAAAAGTTGAATATCAGAAGTAGACTTCATAACGCAAATTTGTAACGTTTGTACTACTGAACTTTATTTTGAACTTATTTTAAGAGTTATATACAGAAAAGTGAGGGTACTCGATTCTGAAGTTGTTAAGTCCCTGAGTAATTTTGCCATTTCTCTTTAAAAGTTTCATTCAAATTGTCGAGTAACTATTTGAATAACTGTTAAGAAGGTGTTTCCCTGCGAGAATTTGTAAGAATACCCGCAGACCCGATACCCTGCATCGTTCAAGAACAAACGAGCCAAACGAATGAATCGGAATCACTTAGTGCAAGAGACAATTCGAAGAAGAGAATCGGAACTTTTGATAACGCTCCTCTCACAGCATCGTTCTCTTTTCAAAGTTCCTTGCTATCTCTCTCATTGTCTTTCGGTGACGTGTTCGCTGGTTTAATATGTACCTTGGTTGAGTGCTGTTGTATGTGCTGGCTGAGTATTTATTGTACGAGGGCATATTAGTAAAATAGAATCATGTATCGTACGAATTTCATGAATATTTGCTCCTGTGAGAGAAGAGCCTCGGGATGACCCGCCACCCACAACCTCGAACTCGCGGTGGATATTGAGGTGGCTTTGAATTTGATGAACGGGTAACTGTTATGGTTGTGTGGAAATAGACCATGAAATTTATGGTGAATACGGGTTTAAGTAGATAGCTAAGTTGAGAGCTAGTAGTAGTGGGATTTAGAGATTTGTGGATTTGGGATATTCTGAGATGGTCTGAAATTTTGGATTCTAGGATCTAAGGATTCAGGGATGCAGAATGTTTTAAGATCCAGGAATCTACATTTGTGGATTTGAGATATTCTGAGATCCAAGATGGTCTGAAATTTTGATTCTAGGATCTAAGGTTTCAGGGATGCAGAATATTTTCAGATTCAGAAATCTAGGATAGTCTGAGATCCAAAGTAGTCTGAAATAGTGGATTCTAGGGTCCAAGGTGTCAGGAATCTAAGACTAGATTCAGGAATTTGGGATATCCTGAGATCCAAAGTAGTCCGAAATCTTGGATTCGAAAGTCTAAGGATTCTAAGGAATCTAGGACATTCTGTGATTCAAGATATTCTAAGATTCATAGTCTGAAGTCTAGAATCCTACATTTTAAGGATTTAGGAATCCATGATATTCTGAGATAGGTAGAATATAATTTTACCTATCTAGGTAGATAGATATCTATCTCGGTTCTAGGTAGTCCGAGATCTAGGATTCAAAAATGTACGAATTCCGGAATGGATATCCTCAGATTCAAGATCCACAATCTAGGATTCAACGATTCAAAAATGCAGGAATAAATGATATTCTAAGATCCAAGGTAGTCTGCAATCTAAGATCCTCGTGTCTAAAGTTCCATGAATCAACGGTATTCTAAAATTCATGAATCTATAACATCCTAAGGTTCAGAAACCTAGGATATTTTAGACTTCAGAGATCAATATTCCGAGATCCATGAGATCCAGTATACCCCCATTTTTAACCTTGAAACAATGATCTGATGCTCTAGAATGCACTTTCCTTATAATTTCGTTAAACAGAATCTGCAAATGAACTGAGTCTGCCTAATCTGTTTATACACTGACAGATGTGAAAGTAAAATTTGTGCAGACAATTGGCACCTTTGCCAAAGATCTATTTCCTGAATCGAATAACAGAATACGAACGCAATTGGTTCCATGTGGCCAGAGTCTTTAAGACCAGAGTACAAGGATTCGAATCTAGGAGATTTTCAGCTGGCATCACTAGATCTGCAGTACTTTGAATCACAATAGCAGTTTTTCTAAGTTTGAATATAAATTATATCCTTTCGCCTTAAGAATCACGTAAAGAGATCGAAGTTAGACAAAATTGACCAAAGTATCAGAAGCACCGACTTGCTCACAGAATTCAAAATTCGATACCTTTTTTACTACAAATGCACGTCAGAGGAAAGTCAGCGTTACAAAATGACCACCAAAATTTCCACGCGTTTCTCACCGATCTCTAACCGTTCACCGTTGTTCGCCATTTTCAAGAATCCACGGCGGCCACGCGGTTGGCGCGGTGGCGGATCTCCCTAAAACGGCGTAGCTCGAAAGCCGTCGAAGAGAATACGATAAAATAAAAAGAAAGAAATAGAATCGGGGTTGATCCGAGCTAACACATCTGCAGCCAGCACATACTCTTCGATGGCGTGGTGGTTCTGCGTGCTGTCGACCTCGGTGATCGTGACCTCGGCGTTCTGATCGTGGCTCTCCCTGCGTTTCGTCGTCTTCTTCACTTTGCGAACCTTACGCTCGGTGGTCGTGTACACTACACTGTCTACGTCCGCCATCTCGTTTAGCTTGTTCCGCGAGTCTGTTGCTCGGTCGCGATACCGTCAGATACTACTCTGATCCGTGAACGGGACTGGATAACCAGGAACAGAGTGTCCAGGAGAAGAAGAAGAGGAACAAGAAGAGGGTGATCGGGTGACTTGGTCGGTCGTCGTTATGGAAATGAAAGCGGAGCGTGTTCCGGTCAAGAGTGTTTTAACCGTGTACCCAGCAGCTTTCGAGCTTGCGAACTGACTGAAATCTAGGATCGGCCCGCTCCGGGCGTCATCATATCGGGACGCTATTTTCGGCGTCCCGACGACTCCAGAAACCGCGCCGCACCGCGTCGCGACCGCCACCATCCCTCTCAGTTTCCCTCCCTACTCTCTGCATCGTTCTTCCTCTTCTTCCGAGGAAGAAGAGAGGAGAGCCTCTCGATGCAGTGTGCCGGGTGCAACTTTTCTACGACACCCATCTTTCCCTGTCTCTTTCTCGCCAAAATCGTGCGGTTTATTCGTCATCGTGGTTGGGAAACGTAAGCGACAGGTTACGGGTTCGTGGCTCGATTCTTCGGAACGAATTCGATTTTTACTCTTCACCTTACTCTGGGTATTTTGGGCCAATTGGGTTACCGAGCTTTTTGCGAACGAAAATCGATTACATACAATTTTTATAGGATTTTATATAAGTCCATTAACTCTGACGGTTCAAGATATTATTAGTTACTCTTTTGCATCTTTATTACTCATAATTTAGTTTACGGTACGTCAGTTATCGAAAGTTAGAACAAAAATCGATTAGGTACAACTTTTATATGATTTGATATAAGTGCATTAATTTTGACAGTTCACGATATTTTACTATTGGTTGCTCTTTTTCATACATATTAAGGATAATTTAGTTTATGGTACGTCAGTTACTGAAAGTTAGAACAAAAATCGATTAGATACAACTTTTATATGATTTGATATAAGTGTTGCTCTCATATTAGTTGCTCTTCTTCATCCATATATAATTTAGTTTATGTTGTCTGATGAATCGAAAGCTATCTGTGATTTTCTACCGATTTTTTAAATTATGTACAAGTAAATATTGTGGTAATTAAACGTTTCGAGTAAAACCTTTAGTTTGAAGAATCTCCCCTAACGCTTACATCGTTGCTATTACTAGAATTTGATTTAGTGGCCCAGAAAAGCGTTCCGTTTACCATTTCGTCGACATAAAATCATCTCCGTTTACTTTAACGCTAATACAAGTGCTAATCGACGCGAATTTCGATAAGTTGATTGAACCTATTAATCTCTCAAGTACCATCATTTCGGAGGAGCAAATAAACTTGAAAATTCCTAGATTCCCAAATTCTAGATTAACTTGTCAGAGGCTAATAATTTCACTTGTGATGTGTGGGTGACTGAGTGACTCTTTTCTAATAATAATTTTTGAATCATCGAAGCTACATTTGATGATCGAACGTCTTTAAGATTGCTACGACTTTCAAATCGCTGTCTTTCAGATCGTTACGTTTTTCAGATCGTTAGGACCTAAGTAACAGTTAATGAGAGGAAATCATCAGTCTAACGAGTTGATTTACACATCCAGCGTAATGGGACACCTCTCGGAAGTTAGGTGAGGGTTCACGCGTAAATCATGGACAATCGTCGCGTGTCGTTTTACGATCTCCAGTTACGACGCGATTACGGAATTCGCGGGCCGAGCTTGCGGCCTAAAACGCAGAAACACGCGGCTGCTTGCAGTATTTCTGTCCAGCTTCGATCGACTCGGAATGCTGTTCGAAAACTTCACCTGCAAATAGCCCGTAAGGAATCCGTAATTCTATTTCGATTACTCCTTTGTTGACAAATCCTTTGCTAAAGACACTGTCAAAGCCGCGCCATTTATCACGCCGCTGAATAATTCGTATTTCGCGAAATTAATAGATTTTCTGGTGTAAAAATAGTTATTGAACTAATGCCACGTTATTTTTACGCGCGAAATTATTTGAACTCTGTGCAATGAACTTTTTCCCACGCACACGGACAAATATAGCTCCTTGCATTTTGATAATTTTGTATTTTTGGAACATGGTCTGATTACGTTCATGTCTTCCTTAAATCTCCTTGTTCATCATGTGGACACAATTATGTCAAATTGTGGCAACATGAATTCTGCTCTAAGGGTTTTAAAGCTAGATTAGGTCATTTAGGACACAAATTGTTATAGTCATTAGAATAGTTTTTATTAGAGTGATTGCAGGTTAGTTGACCCATTCGTAACTGGTGAGTCAATTTTTTAATCGATCGACAAATGCTCATAACTCGATACTAATTTACAGTTATTAAGAACTGAATCTACTTTCAAAAGGACGTGACTCATACCCAGAATCCTCTATCTAAATATCGTTTCATTCTGACTGTTCATCAAATATGCAGTCTTCAACTGCAACTTTAAGACCTATCTTCACTAGTCCATTTATTAACCCTGCAGCACTAATGACACAAATAATTATTTTGCAATAATTGACAATAGAAGATATGTGCAAAATATCTTTTTACCTAATATATTACATTAAAAGGTTATCAAAATCGTCATATCATAAGTATATGTCATATGTATAATCTCCTTTGTTAAAAAGACGTCAAAAAGGTTCAAATCTGATATTGATGTTGCGTCTGATATTTAGCACATTGTCCACGTATAGATAGCTTTATAATTGACTGTCTGTCTGGAAGATTTGTATCCTTTAAGAAATCTATTTGTAACGTGTCTTACAAACTTCACTGTAATGTAGATCGTATATGTTTAATTTACAACACGTTTTGTCATACGAACTAAATAAATATACTTGCACTCGTAATTTCGTTCTATTGGCACGGAACGTAACAATGTTGCAATTTTCGAGTTAGCAGGTAATTCATTTGAGTTTTCTGAATGTACGATAGAAAGAGGATGCGTTTAATGTCAGCAAGATTAGAAAGAAATGGCGGGAGGAATTTGGTGATAAATTATCGACGAGTTTTCACGAAACGTCGCGTCGTCCAAAGTGCTTGATCGCGTGCCAAACAGGTGGTTCCTGATAAAGCGGGGGTGAAACCGGGCGAAAAATAGAATCCCTCGGAAAAATAGAGAAGAAATCCGCGGTGTAATTGGGTCGGAATGTTTCACACATCACCAATACCTTCGCCCACCCACGTACCGCCGACGATCTTTCTTCTTGTGTTAAAATGAACGCTAAACTCGACGAATCGTCATCTCGCTCGGTAAATCGCGTACACGATTTATGGAACGATTCGTTTCTACGACTAGTGAATTAATGCGTGGTTCCTTAATCATTCGGTAACGATTCTAACTCGGATAATGCGAGGGTTATTCCTAACTGGCGCTACGAATTCAATATCATCGAGTAAGAGAAAATTTAAGGTTAAGACGCTAAAGTATAGTTAAAGTTTATTTCGATATTCAAGATTTAAGATTTCAAGACTTTAAATTGCGGTATTTAAAAGTTTACTGTTCTTGGTATTTTTGATTTTGCTATTTTAAATTTTGGTGTTTCAAATTTTACTGTTCTCAAATTTCGATATTTAGAATTTTACTGTTTTAAATTTTGGTGTTCAAAATTTTACTGTACTCAAATTTCGATATTTAAAATTTTACTGTTCTTAAATTTAGATATTTAAGATTTTACTGTTCTAAATTTTGGTGTTCAAAATTTTACTGTTTTAAATCACGATATTTATAATTCTACTGTTTTAAATTACAATATTTTAAATGTTATTGTATTAAATCAAAGTATATATAATTTTACTGTCATCAACTACTATATATAAAACTTTACTGTTATAAATCATAGTATATAAAATTGTGCTGTTTTAAATCGTAGTATTCCAAAATTTACCGTCTTGAATCACAGTATTTAAAATTTTACTGTCTTCAACTTCGATATTTAAAATTTTACTGTTATAAATCATGGTAAATAAAATTGTACTGCTATAAACCGCAGTACCCATAATTGTAAAATTTCAAATAACAATATTTATAATTTTATGACTCTCGCTATTTAAAATATGTTGAACAAACGTGCGTTTAAAGAAGGTGACTCAACGTGAAAGTGAGTAAGAGGGTGCCAATGAATGGCAAACGCCGAATGCGATTATGATTGTACAGTGTATCGACTTTTCAATTGCACACAGTTATTTCAAGAACGTCGGCCGTTTTATAAATAGACGGAAAATGAAAATCGGCCGTGACAGGAGGACGTGATCGCCTACGCGAAATTGAGGATCGCGACGGGTAACATAATATCGAGTGAGGGCTCTGGAAGAGGCGCGAAGCGATTAAAAATATAACTACGAGTATAAAAAATCGGGGTCGAGAAGAGTGGTGGACAACTGTGAAAATTCCTGCGATGACATACAGCATGGGACTTTTAATAGCACCAAAAACAAATTATCTTAATGTGGTACAATTTACTTCGAGTCATACTTCATTTTTATTTTGATTCACATTCGTACTTTGATTCGTATTTCATTTTTACTTCGATTCATGTTTCATTTTTACTTTGATTCGTATTTCATTTTTACTTTGATTCATATTTCATTTTTAGTCTAATGTTTAATCTTCAGTTAACTTGATATTTCTATTTCCACTAATGTTTAACATGTAGTTCGATTGTTATCTGATTCCAAGATTCATCGAAACCTTGAAGACACAAGATTAACGACTCCGAAGATTGATAGCTTTTAAAACCTGTTGAAAAGCTAAGGGTTCAAAGGCTGCCAAGAACGAAGATTCACGATCTATCAGAACTTCGAAGACCTTGATGAAAGTTACCACAAAAGTTACCATGATTCATAGCTCCTCGATTACCAAGATTTTCGAGGCGATCGAATTTGAACCAACAATGATTCGAAGGAGCAAGGTTGTTAGATAATTTTTAAACAGAAATTCACGTTTACCATTTTATGTTCCAATTATGTTATGAAAAAATACACTGAATATTATTGTTCCGAATCTGAGGTTTTGAAAAAATACTCAAACTGGTCCTACATCTGAAGCATGCAGCGAATAAAATGAATAAACAATATGTTCGGAGAACGAGAAATCAAAGTCCTGAAATTCCACATAGTCTTGTAAACGATAATACTCGATGTTGAAGCTGAGAATCAAATTCGAAGAGCAAGTTCGAAGCTGAAGAGCACATTCGAAATTGAAGAGCAAGTTCGAAGTTGAAGAGCAAGTTCGAAGCTGAAGAACAAATTTGAAGCTGAAAAGCAAATTCAAAGTTGCAGTGCAAGTTTGAAGTTGATTATCAAATTCAAAGTTGAAGAGCAAGTTGGCAGTTGAGAATCAAATTCGAAGTTGAAGAGCAAGTTGGAAATTAAGAATCAAATTCGAAGTTGAAGAGCAAGTTGGAAGTTGAGGATCAAATTCAAAGTTGAAGAGCAAGTTCGAAGTTAAGAATCAAATTCGAAGTTAAAGAGCAAGTTCGAAGTATAAAATCGATTGACATGGCATCGAACGATGGGAAATCCTCGGCAAGTGTCGTCTATCGCATAAAACGTCTGGACCCGAGCGCCATGTACGCGTATATTATTTGCAGACGGGTATGAGATTGATATTTTGGGAGACCCCACGCGAGGCACACGGCACCAATGAACGAGCCACGAATCGCTCGCGAGCGTTTCGTGCGAACATCGACCATGTTTTCCTGCCCGGCTCCAATTTTTCTTCCCTCTCTACAGTGAAAGCTTCCAAGCGTTTCCCAACGATTTTGGGAATAACAATAACAATAAACCGTTCGTCAACGATCCTCGCCGGGAGCCGTAATTTCGTTGCGCAAGCCTCGTGTCGCGAAGTTTTAAACAAACGCGTTTTACGATTATTTCATCGCTGTTTTAGGACTGACATTTAACATTCGTTCGAAACGATCTCCGTCGCGTGTTGCGACAATTGCTGTGAATTGTAAATTGGTAAAACGGTAAGACAATAGAGCATAGAATTCATCCTTTTAAAAAAGAGTTTGTTCATTCTTCTGACTAATACCTTTGTATTACGTTTACCTTCTTAGAATAACAAATTTCTTTATTATTTTTCGCTTATCTATGCATAAAAAGTACTTTCCATGTTTTGTGAGGAAGTACTAGTAGGGTGAAGCATTTCACTAAGGTAGCGCATGAGCACTGTTCTCACTAACAATCCAGGTAGGACTCTTAATGGCTACATAGGAGTCCTTGCATTTTCTGTAAGTTCCACAGAATTTTTCCCTTGTATTATTAATTTAAAAAAATTATTCGATCAACTATAAAAAATCGTTTACCATTCCACTAGTCTACCAAAAAGTGATTCAATCCGTTTACTAATCATTCCATTACTGAAGTATTCGGAGTGTTACTATTAAAAACTTTGGATGATCTCCTAAGGCTAATAATAGGCGGGAAACAGTCCCACACAGAGAGAGAGTGAGCGTGTTTAAGTGTGAGTGTGGATGTGGGATAAACACAAAACTCTACGAGAGAGATATGCAGAGGGAGCTTCATTGATTGCATCATTACCCAAAATGCTTGGTTCGGATCGGTATCCGGTATCGAGTACTGTATGGGTCCAGATCCTGCACTCACATCCTCCGCGTCCCAGTAATCCTCGTCGTCGAACGAGGACAAGGATCTGGACTCCTTCCTGCGTCCGTTCTCCTTCGAGTCGGCGTCCAAGATCGCTCGGACCCTCCGATAATCCTCTTCGTCCGCCTCCTCGAAGCTCGATATTTTCAGCAAGCGTTTGGTATCCTTGGGTGGCCGCTCGACGGAAGCGGTCGCGTTAGTCACCGAGAAAACATCCGGTGAGTGGTCGCCGTCGACGGCCTTGTCCCTGGAGGTGGACACCGATCTTCTATTCTTGAAGGACCTTCTGGCACGATCTCTCCTACTTTCGGACAATCCGACCACGGAGCCCTCCAATTCGGCCAGAACCATCTCGTCCGTTAGTTCATCGTCGAAGCTGGTCTGCACCTGCACGGACACGCTCTTCCGGCTCTCGGACCTGGACAACACCGGACTCCCAATTGGCGAGGTGTTGGTAGACTCGTCTCTCAATTCCTTCCTTTGCATCGAGATATCAGACTTGCGTCTTTCCGGTTCTCGGTGCCTCTTCGACCTCCTGGAAGTCAGGTTCTCAGCCGATTTGCTCACCTCCGCGTTCTTCGACTTCAGCCTCGTGGCTTTCCTCACGATCGTGCTGGACGACTTTATCCTCTTCCTTTGACTCGCGACCTTGGTTTCACCCTGGACGTCGAGTTTCTCGGAAGTTTCTGCGGTTTTTGGACTCGTCGAGTCTTCGATCTTCGCCTCGGGCGACTTCGAGTGCGATCTCCTGAACATTTTCCTCGATAGCTTCCTCTTGTCGTTGTCGGACTCCTCGATCGACGAGCCGCCTTCCGAGGGACTCTTATATCGTTTGATCACGGGAATCGTTTCGATCGACTTCATGGTGGGCGCCTCGTTTCCGGAGTCGTTGTCGAAAGACGTACCCACGTCGCTGGACGCACCGGAGCTGGACAGTTCATCGTCCACGCTGAAAGGTATCGGTGTGGGTATCCTGACGTACTTGTCCGGCTCCGGAGTGACCACGGACAGTGGACGATCTCTGGAGCTGCTTTCTAACCGCCAGTTTTCGGCAGCGTCCTCGTAGGACGTTTCTCGTTCGAGTTTGACCTTGTCTTCGGGGTCCTCCTGCGATTCGCTCGCCTCGACCAGGTAATTGAAGTCTGGACTCAGTCTGGAGTCCGGACTCTGTCTGTATCCTCCTAGGATCTCCCTGCTACTCCATTCCGATAGGGTGTTGGCGTCGTAGTTCTTGTCTCGGGAACGTAACTCGGCTCTGATCCGCAGACTGTACTCGTGAAGGTTCTCCAACTTGTGCTTGGCGCCACGGGGCAACTTGACGTCGCTCGAGTGCGAGAAGCTGCAGATGGAGTCGTGGGTGCTGCGGTTATCGCTCGGCTCGTGATACGAGAGACACGGGGTCGCCGGTTGATTGATCCTGATCACTACACCGTCTGACACGTGTCTGAGACACGCCAGCAGCTCCAGCACACCGACGCAGCCGATCAGTATCGACAACATCAGACCCATTTTCAACGACACGATTCGAACAAGGTCAAGGGTAAGGGCAACTCTCTATCGACCATCAACCACGACCCACTTGTTTCTTTGTTACGTCACGAATTCAACAGAGCTGTGCATTACGTATTCGTTCGTCCTCTGCTGCGTCATTGTTCTTCGGATCAGACTTTCTGTTTGGATCGATACTTTTTGTTTTTTACGTCAGATGGCGGATGATTCTCGTCGGCGAATACTTTTTTTCGGACAAGTGATTCTTTTTTGAGTCAAATGCACCTTCAGGATTTTGGAAAGACTAGTTGAACTCTATCAAGGCAGTAGAACTCTGTCACTTGTAAGAATCACTCGAGGTTATGTCACGGATTCGACGTCGATTGTGCACTGGAAGTTGGGCCTAACACCTTTTGTTATGTGGTAGGTTAAGATGTGTTGCATCAGAAGGGGTGAAACATAGGTCCGAACCATATTTTTTGACAAGATTCTGCACTTGTATAGTTACATCACGAATGCGACACGTTAGGTAGAGGGCACCTTGGTATGGACGCTTTTCGGACCTAAACTCTATTCGACCAGGGTTCTACACGAATCACTCCAGTCGAGTTACGTCACAGATTCAACACGACATTGGGTATCCCTGTCATGTCATCGTCGGGGTCAAACAGGTTCGGAACGTTGTATGAATTTCAGTTGGACATGGTAAACACGGTGTCCCCAAGGTATTCTGGGTGATCCTCTAACGAGCTGACGTCACGAGGTGCTGCGAGCAGTTCACGTGGTTCTAGGAGGGGCACCCACCCACGCCCGAGCTGATCCACTTCTCCAAGCTGAAACCGGCGGAAAGTCGTCGCGTATCCTGACGGGGCTACGTCGAGCAACAGAGAAGTCCTGGGAGAGCCGATGATCACGCGATTATTCGGTTATCCATGCTGCCGGATGGCGGCCAGAGAACTGTTTTATTTTCCTCGGGCAAACCGTTCGGCCGGGAGGCGAAACTGGTGGCCGTTCGGCTCGTTATGTAGACGTAACGTTCGACGATGGCTAAGGCTAAAGTTAGCTCGAATGTCCCTGGACGCGAATCTCTGTCCTTAATGGCCGCTTACACACGGCGATCGATCATTCCGGGGGGATAATTAACCCGTGCCCAATTTGGCAATCGCGTGGCGTTTCGTCGTGCGCGAGATATCGCTGGCCGCCCGATTAGTCTGTCGATGGATGACGCTCTGGATGCTCTAATGACCCGATCGTTAGACGATTCGAGAATCTTGGGAACGTTCGCGTGGGCGTGATGTTTCAATACCTCGTCGTCGCCAGGATGGTACGTTTGGCAGATCGAGTTTCGGGGAAACGGAAGGTGAGTTACTTGGCTATTGGTCAAACTTCGAGATTTTGTACACAACGGCTCTTGTTACGGTGAGCTACGTGGGAGAATACTGGAAATTAATGAACATCGATGGACAGGTTCACGAAATTCGTGTAACTCGTTACGAACGAGAAGTCTTGACTCCCCATACGATTTCATGTAGACTTCCGATTGGTCAGTCATTAATTACAAGCATTCACGGCGAAACTGATGCTATGTGCTAGACATGGTCTGCATTGTCTCTCACTTGTTGGCATAATGTCAGTTGTATATATAATGAATTTATTATGTACGAGGCAGTACTGATCTAATGACATACTTCGAAACCTCAGAACAAAATCTGGTATTGTATATTCTAAATCTGACGAGCTAGATAGCTATCATATGAAGTCGTATTTGTCAGTTCGTCAATTTGAGAATTTGGCACTTGTCCATTGAACTCAAGTTTCTTTTTGTTTAGGTCTCTGTTTCTTTAGTCAAACTTCCTATATAATTGAATCTTCAGATTCTTAGATGATGAGGTTCATCGTGTTTTTTGCTTTCATTTGCAATGGTATAGAAATCAGACGTAGAATAATACAATTTTGTTTAGACTTGGGTCAGCAAAAATTGTGGAGACTGTGAGATGCAAAATCGAGAATATAGAAAATAAATCACACACGTATGAAAAGCCAAGATAATTCCAAAAGCACATGTACATGTTTGCCAGTTGTCACGATTAGTAATGAATCGTCTGACAATTGTAAATGATCTTCATTTTTATTCTCCCACTAACGATTCACCTCTGCCAAAGACTTATGATCGCTAGCAAGTGTTAAATACGTTATAAACAAAGATTACAGCATCACGCTGAGTCTCGATAACATCTTTTCTAATCCATACAATTAGCTTCTGTTATAATCATCAGCTTCAAAATCATGTTTATTTTATTATCCTCCTGCTACCATTAACGCGATCATCGTTTCTGTACAATGTGTTAACAAAATTAATCCCGTTTGAAGAGGATCCAAGATAAACATCGTAGTGCGAGAACCGTATGTTGTGCTTTTGCTCAGAGGGTTTTCCACCTCGAAATAATTTGCCAAGTTTTAGCAATCGATTCACAAGCACAATGAACGTCGAAAGGGAGAAAGTTCAAGGATCAAAATCACCCCTGAATCGTACCAGTTTCGCTGGTTGCTGTTTGTGAAACCACGTGGGAAATTCTCACGTGTTTATGTGACCGAATTTCTGACGCTATTCGAATCATTTTATTTCGGTTACTTAATCGGTTACGAATCAACCAGTCCAGCCGATCTCCGATACACGTTTTGCGCCCGGTACGTCGGCCTGGCCCGTTTCCAACCAGATATCGAAACAGCCAAACACCAAACTCCGCTTATCGAACTCTCGATGATCTATATTTGCGCCACGCCAGAACGTCGCATACCGGTCGATTGTATTTTTCTCCGAAACGATTCGTTTTCCCTGGGAACGGATATGGATTCCTAAACAGATTCGATGTGACCTCTGCGTGTTTCACGTTCATTGTTGCAATTTTCGTTGGTCACGAACGTATGGGTGTCGAAGGATATCGAAAGCGAATAGGTACCATCGGTGGCTTCGAAAATTTAAAATAAGGGGGATCAATATTCTGAAATTTCAAAATCCTGAGGTTTTGAAGTTTTGTCAGAGATTCTCAGAGTATATTTTGAATTCTTCAAAATTTTGAAGACTTGTGGGTTTCAAATTCCATTATTGGAAGTTTCGTAGGGCCCAAGTTTTAAAGTTCACAAGTACAAATATCAAAATCAAGTTCAAGAAACTTATATTACAATTATATTCAACATTTCTACGGTTTAAATCCCTATGTTTCTAATACCTATATGTTGAATCTGTATATTTCGAATTCCTATATTCTGAATTCCTGTGTCCGGAATCATTACATTTCGAATTTTTATATGCGGAATCCTTATGTTTTGAAAACCTACATCCCAATTTCCTATGTCCAGAATCCCTATGACCCAATTTCCCATGTCCCGAATCCCTATATCCCGATTTCCTATGCCCCGAATCCCTATAATGCAAAATCCTCAAATTCCCAAATTCGCAAATCTCCAAGTTCCTATACCCCGAAATCCTCAAATTTCCAAATTCGTAAGTCCCCAAATCCCTATACCCCAAAATCCTCAAATTCCGAAATCCCTATACCTCAAAATCCTCAAATTTCCAAATTCCTAAGTCCCCAAATCCCTATTCCCCAAAATCCTCAAATTCCCAATTCCTCAAATGCAAAATCCCCAAATTACAAAATCCGATGAATAACGACCGCAAAATGAAATACACACGAATGTGTCAAACAACCATAAGTCATCGTTGAATAAACGGATCGAAGGAACATGCGCAAGGTTATCGTTTACGTGCGAGAAGGAAGATCCTGACGTAAGGGTTCACGCGACGGCGAACGAAACGCAACGGCTGCGTAATCCTCGTTCAAACCACTTGGTTCGCAACCGCTGCTCGAAATAAACGTATCGTCGACGACCTATCGGGCGGGAACCAAAATAAAACGCGTCTTCATTCGTCTCCTTCTGGCTAGAATTCTCGAACAACGCCCAATCGGACGTACAATTGTGGACGATATTGTCGTTACTCAAGAATATTTCCTTTTCCAAAGGACCTCAGACTTCTTTGTTACTTTACTCTCGTTTACTAGTTTTCTTCGTTTGCTCGATAAAATAACATTTCATATGCATTTCATACATTTCATACATTTGATACGTCTCATACTTTCATTTCATATATTTCATACATTTCATACGTCTCATATTTTCATTTCATATATTTCATACGTCTCATATTTCATACATTACTTATTTTAAATTACAAAAATTATTAAGCTGCTCTGCTGGAGATGTAGAATAATTACATAAACTAATTCATCCTTTGCTTGTATATTTCTGTAGTTCAACATCCACAAACTTGGTATTAAATCTCCTAAAACTATTTAAACTTAAAAAGTTCTAAACATTGCAAGGTTAAGAACAGACTATTTAAGTTAGCCGAATAGTTACATATGTACTGTATCGATACTTCCATATCACATTACCCAAAATTTGATTTTTAACAGAATTTTATTTGACCTACCAGATAAACCATATTTTATTCGCATTACGATTCCAACGGTGAAGTACAAAATTCAACTTGAAACCAAGGTTGTGGAAACAACCTAGAGAATCTCTACGGGGAGTCAGCAGGATTAGTAAAACACTAAGTAGAAGAGTCTAACTAATGAGACTGTTGGATTATGTGGTTACGTAACTTTGTTTACTGCAGAGTACATCTTAAGTCTATGACCGTAAAATATATACATAAATAATTTTGAGAAAGACGCCAGGTTCAGACAGTAACCCTTTGTCCACAAGTTCAAATGCTTGCACAACAAGTATTTACTTATTTATTTATTTTCTTATTGCATTATTTATTTACTTATTATTGTATTCATTACTTTATTTATATATTTATTACTGTATTCATTACTTTATTTATATATTTATTATTGTATTTATTACTTGATTTATTTATTTGTTACGTGTACTGTATTTATTACTTTATTTATTTATTTGTTACTTGTATTTATTGCTTTATTTTTGTAATTATTACTTGTATTATATTTATTACTGTATTCATTTATTTGTTACTTGTATTCATTGCTTCATTTTTGTATTTATTGCTTTATTTGTGCATTTACTCATTACCGTTTTATAATTGTACCCAATTGCGAACATAGACACGCTATGCGTGTACAACTACCATATCCCCATCAGTCCAGGATCATGGAACATTTGGCAAATGATCACAGTTAGACCTTGACCTGTTTCGAATAGAAAACTTCCCTTGCTAAGGGACATTTTCACTTCACGAAGAAGACAGACTCGGATAAGGAACGAATCGATGGATGAATCCATCCGTAGAAGGAGCGACGACGGTCACCGATACGAAGGGTCGAAATTAGTCGACCTGCTTGCCACGAAAGCCGGTTCCTCTGGAGGGAAACGGAACAATGCCAATGTTATTTCGGTCGATGATCGAACGTGTGTGCCACGGTCGGAGAAAAGCGTGCCACCGGATCTCAGCGAAGCCACTTCGCGAGCCGACCGAATTAGATCGCTCGAAAACTTTACAACCGTGACTGCCGTTCACTTCGTAGGACGACCTTTCCTTCATTTCGTTCCATTTGGTGCCACCTTCATTTTCCACGGAAACTTGCTCTTTCATCCCCTAAATCGTTTCTATACTTCGAGTCTCTTCACGACTTTTCCTCCACTGTTATTCTTTTGATATTCTAATATTTTGTTTTGATATTTAGTTTATTCTCATAGTGTACGTTGTAAGAAGACCTAATCTACTAATTTATAATAGTATGACTGTAACCTACATGTAGAATTCAGCTTCATGTTTTTGCAACTTATAATTTTTCAAAATATTGGCAACATGAATTATGAAGTTGCTCGTATGCATTGTACCTAGTGATAATGTACTTTCAGTACCATGCTTCTAATTCATCTACATCAGTAGTTTTATCAATAATTCGTTAGTATTTCATCTATGTCATCTGCTACTATGTCAGTTATCAGTAATTCCTTTAATACATGTCACTTTTAGTGCCATGTTCATCTATATCATCTAATATTAGTAATTCCTATAATATCAATACTTGTGAAGCTGAGTAATTGTCGATTACAGGAAACCATTCTTTACTTTCGATCACTGTCATTTTCTAATTTTACATCTTCTAATTGTCTATATTGTTTCTACAGTCGAATTGACTAAAACTACCATACTTAAATTGACCAAAGCTACAATAATTAAATGAACAGACGTTGTCATAAATTGACAGAAGTTACTTTGTCCAAAGTTACCATATTCAAAGTGGCAGCTACCACATTTAACTCAACCAGCTTGATCTATGTTCAATGTAGACATATGAACGCATTCGACAAAGTAACTTTTCCAGCAACCTAACCACCATATTTAAAGCGATCAAATCTATTATATTAAAATTGATGAAAGCTACCATATTTAAGCTGTCAAATCGGCAAGACCATATTTAAATTGCCCAAACAGCTTAATCTCCCTAAAATCAGTACCCAGAACATCAAAACCACAAATGAACCTACTCAATAAATTAACTGTCCTAGCAAACTTTCGACTAATCTGAGGAGTAACGAACTGTGTTACAGGGATGTCGTTCGATGACGAGAGTAGCAAAGTGTCGAAGAGTAGACCAGCAACCCGGAAGCGGTCAAGAGCAAAGACCTAGGGAGAATTCGTGGCTCGCGAGCTATGCAACCCTTCGTACGAGTGACTCTCGACGACACACGACGCCGGGGGTGGCCACTCGTTTAAGTATTTTTGCCGGATGAACGTGTCTTCGATGACCCGAATTCACGCCATTCATCTTCGAGTTGCAACACCGATCCCGCTATTTTTGGGGTCGATCTTGTGTACTACCATCAGTTCGTGTTTCTTCTTACACCACGCACGAGTGACACGATAGTAAATAGTATTATTCGACCGGGCAAAACAAGTGGAGTAGAACGTCTTTCGTTTCTCTATTCGTTGAAAATTAGGGGTATGATTTAGGACTGCGTGGATCTGGGCATGTAGAAATCTGATGATGAGTATATTGGGACATGGAGATCTAGAAATACGGGAGATCCAGAAAAATTTAGAAATGTGGAGATTTGAAAATGTGGGGAACTGGAAGTGTAGAGACTGATCTCTACACTGATGTAAGATGTAAGGATTTAAAAATGTAAGTATCTAGAAATGTAGACATCCAGAAATGTAGATATCTAGATATATTGGGATTCCGAAATGTGGAGATCTGAAAACGTAGAGATCAAGAAATGCAGAGATTTAGGGATATAAGGATTTAAAAATGTAAGGATATAGAAATGTAGACATCCAGAAATGTAAGTATCTAGGAATATTGGGATTCAGAAATGTGGAGATCTGAAAATATAGAGATCTAGAAATGTAGTGATCCAGAAATGTAGACATCTAGAAATATTGGTATTCAAAAATGTGGAGATCTCAAGATACAGAGATCTAGAAATGCAAAAATCTAGAGATGTAAGGATTCAAAAATGTGAGGATCTAGAAATGTAGACACCCGAAATGTGATCTAGAAATGTATATATCTAGAGATATTGAAATTTAGAAACGTCAGAGTCTAGAAATGGAGGAATATAGAGAAGTAGCGACCTAGAAATGTCGGAATCTACAAATGTAAATACTTGGAAATATAGGAAGCTAGAAGTATAGAGATTTATAAATGTCAAGACCTAGAAATATAGGGGCCTACATATGTAGGAATCTAAGCTCGCAGGAATCTACAAATGTTCGAAATCTATAAATGTAGGGACCTAGAGACCTGGAAATATGGGGTTTTATAAATGTCGGGACCTAGAAATGTAGGAATCTAGAGCGTAGAACCTAAAACATAGGAAAACAAGAACCTAGAAACAGGAATCTAAAAGTGTACGTAAATGTGGGTATCTAGAGATACAATCAGACAATTCCCACTAATTGAACTCAAGTAAAAAACTGTTTGACTCATGCAACGTTGGCAAACTTTTCGTATTAACGAATACAATATTTATCCTGCATCGCATTGTTTCGCGACGTCGACGATAAATCGTCTGCACGAAACAAGAGCGCGATAAATTATTTTCTACGTACCTCTTTGAGCTAACTCGATCCGGCGTCAAATTATGAAACCATTGCCATTTTCATGTCTAGATGCAATAGATACGGGAAACTTGACTGCGATACTATTCAGAACGAAGCTGCTCGTTAACCCCAAATCACCGAACTATCAGATTTCCGAATTCCCAAATTTCCAAAATCTAAAATTAACTTATCGAGTAACTGAACCGTCCGTGGTCCAAGGATAAAACGTTTGAAGAATTTATTGTTCGAGCTGTGATTTTTGCGAACCAGCTCGAAATAGACAACGAGGCAGACTTTTACTACCACGCTATAACGGTTGTGTTGCGTCACTGTTACGCCATGCTTTTCTATAAAGCCCGTTTGTTTCCCGCCGGATGCTCAGAGCGTGCTCAGGAGCGACCGAAAGGACGTCTTCGACAACGTAGGGTGTTGCGGTGACTGAACAAAGAAAGTCTTGGTCCAAACTTGGCACAGTGACAAAGGCACTTACGAATTTGGGAAATAATAATTAAAAAAATAATGATAAATTTCGGAAGTTTACATAGATGTAAGCTACTTAACAAAGTAATCAGTCTATAACCGCGCAAAGTTTGAACAAAATTCCAAGGTCATACGTTCTAACATGTTGCAAGTATGTCCACGGTATATTTATGTAATCGTGTGGGAGTAAAGAATGCGTGTTTGTTTCTTTGTATCGTACTTTATTGTCACAAAGGTGTTCATGGTGTTGTCCTGTGTGGCTAACTTACCGAAACTAGCAGCCACCTTTCTCAGCGTGAAAGATCGACGTACCGATAATCGATACAAACTTTCGGATGCAAACGATACAAACGAGGTATTCGAGTGGGTAACGGTTTCTCGATTATTCACACGGTTTGCGCGAGCTTTCGTTCGGTTCCAATTGAACTGACTCTAATAAAAGACGGGAACGGTTCTTGGTGTCTGGACAGGCCACGATCGTGGTGGGAGCTTCGACAAGAAATCAAAATAGATTACCGACCGGCCACAGGTACGATTAAACGTTGGGTTTCCGGTTGGAAGAAAACCAATTCAGACGGGTTACACGAACGTGAAACGCGCTAACAAATTGTGGCAGCTGAGAATTAGCAGCGCCTCGGACGCAACCGCGTTCCACGCGAACGTTTCCACCGTTCGGGTTTTCGTTCCAAGCCTGCGGAAATGTTCATTTGTCCGATGGGGGTAGCTACATTAGAGAACGCGGAAATTTCGATTACTTATATCGCTTTTTCACATCTAACCTATGATCTATATTATCACTATTGGAGCTGTTTATTCTTGGAGCTGTTGAACAATTTTAGGTGGACACGTGTGCATACATGGAGTAAATATTTGTAACACAAATGTAAGAATAAAAAAGAATCACCGCAAGTTTCTTGAAAATGTTCATCATTTTAACAGGTATATTTGACTAATGGGGTAAATCACCCTGGGTACACATTCTTGATTACTGATAAATAAAATAAAACGTACCAGCTATGTGAATGATATAAAAGGTATAGACAAATTTCTAGCAATGCAAAAGATGTAAAAGGAACGAAGAAATTTCCAGCTATGCAAATGACGTAAAAGAGCAAACTAGGAGGTGAATCAACTATGAACTCAGTGGGTTTAGTCAATCCGAAGATACAGTCGAAATACGTGAATGGCTATTAATCGTCGACGGAGATAAAAAGACCGTTCTGCCAAACCGTGTTGGGTTTATTCGAGTTTCTACATAATTCGCGTTGCGCAGCGTCGCTGACGAACAAGCGTGTATGATGTTCGGCTCCTATCCTACCCGATTCCTATTTCCGTCCATCTAAATAAAGCCGAAAGCGGCCCAGTTCCCGTGAGACAACGTTATGCGATTCCAAGACACTTAATATCATTATGCTCCAAATATTTTTGGCACTGTCAAAAAATGTCATGTTTATCGACGTTTCTGAAGAGATCGACAGATCTGTGACAAAGTTGGTTAAGAGCGTTCGGAAAGAAAATTTGGACAGGCTGAACAGGAAGATGTTAAAAATTGTTTTCAAGACCGAGGATTAATTTACAGCGCGAAGTTAACGTCGCCGATGAATCGTTGTTAAGCCCGAAAACAACGATCTCGTAAATTTACGACCAGTAAAATGGTCGAGCTTGGCACAAACCTTGGCGATTTATGTGCACCTTGACAGCTGACTCGGTACATTTGGGTCAACCGGCGAGATTTCAGGTTTGCTTAATGCGAAAGCGATGCTGAAATGATGCAGGGAATGTTTCGAGGCATTGCCGTATTTGGATAAAGCTATCGCGTCAACTCGATTTGTCCAAGAAAATGTTTACTTATAAAATATTCCTTGATCTAAATAAATTAATACAAAATCATTCTCGAATTCAGTGTTCCGTATTTCCCGCGGCATAATTTGAAAATTGTCTCGATCGACACGTGGCGCGAGTATCGACAACGTGGAGTGCTACAGTCGATAAAAGAGATTCCAGTAGATAAGTCGTTTTGACCAGCGGTCGATAGCTTAACAGCGGATGGTAAACTTGTCTGATCACTAACAGTCTGATACTACTTTCTTATTTTATTATTAACTAGTTGATTATTATAGTGAAGACAGACGTGTTCTATAGATAATTTTTGTAAATAATTATAGTCGTGTATAATTATTTGGAATACGATTCATTTTTTACTTCATACTTCCAGTTACTGTTTGATGTTTAAAATTTTCTAAATTTTTTCTGTAGTTTCAGGTATTTAATTATGTCATAGTATCACTGAATGAATTGGTTAACAAAATCAGAAATAATCTCTGTATAATACTGTATTATCACTAGGTTTACAGACGTCCAATAAGTAGTTCTTAGATTAAAAAAGTGCGACAAATACATAAGGGATGACATAAATTAATTTATACAATTATCTCTCAAAAGTTAACATACATTTCAACGAAAGTATTTTAACAATTTCTGTGATTTAAAATAAGGAATGTTAGATATGTAAACCTAGTGCTATACATGTAACTATACTGTCCTCTATATTATACTAATAATCTATATTATAATCTGTATTATCCTAATAGTACTAAGAGCGGATATTTCAACAATCACAATGTTTGAACAGACTCAATACAATTTTAATACAGCTTGTTTATAATAATTATCTATAAGTTTACCATAAACTTCCCTAACTTATTTACTATTATTCATTGTATTAAACTGTATTATTTACTGTTACAAAAAGATACTCACCTCGTCACAAGCTGCACACCTAGGCTTCAACTGTTCAGCATAATGCCTCTCGCAAAACAGAGTGTCGTCGTGAACACAGTAAGCAAGGTCGACCAAAAGTTCTTTGCACTCGGAGCACCGGAAACACGCCGGATGATAAAGAAGACCCAGCTTGCTCGCTGATACGGCCAGACTGCCGTATTTTATGGGCATATGACATGCACCGCAATCCTGTTAACATATCAAACTCGTTTGAAACTAATGAACAACACTTACAATTACCAATCATGAATCCTCGTTATTCTCCCTTAATTGCATGTTAGGCTTGGATTAAACTCATGAATTTGTACGATGCTGCACGGAAGATTAAAGACAGGATAAAAAGTGGTATGAATTCAATTTTTGTTAGCTTTCTATTACGTCTTGACTGCTGTACTTAAACACGGTATTATGGAAGCATTCTTAGAAATTGTCCTGAGTACTGATGATCAAAAATGGACAGAACACAGTTTGGTCAGGTTTGGAAAAGCAGGTATAAAGTGGTTTAAGTTTGATTTTTGATAGGATTCTATTAGGTCTACTGTTGTACTTAAACATGGTATTATTGAAGCATTTTGAAAGATTGTCCTGAATACTAATGATCAAAAATAGACAGAACACAGTTTGGCCAGGTTTGGAAGAACTGGTACAAAGTGGTTTGAGTTCGATTTTTGTTAAGTTGCTATTAGGTCCTGACTACTGTTGTACTTAAACACGGTATAATTGTAGTCATTTTGAAAAATGGTCCTGAATACTAATGATCAAAAATAGACAGAACACAGTTTGGACAGGTTTGGAAGAGCAGGTACAAAGTGGTATGAGCTGAATTCTTGGTTAGGTTTGTATTAGGTCTTGGCTCGTATTAAAGCACTTAAACGGTATTAATTATTGAAGTCTCCTGAATACTAGTGGTCCTGAACAGTGATCGAAAATAGGCAAAAGTCGAGTTAGGGAAAACTGGTTATACAAAAGTTTATCGTATAAAATAGATTACGTCATATTTAATTGAACTTACGAGATCTCTCTCGAGCACTTCCTGTACACTGCCGATGTCCAGCGCGATCTCGTTCCTCGCTGCCATGAAATCGTCAGCACTGCTGGCGTGTTTGGGGTTCAAGTGGCGACAATAGGCCCTGGCCAAGTCCTGCTTAGGCAACTGAATGGCCAATTGTCGGTCCCTGTACCGTTCTCCCGGTGTGCCTAACCTGGGCACGGATTTCTCTGGCAGCATGTTGAAGTACTCGTCCACCTGCGACGAATATCCAGATAAATCGTTCGAACGAGCCTTAACGTCACGCCGCGACAATAACAACATCGTAAAAGAGAGCGAACAACGATCAAGGGATAAAGCCGGTGATAAAGACCGGCGCCCGTTGCACGCTAATATATTCGGATGGCTTTGGAAAATATTGCAAATTGGAAGCTCGCCAAACGTGCGTGCACGCGCGTATATTCGACCACTTAACATTTTGATGGCCATATGTACCTTTCGATCTATTTGTTATGGTTTTATGGTCAATTTTTATGTGCAACGACATGTGACATATGGAGAGGTGTATACTTTTATAGACTTTTTTTCAATTTCACAAGATTTGTCAACGAGTGATACAACGTGATTGCAAGGATCAAATGTAGCTATATCTAGGGTTAGGTTATCAGCACATACATAGCAAGGATCAGCCATCAACGCAGTACCTGCTCCACGCGAATGTCGACTCCAATAATTGTAGAAAAGTCGAACTAAAATAGGTTCGCATTGACCTTGGATATTACTTAGATGATTGTTAATACCTCATTGGAATCGATTCGTATCGTTTCAATCGCTTCCGACAATTGTTGAATTTCATACGTCCGAATGTTTGTTGAATCTTTGCGCTCGAATCGAACAGAGAGTCTCGCGTCACTGAGCAGGAAGCGAATTCTACGTCGTGGGATGAAATTATCGCGATCGAATTAAAAGACTATTTCAAGTAGATAAGCAAACGGACAGACATTTAGGAAACTATGTTTCTGTAACGAAATGGATAGGTACATTATCGTTTATTAAACGAATATTTCGGGTATAATTAGACGTACCTTGTGAGCTGGAAGACCAGGAGGGGCCCACGCGAGTCCCTTTACCCTCGGGTCGAAAACGGCCGGGGACGAGGATTCCTCTCCTTTCAGACCCAAACGAGACCTCACCGACACCCATTCTTCGTGGCACACGTCGTGGGCTTCTCGAGGGCATTTGCAGCTCGTGCAATTCTTTCTGGAAGAGAAAATATAAATCCATGAGAATCGAGTCCCGTTAGCCAAGTATTCCTCGTAAAATAAACATCTTGGACGGAAATAAAAAACGTGCGCGGTCAACAGTCGATTTATCGCAAACAGAACTCGAAAATATTTTTCGTCAAGATTTATTTACAAAGAGACCCAAAAATGTTTGCTTAACTTGCAATTTTTCAATTATACGTGTTTGTCTTGCGACGATACCGTTGCAAATTTTACGTTAGGTGAACATCGATAAGGTGTTAATTTATCTGTAGGAGAAGATTGATGTTCCTTGGGAAAGTACTTGGTTGTACTGCGTGAAGGAACAGACATTAACAGCTTGTTGAACGTATCTATTAAAGCTAGGATATCACGGACGTTAAATATTTGCGCCTGGTCTTTCATTAACTCCGGATACGCCTCTGACAGAACCTCTAATCGAGTTTTACTGCGCTTGGAGGCGGACACTTCCTGTCCATCTATCGTTTAATTAATGCAAATATCATCGTCTTTTTTTGGACCGAGCACCCATTCCGTCCCTTATCTTCCTGAATCCTCGTATTAATTTTCTGCGTATAAATTTCAACGTACACGTTTTAGTATTGCACACTTTTCGTGGAGATGCCTGCTGTGTATGTTTGAATGCCTACAGGGTGGCCTCACACGTTCTAAATATCTTGTAAAGCATACGTAAGACAGAATTTTGAAAGGAAATTTTATTTGAAATCAACTTTCATATTATAAATGTATGAAACATTTTCGAATATATACATTCCGATTATACGTACAGTTACTTTGATATTCAGTACTATTCCTAACTTTGTTTTGTATAAGAATTAATTCAGACATATTTTACAGAAAGAAGAACATTGTAGATTAAAAATACATTAACTTTTTGCTGTAATATTTAGTTGAACAAGTCATTTCAAGTAAAATGTTATTTTCACGCCTCATTAATGTGACACTGGTGCACTTTATATAAGCTAGAAATGCTTAGAAACCATTTGAGCTGCGATAAATCATCTCTTCATGTATACAATAACAGATACAGGACTTGTCAAAAATAATGATGACAATGACAAGTATAGAAGTACTGTGTTTGAATATTAATGTGACTGTACATCTCAATCTCGTAATGTGCTTGGCTGTCATATGTATACATTTCAGTACCCCGTATGTGTACGTTTTAGTATGCCGTAAGTGTACGTTTCAGTATCCCGTAAGTGCATGTATTAATATCCCGCATGTGTACATTGCAGTATCTCGTATGTGTACGTTTCAGTATCCCCTATGTATGCATTTCAATGCCCCGTATGTGCACGTTCCAGTATCCCGTATGTGAACATTACAGTATCCCATATGTGTACATTTCAGTATCCTATATGTATACGTTTCAATATCCCATATATGAACGTTTCAGTATTCCACATATGTACGTATTAGTGCCCCTTATGTGTACGTTCCAGTATCCCGCAAGTGTACGTATTAGTATCCCGTATGTGTACGTTTCAGTATCCCCTATGTGTACATTTCAGTGCCCCATATGTGTACGATCCAACATCCCGTATGTGAATATTTCAGTACCCCCACATGTGTACGTGTCAGTATCCTATGTGTATACGTTTCAGTACCGCATGTGTGTACATTCCAGTATCCCGTATATGAACGTTTCAGTATCCCATATATGTACATATCAGTATCCCATAAGTGTACATGTCAGCGTCACCTGCAAATACGTCTAAATCTCGATTAATAATCGATCGCCACGATCGAAATCGTACACTCCCACAATTCCACGCACAAAGAAGGAAAGTCTCCTCCGTCAGATCCTCGATTCGATCAGCAGAAGAAAAGTTCACTGCGCAAAAGTCACGCTCCCGTCGCCCACGTGTAACACGCCAACGGGTCGGATCGAACCGTCAATCGTATAATCAAGGGGATGCATTTGCCGAGCTGGCATTCATCGCCGTTTCACCGCACCCTTCCGGATGTCGTCGCGATGAAGGTCGTCGCAGTCGTCGCCGTTAATACGAGCTTCCCTTCTCTGCAGTCGTTCACGATAAGGGGTATCCAGATACGACGACCGTTGGCCCGAGGGGAAGTACAGGAAGCGGAGAGAAAAAAAAGAGCGTCGCAACACGCTCGTGGGTGTCGTTGATCCGCTCGTAAATTCGCGAAATCTGATTTTTAGCGGGCGGGGTAAGTTAAGCGCGCATGAGAGCTCGTTAAATTTAACAGTGGCAACGGATGCGTTAATGGGCGGTCGTAAAATCTGAACGCTTCATAGAGGGATATATTCGCAAACGATGCAATTCGACACCTGACGATCGAATATTTCGATCGATCCCTCTTTGCCTGGATCTCTTTTCATAATTTTACGACTCCCCCTTCAGTTTGTTCATTTTTAACCCCTTAACCTATAATTTTCTAGCTGCGTTCACAGGTTTATTGTTGTGTAATAATTATGTGAAGACAAAGAAGATTAAAACGTTAGGCAACGATCCTTTGAAAAATTGAATCCAAAGTTCAATTGTGGTGAATATACGACTCTTAGCACGTATGAACTGTGCGTCATGAGTGTGTCACATTATAAGACAAGTTCTTTCCAAAAGATTTTATCGCGTCACTATTTCATTCTACCATTTTGTCAGGACGTTTAATGTACAAACGAAGGTCAATACGAGAGAAATTCGAGAACCTTTGAAGAATAATTCCCCGGAGTGTTAATCGAACGCCTGGCATAATGTCATCGCCATAATGTCAGTAGAACGGTCACCTTGTTTGCCATCGGACCGTAACTCGCCGTTCGCAAAGAGCATTTAAACGATCAAGAATTCTAGCGACCGCTTCCCATGTCCTTGTTAGGGTGACGATAACACCGAATCCCTGTTTCTCTCTCGCCACGTCCTGACGATGGTTTACGAGGCTCGTGAACGCGTCCTGCCACCAGAGGGTGGACGCAAATTAACGTTGACGGCTCGTTAACTCCGCGAAACGCAATACTCGCACGTGGACTATAATTCATTCCGACTCGCTCGATGTCCTGGGTGATTTGCGCGAAATCAGCTCTTAGTCTCATAATTGTTTCATCAAATGCTTTCACGATTAAAAATAATTTTATATTACATGAGTCAAAAGTGCACAATAAATTTGATAACTTACAAATTCAGTAACTTGGCAAATTTTTATTATAACTTGCAAACATAACTTGCAATTCAAACTCAAATATAAATCTTACATTTAAAAAATTCTTTAAGCACATTTATCATAGTTCGCTTTTCTGAAAATGACAAGATTCATTAGATGTCCCGAAAAAGATGAAGAAAAATCAGGTCAAAAGAGGGCAGACTGCCATAAAAGTTTGCTGGAATAATTTATGAAGACCCAGGCGTGTCACACGCGACTATTTGCGTCCTTTGGTTCGCGCAATTAATTCTTCGGACGATATATAAACCGAGCGATTTGTTCTGACGTTCTACGATGGGTGGTACAAGAGTTACGCTTGTAAACCGCGGCGTTCGAGCGGAATTTGAAAAAATATAAAAATCGAGCCAACTTAATTTTTATTCGCTGCTGGCCCAGATTGCGTTCTCCCTGCTTAATTTTCCGTCGCTTCCGTTTCGGTAACGGAATTTTTCTTGAAAGTATACGTAAAACAAACTGGTGAAATTAGGAGAAAGTTACGTAGAGTTGAGGCTGTCGTTCATTTAATAACACTTGATCAATTTCTATATATCCTTGTAATTAGATATACTTATAATCCTTGATGCTTACATATACACTGGGTTTGCATATATTAACATCAGATTTATAGAACAGGTAAAAGTGATACTTAGAGTCCTTATTTTAAAATACAGATATTAAGATACTTTTGAGGGGATGAAGAATAATTGTATCAATTACCTTCTGTTTCATCCCTTATATTATTTTTAATCTATAAGTAACCGCACAAAGTGCATAAACCTAATGTCACTAATGAATACATGCATATGTCACACATATCAGGTGCATGTTAAGTGGACAACCCTTATAATGAATATTTCCATTCACAGAGCCGTGTATATTACCCTCTTATAAAAGTGCGTGCGATAAAATCAAAATTATCTAAACGAAAACATATCCTGCAAGGATATAAGACTTGAAATGCATGCTGAATTGCCAGCGGGTGTGGATGCCGAACGTAAACTAGTGCGACTGGTTGTAAACGAGGGTAATTCGATTTGCATAGGTCTACGATCGATGGAATCAAGTGTGTCGAATGTTCGAGCAGGCTTCTGGGCTTTCGCCGTGTCTCGTATGCCAAATGAACACGCTGCATAAAATCTTGTAACGCGATTGACGTGGAAAGTAATCTTCGACGTGACTAGCTGTTTAGTTATGCGAGGGACATCTTGCGAGTCGTTACTCGATTATTTCTATATATAGAACACGTAGGAATTCGTTTGTAAAGCTGGAAATATAGGTAAGTCGTCGAAGACTTTAGATGCATTGTTTGAAGGAAATAGAGATCCCTTTTACTTATCGTGTCATTCATGACGCATATTGCACTTCAGATGTGACGAATCAAAATTATGCACGATTCTGGAGTTTAGTACCAATTATAATTTGCATAAGAATCCCTATACTCAAAATGTAACGTTTCAATTTTCCTTATTTGTCTTAACTTTGCAGCAATAATAGTCTGACTGCTGAAGAAATCATAGGTTAAGGGGTTAATAGAAATACAAATTCGAAATGGCCTCGGAATTAAATTATCAGAAATTAAGTAATTAAGAAACTAAACCACTGAGAATATCCTGCCCGATATGACCATAAGGGACCAGCAAAATGTAGACCAACATCAAACGCGAAAGATGAACTTAATTTATAATTCCACAGAATATATACGCCAAATTACAAATCTAATTCCACCAATTTACGTCCGAAGAAGACATAACATGCTTTTATCGCGCCCTAGCTCGTAAAAAACTCTATAAAACCACGTACGAGGATCCAGGAGCTCCCTTTAATACCAATTAATAATATATATCGTTAATAGGCCGTGATCTTAATCGAAGAGAATCTCATCGATTAAAATTGTTTACGTCGTCCCATCCCCTCTCCGCAAACTGTGTTTGCTCCTAAACGATCTATCAATTATGTGACTGATTAGTCACGAGTGTGTTCCTCGAAGGATCCACAATTATCCAATCAATTACCTAACGATCAGCTCGAACAGCTCGAACTGGTCGAACACTTTACAGTAGAGATGCAGCACCCTGACGCAGGCCCACTTCATCCCCGGCCAAGGTGCCAGACTGAGATCCAGCCCGTCCTCCAAAGGACACTTCCCAATAGCGAGACTTCTCTTCAGCTCCGCACCAGAGATAGTCGGGAAACGATTTTTCCTGTCGAGCATAGGGTTCCTCTTTCCTCGCGGAACATCGTTTCCGGGGATCAATCCTCTCTTGATCTCGGCACCGGACAACGTCGGATACCTGTCCCTGCGATCCAAGGACGAGGTCTTCCTGTAGAAGTCCTTCTCCGGCACCGAAGGACACCGTGCACGCATGCTCTCCTGAATGGGTGGACTCATGGGTCTCTTTTTAGGCTCCGGGATCTTCACTCTGATCCCTTGGGGTTCCGCACCGGGCGCTGCCACGCAGGACACCCGCACCTCCATCTTTGGCTCCTCCTGGCTGGGTCCTTTCGGACTCATGCTCTTCGAGATCAGGGTCGGCGTCGTGTGACGCCTCTGAAGTTTGTCGCTCAGGATGACACGGTCGAACCTTCGAACTTCATCTTCGAAACTCGATCGTCCTTCTAGGTACGTTCTAGGTCGACACGAGCGTGATCTGTGGCCGTTCGTGGTGCTCTTCGAGCCACAGGTGCAGCCGAGTCTGAGTCATCGGGACATGGTTTATTCGTTCCACCGGGTGAAAATGGGGAAACTCTTACGGATGGATTTCTGGAAAAGTCGCACTTTCTAAAAGACGCTGGAAAGTGACCGTTCTTTCGGTGTGCGAGAAACGGTGCTGTCGGTAACTATTGATATATGTATAGATCTAGTGCTATGTAATTAATTAATGATGCACAAGAAGTAACTTTGACACAATTTTGAGACACTTCCGAAGACGTACATGGATCCGTCTCGTCGATTCGTTACCAAAATATCCGGTCCGACAGATTTGGGTTAGTTTCAGCTTCGAGTCAGATTCAGATAAGATACACACATCGGGTCAGATTCGAAGATGAACGTATCCCGGTCAGTCCAGTTGCCCAAATATCCTCAAGTTCTTTTAACCTCTTGCACTATTATGACAAGTTTGACGCACTTGTACTTCAGCTGTGATTTTACTCGAATTTTTAATATGCTTCAATGTGGAGTTCAGCAACTTGCATAGTCACTATATTTGTCCAAATGCATGATACCAAATTGACATAACATTTCAACTTTCTTTTTCTGTTTTAACATTGTAGCTGTGATTAGTCCTGACGCACCAATAGTGCAAGGGGTTAAATGACGGTACCCAGATTAAATTTCCAATTCGTTCGATACCTCCTGTGAGATTATGCGAAACAAGGTGGTTTGTAGCAACATCTCGGAATTGGCACTTAGCGCTAGAAAATTTCTGGCGAAAGGAGTTTATAATCCCGGCCGAATGGGAACAGATAGTTTGTTTTTATCATCGACGAGCTGTCTCCCGGAAAAATTATTACGAATTCGGGCGAACGGACAGCCACGAACGGACCGTCCGAGCCGACGGATGAATTTATTTTCATTGCGGAAATCGCCACGGTTCACCGAGTCGCGCGGGTATTTATAGGGAAGATGATCCTCCGGGTCTCTAGATGACCGTTGTTCGAGCAAAAAATAACAGTATCAAAAAATCTCCTCGATATCGATTTAAACGTTTCAAAATCTGAACAGGTAATTTTGCTGTAATACAGTATGTGTAAATATGTAACTTGTAAATTACATGATTTCTGAGAACTTCGAGAGATAAGTGTTGATAGTGCTTTTAAGTGTACTTCATTTAGGACAGCTCTGGAATTAATTCTCGGTTTTACATGCTTGTCCGATAAGGTGTCTCGTCAAACACCTATAATCTTACGAAACTTTCCAAAATGTCCCAATTCCAGAGTATTCATCGCTCGATACACAATTTCACGGTCGTAAGAGAGCTAATAAAATCAGAGTGCTGTACGTTGTACGGACTGGATTATCTCGGTAAATCCGACATTAGAGATAACGGGTCGAAAGAACTTGCCTTTCTTTACGCTGCACTCTAGCGATTTAAGGTTCTATGGGCTGAGGTATAGCTACATGATGTCGACGCTCTGGAACAATGAGGTAGAGCATTGAGGTTTCAAAATTGGGAACTTGGAAAATTTGAGAATTTAGGGATTTTGGAGAATTTATGAATTTACAGATTTGAAGAGTTTCAGAATTTGGAAATTGGGAAATTTTTGTTTTGGGATTTTGGGAATTTGAAGAATTAGACAAATTTAAGAGTATGAGGACTTGAACGTTCGAGGATGTAGGAATTTGGGAATTTTGGAAATTGCAGTTTTGTGAATTGGAAAACTTGAAGAATTTGTACAATCTGGGAGTTTGAGAAATTGAGAATTTTAGAAGTAGATAATTTGGGAATTGGAAATTTAGGATTTTGAGAATTTGGGTACTTGAAAATTAGGAAATTGAAAATTGGAAAATATCCGCCGTGAGGTCCCATAAGGCCCATAAGTGACCCGTTGCCCATGGTGGGCCCAAGGCCCCATAGCGCGCTAATGCAATCTTCCTATGTATCCCAAGAGTCCCAAGTGTCCCATGAGCCCTTGCCCCAAATCGCCCAAGGTGCCAAACGGACCAAGGCCACAAGCGTCCCCAATGTTTCCCAACATGTCCAATCTCCCAACCTCCCGAATTTGTCCAATGTCCCAACTGACTCAATTGCCCAAGAGTTGCCAAGTCTCCCAATTTGCCCAATCTCCCAATCCCCAACGTCCCAACGTCGACCAATTCCCCCAAGTCTCCAAGCCTTCCCATGGCCCCAATCCCCAACCGACCCAAGCCCCCAAATCCACCCAATTCCCCCTATGTCCCAACCCACCAACTTCCCATCAAACCAATCCCCCCACTCCCCCAAAGACCACAACCCCAAATCTCTACCCCCCCTACCCCACGATACCCCCCCTCCCCAACCCCCAAAATGCCTCACACCAGATAGAACCACCATAATATCTGTACCCCCCAAGCTCCCTACCCACAACACCGTCCCCCCAGCCAGCCCAGACCCGAACAGGATAATAACGGATAACATTTACATTAACCCGGATCTATAGGTCACTTAACACCTCATAGTTATGAAATGCCGTACATCGATCGTGAAAAATGGCATGTTAAACATTCGGCGTATTTTTTCGCGATTCAAAGCAGCCCCGCGCGACGTATCGATATGACTTTCGATCGTTGGCCGGCCGTTCGGTAGCTCGAACGTATAAATAACGCGTTAGACAGCGAGCGTGCGTTGCTCGCTTGCAACGTGCGCGAAACAGAATTGACGTAAGCGTGAAGGAAAAGAGCTAATAACGTTCGACATACGCTCATACGATATAATCAGAGCCAGTGACGGCGAACAACGATGTTTCTTCCATTTCTGAAATGGCTTTACCTGGAATCCGGCTATTCCCTCACAGGTGAATCATCGCTCGCTCATTCGTCGCACCGAGATAGAGAAAAAAAAGAAAACGAACGGGGATGGTCGAATTAGAGTTAGTCGGTCGTTTAATTGCATCCAGGCAAATTCGTTCGCCAAGAACAGAGACTAATAGGAAGAAAAGTATTTTCGTCTGTTTGATGGAGATCACCTGCCGACGCCGTGAAATTAACCCTTCGGCCATAATTTTAACTTAATTTCTCGCTCTCTCGTACTCTCCTATTTTTATACGAAATGTGTCTTTTTATTTTTCAAATATTCCAAGTCTGAATCATCTTGACCATGAATTATAGCGGGGGGAAGCACGTGGCGATACTGCGCGATTCTTATCATGCATTTTTTAAAAAACTTGAGATAAGTGCCGAGTAAAATGCTTTATCGATACGATAGAATGATATAAAGATATAAAATACCGAATTTAGTTGAATATGTAGTTAATAGAAAATAACGGAGTTCAAAGTTTCTGAGAAAGATCAGATAAGTCGCAGGTGTTGAGAATCGAAAGCAGGAGAACCGGAAGCTTTCCGCGCTAAGACAACCCGTGTCACGTGTCGGGTAATTCAAACTCTATTATCGAGATCGTATAACCCGGCTAATGGCTATTAATTAGATAAATCTTCGCTATATATACACAAGCCACGGGCGACGTTCGTCGTTCAAAATAGCTTGGTCTTGGTGGAACACGAATTTTCGCGTTGTTTCGTCTTCGGAAGCTGTAGTTTGTTTCGTCTATCTGCTAGTCTTCCAAACTTTCGACAAAACATCAAAATATAGAAATACTAATGGAAGTATAGAGCGAAACTAGTAAACAGCATCTTCTCATTTTATAACAAGTAACTATGTACAAATACACTAAATTCGACAATAAAGATATGAAAGTAAAAGAAATTATGTACCTTTCCCTGAATTATCGATAAAATAATTTTGTGTTACAAATATAAATATTAGAAATTTTTAGCGACGGAAGTTTTGCGTGAAAATATTGTTCTATAATGACTTTCGGTTTTCATGAAGGATGTAAACACCCGCAAAACCTTGTTTCAGGGACACTGGTATATTTGTCAACACCACACGAAGAAAATGATAGAATAAACTTGGTTGTCACTGATATAAGACACTTTCTAATCGAAAACGGAGGAGGAAAAGTCGAACGTACGCGGGCGCACGGTTCTGCGTGGCGCGGGAAATTTGAAATTGCACGAATAGTTGGCGAAGCGAGGAAAACAGAGTGCATACGCAGAAGGAGCGTACTTCAAACTGGCGCCATGAGATTCGACGAGGACGTTAGGTAGGTGTGCGTATACCTATAGTTAATACCGGGTGGCAAGAGAAACAGTGGTGGACGGTGGCGCAGGCGCGAACGACGCGAAACCCTCCGGTGTCGTCGAAAGCTTGCACGGATCAAGCTACACTTTGCCGAGAATTCTCACCGGCTACGTTCGAATTTGGGGATTTGGGGACTTTTCGAGGTGGTAATTTGGACATCTAGGAATTTCGGGTGGTGAGAATTTTGCGATATGGGAATTTGGAGGTTCGGGGTGATTGAAAATTGGGATTTTGGGATTTGGAAATTTAGGAATTTGAAGAGGGTAATTTGGGAAGTTGAGAATTTGGGGATTTGGGGAAATGAGGAATTGGGGAATTGTGGAAATGAGAAATTGGAGAATTGTGGAATTGGGGAATTGAGGAATTGGGGAATTAGGGAATTAGGGAATTGCAAAATTGTGGAATTGTACATTTGGTCATTGGGAAATAGGGAAATTTGCAAATTTGGGAATTTGGGGAATTGGGGAATTGGCAAATAGGGAAATAGGGAAATAGGGGAATTGGGGAATTGTACATTTGGTCATTGGGAAATAGGGAAATTTGCAAATTTGGGGAATTGGGGAATTGGGGAATTAGGAAATTGGAAAATTGTGGAATTGTACATTTGGTCATTGGGAAATTTGCAAATTTGGGAATTTGGGGAATTGGGGAATTGGCAAATAGGCAAATAGGGAAATAGGGAAATAGGGGAATTGGGGAATTGGGAAATTGCAGATTTGGTCATTGGAAAATAGGGAAATTTCCAGTTTGCAAATTTGCACATTTGCAAATTTGGGAATTTAAGACTTTGGGTATCTGGGAAATTAGGGATTTGGTCATTTGAGAATTTTGGAATTTTGGAATTTAGAAATTTGGTGCGCTGAAAATTTGAGGATTTAAGAATTTTTAATTGTAGGACTTGCGAATTTCAAAATTTAGATGTTTAGAAATTTGTAAATTCACAAATTTTGAAATTTAGTAATTTAAAAGTCTAAAAATGTAGAAATTTGAAAATTCCAAAATTAATAAATTTCACAATTTCAAAATTCCACAATTCCACAATTCCACAATTCCACAATTCCACAATTCCACAATTCCAAAATCCTACAATTCCAAAATTCCACAATTCCAAAATCCTACAATTCCAAAATTCCACAATTCCACAATTCCCCAATTCCACAATTCCACAATTCCACAATTCCCCAATTCCACAATTCCACAATTCCACAATTCCAAAATTTCTCTTGCTCATCAAAACTTAAAAATAACAAAATTGCATTTAAAAATGAAATTCGTAAATCTGACCTCCCAAAATAGAAAACTAATATCGCAAAGGCAGACAAATACGGGATCGCACACGTGTCACAACGGTTCATCCGAGCGAATGAATCACAATAGTTGCAAAGCTTTCCTGGCACGATGTCCTTTCGGAAGAATAATAGGGAAGAGAAGTAACAAGGGCGGATGAAGGATCTGATGCCCCCTTTTACGGTTGATCGTGTTGATGTTGATACACCGAACCCTGGGGGAGAATTGGTGTCAGCAGGAAGGGTGTAGAACGAATTAACCAGGCGAGGAGTCGTGTTACTAAGCGATGGGTGACGAAGAAAATCGAGAAGTTTTTTTCAACCTGTTAACCGATATCATTTTTCAACCGAAAATGTATGCCGTATTTTGCACACTCCACGAATACCTTGAAATTTCAAGGTAAAACGTGAAATTTACGACGTAAAACGACCCCGTGGCATTTGGCCGTGTTCGTTTCGCGTCGACATTGTCAGCGTTTTCGATTACACAAATCCAATCATGTTCTACGTTTGTCAAACACGAATGTGATCGATACGAGTTTCACCTATTCACTTTTACAACTAGGAAAAGAAACTTGGACTTCTTTTATAATTATATTTTCTTTAGTTTTATTTGTTAAGATTTCATTGATTTTCGTTAATTTTTATGAACGTATGTTAATTTCGTTCACATGTGCAATTTTTATTAATATTCAGAAACATGTGTGATTTTCATTAATTTTCAGTAATGTATGCAATTTTCAAGAATGTATGTGAGTTTTACTAGTATATGTTATTTTCGTTCATTTTCGGTAACATATGTAAGTTTCATTCATTTTCATTAACATATGTGAGTTTCTTTAATGTATGTAACTTTCGTTAATTTTCATCAACATATGTAAGTTTGATTAACATATGTGACTTTCATTAATTTTGATTAACGTATGTAAGCTTCATTAACGTACAAAATTTTCGTTAATTTTCCTTAACATATATAAATATCAACGTATGTAATTTTCACTAACATATGAATTTCTAAGTCTCATAATGTTGAAATCTTTAATTATCACCGTAATCAGAAATAAATCCCCAATGTTCCCGAAACTTGGCCTTCTTTCAGCTCGCCATTATTCGATCGTTAAGACAATATAACCAAAATATCCCCAACAATTTAGACCACTGATTCACTCTTCCTAACAAAATAGGAACTCTAATATAGAGATTACTGCTCGAATCTACGCAGAATTGCCACGAAAGCACGACACCGCCAAGATTTTGGCATGTTCGGCCAACGATGACCCAGCTTTGACGCGCCTCGAACTCCTCGTAAACACCGGCGTGTCCGTTTTTGGATTTTCGACAGAGGCCACGAACCGTTTGACCGATCGACGTGTACCGATCCTCCTTGAGTTTATGTTAATCCTCTCCGACTCACGTTTCGTCGACCGCGAAGAAAAGAACGTGAAAAATCAGCAACGAGGCAAAATTTTAAGGTGAAGATTTGCGTAGACGGATTCGACGCGATCGACGATCGAAGGTTACCAGGAATAGGAACTGCAAGAATTACCTTGGCAATGAGTCGGTGACTTATTCTGGTACGACGAAGATTTATCTCGCGAGCTCATATATTTTGGCCGGCCACGGATTTCTAGTACGTTCGCCGTGAATAAGCCACCGAACGACATTGTAATAACAAATCCTCTGCGATCGGCGACATTGTGCAATCTACTTCCCGCATTTCGACGCGTTTCTGGAATGGGGGATATTGTAATACCTATTTTATCTTTCGATGATTTCAATGGCAATCGATGTTATATTCAGTGTATAATTCGGCATGAAACGCAAAGTTTCACTTGTTTTATCTCGCATTTAGCGCTAAATTTTGGTGTTTGATTCGGTTTGTGGCATATGGGGATATAGAGGAGGGATATGGGGATGTAGAGAATTTGAAGGTTTAAGGATGTCGAGATTTAGGCTTATTGTGGTTCAAGGATATGGGGGTCCAAGGATATTGGAATGTAGGGATATGGGAATATAGAGATATCAGGATATAGGGATATCGATACGTAGAGATACTGGGATATAAAGATATCGGAGTATATATCGGGATATAGAGATATCGGGACGTGGAGATATCGGGACGTGGAGATATTGGAACGTAGAGATATCGGTATATAGGAATATCGGAATGTAGAAATCGGGATTTAGAGATATGGGAATATAGACATATCGGAATGTAAAGACATCGGAACGTGGAGATATCGGGACGTGGAGATATCGAGACGTAGAGATATCGGGACATGGAGATATCGGTATATAGGAATATCGGAATGTAGAGATCGGGATTTAGAGATATGGGGATATCGACATATCTGAATGTAAAGACATCGGAACATGGATATATCGGTACGTGAAGATATCGGTACGTGGAGATATCGGTACGTAGAGATATCGAAACGTAGAAATATCGAAATATAGAGATATCAGATATGATATTACATATGGAGATACAAAGGTATACAAACATAGATATATGTATGTATAAACATATGGAGATTTAGATATGTGTTTAGGAGTATAAAGATATAACTTCTCCCAATCGCTATTATGAATGTATCAGTACATTATAAGAATATGAGTATAATGATGAATATAAGCAATGAATATAATGATTCATAAATACAGGAATCTAAAGATACATTATTCTAATTATACCTGAAACATACACTAATATGACTTGTCCCAATTATTAAAAAAACCCTGTACAAAGCTTTCTTACGTTAGTCATCTTTGAAATTTATGACTGCGGTTGTATATTCATTGGCTCGATGTTTATAACGAAATAAATTTTATAAGGAAATAACATGATAAAACATAGACGTGTTTTTTCGAAAAATCTCCAAATTTCCTCGAACCTATTGACGCAGTTTTGTCGATGATTAAGAGAGTAACAATTTCGTTGGCAAATTCATGGGACACAAAATCGATTACCAACGTTATGAATCATGTGAGTGAACGGCAACGTAATTCTGCTCGAATCGTAAAACGTCGATATCTGACATGTTCGAGAGTGAATTTTGTCTGTGAGTAATTCGAATTGCGCAAGCACGATTACTCGTACATGCGGCGCACTGTTTTCTTGAAAACTACGATAAATTTGGACGGAGATCGACGAAATTAATCCTATTAGATTTTGATGTAGAAACTAATAGAATTTGGGGCTCAAATTCCTAAAACCTCCTTTATTTAAAGAAATACTTGGAATTCTTGAAGTTTGATCATAATTTTCGACGTCCAAGAATTAATATCGAACAAGAAGACTGTCGGAAAGTTTCCGGTTATTTCGATATCAAGAAAAATTCATAAAAGCGAGGACAAAAAATACGTAAGTCGAGTAAGAATGTTCGTTGTTATCGATAAGTCACGGACAAGTTTACGAACCGTGAAAAGTGGACAGACCATTGTCTCCGTTTCTCGTAACAACGGGAACATCTCCTTAATGACCCCATTAAATCAACCAAAATGGCCGGCGACCTTTACACGCTCGGACACCTCGTATCTCAACCCACTTACCAACGCGTGTGTATTTCATTTGAACAGTTCTCCATTTCATTCCCCGGATCAGAATTATTTCGCGTGTGAAAATTATTTATGTTTCTACGTCCGCTGCTAGCCGACTCTATTTGCCAGACACTTATTTTAATTGAAACGTTTCGTTCTCTTCGTTTTGGATTTGCGAAAGTTTACGACGATCGTTCGTTTTCGGACGCTGAGATTTTAGAACGCGATGCTGACAAAATTATTAGGATATATGTGGGGAGGGATAAGAGAGAATTTTTTGTGAAATTTACTGCGAATTTTCTGGTTTACACTTTCTTATTCTGAATTTCTTAGATTTTTTAAATTGGGGAATTTTGGTTTTTAAATGTTCAAATTTGCACATTTCTTCATTCTCAAATTTTTGGATTTCTAAATATTCGAGTTTTCAAATTTGCTCATTTCTGAATATACAAATTTACAAATATCTCCATTTTCTAATGACCAATATCCCCAAATTCCTACTCACCAAATTTCTATGTTCTCAAATTCCTACGTCTCCAAATCCCTAGATCTCAAAATTCCTAGATCCCCAAATTCCTACGTCCCTAAATTCCTAAACTTCCAAATTCCAATATTTGCAAATTCCTAAACTCCCAAATCCCTAGATCCCCAAATTCCTGAACTCCCAAATCCCTAGATCCCCAAATTCCTGAACTCCCAAATCCCTAGATCCCCAAATCCCTAGACTCCCAAATTCCTACGTTTCCAAATTCCTAAATTTCCAAACTCCCATATTTGCAAATTCCTAAACTCCCAAATCCCTAGATCCCCAAATTCCTAGACTCCTAAATGCCTAAATCCCCGAATTCCTAGACTCCCGAATCCCTATATCCCTAAATTCCGACGTCCCCATATTCCGAAGCTCCCAAATTCCTAGATTCACAAATTCCTACACCCCAAATTTCTACGAACCCAAATTTCTAGACCTCCAAATCTCTAGATCAAATTCCGAGGTCTCCAAATTCCTATACCTCAAATTTCTATGCCTCATATCTAAATAATCAAATTTCTAGATCTTGAAATACCTAAACTCCTACATTTCTAGACTTCCAACATCCACATCCCCATACTGCAAAATATCAAAATCTCGAAGGTGTAAAAATACAATATTCAGTTCAACTATTACAGCAAAAAGAAGTTATATTTTTAATCTGCAACGGTTCATCTTTCAATATAACTAGTAATATATCTAAATAAACTCCTCTTACGCAATAGGACATAGAAATAGTATATCCAAATATCAATGTAACTACGATTGCATAATAAAAAAAGATGTATTAATTTCCTACAACGTGATCAGAGAATTTACGCGTTTTAGACAATAATATTATGAAGGAGGCGTCCTTACTGTCTGCAAACGTTATCGTTGCAAGAATCGCGTCGGTTGCAATCGGCACCCTGTTGGTCGCGGCCGATGGGTGGCGGTGCCGGTATCGGGGATGCGCTACCCAGGCTCAACGAGAAGCCTCTTCGTATTCCTCGTCTCCTCATCGCGAAATTCCGCTCTCTCGAGGGAAACTGCGGCGTTTTCTTCCTCATCTCGGCCAATTCCCTCACGGACAGTCCGTCGTCCCAAACCATCTTGTCGACACTCGCGTAACACGCAACAAAAATCAACAAAAATATTCACCGAATTTGGCCAAGTTTCGATGCAACTCTATCGTTCCTTGTTTTAGTTCAATTTTACTCTTTCTTCTTTCGATGCTATTTTATTATTTTCCCTTTTTATTCAATTTTACTGTTCCTTGTTTTGATGCAAGTTTATTATTTCTTGTTTTGATGCAATTTTACTGTTCTGTGTTGTGATGCAATTTTACTCTTCCTTGTTTTGATGCAAGTTTACTGTTCCTTGTTTTAATTCAATTTTACTCTTCCTTCGTTCGAAGCAATTTTATTATTTCTTGCTTTAATTCAATTTTACTGTTCCTTGTTTTGATGCAATTTTACTGTTCCGTGTTTTAATTCAATTTTACTGTTCCTTGTTTTGATGCAATTTTATTATTCCTTGTTTTAATGCAATTTTACTGTTCCTTGTTTTGATGCAACAATACAGTTCTCTTTCGGTGCGAGTTTATTACACCTCGTTTCGATGCAAGTTGACTCCGTATTCCGATGTGAATATCCACGATTCGCTGCAAGACGTTCCTTGTAACGGTGAAATTTTACTGTTCCGAAAATGCTGATACTTTTCGTTCGAGAAGAACGAGAGAGTCACGAGGTGGCTCGACCTTCGAGCGCGACAACACTGAAACCATAGGCGGTTGAATGAGGCCAGCTGACTTGAACGTCTCGTTGGCTGGCAAATCGAATTAACTTAATGCAGTTATGGAATCTGCTGTCTCGAGTCGGGGAACGATAGATCCACCGTGCGAGCCACTATAACCTCCAAAGAAATCCTCCTTCTAATCACGATCACGATGTAGTAACCAACTCGATACACTTAGGATATCCTGTTAATTATCCTTTCGTTGTGGATTAAGTATCCTTGATTTTGAGGATATTTGGTTATTGACATATCCCTGGTTATTGACGAATTTTCGGTAGGTAACACGATTTACGAGGAGGTTGACACGAAATTGTTAAAATGGAAATCGGTAGGAAAAGAATTTTTGTAAAATTCGCGGTAATCGTGATGTATGAAAAGAAATAAAACGTATCCTTGAAGAGGTTAGGCCATTTATAGTTACAAAAGTAAATGACTAACTGGAGCTACGAGTTCGATAATTATCGATCGAGTTGAAACTACCTCCACGCGGATCCGCGCGCGACTTTCGACTGGCTCGTCACATCGCCATCCGCTTCACAACAGAAGCCACAACGACGACGACCTTCGCTCGACGGTTTTCATTACGAACACCGTTGTTCTGGATTGTACACGCTTTATGTCATCGTTACACGATCACTCGTGCGTGCGATCAAAGGTAAAAGTCTACTAGTGACGAGTATCGTCAGTTACCATCATCTTTCGCTTCGTATGCTCGAAACTGCTACCGATTTAACGCGTCGGCTACTAGACAGTTATTTAGAAGTCTGGTGAATTGAACATTTTATACGGTAATCGTATGTGAGGCTCATAAAAGACATATGGGTATTCAAAAAGGAACTCTGTTCAATTAAAATCAAGTCTGTTAAATTTGATGTACTAATTGATACTTTCAGACACATGAAGTAATATGAGATGATCTTCTTGTGGTTTTATACTAATTATTTTTCATTTCTAGCCCCAATGCTGAATTATAAATTTTATGCAGTAATTATATGATACTTTGAGACTCATGAAATATGAATGATAGAACCTTCTGTATTTTCTGCTAATTATTTTTTATAATAGAGAGTTTATTACACGGGGTGTTCTATTTAAATCGAACATTTGAATTATTATCACTGTTATTAAAAATTAAAGAAATAACCAATGAGACAAACATTCAACAAGGTTAGAAAAATTCTGAGTTCATACAAACTTCCATTGGCTACATTTTCTATCTTTAGTAATAGTGAGAATTACACGTTCAATCTAAGCAAAAACAGCCTTATAATATAAACAAGAAACCGAAGATCTATTATTTACAAGATAATGTAGTTTTTACAAGATGTGTAATCTGAATTATTAGTAACTCATTTTCAATCACATATCATCTCATACTGAGTCAATTGTTTACGTCTAGTTATCTTCTAATCTTTCTCTGCCTATAACCAGAAGATTTACTCAATTTGTATCGCAAATGCAATAGGAACATCCCTCCTCTTTTGAATAGATCAGCTGACCAATCATAGCCCGCTGGGTGGTCAATGATCCGCATACCATTTCCACTGCGTCATCGGACCCTGAAGAAACTGCCTACTGATAAAACGTTCAAACTTCCCACTGTTCACAGCTCATGAAGTTCCTAGTATTCATCGCTCAAAACTTTCGAACAATGTCAAGTGTTATAGTCCGAACAGTGAAAGTTTCGGGATTGAAGATATGCTGCACTTCTACCTTTGAAAAGAAGTTGTACTTCTACTTCTGAGGACAAGTTGTACTTCAGGTTCTGAAAACTAGTTGTACTTCTACCTCTGACCACAAGTTTTACTTCTACTTCTGAAAGCAAGTTGTACTTCTACCTCTGAGAACAAGTTTTACTTCAGGTTCTGAAAACAAGTTGTACTTCAGATTCTGAAAGCAAGTTGTACTTCTACCTCTGAGAACAAGTTTTACTTCTACTTCTGAAAGCAAGTTGTACTTCTACCTTTGAGAACAAGTTTTACTTCAGGTTCTGAAAAGAAGCTGTACTTCTACCTCTGACCACAAGTTTTACTTCTACTTCTGAAAGCAAGTTGTACTTCTACCTCAGACCACAAGTTTTACTTCTACTTCTGAGGACAAGTTGTACTTCTAGTTCTGCAAACAAGTTGTACGTCAACCTCTGAAAAGAAGTTGTACTTCCACCTCTGAGAACAGGTTGTACTTCTACATCTAAGAAGAAGTTGTACTTCTACCTCTGAGAACAGGTTGTACTTCTACATCTAAGAAGAAGTTGTACTCCTACCTCTGAAAACACCCTACTTTTGCAAGCACGTAGTACTTCTACCTCTAAAAGCAAGTAGTACTAGCTCTGAAAACAAGTAGTACTTCAACCTCTGAAAACACCCGATACTTCTACCTCTGCAAACCTCCCCTCTGAAAGCACGCAGTACTTCTACCTCTGCAAACAAGTAGTACTATCTCTGAAAACACTATGAACTCCATAAAACACGTGTTACCGAAACACTTGCAGATCCACTCGTTAGTATAACAACACGTGTTCCATCGAATAAAACCGAGAAGTGTGTCGAGTTAACGCGACAGCCGATTCGTTGGACAAAAGTCGCGTTTGACGTGCAGCCGTACATCGTCGAGGATTAATTTAGAAGTTGTAAGGTGCTCGTAACACGGTGTATAGGAACTTCCCGTCACGTGAATCACAGTTCCACGATTACGCAGCGCGCTTTTGCCACGCTGCAAAAGCGTTTCAAAGCGTTTCTCTAATCGGAACTCGAGCACGTACAGCACACACATGCGAGCGAACCGAAACGATCTGGCGGCCGTTATTGGCCAATCGACGAGGAAACCTTGTTGCTCGACATTCGCTCGGACTTTGACTCTTCTGCGGGTGTCTGGCAGCTGTGCCGGCCCTCTAATCGTTCCCCCGCTAATAAATTCGATCACGAGCCTCCGCGATCTAATCGCCGATAGAATTTATCGTCCGCGTGGAAAATTCGTTTGCGAACTTTAATGCGGTACACGCGCGTTTAATTAACCCTTCGCGATCCGGCTGGCTAGATCTCCCTGTCGGATAAAATTGATTTGATTGCGCTTTAAGTGGCGTTTTAGAGTGCTCGATTAGGCTGATATTTAGCGGAGTACGTGAAATCAGCTATGTTACGATCGAAGATTTCTGATGTCGAAATTACAGAAACGAATAGTTTCTATTTCGTGAAAACGAGAATTAACTGGACTTTTATACTGTGATCAGCCATCGATAATTTCGAATTCGAATCACCTGGTGATCTCTCGTTTTTCTGTATGAAAAGTGTTAATAACGTAGAATATCCTGAAGGCGCAAATGTGAGAAACACTTAGGAACACGTGTAACGATCACGATGGGAAACGTATTGGCGAGAGCAGCGAACGCGAACAACTGAGGGTACACAGTGGCGGCGGTGTCTCGTCGTTGATAAGGATTATCAGACACGAATAACCTCGTTATCGCCGGCCTCGGTGAAGCATCGCAATCGTCCCCCTAAATAGGCTACGTTAAAACAACGTTTAACATGCATTTGCATACAATCGTAAGCGACTTTATCTTTCGCGATTACTTTAAGTCGAGTCGCTCGCGAAAAAACCTTTCCGGTTCTCGCCTACGTACCCTCGGATACTTCGATCAAGCTCTTTCCTGAGCTTATCTATGAATAATATTTTGTTCCTTGTGTTGGGAGCTTGCTTAACGCTCGAGAGGAGTGGTACTGAAAATACCATAAGAATAGGGATGTAAGTTCATGGGGGAATTGGCAGTATTTATATTGGGGGAATTGGGAGTATTTATATTGGGGGAAATGGGAGTTTGGAGATAGATATGGAGATGTAGACAGTTGAGGATAGAGAGATTTGGGGATGTAGATAGTTGAGAATGGAGAGATTTAAAGATGTTGAGATTTGGGTGTACAACGATTTTGAAGTTTAGAGAGGCGAAGATATAAAGATTTAGGAATTTAGAAATTTTAGAATATTAGGATTTGAGAGTCTAGAAATTTGCAGATTTAGGAATGCAGAAATTTGAGAATTCGGGAATTTAATGATATTAGAATTAGAGTGGAGGAATGTAGAAATCAAGGGACCTAGGGATTTAGGGATCTAGGGATCCGAAAATCTAGGGATCTGGAGATCTAGGGATATCGAGATCTAGGGATATAGGGATTTAGGGATATCGAGATCTAGGGTTATAGGAATTTAGGGATATCGAGATCTAGGGACATGGAGATCTAGGGACATAGAGATCTAGGGATATCGAGATCTAGGGATATCGAGATCTAGGGATATCGAGATCTAGGGATATCGATATCTAGGGATATCGATATCTAGGGATATAGAGATCTAGGGATATAGAGATCTAGGGATATAGAGATCTAGGGATATAGAGATCTAGGGATATAGAGACCTAGAGATGTCCAGATCTAGGGATATAGAAATCTAAGGATATCGAGATCTAGGGATATAGAGATCTAGGGATATAGAGATCTAGGGATATAGAGATCTAGGGATATAGAGATCTAGGGATATAGAGATCTAGGGATATAGAGACCTAGAAATATCGAGATCTAGGGATATAGAAATCTAGGGATATAGAAATCTAGGGATATCGAGATCTAGGGATTTGGAGATCTAGGTATCTTGATAGCTAACAATCGAAAAATCTAGAGATCTGAGTATCTGAGAATTTGAGAATTTAGGATCCTAAAAATCTAGGAATCTAGGAATCTGGGAATCCATGAATTTGGAAATTTAAAAATCTAGCAATCCAAAAATTTTGAAATAAAAAAGTCTAATAATTTCTGTCCTGGCATCTTATTGAATAATATCCATCGAACAATGCACATTCTGACCAAAAACTTGAATCGATACCAAAAATTCTACCAATTTTCCTACAAATTCCGTCCGTGGCAATATAACGAGAGTCACGCCTAATTGCAGTTGGCACGTGACGAAAGAGTCGATGTCGGTATAATGATCGTACGCAGTTGCAAGAATGTGTAGAAATTCGCAACAGTGCGCAGGCAGCGTCGACAGTTTACGAAAGGATAGAGATTGGTGGAAAGTCGAAAGGTTCGTTGCGCCAAATGTTGTACGTGTTTGCGTTGTGTCACGTTTCAACTTTGTAAATCCTCTGGCAGCCAGCCATCCCGGTAATGGAGTAAGTTTCTTCGCCCGTTACAATAAATAAACGCAACCTGGCCATTGTGACAAGCCCGACGTGCACTCGTGACGGGTTCAGAGCGATCGGCTTTTTTTTTTATCGTCGTCCATGGATACCTATTCCCGATGGAACGACCGCTCGTTCCGGAAATTCTTCGGCTCGATAATTCAATTAGGCGTCTTAGAGCGGTAAGGATTCGCGTCTGAGAAACCCGACAGCACTTGCACGAGAAACGTGACTTTCCAATTAAAGGCTTAACGTTTCTGTTTTTTTTTCTGCTGTTACTCGTGTCGACAATGTGAAATTGAATCGTTATTACGTCGTCAAGCGATATTGATTGTCGGTACGCTATCGATATCTTATCGATATTTATATACCGATATCGGTATTATTGTTAACGCGATATTAAAAATTTTTGTTCGCATTCCGAAGTTAATTCGGGTACTTCTTGTAAAATGGAAAAGAGTTTCAATCTTAATTTAATTTTAATCTGATCTGAACTGATATTTTATTCAAAAAATATTTTTGTATTTATTTTATTTTTGATATAAAAACCACAGCTGCGGATATTAGCAACTTATTAGCAACTTACTATTAGCTACAAATAGCTTGTGGTTTATACATTGGCTACAATTTTAGCATATGATTTATAAACCACACCTGCAGCTAAAGAGTTAAATTTTAAATATCTGTTTGCGAAAAAATTATCAGACTTGAATGATAAAATTGTGTATCAGATTCGTTTAGAGAGGTTTCATGATTAAAATCTATCAGATGAGTGTGTAGATAATTAGGTTACGTTAGGTTAGATTATTATGTACTTTCAATAATAACTGCTCTTGTAACTCAGGGATCACCAAACTTTTCGGGAAACAGGATTGAAATTTTTAATAATATGAAGGTCAAATGAAAATTTGTTACAACAGTCTTTTATCAAATCACGATAGAACAATAAAAGAACCATTGTGAATTCATAACCAAATGATAAAATTGTATAAAATTAATATTACTCATATACAAAAAAGTGGCCAGATAAAAATTGTTGGAGAGTCCTCTAGTATGGTGACCTCTAAATAACTGAGTCTAAGTCTGATAGTCTAAGAGTCCGAGTCTAATATACTAAGTCATACAATTAGTGAAAGGAATGATTAATTTATTTCTACGAAACGTAAAGAACTTGTAAGAATATATTAACAGTGATGACATATCCATTCGCCTATCCCAATTTTTCGTGGAAAAAGAAAGAGGGCGACTCACCGACTGTGACAAGCAAAATCCTCTTGTCCAAAAGTACTAACAGCGTAACTCACACCCTCCCACCTGGCGCCCATGTTTGACCCACCCAGCGGTGTACGCACGTGCTCGCCACGTGGAAATATCCGGAACGACGGTGGTTCGAAGTGCACGCGAGCTGGTCGAACGATCGACGAAGAAGCACCAGGAATACGAGAACGTGTAGCCGCGAATCCGCTCGAAGGCGGAGAATCTGCGCGCCACGCCGCGAGCGAGACAAGCGCGCGAAAAAAAGTAAATTTGTCAGGCGACGATGGCTCGCGTCGGCTCTCGGTTTGCTCCCGGCCGCGAGAATGACTTTATCGCCCGGTTATTTGTCCCGATAGCGCGAACAACCGGTCGATCATGCTCTAAATTTAGAGCGAGGCTCGACGATCGGCATCGGAGGAACAGAGACGAACAGAGAACGAGAAGCCGAGAGAAATGGAGAATATTATGCGCATGCACGCACGCACGCACGTCCGGAAAGAAGGCGGGAATGTGTGTACTGGCTGTCTCATAATATGTGGGCATAAATGACACTGTTGTTCGATTTTTGTACTGGGACTGTATGGAGTTCTGAGTTTAATATTCGGATTTTTGAGCTCTTAGATTGTTACATCTTTAAATTATCTAGTTTCTAAATTTCCCACTCTCCTCTACTTTTCAGTTTCCACTCTCACCAAATCCTCTATTCAGCAAATTTGACACTTTCCAAATTCCTACACCAGAAATTCTCCACTGATCAAATCTCTTAATCTCCAAATTCCCTACTCCCCAAATTCACCCACTCCCCAAAATTCCCTACTCCCCAAAATTCCCTACTCCCCAAATTTCCATCTCCCCAAATTCCCTACTCCCCAAATTCCCTACTCCCCAAATTTCCTACTCCCCAAATTCCCTACTCCCCAAATTCACCCACTCCCCAAAATTCCCTACTCCCCAAATTTCCTACTCTCCAAAATTCCCTACTCCCCAAATTTCCTACTCCCCAAATTCCCTACTCCCCGAATTCCCTACACTTCAAATTCCCTACTCCCCAAAATCCCTACTCCTCAAATTCCTCCCGTGTCAAATTTTCCACTCCCCATTTCTCCATCCCCAAGTTCACATTTCCAAAATTCCACCCTCGCCAAGTACCATATTGCACATATTCTCCATTCTCTATTTTCCAAATTTCAAATTCCTGATAAACTGTAAGTTATGTGTAACAGTAAAATACATATTATTTAACAGCCACATATTATGACACGTCCTGTACACATTCTTGTAGAGCCTCGAACGCATATTGATATCATCAAAGTTGACTCCTCAACGAAACGTTGTTGCCGCTTGTCAATGCCAGCTGATTGGGCGCCACAGTTTGTTCGTTCAACTCTGCTTCATGATTTATGGCTGTCCCTGAAGTATGATCCCATGGTACCGGTTATAGAAGAATGCTGCTTTTGTGAATAATCGAGAAAGGACGAATATTAATTCCGTGGAACTGATGCTTTTAGTGTCAGTTATCCTTTGATGCATGTGAAGTCATAATTTCCTTCATAATACATTTTCATAATGATATTATAATATGTCAAAGTAACAGATGCTAAAGTATATTAGCAGCATCATAAAGCTAATCAAAATATTAGGTGAAGAAATTTGAAAAATGTCTTTATTATTATCACATCAAATTACTTTGGTATCAAACTGTTACGGAGAGCTTTAAATTTGGAAGTGACTTAATCGCCGTTTACTGATTCACATATTCCTTCTTATCGCAGCTGTGGACATTGGAAATAAAATATAAACGTACTGATGTCTACCCATGAGTTGGCGCGTTAGGTTGATTCAATGTAGAAGAAGCAATTTGAGACGATTTGGGGACGTAGAGATTTGGGGATGTAGAAATTTGGGGATGTGGAGACTTGGGGACGTAGAGATTTGGGGATGTAGAGATTTGGGGGTGAAGGGATTTGGGAATATAGCGATTTCGGGACGTAGAGATTTGGGGACGTAGAGATTTGGGGATGTACCGATTTGGGCATGTACCAACTTGGAGATGTAGTGATTTGGGAATTTATCGATTTGGGGACGTAGAGATTTCGAGACGTGCCAATTTGAGAATGTACCAATTTGGGGATGTACCGATTTGGGGATGTGCCAATTTGGAGATGTAGGAATTTGGGAATGTAGCGATTTAAAACTGTAGGTATTCAATAATGTAGAGGTTCGGAAGTGTAGAGATTCGGGAATGTGGGGACTTGTAAATATACTTATTTAAAGCTGCAGAAATTCGGATGGTACCTCAAGAATATGAAAACTCGTTAATAAGAAAATTCAGAAATACAAAAATTTAGTAATAGTATAACAATTTCGATACGTGCTCTTCTAAACATATGGGTCAGCCTCCTCACGCGCCAACTCGTGGGTTGTATCGTTGCACGGTGCGGTAACATTAATAAACGATGTAGTCGCGATGATCTTTATCTGCGATAAAAAGAATAAATTCTTTCGAAAATAATGAGATTCCAGCGAACGATAAGGCGCCACCCACGTCATCGGTACCCGAAGCCGATAACACCCGGCTAGATTCGGAGGAACGTCGCCGGTGAAAACAATTGATCCGTCGTGTGTCGCTCGTGTCGCAATCGGTATGTATAAAATATTATCGACGAGTGAATGAACGCCTACGTGCGTTGCCTCGCCAGCCGGCAGTCTTTCAATTTATCTAATGAGAATAATTTATCAGCGTCTGCCGATGGCGCGTTACTTAATGCTCGTTCTGTCGCAATTCCAAGCGTTAATGAAAATCCCTGACGGATCTAAGGATCCGTACGCTCGTTTCCATCGAGCATCGCGATCGGTGGATGGAAATATCACGTTCTGTAGCTGGATCATTCGAATGGTTCTATAATTAATAGAACGTTTCAACTTTGTGGAAGGGAATCTCCATGAAAACCTAGGGGACCTAGTGACGACCTGGTTAATCTATAGGCAAATTTGGTAAAATTACATTATTGGCAAATTTAGATTATAAGTTTATGAAATACCTAGGAGAATGTAGGAGGATCTAGAGTATCCCTAGGACAACCTAGGTGAATTTGGAAAAAGTGCAATTGATAGGATTAAAAGAACCGAAGTTCTAGCAAATTTCCATCGGGACTTAAGGAGACCTAGGGAATTCCTGTCGCGAAGGAGAATCTAGGGACTTTATGAAATCCCTATTGGAATCTAGAGAATCTAGGGAGATCACATCAGAATCTGGACTGTCTAGGGAATTCGTACTGGAATCCAACTTCGAAAAGTTCATATTAGAACCTAGAGGATGCATCATATCAGAATATAGGGGGTCCAGGGAAATTTTATCCAAGTGTATGAGCATCTAGGGAATTTGCATATCCAGGAGAATATAAGGGATTCTAGGGAATGTATAGAGATATAGGGAAATTCTATTGAAATGTATGAAAACCTAAAGAATTACTATCGAGATCTAGGGAGTGTACAAAAACTGTATCTGATTATAGATGGATCTAGACAAATCTTATCAGAATCTAGGGACGCTAGGAATATCCAAGAATATCTCTAGGGGAATTCACAATAATTCTAGGAAGGGTATTTGAAATTTTGGGTCTAGAGAATTTCTATTAGCTCCTATGTTAGAAAGTTCGATTTCTGGGGAGTCTCTAAGAATCTGACGTAATTTATGGAATTTCTAGGAAAACAGATGATCTAGGGAATCTCTAACGAAATGAGAATACCTAAGGTAGTCTATGAAATATTTAGGAATATTCCAGGGTGACCTAGGGAATTTCTAGGAAAACCGAATCTAGGATAATTTGTAAGAAAATCGTAGGTGATATGACGAATTTCTAAGAAAACCTGAATCTAGGATAATGTGTGGAATTTCTAGGTAAACAGATGATCTAGGGAATTTCTAATGAAATGAGAATACCTAAGGTAGTCTATGAAATATCTAGTAAGATTCCAGGTGACCTAGGGAATTTCTAGGGAAACCCGAAATTAGGATAATTTGTAGAATCTGTAAGAAAATCGTAGGTGATATAGGGAATTTCTAAGAAAACCCGAATCCAGGATAACGTGTGGAATTTTTAGGAAAACAGATGATCTAGGGAATCTCTAACGAAATGAGAATACCTAAGGTAGTCTATGAAATATTTAGGAATATTCCAGGGTGACCTAGGGAATTTCTAGGAAAACCGAATCTAGGATAATTTGTAAGAAAATCGTAGGTGATATGAGGAATTTCTAAGAAAACCTGAATCTAGGATAATGTGTGGAATTTCTAGGTAAACAGATGATCTAGGGAATCTCTAACAAAATGAGAATACCTAAGGTAGTCTATGAAATATCTAGTAAGATTCCAGGTGACCTAGGAATTTTCTAGGGAAACCCAAATCTAAGATAATTTGTAGAATCTATGTATAGGAAAATCGTAAGTGATATAGGGAATTTCTAAGAAAACCCAAATCCAGGATAACGTGTGGAATTTTTAGGAAAATCCTGGATCTAAGTGGTGTAGGGAATTTCTAAATATAATGTTACGAGTTATTCTATATGCGGTTCGAGTATATCGGGAAAAAATTTTGAGCGGACGACGCAAAAGCTTGTACGAACGAAAGAGTACGGCGTTTTTGCGAGGAATTCTAATCCCTCGCGTGTTTTCCTCGCCCACGCGCTGCATTCCCATACAGGCGACTCTCGGACGACTCGGACGACGCGACGTGATTACGCGTACACAGCCCGTGGAACGCGAGCGTGCAAAAGCAAAAGCAACGCGTGTCGCGATATCTGCTCGTTTGCGAGCGAGTATACACGGACGCGATCGACCGCTCCGATACGATCCTGACGCGCGAGTAAACGCTCTTTACTCGCTGACGATAACATCGCTTTTATTGCACAAAGTTGTCGCGCGGTTAGCCGCTAATGGAAATTGCGCTTCTGACCGGAAACCACCGTGATCTTGCAACTTTGTCGATTTCGAAAAATCATTTATATCTTATCGCTCTCGACGGCTTTCAATACTTTCCGTTCGCGGTTTTTTTCCGGACAAAAATTTTGCGATGATATCTTTTGTTATTTTTTGTAATCGAAGTAATTCGTTTTAAACTGTTCAAGGTTTATAATCTTACAAGAGGTATTTTTAATTTGTTCGTCAAAGGTCATGAAGGTGTGCAAATTACCATTTTTGTATCTACAAAAATATATACTCTTTAGGATTTATTGATATAACAAGATTTTGTAATTAACTCATTTATGTAATATCAATAACTATTAATGTAGTTGTTTATGCAATGATATTAATGATTATCATAATTAATTATGATGAACTCATTTATATAATGATATTAATGATTACTATAATGCATTATAATAACCCTCATATAATAATATAAATGATTATTATAATGAACAATAAAAAATTCATTTATATAATGCCATAAACAATTATCATAACGAACTACAACAAATTCATTCACTTGATAATACAAACAATTATATTAAATTATGAATTCGTTTATATAATGAATATACTTAAAGGATACAAAAAATGACATCATTCACTTTAAAATTCTTCGAAAATTATTCTCAAACAGGTTAAAAATAATTATTTACAGACATGCAAAAGGGTATCAATTTTTATATCCAAAAAGATATTTGAACACATATCCAGAAGAGTAACAAATTATCAAATTATCGTTTGCATACGATGTATGTACAACTGTCCAATAGATCTTCGAAATCGATCGGTTTGTTTTAACCGTACATAGTGCACTGAATTATCAAAACATTCGTCAGCCGATGATTACCAATTTATGGTTAACTCACGGTTAAGCCAAATAAATAGCCGACCGCTGTGCTGTACCGAGCCGCTGCATCGCTGAATATTAAATATAGAGCTTTGATATGCTTAGAATGTCGCGTATGCGCTAATTTCATGGCTCGAATACGCACGCGTCTGGTATTTTTCTTGGTCGTAAATAAATATTCGCGTGGAAAATGCATTTTTTTCACGGGTCCGTGCCAAATTCTCCCTCTGATCCCTGTACAGGACTCAAAAGAAAATTCAAGATTCTTTTACCGAAACTGTTTCTAAGTCTCGATTGCAATATTTTCAATTTGCGCTTGTATTCAACACTAGAATCCGTCAAAATGATGGATCTCTTATTTTAAATGACAAAACTTATTTTTGTAAAAATGTTTGTCAACTTTGAAGCTAAAGAATGTCTTAGACACACATATCCCCAATTTATTTCCCTACTTTAGTTCAAATTTAAATATTAGTGACCATCAAACGTAAACTTAGTGTTAATAACGTCCCGATTATTCCATTTGATACATCAAAAATAAAAATACTGGATGGAAAAGATAAGAAGCCCGGAGTCATACTGTACGTGATATTTGAATTGCGCGCGCAAGAAGGGTCACGTGATGTCCACTCTTCTCTTATCTTGCCCACCCTACTGTAAATCGTTTAAAGATTTGTGTAAATCTGTTTGAAGGCCTCCGTAAAGGCACTTGCATGAAACATTTGTAATTTGCAAACGTTGAATACAGATAAGATTTTGTTTAAAATAAAAGAATAATTTGAATCATGAATAAAGACGACTTGCATTTTCTAAAAGTTCAATTAATTTGTGTGTTAAATTTAAACCACCCATAATAAAATTTTTAATGGCTCCACCATGACAGTCAATGTAAACTTAGAAAATATCAAATGTACATTTTGTATGTCATATATTAAATGTATCAAATATTGAAATGTACAGAAGGTAGAGAAACGGTGCTCGTATATTAACATTTGCACTTCTGAATTTCTCTTACCTTCTTCAATTCACAAGATCAAGGGTTCCTCAATAAATTGCAACAGTGTATGTGACAAATTTTTCATTTATTATAAATAATAAGTAAACGAAAATATATTCAACCAATCTATTTATAAGATCCACGAGAAATGTCGAGCCACATAGGAATGCAAAGGGTTAATTTCGAAGGTGTGACGAAAGTGACGATCGATAGTTCCCGCAAATTAGAAGAGGTCCTCGAAAAAGGCCTCTCCCGGTTTGTTTGTCGAACACCTTACAACTGGTTCGCTAAATGATTTGCTAGTAGCTAGCGTGAAACCTAACACGACGCGTGCACGATATTTGCCAGAAATGTCACTGGCTACCCTTTCGCTGAAATTATTCTCGAATTACACGCGCCTCGAACGGCTTTCTAACGACAAACGTACGGCAGAAACGAGCCATGAACCGAACAATCGCTGTAATCGTATGAAAATTACTTTTTGTTCGAAACTGGGTGGAAAATTGTCTGAGGTGCAGTCGACAGCAGATCTGATTTTGCTCTGGTAGCTTCATCTTCGTTCGAACATTTGGAATTTTGAGGATTTAGACAATTTGGAAATTGAGAATTTGGGAATTTGGGGAATTAGGGAATTGCAGATTTGGTCATTGGGAATTTGCAAATTTGCAAATTTGGGAATTTAGCACTTTGGGAATCTGGGAAATTAGGAATTTGAGGATTTGTGAATTTTGAAATTTTAGAATTTGGGAATTTGGGAAGGTAGTTATTAGGAAATTTGGGAATTTGGATATTTAGGAACTGGAAGAGCTGAAAATTTGAAGATTTAGGGATTTGGAAATTTAGGAATTCTACGCGTTGAAAACTTGGTAATTTGAGAATTTGGGTATTTTAGAATTCAGCGCTGAAAATTTGTGGATTTAATCATTTTTAAATTGTAGGACTTGCGAATTTGAAAATCTAGATATTTAGAAATTAGGAAATTCACAAGTTTTGAAATTTTGTAATTCAAAAGCCTAAAAATCTAGGAATTCCAAAATTCCAAAAGTCTCTAAAAATAGACAAGTGATCTTCCTACCAACTATCCCACATATTTTTCAACCAAAATCATACTCCCACTTATACAATCACAATCATCGATAATCTAAACAAAAACTATTTAACAAACACCTACGCAAACAACTTTTTAACCTACATCAAAAGAGATTACAGTTCGCGTAAATTAATGGAACGATTAATCAACCGTAGTCGGCGACATTCGTGCAAGGACGATTCAATAAGCCTAGCTGTCATATCCGGAAAAGTTAGACGCATCCTGACCGAGCATTTACTGCTGCAGGAACTTCGAGCGATGATGTCAGGCGGTCGTAAAAGATCGTTTTTGGCCGGTAAACTTCCCGAATCGTTTCTGGGGATAACCAAACGGACAAAAGTCGTAGCTTTCGCACGCGAGACGACACTGAACAGCAGTCATGACTAAGAAAGTCAAAGTATAAAGGTGATCTCACTGCAACACGCGTGGGTGACCGACATCTTAGACCCACACATGCGTTCGAGCACCTGCGCTTCTCGTCGCGCTCGATGATCGTCCTGCTAATTATCGATAGTTGATCGTAATGGTCGTCCGGCGTGAAATCGATCGACCAAGTAGTCTATGAACTATACATACAACTGTACATACTATACACTCTAAGTAGAGTAAGAATGTCTCAAAGTAGTCTTTAGGTTCTATAAGATCTTTGATCGAACGCTTGTTGGTATTTACGTTGGTACTTTTGGTAATTTTAGGACTTCTCAAGTTTCCAATTTTACAGATTTATAGGACTTTAAGGGTTTGGCGGTTTGGAAGAACTTTATGGTAAGACTTTCAGACCTTGGAATTTTGGAGAGTATTAGAGTTTTGGAATTTAGGAACTTTGGGAGTTTGAAATCCTAGGATTTAGAGATTTTACAAGATTGGAATTTTGTCACTTTTCAAGTTTGAAATTTTGGAATTTTGGGATTTGTAAGACTTTGGGAGTTTGAGAGTTTGGGACCTTGAAACCTTGGTATTTTGAAACCTTGCAATTCTGAGACAATGGAATATTTGAATTTTGGGGCTTCTCAGGTTTGCAATTTAGCAATTTTGGGATTTGTAAGATTTTGGGAGTTTGAGAGTTTGGGACCTTGAAACCTTGGTATTTTGAGACCTTGCAATTCTGAGACAATGGAATATTTGAATTTTGGGGCTTCTCAGGTTTGCAATTTAGCAATTTTGGGATGTGTAAGACTTTGGGAGTTTGAGAGTTTAGAACTAGTGACCTTGAAATTTTAAGACCTTGGTATTTTGGACTTCTCAATTTTGACATTTTGCAATTTTAGAAGTGTAAATATGAGAGTTTGAAATAAAACTGCAGGACTTCCTCAATTCTTCGTCCTCACCTAAATTCCTCCCTTATAATTTCCCTAACCTAACCTAACCTATATAATTCATAATGAGTCAAGAATGCAACAACGCCATTCTTCGTCAAATATGACAACATCATCAAAGGAGAGAGAAAATAATTAGAACCATATATCATACTTAAGAGCGGTGAAAGATTAATCCAGACAGTTCGTCATCCTCAAAATTCATCCCTCATAATTTCCCTAAATTAAACAAGCAACATTACAAAACTAATGAAGAATAAGTGCCATTCACCAAACGAAAATATATTTTCGATTGCAGCATGTCAACGCCGATCAGGATATACGGTACTTAACCGTTTCTTTAAAAAGGCCAGGGCCTCGTTCGGGCCACCCAAAAATAGTCTTTTATCGTGTTTTTGGAAGCCGGGCACCGGTAGTAAATCAGCGTTTAGAGCGTTTAAAAACTTGCTAGGTGGGCCCGCTTTAAAATAGACCCACGAAACAACGAGTGCAGTATCATTCGATAGTCCCCCAGGCCGATAAGGCATCTTTTATTCCATTCCGTTTCGAAATTCGACCGCCTATGTCCTCGTGACACTTTTGTCTAAACCGCGTACAAAACCGGACCGCAAACTTTTTACCCGGCAACGGAGAGAGAGAGATCGTCTGTACGCGGGCCGAATAAAACTGGTACACCGATTTAACGGGAGATTTTAATCGTTTCTCCGGTGTTTTCCCGCTCAAAATAACTAGACCTGCATACCTAGCCGCTTGTGTAGGCAGAGTTCGCTTGTCCGCGCCGGGATTATTCGAAATATTACGTAAAAATAGACGCGTCGAAACGACGCCGCTTGCAACACCGAAGGGACTGTCATCGTTACTCTGACAAAAATTTCATTACGTAAAGGGCGTAGCGTGACGCTGGTGAATTCCGTATATTTAGGTTTCGAGAGAAAATTTAGGCAAAAATTTGTTCAATTTTCTCTAAAGTTGTTTACTCCTGGTCATTTAGGAGATTGGGGGATTAATGATTTTTAAATACATTAGCTTGGGAGATTTGTGGTTCCCCTAGGTTAGCCTTGAGGTGGTGTCTAAATACCCTAGATTGTCCTTGGAAGATTAGTGGTTTCCAACTACACTAGGTTGTCCTTTAGATGGTGTCTAAATACCCTAGGCTGCACTTGGTAGATTGGTGGTTTCTACCTCAGCTTGCTGTTAATAGATAGTTTCTAAATACCCTAGGTTGTCCTTGGTATATTAGTGGTTTCTACCCCAGGTTGCACTTAATAGATAGTCTTTAATACCCTAGGTTGCACTTTGTAGATTGATGGTTTCTAACTACCCCAAGTTGTTATTAATAGATAGTCTCTAAATACTCTAAGTTGTCCTTGATGTATTGGTGGTTTCCAACTAACCCAGGTTGCTGTTAATAGATAGTCTCTAAATACCCTAGATTGTTCTTGGAAGATTAGTGGTTTCCAACTACCCCAGGTTGCAATTAATAGATGGTCTCTAAATACCCTAGGTTGTCCTTGGTGGTTTCTACCCCAGATTGCTCTTAATAGATCTCTAAATACCCTAGGTTGCACTTGGTAGATTGATGGTTTCTAACTACCCTAGGTTTTAATAGATGGTCTCTATATACCCTAGATTTCCCTTGGTAGATGGTCTTCAAATACCCTAGATTGCTCTCGAAAGATTAATGCTCTATATTAAAGACCCTTGGTTACATAGAACTTTAGATTACCCTTGATTAACCTAACCGTAAATACCCTAGTTAACCTTACTAAATCAATAGTGTCTAACCTAGGTTATCCTTGATGGAAATATCATAGATTACCCTTAACAAATTAATCTTTAAACATCGTATACCCTTAATAAACTAATGGTCTCTGCATACCCTTTAAAGTCTGTGGTCTCTAAAGTCACCTTAATAGAACAATTGTCCCTAAATCCCCTAGATCACCCTTAATAAATCCATATCAAAAACTCTAGTTTACCCTTAAATTACCCTTAGATTTTCCTAAAAATACTCCGTTGATCTTGAAATAACATAAAAGATCCAAATATCTCAGTTGCTTCGGATGTTACTCTTCAGATGTTGGAGTCTATGTTCTTCGTAGTTTTTCGTGTTTTGCCACGTTTATGGTTTTGGAATCCTCCGTACGGTCGAAAAGATTTAAAAGCGTAATACAAAGAAAGGTCACGACATTCAGTTGTCAACCTAATACTTATTCGCTGCACGAATGAAAACAAGACGATGACTTAACAACGCGCTGCCATGCGAAATAAGAATATGACTCGACAACAAAGAAGTTAAAAGGAGGTTCGTACGTTTCTTGATCGTCGAAATTAAAAAAGAAGAAAACGACGAATCATTGTTAAGCGTACGTGATCGAGTTAATACGAATAATAACGTGTTATATCTGGAAATTATCGTGAAAATAAACAGATACAACTATAAAGCAAACGTGTAATTCTTCTTACGTTTCGGTGATGATGTTCGCAACGGTTAGAAAGATTTATGGAACATCGTGTATGCGATTGTTTGAAAAATGATTCTACGTGTCATAGTAGATTCTACTGTTGCAACTGAAGCGTCGACAGCATAATTAAGGATGAACGATGAAAAGTTTGCTTCAAAGTGTCCGAGAAAATTAATCGTTACGAGGGTACATCCGTCCTGGTACATTAAGAGGTCTCGAGTGAAAACAGAATTCTAAGCAACTTGTTTGATATCGGACGCAACAGACCAGAGCGAAGCAACAGGTGCCCTTTCGCTCCATTACGAATCGATCGATGCCGGTAACCTCGTGAACCAGTTTTCGAACAAAATTGACAACATATCAACAATCAATTTCTTGCGTTACATTTCTGTTACTCTCTTTTTTGCTATCTGTAGCGAATTACTGAAACGATGTCGTTTCTAAGTTTGATAGTGGTGGATTTATTGTCGAAGTTCTGGAGTTTGGGGAATTTTTAATTTTGCAAATTTGGAAAGTGGGGATTGAGGATTAAAAATTTGAGAATTTGGGAATTTGGTAATTTGAGCATTTTGGTATATAGGGATTTGGGGATTTAGGAATTTGGGGACTTAGGAATTTGGGGACTTAGGGATTTGGGGACTTAGGAATTTTGAAATTATAGAATTTGGTAATTTGAAGATTTTGGGGTATAGGGACTTGGGGACTTAGGAATTTGGTAATTTGAGAATTCGGAACATAGGGATTTGGGGACTTAGGAATTTGGGAATTTCAGAATTTGGTAATTTGAGGATTTTGGGGTATAGGGACTTGGGGACCTAGGAATTTGGGAATTTTTAAATTTGGTAATTAGAGGATTTTGGGGTATAGGGACTTGGGGACTTAGGAATTTTAGAATTTTGGAATTTAGAAATTAAAAAATTTGAAAGTTTGAAAGTTTGAAAATTGGATTGAAAATTCTCAAATTTGAGAATTTGACTACTCGACAAACACGATGTATTATATCGCGTTTCGGCCATAATCTGCCTCGAAAGTGACTTGTTATTGCAACGCCAGGATTAAATACACGAACAGTCACCGAAATAAGTTCGATCGTTAACATTCGACTTTTTTTTAGCCGCCCCCGGTACGTACTATATCAATCGTATACTAAACTACGGTGAATCTGTTTTCACGAGAGTTTCATTCACGAGACTCTAGGAAACACTCCGTTGTGTTTTCTAGGAAGTTGCTTCTAATCTTAAAAAGAAAATTCTCGGAACTTGCATTCGTAAAGAATGCGAGCAGAGAAATAAAAATTATATGTGCACGCGTAAAAAACAAATTCAGGATTCAAAGATAGATTGTACGATCTTTTTATATGGCTATTAAAAATAAAATATTAAAGATTCGTTACTGACGTTCGTGCTAAATTTTGAATACTATCATGTTTGAGTGTATTTTAAATTTGTACGTGATTCGATTTTGAAATTTTTATACGTTTTCGATTATTAATTAGAATGATCGTAACTAAAAATATATGAATTTTGTGTGTTGATATTATACACAATCGTAGAATTAACACGTTACCACAGTGAAAACTGACGTATGTGATCAGACACGCTTGGGAACGTAGCTCGTTATTGAAAGAAACCAAAAGTTTGTTACTGTAGGTAATTAATTTAAATGAATTCGTAGCGTCAGGCACCGGTGATCATTATACTAGTCACTGTATTAATTTGTACTTTAGTATCTTGCTACACATGTTTTTCATTGAAACAAAACAGTAAGTCTATTGTAAACATTCTTTACATATTATACTGCGAATAAGCATTCAAGTATAACTGTTCTGTAAATAAGTATATAAATGTACTGTAATATGTGTGTAAGTATACTGTAAATAAGTGTACAAGTACACTGTAAATATACGTGTAAGTATACTCTAAATATGAGTGTGAGTGTCAATAAGTATGTAAGTATACTATAAATTATAAGTACAAGTATCCTACAAACAGGTGTATACCATAAACAAGTCTACTGAAAATATCCCAACAAGCTTATCAAAGCTTATATTCTTCCAATTATTCCAAAACAAACAATTGCTCCACAACAAACAGCTCGTCAAATATTGAACAGTATATAAAGAAATATTTTTAGTAAGATAAAAGCAGGTACAGAAACCCTTTTAGATGGAACCTCGTCCATTGCAGCCAAATTGACACAGTAAATCGAGCCCCTAATCAAATCAGCACGGTTTCTCGCACACTTGCAGCAGCACGAGCGGTGCAACAGGTAGATACACGCACCAATGGTAAGCAACGTCCCCGCGCACTTGAACAGCTTAGTATCGCGACTCGTTAGGATCGTGACACGCACAGAAACGACCCCGGAATCGAGCGCGGGACACGCGTAGCCTGGCCACGAGCTGCGAGGACTGATGTCGTGTTCGGTGGTCGAGACAGGTGCCAAGAATACGCGAGGCTGATACGCGGCTGAGAAAAGGCGAGAAGAAACTAGCTCGTTGCTCGCCAACCCTGTACTGGCGCATATTGCGTGAAGCACGTGCACGCGCGGCGTGTTCCGAGTCGCCAGAAGGTGTAGCGAGCGTGTACGCCGCGATGCAAGCGAGTGCCAGCGAGCACGGGAATGACTCACGAATGGGTTTGCGGTGCGCGAGGACGCGCGAGCGGACCGGAGCGGAGTGGAGCGGAGCGGCGTCGGTGTGTCGGGAGTCTGCGTGACTCGAGTTTCGAGCGATTGCCTGCCCGATCGTCCCGGGGAGCCACGGCTACCGGTTTTACGCGCTCCTCTTTGCGATACCACTCGAATCTCCTGTGTACGATTATCGATTGCACCTACCACCGAGTCTAACGCGTTGTGCTATACGTCTCGGCAATTATGCGTGAAATCACCCTGCAAATGGTCGCACCGCGAGATCACATTTAGAGATTTCTTCGACTCTTCCATTCTCTGAATTCGATCATAATTGACATTACTGTTGTTATTTTCATTATTATTGTGGGACTTTATTAGACTTTTTGATTTGAAGCAGCAGTACTTCTTTCGGTAAGGCCATCTAGCGACGAGCGAAGTGCGTACTGAATTTTGATTTTTACTGTGGTAAGTCAACAAAAATGCGTTTACAGTCAATGGCCAGAGTCGGTTTTCTCACTAGGCGGACATAGGTCTATTAAGTTAGAGCATATAATACATGCATGTATGCATATATATACATATGTATATGTAGCATTACATTAGTATATTACTATAGTATGTTGTGCTAATACATTAGCATGTTACATCAGTATATTGTGTTTGGTATAGTATATGCTCAATATTATGTTAATATATGTGTGAATGTATACGTAAAGGCGCTAAATTCCCTCACTTTCACCCTGTTAATAACCTAACCTCACTTCATATGAGTAAATGTAACGTAATCATGACCCTAGCATGAGTAGATCTATCCTAACTCAGATCTAACCTAACCTAACCCTGTCATTACCTAATTCAAGCAAATCTAATTTATCCAATAGTAACCCATAACAGTAATTTAATATGAGTAGATTTAACCTAACCTTAACCCTATATGAACACAATTAACCTAACCCAATACTATCCTAACCTTAATCCAATCTAACCTTGATCTAGTATGAGTAGACCTAACCTAACCTAACCTAGTTATCACTTAATATAAGTAAATCTAACCCATCATATACTAATAGCGTTACACATAATAGAAGTAAATTTGACCTTACCTTAATTTTAAGTATATGGTAACCTAAGTATCTAATCTTAACCTAACCGTGATATAGTACGAGTAAACCTAACCTAGACATTACCTAATAAATTTAACCTAACCTTATCCATAAACGAGTACCCAATGAAACTCGATATAAGTACATCTAACCTAATCTAGGATAATATACCAAAGCGAAACCATTTTGTGTATAACCAGTCTCTAAACCTATGTTCTACTCCAGAAATACATATGTTGTTCGTGCAACAGAATGCTCGATGTTTAGGAAGCAGTAAACGCGCGTAAGTAGAGCCACATGTTAGCGAGGTGCTGTGGCTCGTTCAAAACGCGATACGGTCATAAAGTATGCAAAGTCGGTGTAATTTAACGAGGAAACGGCACCGGTCTAGTCGTAAAACGTAGTCACAAATTAAGCCCGTGGCGAACCGAAGATTCCCCTAATCGGTCCACTTCCGTCGCTGTTTGGCAACCGGGAAGCCTATAAATACAGGGACACGTGGTGCACGGCTTCAAAGGGAGATAAATAGCCGAACGAGTAGATTACCCGGTTAAACCTATTGGCAAAACGAACCGTCGTAAATCAAAAGTTTATACTTGTTTGCTGACGAGACCAATGACAGTCGAAAATACTCGATCGGTACCGATCGTGCACCGCGTTCGCTTTTATTGCGTCAATTACCGACGTCCGCGATACGCGTGTGGGCGAAACGAACACTCGTTACGACTCGGATACAAGGTGTTATAAAGTTAAAAGTAAGACGACGGTTTAATACACCACGTGTCACAACTGTATCGCCGTAAAATTCTCTCATTTCAAATTACACGTTTTACGAGTACAAATAAAAGCGTCGTGGAAAAAAGGAACGCAAGTTGAATTAATTATCGAAATTCACCGAGAACCAGTTGAACGAGGAACATGTCGGTTTATTTTTGAAACGAGCTCCGGAATAATTGTGGCCTTGTTTTTCTAGCCTAACGAGCTTGATTCAGGAACGACTGCCACCCGGTCAACTGATCCGGAGAAATAACAATTAATTCCTTTCATCTCCTTTACATATGTTGGAACTCTAAAATCCAACCAACTCTATACGTAATCAATTCTGTCCGTATTGCAAACATATTTATTGTAACATCCAAATTTCGATAAAAGAATTTTCAAAGGTGAACGTTCTCTCATCAGTGTCATGGCGCTGAAAGGAGTATCAGGCTGACCGATCAATTAATTCGTCGTTACCGCATTGCTGGCTCGTAAGTCACCGAAGATAATTAGCTACCGGTAATTTCGCCGCTGTTCAGTTACGCCTCGGATAATGGACACGGCGTGCAACAACGGTTCCAACACGATTTTGTCTCGCCGATTAGACACGTACATTTTCCGCTCGATTGTCGCGTTCTTTGTCTACCCACACGATTGTTTATTCTCTATTGTGGTCAATAAAAATGTTCATTCTTATTGCTTGTATAATACAGGATTTTATAAATCTATTTGCACGATACGTGATCGTTGAAGGTTCATACGTGAGAATTAACTTGAAATATGTCACGCAAGATGGAACAGTTTTAGAAAAATGTTTAAGTTCCAAACTGTACGAGTGTACAAAGAAATTTAAAGATTGCCTAATGGATTTGACATGAAAATTTGAAATGACTGAATACATGTAGCCAGTTTAAGCTATTCTTGCATGTCTTCTACACATATTCTAAACATATGAAATTTGCATGTAGCGCACATTTGTGTCTTTAATTAAGTATTTATTTTTGTCAAGTACATAAGACAGTAATTTGTATATACAATTTCCTGTGTACACCTTCAATTTTCACTTTTATTTAAAAGGGAGCAGCTTTCGTGTGATCGATAATCAACGGGCCGCAGAACTACGCGTATCCTGTCCTTCGAGTTAATGGAACAGGATAATTATTCCAGGATAGCAACCCGATATGCCGATTAGAAGAGGCAACCGATCGATAGAACGCATTAGACGAGCACCGGCTAATTGAGAAGCGATAAGGTTCATCGATCATTCGAAGCGGATTAACAAACGTGAGAAAATCGAACACTCTGACACTGAAGTATGTCAGCGTTACAAGTTTGCTTATTAATCTTCCTCGTGTTTTACGGAAGCCAATTTTACCCTCGGTGTCATCTCGACGGAAGTGGAAATACTTGGACCGTGTTACGAGTGGACACTCGCCTTTTACTTCGCAGAAACTTTGGATACTTTCAAACTGAGATTTAATTCTTATATATCTATGCAATGGGCAGACATTTTTTATTGTGATTATGCAATATTATGATCACATTATTGTGTACAACGCTTTCAGTAACTCGGATGCAACTCCCAAGAAATGTTAACTTCCGTTGGATAACATATGTGGATTTAAACATTTTTACATTCTCTAACTTTCATATTTCTATGTTTCGAAAATTTCCACAACCCAAATTTTCTAACTGAGGAATCAAATTCCTAGATTTCGAAATATCCAAATTTCTGCTAGAACCCAGAGCTCTGCTAGAACTCATCCTGTGTCGAGCGAACACTGTGAATCGAACAGCACATGAAATGTTTCAGAAAACGACTTACCTCCACGTGTGTGGCGAAAATCCCGAACACGTCTCCCCACATTGCAAACAAGGTTGACCCTCTTCGACGTCCGTGATCAGAACACCCTATAAACAAAGAAAATACATCTTAGTTATCCAATTTCTGATACATTTTAATATCAACACCCGAATAATCTCTCATGTCTACCTTCATAGCTTTCGACCGAGAATCGCACAGAAAAATCTCGTATACACTTAACAAAAGTCGTTATAAAAATGTTTATACAAAGATATAATTGCAATTGTGATGGCACGTGACGCAACGTGTTTCTGCACGTTATCGCGTGTCTCTGCAACGATTGTTTCAAACGACGTCGAGACCCTGCTTCGGAGTCTGTAAGAATGATTTATTTTCCGGGCGAACGGTCGATGTCGAGAAGAAGATTGATGCTAGACGCTGGCAAACACCGGTGCGACGAAGAGGCGCACAATTAAAAACTTTTCCCAATTACAGACTCACGCTTCGACCTTGTCCCGCTTCGCACGTAATTACCAGTGCGTCATGATCGCGCCGAAGAATGACGCATTTTTCTTCTCTCTTTTCCAGAAATCACTTGCCACAGTGACTTATTCGATAGATCGAATTGAGATACGCCGAACGCCGCCCTCGGCGACTGACATTTGCGAAGATGATCCAAACCTTTCACCGTTTTGCAATTAATACTTGTCGAATGTTGCTCAACTGTGGACTCTTGTTTCAACCCCTGCCCAGTCATCGTTGGGTCAGTTGAATTCTCTGATAGTCGTTACTATAAAATATCACCGAAGATATTCGTTTAGTTAGATATTCGTTCAGTTACGTATTACGTACTTTTAATCAATTGGTGTTTCTTTGTGACTATACTCGTCAGATACTCTGAGGTAAATGATTCATTGGTCAGATTGTGGTCCTTTAAAAATAGCCATCTTTCATGAACACATGGACATATATACATATGACATATGAACATATGCACAGATGCACATATGAACGTATGAACATATGAATATATGAACATATGAACATATGAACATATGAACATATGAACATATACACATATGAACATATACACATATGAACATATACACATATGAACATATACACATATGAACATATGAACATATACACATATGAATATATGCACATATGCACATATGAACATATGAACATATACACATATGAACATATTGATTCTTCTATGAAGTAACGATCATGTGATATTGATCCCCTTGAGTTAAACAAGTCAGATTTCAAGTGCAACATTGGTCAAAATATTCATCAAAGAATTAACAATGAAAATGTAGTCGTTATAAAATTATTTATAAAAATCAGCAACAAGATAATTAGTATAAGATATAAAACTGAGACGAAGAATGAAATGAAAATCTGGAGCAGATGTTAAGGACGTTATCATCGAACGTTCGTTATCGAGAGAACTCGGAAACAGTTTCCAGAGATAAAAGCGAAATAGCAAGGATGGAAAGCTCGAAACGCGTTGGATGCGTTCAAGAACCTTCCGGCCGGCATATATGGTCGGTCCGCCCACGTGGAACAGGTCGCGGCATCGGCATCGCCAAATATCGAGTAGACGCGGGAAATATGTGAGCCGATGTGTCTCTAGCTGTCTATATATAGTAATGCTGAATAATGAACCCCGGGAGAACCGCGTCTCGTCTAATTAACATATTTTTCGTCCTGACTCACGAGTGAAAGGACCATTTAACTTCTTTTTCTTCCTATCTCGCTCAACCGGCTGAACGTTGCCCGCAGATCGTGCACCTTGCCGCCAAATTTATGTGCTCGAGCTTGCACCTTAACGTTTTAATAAGCATCTGGACGCGAATGAGAGACTACTCGCATTATTAACACTTTAATGGCCGCGTGTACGACTGTCTTATTTCGCGCAACAAGGCTGTCATTTGCATGTCAATATGGAAACGGTTCTAACATAATCCGTTATCGTATCAATACATTGATTGTTCGAGAGCTTTGAGAACTCGATTGCAGAGTTTTAATCGACTTATGGACTTTCGAAATTTTAACGACCAAAATAAGAGGATTATTTTTAAAGGGCAAGACCCATTTTCAGCGTCAGTATAAACGCGATCCATTAACGACGATGATCGACGAGCATCGAGCCCGTGGACAAAGGCTGAGGAAATTTTTACGTCGAGCACACGAAGGAAAGAAAGATGTGATCCTATGGCTCGGGTACGTGTCCTACACGCGACCATTCCATTTGTGGGCGGTTCGCTGACATTTCCATGACGCGTTGTTGGCCAATACACGCTGGAAATTACGTAAGGACATTGAAAACTTGCGTTAAGCCGTCTCTCGATGACAGAGACCCGACGAACGGTCCAATAAATTTCTTGTCGCGGAGCGGAGAAAAAAATATAAGGGGGAACGAAAAGAAACCACGCGCGGTGCAATTTTCTCTCGAGGCAATTTCGCGAGACGCTAAAACTGGAACCGCGAGTTGGAACGGCGACGGTTTACCACGAGAAAGTTAAAAATTTGATTGCCGTTTCATAAGAAAGGACCAACCGACCGAGCGTATTAATTGTAAGATTAGTCGTCGACGCTTTAACAAGCGGAACGCTCGCTTTCTCTTCGATTTGAACCGCGATTCGGACCAGGTTAAACCGTTCTGCGGTAACGATTCAGCAAGGTTAATTGTTTTGCATTGGTGACAATAGGGTTGGATTGAAATTAAAAGATTTCACTATCGTCAACTATCAATTTAATCAAGAACTTTCTACATTTACTTCGTCTTATATACTGCATCTGATAATCCTAAAATGGTAATTACTCTCATAATTGCTTTCACTCGGCTTCATACGACGCTCGAACGAGCTCTCCCGATTCTCCGTACACAGGATGTCGAAAAAAAAACTTGCGGTCAAACTCGAGGAACATGAAAGTACTCGAATAAAAGAATCGATTCGTTTCCAACATGCGATAATTGTCACGCCATCTAAAAAGTATGCTTGCCACGTTCTGTTTCGTTCGTAAACGTTGTCAATTTTCCTATTGAACTAAAGCGTTAACACAGCATCGGTATTCAAGCGATACTGACGTTCTAATCTGTTTTATTTTAATAAGGAACAAAGTAGGCGTTGGAATATTAACTCTTTCTACTTCTGTCATTCCATTTCAAATCACTGATTTGTACAATCAGTTTTATAAATAGTACTTTTGAAAATTTTACTACAGCTCTAAAACTTCTATAGTTACTCTGCAAGTGATAGAAACAACCTGCAGTACTTAGCAAATTTGTGTAAACGCAATTGTTTTATTCACAAGAAAAAATTAAGTGTAGAAAGAGTTAAGAGTTTGCATGTTGTATTTGTTCATGAATTAGAACATTTTAAACACTTCGAGAGAGTATCCTGACGACCCTGTTTCAAGTACTATAATATTTTTATAAGAACACCGTGGCAATTTTTCAAGATGCAGTCTGCTGCTAGATAATCTTGCACTCCAAATTTGAAAGCTGGCAATTTGGTAACGAAATTTAGAAAAGTAAAAATGTTCAGTAAAAAGAAATTTCAAAGTGTTCCAAATTGAAAAACGTCCTCGAGTCTCCTGCACAATGCTTACGCCCCCGAGGGTTGCCTAGCAGATTGATCCAGCAGCGACCAAAATCCCGGAAAAAGAAATTAAAAAAAATTCTCCTCTCTCACAGCTTGAACAGGCAATTACTTCTCGATAGTGTTCATCTTCTCCATCGATTAATGAATATCGCTTCCCGCTTCTGAACCATAAAGGACCGATCGAACGCGATCGACTCATGAAAATGCCATACCCCTTCACGATAATTCCAGACCCTTCTCGAGGGTGTAGAAACCCCTCTGGTCAACTCATCTCTAGTCGATCTCTGTCGATCCTCCTCCTCTTCGTCGGTGTCCTCGTCCTCCATTTCGTAACGTCTTCGTCGTCCGACGTACGCATCCTGCACAGGACGACGTCTACGTCTCCTCTCGATGGTCGTTTCGGGACTCGATCTGATCCTGATGATGGTCGCCCCGTTTCTGGTATCGACGTCTCGTGGACGATCATCGCCGAAATTATACGCCTCCATTTTCGTGCAGCGTTGCTCCCGCCTCTGAGCGTCCTCCTCGTACACTTCCGGCGAAGGGTCTCGTTCGATCTCCGAGCGACCATCAGGATTCGCGCGATACTTGCTGTTCTCCCGAAGGTACTTGGTCGCGAAGATACGATTGCTCTCGTGCCAGCATTTCGAGTTAAAGTCCTCTCGATCCTTCGAGTCGTCTCGTTTGGGCGGCGTCAGAGGTCTGCAATGTCTACCCGTCCTTTTCTCCGCCATCTCGTGGCTCTTGTTCCTGGAGGACGATCGTCTTTTCGACGGGTCTTTGTAGCTCCTCTCCAGATCGCAATCTCGATCGTTCGCAGGATCCTCCTCCTCGTCCTGATAAGTCACCGTGCCGAACTCGACGTATCTGCCGTTGGGCGAATGCCTTCGAAGGGACACCTTGTTCGACTCGTCGTCGTGATCCTTGTAAGAGATCCCGGCAAACTCCACCGTTTTCTCTTTCAACGAGTTCTTGCGAGCCAACTCGCCTGAACGATCCTTGAAACCGACTCCTGAATCCTGCTCCTTGCACGGCTGGAATCTGGCCGACTCAGCGTCCTGCTCCTTGAAGGTGATCCTGCTAACTCCGTCCGCTTTGAACGAACGTTTTCTGTCGTCCTCGTCGGTTCGGCTCTTCGTGATCCTGCCATAATCGGAATCCTTCAACGAATTCTTTCTTCCCGTTTCCTGGACCTGATCCTTGAACGAACTCTTCCTGGATACGTGTTCCGGATTTTTGTCGAAATACTTCTTCTCGTTATCCTGGCTTTTGAAGGAGTTCTTTCTGTATATGTCGTTTTCTTGCTCCTTGAAGGACGTTTTTCTACCCGGCTCTCTGTCTCTGGAGTGACTCTTTTTCAGGTCGGTGGACTTGAAGGAGCTTTTCCTGGACACCTGTCGATCGTGATCCTTGAACGGCTCCTTTCGTCCCAGGTCCACGTCGGAATCCTTCAACGAAACTCTTTTAGGCTCCACGTTTGCTCTCTCGTATCGTTGTATTCGCACGTCGAAGTCCTCAGGGTTTCCTTCGTAAGCGTAGCTCCTTCTGGCTCGAGGATGATCCTCCTCCGCATCCTTGGATCGTCTCTGATGATTCTCGTTGAATTTGTCCGCCCTTCGATCGATAGATCGACCTCTGTTCTCCTCGTGATCGAACTTCTCAGGTTCTCGAGTCCTGGGTCTGGTTCTTCGATCCTCCTCCCGGTCGTCCTTTTGGATCCTGATTTTGTTACGATCGTCCAGGCCACCTTTCGATCGATAGTCCTCCCTGTCTGGACTCTGGGCATCGTGATCCATTCTAGACTTCAATTTGTCCTCCTCGCGACACTTGAATCGCTCGATCATCGCCCTGATCCTTCGATCCGGCGATCTTCCGTCCACGGCTAAACTCTCGATCTCCTTCAACAGCAAATCTCTCTCGTCGTTCCTCTGGGAATCGTCGTTACAGTCGTTTCTCGATCGAGAATTATCCCAACCGTCCTTCTTCCTCGATCTGTACGATCCAGTCTGATCACGATCGATGGATCCAGTTCTGGCACGATCGTCTCGCGACGCGACTTCGTCCTCGTAACGATCCTGCCTGGCCAAGTCGTTCCTCGAACGGCCGTTCGTTAATCGAGGATCCTCGAGTCTGTCGTTCGGCTTCCTCCTGTGACTCTCGTCCTGGACGATGTCCTTGATGTCCCAGGCGCCGAAGTGTTGCTTGCTCTTTTTGTACAGCAAGTCTGGATCCTCGTGGTTGCGGGCGTTCCTCTCTTCGTCCCGCTGCATGCCGAAGTGATAACGATTCGAGCCGTTCTTGCAGGATTTCGCGCGCTGCTCCTCCTGGTCCTTGTGGTACGAGTCGACGTTGGACGTGCCGCGAAGACGAGACATTTTCCGTCCGTGCACACTCTCTCACCGTGGTCACTTTTCGGCTCTCGCAGTTTGTCACGCGCGCAATCACCCGACGGAAGTCACAGTATCGACGAAGCTGCCTCGAGCGGACTGGATTCAAGCGACATTGGCCGGTGTCAAGGAACTCGACGACGCGTTTCGACGTTCCAGCTCGAAAACGACCGACAGGACCGACAGAAAGGTGGACGCGCGTCGCGGCTCGATCTCATCGATTCGCGTTCAGAGTGAATCGACGAGAGAGAGGATCTCTGCGAGCGGCTTCTCCTCTCGAGGCTCTTTCGGACAACAGTACTTCGGATATCCCTTTCAGTGGCTCCTTTTCGCGAGACGAAGCCGGCTTCGAGCGGAGCAGACGACCCTGAAAGTCGTCTGTGGACTTTCACGAACGCGAGCACTTTGCCGGTTCGAGTCACCACGAGAGTGTGCACCGGAGGAGAGCGTGTTTCTCCCCTCCCCCTTTTCCTCCTCTTTCTTCGAGCTCCCCCTCCGAGACAACCTCCTTCGTTACACCGCTCTCCTCGCCTCTTTGCACCGCCACCTAACACACCGCCGCCTTCTTCGCTGTCCTCCGGCCTCCTGGTCCTCCCTGAGGTGAGGCGGACCACTCGATTCTCCCGTTAATCCGGCTACTCAGCGTCCTTCTTCTCTTCGGCAAGCTAAGACCAGACGCGACAACCAGCGTCCACGTGAGCGAGACCTTACTCGAGTTCACCGGGATTCTGGGACTACTGGATAAACGGGCTCGCTGCTCTTCGATCATGTCTTCATCGCTCCTCGATCCTATATTTCTGCACGACTTCGCTTACAGACTAGAAAAAATGCTGCTCCAATTGCGTCGAGCGAAATATTCCTCGCTTTGGAGAACACTTGGTTGTCCACATTCGTCACATCGAAAACAACCAAAATATCTCTGACTTGAGAATTTTTACTCCGAGTTGCATTTCTTTCTATAGGTAACGATACTTGGGATTTCCATGTTTTGACCAGGGTGAAGAGATTACCGCTTAGGAACTGTATCGTTCTGATCCTCGTGTATCGAGAATAAAGTCCGAGACGGAGTCTCTCTATTACAGTCACTCTGATCGAATTCCCTTATAGAAAAGATCCGGCGTACAATGCTTTGTAACCCTGATTCTCTGTTACTCCTATTCTCGCATCGAGAAGCCAGAGATAGAAGCTTCTTTTGATCTTCACTCTTTGTAGTGCATTTTACTATAACCAAGGATGTTTCCGCGAAGTCGACGCTTTGAACTGGCTGTTCTCATATCGTGAAATCACAAACATTTCTTTGTAATTTTGACTCATTGAGTACTTCGCTGTAACTATCTGAATTCCATTGAACGACGCACGGAACTAAGCGTTACTTCCCTATCACACCTAATTACGCCATACTCAGAACTTGTTTCTCTACTTTCAAACCGCTTTTCGCACCATATTTTCTTACATATAGCATCATTTTCTTTTTCCGTAACAGACAAGATGAGGAATTCAAGCCTTTTAGTTTTTCGTTCTGACTGCTGCAATCGCTGTAAATAATTGTTTGCTCATGCCGAAAATATGTATAAAGGCCTTTCACGTTAACCAATCGGTGTTTTAGTACCCTGCCAGGGTTCATCTTGCGGCATGCGGACTCTTCCCTCTTTTACAAACATCGAAGAAGTTTATATTAACTGCACACGGAAGCAATTAAATGCATTACTCTCTGTTCAACCAAATGTGTAATAAAGTATGGAATAATTATGTCTATAAACGAACGCTCGCTTCGTAGGTTTCTTTTCTCTGTTCGCATCTTTGAAGGGAACATAAGAGCAGTTCCACTGGCACAAGATGACGAGGTAGTTACGTAATTGCAATTCGCCGCAATCGGAAGCAAGAAATTATAGTGAAACGACGCTGGAAACTGTACAATGTAGCCCGTCTCGATTATCCTTTATTGGACGTTCGAGCAGTTCGATTTCTAGAGTCTGTGTAATTATAGTCGTTTCTTCCGAACGATCGACGCTTTGAATCGGATCATTTTCTACGTATAACCATTGGCGTAAGTGGAGAGTGGGCCTGACAACCCTTAAAAATAGTCATTGAACTTCCTGTCCCTAGAACTTCCTAAACTTCCTGTGAATTTCCAAATTACAGAATTTCGCAATTTTCAGAATCCTAAATCTGGCGATCAGCAGATTTCCAAAACTGATTATGTCTGGGAGCGATGTAAGTGTTAAGGAAATTAAGTAACCTGGTCTAGGCTGGACAAAAATCCTAGTTACGCCAATGATCGGTTGTTCGTGATGCTTAGTCGTTATTTCGCCTTTCTATCGACTATGTTTTGCAACTTAATGAGGTTTTAGCGGATGTTTAACGACTCGGGACTCCAGGATCCTAATTCGATTGGTCTTTGGGAAGCGGAGGCTGATAATAGGGTGATAGATGAAAGAGCGGAGGAAAAACCCCGATTCTTATGTCTCATGGAATTCCAGAGAAATGTTCCGAAAACCATAAACAAATAAAAACTTATCAAAACCACCGTGAAAAATACACTCGAGAATTGCACGTAGGCAGGTTTGACTCATGTGGTCCTCGGAAATGTGAAGTGGACCATCGAAAAGGGAGACGCAGAAAAACGATGATGAAAGACAGACGGAGGGAAAAAACGTTTGTCTTCCTGGAAATTCCATCCGAGGTGTTGTCGTCACCTGACCGGGTCCAGGAGAATGAACCTACTCGATGATTCACGGTACAAAATAAGGGAACACGAAACAACGAAAACCTGCTGTTTTACAAGGACGGACAAACGAAGCCCTGTCACGAAAATGAAAACGTTTTGCGGTTCACTTGCGCCGTAAAATCGACGGAAGTAGCTGTTCCTTGTTACTGGTCGATCCTTGTTTAATGAGACAAGATAATTCGAGTTAAACGAGGGTGGTAACGGTCTCGTTACGGTCGAAGACAATGAAACGGAGCTGTATCCTTCACCGATTACTTTATAACGGTTATAATTTACAAGTGGTCGAGATTTATGGTACACCGCTGCCACTTCGATCGTAAATCGATGCGAATGGATGACTTTTGAACGGGTTTTTGGGAGCTCGCTTGTTTAACTATTCGACGTTTTGTGGTTCTCTAATTTCATAATTTTACTTGTTGCCACTTTACAATTTTGTTATTTTTGCAATTTTGCAAGTTTACAATTTTGCAGTTTTACAATTTATCAAGTTTCCAATATTTCAACTTTTCAATTTACTTATTTGGTAATTTTACAATTTAAACAGTTTCCTAGGTTAGAAATTTATCAACTAATATTACAATTTGTTAATTCTGAATTTCTCCAACTTATCTTCTAATTTCTCTACTTCCCTTATTACCAATTTTCCAATCTTTCAATTCTTCAATTCTTCAATTCTTCAATTCTTCAATTCTTCAATTCTTCAATTCTTCAATTCTTCAATTCTTCAATTCTTCAATTCTTCAATTCTTCAATTCTTCAATTCTTCAATTCTTCAATTCTTCAATTCTTCAATTCTTCAATTCTTCAATTCTTCAATTCTTCAATTCTTCAATTCTTCAATTCTTCAATTCTTCAATTACTCAATTTATAAATTTACTAATTTTCCGATTTTCTAATTTCCCAACATTCCAAGTTACCTTTACAATTTTCAATTTTACAATTGAATTGAATTTTACAAGTTTCATTAGTAGGTCCAACCTACTAATTCCCGTGTACCTCAGTTAGCAATCCCAAATGTCCTGAAATTCAGCAAAATGCAGTATCATTTTCTCGAAAGTCGCAACCGTACGATCTCGAAGCATACGTTCCTGGTCACATATCGGTAGATGTTCCATGAGAGCGAAGGATATTTAATTATCGCGACGTTCGACCGACTTTTTCAAAGGATCCTCGTAGGAGGAAGCGAGAGTTTCCGTCGACTATCGAAGAGGATGCATTAAAACGACGGCCTTGATTTCACGTTTATGCGTATATACATATACACATACGTATAGCAAAGGAAGATCGTTCGTGAAATCGATCGTGCACAGGCTTTAGCCTACATAAGCGATACGTCTCTCTCTTTTCGTTGCATCGTATCATTCTTTATCTTACTCTCTCTTTCTGTTGCTCTGTTTTCAATGCTGTTCGCACTTTTACCTCGACTTCTCGATGTGAAACGAAATTGTTTGATGATTCAAGGAAATTTACGCCCATTTCTAAGCATTTTACTTTAGCATATGCGGCGCAGTATGTTTACATTCTCCACAGGCTGTTTCAAAAGTGACGTTCACCGTGAAAAATTGAACACTGAAATTTTAGCTTTGATCAGATTTGAGGGGTTGGAGAAGGAGATGGCTTCGAATTTAATTTATCTTACAATTTAGAGGATTCATTCAGGTTACGAATTTTTGAGAAATTGAACAGTTTCAAGCTTTTTCAAGCTATTTATATTTGAAGAGGTTTATAGTTGTGGTCAGGCAGAAGTGATCTACAGGACGCAAAAGTTAGATAGGACATAATTGATATGCTGAATGCTATGATAGCTATCAGTACCAGCTACTATTATTTTGATGATGTATTATACAATCATCATATGGTCATATGTGTTGTATAATACTACTAATTTTGATACAGTCAAATCCTACAGTACCATCAATTTTGCTATAGTTGTACAAGTCGTATGGTACCATAATTTTTGCTATAGACGTACAAGTAGTACAGTAACATTAATTTTAGTAACATTAATACAGTCACATCCTACAGTACCATCAATGTTGCTATAGTTGTACAAGTCGTATAGTACCATCATTTTCGCTGTAGACGTACAAGTCGTACAGTAACATTAATTTTGATACAGTCACATCCTACAGTACCATCAATGTTGCTATAGTCGTACAAGTCGTATAGTATCATAATTTTTACTATAGCCATACAAATCGTACGTCGTAGAGAAGTCAACAAAAATACTATTTTGTCAGACATCAAGTGAAAATCAGCAGTTAATAAATTGACGACATGCAAACTAATTAAGGTGCGAAAAAGGGACAAATACGTAGTTCATACGTTCGGGAGAATTGTTTCGAAAGAACGAACGCCACGGGACAAGGAGTTTTTCGTGGAATCTCGAAGCTACAGCCCTGTGTGTGGGCCGCGACAAGGTCCTGTCACAACGCCCCCGCCATCTTCATATACACATACTCGTATACAGAGAGGTCTAACCGTACGGTGAACGGGGCCTTACGCGCCTATCGACCTTTTTGCCCGAAATGGTGAGATCAAGTCGAGGATATCCGTCGAATCGACGCGACGGTTTGCTCTTCGATTATCTGTGTCACGGAGAGAGGCTACCCGATCGACCGGTGAAACAAACCAACGATCGAAGAGAACTACCGAGAAAAATCTTGTTGCTCTTCTTTGCCGCGTTTGCGGCCGATGTTTATGAAAGGAAAGCAATACGTGTCGCTCTTCGCGACAACTTATGCAACGTTTTTTTTTTTCTTCTTCGACTCGTTGGCGTTCTGGATTTTCCAACAGGCGCCGACCGGCGCGTAAAATCGCGTTCGAGGCTGTTTCTGCCTCACGGGGACGCATAAAAATCATATTAATCCGGAAATAGATACCGACTGTATAACAGCGTATCGACGGGAAAATATCCGATCGAGCGAACGTTCTAGGTTTCTCTAGAAAAAATAACTTTGTGGGAGGAGATGGAGCTTGAAAGTTTACAAGGTACGAAGAGGATTTGACAAGTTTGGGATATGGGGATTTGTTGAATGTGTGGATTGGGGAATCTAAGAATTTTGGGATTTAGGATTTTAGGGGTCTAGAGATTTGGGAGTGTACAAATTTGGTGCTATACACATTTGGGAGTACAGAGATTTGGGGATATAGGAATTTAGGTGTACAAGGGTTTGGGGGTATAGAAGTTTGGGAGTATAGGGGTTAGAAAGCGTAAGGGTTTGGGGTTGTAGAAATTTCTGTGTGGAAGTACTTAATGGTATAGGTATTTGAGAGTTTACAAATTTAGAAGTCTAGAAATTTGACGATGTAGGGGGATGGTGAAAACTGAGAATGTGGATATTTTCAAGTTTAAGAACTTGACTTGGAAATTTAAGAATTTAGAAATTAGAAAATTTAAAGCACCGAAAATTTGAAAGTTTGGCAATTGTCAACATTGAAACTTGGAATAAAAATGCAAGAGTATAAAAATACAAAAGTCATGAATTCAAAAACCTTGAAGTGTACACGTCTCACCTAAAGGAATGTTAAGTTGCACCTGAGTGTACGATGATCGAAACGCATAGAATTCGATAAATCACAATGCACTATAAAAGTGTGAGAAGCCGTTGTACGGCCCATCAATTTGAAGGTTGAGGATTGATAAAAATGATTTGGATCTGGATCACTCGTTTTGTCCGTTTTATGGCGTAACGGGGTCTAGGCTACCTGAACAGAGCGGCGACTGGTTCACGGCGGATCGGAATTAATGGCTGTGGAATAAAAGCGTAGGACAAGCAAAGAGAGAACACTTAGGTCCGGTCGCGTTTACGTGCATCGGTAAACGCTGTTGCGGGGTCGATTGCAAATTACAGACCGGCCTAGTATTCGCGCATATTCATTAATTATCGAAGGAACGCGCGAACGATGCGTATTGAAATAAAACAACCTAAAAAGACATGCGAAACTTGGGATTCCTGTGTGTTTAATTAAATACACGTGCACGCGCACTTCGATTTATGAATACATGTGTATTTTGATGTATGAATACACGTGTACATGTACTTCAGTTTATAAATACACGCCTACATATACTTCTATTTATAAATACACATATATGTGCACTTCATTTTATAAACACACATGTATTCATATTTTCATGTGTAAATACATATGTGCATGTGTTACAATTTATAAATAAACACGTACATGCACTTCAGTTTATAAATACACGTCTGCATATACTTCTATTTATAAATACACATATATGTGCACTTCATTTTATAAACACACATGTATTCATATTTTCATGTGTAAATACATATGTGCATGTGTTACAATTTATAAATAAACACGTACATGCACTTCAGTTTATAAATACACGTCTGCATATACTTCTATTTATAAATACACATATATGTGCACTACAATTTGTAAACATACATGTATTCATATTTTGATGTATAAATACACATGTGCATGTGTTACAATTTATAAATAAACACGTACATGCACTTCAATTTATAAATACACGTCTGCATATGTTACTATTTATTAATACACATACATGTGCACTTCAATTTGTAAACATACATGTATCCATACTTTGATGTATAAATACACATGTGCATGTGCTGCAATTCATAAATACACATGTACATGCACTTCACTTTATAAATACACATATATGTGCACATGAAAATACATTCATGTTACAAAAATGTGTATGCATATTTTTATGTGCACATACATATGTACATATACTTCCACGTATGAACACACATGTGTCTACTGTATGTGACCATGTGAGCTACCCAGTCGTTAAAGTACTCGAAACTAGAAATCTCCTACAGTGAATGATATAAAAGATGTCGGTGCATCAAACGGTCGATTTTCGCACAATCTTTAAGAATCGCTTCATGGAAACTGTGACAACCACGCAAGCGAGTATATCGTGGTTCGTGCTTCCGCGAGTAACGGCATCACGAGCAAAAAATCATTGCCCGCTGGTATAGCTAGATTCTAAGCGATCTTCAGCTTCTTTCCACTAACCTGTAACACATTTATCAATCAACGTCTCGTAGGTGAAGCTTTACGGTACAGCGATATGACCTACGAGAGCAAAAAGTTTGCGAATCCTCGTTCATCGATTTTGTAATTTTAGCTACATCGTATATTCTCCGTAGATTATGATGTACTTTGAATGCCTCTAATGATTTCTTCTTTATTTCTGCTCGTTCCACCTGTCGTTTGCTAAACGTGTTATTTCCTTCATCGCGATAATATAATTATGGGAACGAGATCGTGCAAAACACTTTCCCATAGTTTTACGGTGTAGGAATTCGTTATGCTTAAATAAAGTGAAGTTGCGAATTTTTAGAATCTTGCAAAGTTCCAAAATTAGATTTCAGTCTTAAAATTCAAGGATTACAAAATTTCAAAGTTACTAAGTCTATATCGTGCAATTATTCTTAAATCCCATAAAAGTCCCTAAATCGCAAAATTACAAAATTAGACAAGCTTAAAGTCAAAAAGTTTCAAAATTCCAATTCTCATAATTCTCAAGTCAACAAGTCCCAATATTCTAAAATTTCAAGGACCCCAAAAAGTTCCTAGTTTGCAAAGTCTCTAAATCCCTAAGTTCCAAAATTCCTGTCACGGATACTTATTGTATGAACCACATAGTGCAGGATTTTTTGAATTTCCTCAGCTAGTATGTGAGTTTCGAAACTACTCGTAATATAGCTACGTGGTACTTAAACAAAGAATCATACGAGTCGATAAGCTCGAGATTCCAACGTGCTCTAGTGAAACGAGAACACAGAACACTGGTTCAAGTGACTCACCGTGGTATTACGAACCGACTCTGAACAATTGTGACATGCACCACTAAATGCTTAACAGCATTACTAGGATTACTCTCAAGTAGATCCCTGAGTACCGTAAACAATCGACGTAATACTTTCCTGAACCGTGTAGTTGACAAGACTTAATAACTGACTCTTCAAATTTTGATAAAATTATAGTTTCAAGTTTAGCTTCGATCGATAGTCATAATTGCATGTTGGGGACGTAGCAGTATTTATCGAAGAGACGAGTTTAACTAAATAAGAAATATTGCTTCTCTATTTAGATGGTTGTATAGTTTACAAAATTAATGACTTCTGCAATTTTTTAGTTACATCCAGAAAGAGACTGTGTATTAATATTTGAGATTATATTTGAGAATATCATATTTGGGACTATATTTGAGAATTTTTATGTTATGTATAAATATACAATATTAAACTACATAGTATAAGTAATTAAACCATAGTATACAATAAACGAAAATAAAATGAAATAAAATGAAAAACTGTGAAGATGCCTATTACATGTTAGTCACAAGATGTATACTTGAGAGTGGTCATTATGGTACTAAAATAAGATGAATGATAATGAATGCAATACAATCGTTGTCCTTAATTTCAAACGTTTTCTGCACACCTTTGAATTCGCGTATGATATAAATCGCGCCTTTAAATTCATCGACCATTTTCTCTTAATCCAACGGCGACATCGGCCGGTGATTTCGCGACCGTTCCAATGACTATCGACCGTATCTCAGGCCGGTATTACAGAGATCTACAACACGGGGCAATTTTAAAAATAATAGCGCCTCAATTGCAATCAACAAATCATTTATGAAGCAATTTTTGTTATATCTTAAGCTAAAATTGAAGTTTAACATATTTTTATACTATTGCATTTCTTTTATTTAGTTGTGTATTGCATCTAGGTTCAAATATTCAAATATTCTATTTAAGATTTCTTAAGATTCTACAAGTTTTATGATCGTTTTATGTTTTATGATTTTAGTGAGGTGTAAAAAGCTATTCCACATTCTAAGGCCTCATTAACCCCCTGCCTTATAACATCATGTCACACCCATGACGCATCTAAAATTCAACTGTGACAAACCGTGCTCGTATTTTCACAACTAAATTTGCTATTCAATTTTACCTGTAATCTACACAATCAAAGATTGTTAATGTACCTAACATCATACCAAAAATCTTAACGTTTACTATTTGTAGCAAAAGAAGTCATGAATGGCACAACTGCCCAGGAAATTATAGAACGTGGAGTTAATTGTCGCAACTTTTGATATTTATTCCAAAAATCTCAGTCTAAGTTCACGAACCTTACAATACGATTGTGTTCAAGTTTCGACAAGGTGGTTAGATGAAAAATTGCCCAAGGTTGATAATCCTTGTTGCCGTTCCGTACGCGAGTCTTCCGAGCGGGCATCTTACGTCACCGCATCCCCCGCGTTAGCCTTGCTCTTTAAAGGAGTCTCTCGAAAGAGAATCCGACCGCCACGAATTATCGAAATTCGATGAAGACCTCAATCCCGTATAATGCGCATATACATACTTCTAATTTGAATTGGCCGTAACGTAACGTGCGTGGCCGTTATTGGATGCAGATGCTGGATGCAAGGATACGCCGATCGCAGAAAACTTGCAGAACAAATACGGGAAACGAGCGTCACGCTGTGGGAGTATCGCTACCTATGTATATTTCCAGCCGTTTCTGATAAACTATTTTGCTGCGCGTCGCCAATTGACTCTATTCGTTTAAAACGAGCGTCCCGTGAATCGGCGATCAACGACTGGAAATAAACCATTCTCGTACTCTTGGGAAAATAAGTTCAGGAAAAATTTAGCGGGAAAACGGGGTAACCTAACTTTGGATGTGACATAAGATATTAGATGAGGATAGAAAATATTAGGACTAGGGATAGTACGAGGATATTATTTCTAAGGATATTGTTGGGAGGTCTTCAAGATGACATAAGATATTAGATGGAAAAATAGGGGTGGAAGCCCTTGGGAATCTAGGAACATTCGAAGGACAAATTTCTAATTTAATTTCTGAGAAATTTCTAATTTAATTTCTGAGGATATTGTAGGGAGGTCTTCAAGATGGATATGACATAAGATATTAGATGCTAATATGAGGATGGAAAATATTAGGATCCTAGGGATAGTACGAGGATATTATTTCTAAGGATATTGTTGGGAGGTCTTCAAGATGACATAAGATATTAGATGGAAAAATAGGGGTGGAAGCCCTTGGGAATCTAGGAACATTCGAAGGACAAATTTCTAATTTAATTTCTGAGAAATTTCTAATTTAATTTCTGAGGATATTGTAGGGAGGTCTTCAAGATGGATATGACATAAGATATTAGATGCTAATATGAGGATGGAAAATATTAGGATCCTAGGGATAGTTCGAGGATATTATTTCTAAGGATGTTGTTGGGAGGTCTTCAAGATGGATGACATAAGATATTAGATGCAAAAATAAGGGTAAGCAACCTTAGGAATCTAAGGGCATTCTCGGGATATTTTCATTTCTAAGGATATTGTATATCTGTAAGATGCATATGACATCAAATAGATGCAAAAATGAAGATAAAGCACCTTAGAAAGTTAAGGACATTCCAAGGGTACTATTTTTAAGGATATTATAGAGGTCTTCAAGATAACGTAGAATAACCCTAGAGATGTTTTGGAGAAGTCCTAGGAATATTTTAGATATACTTCAAAGACAACCTACACAGTAATCTTACAAATATTGTAGAAACTGATAACCTAGAATAATCCAAGAAATATTTTATAGACGTCCTGAGAATATTTCAGAGACATCTCAAAGATAACCTGGAGTAGTCCTAGATTTTACAGAGACCCTATATCTCAAAGATAACCTACATAATCTTACAAATACCGTAGAAGCTAACCTCTAAAAATATTTTAGCAAAACTACATAGAATCGCCTAGAAAAAAGAGCCCATAAAATAGTGCAACTAAAAAACGAGTTCTATTGTTAGTAAGCAAATGGCCGATGGTTCGATAAGGCGTAATTCACTGGTGTTAAAGGTCCAATCTGCGTTAATGCGTTAACTTGGCAATCAAAGTGTTCGAGATCGATGAAAGATGCTGTGACACGGTGGCTGGCAGATCGCCATCCGATATTTTCTCTTTTGTTTTCGTAGTTGACCATCGCCAAAATTTACGACGTGCGCAGAAAACTATTGCCACGGTTGAAATGGAATTCTTATCTCGCACGGTTCGAAAAATGGACTCGTTTCTAACACCTACGATGCTTTTTTTTCTCTCTCTCTTTCACGCGTCCGTCGTAGTTTCTACCGGATGGTCTCTGTGGGAATCAGCCGTTCTTGGGAACAACGCCTCCGATTCGATACGAAGAATTCGACTCGAAGAAACGGATTATCATGCCGGCTGCGTACCGTCGGAATAATAAAGGTCGCCATGCCCAGACAGGAATTATTTATGCTTTATATCGGACAGTTAAAATGACGCCACTTCCGGTCCCACCGTGACATCACATCAGTCAATGTCAGCGCTCATTTTCGCCGATTCCTCGCGAAATTAGAGCCTGCACCGCTCATTCTGAACTGTCGGGTCTTTTCTGGAGCAAACGAAGACGGTTCGAGTAGCTCAGCTAGGATTATCCTCGTGTAATTATGAGGCTGAAACGATGCACGTTCAGCGATGCAGCGTGTGCAGTTATCGATGTTTGTTTATCGTAAGAACTCGTTCTGTACTTACCAACCCCCTTAAAATATTAGCGAACTGAAGAAATTCTTACAAAATTTTTATTACTTAATTATTGTTTAATTATTGTTGAATATGTGGATTTGGGGATCTAAGGATTTTATGGTATAAGAATTTTGCCGTTTAGGATTTCAAGGTCTAGGGATTTGGGGATTTAGGAATTTGGGGTGTAGAAATTTGGGAGTATAGAGATTTGGAGGTATAGGGAATTGGGGGTTAAAGAATTTGGGGGTATAGAAATTTGGGAGTATAGAGATTTGGAAATATAGGGAATTGGGGGTATAGGAATTTGGGATATAGGGATTTGGGGTATAGGAATTTGGGGATATAAGGATTTGGGGTATAGGAATTTGGGGATATAAGGATTTGGGGGTGTAGGAATTCAGGTTATAGGGAATTGGGGGTTTAAAAATGTGGGGATATAGAAATTTGGGAGTGTAAAAATTTGGCGGTATAGGAATTTGGGATATAGGGATTTGGGGTATAGGAATTTGGGGATATAAGGATTTGGGGGTGTAGGAATTCAGATTATAGGGAATTAGGGGTTTAAGAATTTGGGGATATAGAAATTTGGAGGTATAGGAATTTGGGATATAGGGATTCGGGGTATAGGAATTTGGGGATATAAGGATTTGGGGTATAGGAATTCAGATTGTAGGGAATTGGGGGTTTAAGAATTTGGGGATATAGAAATTTGGGAGTATAAAAATTTGGAGGTATAGGAGATTGGGGGTATAGGAATTTGGGATATAGAGATTTGAGGTTACAGGGAATTGGTAGTATAGGTACTTGGGATATAGGGATTTGAAGGTAGAAGAATTTGGGTGTATAGAAATTTGAGAGTATAGAGACTTGGAAAAATTTGAAATTGTAAGAATTGAGGATCTAGGAATATTACAGTATAGTGGTTTGAACATCTAGAGATTTGTAGGTATAGGTAATTTCTGGTATAGGAATTTGGGGGTATAAAAATGTGGGAGTAGCTTTGGGGCTACATAAGGATTTGGGAATATAGATATTTGGGGGTCCTCAATTATTTAAATTTGTAAATTACCATTACTTAATTTGCTATGTAAATTAATTTTACATAGATTAGTACATAAATTATTTTTACATATATTGCATAAATTATTTACACATAGATTACATAAATTATTTTGACATTGATTATAACATAAATTATTATTGCATAGATTACTACGTAAATTAACAGTACATCGATACTACGTCAAGGGATAAAACATTCCCATACTCGTTTGAACTTCCCCATCTGAAATCAACGCTCAATCGCTTATTGTTCCGCAACGTAATTTCACCGAAGGGACAAGAATGTTAATGGCGCGATTTATTCAGTGCAGATACGAAAAACGAGCGCACAATCGAGTGGGTTAAACCGGCAATCGACACAGTTCCTTTACGTCATCCCTCAGGCTCGAGGGCTTTCCCTTTCTTGCACGGCTTTCGACGCGCAATCGGCCGTGATTCATCGAATCGTTAACGCGAGCCAGCTCGAGGATTCGTTAATACAAAGCGATCCAAAGTATTTCGATTAGCATTTCTTTATTACATTATTCATATAGGAGGCTGCTAAACGAGCTACGACGTACGGCTGGAAAAAAACAACCATCAAACACAAGAATTCCGATTAAATCGATTATCCTGTACGTTGAGTGACTTCCAATTTCGATTGTTTTGATTGTGGATGAATTTTATTTAATATGTTGTGGACAAATTTTATTTAATATCTTGAGGGTAAATTATATTTAATGTCTTGTGGGCAAATTTTATTTAATATTTTGAGGGTAATGGTTTCTTTTTAATTACTGCATACTTAACATAATGATCACTGAGGTATCGCGTGTGCACGTATACACACTTTATCATGTGATTTAACAAATAAAACGAACGAGGTTAAGTTGATATTATATCAGCTATTGTAAAATTGCAGATCATCATCAATATCAATATTTTTGCTATCATTTTTATATTTGATATAGATACTTGAAATATGTACAGATTTACACATTGAAACTAGTATACTTTTTATTCAGACAATCATACACATTGCACCTTATACCTTTACACTGAAGCAAGTGTATGTCCACATTGAAGTTGATATACTTTTTATTCAGACAAATATACACATTGAAGTTTGTGTACTTTTCATTGAAACAAGTGTATGTCCACATTGAAGTTGATATACTTTTTATTCAGACAAATATACACATTGAAGTTTGTGTACTTTTCACTGAAACAAGTGTATGTCCACATTGAATTTGGCATACTTTTTATTGAGACAAATATAAACATCGAAGCTAGTATACTTCTCGTTAAGACAAATATACATTGAAGCCCGTATACTTTTTATCAAAACAAGTTCAAAGCCTTCAAAGTCTATACATATTAAAGTATTTATGTACTTTGAACACTGTCTGGAGTGTAAGACAAGAAAAATATTGGAGCAGGTGCGTAATTTCAGAAGATCAATATGGAAGTTAGCTTGCTGGCGCATAGATGAAAAAAACAGGAGGCAAGTTGCACGGGACACCATAGAACCTATGGCCCTCCGACACTGACATTCCCGAACGATTGTGTCACGCGTGCTTATAGGCTACGAATGCATTTTCGAGCAAGCTGCGTTCACGATCCCGCTCCAGCTCCCGGGTCACTGTCACCTGCGTTCGCTCTCACGTGTCCGACACGCTACTCCAGATATCTCCGCTCGTGTATAAAGCACGTACGCGTATTTTTGTTACTTCGGAACGGGAGCAACTATTGCGCGAAGAATGCCGTTCGCGTGGGATTCCTTCGATTCGATCGAACTCCTTTGACTCGGGAAAGCTGGCGCGTTTCCGCGTTTTCCTTAACACTCTGTCCATCTGAATTATTTACGCTCGGACGCTTCCTTTGGGTAAAAATAAATCTTGGGAAAAAGCTCTTTTGACGCGTGATTTTGGAGAATTTGGGGATTTAGACATTTGGAGATCTAAGGATTTGTTGAACGCGTGCATTTGGGAATCTAAGCATTTTGTGGTATAGGAATTTTGGGGCTCTAGGGATTTGGGGGTTTAGAAGTTTGGGTGTATAGGGATTTGGGAGTGTAGAGATTTGGAGATATGAGAATTTGGGGATATAGGAATTTGAGGGTGTAGGAATTGGGATCTAGAAATTTGGGGGTATATAGAGATTTGGAGATATAAAGATTTGAGGATATAGGAATTTAGGGGTATAGGGGTTTCTGGGTATAAAAATTTGGGAGTATAGGGATTTGGAAGTATAGCAATTTGGAGGTGTAGGGATATCGGGGTGCAGAGATTTCGGGATATACATGGTGGTACAGAAATGTAGGGTATAGGTATTTGGAGGTAAACAAATTTGGGAATGTAGGGATTTCAGGGTATATTAACACTGAAATGTTAACAACTTCCTTCGAGTAAAAATAAATCCAGGAAAAAAGCTCTTTTGACGCGTGTTCCATTTTCGGGAATTAACCCCTTAGAACTACGTGACGCACACATGACGCACACTACAGTTGAAATGTGATAGACTCGTATTTTCACTGCAATTTTGGGTTCAATTCTAATTATAATCTATGTCATCAAGAATTGCTGAACATACCTAACATTTTGACATTAACGGTCAATCCGAATATCCGGAAGATATCTTCCTTTCGTATTTTTTCCCCTAAAATAGCCATGGGAGTAGTAAAGCTACCCATGAATCTATCAAGCGGAAAACGGGGGAGTCCCTTGCAATGCTGATTATTTGTCTCGTAGAACCCAGTAAATGTTGGGATACTGTTGTGCAACGATATCGAACAGGAGCCACGTGTCGTCGACTAAGAAGAAATGGAAAGGAATCGTTCGAGCACTTTGGTATATAATCCAAACGACTTTCCATTAAGTAACTAGACGCGGCTAATGGATTACCAGCTCCTTAGCGTGATTTTACGTGATTAGTCGACGTATAACGGTTCCACGAAAATGGTACTTTGTTGAAACAATTTTGTAAGCAAAACTCTTGATACCACGGTGTCTAAAAAAGAAGTGACATGAGTATGAGCGAATTGAACCTTGAGCTTCAAGCTTCATTCTTTAAAAATGCATAAGAAATTTTCATGAACTTGCATCAATTCTAACGACAATGTTGAGCCAGTATCATAAATTGTGTCCCAATATTTTGTAACAAAAATGAACGATGCAAAGGTACCTTGCAATTGTAACATTAACGATAATATCAAAACAGTATCATGATTTTATGTATCAATGTTTCGAAGCTGAAAATATTGCAAAACGATCTTCTAATTGTAACAACATTGAAGACAATATCATAATTTGCAACCCAACGCAGTTGAAATAAATAACACAAAGTACCAAGAAATCATAACAAAGTTAATGACAATATCAAGACAGTATAATTTTTAACCCCAACTTTGGAAGCAGAAATAAATAACGCAGAAGTACCTTGAAATCGCAACAACACTAACAACATCAAGACAGTGTATTATTAATAGTTCAATATAAGACAATAATTAATAATTCAATATTTGGGAACAAAAATAAATAGCACAGAGGTACCCTATTATAAATGAACATTACACACCTTTTTTCGGAATCGATAGGAAAAGGTGCATCACTGGTAAACCAAATAGGGACAAGGAAGAGCGTTATTAAATTACATTAAGGTCGGGTGCACAGGATTGACCGTGGTTCCTGGCTGTGTCAGGGTCGTATCACTTGATCTAATAAGGGTTAATTGCCCCTCCGGTTCAACGATGTTAGTACGCCATTGTATAATTTATGAACGACCACGTTACATTCTGTTTCCGAGTTACACACACGCGAGCTCCTCCTAAATAATCGGCGACGGTAACACGTTGTTGGCTGTATCTTCAAAGTTAATCCTCCCGGCTCGTTGTTTCCGTCACAGTAAATCTGCTCTCGAGGATTTACGTCCGTTCGAGCTTCTCTCTTTTACGCACGATGCTTATGAAACTGTTAGCGAAAACTTGGCTGAATAATTGACGTTACCGTAAATAAACGCCATACCTGCGTCAAAATCAGTCACCCCATATTTTTGCGGATTCGCCCACTCGCCGCGGGAGAATTCAATACAAATCTGGGCATTTAGGGTTAAAATATAACCAGGGATAGGGGAGAACTCGTTGATATTTTGAGACTTTTATAAATTTGAATTGGAGATTACAAATTTGGGGATGGAGTTTGTGACGCAAAACTTTGAGGATGTTTTCGGATTTGGGAATATAGTCTAGGGATTTGGCAGAATTTTAGTAGGTATTTGGGAACCTAGGGATTTGGCAGAATTTCGGTAGCTATTTGGGAACCTAGGAATCTAGGGATTTGGAGGTCCAGGAATTTGGGGATATAGGTGTTTAGGAATCTTGGAATTTAGTGGTCTAGGTATTTGGAAATTTAGAAATTTGGGAATTCTGGGATTTGGAGATGTAGGGAACCAGAATCTAGGGATTGGGGCCTAGGAATTTGGGAATCTACGAATTTGGGGATATAGGTGTTACGGGAACTTGAAATTTGGGGACATAGGTATTTAAAAAAATTCAAATTTGGTGGTCTAGGAATTTCGAAATTTCGAAATTTGGGAATTCTGGGATTTGGAGATGTAGGGAACCAGAATCTAGGGATTGGGGCCTAGGAATTTGGGAATCTACGAATTTGGGGATATAGGTGTTACGGGAACTTGAAATATGGGGACATAGGTATTTAGAAAAATTCAAATTTGAGAATCTAAGAATTTGATAATCTAGGAATTTGCAAAGGAATTTGAGAATACAGACTTGAGAATGGTCCAGAAAATGAATCTAGAAATCTGAGAATATAGGAATAAAAAAATTTGGAAATGAAATTTAAAAGCAGTCCATATACACGCGTTTATTTAAAACAAGCCTACATTCGACTGTAATATCACACATCAGCATTTCGTCCATCTCACGTTGAACACGCATTACATCACCATGAAAGCAAGCTACGCACATGTAGTCCCTTTCCATGAACCGACATCTGGAACCCGCGCAGTAACTAATTTAAGACGTTACACAACCATAACGAGCGATATCTCAGGGCCAAGTTCAGGATAATGGTATCCGGTCCTCCGATACGGTTTCCGATCAAGGTTGAACGCGTGTCGAGGACGCGAGGAATCCATGTGCCAAAATGTCCTTCGAGGACACCGATATTTAGCCAGGATAATAGAGAAATCGGGGTCGTGATTGTAACGCGTGGAACAATACACTTTGAGACTCTTTTCTGCGAGATGTTTCGTGACCGGATTGAAACAGGTGCCGTAGCTAACGGCCATTCGGCCTGATTTTACGTCCAACTGCCACCGGCTGTCCCTTTTTTGGCGATCCTCGGTTGCATCGGGACAGAGGAGAACAACGGGTCTTTGCATGTCTTTGCCTGTTCGAAATGAATACGTGGGAGTCTGAAAGAAACAGAGCCAGCTAGGCAAAAAGGAACAGAAGAGGCTTTTCATCCAAGATCGTTTCGCGTGCCGTTCCTATCGTTTCGAATAATGTTTCCACGACAACGTGTCCATTCATCAAGGATAGCTCTCGGATTTTACACGCCGCTCTATCCTCTGCGGCTAGTAGATCGAAACCGATACTGTAATTCAATTTTAACAATCAAACGTACGATTCAACTTGCTCTTCGACAGCTGTGCCCTTCACGTGCTTTGACAAGTCTCATGATGCACTTACGGCTCAAATGTGACCTTACTCAAATTTTGAATACTCAACTTGAAAGGTCCAAGTTGCATTATCAAGGATCCCTGAATATAAAATACTTGACTGACGGATAAATAAATGGCACGGGAAGGGGCTAAGATGGTAAATTAGCAGATATTCCAGTAAATGCACCACCAAATTCTTTGCCAATTTTGGGTCTAATTCATATTCCTTTTCTGTCCTTTTTTGGTAATTGACAGGAATTTCCCTCGGGGGCACCTGACAAAAAGCACTATAACTCTGCACGTTTCATTTACTAAGGAAAGCAGATTTAGGGTCATTGCTTTCGACGTTTCCAAGGTGTGACAACTCGATAAGCGTCGACCCACACGTTCATTGTTTCTTCTTGGTGAAGCAATTTTTATCTATCGCCAATTTTTTTCTCTTGCATACTGAACTGGTCGGTTTAACCTTTTCATTGCTGCTGACTCGAAAAAAACTCTGACTTTAGATGCTACTACTCAGATTTTGTGGCTCGAACTCCTGTTATATTGCCGATAACAACGGATATTGAACGGACACCTGCAGAATAGTTCTCTCTACGCAGCGATTTCCGCGAATGTAAACTTTCTAAACTGTGCCTTAAATCTTGTCTACATCTGATTCATCGTTCATCAAAAAGTAACTGTAAGTGGGATTACGTAACCGCTTTCACAATTCCATATCCTCAATTAACGCGATACCAATTAACCGTACAGATCAAAGAACTGGTGTACGAATCGTATTTCGAGACTCGGATGCATTCGTTACACGGTTCATAACGTTTCGATAAAGCGAAGGCAAACGGACTTGAACGCGTGTAATTTCTCTCGTTAAATCTCCGGACAAGCAGTGTTGCCGGAAATTGAGCTCAGATAAAAGAATATTCCGATCAAATCGCAACGACCTTGCCCAGCATGGTTCAACGTACGACAGCGAAGAGGATGTTTCATATTTTTTTTCCTCTTTGACTCGGCCGATCGATACACCCGCACGTTTAGTCAAACGCAAGCAATTTCCCGCACAAACGATTCCGAACGAAATCCTTCGAGCAAACGCAACGATTACTCGTCCATCAGCTTGCTTCTCGACAACGATCCTTCAAACGGATTAAAAAGCTATACGGTCTTTTCGAGAATGTTCGAGCGAAACAAGACGCGATAGCGAAAGAAACCCTCGTTTTACGGAACGATAGATCTCGGTTGCGTTTGTGTTAACTTATATTTCAGACTGACTTTGAAATGACATTTGCACTCGATTATTCAGTTTAATATGCATTTTGAAATGTTTAACTGCATATGTGACAAACATAATGCAGAGTAGTAATAATTAATAATAGGGAAATAACTTTTCTTCGGTAAACTTCAGCTAAAAAATTCGAAGGGTTAGAAGTCCTAGTTTGGTCACATAAAACACCACAAAATGGCGCTGTTGATGCGCCATTTTAGAAGTCCTAGTTCGGTGACATAAAACACCACAAAATGGCGCGGATCAATTCGAAGCTTAAATTGAAAATGACTAAACTTTTCATAAATGACTTTGTCAATTGTTTAATCCATGTCAGCTGTTTAATTATAAACAAGGATTGAGATCAGTGAACATAAAAGTATTATTCTCGGTCATTCGTAGGAAAGCCGATTCCCTCGGGAGTGAAGGATCTACGCCAACCTTTGGAGGACGAATCGAGGGGGATGAAAAAAGATCGAAGGGTGCAGCCTAGATAAGGCTTGAAAAGGGCGTGGTTGATTATACTTGGCTATACACGCCGCGAACAATGTGTTCACCTTTTCCGTGATAGGGTTGACACCCTATCTCAAAAGTTTCGATCCAATTAATCGCAGCTTGAAAGCTGATGCCTTATTGGAAAACGTTTAGGCTGGTACACAGCACATTCTTGCTGGTCCATGGAACGTCGCATTCGAGTAAAAATTCAAGTAGAAATTTGTAAATTCTTTTTCTCCTAGACTTTCACATCGTGACAGAAACATTTCAGTTTGACCTGTTGAGAAACAGTTGCCAACACCGCGGTAAAAACTGGGACATTTCATTTCAAACGTTTTTCCTTGAAAAATGTATTTGCGAGATTTACCTTGTAGTTAACACGCAGGTTGATTAATTCGCGATTAACTCGTGCAAAATGAGTAAACAACTGGATAATCTTGTGAGTCGTACATGATCGATCACGAGTTGTCTGATCGATGTGTAATTATTATACACATGTGTATAATAATTACACATCGATAACACGATTTCACGCGTGCTTATCAGATACCCGGATTAATCACAACTGGTGCACGTTTTTTTCCGATATTTCAATAAACCGTACTGGAGAACCTTGGAAGATACATTTAATCGTACACTCGGTGAGTCATTTTCTGAGTCCGTAATTATCGTGCGTATTTTAATTCCTCGCGTGCAAACTATCTTCTCTCCGGTTTCAGTCTCTGGGGATCCCGAATGAATTGGATGACTGGCGATTGTTCGATTCATTTATAATTTCATGCTTCGACGAGCTGTTCTCTACGATTCAAAGCTTGCCAAGAACTTTCCTCCGATACGCAATTTTTTTCCGCGCGCAATATCGCCACGCTTCACGGTCACCGTGATTTCGGAGGAATCAAAATCGTGTCACGCCATTGTTGTTCCGTCCTCTGGCGCAATTATCTGTCAGAAAACGTTTCCTTCGAGACGAGCAAACATACGGTACTTTCTTAAATACGCGTATTTGACTGTCCAGATTTATGCAAAATATAGACCCGTTCCGGGAAAACGAATATTTTGTAACGCTGTGTGCAACGTTTGTCATTTCAAACACGATTTCTGCAACGGTGACTCGGAAGTTGTAGGAAGATCGTTTTATGAAATATGGTACACAGAGGTTAATATTTAAGGATACATCAAGTATAAAATATAAAAATTTAAGGACACATCAAGTATAAAAATATGTCACATTTTAAGGGTGCCTGTAAGGATACATCAGAAAGATATATAAATATAAAAATACACCAAGATGTAAGGATACATCAAGTACAAAAATATATACATTTAAGGACGCATCAAACATGAAAATATAAAACTCTAAAAATACATCAAGTATAAAAATATAAATATAAATTTAAGAATACGTCAAGTATAAAAATATATAAATGCAAGGATACATGAAGATGTAAGAACACATCAGAAAAATAAATAAATGTAAAGATACGTCAAGATGTAAGGATACATCAAGTACAAAAATATATACATTTAAGGACGCATCAAACATGAAAATATAAAACTCTAAAAATACATCAAGTATAAAAATATAAATATAAATTTAAGAATACGTCAAGTATAAAAATATATAAATGCAAGGATACATGAAGATGTAAGAACACATCAGAAAAATAAATAAATGTAAAGATACATCAAGTATAAGAAGTATAACTTTAAAGATACATGAAGTATAAAAATATGTAAGCATAAGAAGTAAAAAAATAAATAAATTTAAGTATACAAAAATATTAAAATACGATAGTTTTACAGATAAGTAAAATATTGAAGTAAAATCGTTCGTAGCAAACGTTTAATTTTGAATCCGGCGTTTTCGACATAAATATTCGAAAGAATTAAGCGGCCACTCCTGAAACCCGCCAGTCATCCATCTTGTTCTTCGGTAAACGCGTCTCGTGGGATTAGCGGCGTCCCGTTTGCGAAGCCGCTACGCTTTGACGTAGATGCGAGCGTAGTTGGCCGCGTTACATTATGATTCCTCTTGGAACATTAGGTAAGCATCCCACGGGAGTCACGCGATTCCCGAGTGAATTTCATCGCGAGTCACGGAGCGGACACGCGAGCCAAGGAAACGAGCCTTCCTCCTCGATACTTTCTCGCGTTTCTCTTTAAAACCGCTTTTCCGCTGGCAGACGGTTTGTGGAAGAGTTTGATTTGTAGTAGTCGCGAGAACGTTTAAGGAAAATTAACAGGCGAAACCGTTTAAGTCGCGAGAAACAAGGAGCCGTTTCATCGACAACAAAAAGACCGAGGCTGCTTTGTTAACGGCAATTACCTCGCCCGGACGATCGTCAGTCACCGTTAATTGAAATCTCTCCGATGAACGGGTACACGTGTAACCGCCTACGGAAGTCCTACGTTGATTTCGCGTCTTCTGAACGAGAGTTTCTAATAAATCAAAGATTTCTAACGAATGAAATTGACCGGGGAAATTTTAATAACCCTTGCTACCAAAGTTTCCTGTAAATTTCCGCGATTTTTTTCGGGGCTACAACGTGTAACACGCGATATCGCGGATTGGATTACTCTTTAGCACATGTGCTATTAAAACTCTGACTACCACATCATCCACATATAGGTGACGCTTAAATTTTCACATTTGTTGAAATATAAAAATTTGTTCCATATTTGTCTCACATTTGTTCGTTTATCTAGTTACAAATGCTCGTATTAATTGTTTGAAACTGTGGATAATAAATATAATAAATATTGTGAAAATATTCAGTATTCGTTAGAACCAAAATGGCAACCTAATGAAAATTTTCAACTGCTTCACTATAGCAGTCAGTGTGTTAATCTGAGGCTTGAATTTTCATAAAAATTAGTCGACTGACCTAGAAAAATATTCCTATACAATATATTTATATTTTCTATAAGTAAAAATATTTCTTACGCATTTCTAAAATTGTCAAATCTTTCATGCAATGGAAACCTTGCTAATGTATACGATATTTTAAAAATCTTCTATTTTTTTAATGAAAGAACCATCTGAAAGCACATTAAAAGTAAAAATAAAGAACTTTTCCAAGTTGAGAATCGTTTTTAATTTAATTGCAGCGTATTAAGGTTACGTCAAACATAGCCGAGGCAATATAACATTCTTTTGTATATCAAAGATGAAGACATAAATCTTCGGTCGAAGAAAAAAGCGAGGCAACTCACTCGGATAATTAAACTTGATGTTGATCATTAATTGAGAGGCGATGCTATCGGGTTTCTGCATCTCTATAATATACTGATTAGTAATAGGTACTTGATGTCTTCTGTTGCAAGTTTCTAAGAAACGTAACCACTTCAACATTAATAATTTCAAAGGGATATTGAAAATTTCTTGTCATTTTTTCGTTTAATTGGTACATTGTTTGAATATTGTCGAAGGGTTATTCTATGACTTTAAATTCCTAGGTCCTGAAGTCTCTAGATCCGTAATTACCAAAGTATCCAAGTACTTATGTTTCCTAATTTCAAGATCCTGAAACTACTATGCCCCCAAATTAGTATGTATATAAATTCCAAGGACCACAAATTCCTAGATCTCCATATTCCTAGATCGCTAAACTGCAAAATTTCTATGCCATCAAATTACTACGACCCCAAATTCCTAAATTCCCAAATTCCTAGCTTCACAAATCCCTAGATCCCCAAATTTTCAGCTCCCTGAATCCCTAGATCCCCAAATTCTTAGATTCGCAAATTACTAAATCCCCAAATCTCTAGCTGTCCAAATTCCTAGCTCCCCAAATCCCTAGCTCCCCAAATTCCTAGACCCCCAAATCCCTAGATCCCCAAATTTCTAGCTCCTCAAATCCCTAGATCCCCAAATTCCTAGACCCCCAAATCCCTAGATCCCCAAATTTCTAGCTCCCTGAATCCCTAGATCCCCAAATTCTTAGATTCGCAAATTACTAAATCCCCAAATCTCTAGCTGTCCAAATTCCTAGCTCCCCAAATCCCTAGCTCCCCAAATTCCTAGACCCCCAAATCCCTAGATCCCCAAATTTCTAGCTCCTCAAATCCCTAGATCCCAAAATTTCTAGCTCCCCAATCCCTAGATCCCCAAATTTCTAGCTCCTCAAATCCCTAGATCCCCAAATTTCTAGATTCGCAAATTCCTAAATCCCCAAGTCCCTAGCTCTCCAAATTCCTAGCTCCCCAAATCCCTAGCTCCCCAAATTCCTAGACCCCCAAATCCCTAGATCCCCAAATTTCTAGCTCCCCGAATCCCTAGATCCCCAAATTTCTAGATTCGCAAATTCCTAAATCCCCAAGTCCCGAGCTCTCCAAATCCCTAGCTTCCCAAATTCCTAGACCTCCAAATCCCTAGATTCCCAAATCCCTATCTCCCCAAATTTCTCAATCCCCAAATCCATAACTCCCCAATTTCTTAGCTCCCCAAATTCCTAAATCCCCAAATTCCTAGCACCCTAAATCCGTAGATTCCCAAATTCCTATATCGCAAAATCCCTGTTCTCAAATCCTTATATCCCTAAATCTCTAGATCCCTAATTGCTAGATCCCCAAATCCCTATGTTACTAAATGACTATGTCCCCAAATTCCAAAACCCCCAAATACCTACATCACCAAATTTCCAAGTCCACAAATACCTGGTCCACCAAGCCCCTATATTCCCTTAACTATAGATACAGAAATCCCTGTATCTCCAAATTCGTGTATGTCCCACTTCTCGACTCCAACCATAAAATCCCTAAAAATGTTGCCTACTATATTGTTCTTATAGAAGCCTTCGGTTATACATATTCGAAACGACGCGAATCGAACGCTGAATAGCTAATGGTGTCGTTCGATCGACTAGATCGTTTCGAATGCGACGATTCTCTGGTCTTAACTCGGTAACCATGTTCGTCGTACGAGAACTCGTTTAACCGTAAATGAAAACACGACACGAGCAACATTGGCACGATTCTCTGCGTTCTACGACACGCGTAAACGTTCGTCTTCTCCTCTTCCTTCTCTCTCTGTTTGTCCGCTTTATAAGCCGTTTCGAAATTGAATCGGATTTACGTCGATACGTTCAATCGGAACTCGCGTCCAAAAATGGTAGCCTCGTAAATCGCGAAACTATGTTTGGTACTCGTACGTCCCGTCCGAGTAGCTTGTCCGTTCGCCTTGCGTCGCGATGATCGTAAAAGTGAAAATTCCTCGTGATACGTAATTTCGTGTTGTTTTCCTCGTTCGAATTTTTTTCAATTCGACACCAAATGTAAATTCTAGATCCGAGTCACCGCAGTGTTTCTTCACGATTTTAACGCCATTTTCTGACTCATCGCGCGCTTAAGCGATCCGTCTTTCGTGCAATTAACATTCGGTGTTAATGTATTCTTTACGTGATCATATTACCGCAACTATTATGGAAACGCGATAAAGTATGTTTCTCGCCTCTTCGGGGTACGTCTCAAGTTGCAGCAACTTTCGTTTAATTCATTTATTTCTTAGATTAAATTAACCTTCGTTCGATATTATGCAGAGTCACCCTGCTACTGAGTAGCTCATTTCTGAGTACTTTTCAGCATAATTGATCTGAAAACGTTCGCGTATAATCGTTCCCACAGGTGCGAACAGTGATTAGGACGAAACTCCACTCGAGCAATTAACGCATTCTTCAGATATCGCTTGATAATTATCTACTTAATTACAGCTTCGAATCAACGCATACGATATTGCCTCGAGGTATACACAAGTGTTTCATTTAATCCATTAATCTTGTCATTTTAAGTGTATTCGAGCTTACTTTGTCTAATCACACTTGCGTATTTTGGGTCGGAGTTTAACTCTAGGCTACTTCTGAGTTAGCCTCTGCGTTAGGACTCCATGATATACTATCAAATTGATCCGATCAGCAACTTAAGTTCCCATTTGGATGGTTTCTCGGTTGGATTTTGGTTAGCCTAGGATCCGGTAAGATACAGGTGGTTCATCGGTATAATCCTCTTCAAAATACTGCGTCTCATTCCATCCAGAACACTATAATCCAACACTTCTCGTCTAATCAGTTACTGCGAAATATCCACAAACATGTTAACCCCTTATGTCGAGTGTGTCGACATCACATTTCTCTTGAATGTTATAAATAATTCAGATAGATTGGTTGAATATTATCATTTACTACTTGTAATAAAAGAAAAATGTATTTGGCCATTACTCCTGTTGCAATTTTATTGATCTTTCTAGATCTATTTTGTAAATTAAGAAGTCGGTAAAAGTTCAGGAGTACAAAGGGTTAACCTATGATTTTTTCGGTAGAAGAGTTGAAATGTTAACTAAATGAGAAGAGTTGAAATGTTAACTATATTTTGGATCCTTCAATATGCAAATAATAATTAGTATTCCAACGTCGTAATGCAAGTACAATGAAGGTTTGTATTAAGTGTCACGAGTGACACTATAAGTCAAAATGTTAAAAGCAAATACCAAAGACTCAAAATGGTCAACAACATTCCAATTTCACCAAATCGTACCAATAAGCTGGTACAAAGAAAAAGCATAGCAAAACGAAAAAAGTGGTACGATGTATCCTACTTTCGCCGCAGGCCGGAAGTTATGAGGTCGCAACACCACGGAAGTTCGCGACGCATCGTTCGATTTCATTTTGAGACGCGAGGTATCGTCGCGGATAATCCTGCAAATGAAAATAACAAACGAGAAGAAAAAAGAAACACGAAAGCGGAGCAGTAGCTCGTTTCCTAACAGTGTCTCGCGCCGTTTTACGACTTGTTCCAGCACATGATAATAATTGACCTAATTGCGGCAAATGAGCCGTTCGCTTAAATACACCGTGTAACTCGCGATTCGCGGCCTGGCCGCTTGCGAAACAAGATTAATAGAGGCCTGTCCGACCGAACCGATGATCGATCGCGCCTTTTATCGCGGCAATTTCGTAAGGTAACAATAGCCCTACTTTTCGACGAGAGCTTAACGATTAGGCTTCTTGATGCTGGCCGACCAATGAGAAATAAAGAATCGAGAGAGGCGTGCACGGAATTTATTCCCTGTTTACCCCGCACAGTAACTCTGTCTTTCACCACTTCAATATCCTCTGCATCTGATTCGATAACGAGATATACCCTTATCGATGCACGTCTTTCAATATACCCGTATCCTTGCAAGAATTGAATGATGTGAAACTTTTGAAAACGTACACGATTGAAAATCAGTAGCCTTTAGGTAATTTGTTTGAAGAGATTGTCCATTTAACATATTTTTGGTGCGTGGAATAATATACAGAAACGGTATTTTTATTTCTTTGAAAGACATCGAGTTTGTAAAAGAATTATAAATATATGAGAAAACAAGATAAAAATAAGAGTAACAGTAAATTACTAAGGATACTCGAGGGATACTTTACGAAGCAAGGGTAAATGCAGTACTTGGCACTGTTTGCAGTCTCCTAATTCCGGGTGTGAACACGGCTGTGTAAAACACTGTCGTAGAGTGTTTCTTGCATTCACTTGAATGAACATTCTCAGTGCCCAATTTTTCGTTGCGATTCACAGGAATGTACGTGTTAAATATTTTCTCAATTTGGAGAGTTAGTCAAAAGTGACATGGCGAATGTCGGCTTTAAATGTACCCAAGAGGTTGAGGAACTCATTTATGTTAACAAATATCTATATCAAGTAAATAATGTATTATGTCCTGACGAGTGTCGGCCTCAAATGTATCCAAGAGGTTGAGGAACTCATTGCTTTTAACAAATATCTATATTTAATGTCTATATCAAGTAAATAATGTATCGTGTCGTGACGAGTGTCGGCCTCAAATGTACCTAAGAAGTTGAGGACCTCATTAGTTTTAACAAATATCTATATTTAATATCTACATCAAATAATTTTGAAATTTTTGTGACTCGATGCTATTGAAAGTCCTGAAGTTTTCAGAGATTTTAAAAATTATAAACCGTGAAAAATGTTGAAGTCAAAAGTGCTGAAAGCATCGAAATGACCATATCCCGTGGCAAGTAAACGGAACACGTGAAAGTCTTGGTAGTAACGCGAAACTAAAGTTCAATCGAAAAGGAAGAAAAAAGCATTTGAGCCGATAGGAAAAAGGAAAAAGAAAAACAATGTCCAAGCGAATGAGTTCCCGTTGCTTTCACTCGGACTTCAAGATAGAGCAGCCTTCGAGAATCGTGGCCACGATACGCGCGACTGGTTTATCGCATCTTAATAACACGAGACCTTGCGCCAGCCGTCGCGGCACGTCTAAGCAAAATATTGAAACGAGATCCTTTAGCGTGCCAATTTAATTAGCTGTACAATTACGGTGGACGTGCATCCGTTGAAACGTCGTTTGTCGAAGAAACCTGCGAATCGTTACGTAAACGACACATTTTCAATTAAAATCCGACGGCTACCGGCGTTTCCTGCGACGCAACCTCTTCTGAGACCTGGCCGAAAGGCGTGTACAAAGTCCGTCGACGAGGCGAGCACTCGTCACGGTTTTCAACGTTGAAACAGCGCCGATCGTGGCAAAATATTGGTTTTAACTTTTAGATAGATCCTCGAGACTCCAAGATTTGACGAGTGAGTCAATCGCGTGATTCGTTCATTTTCGCCGATCGCTATCACCGCGGGTAAATAGCTTACGCAATCGGTTACGATTTAAAAGCGTTGCAACGCGATTAAATCTGTTCGCGAACAGGTCGACGGATCGATTAAAGCGTCTCGAAAGCCGCTTCTTATTCGACCGGCAAAAAGCGCGAGAAATCGCGGGGCGATCGCGTTACGAGATTGCACGAGGTTCGTCAACGCTATTTATATCGGTTACACCAACTTCCTCTCTAGGGGTAACGTTATCATGCGACCAGCCTGCGTAAACAGCATTTCGGAGACTTCTGTTAACGAAGAGACATTCGACTACGCCTTCGATACGTCTAACCCTTTCGCTCAAATAGACGTCGCTCAAATAAAGACATCGTTCAAATAAACGGATATTGTTCAGATAAGACACATTCCAATTCACGCGTTATACAAATCGTCGTTGCATTTTTATTTACTATTAGATATTACAATTACTATTTAAAGATATTGCATCTAGCAAAAATTGTTCGGTCATTTACATATTCACATATTAGGTAAGAGTACAGTCGTACCACATGAGTATCATATGAGTACCACATGTATGGCCTAAAATAGTCGTTCTTTATTAGCATCTCAGACTTTTTGATAAGGCATCGTATGTTGATCTAAGCTTCTAAGTACTTCAATCTTCAATCACAAGACAAACTAATGAAATATTTAGTCCGATTTCTTGTTGCACATAATTTTGTTCCTGCAGCACATTCTGCCTTATCAGTTTGATAAGATAAAGGGTTCCGTAGGAAATATCAGAACCGCTTTACAGGACCAGTATTTTAACAATCCACGTAGAAATATGTATCATACTTCGATGAAATATAGAGACCACCGGTTTTCGCATACCCCGGTGAATCTCCGAATCTCTAATCGGCTCGAACAGTTTCGAAAGAGTGCAGAACCTCGAAGGAAAGTTTTCCGAGAGGTAACAGGCCGAGCCTGGAGGGTTGAAATCGACACTAGCGTGTCGACCCAGCTCTCGAGTCCAACCTCTGGCTCGATGGAGTCGCGTTGCCATAGGCCGGGTACAGGTATCGCGTTACCTGGTGCACCGGCCTCGGTGTTAAGACACCTAATTGCACGTTATGTTCGACGCACACGTACGCACACCAACCTGCCCCTTACCGAATGGTAATGCTCTCTCGGTGACCACCTTGGGAGACATGAAAGTGGGTGAAGCCGGCTCGCATTTGCGGCCAGATACCGGTGTATACGAGTTTCCCTTGTCGTCATCGTCGTCTGACTCTCTCCTCTTTTTCCTCTCCGATGCAAATGATCGCCACTGACGTTCAATTAAACGAACGTCCTGCTGCTTTTTTGTTTCGCGTTGGAGAAAGCTGATTAATCTAACCGTTAACCTTTTAAGTACCGCGGACGCGTATATATCAAGCGGTGATGGAAACGGTACCATCGTGGACGATTTAGGAGTACAACAAAATGGCTGATAGAACTAATTGTAATGGCTGTTCTAGCTGTTGCTGTAACGTCTGAAGGTTAATACTATATCGACAATGATCTGCGAAAATGATCTGTGTATGAATGATTAAAAATGATTAAAACCTCCCTTTTGACTTCTAGTAATGTACTTGACCTAAAAGGGTAATATTTAAAAAGGTCAATAATTGAAATATAGATTTTGCAAGATCAAGTGAATATTCTAAAAAAAAATTGTGCATCGTGAAACATAAATGCGACACGGAACCCAAGACTCCGCTAGTAGAATCGACACGCGTGGCTGAACAGTATAAATCTAGGTGCGATCGATGTCCTCTTGGTAACCAGTCCCGAGGACATTCCGTTTCGTCGAATGGGCCTGGCAACTCGAGGATGACAAAAGTCGTAGAAACTGTTTTGATTGATCCACGAACCCCTAAAATGCCAACTTGGATGCTTCCACGTCGTTCTCGACCGTTTTCGTGCAACCCCCTTTCACGATAAAACCTGCAACCCCGTGGCTCCCCTTACATTTACATAAAAATGCATTTACGAGCCTTTAATATTTTTTGACACTCGGAGCGTCCAGGGTCACGCGAATATGGAATTTAACGTTTATTATATAATTATTTCGATATACCTTTCGTTTATGAAAAAATCAGCGACCACTAATGAATTATGCAATGTGAAAGGCTATCGTTTTTCGAACATTCTGGAAGAATGATTTGCAACTGAAAACGGTGAAATAGCTGTGATCCCTTTGGGAATCCTCGGACATAAGCTGAACGCAACAATCTATGCCGCGGAAATTAACTCGCTGGCGCTGTTGACCCTATCAAAGCGTATTCTATATTCTACTTTAAACAATACACTCCGTAACTTATCTATTGGGGTCAGTGGTGACACCATAAATTTAATTAAAGAACAAGAGTACAGAAATATCGTTTCTGTGGACAGTTTAACGACATACTTCCATATCTTCCGAACTTTCTCAATTCTTTTGTTTTTTATTATTTACAACCCCCGTCCGTAGGATTGTTTTCAATTTTATAGAACTAAATGAAGAAAATGAGTAACCGTTATAAAAATAGGAAGTCGCATTGTTTCCGTATGAAAGAGTGATCAATCTTGCAGATTGTGGACAAGATTTGTTTTTGACGATAAGAATAGTTTATCAAGGACTAATCGGATTGCGGAAAGAAGGCAAAATATATTCAACGTGGAATGATGTCTATCGAGGCCATGGTTAGGCATAACTAACGAACAGTGTCCAGACAACGATAGAAACTGTACGATCGTTTGCTTCCACGAGAAGTAACGACCCCGTTCAAGGGCGTCGTATGTACTGGGTTACGCGGGCCAAGGTCGACCCGATTACGTGTACACGCGTCGAACGATGCTTTTTAAATAACCTTCATTGCTTCGGTTTACTTCATCGACCGCCGATAACCTCGTAAATCGAGACGCATTTCGTGCAGATTGTCGCAGGCAACAATTTTTTCTTTGCCGGCAGATTGCCGCGCATTCTACGGTGACGTCACGAATCACAGTATATTTCACGACAACGTAAACTACGAATTTTTCCCGCGTAGACGCGTACAGCTATGTTCGCGCCGTACGCGATTACATTCGAAGACATCGAATATTGTGCAGTTTAAAAAACTGGTCATGTCATACGTGACGATATAACACTTCCTCCTTTGCAATAGCTGACATACGTCAAGTTAAATTTACGCACTTCCGGATTAAAAGAAATGGACGAGGTTTATATCGCAGAATATCACTTCTATGTAGCGATGGTATTATTGTCTACATGAAGTCAAAAGTATCGATAATTTCGCTAGATAAAGATACTTCCGCATCGAATGATTCGACGGTATCGAACGTAGAAAGATCGATATCGATAATTGATACCAAGTATCAGTTTGAATAACTCGATACGTAGTCGGTTCAATTGCTGCTTATGTTACAAGCTAACAATTTGTCATAAATTGAAATAGATCGTAAACTCACCCTGGAGTCGAAGGCATCGACAGGCATTCGCTGCACGCCGTTCATTTTCGCGAAATCGTTGTTGTACCGTATCGACTTATTCCCTTGCACTCTCGATCTCCGACAGTTCTCGCAGTTAGAACTCGCGGATAACACTCAACAGTAATTCCGTGGTCGGGTCGTTGGTATAATTCGAACGCGACACTACACGCGCGAACGCGACAGCACATGAAAAGTTTAAACTTCGAGGAGCTTAGGAGCCTCCTCGACGCATCATCGTTTACGCGCGCGCACGATAACTGAACGACGTTCGCGTGCCGTTCGGATCGCTCGGTGTTGATCGGGTGTCCGATCGAATGTTTTCGTGTCGCGACCCGACCGGCAAAGGACGACGAGAAACGAAGCGACTGTCAGCGAGCAGAACGATTGATCGCATCGGTATTACGCCGACGAACAGAGCACGGTTTGCTGATTTCAAAAACAACAGGTTAGTTACGATCGCAACGTGTAATCGAAACGATTCGTCGAGTGCATCGAGACGGTTCGCGCGAATAACGAAACGGTAACGACGAGTATGCCAAGGTTACGTTTCGATCCTGGACGAATGATCTCAAGGTTCGTTTAGAAACTGATTATCGATTTCCGCGAGCGAGCTCGAATCCGATACTCTCTGTGTATCCGGTGGCATCTCGTCGACGACACTCGAGAACTAACGTTCACCGTGTTGCGGGCAAAACGCGCACCGTTTCGTGGAGAAGCACGCTTCGCGGTCTGCGATAAGAGATTTGAAACTCGTCGACTCGACGAGCACCGCGATTCGCGCATGCGCAAGTGAATTTCGCTCGTCGCATACTCCGAAACACGTGGTATCCTTCGGAGCACCGCCTCCTCCTCCCGCCACCACTTTCTCGTGGCGTGCAGAAAACTTTTGAATATTTACGAAGGACGTAAAAAGCAATCGACCCGTCTAATCTAACCAGCGACGAAATCGGTCGTGTAGAAACAACTTCGAGTCGGAGCGAGCGTGTACGAGTGAATTGCACGTGTCTCGATCGTTGCGAGAATACCGTTCTCGCGGATAAATTTTCATCCGCTCGAACGTTAGAAAGGACTTGGCCCGAAAGATACCACGAACAGGTACCACGAAGGTAGGCTACTCGAAAAGTCGACGTGTTCCGTGTTCAAGGGGGAGGGAAACAGGTTTAAGAGCGTGGTTGACCGGTCGGCTTTTAAATCGGTCATCTGTCTAACCGGTAGAAATTACGTTGATTCGAAATCAAACACTTGTAGGCACGAGCTCGAGCCCGGGAGACTCACTGAAAAGCGTGATCACCCGTGGAACCGGTAGATCGGAGCGGACGAATTAAAAAGGAAGGTGAACGTGTTCGCGATCGAGCGATGGTTTCGTGACACCGTGAAAGAAGGAGGACACGCTGCACTCGCGATCGGAGAAACGATACGTCGCGGACAGGCACATGGCAGGCATGTCCCCGCCGCAGGATTATACGTAGCAGCCGGCGTTCGGGCGCTCCGCGTCGCGACTGCCGGCGCGGCTAAAAAACCATACGATGACCTCATCACACCGAGTCTGTTCTCCTGCCCATGTCACTGATACTAGCTATCCTGAAAACATGGTAATCTTCTTCAGGGCCGGCGCGAGCTGCGTCCGAAGCGTTCGCCAGCACCTGGTACCGTGTTTTCAAAGGATTTATAGTATACGAAAGACTTATCGCAACTTTAACTGGGTGCTATTCATGATATAATGTGATTATTCCATAAGGACACACATTGTATCACCATGAGTTATGTGGTTACGCAATATATCCGCACAGGCAATATATCACCACGCGTAGTATATCGTTGCGCGCGGTATATCGACATACATCATATCCCCACACGTTGTATTATCATTCGTACATGCTTATGCGTTGTGTCACCGCATTTTATCGTCAACCCAATATATTGCTAATTCCAAGCATTCTATCTGCTGCAACCTCCACTATACTAGTGTCTACTATACGTATAAATACGTTTTTCTTTGGTCACGCACAATTTTGGAACCCTGCGCTACAACTGTTTGAGTCGGCCCTGGTCTCCTTTGCCTCCTGGAGGTGACTGTTCGCATTATCGCTTTTTTTGGAGAGTCCTGTCGGAACTTCGGGATACTGGGGCGCTCAGAAATCGCGTTCACTTTCGAATGTCTTTACTAAATGATTTCAAAAATACCCGCCTTTCGGTTGTATGATGTTGATGCGCTTGCAACGCGGGCATATCAAAAATACCGAAGAAATATTTGATTCGTTATTCTTTTAGAATACGAATTTAAATTTTATTCGAGCCAGAGGTATTTCTGTCATGTCATCGTTTTATTTTACTTCTACGAATTTAAATTGTTAAGTAAAAAAATAACTCGATTACAATTTATAACGGTAATGACAAGTTATAGCGTTTTATAATTACTTTTTGATTTTCATGACGTAATATGAAATGTATGAACGGTTAAGAGTATGCTTACAAATATATATATTAAATACTCTTTATTACGTACGTATTCCAAAACGGGCCAGTATGGCTAGACACGTGCGATGTGTTTGAGGTGGATAAATGTATACATTATGAATTTGAAACATTTCGAAATTATATTTGAACGGATGTTCAGTGATATTTTTCGTTACGATCTTATGTGCTTTTATTGATGTTTATACGTCTTGTTAAAAGATATTTTATTATAAAATTAACATTTACTGTGCTTGAATGAGGTTATGTACAATGTACTGTGCAGAAAAATTGCAATAACAAAACAATTGATAATAATCACTGTATTGAAAGTATACGTATTCGTAGTAATATAAAATTCTTTATTTATGTGAAGAATAAATTTATTAAAACAGTTGGTATTTGAGAAATAATTAACAATGTCATCGGATAAGTCAGGTAGTTCAAGTAATACACTTCCAACAAATGTTCAAATAAAAGTAGAACCAGGAACATCGATGCCTGTAACCTTAAGAAATATTAAAACAGAACCTGGTTTACCAAGCAGTACATCCAGGCTAACTTCTTTTCGTTTACCAAGAGATTTAACATTAGGGGGCAACATAAAGACTGAGAAACCCAAGAAAATATACACACCAAACTTAAATGCTCAGAGAAACAAAAAAAAGGAGTAAGTCTGCTTAATGTCAAGTATAAGTCGTTAAGTCCATGAATTAATTAAATATTCGTCTTTCAGTGATGCAACCCAAAATGATCCTACAAAATCAGCTAGAGGTAGAGAACATAGAGGACGTGGCAGGGGTAATGATAGGGGTAGAAATGATAGGGGACGTGGCAGAGGTTCCAGTAATCTAATTCAGGTACATTATTTTTATGAAAACCAACATTAGTTTATAATTTATACATAGTTTATTTCAGTCTAGTGGTATCTGGTCTACTGGAATAACAAGTGAAACATTGAAACGCCATAGTGGTGGTGGTGGTTCAAGGGATAGTGATAGAACTCCACAGTCAAGTTTAGAGAAACCAAAATTAGATCTGAACCGCAAGATTGATAAAGCTGATGAAGAGGAAAAGGTTAAATTATTATTGAGAGATGATTTTATAGATGATGATGAACCTTTAAATCTTGAAAATGCCCCTGTTGTATTGCCAATGGTTAAAGAAGGTAACTTATTTTTTGTTAAATAAAGAGTTAATGATTTGTATACCATTATGATCATGTTTTTTCGTGTTCATTCAATACAGCAAAACTGTGTAAAGAAGAAACTAAGGTAAAACTTGCAAAAAAAGAAGAAGAAGAAGTAGATACGAAGCCAATTATTTTGGAAAATGGAGAAGGTATGTTTATATATTTTTTTTTTTCAGTAGAATGTGATGTTAATCAAGAATTATTTTTAGTATTATCACCAAAAAAAGAATCTAAAATAAAGATCCCTAAATCTAACACAGAAACAAAAGAGGAATTTTCAGAAAGCATTCCACAAATCATTGAAAACAAAACAAATTCTTATATTTTATTACAGGTAGGATCTGAAAACTTATATTTATTTTTGCAGTAGTTTAAAGTAATAAATTTTAGTTTCCAGATTGCTTACCAGGTTTAGTGGGTAGCGCAGATGACAACGTTAGACCAAATCGTTCAAATACCTCGAGTTCCGAGAAAGAAAATGAAAATAAATCCCAAACAGAATTTTGTACTTTAAACAGTTTAAATCCTGGTATTCTAGGCAAACTTCAAATTTTAAAATCTGGCAAAGCACGCTTACTGTTAGGTGAAAATAACTTAATCGTGGATCTTGGATCGAATCTTAGTTTTCGACAAGTTCGTAACATAAAATATGGGTAATATAGAATAAGTAGAAATATCGGATGTTATTAACAATAATTTATATTGCAGGATCTCATTGCGGCGAAAGTAGATACCGAAAAATTAAATGGCGAATTAATTAACCTTGGACCAGTCAGTAGTACACTAATCTGTTCACCGGACTGGGAATCTATGCTAGCCAAATTGTAAATATATTTATATGTATAGATTTTGTTAAACTAATGGAGTGTGATGATTTATGTTATGTAAAATACAAACTGTTCTTTTTTTTGGAAAATCATGTATTTTAAATACCACAATATACGTGAAACTTGCATCACGTACAAATTCAGAAGTCTAAATAAATTTACAGTGATTTTAGATTAAATTTAATTATATAATTTATGTGTATGAATTCCGTAACAAGAGGGTGTGACAAGTTTGTACGAGGCATGCGATGTTACTCGTCAAAACGCAATTTATTCTGTTGTCTTAATGTAGGTAAATCGATGAAAAATTATTTTTATACAAATAAGATTTACAAACTAAACTAACTTACCGCACTATCAAGTAAAGATTAATTCATGAACTTAACTAAAAGAGGATATATCTTCGCTTGGTTGTGCCGACACTTTTGAAAAATGTAAAAATCGTACATTGAAAGTGGCACAAGAAATTACTGTCCCTATGGTATAACGTACACTACTTCTTGTTTGCTAAGTAAAGGAAACAACTATTGCGTTCAACATCGTAATCCTAAACTCGTGTTCAAGATTCGTAAAAATGAAAGTTTTATCGCCTGAGGACGAATTCTGTTACTAGCAGACTTCTCTTGCATAAGAAACTGTGATACGATAAAATTCTACTGTCAATGCAATAAACAGAAACATATTCGTGAATACAATCAAAGCAAGTGCATTGTAATACAGAAGTACACACATATTACACACCCTCATTAATAGATCACACAAATTTTCAATCACTTCTTTCTATACTGTGTCCTTTTTTCATTGATTTCAATGCTTTTTCACGAAGCTTTTTCTCCAGTTCTTCAGTGTTACCTTCACTCACATCAGATTCGTCAGAATCAGCAACCTTCTTCTTTTTGTGCTTCCTATGCTTCTTGTGTTTTTTGTGTTTCTTGTGCTTCTTGTCTTTCTTCTTTTTCTTCTCTTCTACTTCGCTTTCCTAAAGAAATTTAAATTACAATTAGCAAATTGATACTATTAATTCAAAACGTGCATGAACCGATGAAGAAAAAATTACCTCAGATTCACTGGTACTGGTTTTAGTCTTCTTTTTACGTTTCTTCTTCACTTTTTCTTCATCTGAACTATCGTCTGCTTTTCTCTTTTTCTTCGCATCCTTTTCTCCTATTTCTTCATCTTCCGTACTGGAGTCTCGTTTCGATTTCTTCACTCGTACTTTTCCTTCATCTTCGCTAGTCGAATCTTTCCTGGATTTCCTCGTTCTAGATTTCTCATCTTCCGAAGAACTATCTTTTCGTTTCCTTGTCTTCTTCGGTTCGTCGTCTGAACTCGAATCCTTTTTAGATTTTCTTATTCTAGACCTATCGTCCTCTTTGCTTCTCTTCGTTTTTTGATCTTCTTCTCCCGAAGAAGAATCTTTCCTAGACCTCTTCGATTTCTTTGTTTCTTCTTCTAGTTCTTTCTTCGGCCGTTTACGAGATTCATTCTCACTGGCTTCTCGCTTCCTGCTATCCTTCCTATCCTTGGAACGCTCGTCTAACGAATCTATAAAAGTTAATCAAATTTAAAAAATTGGAATTAACTAAAATTTTAGCAAATCTGAAGAACTGATGAACTTCACCTCCACGGTTCGAGTCTCTGATCTTTTTACTTTTCTCCACGTGTTTCCTGTCGTCTTCAGAATCCGAACTGGAGGCACCTTTATCCGATTTCTCTTCGTCTGTAGAAGCCTTTCGGGATTTCCTGGACTTCTCCAATTTTCTAGATTTCTTTTTTCCTAATATATAAAATCAACATAAGTACCATTCAAGCGATACACTAATTTATCTTCAAATAAATCCTTACCTTCGCTTTCACTGTCATTTGAATCTGTAGATCCATCGCGTTTTTCTCGTTTCGATTTCTTAATCACTTCCACCGGTTTCTTCAAAATAACCGGCTCTGACGACTTTTGACCTGGCTTCTTCTCTTCTGACGTTGTCTTGATTGATTTGATCGATTTGTCATCCTTTTTCAACGGGAAGTTATCTCCGGACGAGAAGTTGGATTCTTCTTTCGGCGATTCTTCCTTATTATCCTCCCTGAAATTATTCCAATGAAACATCTTGTTGGCAATACTTCAAAATATATCCAAACAAACTTACTTTGAAGGTTGTTTAACTTTAACTGCAGCTATGATGTCTTCAGTCTTTTTAAACGGTGAAGGCGTTCTGGACAGACTCTTGGAGAACTGAAAGGAGGAATAAAGTAGAAACATTTAAAATGGAATATATTCTTCAAAATGCATGACATACAAAAATAGTACGTATGAATATAATCGAACTTACTCTATGCCTAGTTACAGGAAGCGTAGTAGGTTGAAGCTTTTTAGGAGAAACGCTTGGATCCGGTTTCTTGATAGTCGGTGGTTCAACCTTCTTCACTTCCTTCTCGGGTCGCTTAATGACGGGCTCTTCCTTAGGTTTTTCTTTTTCTTTACGTTTGTCGTCGACGTGTTCCCGTTCTCTTTCGCGTTCTCGTTTTTCCTGAGACGATTTGCGTTCAAGCGATTTTCTACACAAATAATAAAAAACATTATTGGGAACTGTAAACGATTAACGTCGGAAGCTAAGCAGAAAATGAAACATAGCTGGCTTTACGCTCCAACAATCGTAAGGTCTGTAACAACACGAAAAAATATGAAATGATATTCTTTTACTCACCTGATCGCTTCATCCTCATTGCTAGAGGAACTACTTTCGCTACTTTCCGAGCTACTTGACTTAGACCTTCCATTTCGCAATTCTTTTCGCGATCCTGTCTCGGTTGTTCTTTTAACTTTCTCATCCACCTTCTTGTCCTTTATCTTCTCCTTAGCATCTCTCGACCGATAGGGAGATCGTTTCCCATCCCTTGAACGATCCACCGATGACCGCTGATCTTTCGATCGGGATCTACGATCCTTAGATCTAGATCGCCGATCTCTATCCCTTCTGTCCCTGTCTCTGGAACGGTCTCGCCTACTCGATCTGTCGCGAGAGGAAGATCTATCGTACCTGAGGGATCGATCCCGTCCATCTGGCGAACGGCGTCTGCTGTCGCGACGATCCGGAGATCGACGTCTGTCTCGTCTCTCTGATGATCGTCGTCTTCGGTCGAGGGATCTTCTTCTGCGTCTGTCGCCGGGACTAGGAGATCTGCGCCGATATCTTGCTGGACTTCTACGAGGGGGACTTCTGTAACAATTACGTGTTATCAGTATTCCAGAGTCCATACACCCGTCTTCGTTAACGCAATTGCCCATCACTCTGTTAATATAGTACACTTGTTCAATCATACCTTCGCCTACTGGGTGCTCTGCGCACAGATGGTGGTCGCATACTGCGACTACCACTATATCTATCCAGTCTTTCCCGTTCCCTTTCTCGCTCTCGTTCTCGTCTTCTTTCTCGTTCTCTATCTATGGATCTCCTGAACCAGAAAAAACCAAGTTAAATATAATACCATAATTCGAAATTCAGAATTCATATACACACCTTCTGTTCCTATCTCGAGATCGATCCCGTGACCTATCTCGTGATCTATCCCGTGATCTGTCTCTGGACCTGTCCCTATCCTTCGATCTGCCTCTATCTTTACGTGGCGTAGGGCTTCTACGTTTAGGGACCGATTTCCTTTCTCGACTTGAATCAGTGTCACTTCCGCTGTCATCCTTATTAGTCTTCCTGTACGACCTTTTAGCCTGCACTCCATCCTTCTTCTTCCTAATCTCGAAATCGTTCTTGTCTTTCGCTCCTTTATCTTCCTCTGATTCGGAACTGTTACTTGTACTTGCATCCCGTTTCCTGCCCGAATCCAGGTTGTCCTTCCGTTTGTCGGGCGACTTCGAACGGGACTTTGACGATCTCGAATCGCTCGAATCAGATCTAGACTTGCGGGCCTTGCTTCTGTCGATACTTTTGGATCTTGACTTCTTTGATCGTGAACGAGATCTTGAATGCGATCTTGGCGACTTTGATTTTGTACGTCTGGACTTCGAACGATCCTGCGACCTGGATTTAGATCTTCTGGACTTGGATCTGGATCTGGAACGTCTTGATCTTGACTTTGAACGAGATCGTCTGGATTTGGATGCGGGAGATCGAGAACGGCGTGTCTTCGAATCTCGGCTTGGTGATTTGGATCTGGACTTTTTGGATCGGCTTATAGGTGATTTTGATCTGGATCTGGATTTCTTTGCTTTGTCCAGTGTCTCTGGAGACGGAGTACGATTGTTCTTCTTCTTCCCATCAGCAATGCTCATTAGTTTAGCTTGCAATCGGGATATTGCAACAGCGGCTTCTCTGTTAAAACACCACAATAAATTTTCTTTAAAACGTTTGTATGATAAAGGAGAGTTGTGATGGAGGGCTTTTTCGTAATACAGAAAACAGTGTATTTGTTAGGTTGTTAAAAAGATATAGACATTTACGGTTTTGTTTTGACAGGCATCAATGGTATAGCGTTTTCAGGTTGAGGTGAATCTTCCCGTTCAACTTTAACTTCCGGCATGTCTTTTCCGTTGTCCTTCAATGAATTTTTGCTGGGTGATCTTGAAGACGATCGTCGCTTACGACTTGATCTATCACGGTCTCGATGTCGATCTCTCGATCGACTTCTCTTACTTCTGCAAATGGCAACTATTGGTAACTCCCTAAGAATTAAATAAAAATGTTGAGTTCTGTTTCAATGAGAACAAGTACCTGTCTCTATCACGATCTCTACTTCGGTCTCTTCTACGCTCCTTCGATGAGCCACGTTCCTTTTCTTCTTTTTTTATCTTGCTTTCTGCTTCATCTTTCTCCTTCTCCCTTTCCTTCTCCTTCTCTTTCTCTGCCAAAGAAGCTTGGAGCTTCTCTTGCTCCTCCTAAGTTGATGTATCGTGAATTAGGATACTTCGGTGTTAGTTTACTTAATTGCTAATAAATACTAAAAATCTAAACTGAACCTCGTGCAATCAAAAGCAATTAACTGAACATTTTGCTGAACGTCAAAATTTAGTTATTCAATTGTTTTACTATTATCAGATCAGTTCATGCAATCAAATGTATTGCTTAGAAGAGGCCACAACTGCCAACTTCTTCGTTTTTTTCTGGGGAATTTCTGAACTGCTTAGATGTTGAACATGTTATTTTCTTATGTCTAGAGTGTACCTAATTTTTTAATAATATTACAGCTATTTGATTAAAATTTGTGATCCCACAGCTGTGACATCTTGTTAGAATTCTACATTCAGTTCATCCGTTGCTACTACTGAATACTAAAGACTAAGGGTATAAAAAGTGGATAATTACCAAACGCTTTTTAATCTGATCTTTTTTTTGTTGCAAGAAAGCCTCGGGAATGCCCGTTACACTTTCTTGAGCAGAGACCAGAAGGTCCCATAATTCACCCATGAAAGACCGGGCATTCCTACCATTCAGGAAGCCTGTTAGGTTGATCTGCATTTTTCGGGGGTCAGGAAACTGTAAAACATACAGTGTACGAATTTATATTTCTATTCAGGTAATCGGAAGTTGTTATCGATAATAAACAACAGGCATTCAATTTTTACAAAAATTTTGAACTGAAATAGTGAAATCATAAACAATATCGATCTCGCTATTGATGCTAACTGCTTTTCCCCCTCGAAAAAGCAGATACATTCGTTGCATTTCTGACGTATCTTACCAATACTGTAAACGGCTTATTTCACGTCTGCACTAATCATACGCTAAGAAAAAAAAGTATACTCATCGATAAACGCACAAGTAGCACAGATATTATATTGATACCTTCTCAATGAAACAAATGCTGCTAAAGTGGACGCTGAAATAGAACTTAGAAATATACGTTGAAAGAGTTAGCTGAAAACAAAAGGATTAATTTGGAATAGAAGGAACACCGTTCCACCAACCTGTGACGTTGACAAAGAGTGTCTCAAACCGAGCAGAGATACCTCTGGCATCGACCATCAGCCAATCGCATCCGATTGACTGCATTTCCGTAGAATCATTAACTGGAGAACAGACCTGCGCGACGTATAAAGATCCCCGATTCCTTTGGACGTTGTTGGAAGTACGAAGAATGTAGCAATCAGCGTCTGAGTTGTAACAGCTGCACCGAAGTCCATATGGGATGACCGGTACCTGAGTAGACAGCATGGCGATTCCTCCCCCATGTTTGAACTCGAACCGTTGATTGCCAGATGACGACGGATGATTTGATAGCTGCAGTGCAGCTCTCGAAGTTGTGGTCTTGGTGCACAACTACCGCCATAGAGGCAGTCACCGGTAGACGAAGCCGATGATAGACGCAGCTGGTAGGAGATGAAGATACAGCAATGCAGACATCTGCAGAATGGTAGAAGGCCGTGGGCAGAGCTCCATATACAGTTGAGAAGAGTAGGAACAGCATGACGATGCGAAGAGATTACTGCGAACACGCCGTTTCTGCCGATGGTGGATGAACTGCTGAGGCTGAAGTTTCAGCAGTGGTACTAAGATGACGTTGACATACCAGCTGGCATCAGCTAGCGTTGACGGCTGATAGAAAGGCGGCCAATCGGATGTAGAGAGGAGCACATCCGAATGCCATTTGGACAATAGGGTTGAGCCCCACCAACGGTCTCTACTTATACTAACGGGGAATTCAAACATACGTGATAAAAAGATTGTTTGCACATGTTACAGTATTGCAGGATCAGCTACATCAGTTTTTTCTTTTGTTGAAATAGGATATAGCTTGGAAGGAACAATAAGAACAGGTTACACAGGACATATAGGAACGATGATATTTTATCAAAATTCAAGAAAAAAAAATAAATAAAAGAACAATGAGGCAAATATGACTAATATGGTTTCTGCCTCCTTGCTTTACATCTCCAAAGTCAGCACATTGTGCGGATTTTGGATGATATCATTTGTAACTGGTACAAAACATTGTGCTGAAATAATGTGTATTTATCGATTTCCTATGATGAGGGGAAAAAGCCAAGTGAACATATTTTTTTTATTTCATGTTCGTTAATCAATCTCTTAGACCTAATTCTAATCAAACTGGTAATTCAACAAACTTCTTACCTTTTCCTCCAGTTGATTATATACAAATTCTACCACTACATCGTCCTCTATTCCTAAAATTTGCGTGATTTTTGTAGTGATCCATGGCTTGATAACGTCAAGTTTGACTTTGCTCATATCCACCTAAACATAGTTTAAAATTAGTACCAAAATTGAAAGTATTTCCAAACATAAATTAAATATTCAAATAATCAATACACAATACAATACAAACAAATAGTTCGCATTCTAAGTAAATATTTACTTTCTGAGTCAGAGAATCTCCAAACTTCATTTGTTTCAGAAGCTTTTTTTCCTTATCGCTGAACCTTGTATCCTGCGACGCGGTAGTCCCCTGAAGTCCAAAAATACACAAAAATCTCAAACAATTTAAAAATAGCAATACAATAACTTTAGAACGCTCTAAGGTGTTGTTACTGTTCCTGCTAATAACAAATTTTGGCTAATTTACCGTGTACATCATTTTGGCAACGTGTAGAAACTGAAAGCTGCACGATGTTCAATGTTCCTATAGCTGGCGACGTTCCAAACTTGCTATCCACTGCTGAACGAAAACTAACGAGCCGATAGAATACGTTTTGAGCGATTGCGTTTTTCACTTATCCACAAAAAAGGATGCGTAGTTTTGTATGTACAAATATCGAACGTTACAATGAAGCGTATACGAACACGGACGCACGATAGATCAATCCACCAACATGGCGGCTATACCATTAAAACGGAAAACTGAAGTTGCTTAATAACAGCAGTGCGGTCGCTTCCACTCAGTATTACCAACATACTCACTATCGCAATTCCGTTTCATGGCAAATATTGCGATTTCCGTTCCATAATCTAAAATTGCTGCAAGTTGATAATAAAACGAGTGATAAATCTAACACGTAACGGCATAACTCATATCGACATAACGCGTGTTACGTATCCACCGCATATCAAAACACGTTTATCGCGTTCTTAAATCGCGCGCCAAGGCATGACAGGTTTAAGTTCCGGTGATCTTAAAGGGATGGTAAGAGCGGTGCGGGAAATGAATAGACTCGTACTTTGTTTAAAGAAACATTCATTCACATAATACATCGTAATCTAATAATAAATTATAAATACATGCTTGAATATTACAACTATAGATACAAAAGATGATAGATGCGGTATGAAAAAAGTCGTTCATTGCACGAATTACATTCCGGCATTCTCTGTTTATATCACTCTCCTCGTACGGCACTGGCACAGAACGTTGACATACGAATTTCTGTATTTCTATTCAGGTTTTTAAACTATCATTGATCCGCAAACTGTCGATTAAAATTATTTCACATAATTGATAATTACAAAAATTTATAACACTACAGATTTGTTACACTCGTGGATGGGGTATTATAATTTGAAGATGGCAGGTATACGGCTATAATCTATTAATTTATTATCAGGTGTTCAATTATAAATGAAATTATTTTATTTCGTATATTCAGGCCCAGTACGAAGTGATCATTTACCGACAGAGCTGACGGTACCAAAAGGGGTAGGAACCTGCAGACTCAACAACTCTCATAAATGAAAAGTACAAAGAGACTCTAACAATTTTATAATGTTGCATATACATGTCTATGATCAAAAAGTATTAAGTTTTTGAGTCCTAAGGTAAGAGGTCAGAATCTTAAAATTTTATACATTAAGATACAAAAGTAAATTCAGAAGACTTTCTAGTTTACTAGGTTCTCAAAGATTGCATTATAAAATAAGATATGAATGATATCGAATAACGTTAATCGTTGTTCAAGGAGAAAGAGATTGAGACATCATGAACAATGATGGTCGATAAGTGGCGCGCATGATCGAATCCGGTCACTTTTGGGCGCCGCATGGGTCTTGTCTATGAAATAACCAAGCAAAGTAAGTATATCGAGGTGAAGGGTCCCGCAAAGTAAGACTAACGGTACATTATACTCATCGGAATTCATGGTACGGTCCATTCGTACTGCGACTGCACGTCCATCCTGTTTGTCGGTACAATTCCGACCCGAGCAGCGTCGCAGCAGAGTCCGGTTCTGAGAAGCATAAGCGGGCCAGTGGCGTGTCTCACGAGCGATTTAACCGACTTCGACGATGGAATAAGAACGGGCCATTCTTTCCTGGTATTCTTCGTGATTCCTGGCAATTGCTAATATCCTCCTACCATTCATTGTTATTCGAAAAACGATTTTATTCGAATTAAATTGCACTGAAGATCTTATTCAATAATTTATCGACTGAGGATAAGCGTTTACTACAATTTAAGTTTAGTTTTAGAGATATAATTTGTTGAAATCTGACTCGTCAGGCGGAACAAAATCTATCACCGGAAATCTAATGCGTGGTGTAACATGTATTTAACGCTCGATAAATGATTTATGACAGTATTCAACGATACAATGGACTATATGTAAAATGGAGTCACTGAGGTTGTAATTCCATTAATTAGTCATGAATTTCAAACTTCTCACTTCATGGAACGCGGTAATATATCAAAAAGAGAATCAGAAATACTATCTTCAACACCGTTCCGACCAATTAATTACCAGCATTGGTGTAAATGCAATACAAGGAAAGACTCGTGAAGGAATTACGGTGTGACGAACGAAACAGAACGAAGAACGATCGTGTAACGTCGTCGACCGCTCGACGAAGAACCGGGGAACGCCATTAAGAACGTTTCCGGCTGGTTACGAGCCGTCCCAGGCAAATGATATAACTTTACGATGCCTTTCGAAAGAATAAACTGGCCGATGCTTCTCGTGAAACACTCTGTTACGAGCCGCTCTGTACACCTGCTCGAAACCGGCTCTCGCGGCCAGGTCTAGTGAACTCGATCGGATTCCGAGACCGGATTCCGCGAAACGACCGACGCTGCTCCGATTTATTTTTTTACACGCTGAAATAACTTCTTTTCAACGCGTGCTGACGAGACTTCTTTCAGTGTACTAAGACAGTTTGCGGATCAGAATCCTACAATGAAACAACTCTATCGACCTAACGAGGACACGTTATCGCGAGTTTTCTGGATTTCCTCTTCGTCGAAGAAATGCCTCTTCTTCTTCATCGTCTCGACGCTTATTTTGCCTATTCGTCCCGGGCGAAGTTATTTGAAACTTCGTGGAAAATTCGAGAAGTCGAAGAAGATTCTTCAGCTCGCCAGAAGAGTTTTCTTCCTCAGGTTGATTCGAGGAAGTCGATCCATGGTGATGAAGAGTAAGTACCCTGTTATGGAGCAGAGGTACAAAATAATATCGTCCATTTTCTAGATTTCGACCGAGAAATCATTTTTCCTAGCTGCTCCTCAGCATTCTTCGCTAGCTCCGTCTCAAAGAGGTTACTAGGTCCCTCAGCGAGGTTGTTCGAGCTTGGGGTCAATTTCTACCGATTCCGTCGCGTTCGACACGGCTCTCGAGCTCAATCCTCCGGTTAGCGGTGTGCTCGATGCCGATCACCCGGGTTCAAAGAACCCTTTAGAAGCTTGGAACGGATGGGGGCTCCGACGTGGAGCTCGCCGAATTTCTCGGCTTGCAGACGCAACCGCTCTCCACGAGAACGTAATCTTGACCGGTCAAGGTCACTGGTCCGAGAGGAATCACCAGAAACAGGTACGGTACGTAGGTTTGAGTGCACTCGCCATGAACCACGTCGCACTCTTTCGATCTGAAACAGTTTCGTCATTTTTTCTATCTACTCTATCAGTCCAGATCTGTTGATACCTACAAATATTTCACATACAAATTGATTGACTTCAAACGGATTTAATGTAAGAAATTTTTTTACAGGCAGACACATGAAGATCATTAATGACTTTCTGGAGATCTGCGTAACGAAATATGCACATTTTAACCGAGGATGTCAACTCGAATAGAAGGCATACAAAGTTTAGAGTATTGTAACTTTTGTGACACATGACGTTTCAATAATGGCAATACCGGTCCAAAAATGCTCGAAAAGTAGGCTTCGTTGGGTCACGACTACACGAGCTTGAATGTCTGTTACAGCCTACTGTGCTACATTCGAATCAACTCGACAACTCGATGATTTTCAATTTGTATCACGTATTTACAAATCACGATCGAACGTGCTAAGAAAGTAACAGTGGATAACGATCGAACCGTGTTCCGATAATAAGAGATACGTAGATACAGCTTAATAAAGACTTCGACACTTACTCGCAGACTTCGAAGACGACCTGCTGCAGAAGATCAGGGAACTTTTGCACGATCGTCACCGGCTGGCCACTGGTTAAGCTGACCCCGTACATCGGTGCCGTGGTGTTGTACCTGGTTTTGCATAACCTGGCTGGCGAACCACAGCTTTCTTTCGGGGTGAATGCGCGTCCTGAAAACAGAAACATTGTTCAATGTTAAAGGGATCAAAATTTAGCCGCGAATGTACTATCGTTACTATAATATATCGTAATTATACTATCGTTATTCACTGTTTAAATGTACAAGATTATAAGCAGAATTTCCGTGTAATTATGGGTCGCAATTATGCAAATTTAATTCACTACGTTGTATTTAACACGAAACTATGCTGCATGTCAATTAAACGCGTGATGATAGAACGTCCGTCAATTCATCGCGTGGCAATATAACGCGTGCTAATATAATGCATGGTAATACAGCTCCTGGCGATGGTATCGTGTGGTAGCACAGCGCGTGGCGATAGTACCACGTGATACTGTACAACGCGTGATGATGGTAACTTGTGATAACACAACGCGCGACGAGGTAACGCGTGGCAGTTCAGCGCGTGGCGACCCTAATTACAGTGTACCCAATTTTTGAATAGAGTTTTTAAGAAATGGGTCAAATATCGTTCAATTAACAATGAGTCTCGCTAGTTCCACTTGATTGCCTTGACCTAGAAAATCTGTCAGCTTCTCAGCAAAAAAGGAAAAGATTTTTGAAGTAATTTTGAAAGAAAAGCAATTCTAAAAGGAGTATTTAACAAAAGTTTACAAAGAATCGGCTAATTCGATCTTTAGATCGACGCCCTTTCTTTGGAATTCCATAGTCTGGTGTGTTCGAAACGTCGAGTGGGTCGCCGGTGTCCCGTTATGAGCAGAACGAGCGATAACTGTATTGGCCGGATAACACGGTGCCTTATTACCGTCCTGCTGCACCAGCCAGCCATTATTTAAAGGACGTTGTGTCGATGTAGGTGAACGATGCCCCTCTCGAGCACAGGCTAATGCATTTTTCAAAGGAATTTCAAAGGTATTCTCGTAGAAGCGCGATGGCGGGTGTTGCTGGTCAGTTGGAACCAGGTTTTCGTGTCATAAGGACAACTGCATTATTCAAGGCTGCAATGGAGCGTCGTACAACCGGTCTGTCCCGATTTTTAGAAACATTGGTCCGGCATCTTCGGCAAAATCTTGGAAATAACAGCAGGAGATGCGATGTTTAATAAAGATGCACGTTTCAGAATGAACTTCCGGTCTGTTTATGGAGCAAAATGGTTGCGCATTATTAAGCATGCTACAATAATCCTGTTTGATAACATCCTGCAGGAGCAATAGCTACAATTATAAATTCATACTCAGCTCGCCTGTAGCCACTATGCAGATCATCTATTATATAAGATCATATATGGATAAGGCAACGAACGCAGGATAAATAAATTACGTGGCTTCGACGGCATGGATGTAATGTAGGTTATAGCCGCGCGTAATTACTCGCGATTCAGGTAACCGGCTCGACTACTGTTGCGTCCCGATCAACAGGGACAAGTTCGTCTTCCGCGTGTTTCCAACCGATCTACCGTCTCGTTCCCATTTGAGATTTCTTCCTGCTTCTATCTATAGCAATCGTACGCTCGAGGGGGCGATAAACGGATGTACAAATAGCGGACACCCGAAGATATCGGCAGGTAACTAATTTCTTAATATGAACATTCTTCATTTTTATATTCTTACAACTTCCCAAAATTCTATTCTTCTAAATTTCCAAATTTTCTTAGCAAAAATTGAATCGTGATTTCTTTTGTAGATCTACTTTAAAATCCACTACTCATGGAATAAAATTGGAAGTAAATCGAAATAAGACAAAGAAAGACTCACCATTGCGTGTGGATTCAGCGATCGAGTAATCCCCGTGAGCGACCTTGTAATTATGCAGAAGCGCCTGCCTCGTCAGTTCAGGATCGATTGTTCGTGGCTGATGAGCTCTTGCGGTTCGACTGCTCGCCCACAGATTCTTGTAACTCCTCGAGATAGCAGCTCTACGACAGTTGTTCGTTTTGATAACGGTATCGCGAGCGACCGTGGCATTTTTCAAATTCCACCAGGAACACTTACGTCGGGTACTGCATGTTATTTGGTCCTATACAGTCCGCTGGATCCGTAAGAGCATCTCCCCAGACGTATTTCAAGCCTAAACCACTACCTTCGCATCTTTTGTTGCCGTACACGTAGCCGCACGTGCTGATAAGGAGAATCAGACCGAGGTACCTGGACATCTGAAATCACACCCGTTGTAATACGATAACGTTAAATTAATTAATGTCTGAACACCTTTGGCTTCCTTACAGTATTATGTCAAATTTATAGGTTAACGATCGGTCGTTTATTGATTCCAAAACGACCAGTATTCAAACGAGACACGGTAATTACCTTAATTACAGCATTAATGATTATGGACCTATATACACGTATTGAGGAAGGAAAGCGTGGAAATTGATTTGTTTTACGTATCAAGAACCTGTTACGCATAAAATGCGATATAAGTTTCATCTCGTAAGATTATTATTATTGTTCATAAGTACGTTAATGAGTCAATTAATTAAAAGATGTTGAGGTAAAAGCGTTCCACCGCTCATCTTTTATAATCCCCGTTTTAGAGGACAACCTGAGAAGTGCTCTTCTGTTCTGCTTTACATTTTCAGTACCAATTGTGTATTAAAACACGTATCAGAGCAGTGGCAATCTGTGAGGGGTCGTTAAAGTCGCTCACACATAAAAGTACACCTTAGGTCAATACAGATTAAGCCAATTAAAGCGTTGAGTTGCACAAAGATGCAATACGTAGACTTGAAAATGTTTTCTATGCCTCCGTTTTATCGCGATCAGAAAACATCTAATCCTCTAGGCTGGAGTAGAGTTCTATTCAAAATGGCAAGGTCCATATTTTTCAGGGTTAGAGTACAACTTTCGCAAGATTTGAATCTGATTAATCTAGACCTGTTTGCAATATACTTGCATTCTATTGCTACTAATTAGACTGGTGGGCAACGGTGGTTCATGAATAAAACAATCAAAGCCAACGCTGGACTCGAACTATTAGAGGTCCGGACGAGGGGACACGTTGTCGCCGTCAGAGAACTCGGTCGTGGAACCTGGAGTTCGCACGAGGTCAAGAGCAAAAGTAAATGACACTGGCAGCGGTCGAGAGTGTGACTCGTCGCGAAAAAATCCGGCAAATCGTCGCACGTACCGATGAACCGTTTTGTTCGTACACTTTCATCTACTCCTGAAATGGCACATGTGGTCATGTCCAAACTTCGAGTTTTGGGGATTCAAAAATTTAAGTATCTGATGATTTGAGGACTTAGAGTTTTGAGAAGTTGGAAACTAGAGAAAGATTTGTGTCATCCTCTCCGCAATTCTATTCGTTTCTACAGTCCCGCTCAAGGCCATATATCGGGACTCTACGTAATTATCATGTCCTTTCACGAAAGTTTCCGTTTCGCATACTGGTAGCCCGAGTAATCCAGCTTTTTCGCTTTCAAACTTCTCCAACGATGAAAACAATGAAGTAAAATGGTGGGCATGAGCAATTAGGAATAACAATTAACCGGGTGTAATCGATATATGAATTCATGCAGAGTTTCGGGGTTTCTAGGTTGCTGGGTCTATACAACTTCCGCTATACGCACGTACACGTCGAAGACGAGTGAAAGCAACACGATATGGCATGCGACTAATACGGCTTGTTGCTCGATTTCGAATGAAATCTTTGCAACTGATGGATTTTTCAACGGTAGATCCTGTTCGTAATGTTTATTTGATATCACCGGATGTTTGGAAGACTGGAGGGAAAAGCAACATGGCGGAAGATTGCGATTTGATGTCTGGCCAAGTGATGAATTACGCGTGGGAAAAGGAAAGGAAGAAAATCATTAATGGTTGGCACTCAAGGCTGGTCATTGGCCGTGACCGTCTATCTGTTTCTTCAGGAAGCATGGACTATTTTCAGCGCTAATCTTTTTTTTTTACCTAATTGAATCGGCAAATAGTATCCTGAATAATAAATAGAAACCATGTATTTCGATTACCGCTGTAATTATTAGCTCATCTTGAAACGATGAAGTGAGATTCATCCGCTAAATACTAGTACCATTATTTAGAAGATAACAAAAAGGTGCAGTCGAACTCTATTATCTCAACGTATATTTTAGAACTTTACTCGATCAAAATGAGTTTAGTGGAGACGCCCAACTACTTTATCTCTAATCATTGTTTCGTGATGTAATTGCACAATCAGGATGTTCGATACAGGATACGGTGACCGCGTGTCCGTGAATTATATAACGGAGATCCTGCGAAAAAAAGAGGAGATAAAGTAGAGACGTGAATCGCACGTGAGAATCGCTTGAACTTGGACGAGAGATCGAGGTCTTCTACAAGTTCGCGCGTTCACGGTAATTCAGGTTCAAGGAGAAACAATTATTCGAGCCGCAACTTCTCACGTCGTTAGGAGCTGCTTCTTTCCCAGAGGGTGTTTTACTATGCTAACTCGTTTACAAAGAACAATTAGAATAGCTATTTCGCCCGATCCCCTGAATAGTACTTGAGAAATAAAGCGACGCTACCTGGTATTGCGAAATCTCAAGGGCAAACGAATTAGCGACTATGTAGGAAAGTATTTCATCTTCATAGGACGTTTACCTGAAAACTAAGCTTTGAAGTTTCAAAGTTTCGATCCGAATTTTCAGAGACATGTGTGCTATAATTTTTAGAAGTTTCTATAGTCGTTGTTAAGTTAAGTTTAGGTTCTATAGTTGTTAAGTTCTAAGAGTTGGATATTTCGCCGATTAATTAGTATACATTTGTTTCAGTGTTACGAGTCAAGATTGAGACCAATTACATGTTACTTGCTCGAATACCTGTTCAAGACGCGTGGAACGGGATATAGAAAGATGATCGATAAAGATCGAGTCGAGCAGAGATTGTATAGATAAGGAAAAACTGTGCTTCCGGCAGCCGGGAACCGATTCCTCGTGGACCATGAGCTCGCGTCATGCGGTCGATTCTAACGGTAAAGATGAATCGTCCAAAACGCTCGTTTCTCTCGGTTCGCTTCTTTATCGAGTATACGTTTACTCATCCTTAGGTCTCCGTTAACGGTACAACCATTTCGGTGTTTCGTTTCATGAATAAATTATTATAACTGTCGAGCAGTTACGCGCTCGAAATTCCTTTTTCCATGCTATTCGCGTCTACATCGCGAAGATTTCATCGTCATTATCGCTCAGAAACTGTCAAGCGTTTAACTTGTCAAGTAACTTTATACTTAATTCGTGCAACAGGTAACCACCCGTATAAATACTTGAGCGACTGGTCATTGCCTCTAACGATCGGGAGTTATTTAGAAATTGTTCGAATCTACGGAATGCGTACATTTTTGCAATATTTCTCTTCACTCTCTCACTGATTTAATAGTGACATTCATTTCTTTTTAACGAGACCGCACATTTCTTTTCATAGATTCTAAAGATACCGAAATTAACAATTGTGATATCTCGTTTTTGAATTTAAACATGAATAATACGATGAAAATTTAATTTTTGTATAGTCCAAACGTCTATGGAGCGTTCAGAATAACATACTTAACAAACAGGAAGTAGAAGAAGCAGCGTTACCGAACCGAGAATTATATCGTTTGAAAAAATACAGAAAGAATAAAAAAGATCGGAACGTAATTTTGTGGCATTAGTCAAATAAAAAAGCCAGCTCTTAAGCAGTATGGCTATAACCTTGTACCTTCATCTTGAGCAATACCGTTTCGGAGAATCACTACGTTTATTAGTTTATTTCTTCCAAATACGGAAGAACCTCTATCAATTATTTCTGACGGAAACCATTATATTGAAACGTAAATGCAGGTATCGATGACTGGGAAACGGATGAAATAAATGACTCGTAGAGGAGAATGATCATTCGAGGATCGATGCAGTCGTATTTATAATCCTTCGAACCATGCAAAAAGTACATACGTAAATTCTATAGTACACATGCGAAAACAAGTTGTTTATAATCTATTAAAATGCAAATTCAGAGGATGCTTTTAATTATTGAATTTGATTTTTAATCGTAGTTTTGTCCAATTTAAAAATATTAATAAAACGCCTATGTAGTCATTTTCAGTAGATTTTTACCTTCAAATCGATGTAACACAAGTGCTACTTCGAGATACTTTTATGTCATCAAATTGTATCAAACAGTTTTTGTTTAGTTTACTAAAACGCCAAACCGAATAAGTGCGTAGATCTTTTAACATTCTATTTGTATTTTTAATTAAAATTTTTGAAGATACTTGTATTTGGTTATTTTTCTATTTATCTTCAATTTAAAAGTGTGCAACATAAATCGGTGGATCTAGTTAATTATTAGTATATTAGTGCCACTTTTTGATATGTTATATTTGTGTCTTTATCGATGACCCTCACGGCACCAATAAGTCAAATGTCACTCACCGTGAGGAAACCGTGTGTGTCTTTTAACACCGTGCGTTTGAATCCTTTTCTCGGTCCGATGTCGATGAAACGATTGATCAGTTACATTAATCGATCGAAAGACACGGTAAAACGAGGGAGCAGAATTAAAACGAGGGCACACGAGTTTCTTAAACACCGTTCATGTCACCACACCGGATGTCGTGGGGTCGAACACCTCCGTCCTCACAGGTGGATGTCCAGAGGTTGACTGTAGAATCGTAAGTAACCGCTGTTCTCTGTGCTCTGCGAGAGTAGTCTGGAAGAAAGAGGGGATGTGACTGAAGAATATCGGCCCCTGTTCCACCTCGAAACCGTTTTTTCTTCTACTTATTGGAGAAAAAGATCGAAGAAGAAACGATTAAGGGTAAACTGGAACGACCTTCCTTTCTTCCATTCGAATTCCGTTAAAAGACGTTCTTTTATTAGATTTGTTTACTATCTTATCAAAGTTCTAAAGTCCTATTTCTGAAAACGGTCATTTTTTTAATCGCATCACTTGAGATGGCAGATTCCACAAAACGTGTCAACGTTGTTAAATTGAAGGAATTAAACGTGGTACAACTGGTTGGATTATATTCTCTTTATACTTGTTTAATGATGATCATATTGTACAAAATATGGATATTTTTTTAAATTAACAATGAATAAGTTTAACAGATTTCATGTTGTTTAGATTGGTCTCCTTCAACAGAATGTTACGTGTATGCGTGTACAAAAATCCCTTTGACATTGACAAATTGTCGGATTTTTATCTAAATTATCAGCTTAGTAAATTGTATATTTCATTGTCAGTGTCCTTATAACTAATTACAAAGAAACCACCACAATACGCTTTTATTTAGATTTTAAAACCGTACATTGATTACATTTTCGTAAAAATCCTCTCTTAACGGATTTGCAATGATAAAAAAAAAGAACACGAGGATTAATTATGTAATAGTGATACCGTTTTGCTGAACTTCCTACTCGTTTTTAGGAACGATAAATGTACGGAAATATGTTACATATTGCAATTAGACATCCATTAATCTATAATACAGTAGCTAGTCAGTAACGAAGTAGTTCTCGTTAAGCCATACTTCACGCGTTTAAAATAAGCCGTGGAATTTTACGAAACGTTTGGTACATTCAACGCAAATTAAAAGTCGCAGTCTTATAGATACTAAGAGAAACCACGTGGAACTAACATCGGTTAGTTTGAAATACCATACACTGCAATTAAAGTTTCTGCAATTGTTCCACGTAATTTTACCAATAATCAAGTGACATTTATATCAATGTCATTACTTAAAAAATAAATGAAGAAATACTAACGAGATATTATCAAATTGACGCGCGCACTTTCCGACACGACCGTACAAAAAAATACTTAACACGTATTTCTTATTTGTCGTCAAATACCCCAATTCTTCGTTTAAAAAGACATTTATTACATCAAATAGCTATTTTAACTTTGGCCTGAATATTGGTGAAGAGAAAAAAATGCGTGTTAAATATTTTTTAAGACTGAACAAAAATTACTGCGCGTCACTTGCGTCACATTCTTCGCGAACAGAACTTTAAGACTCTTAACTTCGTATGATCTTCCACTTAATTTAAATATATCGATTAATAACATCTATATTATACAAGTATTCAATCAATCCTCAAACTTAATTGAATTGATACTAGTATCTATTTGACCACCACGGTAGCTACCACGCTTTTTCTTCGTCTTTTCGTGACGAAAAGCCTTCCCTCTTGTGTGTTTGAGATCCAAATTTGCTTTTTCTCCCCAAGATCCACGTGCGCCTCTCTGTTGGAAAGAAACGATACGTCTTCACTTACCATCTTAAAATTGACTTGGATTACTAGACTACTTCGATCTAACTGGCCCACCTCACCTTAAAATTTTTATCTAATCATCAATTGTCGAACGTTATCTTTTTATTCTGTTGCGGCGAAGTTTCGAATGACTTGTTTTTGTCGAAACCACCTCCACCCCTACTGCCTCTGAAACCACCGCGACCCCCTCTTTCGCCGTCATTGTTACCCCATGACCTCCTAAATCCGTCGGAGTTACCCCCTTCGCGATCGTTCCCTCTATCGTTTCCACTCCACGATTTCCTGCCATCGAAACCGCCCCTGAAATTCCCCCGGCCACCTCTAAAACCTCCCCGACCACCTCTATCGCCGCCACGACCTCCCCTGTCGCCTCCACGACCTCCCCTGTCGAATCCGCGACCTCCACGACCTCCCCTGTCGAATCCGCGACCTCCACGACCTCCCCTATCGCCACCGCGACCGAAACCTCTTCCTCCACCGAATCCACCCCTTCCTCCATGTTTCATAAAACCACCCTCTTTCTGATCGTCCTCCTAGAACAAAATAGAAACACAGGTCAATCGCCGTTCTTCACGGTACATGTGCTCATTCTTTTTTTATTTTTGTGTAAATTATTTGTTTAAAGGAACGGTGAATGCACGGAAACATGGCCTCAAGCTTATATCAAACGGCGAGTGACCTGTGCTTAGAATGTTTCCAAGCATTTACCTTCGCCTCAAACGAATTGTTAGCCAATTTTGGATCCAATGCAATATCCTCGTCCTTTACGCGACGAAATGGGGAATTTTTTTGTTGCTAAACACAAAATTTCATAAAAAAAGAAGCATTCTTTCTTTCTAAATGTCTATATTATATTAATCAAAGTTTCATACCTTGTCACCATTAAAATTGGTGCCTGCTTTCACGAAATTGTTGTAGTTGTTCTTCTGAACTTTCGCAGGAGTATTTTCTGCCTCATCGTTCTCTTCCTCCTCTACCTCTTTATGTTTTCGCTTTTCAGCTTTCGCTGGCGTCTTTGGCTGAGGTGTTTTCTGTTTAGTCTCCGTTTCCTCCTCCGAATCACTTTCGTCCGAATCTGAATCTTTCTTGGTTGCTTTTGGTTTTGAGACTTTCACTGGCGTGGCTGCTGGTTTCTCATCCTCTGACGAATCAGAATCAGAATCTTCGCTCGATTCCTTTTTGACATTTGCCTTAGCTTTAACGTTTGTCTTTGCAGGTATTTTCGCAACAGGCTTCTCATCTTCAGAGTCGTCGGAACTAGAGGATGCTTTCTTTGCTACTGCTGCATTTTTCGCCGCTTTTGCAGATGGTGGTGCAGCTTTTGTAGCCGGTTTTTCATCAGAATCGTCGGAATCGTCAGAATCCTCGCTAGATTTCTTTTTAGCTACAACAGGTTTTGCTGGGGTTACTACTTTGGTCTTTTTACTTGGGGGTTCCTCTTCGCTGCTGTCGTCGCTCGAAGATTCTTCTTTTTTAACGGGAGCTTTCTTTGCTGCGACAGGCGTTGGAGGAGGAACTGCCTTTTTGACTGGTTTCTCCTCTTCTTCGTCGCTACTATCTTCGCTAGAAGATTCTTCTTTCTTAGCAGGAGCTTTCTTTGCAGCTGCCGCTTTTGTAGAAACGACAGGCGTTTTAGCCACTGGTTTCTCATCTTCGCTGCTATCATCGCTGGACGATGATTCTTCCTGCGTTACTACTGGTTTTGCTGGAACAGCTTTACCTTGCTTTCCAGGTTTTACTGCTTCTTTCTTATTCTGAGCAGATTTCTCTGCCTTCTTGTTCTGTACAGATTTTTGAGTTTGTTTCGTGGCCGGTGGTTTTGCCGTGGTTGTTTCTTCTGAAGAATCATCGGAATCGTCGCTCGAAGATGCCTGCTTCGTAACAACCGGAGTAGACGCTGCGACTGGTTTAGCTTTAACTGGTGGTTGAGGTTTCGGAGCTTCTTTTTCCGAGGAATCGTCAGAATCATCGCTCGAAGATTCATTCTTTTTCTTGGAGTTTTTAACTGGGCTTTGTTCTTCACTGTCATCACTGGATGATTGTTTCTTACTTGCCACAGCTTTTGCAGCTGGTTTCGCAATTGTTTTAGCAGTTATCTTTGCTTTAGATACTTCTTCGCTATCTGAATCAGAGTCACTATCCGATGACTCTTGTGCTTTAGATGCTACTACTGGCTTCTGTTGTACTTTTGGCGCTTTTTCTTCCTCTTCTGAAGAACTATCATCTGAACTCTCTTTTTTCTTTACAGGCGGTTTTTTAGACTGAGTTTTTGCAACAGATTCATCCAAAGAATCTGAAGATTCTTGGTGATTATTTACCTTCTTGGGGGCCTCAACTTCGCTCTCTGAACTTGAATCTGAACTGCTCTCTTTAGCTTGTGCTTTTACATTTAATTTCTTTGGGGAAGTCTTTTGGAAATATTGGTAAACCTCCTGAATCGTTGGCGCACCTTTTGGAAGCGTAGGCTGAAAAAATAAAAAAAAATGTAAACGAAGTTCGTGACAATTTTACAAGAAACCGTCTATATTTTGATAATGCGAGTTATGTGCCAATATCGTTAGGCAGAAAGGTGAAATACTTTGATCATTAAGTTTAATTGTAAGAGAAATTTGTACTAGAAAATAACGAAAATATATCGTCCACGTGGTGTCGCCGAATGGCGGCATTTCTTCCACCGCATGGGCATTGGCGCCGTAAAATCGATTACTGAAAGTATGTACAGAAAATCTTGGTAACCTTACCGCTTTCGTTTTCTTTTGAAAAACCTTCGCCAACGATGCGTCTTTTTTTAATAAATAGTCGTACACGAGAGCAGAAACACTTAATTCCTCGGCGGAGGCCATGGTAGACGCGTGCAGAGAGCTTGAAAAATTAACTGCAATTGGGCAGATGATACTTTACGCACTTTTAGGCCTCCTGTAAGTGGCGCTGCAGTCAACCATGAATTGTGTCACAATTAGATACGACATACGTATGGAGTAACATATTTGTTAGTTGTGGAACGCTTTCTTTAAATTTAATATTAAATTATTCTAATAATTATTATTAATTGAGTGTGGACAGCTCTACGGTTGTTCCTAATTACTTCTCAGATACTCGTTGAATAATATAGTTTTAGTATATAAATTTTTAAATATGTTTATAACCTGTCTATCATTTGCTCAACAGGAAATTATAGCAAACTCGCGTAACGCAGCTAAGTTCACTAGGTCTTCACTGTTGGTCATATACACGGTGGACGATAATATATAAAAAGGCAGAAGCGGAAACGACGTAATTCAAATATCCAATTTTCACATTTTTAAATTCTGAAATTTCTAAATTCCCAAATTTCTAAGTTTGAGAAATGTAGCTTTATTGATAGAGAATAAAAGATCACGGGACACGATGTTTATCACGACATCGCAAATGCACATGCGTGATACTCTTTATGAAACGTGCTAAAACCAATCAAAATTTACTTTCGTAGCGTACCAAACTTGTGTTTCACGGAACAACATATGTCGTAATTTCAGTTGAGTGTTACTTTCTTCATAAACTTACTGAAAGCTGCCGACTTTTCCCTCCTTGTTTTGTGATTGGTGAAGTATCGGTTAGTGGACAGCGTATTGGATGTTTTTAAAAATGATAAACCGGCTTTCTTGTGATCTGTGAAGTGTTGGATTTTTGAACAGAAATTTCGTTTATTTGTCCTGGATTTGCAATAATCGTTTGGGAATTATGACGGAGACGCAACAGAAAGCCAAATGTATTACTTTAAAAGGTTCAGCAGAGTTGGTCAAGCAATATCTTTGTAAGTTTATCAAATATATTTATGGTTGTTGTTTGGAATCCACTCTATTAGCTTTTAAACCGCCTTTTCTTTGTTGCAGTGTATGGAGTGAACAGTATTTTGTACCAAAGAGGCATTTACCCACCAGAAACATTCGAGCCTGCTGAGCACTTTGGTTTATTTGTTTTAATGTCAACGGATGAAAAAATTAAGGGATTTTTGGATACCGTTCTTGGCCAAATTCAGGAATGGCTCATTCAACGAAAAGTACAAAAAATAACGCTTGTTATAACGAATGTGAATACCAAAGAGGTTTTGGAGAAGTGGGACTTCAGAGTCGATTACGAGGGCCAAGCTTCCAATGGCACCAACAACAGTACAAGCAATGGTCTCCCCGATGTGGGTACGAAAGATATAAAGACTATCCAGAAAGAGATTCGAGAAGTAATACGTCAGATTACAGGTATTTTTTCTTACTTGAGGTTTTAAACATTTCTGATTAAAATGTAATTACACGAGTAGAAACATTGTTGGTGCTTCAGTAACTTTATATATGCTTTTATGTTTTAGGTACAGTGAGTTTCCTTCCATTACTGGATTGTATATGCTCTTTCGATATTTTGACTTATACAGTACCTGACTGTGGCATTCCAAAAGAATGGAATGAAACGCAGCCTGTTTTTATTGCTAATAGCCAAGAAGTACAATTAAGATCATTTTCAACTTCTATTCATAAAATGGATACTATAGTTAGTTATAAAAATATTTAAGGTTTTTACTGTCTGTTGAGACATGCATGTAAAACGATTGTCAATCTCAACATTTTAGCAATATTTAATACAGAAGACTGTTATTTAAATTGTACATTGTACACAAATGATTAAGGTATAAAGTAATGCGTCATTTTAAAAAGTTTGCACATGTATGGATATTAGTATTATTTAAGAAAGAGTTTTATACAAATATACGTATTTTGACATAATCTTCTTCATTAGGTTTCATATTTTGAATTCCCCTTCTTTCTTGTACAATCTTCCAGAGATTGTCCTTATATTTGGTCAGGGAAATCAACAAATTGACAAGAATCTTGGCAGATTTTATTAAAACATAATTGACTATTACACTTAACACAGGAATTATATTATTTTACTTGGCAAAGCATGAAAGATACGTCTAGAATAAAATATTCTTTCGTGTTTGACATTCGTCATATACCAAATCGCAAGTAACATCGTTAGCATTATATAAATATTCTTAAGTGTACAGGTGCTCCGAATACTTCCTTTCTTTTTAGTTTCTTTTCGATGTCACGATTCTCCGATACATAACGTTGCGGTTAACATACGAATCATGAAACAAAACTTTTCGTGAACGCGAATACAAAATACAAATTTTCTGGGAGCACGTACACATCGGTATCTATAAGGTGCGTTTAGACTAAGCTAGCGGATGTTCGTTCTTTTCTTATTTTGACAAAATTTCCATGTATAGATACCCACATATCAGATTGGATATTCGTGAATGAATGCTCTAATAGGAACGTTTCGACGAATCGACTCGGCGCGATTCAATTCGACTTGATTCAAATAATCTTGATTCAATTCGGTTTGATTTTTGACGTGAGTCAAATCGACACGTGATCTGACGAGATACTATTCGAATCTGCGTATTTTAATTCGAGTGAAATTTAAGATACATCCTTGCTCGTATACTCTAAACGCACCCTTAGACGAGTTGTATTAAATCGCGGCGTCCAATTGTTTTTTTTTTTTCATTTGTGCGCAGTCAACCAAAACTTTAATACAAATCTTCGTGCCTTACGTAAACTATTATCATCTCTGTGATTCTCTCGCGATGTCGAGTAACTGTTATTTGGTCGTAACATTCTCGTTCACGGTACCTACTGTACCCCGACCTCTTCGAACGCAAATCGAAGACCATTTTTAGGAAACATCAACACAGCGGCTTTTTTTCTTATGCTTCGTTTAATAAATTGCAGCATTCGTTTTGTCCCTTACGGCGAACAATTTCCCTATTAATTCGTTAGTACTTCGTGCTGCTAGTGATTAGCCTTTACGATTCATAGTGCACTTTCGTTCGCTATTTCAAACTAACGCGAATCGCTGTCACGTATCGTACAAAACGAATCGTTCGGTCGGCCCTCTCTTTATCGACCTACACTTTACTTAACTTTCGAGAACAAGGCAAGCTTGCTTGCTTCGATTCGATTACCCGAGGGCTGTTAATGATCCTTCGCAAGCCGTATACGCTCTTCGAATCTCGCCTAGACTCAGAATCTCGTTTCGATTCTCTCTTTATTTAACACACTGCAAAAGCTGCTGGAAATACGTTGAAGTTTATAAACATACTATAATCCGGCTGATCCGCTGTAACTGTCTTCGTGAACGTGCCATTTTTAAGGACTACATTTTCGACAAACGATCGAACGCGATTGCTTTTACGACGCGTTAACGTTTTCGTGATCGACGTTGATGGAATATACGAAGCTATCGACAGCTCGGAGTGCTGCAATAAAAAGGTCTTAATATTCGAATAAAAGATTCGCACGCGCTTCGAAAAACTTTTACAGAGAGAAATTTGGGAGTCTCGTTAATTTGAACTTTTAAAATATTTCGTTCATTTATTTAATATCCGACTGTCGCGGAATAAATGTGAACTTTACGGTCGTCACTGAACAGCACCGCGGATCAGAACAAGTCGTTTTCCTATTATTCTCTTGGGTATCGTAAAAACGCGTCTCCTATTAAAAAGATTGAAAAATAAATAACGCGAAACAATATACAATATTTTACAGTGGCGCTTAGCGTTGTATCCCGTATTTTAGGGCGATCCTCGATGGGATTGGGGGTCGATAATGCTCCGACTTCTGCGAAAGTAAAGCAAACGAATCTTGGAAGTAGTTTGGTCGTAATCTTCCACGATCGTCTTCAGATCGTCAATCGACGATCCATCGATAATTAATAATTAACTATTACCGTGATTGGTACGATCGTATTCGACATTGTCCGTTTGCTCGTAAAATCGACACGTTCAGCCCTCGCAAATTGTATGACACCTTTCCTCATCTTCATTTATACATCTCTACTTAAGTTTACCTTGGACTAATCGCTATATTCGATTTACGATCGTTTTATGCGTAAAATATCATAAAATACATTCCTCTTTTATCTTTTTTTTTAATGCAGGCTCGTAGTTCCATTTGATTGCCGATCAGCGTCGCCATATCATTTGCATTAACAATTTGTTTCTCGACAGTTTTTGAAGACGAAAGGAATCGGAACTGGATGAAGCTACGTTGAAAGACCAAAGTGCTTGTACGAGCTCGTTTCGTCGTAATTTGGAGGATACGTGCCACCAGACGGAACAACGAGCCATCGATGACTCACGATGACTTTCATACAAATCGTTCGATAGGTACGAGCGACGAAATGAATTTCGTAACGAAAAAGCACGGCGGCACTAGTAAGCTTGCACGGACATCATACGCTACCACGATTTTATTTTTTTCTTCGTTCTCTCAATGTCTCTTTGGTTGTTAACGCTAAGAATGGCAAAAAGTACTTCCTCTTCTCACGATTGAAGAACGTTGGAACACTGTTCGCTAGTTCGTTCGACAATTATCTATTATACGTAATCCTTTATAGCTCTAAAAATTGTAAAAAGTAAGCGCGAACGTGCTTGTGTGTGCGTGTTCTCTCGATCGATCGAGACTTCAACCGCCATCTTGATCTTTTAAGGACAACATCGTCGTGAGAATTTCTAATAATTTAATTGTTAATGAGGTAATTAAAACTTTTGAAACCCTGCTCTCTTATGTCGCATCATATTGACGGGTATTTAAACGGTATTTATCGACAAACCACAATGGCGTCACTGGAGACCTTTTACTACCTCCCTACATAAATTTGACAGTAAAAAATAGGCCATTCGTTTATCATTAGTTTCATTAGGAATAGCTTTTAACATATCCGTCCAAATTCTTTTCACCTCCGATTCTTTTTACCTTTCTATCTCGTCGACGATCGTTCCGACGAGGCCAATCGAGAACGACGTCACGATTCGGTGCAGGGAAAATGTAATTACTCGTCCGCTGTCGAGGTATAACGATTCTTACGACGATGTTCGCCGTGGTTCCGTTAATTAAAGTACCGCTCGATTTCTCCAACCTCTACCGTAATAACACAACTAACTTGCCACTCGGTGGTAACCACCGTACAGTCGCGAACTCTGTCCACCAATTTCCAAGCGGTAACCTTGTCTTGTCTCGCTTTCATTCCCGAAAAACGCTCGACACTCCGGTGTTTGATGTTTCGATCGATCGTTACTCGACCTGCACACACACACACGCACGCACACATACGCGCGTTGCTCGAAGGGGATACAAGGAATACTTTGTACAAGAGCGTCCTGGACGCATACGGGTACACACTTCGACGAACCGTTGTTGCTCGAAAACCGAGGAGCGTTTCTCTTCGTGGTTGCTTTGTAACAGATTCGGAACGGGTCACCGTTTTCCGAGGCAGCTTTCTTTGATCATTCCATAAATAGCATCGCTGATAAACTCTTTTAAATTCAAAATTCTTTCCAAATGTAGGGATATCTCCATTTTTTCAGATTTTTGCCAATATTCTTCAGATCCGTGTTACGATTCCAAAAGAGTTTATCAAGGATACCCTTTCGGTATTCACTCAAATGAACAGTGAAACTTCCTCATGATCCTTATAGTACTAATATTTATTACAAATAACGTGACAGGTTTTTTGATTTATATTGCCAACACATTTACCGTTTAAATTGCTAGTATTATGTCTAACGTGAAGATCGGCTGAACACCGAAAGGGTTAAGAAATCCCGTATTTGTCCGCGTTAATAAACGCCGCTGCCTCGAAGACATTGCCCTTAAGAAAACTCGTCGGTTCCGGAAATCCTATTACAAGAACCCAGGTCATCCGGGTCGAGCTTTTCTTTCTGAAATCCCGTAAAACGGAATCGCCGTGTCCACGGAATGTTCTAACGATCCGCGCGTGCTTGCGGATAAGGTTTACGTCTTCGCCCCCTTTCTTTCTCCCCCTCTCTCCGCTTCCCGGCGCGAAAGCTTCCGAGCAAATAATTCAAGTTTTCGAGTTCCAAAGCTGCCGAGAATCGATACTCGTTCAACAACCAGTCACGTTCTATTTTAATTCTTTTTGTACGCGTAAATGATCGACGAGCGAAATGCCGATTCCACCGGGAGAAAATTAAAAACCATTGAAACGAACGTCGAACGAACTACCAGCGGAAAAAAACATATGTACGGTACGTTATATGTATGTATTCTAGTTGACTGCAGTTTTACACGCATGGGACTTGAATTTGATTTGGCTGCAATATTTTCGCTCGTTTATTGTGTTTCCGACAATTTCTACCCCCCGGGAAGCAAACAGAGAGACGACAGAAGAACAGATAGAAAAAGAAAAGGGAGAAGAGATTTTTGCCCGTTGCTGTCCTCGTTTTTTTCTTCTTTTTTTTTTTTCGAACGTCGAATTCAACTGCGACCCCTTTTCTCTCGTCCGTTGAACACGCCGCTTCCATTCGATGGCGTCCCTTGTTCTTCGAGATCCGTTTTCCGTGCTTGCTCTCTGGAACGATGTCGTGGACCACACGATGTTGCCCTGCAACGAGAAAGATGTTTTCGATCGATTAACACGAGCTTCATTCGGTCTGTCTAGGGAATGCATTCACTAATCTTCTCGTTAACACCTTATCCGTTGATCCGTTCATACGATTCGTTGGACGAGCGATTGAATTGTGGCAGGGAATTAATGTCGCGTACTGAGTTCGCTTTTTTTTAACCTCGATGCTACAACCGCTGTAGATCCTCGTTATACTGCTACCTACACGGACTTTTATAGCATTCTTAAACTATAGTTCGCGAACCCGAATGGGGTTGTAAAGAGGAAATGGGGTCACGAAAATTTTATTCGGATACACGAATTTATAGAAATAGTCGCAATTCTTTTATTATCTCTTTAATATATGCAGCTATGAAATACGGGTCAAGTATTTTTATATTATTTTATATTTCTTGGGGTCGAAAAGATATTCAACAATATATATAATACCAAATGATTTTTGAAATTTTCTATTGTATCAGTAAAATTATTTAGGTAATTTTGTACTTTAATAAAAATAGATCTATCTGTTGCAGGAACTGCCGGAACAAAGAGCACGAAAACGGAATTTCTATTTGGCTCGTCTGAAACAACGTCGAGATAAACTATGGTTGGCCCAGGTCGATTCCATTAGCCGCCTAAAGCTGGTCGTTCGTCGAGTCGAAGGGAAGAAACGGTAGGTAGAAACGTGCTATTATATCACACCAAATAGCCACAAGGATGAGCAGCGTTCGGATAAAGATGGATCTACGTGTGGCGAGGGAAGACAGGAAGCAAATGGACCAGGGATGAGCAGGAGGAAACGAAACGGAGGGCGAAGATCCTTCGAGGCGATGCTTCATCCATGGCACAAAGGGTAACAACCGCGTGGAAACAACCGTAGCAGCGTGGAAGAAAGTTTCAAGGAAAACAGAGAGGAAGTGAGGAAGAGAGAGACAGAGCTCGTCTTCCGTTACGTTCGAAATGAGAAATTGCCCGGATGAGTTACCAGGATAAATGGATCAACGTCGCGAACAACCTCGTGGCTTCGTTTTAACCGGTTGAATATTTGATTGACCCGCAGACACGAGGCTAAATCACCGCTAATTTTCCTCCACCTCTTTTGTTCCTCTCAAATCGACTCTATCTCGTTAGTCGACCCGGGCTTTGCGAGTCGTTTTGATACAATACGTCCCCGTTTATGGAATAAACGGATACCACGTAAATAGATCAATAAATCATAAAATAAGAGTATCAGTATCGCTCTTAAGGCAAATGGAGCACCTGCGTACATTGTTGCCATGAAGCTCTTGTTCGCTTTATAGCATCAGAGCAATATGACGAAGTTTAGGTTAAAAAAGTACATACTCTCAGCTTGAACTGATAGTTTTCTGAGTCTTTTTTACTACTTCAAAACTAGTCGAAATCATCAACATAACAACTTCACGACTCTTCGACGGGTTCACTAAATTCGTATGTGATCGTTATTTAGCTAATGTTACATTCACATATTCATGTTTAACCACATTCATCTAATTTCTATATTTTATTTTCAGAGAACGAAAACGATTAGCAAAGGATTAAAAGATGAGGAAGGAAGTAAATTACCTCGTTCGTGACGACGATCGATGAAAATCGATGCTGCCGATCGAGAGGACGTAGCATTTAATCCGTTTGAAAAAGGAGCTGTTCAGTCGGAAAAGTATGTTCCTCGACGAGATTTCGAGCAAAGTAGCTGTCCAAGGTGGGCTGTCGACGGTCCAGGATTCAGGATGCGCGTGGATGACGTTGGTCGGCGAAACGCTTCATCCCCTGGGGCTCTCCTGCGGCAGGAAATGGTCGTCGAAATTATATTCGTGAACCACGAAGGGTACCGTTGATTCCCGTCGTTTCCCGGACTTTCCGGCCTAATTAGTCCGGTTCTATTAAGTTTATCTGAGGTCATCGAGGTCGCCAAGTTCCTCCGGGAACCGACTGCGACGTAGGAAAGTTCGGTCAACGGTCGGGGTAGATAACTCTCGACTAAGTAGCGAATGATTAAGCCTGAATACCCTAGATCGTATACTTCCGCCATACTAGTATAATCCAGTAGAGGCTAAGATAACGATTATAACGTTTCTGCGGCTTCTCTGATATACCGATTCATGGAAACTTTCATTGTTCGATTTGCTCTTGATGCACCTACGTTGGTAATACGTGCACTACCACATACTTTACGCGTACACTCTGTATGGTATATGTTATGTATATAGGATTATATAGATATATGTATGTATATGTAGGTATATGTATACAGGTTTATTGTATAGCTATATGCATGATATATGTATGATGTATGTATGTGTGTATGTAAAGGTTTATATAGCTATATGCACGATATATGTATGATGTATGTATGTATGTATAGATTTATATAGATAAGTGAATGGTATGTACACATGGTAGGTTTAATTTGGAATCATCAGTCTTCTGTAATTTGAGGATTTGAAAATGCACTGTGATAATCAATAATGGAAATAACTGGATAGATTATAATAGTAAAGATTAGTTAAAAATATAAATAGCGCCAAACAGAAACTGTTAATAACTCTAGTGTTGCGGTCACCTAACTAAAATGTTGAAAATATTTATATTCATGAAAGAAGTCATATTAAATTTAAAATAAAAGCGACGTTAAATGTGACAATAACTAAAAAAAGAGACATGAATGTTTCCACTGATGGTAATTCTCATCACGTACAGTTATCTATAAAAAAGCGTTTCTCGTTATAAAAAAATTTAGCATAGAGCAGTAAAATAGCGGATGATGGTCACGTGAATCAATAGATTTTCGATTCGCAGTATATTCAGCCGATTGTACCGGGAAAATCCACGTTAGCGGGCGTATAACGAGCAAACGGAATCGGTAATACATTCGGCCGACAAATTTGTTTTTGCCGGCTGGGGATAGCCGATAATGGTCTTTGCTTCTAATTAGCACGGGCCATTAGGTTTATCTATGATCGTCGAAGTCACCAGAGTTTCGTTCTTGTCCAGGATATTTGGCAACCGAGCCGATTTCACGGTTTACCAAAGCTCGCGTATCTCCCATGGTGTCGTTAAGTATGAAACTTGACAAGTGTCGAGAAAGAAATTTTTACATTTATTATCCCTGGTTCGACGGCAAACGGTATGGAATTACTTTAATGCAACTTCGTCGTTTATTTACCATATTTGCGTGTCGTGATGCCTGCATTTAATTCGGGATTAAACTGTCGTCGAGCAAAAAATAATTCCCTAGCGCAAAATAAAGTGGGGAAATTTAATTTTCATCCGGTTGCTCAGCCCCACGGAACGCTCGTTGCAATTTGTTCCCTCGTTAATTGGTTTCGATCGTCAAAGAACAGAGGCAGCAACGAACCTCTGTCCGCCATTAACAACTTCTTCTTTTTTTGTTCTTTCCCGTCTTTCTCTTTCTTTTTGTGTCAAGCTTTGTCCTCGTTTTTCGTTGAAAGTTACTTTAATTGGCGTTAATCCGTCGCCAGAGAGAGCGTTTATTCTTCCTCGTACCAGTGAGATAACTTTGGCTAACGAGTTTCGCTAACAAAGTTTCCGGTAATATGCGATAGTCAGCACTTGCACCGTCTTCGGATTCGTAAGCTCCAAGTGTCCCTATATAGCTTGCCAGCCATCGGCTTTGAAAGCGTATATACCAAGTTAGCCGGGTTACCACACACGTTGAACAAGTTCGTTCAAGTCCATTATGGCGGGGTTAAAGACTCGCGTATCTTGCGCGCGTAGCACCACGTGCACCTGTAAATCTTCCATTGGTAATTTCAATAGGTACTTTCATACGAACACAAAAGATTTTATCGTTTAAACAAATATCTTTCTTACTTCCTCTTTATTTCTTCTAATTGAACATTTATTTATGTTTTTTAAATTATCATGCTCGCTCAGCCATTAAGACTAATTCCAACTTATCGATGTTTTGCGTTTCGAAAAGATTGCAATTTAAGAATTTAAGTACATCGAGTTGAACAGCAACATTGTCGATTCTTCCTTCGAGTATGAATTTCAGAACTCCGGAACTTCGAAACTTTGGAATTTCGAAACTAGGCGACGATCAAGTATTCATTGCACGACCAAGTGAAACGATGTTGAATCCTTCGTTACAGCGAGGCAAATATGAACGCGAGTTATCAAAATATCTTGTTCAGAATGAAATTCTCAGTGGCGATATCTTTCAAAGATCCGAGTTGACTGCATTTCGGAAGTTTCGCATTCTTTTTTCCTTCCTGGCAGCGTTTTTCCATGGCGCAAAGGTTACCACGAGTTAGCAAAGAGCTCTGAAGCAGATATCGTGAAGCTCATATCCCAGGGTACTCTTTTCACAGCGTTTCCCTGCCTTTTCCTCCTTTTTCACCGGCGATCCTTCTCGCAAAACGACCATTCCTCCGTGCTCACCCGACGCCACGCTATCTAAAGACTCCAGGGAAAGCCGGCTGGATATTACATCGAGTTCCACGTTTATTAATCTACGAATTACTTCCACGAAGTCAAGGGAACCTGCTGGTTATCGACGGTGAAAAAGGGACACGTTTTTTTCCTCAAACGATGATACATATTATACTGCGTTCTCTGTCCTTCATCATCTTTTGGAATTTTTCGATTATAGAAAACTGCAAATTTGCAGCTGCAATTATTCGAGGCTCCTCCAAGCACGTACGCCATATTTTTGTTTTCAGTTCCGTGGAATTTTCCACTTACAGAAAATGATAAAATTTCCAGTTATAATAAATCGTTCAGCTGAAGCGAGTAATCCCTTCACAGAATTTCATTTTGAATTTTACGAAGTTTTCGAACTATGGAAAACTTCCGAATCACATTTAGGTGCTTGAATCATTGAATTGCACTTCATGCATAGTACTTCGGCCTCTCTTCGGATTTCATGGAATTTTCGATCGATAAAAAACTTCGAAAACCGACGCAATTAATGTACTCTTCGAGGACTTTTTACAAAGCTACTTTTCAATTGTTGATCAAGAATTTGAGACATTTTAGTAGTAAAACATTTATGGACGATAAAAAACACTTACCTATGAAAATCGACGATGCCACGTGTTCGTCGCAGCTCCGAAACGACGCAACGGCGAAGTGGAAGTAGAAGAAGAAGAAGTATAAATACGAGTAAAAACATAAGACGTGGGGAACACAGGGTGAACGAAGAATTGTGGAGAACGGTATAAGGAGAAACGGAGCACGAAAGCTCGAGACGTTTGATCGGGTGATGGAATGGAAATATCGAATAGAAAAGAGAGCCCAAGGAGAGGGGAGAAGACGAGGACGCATATGTAGGAACCTGAACGGGTATCGGGTAGGGATGTGGGTGAGGCTACAACAAAACAAAACACGATGAATGTCCCGATGTGCAAGCTGCAAGCACAACAATGTCAGGAAGATCGATGGTTAGTCTTTGTCGAGTTGCCGTGCCGCGAATTACCTGGATAGATAGCTCCGATAACGCGTATTCCGATAAATTTGCGAACGATATTTAATACAGGGCGTTTCTAAAGTGACTCCAGTGTTTTACTCGTTCAGATTTTTTGAATAGTGCTTGCACAAAATGGGAACGTATCTTTAATTACTTGGTTCATTTATATGAGACGTCGACAAATGCACGAATATTTTTTGCCTGCAAGTATTTTATATCTTGACCAGTTTATTTGGATCAACCTGTATGTCAGTCGAAAAATTTCAGATTGACGTTGACGAATCGTTAACTTTTTACCGAATATCCTCCTTCGTTTTGCTCTACTCTTTTCGTAAAATTTATCTGCATTCAACGTCATACACGTTGCTCAATTTCAGTTACGTTCACGAGGAATTTTCACAATTAACAGTTAACTAGTTAGATATTATTAATCATTAGAAGCAAAGGTTATAACAGTTTGTTCAAATTGTTTTAAAATGCTCACAATTTGTCAGTTTTGAAATACCCTGTAGCTCGATTATCGACACCGAGAATTTTCATTCGGTCGCGTGGGCACTATCCAGATAGTTCATCGGTCACATTAGACAATGGTAATCAGTTGATAGAAAAAGAGACTTTAGTTGTACGGTTTACCTTGACAGTGCCGCTAGATGCGCTAGAAGCGGGCGAGTGTCACGTCCTCGGCGAACGAAGAGAACTTATCCATATCTTGGGTTAGCAGAACAGAAACACGATTTGATTAATTCCTAAATAAGGTTTACTTAAATTGTGATGTTCTCAAGAAAAATCTTCATCCTATACGTTAAAAAACTTGAGACCACTGTCGTTGCTCTTTATGGACGAATCTGGATTTCGGAAAGTTTGAAAATCACCGAGTAACCGTGGTCTGAAATTTTTCGAATCGCTATTACACACGAATGTATAATGAAAGGGTTAAAAGCGGGAGTGGTCCGGCCTCGTACTACAACGGCGGTCGTCTTACGGGCTCTTCAGGGCTCTCGACCCTCGAGAAGAGCTAGCACGAGAGTTAGCACGGGGTCGAGAAACGGTCATAGTTCTATTTCCGTCGCTCGTGAATCATTGCTGCTTCACCTATCTCTCTTAATGCCGCAGTACCAACTCGTTGAAAGATGTTGCGTGCCTGACAAACTTCTTTCGACGACCTACACCCAGACGATATTCAGCTATATTTCGAGACACGTCCTCGTGACCCGAGACGCTGTCCGGTTAATTACAAAATCTGTCCATCGAATCGTTGGTAAACGGTCCAATTCCCCGACCTCTCAAACATTGACGATCAATTTCTGCGTAGGCGAAGTTGTTACGACCCTATGGGAACGGCTTTAACGACGTACAGCGTTGGCAGAACAGCCCGTTAAAATGTACAAGCTTCCAGTGGTCGCATCGACAAAGCATTCCTGCTACGAACTGCTCGCGATGTGGTCCTTTGTACATTCCTAACGTTTACCGAACAACTTCGAGCAACTGTTAAAACTCGACACAACAATTATTATTAATTTCGAGTATGGACTAGTCGAGTAAACGGGACCATTCACCTTCGTTGGATTAAACGCGATTCAATCGACGTTGACCTTTTGCAAAAGAAGTATTTTCAAACTGACAAGTCATTAAAGACTCATCGTCGCAGTTTCAAATTAAGAGATTTAGCGGGCATTTTCGGACATTTTCGAAATTTCCTCAAGATCTCGGTTTCTGGAACTGGATGGGAACGGTGCATCCAAGTGCATAACGGGACGATAGCCTCGCCACGGTAATACGTATCAGACTACATTTCACGGTTGATCGAAGCCCGGCCTCGGCGCCATAGACAATTTCCCAAAGGGTTCCCAGACCGATATAATGGGGTGGCCAAGGTATATACCGTGGCTAGGTAACTCCGTCGTATTAACGTTCACCCGACCAACGCTAGGTCACATGCTCGTTTCGAGTTCGACTATAGTCAAATCTTCTCAAGCGAGAGGTCATGTTTTAAGCTTTGATACACGTAACGTGTCTTTCGTCGCAATGTCAGAAAAATTGTCGAGAACGTTTCTTACAAATGGACACTATATTGTCAGTCATTTGAGAATTTTATGAAATTGATGATAACACTCTCTGGGATGTGTTACACAGTTGTATTGCTTCAAATTATCGGTCCTCATTTCTGTCCCAACTCTGACAGCTTATGGTTGTAATAACAGAAACTTAATTTTATTTGAAATTGTAAATATATTTGAATTTTTCGCCAATGATGATGGAGGATACCTCAGAGGTACTCGTAAGCTACATGTTCGACATCGATTAAATTGGTGATGCAGTAATTTTAGAAAAAGTGAGCCATCACCCGATTAACTTTATTAGAAGTATGACCTAAAATTTCGTCCATATTTTATCAGGGAACGATAACGTCCATATTTATCAAGATCCTAAGATGGATGTTAGATATAAGATGAATTAAGTGTAAGATAGCAATTGAATATGGGAGATGAATATGTCGGTTTTAAGGCATCGAATGGCGTCGTAACGCGGATTCATTGTCTATTAGAGCGTCATGGCGTTCCTGTAAACATTGCGTACGCTCTGCGGTGGATGATGGAGAAATCCTGTGACCGCGTCTCCATCTTGCGGAACCGTGTATCCCTATATCCGTGTGCTATTCCCCTAGGGGACATACGTCCTTATACCAGCTTCGTGAGCTTTAATGAAAGCCATAAAGCGTCCTACGGATCGTGCTTGCGGCGCCTTTAGCCGGCTATACCGGTTACGCGATGGAATGCGGTTCGTAGCTACGAGCTTGAAGGTCGAGAGTACGCCTCGACGTGAGAGAGGTCGATTAACAATTGAAGCGACCAAGCGGATAACGGAGATGACGCGTAGCTAACCCAGACCGTGAATCTTATGATCTTTCAGTTTAAAGTTCAAGCTTTACCGGGGTCGTTTAACGTTTAATCTATAATGCGGAGTCTGCATCGGAACGATGTATTGTTAGCGATGGATAGATGGCCGATGTTCATGCATCCACGCCACATGGAAATGTATAAAACATATATTACACGATACATCGAGGCTTCCTTGAAAAATGTACAAGTATTTGATAAAATTATGACACCGGTTGAAAAATCAAATGAATTGTAAAAAATTCTTTTTAGTTCTGAAAATCGATGCTTTTGACTGTTAACGATTAATAATGCAATCGATTTGGTACTTGTTTATTACACGAAGGTAAAGTAGGTTTATCAGAATTCGATAATGAACGAATTCTCCGGGTATTTGATAAATCGGTGAAAACGCGGGAGTGAAATTTTTCCGATCGCGTGGAAATACCTCGCAAATCGATCGAATCTCCCTTTCGAACCTATTAATTCCCAGTTAATCGTCACTTTCCGCGTGCGATGCGTGTTCACGATCATCCGACAAGTTATTGTTTCATCGTCACCCGGTGTTGTCAATACGTTCCCTCTCGTTTTCTCCCGTCGTGCATTTTAATTTACCGACTCTCCATCGTGCAAGCTTTAATTCGTTCCTTTTGTTCCGGCATCCGGATCCAGCGTAGCCCCACGTTTTATTATATATCTGTGCTGACACGTACATTGTTGTAACCACTCTTTTGGCGTGCTCGTTGAATGAAGTGCACCGGCAATAATTTGTTCGAATTCCTACTACCAACTTCCACGAGTTCGTAGTTATATTTTTGAATGGATGCTCGTATTTGCGCGAAGAGAATATTATACAAAAATCCCGACAATAGGAGCTGAACCGTTCTCAATATATTGTGAAAGGACAATAAGGACGTATTGCATACGTTCGCATTATAGACGTACTGAGGAGTAATCGCGATTTACAATCACTCTTTAATAAATTCTCAAATTTGGTAAAACTTTCTTTCGAACAAAAAGTATGAAATATTTGATCCCTTAAATTCAAGGGAAATATACTTGTGCTAATTCGAAGAATTCATGGAATGGAAACTGGAGAAAATAGCAGAAGACTGGAAGATAAAGCTACAGCGTAGGAAGAGAAAGTAGACTTTTTATAGTAGACCTCTTAAATACAAGGAAAATATACTTGTGCTAATTCGAAGAATTCATGGAATGGAAACTGGAGAAAATAGCAGAAGACTGGAAGATAAGGCTATATCATAGGAAGAAAAAGTAGATCTCTTAAATAGAAGGGAAATATACTTGCGCTAATTCGAAGAATTCATGGAATGTAAACTGAAGAAAATAGCAGACTGGAAGATGTAGGAAGAGAAAGTAGACCTATTGGGCCGGTTCGAAGGTGGAAAAGCGCGAAACAACGAGCGAATAAAAAAAGAGGCGGAAAGTTCGTGGAGAGAGAGAGACTGTTAAAGCGCAATTACGCGGGCAGAACGGCGAAAAAAGGAGCAACAAGTAGCGGAAAAAAATATCGCTGTGGTACGTGTCGTAGCGAAAAAACGCGAAGCTGCCCGAGGGGTGGTTGTAATTGCTCGCGAACGGGAGCAGGGATGGGTCGTAGCCGAAACGAAATAATTCTCGACCGCGAAAACAAAGGGGTGGGTCAGGGCTGGCAGCAAAATCCGAAATACGAGTAGGAAGTACCGTTGGCTGCCGGACAATCGCGGAAAGCAAGGCAAATGGGATGTAAATCTTGGTTCGCTTTGCATTATGTCATTCCGGCACGGAGGTGAAACGATCGTAAAGCGTTGGCGGGAAACGGCGGCAGGATTATGAGAGGAGCCGGCGCCGGCCTTTACGAGCGACGTCCTCGCGTGAAAATCCGGCTGCAGCTAGCCGGTTATACGCGAACATTCGACGAGGAACCGAAGCGTTACGATCGTTCAACCGACTATGATGATACGCGGACGATACGGCAGTATCTCTTAATCGATTCCTAGTTGATCCTCCTACACTTCCGGGACGTGCAAGATCAATTTTATACGCTTTACCTTTTCCCTGAGCATGTACAGGGTGAGCGCAGCGTATCAATCTCCAGTCGCGCGCAGAATAATAAAATCGTGGTCCCCAGAAAAAAATATCGATTCACAGGTAACGAACGACCTCGATCGAAGATTGCGATTTTCGCTCGGAAGGATCGTCGTCTAAATTACGGCGGAAATACGAGGTGAAAAGTTTTCGAAAAACACAGTTTGCCGGTCCGGCGTTGTTGTTTGTTCGACGGAACAATATTTAACAGTTCCCTATGGATTTTTTGGTGCTCCTATTAAAATCAACCGTTGGCCGCTTCGAAATCATCGATCGGTCATCCACGGTGAATTATTATCAACGGCTCGCTTCTGTTCCATTTTGTAACCGTGCGCCGACGGCTCAAAAACTTCCTGTCGATTCGGGAATTTTTCAAATCGCGACTTCTGCTCGTGGCCTCGTACGGTTCGCCGGTAGCCGAAGTCGGCTCTTTTTTTTTCGACGCTTGTAGAGAATTTTTACAACCGCGTGGCTCGCATTGATGTTCGCCAAAGAACTCTAGACCCGTTGAAAAACTCGATACCATTGCGAACTGCGTGAAATTTTCGTGTACTCTCTGTTTTCAACAGTTTTCTCTGCAGCTTTTCTTCTTTTTTTCTATTTCCAGCTTTTTCGTTACGTGCAGTACACCGAGAACAGACGATTCCCGTTCAGTTGTTCGACATATGTATATTTTCCACCGTTAGCCGGGATTACACTTCGTATCACTTTTACGCTTTATGAAGCATTCTTTTTTTAATCGTTTGTCAAAGCATCTAACACTTTGTCACGTCTTCACCCATAGGCGATGCTTAAATTTACATATGAATGGCGGTGCTTAATTTTCACATATTAAGAACGTTCGGTTATCTAGTTTAAATTACTCGTATTAAGTACTGGAAACTGTGTATAATAAATGTAACACAATATTGTAGAAATATTCGATAAGGTTTAGAAACGAAATGAATATCTAATAAAATGTTCAACTCAGAAGAGGTGCTACATTGACGTCTTTTGGAATTTTCTTCTTAATCCTCAACCTTTACATAACTAGACAATTTTCCTGTCCGAATATTTGAAACTATGAATCCGATCGCATATCGGTATTTGTCACTTTGTTGGAGTTCTGTACAAGACCAAAATACCTCCTCAGCGCATCAAGGTCACTCGTTAGTTAACAGGAGCGTCGGATTCGGAATCGCCGTTCTGGCAGAATCACACTCGGACCTAATTTGACAGCGAACACGGCCAGACAGGGGTGCAGAATGGAAACCGTACAAGTGTGACAGGCAATAGGAACGTGTTGCTCGGTTAATACGACGAGACTAATGAGAGGGAGTACGCGTCGGGATGCGCATTCGAGGTCTCGTTTACGATCGGCCGCGAATTCGCCTCTAATTAAGGCGTTAACGAAGAGACGCCTCGGGGTGACCGATCGCTTTCCTCGCACGGTTTCCATCGGTTCGTGACTTTCTCGCTCTGCGCCAAAGCCAGCCCCGTGCGCAGGGCTGCGGACTCTTGAGAAGGGTTGGCCGATTGTCGGCCGAGAAATTAATCCTACGGGCGATGAACGATGACTGGGAAACACGCCTATGCACGCGCATCCGCTATTGTGCGCCGTCGGCTTGCCGTTAATTAAATCATACCTAAATAGGAGGGAAGCTTTGTTTTCACTCGACGAAATTTCCAGGGGATAAACCGACCGCGACACAGTTTGATATGCTGTGGAGAGCACCGGTACGAGGGCGTTTCCGAGCTTCGTCCCGAGAAAACTTCACCATTCTACGAGACGAACTATTAAATATTACGTAGCAAAATTAATAGTCTTCTCGAATCATCAATTTAACTTTTTTTTTTCACCGTAGCATCTACTTATATTCAAACGCATCTATAACGTTGAGAAGAAAATGCTGCCATGGAAGGTATGGAAGTACAGTGTGTTTCACGAATTCTGTCCATTTAAATATCTTGCTTATTTAAAAGAATACGAGTGTTACTGATAGAAATTGTGTTCAAGACACTACGTAATATGGTACAGTATTCTTGCAAGTGTGATTCTTATAGGATTCATTATCGAGACGCTGTACAGCTGCGGATGGCCGCCATTTTGAACACGCTTCACGAAGAATGTCTACGGTAAGTTTTAGGACAACTTAATACTTTTATACTCAAATCTATTGAAATTGAGCATAAACTATTGGATATTCCATTTGAGGAAACGAAGGTAGTTCCTTAAACTTCTGTACAACTCGAGTATAATTTTCTCGTATTTGAAATAACCAAGATAAGTGTACAGAGTGACAAATATAACGAGTGATATAATTTCTGTTTAATCTGAATGTAGAAATACAGAGGTTCGATGGAAAAATACACAAGTCTAAACTTCTTTTATTCGCACATCCTTGTTCGACACCCCCGATCGGCAATTCGTCGAGCATCGAACACCGTTAAATTTCGATTACCGAGCAAGCATCGTCTGGGGAAGGGTGACAGGCGACAGACGCAACGAGAAGAGCAATCAATTCCCTTTTACCGATTTACCGCGACAATGCAGCCACCCCTTTGCAACAGTTCGACCCAACCCTCTGTCCTCTGGCCTTTTCTGTGTCTGTTCGGGGATACACGAGCGAAACGAACAGGGAGGATGGGATCGCGCATTGAAAATTCTCTGTGATTCGACGCAATTGATTAGTCCACGGGTCGGTCGCGTATTTATGCAGGCCACCTAGTCGTTACCGGTCGTGATTTCAGTTTGCATACCGGCTGAACTAATGCGCGTGCAAACGCGACGCGAATCTGCCGAATTATTTCACTCGTGACCAGCCGGAATGGCGTGTAACCTTCCTTTATGGAACTCGGACCTATTTAACCCCGTTACTTTCCAGCGTTTTTGTTTCCAACCTATTCGCAACCGTTTTGAACCTCGAATCACACTGGTGAATTTGGGATATTCAGAGAATTGAAAACCCACTGAAATTGGGAATCGAGATTGAAAGATTTAAAAGAGAAATTGGTAGATTTTGAAATCAAGAAGTTCTTTTAGTACCGAGAGCAATAAAAAAACTACTGTATTAGTCGCAAGTTATGAGTCGGTAACTAAATTGCAATTTCACCGGCAGTTAATTCTTGTTTGCACTCGGTTCAATTTCTCTCGATCGTCTCGGGATTTCGCTTTGAAAGCGTTCATTGTTCGCTCCCACAATCAAGACATTAAAAAAGCTCCGCTTTCGCGCCTTGCACTTGTTTCGTCTGGCGAGTCTGTCCCGTGAATTCGAGAATAGAAGGAAAGTATAAAAGAAAGAATACGATTTCGGGCGTTCGCTTAAGCGATTGAAAATAACGACGCGATTTCGGGCTTCTCGCGTGGCCGCGTATTATAACGGCCAGATAAGGTAAAAATATCTCGGGAATATTTGGAATCCAATTTAAAGAGGAGCTACCGTTTCGTCGCCATTGTGAGGGGAATATCCCGGACCCCACCCTCGCTGTTTTTTCCAATAAAGCTGAACTTCGTTTCCTCGAGTGCGACCAGCTTCCTGGAAATCTTTCTGTTGTCGTACCACCGGCTCGACGTATTGTACGATCGCGAACAGCTTTTCCCTCTGCTTTTGGACTCTGGTCGATTTTCAGACCATGATTTCTGTCCGACAAATCGTTCCTGGTTTATCTCCACGATTCCAGCCAGGAGACCGAAAATATCGTTATTTGTTTCTCGGCTCATTGATTCTTACGAGATTTGCGCGGATTGTTTGTGAAAATCTTTATTGGCAATCGAAGATAAAAATCCCCTTCGGGAAACAATTCTTCTTTTCGCTAGAAAGAATTCTTCTGGGACATGTAAACTACTGTGTTGCCAGCTAACACTACTTCTAGTCAACTACAAGTTTTTAAGAAACTCGTATCTGTGCATGGAACTACCTGTTCGAGCTCAATTTTTTCGAAACGAAACTTTATTATAGAAATGTTTGTAAATATTAATAACTTCAATTTCTGCCCAAATAAAAAATGTACGTACTTAAAATTGTATGAAACATAAAACGGAACTGGATGCTGGTCATCAAGGATATTCAAGATGGCCGCCATATCGACTTAATTTTTATGTATTTTATTACAGTTCGATTTTTATTTTCTGGTAATAAAATATGTATGCCTTTTATTAGGATATTCATTAGATGCGAGTGGATCTACTTTATCTTCGATTCAGCTGATGCATGCTATGCATGAGGTATTAGGTGACATAAAAAATATGTGGGTACCTGTTGAACCCCTGTCGAGAATTATGTCATTGACCCGCTGAGATGGAATAATTTTATTCGTGAACCGTCGCGTCGTTGCAAAATTCAAACGTCAATGTCCTGTCCCTTCCCAAAGGGACGTCCAATATGGACGAAGCTGGAAACCGAGTACGTGATTTCGAGCTCTGACGTCCTGTACACGCGATCACGCTTTGACGCGTGAAACGTGCCCACGGCCTTTGTGCGCGTCTAATTGGGATCTTAGGAGATCCACAAACGAGGTGATTTGCATCACGAGCGACAGTTTGCGGCTGATAATAATAACTGGATAATTCATCGACACCGTTCATCTCATTTCCAATGAAATATCTTCTAATGCACACTGAATAGTTTCGCAAGATTGCTCGGGTATTTGCGGTGATGGCAAATTGAAATAGGTTCTCTTCGAAGGAAGATACACAGCTTGACAATTTTCTAATTTTTCAGTTTCTTATTTTTTAGTTTTCTAATCTTCCAGTTTGTTATTTTCTAATTTTCTAATATTCCAGTTTCTTATTTTCTAATCTTTATTACAATAAGTTGTGTCTGCACTTGCCGATGTAATTATAGGTTAAGAGGTTAATTTCCTAGTCTTCAAATTTTCCAATTGGTAAGTTAGGGTTAATAGGTACCAGTTGAAATTCTGATTTCTTTTTCTTGACGTTTAGCGAAAGAATCAGATTTCTCTGCATAAAAATTGGCCGAATCGACGTAACGCGATTATTCTCGAAGCGGTGAAAGCTTCTTTTAACCCGGTTCGCATTAAATTTAAACCGACCGCGTCTGCCGCGAGCGCTCGATTATATTTCACGAGGGGTAACCCAGTAAATCGTTTCTATTTTCGAGCCGCTGCCAGACCAGCGTTGTACATTAATTTATCGTACGTTGGCCTGGCCAACTTATCCATGAATTATTGTACTTTTAAACAAATTTTCACCGGAGTAACAGGTTGGCTGACGTCGGTGTCATACACGTGGGAACATTCCGTTCCTAGATTTATTTCTTGAAGACATACTTTGAAAAACACTTATGTCCCTAGAATGTCATATTCGTTCAGATCACCATAAATTATTTCGTGATATTAATAAAAATGTAAAAAATACACTCATGTCCCTAGAATGTCATTCGGTTCATCATCATCATCAATTATTTCGTGATATTAATAAGAATTGAAAAAAATACCCCCGCACAAACAGTAAATTGCCCACGGTCGCCTTTTATATTCCTCCATTTACCATTTTTATTGCCTGCTTTATTTCCTGTGGACCTTATTTTCCACCGCGACAATCGTCGCAGCGTTTCAATGCTGATTTTCGCTGGAAACACCCTCGCGTCGGGACTTATATTAAACCTGTCTTATGCACATAGGCGAAAGAGAAATGGTTGTTTGCGCGACCGTCAGTTTCCCGCGACGGAGAGCAAAAGAAAATTGAAATTGTTTCGTCATTCGTCTACGAACGTGAAAAAGAGTTCGATCAGGTCAAGTAGAAACTTCCTGGAACTGTTGATGAATCAGCCGACGCAATGATTAATCGCGAGGCTAATTATCGAGAAGGGATCCATCACGCGGTAGGAAAATAATGAACAGGTAAACCGGGGAGAAAACAAAACGACGCGTTCCTGGAAAATTGCGAAGAACGCTCGTTAATTATCGTCCGGTGATTGTTCTTCCGACGCCGAGGGACGCACCGTAAATGACCATAGCGGTTTGTACCGAAATTATCAAACCGTTTACTTTATAAGAGATTTGTCGCTACGATAAAACAAACATCCCAGATTAACCTCCTTAGTCAACGATTCTAAGGTTTGGTTACAAAGCGATCAATGAACTTCTGAGGTTAGGTTACAAAGCGATCAATGTACTTTTGAGGTTACGTTACAAAGGGATCAATGTACTTTTGAGGTTAGGTCAGGTTCGATGCAACTCGAACTTGTAACAATTACGTGAAAGAATTTGTGATACACAAAAACTATAATAATATTCATGTATGTAAGGTTCGATGCAACTCGAATTTGTAACAATTACGTGAAAGAATGATACATAAAAACTATGATAATGTTCATGTATGTCAGGTTCGATGCAACTCGAATTTGTAACAATTACATGAAAGAATGATGCATAAAAACTATGCTAATATTCATATATGTTTAGTCGAAGTTCATAACTGAACGTTTGGATAAATATTCTCAAAGAGGTTATTGAACGCCACAGTGAAAACGACCTTGTAAATTTTCTAACAGAAACTCTTCGACTAACTTTTAACTAGCTCTTCGTGTCCTATTTGAGAAATCGTGTCGAATTTTTTCGGAATGTTTGATCCTTCGACCTCTTAATCTCGGAGTTCACGAAGTTTGATTAAAAGAGCCGGTCACGAGGATCGATGTTCTCGTATAGCTCGAATTTTATGGATCCTTTTACGAGGGATCCACCGGCGAAATACGTCGTCGCTATCTCGTCGAAGACACCCTTCGACGAATTATTCCGTCTCCCGGCCGATTCTATCGCGCCTCTTTGACAAAATGAAACGCAGTGTTGTATCCCTCCTCGCTCAACGAAAACAGACGTGCAAGTGTTTTCGCTGGAAGAAAGAAAAGTGACTCGTCTGGAAACGACCGGTATGCAATAAGAGACGCGAAACTCTTTTGCCAGCTATGAAAATTTCAATTGGCTTTCTTTGAGGACGGGTACTCTTTTGTCGTGACGCGATCCCGTTTCTTCGTGATACAGAGTCGAATCTGTCTATGAACTTTATCCGGGGAAGAATCTTTTGTCCCGGATCGGCCATTCCGCGTGCGTTTACCTTGCTTTTGTCTCGCCGCCAGCTTCACCAGCTTTCCATTGTCGGGAACTTTGTGATCCGGAGTGTTAATCGACGCGATCATCGTCCATTTCAACTTTTGCTTCTTTGCGAATTCGCACTCTTGTTCATAAGTCATGGGATATTCCTTTGGGCAACATCGCGCGTTCAATTATTTATTTTAAGTGCTCTATTGGCGATCGTTTTGTGTTCGCACGCGATGAGCCCAAACGTGTCGTTGGAATATGCAAACATTATTCGAATCGTTTGGTGCAAAACGAAGAACTAATATTCATTTAATGGCCACCCTAGACACCAAATCTCTATTGGAGGCGTCGCTATCGATTACCGATAATTACTCGTATCTTATTAATGCTCAATAATGTGTCGATAATATCAAGATATCGTTAATGTTAACGAGAGCGATTCATTAAAATGCAACTCGAATATTTTCGTTGTAACTTCAACCTTGCTAACTTAATTCAACCCACCACTTTATTATTTGTGCTCGAACTTCCAATTTAATTTCACCCGACCGGTAATTAAATTTGAATAACGAAATGTGTATGAGATTAGGTTAAAAATTAGAATCGGAGTAAACTGTCGCGACGGCTCAAAAATTATTTTGGTAGAAGCGAAGTTTTGCAAGTTTAATTCGGGACACCGAAACCAAGTTTTCTTTTCTGTCACGGAATAGTAACGCAATTTTGCTTTTTCGTTTCCAGCCAGCTATGTTCGTATACCTACCTGGTGACACGGATTAATTCGAGCGGAATATTTTGGCAAATCTGCCCGTGACATTGCTTCGTCCAGCGCAAAATAAAAATAAGCAGAACTAAAATAAATCGCAAAAAAGAAGAAGAAGAAACAGAGATGCGAAAGGTGAACGTAAAGATTAAAAACAAAGGCGGTTGCCGAGATGGAGATGACGTTTAATCGTAAATCAATAAAATTAATGAATTAAATAAATAAATTAAAAATGTTTATACACATATTTATATATATAATATATATATAATATAATATAAAACATAAATAGGGTCCCGAGACTGCTGGAGCAACAGCGCGCATTCTACACGCCCCATCCCTTCAGTTTTCACCGATCTCTTTCATTTTTTCTCATTTCCCTCTTTTCGCGAAGCGGTAACGTCGAGAATTCCGGAAGAGATCGATTCCGCCCGAAATATCGTCGTTCCACTTTCTTTCGGCGGGTGTCCGAATGAAAAACGATAAAAAAAAAACCATCAAGAAACGAAGAAATCTGCTCCTGAAGAATTTTGTCGTCCAATCGTCTCGTTCGGAAAATTCTCGACCATTTTCCTGATCGTCTCGATACTTTTTGTTCGCTCTCTCCCTTTCATTCGTTCATTCTCTCTCTCTTTCTTACTCTCATTCTCTCTCTTTAACTATCTTAAGTCTCTGCTTTAGCTAGTCTAACGCGTATTACATTATCATATTTTACATAAAATCGTGTTTGCCTAGCGGTCTCTCTTCTTTTCTCCTGTTTCTCCTTTGCTCTCCTCTTTTTTTTCTGCATCGTCCAGCACTCGAGCAGCCAATTTTCTCGTTTCCCTTCTCTGTGTTATTTTTACATTCGTAAAGAGGTTACCGTCCCCCTTTTATCGATCGTCGCCGGAAAATCCCGGGAAAACGAAGAAGAAAACGAACGATAATTTCGCCGAGCGACGAGTGAATTACGATATTTATTCGAGCAGTGCCGCATAATCGATCCGAACGTTCTCGAATTGTCTCCGACGCGTAAATATACCGAGTGAATTTTCAACAGCCACGTAGCAATCCTCGAATGTCTCCTTCGAATTCGACGCGTCAATTTTTTCCTCGCTTTTCTCCGTACTTTTCGACAACGATCGACAAACTCGCGAACAGCGCCGGCGAAATACACTACGAAAATTTTTGCCCTGCGATCATAATTCTCTTCACAGAAATTTTTTGCAAATTCAGAAATCGGAGCTGTCTGCACATTTTACCGACCCTGTTCGCGAACGCGAAGACTTTTTAGCCCTAAAGGAAGTTGAATGGACGATTTCGATAATCAGGACGTTACTGCGAGACCCTAGGCTCTTTGGTATTGCTCTCCTACGGAGACTACGAAAAGTGCGACCTTCGAACGCTCTCCTGCCTGCTTCTTTTCTTGTTTTCCTGCTCTAGTTTTCTCTCTTTATGTTCGATCATTCGAGGTCAAGCACCACTTTTGAATCACGAGCGTCACTCGAACGCTCTTTTCTGCCCTCCCGATATGAAATCGAAGGGGTTCGGGAGTGGCAAAGAATCAGCCCATAACTCTTCACCTTGCACACACTTCACCACTATCATCTTTCTCCTCTTTTTTGTTTCTTAAGATACGAGAACGTATGCTCGAGCGTATCTCGTTCGTTGTCTCGGGAATAAAGTTTCTTACAGAGACGGTTGATGCTGCTCAAGACTTTCGCTTGTAAAACCTGTCCAATAAAAAAGTATTTCTAATCTTGGACCTCGTCAAAAGGACGCGCTATCGCAGTATATTAAATTGCCCAAAAGTTATGTCTCATCGGATGACGCTTATTCAATTTATGTCTCGATACCTTCTTTTTTGATAAATGCTCTTCGATGTATGTAGATGTTGATACAATTTTGTGAAGGTAACCTCTTCAAGGACTAATATGTGGACGTTGCTTTTCTTTATAACCAATATAAACTAAATAAATGTGCATATTTTTCTGTGTTGTACATCATCGATGCTTTTGAGTGTTTCAACATCGATCTAAAATAAAATAGAATTATGTAAAAGATCACACTATTTGTTCTTCTAACATAAAGATCCCTGAAGAGATTAAATTTGAGACATGTATCAGTTTAGCGTTGAAAATTTTTTTATGAATAATAATGTAGTTGTAGTTCTGCCAGTGATGATTAAAAAAAATGCTCAGTAATAATTTTCGTACATTGCAAAAATGAACAGTTAGTTCTGTCTAAAAGACGAAAACTTTTGGGCCAACGGTTATAAAAGCGTGATTGGCAAAAAGTGATAGCACGAATAAAATAGCAATAGCATCGATAATATGTATGACAGGACGATGACGATGCGAAGTATTGAAAATATGAGCGCGTCTTCGACTCAACAGAAATACTTTCATCGGAATTTCACAATTAAAAGTCTGGAACAATATCAAGTAACGAACGGCCTTAAAACAGCGAGGCACGTGACGTAACTGTGAGAGGCAACGATAGCCGGTCGAAGAATAGGAGGAATTAAACGAAGAAAATAGAAGTCTAAGTAGCTCGTCAGGAAGAAATAGAAGAAGAAAGAAGAAGGTACGAATGCCCGGTACCAAACATCCGTTTGGAACCTGTCCCTACGAATACGGAGGACTAATGCCCGACAACAATGGTTCCTCGAATATTACATTTCGCTCGCGAGATTCGCTTTATTTATCCCCTGCTCAAAGTTTCTCGTAAACTCGCTGGACCGCGTGTCGTTCGCGGTCGTGTACGAAAGATCACGATGGATCTTATTCTCGCCTCCTGATACGTGATATGGTCGCGCGTTGGCCCCCTCGCGACATTCCTCGCGAGTTCGAGAGGCTCTTTTCTGATCGAAGTGTACCGAATATACCGGGTTCAACAAATGAAAACGGCGTATTCGGTTTGGAAGGGCCCCGCGCGATTATCGCTAGCAGTAGTACGAGGTCGAGAGTCCCAGCTTGCAGGAAAATGGCGCCCTACGCCGGTTGTACACACTTCCGGTGCTGATGACATCCTTCGTCTCGCACCGCAGACCCGTGAAACCTTCCGCGCATCTGTAACAGCAAAAAGGACAGATATTATTTCAACGAACCCAGTGTGGTATACAATGATATCCAATATCGATGCGGCAATATAACGGGAGTCTACTGTATTCGCTCGTGGGTGGGACAAGAAGAGGGAGATCCCGACATCTCGTCCGAGACGTTTCTTTGCAAAAATAATGTTATGCCGTCGTGGTCGTATTTATAGTACGGTTAACTAACCGAGACGAGACACGCGAATGTCTGCTCCGTCGGAATCATCGGTGTAGAATCCAAAATGGCGCTAAACGATTTCACGCGGCTTTCGCATCGTTGTCCTAATTAGAAAACTTCGTAACTGTTTCGTAGAGAATCTATCGATCCTTAGACGCGTAAACAAAAGAAACGTGTACGAAAGTTTTCGCATTTTCCTAATTAAAACGACGATACACGATTACGCTGTTGTTTCGGCAAACATGGAGCTCCACGACAGAAACGACAAGGAGCGCACGGTTTGAAGAACAGTTCGTTAAGCGACGTTTATCCCGTCGAATGAAGAAATATAAAATTCCATTAGGCGAAATCAAAGTTTCAGCCGTGAATCGAAAGTTTTTCGATTACCTGCCGGGGCTCGAAAAGATTTCCGCCTCGAGAAAAAAAGGAGGGATTCCATCCACGAAGAAATTTCCGGAACAAATGGTACGCGCGAGGGAACACTGGAGTCGTAGATGTTCTATTGATACGGTCCTGGGGGAAATCAAGGGGAGCACCTTTCCGTGACCCCGCGATAAAGCATAGTTTCGTCATCGACAAATTTCGATCCTTTGAATATCGCTTTATTCTTTTTTTATTTGCCAAATCTCGATCATAGAAAGTTTTCTATAGATTCTATAGATTTTCTGTATATTCAGGAATCTTGCTATTGATTCGATTTTACTGTTAATATAGTATGTTCATTTTGGGCTTTAGATTTCGTTTATTTTCACAAAATAAATTCAGACACTTCGGACACATAATTTTTATTTTTGAGGACCCGAAACCTTCACAGACATAAACTTATGAAGTTGTAACGAATTTTGTGATTTTTACTTTAATTTATGGGTAATTTCCATGTTTATAGTTCAATACTAGCATTTTTAGAATTGTATTAAGAATTTGTAACTCTTGCAGGTGTGAACTGCGAATCTCATCGAGGAATATTGTGAAACATGGTAGATTGAACATTTGAACTTGTGGACATTTGAACATATGGACATTTGAAGATGTGGACATGTGAAGATCTACACATATGAGCATGTAAACATATAAACATGTGAACATTTAAACATGTGGACATGTGAACATGTGGACATTTGAACATGTGGACATTTGAACATTTGATCATGTGGACATGTGGACATGTGGACATGTGGACATTTGGACATTTGGACATTTGGACATTTGAACATATGAACATTTGAAGTGTGGACATGTGAAGATCTACACATATGAGCATGTAAACATATAAACATGTGAACATTTAAACATGTGGACATGTGAACATGTGGACATTTGAACATTTGAACATTTGAACATTTGAACATGTGGACATGTGGACATTTGGACATTTGAACATATGAACATGTAACATGTGAACATGTGAACATGTGAACATTTGAATATGTAAACATTTGAAGATTTCTAATATGTGATGACCAGAGTCAAACTTTTGGAAACCCACCCTGATTTCTACCTACTTAACAGGTTTAACAAAATAAAAGATTTCAGCAATATTTTCGTGGTTTACGTAAAATAGAAGGTAAAAATACTTGGCAATAGATTCGCCACGTTGGACAAACCTGGGACAGCATTGGGGGTATTGCAATTTACTGTACCATTCACTTGAACCCATTAACGCTCACACGGTAACTTCACTCGTTTCGAACGCGTAATTGGCTTTCCATTGAGATTTATCGTAATCATGCGTGTTTACCGGCTCGGGTTACTCTGCCCTTTTGCGCTCAAACGTTGAATAAATCCGCCTTAAATCGTCGATTGCGACGGAGAACGCATAACGAACCAACCGTGAAAGGGGGTTACACAATCCGTGCAGGGATTTGAAAAAATTCCCGCTGATTTCAGACTTTCAAATCGAGAAATTTTCCTTTCCAGAAATGTTTCACGAATATTATGGAAACCGCATTTCGTGCGACGTCGATGAACGTTGAATCAAAAACCGAAAGATTAATTTTCGTCATATTCCGCGTTTCGACGAGACCTGTCTGCGAAAAATCATCGGCGAATTTCGCGAAAATACGATTCGTTGTTCGACCGTAAACCAGCATGGCGCGTTCCGGTTAAAGTCGAGGGGATAATTCGAGAACCAAATGACGTGGCGTTAATTAATATTTTCGACCGGTGACGCATAGGTGAGCGTGTAAACAAAAACATAGCCCGCGGTGATCGTTAAAATCTGATTTTTCTGGATGACAGATTTTACGGGGACAGGATTTCTCGGCTGGTCGTAAACCCGTGATAGCATGGTGTACACACGACCCATAACGGTTCCGTGACGACCGTGTTACAGGTGTGATATTTGTACGCGTTTACGTGGTCCCGTAAAAAACGAAGTACGCGGTGAATAAAAATTGCTCGTTGATTAGCTGTTTCAGAGACCGGCTCAGTTAATTTGCGAATAACTTATCGGTTAATTGATCAGTTCATTGTACGTCGAACATTCGGCCATTTTGTATTAAGAATATCAATAATTTTCTCTCGATTATAAATTTCAAGTCAACGAAATTGTTGTTTAAAATGATCTAGTTCACTTCGTAATGCCATTAATTCAACACACTTTAAAATATAAATCAATCTTACGTTCGAGAAGTTTCATTATTTTCAACGTCTCTGATAACGGCGCTCTTTATTTTCCTTTTTATCTAATGGTTCTACATCGAAACCCTTTTCGTAGCGAGTTGACGAAAGTGTCAAACTTCCCGGGAATAAAAAAGTTGGCGAGTCGAGTATCAAAGCGGAGTCGCTTTAAGAACGTCGTCCTCTATTAAAAGAAAAATTACTCGCAAAGTTTCTCGCAAGCCGTTCATTCTTTCTCGCTACGGCCTGTGAAAGGGGTGATTTTTGTTTTCAGATCCATCACCGCGTAAATTCACCCCTTTCCTCCTTTGAATAATTAGCAAATCGAGATGGGAGTTGAAAGAAAGACGTACTGTCTGGACTTTTGTTAACGAGATTCCCAGATTCGATTGTCTATTTAATCAGATGACCTATTTAATAGCCTCTTCGTTAAGAAGTTTCGTAATAATTAATGGTCCATCAATGATCAGGAAATTCTTAAAATCGTTAACGAAGAAGAAAGGACAAAGGTATGCTTTTAATAGCCTTGTTCATTTCTGAAAACGAGGGAAGACGAAGAACACTGTAGATTTTTGGAAACTTACAAATTTTTGAGCGGATGAGATTTATTGTAATTATTGTTTACATTATTTATTATTAGGATTTCATTTTATTGTTATTAAGATGTTCGTATTTGAAGGGATTTGCCTATGGAAATTAACCCCTGTGTCAGAATCACAGCTACAATATTAAGACAAAGAAAGTTGAAATTTTATGTCAATTTGGTATTATACAATCGTTATGAAAATTTGAACTTCAAATCAACGTAAAAATTCGAGTAAAAGATCACAGCTGAAGTACGAGTGACGAGTCAGACTAAAATGTCTGACCATATACGTCAATTTTCACTGTGCCAGTTTATCACTGCACAACACATAATTCATTCGATATTAATAATCAATGCGCATGAAAATGCAAAGTTAGAAAAATCCAATGAAAATGATACGTGTGTAAAGTTAAAAAAAGCGATATATCCAGCGACAAAGCCAGAGTTAGCAAAAAATGCTTATTCCAGAGCATTACCGTGAAATCTCGTTTAAATCGAAAAGAGGATTCATGAGTTTAAATGTGTCGCTTTACAGGAAATTAAGCATAATCGTGATGGAAGCCCGGTGGTACAAGTCGGGCATTGATCGTTGGAAACGTATAATAATGAGAGGGGATTCGTATCCTCGATCGGGGGTAATAAACGGAAACTTAATCAAACGACTCGACGCGTCGATCGATCCGATTGAAGTGCTTTCCTATGTAGCGTACACCGATCCGTGGTCGCCGATTTTTCAGCGCGGATTTCCGCCGGATTTCGATCAGTCACGATCACCCATTCGAAGTAATTAATTGGTTTCCTGATGCGGCTCACCCTCTCCCCTCTACGCCGCGAAATTTCAATATAAATATTACGAAATCGCGGCAAACGATCCGTGGCACAGAACGACCGCAAATTTGTTCGACGCACCGAATCCGCGAAACACGCCCGTTTCATTCGGGTCATCGCGATTAAATAATTATTAATAATCACGGGCGTTCGCGCGAGCGGCAATCGATGCCGATTTAATTCACCGTGCCTAACGTGTGACACGGTTGTCGCGACGCGAACAACCGGCAACAGAAGAAGAAGCCACCGGAGGTGGGGTGCTCGCGACCACCGGTTCCAGAGCAAATTAATTCGACCAGCCGAACACGCCGGTCCCCACCGATTGCTTGCACCGATTCTTGAATGTACCGTCGCGCGAAATTCAACCGTTTCGCTTAATTAAACGCTTCTCTAATTAATTAGCGAAAGATCGGGCCGGGGGAGCGGCGTCGAGGAAGATGTCCGAATACGTGAGTCCGCGTTCATAAATTGGATAAAATTGTATGTACACAAGCGGCGACTGTTTCAAATTTAATTATAGCTGCTGCGTTAATTGCCATTTGCATAACGGAATCGGTTTTTCGTTTTCGCCGGACTCGTTTGATTAATGAATTATTCGATTGATTAATAAAATATAAAGTTACAGGATTAAACGTCGCTCGAATGCACCCTTTTACCGGTTCGAACTTCCAGCAGAATAATACGATAATATCAAGGAAGTATCGAAACTTTAGTTACGAATATTTCGACGTTCGCAAGCGGAACGTTGAAAACTACCATTGTGCAAAGTTTTAACCGAATCGGAATCCTGAAAGTCTGCCGTTCCCCCTGTAATCCGCCGCTAAGAATGTCGACTATTTAGCGTCTGATCAAGGATTCAACGTCTTCGTTCCAGCAAATTTCAGCGAATTCTGCCTGACCCAAACTTCCGCGCCAGGAGTCACATGGCAGAAATCTCGGCTAACATTCGGATCGCTTTCCTCCCGCTTGATGCTAACATACAACGACAAAACGTTGAGAAAATGATCGAGGATGAACAGTTCTAGCCGACGTTCCAATTTCCTAGACAATAACCTGTCCCAGCAGCTGACACCCTTCGGAACACAAGGCTTTTCCCCCGTGACCTCAACAGTCAACTAGCTCTCTTTCTCCGTCTGTCTCTCCTAAATTGTTCTTCATCCATTCGATGCTTTCATACGCCACGTCCGAAGGTTATGGTTCGGCATAAATCTACTTATAACGGTCGGCAACTATTCGTCGACGTCCGACGATTTCACCAACTTCACCGTGACATAAACCCGAGACGTAAATCGTGCCTTCTCGACATATAGGGGTTGGTTACTACCCCGAGATGCTCTACCTAGAACCATATCACCGCTCTAGTCGTTTTCCCTGCCGGTTCATAGTCTTTGATTGCTGTTCGACAATCAAACAACGTGTGCAATGGTCGCTGTTAAAATAAACTCTTGAATTTTAGCAGAAATGCAGCTAAACTACGGAAGATCCAATAACTAGTTGTCTAATATGGTATCACATGTGACGATAAGTACTCTGCTTTGACGCAAAATTTTGTTGCTCTTTACTGTTCGTTAAATTTGTATAAAAAACCGTTGTGCTATAGCCTGGGGAACTATAGTGCGTTTATTAATTTTCCTGAAATTCCAGGATCATACATTTCTCATAATCACATTCCTTACAGTCATCACTCATACATACATACAAATCTATGCATGTATATTTATTATACGCTACGTAATTACGACCATGATATCTGAGGAAATATGTCGGAACATTCAGTTACATTTCCTTTATCGAACATCCCTGCTTTTGAAGCGCGTTTGAAAATACAATCGAAATTACCGCGAGAGATAACGCACTCTGAAGTAATAACTCGACACACAACTCTTAACTAAGAGCTTCATCGCGATTCATTGCATGGGCAATCTGATCTGAAGCTTCTATTAATGCGATTATAATACCTGGCCAGAGATCCCTCTCTGTACCCCGAAATTTCCAGCCCCGCGCAGGGACAGCTGTCGACCGTAGAAACTCACCGCTAATTGCTTCGACTGCGATTAACCCTGTGCTCGTAATATATCATTCGAGGAAGGTTAGGGGTGGCTAGTGAAAGACACCGGATTAAGGATAACGAATCGATGCTTCCGGTCTCGGTCGTTTATCAAATCGAGAAATGACTCGGTCCGCATTCGGAAGTTCGAACTACCCTCTTGCGCGTCCATGAATGGAGAACAACAATTTAGGCAAGCACGATCTTGCGACAAGAAACAACCCCGTTGTGACAGTGGCTTTATATTTATACAAGCCAGTTTGTAAGCGAATGCCTCGCTAGGGGTGAATAGAAGCTGGCCGTGTCGGAAGGCGGGGGTTTCTGGTAACTTTGTTCGAGCTCTGTTGGTATGCCAAGAGGGTTGCATACGTACGAGTCTCGGTGGATGCAACCGCCATACGACCGAGTAAGTAACCCAGTTTTGCTCGTGGAAAGCCATCCTACGTTGAAAAGTCTCGAAATCTTGCATGCTCGAATTGTTTCTTGATCGATATGCTTGAATGTTTTTCGCGTCTGCCACGTTGACCAACATGACTCGATATTTACTTGTCACTTTCGCGGCGCACTCAGGAGACGCTTTTAACCGGTGGTGTATTATACAAACAAGTTCTCGAGTGCGCGCTCGAATAATTTCAGAAAGGGACAACGGACCGAGAAACGAAGGCCGATAAAAAGGATGAAGATAAAAGTGACAGAGAGAGAAAACGGAACGGGAAAGGGTTGAATGCGACCGAGAGACCCCCCCTTTTAAAGCGTTATCTTTGAAATTGCGTTTCGTGGGAGCGTTATTAAATTAAGTAAACCGCAAAAAAAAGTTTCTTTCGAGCTGCCTGCAGTATACAGCATGGTATGCTTCTACCGTAGTTACAGACTGAGCCGTGGCATATATGGGAATTAATACCGGAGGAAAACCACCACCCTGTGCCCTCTTTCATCCCTTCCCTATTTCTCGTTGCGCACGAACATCGAGTTTCTGGCCCCCTGCGCCACAGTCGTCCACGACCACCGCATAAAAAGGTACTTTTAATTTTGCGATCGTAATATACGAAGCCAACCCTCTGCCTTTAAAGACCAACCCTGAACATCGTGGTTAAGGGGTAGACCGCCTTGACCAGTTCAGAAACTACCGCGTTTTTGAAAATTTCAACGAACAAAACACTTTGCCGATAAAAATCTTTTAACATTTATATTTCCGTTTTCTGCGGGGAGTTTACTCCAGACCCGTCAAATCTTAAATTTCTACTTTTATATTTTCTTGTCCAATCATCCCTTATTTCTTTTAGTTTCAATTTAAAAATAGGTGGACTTCGAGTTAAAGATTTGCAATTTTGTAGAGTCCTCATGTAGAGAAGTTTTAAGTGACCATATAGCCAAGAGAATAAATGACGTATTTGTACGAATTCTGAAGGAAATTGAAATAGTTAGAATTTGAGGTACGAAACGCAGAATTTCCGAGGGCAAATTGAAACGAGAAACGAAAGGAAGAAAAGTTGGGGTGTATCGCGAGAGCGAAACGGTTCTCGTTTCCGTTCTTAACAGCAGTACGCCGCATCTTCCATGGCGATTACCATTTATTGGCACATCTTGAAAGCCGGTTACCGTGGCGAGAGGCGTGCTTGCGTTGGACAGCTCTATTTCCTTAAACGACGGTTCGAGATAGTTACGGGGTGGAAATGTCACGCAGCCCGGTGGAGAGTGGGGTGGTCCTAGCCCGATCCCTCTCAACTTCCGTCTCTACGTGTGTTGGCCACATATGTCACCGAAACTAACTTTTCCAACCTCTCTCGTTCGCCTATATAACCTTCCTTGCTCGTTTCAACTCTCCACCGGGAGAGAGATAGCCGACACCGATCGCTGGGTCAACATTTCCACTCGAAAAGTTATCTGCTCCGTCCATGATATCGATAAAATCCAAATGGCTGATTAATGTTCTACCGAACACACTTTCGCTAATTAACGTGCATATATTATATTCTCCTATATTCGTATGTTCATTCAACAATGATTATTCTCGATATTACGGACCGCATTTATCGGACGGGTCTCGTGACCTTGTCTGTTTCTTCGTTCAAATGTATTATACGTTATCGAAATTTAATTAAGTATTATGGTGTGAATATTTTATATTTTCATTAATAATATGACGAAGCACATACTATTTTACATATCGAAAAATATGAAACTATAGCGTTTTTTTATCGTTACATTTATATACTGTGTGACCAAGATGGAGGACCTGGACATCACGTGACCTCTCTCGAGCGCGCAATTCAAATATCACGTACAATGTGACTCCTGCAGTATAATTGATACTGAAATTTTTTAATACACAATTTTGATAACCGCAAGGACACTGAAGAAGTGAACGATACGTAGATTTTTCTTGTAAATTGAAGGATTAGGAGGTTAAGACAGTTCCGTGTTGAGAGTTATGATCCAAATCCGATCGTGCAAATTAATACTTCGGCAGCTTGTCGTCGCGATAGTTCAATCACGAACCGAGTGCGCCAGTAGTCTTAACGTTTACGTAGCTACGTAACATCTGCAGGATGTATTAATCAGCGGGGCCATTAGTCAGCGTGGCGAGTGTAAAACGCGCGAACAATCCGTACCGATTCACCTTAATTAATTAAGTCGCTGTCGGCAACGTCTTGAGTCAGCTACAGGTCTATCTTCTCCGTTTCTCCAATTTCTCGCCTTTGAATTTTCTTTTTCGAGATAAAATTTCGATAGCAATCGGCGAGATATCGCGTCTCGAATCGACGTATCACCGACTTCTTACATTTTTCGAATCCGTTGCTATTTTTCTCCACGGACAAAATTTCGATAGCTTAATTGCACAATCGTGATATTTATGAATTTCTAATTTCCGCGCTATCGGCTAATAAATTCACACCTGTTCAGACGGTTCGGATATAAATACGCGTTTACAGATCCCTAACCGAGGATTGGTTACACGAAATCCTTTCCGTCAGATTTATGAGTGCCGAAATTGAATTTCAAAAATACTCGTGTCATCAGATTCGAAGGTCAAATTCCGAAATGTTCAAACGGGAAAATTAACAAGCCATTAGCGTCTGAGTATAACAAGTCTGGCAAGCGTCCATCGCGATAGCTCGAATTTTATGGAAAAAGAATCGAATCACATAATTCAACGGAAACTCGCGGTCCGCTTTTAGATTTGACCAGGTGTAAATCCACCTTTAGCACGCCAGCATAAATCAGGCACGAAGAAAGCGATCGTTCGACGATAATCCGACGGATTAGCAACGTTCGGTCGGTGGTCGTATTTTGTAGCTCGAACAAAGACCGGGCGAAGTGGATGGAGAGAGCTTTCAACGCGTCCGTAACATTTTTTTCCAGACTTTCGGAAAAATACGCGAAACGTTGTCGCATGCTACGCTCGCGCAGCTTTTTCGCCTACCTCTCCATTCAATCTGGCGACGTAAATTGAAGTTTCGAGAGGAAAAAACAGAACAGAGGAAAGCTTGTGTGTCCGTGTCGTCGTAAACTGTTACCGTCTCTCGTTTCGCCGAGGATGGTATAGATACAGTTAAAAATTGTACGCTTTGCAGTTTTAACACTTCATTTGATTGCCAATTAATTAATTTTTCATTTCTTTTGCTTTTTGCGATGTTCACCGGAAGAAAATTATTTTGACATATTTATCAAACTGTTAGCCATTTTTGTAGATGTTTCTTTATTAGAAATTCATTAATATTTATCTTGTGAATTGTTAAATATTTCCTTCGTAGCGCACTATTCGGCAGACGCACATTAAAAAATGAATGTTTACGCAGTAAATATAAAGAGTACGAAAGAAGAGGAACGTGTGCCGGAGAAATTTATGATAATGGAATATCGAGCCGCGAGGAAAACACGCGCACAAAGGGCGTCGGTGCGATACCTTTGTACTTATTAAAATTCACGCGAAACATCACGAGCGTGGAATGTGTCGCGACGATGATATCGACGATATTAATAAAAGTTCGTCGAGCAAAGGGATATCCGATGCAAACAGCCTTGTAAATATTGCCGTCGCACAGAGAGTCGGGGACCAACGATTGTCGAGAGACATTCGCATTCTGATAATTACAAAACGTTTGGTTCGAAAGTTGAATAGAATTTTCACCGTGTGGAAAGTGATATTCGGTTAATTAAACTGTAGAATTTAATTACTTAACTGTCAACGCTGCACGCTGCCAAGTAGGCTCCGGCAAACAAAATGGCGGCGCAGGGAACGAGGTTGATTTTCGTTGAATTTACAGGTTTAACTTTTTGAAATTTAACCCTTGCACTATTTTTGTATTTCAATACTTCTGTGAAGTTTACTAGTACTTTTAATACACTTCAATTTGAAGTCCAATTATATAATATATTGCATAATACCAAACTGACATAACAGTTCAACTTTCTTTGTCTGTTTTTTGCACTGCTTAATTTCTTTTACCGACTCCTTAATTTACAAAATAGATCAAGAAGTTCTCAGTAAAATGTCTTGCAATGGTGGAGTATGTGACAAGTACATTTTTCTTTTATTACAAGTAGTAAATAAATAATATACATATTCAACCAATCTATTTATGCGAATTGCTTATAAGATCCAAGAGAAATTACACTCGACATAGGAGTGCAAAGGGTAATATTGCAGCTGTGTTCTGACTGACAAATCATAGAATAAATTACTGTTAAATGAACAAAAAGGAATAAATAAAATTTGTTTACGTGTTTGCCTAAAAAATATTTTCTAAGCATGTGGAACGTGAATGTTGACCGAGCACATTAGTTGGCGAGAGGCGAGAAAGAGGCTGGCGAGATCGTGAAAAATAGAATCGTTTCCCTCTTTTCCCGTGGCTCGAGCCATGGACCAGGTGTATCTTTTTGGCGGTACGATGAGATTTTTGGCTCGCGATCAAGTCTCGAATGTTTTAGCTAGCCACGGTACCGTCTTGTCTACCGTGCTTCTGCGTCGCGCGAAAAAAACCTCGATCTCTTCCGCGCGACCGAAGAGGGCACATTTTATTTCGTCTTCGAGACGCAGTGCCGTATCAACCGTGTTCCGAGATCCGCTGTTTAATTTTCTCATCGAAAGTTTTGATAAAAATACGATGGCAGGGGGTTAAACATACGTCAAAGAAGTCTCGCAGGCAAACGAGAAGAAAAGCAAAGGAAATCGAAACGTCAGGAAACGGTGTTGCTGTTGTAAGCCACTCGATGTTCCTCGTTCCGATCCACTTAAACCGATTCCGAAGGGAACGTTTCGACGCGTGTCGCCGACACCCTTCGCTTTTCCCCGGGAATCGGCTTTGCGTGAAAAACTCGGCTGCCTTCGTCGCGGAAAATCGCTGCGAAGGACAGCTCGTCGCGAGGCGTGCTACCAATACGATAACGCGTTTTGACACGTAAAACTCGGTAGCAAATCGGTGGTACGGCGCGACGAAAATATACGACGGGACGGGGACGCGAAGGGGGAGCGGATGGCAGACGAAACGGAGTTACGCCTCTGTCTGAACGTGTCCAAGACAAAATAAAGTCCCTTCTCTCCGCTCCTCTTCGCCGTTTCTCTGCTTTCCTGCGAAATCTTTCTCGTCGCTGCTTTTTCCGGAGCCACGAGCACGACGGAACAGACAGGCCGCTGTTCGACGTGTCAAAACTATGCCGAATGATCCGTATTTTTGGAGAGGATACGGGAATAAAATGTCCTGTTTTCGCTACGTGTCTCTTTATTTCCCGACGGTATTTCCTTTCGATAAAACGCTATTGGATCGTGGCAGACACTCGATTTTCTCGCAATTTGTATGGTGTAAGGGAAAATCGAACGTTTGCAAACTTCTTGTTATTTGCTTGGCTGGAAACGATAGAGAAACTTGATGTTTCCAGCGGAATTTAGTAGATCGGAGAAAATGTTTATACCGTATACTAGTATCGGTGTTAACCAATTAAACGGAATTAAATTTGAAAAAGTGCTCATGCGTAATTAAAATCTAGCGACGAGCGGTTGAAATATAAATTTCACGAAAAAAGTGAAGCGGAAGTGTTGAAAAAGTTCGAATAAAGTTCTGGATCGTATACGTGGGAAACGCAGTTAACTGGTTAAAATTAATCATATACGAAGTTCAGGTCCGGGACTGATTATGAATGCTATTTCGCCGTACTTCTATCAAAACTTGCTCCACCACCTTAGCGTGAGTTGCGCATATTTGTTGAAAGTCAAAGAGGGAAAAGGGAAGAAAAAAGCGATCGTAAAATTTCTGCGTTTTAACATGCGAGCACCGGTCCGATTAATGAACACTATAACCTGAATGCAAATAGGTGACCGACAACTGTTTAGCAATGTATATGGATGAGTATGGAAGTTTGCTTTTGCACCGCATGAATATGGAGATGATAGTTTAATTATATGTCACGAGATTCGCATGTTGTTCGGTTGTTTCGGGATGTTAAAGGGATACTCGCGATTTGGACGTTTACGCGTGACTTGATTTTATTAAATTCAACTCTGTCGCTATTAATATCCTCGCAAAGCTGTATCAACTTTGATATTACAGAGATATACCGAACGTTAATTTCTATTTCCCAATTTCATCGCTAAGTTAATAGATATGGGAATCATATTTGAGGTTAGGGTTCGAAGTTTCAACAAAGACTCAATAGAATCCTTTTCGATATCTTTGTTAAATTAGTATGTATTAAATAATACGAGTGAAATGGTTCTATTTGCAAATTTCATTGATAAGTTACGGGTAACGACTGAGATGAGAGAATCATACGTGACGTTAGGGTTAGAGGTTTGAGTAAGAATAAACATACTTAAGGGACAGGATCAATTTTGTTATCTTTGTTAATTTAGTATGATACATTAATTCAAGCAAAATACTAATTTCTATTTGCAAATTTCATTGATAAGTTACGGGTAACGACTGGAATGAGAGAATCATATGTGACGTTAGGGTTAGAGGTTTAAGTAAGAATAAACATACTTAAGGGACAGGATCAATTTTGTTATCTTTGTTAATTTAGTATGATACATTAATTGAAGCAAAATACTAATTTCTATTTATAAATTTTATCGGTAAGCTACCAGTAACAACTCGAACAAGAGAATCATATGTGAGGTTAGGGTTTGAAGCTTGACCAAGAACTAACATACTTAAGCGACAGAATCAATTTCGTTATCTTTGTGAATTTGGTATGATACATTAATTCAAGCAAAATACTAATTTCTATTAATAAATTTTATCAGCAAGCTACCAGTAACAACTCGAATGAGAGAATCATATGTGAGGTTAGGGTTTGAAAAAGAAGAAATAGACTTAGCGAATCCTTTATCTTTGTTAATATAGCACGATGCATTAAATAATTCGAGAGAAATGGAATTTAAAGGAAAAGCACTTAATTAAACAAGTCCGAGCGGCATAACGAAAGGGCGTAAAGTGAAAATTCAATATTCCATGGAGATGGCCGGTCGCGTACGTTTCCGTTGAAGCACGAACGAAGTAAAGGTATCGCGTAACACCATTAAGACTCGCAAAGATAATCCAAGAGCCCTTTGAAAAGGGATACGAGGACGAGCTTAGTCCACGGCACAGCCCGCAGTATTTGCGCGCGTTGGCCGGCTAAATAAATCATTATCGGAGAATAAAGCGGCACTCTTTGAATAATACAGCGTAACCGTAGCTGGGTAGACGGGTGGATTTTAGGTGGCTTTGTGGAGTAACGGAGCACGCGAGCGAGGACGCGCCGCCGTTGGTTTTCGTGGATTAATTGCCCATTCATAAGCCAACCTTTGGACCCGCAAAACCCTGCCTTTCCGAGAACGAACCCACCGCGTAAAGATTGAAAAGAACCCTCTTGGAATGCGATGAACTCCAAACGCTTCGACTTCTTTTACTATCACGCACATCTAATAACTACTCACAGATTTTTATTTCTTTCAGCAAATTCTCTTCTTCAACATTTCTAGACATATCTCCAAGTTAAACTCTTTTTTCTACATTTCTAAGTTCGTAAATTTTCAAGTTCCTAAATTCTTGATATTTATATCTCCACATTCTTGAACTAGCAAATTTCATAAATTACTACATTCTATTTCTAAGGTTTCAATTTTAAATCTCTTAATTCTCATATCAGAAAGTCTCAAATCTCTAAATCCCCAAATCTCAACATTCTTAAATCTCCAAATCTTCAAATTCCCAAATCTCTAAATTTTCAAATCTCCAAATTCTCAAATCTCTTAATCTCTAAATCTCCAAATCTCCAAATCACCAAAGCTGCAAATCTCCAAATTTCCAAATTTCCAAATTTCTAAATCTCTAAATTCCTAAATCTCCAAATCTCCAAATTCCCAAGTCTCCAAATCTCTAAATCTCCAAATCTCCAAATCTCCAAATCTCTAAATTTCTAAATCTCCAACTTCCCAAATCTCCAAAGTTCCATAAAAATGACCATCAAATGTCCAGGTACTGCCACCACTTCAACATCCCCCTCAAGCCCTACCTCATAACTTTTCTACCCCCATTTAGGCTCATTTCCATCGTAAAAACAATTCGTGTACCAACTTAATTACACCCTTAATACTACATACGCGTCGAACATCCTATTGCACGATCGCCCGCAGACTATCGTTGCCTTGTATCGAACGTTATAAATATTCACGTGACAGAATCATGGGGTTGTCGCGAACCGGTAAAACTACCCTTTAAAAAACGCACCGCGGATCGAGCTTTCGTGCCTCGGCGGAACATAAATTTTTCCTGTGTCTGAGATATAAAAAATGTTACCACGGCAAGGAAAGCAGGTTTATCGTCGCGGAAACACAAAGATGAATTCATGAAATAAAGGAACTTTTACTTTTCGTTAGGATGTACACTGAATATTAATGCAAATGACATTTACTCTTCGCACTCGATGTAATTTATCATTTTCTATTCGAGCCACGCCATCTTTATGAGTTACGCCGTCTTTTTGCAACTAATTGCTTTTACTGATTTTGTCATCCCACAGTAAAATGTTCAATAATTTCGACCTGAGTATTGTACCAAGAGTCACTTCTCGCGTGTAAAGGGTTGCTGAAAAATTAAATATCTGTATTATTAAGTGCGTCTGACCATACACGTCTATTTCCACTGAGGTAATGGATGCATTAGATGGACTCGAATAAACGATGGCGCGAAGTGATAAATTTGGATTATTCAGTGGATACCGAACGCTCATTGCAGGCTCCAAGAATGTAGACAGAGGGGAACAGCCTGCAGGATGAATTATTACGTTGTTCGGAGCAACGCAAAGTCCCGTCGACCAGTCTCTAAAGTTTTCACGAGGGACTTGATTCACGTTTAACGAGGTTCGTCTTCGTCCGTGCACAAAGAAACGCGTCTTTGAGAGTTCTTCTTTCAACCCCCGATGAACGTTCAGAAATTGTTTCTCGATACAAGAAGGATTTCTTATTATTACGAAAGAGCATGGAAATGTTGCGAATGTTCGTGATTGATTGGCTTTGTACATGCTTCATCAAAGCCACGCTTCGTTACTTTACCGTGCTTCATAATTACGTCGTAACAAATACGCGGCCGCCGTCTGCGAATATTAAAAATTCATCATAATTATCGAGTCGCGTACGACGGTCTGCAACTTCCTTCGGCTGTCGTCATTATCACCGTTATTATTTTTAATTTATCCGTCGTCGAGGGGGTCGGAGGGTAATGTATTAGCGTATCCAATTTGTAACGAGAAGGGAAATTATTTTAACGACGAGAGACGGGATAATTGGTCGAGGGTTTCGCGATTTCCTCCGACCTTTTGCCCCCTCGGCTGTCGTTTATTACGTCCTCGCAGCTTCCGCTCGTCAGACGCTTTCTTCTTTCCCTCCTCTTTTTTTTAACAAGGCGAAAGTCTTCAACCGAGGGTAAATTGAAATTTTATTTAGAAAAGAATATTCGTCGCAACGTAACGACCAGTTAATTGAGTCGCTGACGTCTCTATACGGCAACCGTTTCACGATTATACCGCGCGAGCATCTCGGAGTATTAAATAGTTCTACGACCCGTAAACCGTTCTCGTGTGTGCATACGCTATCGACCGAAACTATGGGGTCATCTTCAAAAGGAAGTGGTGCAAATATAGGTTACTTCGAAATAAATTCTTAAACGCGTTAAATATTTTTAAGAATAGTTTGTATTTAATATCTTATGGACTTCTGTATCGGAATATTTAAGACCCTCATAAATTAAACGGCATCTCGAGATACACATTGGATGGATCAAAAACCATCGTTTTACATTTTTATCGTGCGGGTTCATGTTTCCGATCGATACTCTAGAGTCAACTTCGGCTTCCTTGGGGAAAATATGGCTGCTGAGGAAAAGATGTCTCAGTCGTCGATTTTTAACAACTCTTGGGCTTTTGGAAACTTGCAGTTAAGTGTTTGGAGACGTAGGAATTCGGGGTTTAGGGATGTGGGTGCTTAGAAATTTGGGGATGTAGGTATTTGGAGATTTAGGGATGTGGGAATTAGGAATTGAGAGACATCAGAATTTGGGGATCTAGGTATTTGGGGATTTAGTGATGTGGGTGCTTAGGAATTTGGACATGTAGGTATTTGAGGATTTAGGTATGTGGAAGCTTAGGAATTTGGGGATGTAGCTTGGAGACGTAGATATTTAGAGATCTATGAAAATTAAAATCTAGGGATCTAAGGGTTTAGGAACTGGAGGACATCGGAATTTGTGGATCTAGGAATGTATTCAAGTATTTCAGAAAATAGATGTTAGAAAACCTTAAGATATCGAAACACCGCAATAAATCTAGAGATTCAGAGGATCAGAAACCCAAGGGTGATAAAATTGAGAATTTGCATATTTGGAAACCTAAAAAATTTCAAAATTTGCCTCCTCAAAAATTCGGAGAGTCCTCCGCAAATGTGAATACTTGATACCCCAAAGAAAGTTGAAAATTAGAAACCTAATACAAGAATCGTACAGGAAGGCAACGTTGTAACCAAGCGTACACGTGAACGCAGCGTTAGTCTGCACCGCGGCAATAGAGGGTCGCGTTTATCGGTTCGCGTTCCTCCGGTAAATTACGGGAGACCGTTGCATTGTAAATAGAGGTTGAAAGGGCTGGCGCAGAGCTATGACGACGTCGATGGTGTTGGTAGTGGTTGTTTCGAGGCTGGTTGGCATTTGGAGGTGTTCTCGCGAGCACTCGATTACCGACGCGAAGGACCGGTTCCGAATGGGCGGTGTTCGCACCGTTTAAACGTTTTCTCCACATCCAAAGCGACACGTTCCGCGGTTCCAGGACGGTGCACGCCCTCGTCAAGCGGGTTACGGGGCTTCTCGTGGGCGAAATGCCGGGGCTGATCGCGGACCGACGGTAAACTCTGCGGCCGACACGTTGAATTTAGTCGGCACTTGCCGCGACCGAATAAACGGTAACCTTACCGGTCCTTCGTGGTGGCTCAGGAAAATTGGTACCTCGTATTTTCCTTGCTTTAGGTGATCGCGGTCGACCAAGTTATTTCCTGCTTAAATGCCGACGGAAAAACTGGGACGCCTGCTGGTTTCCTGATGTAACGTTGCGGTTTTGTTGTTTATGCTCTATCATGGACGCTTTGTTTAAGCTGCTATTTGTTAGCTTTACAGAGGGACAATTTATTTGCGTAACGTGCGAAAGAGTCTAACATTCGGGTCTTTTGAACTTCGGATTTATTTGAACGATTCTTGACATTTTTTGCATTCTTCAAGCATTGTTTTTAGCATTCTTGAAGGATTATTTGAAGCACCCTTTAAGTATTACTTAAAGAATACTTGAAGTTTTTTTAAGAATTCTTCAAGGATTTTTTGAACGATTCTTGAAATCCTATTTTGTAGCATTCTTGAAGGATTATTTGAAGCACTCTTGAAGAATTATTCTTAGCATTCTTGAAGGATTATTTTTAGCATTCTTGAAGAATTATTCTTAGCATTCTTGAAGGATTATTTTTAGTATTCTTGAAGAACTATTCTTAGCATTCTTGAAGGATTATTTTTAGCATTCTCGAGGAATTATTCTTAGCAGTCTTGAAGTATTCCCTCAAGCATACTTCAAGTATTCCCTCAAGCATACTTGAAATATCTTCTTAAGAATTCTTCAAGGATTCTTTGAATGATTCTTGAAGGATTACACATTTCGTGAAGTAATAAAATGATCTAAGGTTAGAAAAATAGAGGTTAGACCGCAAACTTCTCAGATGTTCTCAGCGTAAGTTTTTCTCGTTTTACGTTTGCAGGTTTACAACAGCTGGCTGCAAGAAGTGCAAGATCGATAACCATGTTTTTCCATAACCACAAGCAGGCAATATGGTCAGGAACGAATGGCGATCGCATTCCGGAAGTTGAAACTATGCAAAACTAATTGCCGATCGCCTTCAAACATTTGCCAACGTGGCACGAATGTTAAATGTCTCTGAACCGCACATTATCTCTTGTGGTTTGTAACTAGGAAACGTACGCTCGTTTGCTTGAAGCATCTTAGTAAACAGTTTTCCTATTTTCGAAATGCTCGTTATACATATAGGGATAAATTGATCTAGTGACGTCGTACACGGCGATAAATTCAGGGAGATCTAATTTTGACACATGTTACCACTTTGATTTTTGTAAAAGAGGAAAAATTGTATAAATTACTGTGTTTCATCCATTACATATTTATTATTGTACTTTGTCGTTGACAATAATTTAATTATTTTATGTCCAATAATTTCATTTATGTATAATTTCATTTATTTTATGTCAACTTCCTATTACAGCAATTTAATAATTAAGTTCCATCATTCGAATTTTAATGGATACTTTAATTAAATTCACGAGAGATAAAACCATGTTCAAAAATGTTCACTATTAATACCGTCTCTAATTGGTTAATTAATGAAAATGGCGGGCGATTGACCCATCGTCATCATTAGCTATCGGAAGGGTGCGCAATAGCACACCATGTTTTCTTTCCGCCGTGTAGGGGTGTATGAATATACATCTTGATATGACACACGCACGTGTTTCGCGTTTATAACATACATCATTACCCCTTTCGTTATTATAGGCTATTACATTCCACCAATACTAAACATGTTACATTTCAAAATATCGAAAATGCAATTAAAATTGGATAATTTTCATTGCAATCGTGAAAGCAGCTATCAGCCTTCATCAAGTTGGACAACAAACATTATTTATTTATTTTAAATAAACTATTTATCCATGTTAATTTTAATATACAAGCGAACGTGCTCTGACAAATTGCAAAGAGGTTAAAATTCAATCAGCTGCGTATAATATATGATCGATTGCATATTTAATCTGTAATTTACGAGTTATTTTTCGAAGCGCACAATCTATAAACTAGATTCGATTTAAACTGGTACTCTAAATAAAGAATGAACAGAAAGAACTATTTATGAATCGATATCAAGTTAAAAATTATAATGCACAAGTGAATAGAATGTTATTGAGTAAAAGGGGTTGTTGCGAAAAGATTAAAACTCAATTAACTGTAATGCTATCTCCTGTATAATTTCTAATCTACGAGTTATTTTTCAAAGCGTACTCGCGCAGTCCATAAACTAGATTTCAAAGTCATCGAGATCTAACACGTTACACTCTTCGCCGGTTATTTACTTCCAGCTCGCGTGTACGAGGCGTGCTCGGCATAGATCGAAGCGTTCGAGACAAAAGGCCGCGAGCCGAGATTGCGGCTCGATTAATTCAATTTCATCGGCTAAATGGATTCGCGCGAACCAATTAATTTTTCGTCGATGCTGATACACGATGTTTCGAGCGAAGCGATCGTCGCTGTTTCGTATGCGAACGCAGCGGTTCCTACGTCGGGCGCACGTAATTACGCCCCCGAAAATTAAAGAGGAATCGTCAGAGGAATTTTGATAACTTCTGCCCAGTTAACGTAATTTTCCTCGAGATACACCGTTCAGGGCCGGCTAATTTTCATCCTCCTTATTAACGGACTTACCTTTTCAACCGACATCAACAGAATCCGAAAGGGAGCTGAAAAAGCCGCAGCTTCCATCGGTTCTAATTTAACGTCTACGTAAAGTCTAAACGAAAATCCCCGATTTAAATGTATAGCTCCGCTATTTTCTGCCGATGCTATGCAGAATTTTTATCGAGGTTACTGCGTGTACTCATGCAGAGGGACACGCGAGATACGTAACCTGTGGGTCCGCATTCAGTCCGTTGTTCAAATTTTTATTATACTCGTATCGGATCGCGGATATTATACAAATGGAATGTTTTATCAAGAAATTATTAAATATCGGATTTCCGTTCCGATGAATCTCGCCGGGATGCGCGCGTTTAATAAGGGACGCTACATAATTAACACGCGTTCATTCTCATGAAATTTTGATGCGATATAGAATTTCCAAAGGCACGAATTTACACGCCACCCCTTTACACGTATAAAATGTCCGCGTTAACGCGAGCTACTCTTTACGCGTAGTTTCATTTTATGGAAAACGAGGCGAACCTTGATAACGCCTTCGAGACGGACGTTATTCAATTTATTCGCGGATACCGTTTGAATAAAATAAAACGGGGAAAGAATGGATCACGCTCCAAAACGTTAAAACGTGGGCGTTCGTACAGACGCATTCTGAGGCAACTTTCGAGTCACAATCTCGACCTCGTTACTTTATGCGCTTCGAATGAATCGTTTCGCGAGCGTTCCGGAGAAGCGTATCGAACGTTCGTACGTCGGGTCGGCAGACACTTTCATAATAAAAGCTTTCCCCGGTTAAAATAATGAGCGTGCGAAAAGCGGGGGAAGGGGGGGAATTTTCATCTGGAGATCGTCGCCGGGAGTTCTCGTTTTCTCGTCGGCGATGATTGCACACGCGACGACGGTACACTTTGCGCGACGATAGCGGCTTTTGTGCGTACGCGACAAGTTTCGAGCGAGTACGCGAGCTTTCTCGCGTATATGGGCCAGGGTTAGGACGGAAACGGCTCGACGAGGAGAAAAAACGGCTCGAGAGGTCGACGGTGTGAAGCACTGGATATTAGAGGGTGCTTTCATTCTTTTTTCCCACCTCTTTTTTCTTTCATCCTTCCTTCCTTCCTTCCTTCCTTCCTTCCGGTTCAGGGAACTCTCCTGCCAGAAGGGATGGAACACCGGTCGTTCGTTCGGCTTTAATATTCAGCTTTTTGTTCGCCTTATCTGCCACGAATGGCGTTATCATAGCGCGTCAGCTTTTCACCCATGTCGAATTACCTCCCGGTCGAATCTGGCCTGGACAAGCATCCCGTCATTCTCCGCGCTGTCCGATATTTCCCTCGCAGAAACCCACGTTTCGAATATTTTATCGATGTGCTAGCGATGATACGCGCCGCCCGAGCGCACGTCACTCTGCGTTTCGCCTGTCACGAAACACGCTACCACGCTTTTGTCTATCGAAACGCGATGAAAGAGTTTTCGTTAAACCTCTACTTTTATCGTTACTTCTCCTCGCGATCGATATTCGATCATTTTACCACGGTTTCCATTGGACAATATCTACCCACACTCGTGTCGAGCCACTAACCCAAATCGTATTCGCGTGAAGATCGAATTTTCACTTCGACAACGTTCTTCATTTATCTTAACTAATGGCCGCCTATGCGGTCAAACGTCGCCAGGGGTCGGCAATATTTTTGAAGAATTTAAAAAAACTTTATGTAAATTCACGAAATGATTCAACGTGTGCGAACATACGCATAAAACAAACGAAAACAACAATTACGACACATTTAATATTTTCCTTTGTGTGATAATTATTAAAGCAACCACCTACATCCACACACATGTTGTGTGAGCGGCCATTAAAGAGCCACTGTAGTAATAATTAGGTAACTCTGACTGAGGACAAAATTGTTAAGGGGTTAATCTTCAAGTTTTACAGTGAGGGTAATTGTAATGTAATCAGGGGGTGATTCTATGTTAGCACTAAAAATTTCGCCTGTTCAGAATTTTTTCATTCGAAATTATAAGTTAAGATGCTTCTCTTGAGATCTGTGTTGATTTCTATCCAGATGAAGAATTTATATTAATTCATATTATATCATTTGCTTATTTTTCTATTTTAATTCTAGTTTCAAATTAAGTGTGCATTCAGTGTTAAATTGCCTACGGAACTTCAACCCTTGGAATCAGCATATGTCGAACGCAGTGAGTCCTTCTTAAAAAATTAATTTACTTCAAAGTTTCTATTTTATTTTAAATAACCACTCCACATTCCAATAACAGAAAGAAACATTGTCTGTCCCCAAATCGTGTCACATTTTCTATTCTCTTGCGTTTGATACCGAGCCAATAAATAAACGCGTTCGAGTCGGTGACGCTATAAACGGATCGAGCGAAAACGATAAGGATTGAAGCTGTCCGAAAATAAAAACGGAAAATCCTGTTGGGTCAAATTCGTTAATAAATCGACAGAGGGTCGCGTAACCGGATCCACCTTTCCCCGGGTTTCAAACTATTTCTTCTCGTTGTTCATAATAAATCATGGCTCGTATCTGGAGAGTCCTCGATTTATGGATTTCCAGTGGCTCGTCTTTTCGCGGAATAAATTTCCTACCCGTGATCTCGATAAACTCGCTATAAACCCGGTCGAAATCGTAGACGAGAAGAGAAGGTAGGCGACGCCCGAAAATCGAGCAAGACCGCGGCGAAAAATGATGAAGAAGCCGGATGGCCCAGTTTGAAAGGTCGCGCCACGGGATTCCTGTTTATAAATCGAACACGAGAAACGTTGTCGTGAATCGAGTATCCAGTTTATCGCACCCCGTCGTTTCGGCTTCCACCCTCGCCGATGTCTCTTGCAGCCACGCGGTACTTCGCCGAAATACACGGCGAATGCAAAGCTTTCGCGATCACTCTGCTACGGGGAGACGCTCGTAAATCTACCCGTTCGAGACACTTCCTCGTACCCATTCGATTTCACCCTCTACACCTGTGCAACCTGTGATTCCAATCGGGGCATTTGCCACTGGGGATACTTCGAAGGACGGGCTTGAAGAGGGTTCTCTCGCGCCATGATCTCGATTTATTTGCCGAGAGGAAATTAAAGTCTTAAGACTTTCTGCCGCCAGTATTTTACGATCCTTAACACGAATCGACGCTTCGAGACAGGTACAGAATGGCTGAAGTATGTTTAGACATCAGATTACTAGAGATAAGCTTATCTATACAGCTACTTTCTAACTTTCACTTATGTCTGTCAATTACTGTTCAGGTACTACTAAATATTTGCACCACGAAGTTGGTAATACTAATTATAACCTGCACAATCAAGGATCCAAAATGTACTTGACATTAAAATAAATAAGGAAGATACAATGTTAATATTGCAACAATAATTAGCTGTGTCTGACGCAAGGGTTACACTGCAGTACTGTATTTATCATTGTACAATGAAAGGGATGATTTATATATCATACTGCTCATTTTACAATAACATGAATTTGTAGATTGAATATACAGAAACAATTGTATTATACCAGTTATTGTTGTACACCTTAGTATGCCAGTGTAGTATAAACTGTATTAGACATAGAATTGTTGATTGAAAATATATAAACAATTTTTTCTTGGAAAAAAAAATGTTGTCTATAACATATCAATGTATACTTAAACAGGCTGTTAATTTAATGAAAAATAAGTAATTTATTAAATTGTAGGATTATATTATACCAGTTATTGTTGTACACCTTAGTATGCCAGTGTAGTATAAACTGTATTAGACATAGAATTGTTGATTGAAAATATATAAACAATTTTTTCTTGGAAAAAAAAATGTTGTCTATAACGTATCAATGTATACTTAAACAGGCTGTTAATTTAATGAAAAATAAGTAATTTATTAAATTGTAAGAATTTACGGTATGAAACTATGTTTCGAAAGCGAGCATTTGATAAGAACGCTTTAATAAATCTGAAACTCCGCGGAGTTTCTCGCTTTAACTATTTATGTAGAAGTTATTGCAGGCACACGCGATCAATCTGAAAGTATATAGGTACAAAAGGGCGGGCTTTATGGCCCCATATAGCGGTGGTCATATATCCGCGTTTTCCAGAAAAATCATGCACCACGAGTTACATTTTTCTCTTTCCACGAGTTTCACGTCTGTTTCAGTTTCCACGACGCGTTCAAGGAAAGTGGATGAAACGAGGTAGAGGCGAGGCGAAAAAAGGAAAGTTCCCCACGTCGTCATTGAAATAATAGCAGCGTGTACAGGTACCTACGTGAAAAGCGACGAGTTCCCGTCGTGGTTTCTCCTCGTTCCGTTGAAATTAAAATGAGTCGAGTGTTTGCGAAGATCGGGGGAAAAATGATGGCCGACTGAATGTGTTTGCTTTGATATCGGGCAAACTTTTTCCTCCCTCTATGGTCTTCCGTGATTTTATAACGGGAGTAGAACTCGGACGCGGAAGAGCAGACGGAGAACGGAAAGGAAGTAACGCGTTTCCTTGCCGGCTGATCGAGCTGCTAATTCCGTGGAACGATCGCTGATCATCGCCGGCTTTGAAACTTTTTTCATTAAACCTGTACTAGATCGATTTTATCCAACACGGAAGGTGAAGTGCGCGCAGGGGTGGGGAAATTTAATTTTCGAAAGAAGCGATAAAAACCAAGAACCGAGCAACGAAGGCCGAAAATTTCGAACGTACCTACGGCTACGAATTTCCGGCGGAAGGGGTGTAAAAACGAGGAGTGTAGAACGTAAAAATTGCTCCACCCGGAGTGAATGGAATTTTTTATGAGATTCAACAGGAACGAAGCGATTCCATCGCGTTACCCTTCCGTTTGCTCTTTCGCCTCGGGTACAAACTTCCCAATGTTGTTTCTGCTCGATCGAATCTCTCTAGATTTCCCCACGACCTTCCCCTAGCTTTTTCCTACCGCGAGTATTTCGCTTTATCGCTACTGTCCAATCATTCGACATGTTTGGATAAACGAGATTGTACCGCAAATCTACCTCTCTGATCATACAACGTAGTTTGCGCAGTCCATTCGCAAATGATAGCAACAGAACGTATCGATCAATCAGCAAACCGTGTACGAAGCGACGTTACAATAAACACGCGTCCCGTTCACGAAAGGAATATTAAATCCGACAGCTGTAAGCCGAAGAAAACCGAGCTACCGGAATGATCAATTATGCAAAAAGAAAATCGATCGATAGTCACCCACCTGCATGCTGGTTCACCGACGGTCTCGAAAAACAGGCAGGTACCACCGTTCATGCAAAAGTCGCCAGTCATCGGGCACGGTTGCTCCTGCCTCACCCACGGTGGGGTTGCTGTAACAAAAACACGAATATCTATCAGTTCTACGATGACTACAATCATTATCCGAGTACGACTCGGTTCATTTATTTTATCTTACATTAGAATGAGGATTAACGTCGGAGTTCCATGACAAATTTGCAAACTCCATTTTACAATTTCTCAGATTTGCAAATTTACAAAGTTTCGAAGATGTTGGTCCTTTCGCTGCTAATTATACTTAGGGTCTTGTTGACAATTTTATTAGACTAACAGATCACTCAGATCATGTATTTTTACAAAGGGAAATCTTGTTCAGAATAACGTCCTCTACCGGGTGGTAGAGGGTCTTTCAGGGACTGACACTAATTACGGCACACCCTGTAGTATTCATGTGTGTCCTGAGGACACATGCTATAGTAACACATGTTATAGTAAATATATTTAATTCTGATAACTACGGACTTTTTATTTAGACATAAGTACGACTCTACATAAGTACGAAAAGTGATGAAGGAAGAATTTACAAATGGCGGACCTAACCCCCAACTTCCCTAGGGAAGTGTATCGCTCCGGTGAAATTGAACAGAAGGGAATATTGTCGATATTTTTCCTTCCAAAGCGATTCCCCGACTTACGGTCCCATTTTCAATCCCCATTTTTCTTTTTTTTCCGCTAGGCGAATAAATCGCATGCCGTTAAAGCTTTGTTCCGTCGCGGGAGGAAATGATATTCGCGTCGACGGCGGATTCGCGACAGGGCCGTGAATTTTCATTTCAATCGGCCCGCTCGCGGATTAGTCTTTGGTATGTAAATGGAACGGCTGCTAAGAAGAAGGAAAACCGTGAACGCGAGAAACGACTGGATTTATGAAGAGCTTAAAACGTCCCTTCGCCCCTCGATTCCCTTTCACGTTTTTACCGCTTGAACAGGAACGCGGAAAATCAAACAACACCGCGGTTAAAGCGCGTCGCGAATAATGTTGTGCGCGACAGAGAATTTGAGGTTTTGAGAGACATGCCTTTACCGGAATTTTCCCCGTGATTCTTAGCGGTAAATCTATCCCGAATCCCATAAATTTCGCCGCAAACGCGTAATACTGTAGCTGACTGTAATCCCTCACTGTCGTTCTCCGTTGTTCAAACCGTAATGCATTATGAACCGAGCTTCTATCTTGCGGCTTGTTGTGAACGTCGATTAATCACGTGACGCCGTGCATATATTATCCTAACGTTTTAATAGTCTGCTGGAAAAACTGCTTACAAAATGTTTTCCAATACTACAACGGTCATTTGTGCTATTATTAAGCGGACTCTCGGGTTAAATTACGTTCTTAAATAGAGAAAAAGCAAATTCTACCGGGGTAACATTCTGGGAGTTGAAGGGTTTGCAAGGACTATCAGTATTTCTATACCGAAGGAATGACTTTCAGTATTTTTTTCCAAAATTTACATCAAGTTATTTCTAATATGTTCAACGTGAGGTTATTGAGGAGGTCGTAAACCTTGTAGGCTCGAGTCAAGAGGGTGCTCATTTATTTTAACTGTAAGACCGATAGGGTCTATAGTGTCACGAATTTTTCCTCGACATGTGTCCTTGATATTTATCAATAGGAAATATCCCTGATATTTCTATAAAAAATTCGGGCTATTTCACTGCTTATAGGTCTGCAATAAAATTGTGGAATCGCAACAAAATTAGAATAGATCTACATTTTATATAAAAATTGTTCCTCTCACGATTAACGCGACGTGAAAAAGTAACAGCCTTATTTATTCGGTCGATTTCAGGATAGGCGTCGAGGTTTCAAGATCGCCGATTTCGCTTCCATATCGCGGCGCTAAAATGAGTTGTACAGGGTTGTGTGCGATGTATTAAAAATCGTATAATGAGTTTGAAAGGAGGTAGATGAGCCTGCTAGCCGGGTAATAGTAGTCTGAATAGTAGTGCGTTCACGTTCGTTCTCCGCGAGTCCGGACACCATTATTACACTCGGATTAGTACTCGACCATTCGGTCGGAGCGGTATTACCGAGCGCAGTTCCAACTTCGAAAAGCTCTCGAGCAGCTTGTATGCTCGGCTTTACCCTCTCTCGCTTTTTCACTCCTTCATCCTCCGCTTTGCACCTGTACACCGCGTTCCTTCTCGTTAAGTCTCTAACGAGCTGAAGACATTTCGCGGTAAAAGCTTCTCGCTTCTTTTTTTCCTCCCCATTCATTCTTTATCCCATTCGCGCACAAATAATGGGGAGACCGTGCATAAGAAATTTCAATCCTTATTTTATTCGGAATGTTTTTTGACACGCTCGAGACCGTGACGAAATTTCATCGGAGATATTTCTCGGTTCCAATATCGGTCGCGACACGCCGATACATTTATCGAGCATCGATCCTCGACCACCGGACCACCTGCAGACGCTTCGATCTATCGGAGCGGAACAAATTTCTGTAGGTTTCTTACACCGTGAAACGAGTCGCCTCTCCTCAAACAATATCGGTGTCCGCGGTGCGCTTTGACGGAGAGAAATTGCGGAATTATTTGCAGATCTCTTCTGCAGGTGTCCAAAGCAGCTTTATTTCCTTTCGAACTTCCGAGATATTTTTAGTTTATAATATCTTTTTCTATGCTATTATCCCACGTATTTTGAATATTACGTCCTTCCTATTTTCACGGTTCGCGCGTTCCGGTATGCTTCAAATATACCATACGGTTCATTTCGAACATTCATACTCTCTAATTAAAATTTGTTAAATTAATGTCACATTGTGTGTTCATTAACTGTGTTTTCTCTCGGCGCCGTTTTGTATTATTAATAACCCTCGCCCCGAATATTCTGATTGAAATTCATAATGGAACGATAGACCAATTTCCCTATGATTCGTTATTCGCTACAATTGATTAGCCATCTTTTATTAAAGCCTCCCACGAAACGTTTGTACTGCTCTTCTCAATGAACTTTTAATTTTAAATTACGTGTACTCGCATACTTTTTTGTTATAACGCTAATATATCTTTTACCTATTTTTTAAGCACGATTGTTAAAATATATTGTTTAATCACGGTTGTTCCAATACATTCTTTAATCATAATTGTACCACTTCTTATACACTTTTTAATCATACTTGTACTAATATACTTATTACATATTTTTAAATCAGAGTAGTACCACTACAATATACAGGGTGTCCTGTAACTAGTATAACTCCTTGGAAGGGGTAGTAGAGTACGTCATTCTGAACAAGATTTTCCTTTGCACAAATGAGGTTTGAAGCTTCGTTTTTGAATTATTAAGGAAAAACACGGAGAACGAGAAGTGCGCGCGCAGAGAGTGGCTGGAAAAATACGAACCAATCAGAATCGTTTACGCGTCTGCGCGCGCAACTCTCGCGTCTACGCGCGCACTTCTTGCGCTTTGATTGGTCCGTGTTTTTCCTTAATAACTCAAAAACGAAGCTTCAAACCCCATTTTTGCAAAGGAAGATCTTGTTCAGAATAACGTCCTCTACCACCCTTTTCAGGGAGTTACACTAGTTACACCCTGTATATTTTAATCACAATTGTACTAATATACTTATTGTACATTTTGAAATAACAACTGTTCCACTGTATTTATTGTACATATTTTTTAATCATAACTGTACTAACATGCATATTATACATTTTTAAATAACAATTGTACCAATATATTTACTATGTATTTTTAAATGACAATTGTACTAATGCACTTATTATGTCTTTTAGTCACAATTGTACCAATGTACTTACACATTTTTAAATCGCAATTGAGTGCTTATATATTTTTCCTGAAAATCAGGCAACTCGTAAAAACATGACACTTCTTTTCCATTTTCAATTTCAGAATATCCCTTTGTATTTATCCGAGAAAATCCCGGGATACTGCGTGTAATCCAGCTGTATCCCGTTTTTTTAAACTCTCTATTGACCGTAGAGCAAATAGACTTCGCGAAGCTTTCGTTTGAAAGCGGAATGACACGTTTACTCGTTTAGAGGCAAAATATCTGGGAACACGTTATTCCGTTCACCTGCGCCACGTTTGCCTCATTGCCTCCCGAATTTTCCGACGAATGAAATTGTCTCATTAGCGACGCGCTATCGCCGGCCAAAAGCGTTCGCTCGGCAACAAACAACAGTTTTAACGTTCGTTGCTTTTGACGCGTATAACATTGTTTGGACACCATTATCTCTCGTCGATGTAACATCAATCGGTGTTGCTGTGGCTGCATTTAGATATTCCCTAGCGATTTCCCCGCATCGATACATCGACGTGTTTACGGTTTTTGTGTCAGAATTTTTTCACTACGAAGTTCTTTGATGGAACTCGCATATTTCATCGGTATTTTTCCGCTTTGCCACGCACGGCCTTTCGATCGTTACCAAAATTTTTCTCCCCCCCCGAAAAAAATCGTCTCTTTATGAAATTTCTTCTTGCAATCTCGCCGGTCGCGACAAAAACGCTGTCTCTGCATCGGCGCGTCGAAGAAAATTATTTCGCGTTCGTTAAGAAACGTTGATACACGCGATGTAATTGGAACAAGCTCGCGTAAAAGCAGTCTCATAATTCGGTCCCTGGAATTTTTTTCCCTCCCCGATTCAGACGGCACGGCACCGCGAGCAAGGCAGATTAAAAGTTTCATCATTTGAGCGGCTTCCGCTCGGGCCTGGCCGAGTTTTCGCCGCAATTTTCGGAGCACGCTCGAAGAACGAACAACTCGTATTTCATACTTGATATATGTACGGGCACACGGGAAAAGCAGCACGACGGAGGAACCAACGCGTTAGCCTTAATTAGTGCACGCGTGTGCAGCCAGTTAGCGCGAACAAGTGTAATACATTTTTAAACTAATTCTACTACTGCCCCCCAAAACTCACGTACCGTAAGACCGAAATAATGGGAACGATGGAAAAATTTGTTCGATCAGACATTTTTTTTAGTTAATTTGTTAACGCTCTTATAAACGTGGTGAAGGCAAAAAAAGAGCGAATCAAAACATATGAAAACTATCATTCGATTGAAACGGTGAGCGAGTGAGCCATAGCGTCAAAGAGGTTAGAGCTGAGTCTGGATTACACTTTTGGTATCCAGAGTGATTCGTAGTTCGTGATGAAATATTTGTTGATAAATGTTGAATAATAAGAGTATTGCGAATCTCCGGCAAAGTTGAAAATAAAGCGACTGGAGGCAGCTGGTAGCTCAGGACCAAAACACGGTTACAGTCAAAGCGTTCAAGACTTTATTAGCACCTCCTGCATTCTTTGTATTCCATTGGCGTTCGAGCAACGTGCCACGGGATCACATAAGTGGATTTAACCTGACGTTTGCGCGTTACACGTGCTTTCGGGCCGAGTAAAATGATTCCGGTTACGTGACTACACACGTGTCCTTTGAACCGGCAAAGAGAAAAAGACTCGGTGGTCTCCAAAAGAAGCGAGATAAAAATCCGGACGAGAGTCGCGCGGAATCTTCGCGCTCGTCCACGTCTGGAAGAATGAAATTGTAAAGTTTCAAAGGACCCTCGGAGCTTTAAGCACCGTCCATGGCTTCTCCACGTGTGCTTTGCTGAGCAAAATTCTCTTGCCTGCAGTTCTTCTACCTTCTGGCTCTCGCGCACCCCCCTGCGACCCCCTTCTGGCTAGCAGCACGGTACGGTTCTTTTGTTGGAAGCGGATTCCTTGTTGCCGTCGGAGAAAAAGTAAATTGAATAGATCTGGCAAACCGTGCGAAAAGGGAAAAGGAACAAGGCTATCTGTGTGTAGAACGACGCCACGTTGTTCCTGCCGTTCCGCTCGCGAATAAGCTGAATTTCATGAAATCTTCTTCCCTTTTTTCGGAAACGAAATTACCTTTTGGTGCTCGATGTTCTTTCACGATCGATACGCGTTTATACTTTTAAAAAGGCACTTCCGGTGTTACAAAATCCTCCGCGTGCTAAGCACGCAAAATTGCGGCGCCATAATGTAAAGCAAAGATGAGCACCCCTATTGTTCTAGCCTACAATCGACGGTAAACGAGCAGAGTAATTTCGATTCGAGAAAGGGGAGCGTTTAGTTTGCAAGGGTGAGTTGTTTGCCGGAGTTTCGATCTTCCGTGGGTAGCAAAGCGGATGGGGGATTCTTTCGTCACCTTCGTTAAAATTTTATGAGAGACGTATCGCGAGCGTTTACGGGACGAACTCGCGGATAAAACCATCGCTCGACTTTGCTAGTCTTTTTAAGGGTGCTTCTTCTTCGAGGAATGGAACGAGTATACTCGTAAAGAGGATTCTCGCTGCAAAGAGGAACTGCTAAGAGTTTCCATCGACCGGTACAACCGTTTCAACGGGAGGTTTTTTTCGGTTCGACCGGAAGTCTCATCTTTTTACCCTTCTTCTGTTCGGTTCGCCGGCAAATACGGTGCTGTTAGAAACAATTAACGTTTTTGAAATTGCCTGTCGATCGCCGGCAAATTCTTCGGGGCGTAATCAAAATTAAAGTCGATATGATCGAAAGTACGTGCAATATTTCTTCGATGAAAAATCCAGGACTTGATGTATAAACGATTGCGTATGTACCGATAAATAACGCGAATAATCAAACGCAGTCTACTAAATGTAATAGAACGCGCAAGTACAAAATGGCGATTTTCCGTAATTCCCGTCGGAGTTTGATATCGGTTCAGCGCCGGTTACGAGAATCGTTTCGCTGCGATGCTCTGCAAACGTCCGTGAGAAATTTTCAAAGACACTGTCGGTTCATAAGAACGTGACACAGCTCGTAAAACGAACGCGTCTGGGCCGATATGAAATTCGCGAACAACCGGCTCCAATACTCGCGAAAATCTTCCCCGGAATTCTCGATTTTCCGTGGAGAATCTCTCTAGAGCGCACCGTCAACGAACAACTTCGGTTTAGATTATTTTTCGCACATCCTCTGGGCTGTATTCAATCGTATCAGAGGTATACACGATTCAATAAGGCCATGGATATTGCTGACCCTTGCCAAGAATTTCAAATTCACCCGGCGTTCTCTTTATCGCCACCCTTTTGTCTTGTTCTCCCCCTGGTCGCGGAATTTCAAATTCCCCTCGTTTTTGGTTAAAACAATTTACACGCTCGACCACAAAAGGTATAGATTAAAAGATATAGGGATCGATCCCTCGAAGAGGTTATAAAACAGCTCCGGGTTACGTCCGACCTTTCGAAACGCGCTTTTCTCCCTTATATCGTATTTCTTCCTTTCTTTCAACGCATCGATACCAGCCATGAATTTTTATTTACTTCATACCCTGACGTGCAGCGAAAAGGTTCTGGAATGTTTAACTTCTCGCTCTTCTTTCTCTTTTTACCAGAATGGTAACACCGAGACGGATAATCGTTGGTTCGCTAGAATCGAGTAGACAGATACTCGGGCACAAAGGGAGCTGTGGCGGACCGCAGGATGCAGTCACGGCCACCTAGCTTCCGTTTTTCTCTTACTTCGCAAACAAAGCACGCTTGTACAGGCTGGGCTGGTTGTTTGTCTTCCATTAACTTCACCCCTTCTGAACGAAGATAATGCGCTTCAGTTAATTCGTTTGGGGGGGCTACTCATTTGGGGTGCGTATCGATTATTTCTTACTCACATATTGTGGGAAATATAGGTTTGTTCTTTCGTGTTTAGTAAAATAACTTGTTGAGAGTACCTTTCGACTCTCTAGAGTCTCGACTTTTTAAAGCAACGTCTGAAGCAATATCTCGACTTTAAAGTAAGGTCTTGACTATCTCTAAAGCGACGTCTTGAACGTCATGAAAATTCTGGGTAAGTCCTCCCCAAGGCACGTGCATTGAAAAAATATGATTCACGCCTTTTGTCCGTACACATTTTGGTGTCGACGTCTTAACACATTGACAGCCACATATGGGTGACACTTTCTATACTGATCTAACATGTGTATTATTACAAAGTTCACTTTCCTAATCGAAAATATTTACATGGATCTATGGAAAATGATTGTAACAACGTATTGTGAAAATATTTGGTAAAATTCATCAAAAATGAACACACTACTGGATTTTTCAATTGTGGCAGTCAATGTTAAACATTCAATCACGTTCTCATGTCAGATATTTATCCACAACAAACATGCCACCACATAAAGTGGTTGTTCAAAAATAATTCAGTAAAGTCTTCGATAATTTTGCAGAAAGAAGCGTAAGCGTAGACAGTTTCGTTTGCGTAACAATCTCGTTAAGTTCGCTGTCATTTTGAAAGAAAAAAATATCAGGCTAATAATTTATCCGTCGGGCCAACGCGGCGTAGGCTCGAGTCAATTAGATTCCATAAAGAGCTTCCTTATTATTCTTCCGGTTGTTTCTTTCGCAACATTATCCCTCGCACGAGTTACTCCGCGGAAGCTACTTAATCAAAGCGAAAGAACGAGGACGCGAGGCTCCTTCCCGCCGGACGAATTTCGCTCGGCAACGAGTAAACGCTGCAAAAGAACGGTCCTCGTCATCTCTCCGGGAAACACGGTCAAAGACGAGGCGGAGAAACGGAGGAAGAAAAACATCCGACAAACGTGGGGAGACGGAATAAGGAACGGGGAGGGAAATCGTGCCGCGAAACAGAATTCAAAGGAACCGGGAAACAATGGAATGGCTGCCGTGCCGCACGAATTCTTTCGCGAATTCATTCAACGATGTAACTGCGCGATGAGAAACGACATTTTGCCGATGAATACTCCGCCAGGAAGGGCAACACAGCCGGGATGCACGCGATTGTACGCTTAAGGACACCCTCCGCCTCTTCTACCTGGCCTTGTTTCGTTTCTCGCAGCCTCTGTTATTTCTGTTTCTGTACACCCTCTCTCTCTGCCGTAGCAAAATTCTGGTAAGGGGTCTTCCTTCTTTTCACGGCCGTTTCCGACGCTGGATTGCGGCGTGTAATTCCGGGTCGTCGCAGACGGCGATCTACATATCGTTAACGACGCCTGGATGTGTGTCGAGAACTGACGTCAAAAGTCTCTCTCTTTCTGTCGAGCGAAACGTAATCTGGAACGCCGCTTCTGTGCGTTGTCTCTTCGTCGAAATCTCGCTCGTGGAAATAGAGGAACCCGGTTTCGTGTCAGGCCAAGTTTCTACGTCTTTTGTTTAGAACTAGCGAACGCCTGCCTGCTGATATTCTTTTGTGCTTGCCGACGACGGCTTCAGAAAATAGATCCGATCGTACAGAACTTTCGTACAATGCAACACTTTCTTACCGTACACTCTCGTTATATCGCCAAAAACGCGATGTTAGTAAAAAGCGTTGGGTAGTGAAATATCGGTGTTTCTTATAAAGAGGAACCATCGTACCAAGAATTCGAGTCTAATTTACGCGTTACATTTCAGTTCATTCTTTACTGTGCGTTGGTTAAAGAATCTGCATCCTTTGTATCTCCTTTCTTTCGGTATTATCCCGCTCCGCCATTCCTTGTGCCATTTATATCCTGCCTCGTTGTCTTCTTTTAAGACCTTCCTCGGTAAGTAGCTTATTAATCCAAGAAATGTAGTCGGTGTTCCGGGTGTTCTTGCGCCATGAATTTCTTTCTGGCAATTAAGTTGTTTTCCGCCGTACACGGACTAATATCTTACTTTATTCTCCGCGAAACGGCACCGTACGTCTTCCGATTAAGTACGCCGTTCTATAATTGCAACGATGCTCAAAAGAATTGCAACACTGGTAAATTCGAGATAATCACGGAATTCGTCCGTTCGTAAATACGAGAATCGCAAAGGATACTATTATGCAAACGATTTTCTGGAACGTTGAACCGTGAGTTGTATGAAACACGATTGAAATGATTTCGCGCGATAGGTGCCGTTCGTGAATTGATTGCAGGATCAATTTTAATCGCTTCCGCTCCACATCCATAGCGCGACGAGTTACACATTCTAATGCATCCCCTATTAATTTGCTAGTAGCCATTAGTTTTGCTGGTTCCCACCTATTGGCCCATCTATCTATCACTATGCACTGCAATATTGTCAGAATTCAATAAAGCAAACGAACTGTTGATTCAATGTGTGGAGTTCTCGTTATCCCGATGAAACACGATTCGATCCTCTCGATCATCGTGATTATCGTTAAATCAGCAATCACCTATTTTATATTAAGAACATTCATGAAGGTTCATACAGCTATTTAAACTTTACGCTATTAAATTGATAGCGTATTAACTGTACAACTGATAGTACATGTGTTATTTATATTTTAAACTGATACGTATGGGTACACATATCATCACATGTGGAATCATACACATTTAGAATATTTTGGAGAATAACATTTTAGAGGATATTGTTCAACTTTATCATTATACCCTCTTCGTAGGTTGACATGAAAAATAAGTCAGAATAAAATTGATACGGTGTTAGTCTGGGGTGCACATGTCATCACATGTGGAGTCATACTTGGTCTTTTCGAATATTTTAGAGAATAACATTTTAGAGGATATTGTTCAACTTTATCATTATACCCTCTTCGTAGGTTGACATGAAAAATAAGTCAGAATAAAATTGATACGGTGTTAGTCTGGGGTGCACATGTCATCACATGTGGAGTCATACTTGGTCTTTTCGAATATTTTAGAGAATAACATTTTAGAGGATATTGTTCAACTTTATCATTATACCCTCTTTGTAGGTTGACATGAAAAATAAGTCAGAATAAAATTGATACGGTGTTAGTCTGGGGTGCACATGTCATCACATGTGGAGTCGTACTTGGTCTTTTGGAATATTTTAGAGAATAACATTTTAGGGAATACTGTTCAACTTTATCATTATACTCTCTTCGTTGAAATGAAAAGGTCAGAATAAAATTTTTAATTCTGACCTATGATCAGATCCACACATGGTGAACTTGGTGAACTTTTACGGTGAGCTTTCCTGTTTCTATCCTGGATCAGTTACGACCTACACCTTGAGAAGTGTATGAAAAAGTATTGTGAAAGCCGTAACATGATCCTTCCGGTAGCCCACATTGAGACCCATATTCAGCTCCGTATTCAGAGCACTCTAGCTGTTATACTGGAAATGCAAGTTGCCGTTCATCGAACACTAGCCATCGGGTCTGATTCATCGAGCTGTTCCACTGAAAGAATATCTGGCTCGTATCGATCGTACAACCGCAACAGAACCTCGAGGGTAATTCCGAGCTGTATCTGGTATGACGCAACGATCGAATAGTAAGCCAGATGGGAAGCGTGCGGCAGTTGCGCAAAATCGCGAGTACTCGAGAGGGTTCGTATCTTTTTGCGCGGATTGCCTCGACGCTAGACGCAGCAGCGGCGCGACAGGCAAAAGGGAAGATTGCACCCTTAGGTGCCGTACGGGGTTACTGCAGGGAAATGCACTTCTCTGCATCAAACCAGGCACTCAGCCGTGCGTACCTTCTTCCGTATACCTTTCTACGTGCGACTGTTCGCGATCAAAGCTGCTCGAATGTCTTCTTTCCCTTCGCAGCGTCGCGTCGCTTCAAAACGCCCCGTGAAAGAACGAAGGATTCGGGTTGTCGTCTCGGGTAAAGTTTCTTTGGGCAGCCTCGCCTATTCAGGTATTCACGCGGGAATGAAAATTTTTGAAAGATCCGTGAATTCACCGCGATCCACCCTGTCACCTTTGATCTTCAACGAGCCACGCGAATTTCCTTATTCTTGTCATCCTGCACTTTTCTCGCCATAAATATTTATACGGTACTTCGCGCAATTTTTTTAACGCACGAATTTGCGGTATACTCTACCCCGTACAGGGTTCGATCAATCGCATTTAGAGAAAGGGGAGTGCGATAGATGGAATCAGAAAATTACAGTGTTCAACTCGAGCGATTGCAGAGTTCAGATCAAATGGCATACATTATACGGGGTGAGTCGTAAATTGTGGCTCAAGCGTGGTTCAGAGCTGGACACTGTGCTCATAAAGCGATTTGATAAATTTCTTAATTTATACGCGGAAATCGTTTCGGGATCTTCTATGGAATATTTAGAATAAATGGTAAATGATCCTGTTATCGGATTTACAACGCGATTGTAATACTCATTTTTAGCATATATTTTAATACTACATTTCTTACGAACATATATTTTTACACAAAATCATTCAATGTTGATACAGTTTTCAAGTAAATCAAATTTTAAATGCAATATTGAATATATTTACATAAATAAAAATTTTCCTTTCTTTGGTTATTACGTTATTAATTCCATGTTGCTTGTTAATTCAAACAAATTAGCATACAAATGCATATTGTTCTTTTCTGAAATTTATGAGTTTAGAGGTACATATTCATTAATTAATTTTAGAATCTATAATTGTACTTGTTAACATACAGCTTAATAAGAGAATTCTATTAAAATCAGTAATTACATTTGTTAACCGACAGCTTAATAAGAGAACAATTCTGTCTGTAATAAAATCTGATAAATATTCGTAGTTATTAAGCTAAACAACCGATCAGTTTACAACAATGTGAAGTAGAACGTACAACGTAATTTAGCGACGTCTTTCGTCCGCCGCGACATTAATAAAGCGACTATCGCATCGTTCGCGAGAGTCATTATAGTCTTCGACGATAAAGACCACCATCGGGAGACGACTCATTCTTGCTGATTGAAAAATCCTGATAATCCCCTGACAGTTTAATCAAACGTTATGTTTAAATTTCCCGTAGCCCCGTGGCGCCGCTAGCTCGAATACAACCGATTGCATGACTGTAATTTATCTTAAATGCTCGGCTGCGACGAGTAAAGACCGCACGAGGTGTACGAGCAATTTGTTACCATTATCCGGTTTATCGCAGCCAACGGGAAATGGACGTCGCGTTTTTCCTTTCTGCTGCCTTTTTACATCGAACGGCGAACACAGATTCTGTTAATAGTGTCGTCCATTAGATTTCTTGTTGGATGAAATGTCGGGTGCTCGAGTTGTTGATTGTCCGATATGTTTCACAGAAATTCTTACATTCTGAATAATTTATAATCGATAATCGCTGTAATGGCGGTACAACAGTGTTTACTATTTCTGGGTTATATTTAGTAACGAGCTAATAATCTCTGTCCAAAATATTTCACCAACAAATATAACTAAACTACGGATGTTTATACACCATGCGTTTATAGTATCGTCAACACATCAGGTTGTGAATTTGATTTACTTTGCAGACATGCATTTCCATTCTAATGATATCCGAATATCATGTACCATAAATAGGGAGCAAAATGCGAAGAAAAACAGCAATAAGAATGTAGCGCACGACTACACAGAGATTGGGAAAAGCAGTAAATAAAATCCAGTGTACCGTGATCAGTGGAATCAGTCGATGGTTGGTCAGCCCAGATACGCTATCGAGATTGTTTTCAGTGACACGTGATCGATACCGGTGTTCCATCGAAGCGATTCGACGATAAACGAAGGCATTAAACGCGACAGAAAATGAACAAGAAGAATCAACAAAAAAATATAGGCAAATCTAGGATAAAAGATATACAAACGTCAGTTGGCGGCACGATACGCGTCGACCGCTGTCTGCTTCACCCTCCAGGGACGATTTCTGTCGCCTACACGTACTCGATTTTTCGCGAGTGTTCGTAAATGAAACAAAAAACACAACGGACACGGCGGTATCTGCCGATTCGATCGTTGATAAGATCTTTGATCGACGGTGAACCGGCCCGGTGGATTGTAACGTGTGCAGCCCGTACGAACGAGTATTCCACGGGCACAAACTGGTCGACCGGACAGGGTCGATCGTTAATCGAGAGAAATTAAAAGGACATCGGATTACCAGCGGCCACTTTGTCTCTCTGTCTGTATGTTTTCGCGTTTTCGACGGCTGCCGGTCGATCCCGAGGATTATGGCTGACATGTACCACCATTTCGAACGTGGCCGACGTTGTAATTGTTTCTTTAGAGCTCAATCGATTCATGGCGTTTCGATCAGGCCGTATTGGCTCGACCGGCGAAAAAGTGACGATATAACGGGAATCAACCGGTAATTGGAAAATTTGTTTTATCCTCGGACATTTTACGGAAACTATTACCGTCGATGTTTGTTCCCGCGAATTGAAAAATGCAAGGTTTTCAATTTTAACCTCGAACGCTGTTGTAACGTAGCTTTCAATACGGACACATGTGTGATGTGGAATTTTTAAATCCCAGTTTTCCAAATTTTCAAACTTCCAGTACAATTTTTCTAATTTTTACGTCCTATTTCAAAATCCTGAATTGCTTTTCAAATTTTCAAGCATCTAACTCTTCAAGTCCTTAAATAGGTGTGTAAATTTCTAAACTTCCACAAATCTTAAAATGATTTTAAAATTCCTGTATAGTAATGACTCGATATAAGTGAAAATGGTCTGCATGATACAAGTGAATCTGCATGATAGAAGGGAAAAAATGATCCCATTAGTTGGGAGAGACTCTTCGGACATCCAGAAGCTCGCTTATTGAGAATGTAACATTGAGTTCCAGTGAATCCGTGAGACAATCCTTTACTGTAAACTTCAATATATCTATGATCCTGCGAAGTACCTAGATTTCCACATATACCCCAAATTTCAAAGCCCACAAAATTCCCAAATTTAAAATTCTTCAACTTCCAAAGTCCCCAAACTCCAAAATCTCCAGACTCCTATGTCTCCAAATTTCATGGTCAAGTCCCTATGTCTCCTTTCAAAGTCGAGAAGTTCAGATGTCTCAAAAATCGTAAAAAAAGATCTCCATCTCTAGTGTAGTGTTAGTTCTGTATAGTAATAAAGCCGGATAATTAGTAATAAAAAATGGCGGACGATCGCATTAGAATTTATTCGAAATTTCTGCGAACATGAACTTTTCCCCGGGGCAAAAAGTTGCAGATTTATGGCAGCGTTATACCATTTCATAAAGCAGAGTCAACGTAGCTGGAATAAATTCGTTCGTGACGAAATGTGCTTTCGCCCGGGGCACGATCGGTCCCGTTAATGGAAAACCATCATCGTCGACGCTAATTTGTCCAACGGGAAAGGGAACTTTTCAAGGAGCACCCGGCTGACAAATATGGCCGACATCGAATCACGTTTCGCGATGAAAAGCAAGGGAGGGACGGTTAATTCGCGAGCCAGGATTTTACGTGCCGTCCGCGAAAACCGACGGATGAAATCGTTTTCTAGGGGAAACTAATTACCGATGTTTACGGGAAAACTCGCCGCCGCGGCGGCACTCACGGAGCGCCCGAGATATTTGATATTCCCCGATTTCGAATCGGGATACGCGGCCAATAATTGCGTAAAACGTGGCCGGGAATATCGATGAGCATTTATTATCGGAAATTTCTTTTCGGACGCGTGTGCTCGCCGCTCGACTACGCGTCGGCGCGCCTGTGTACATTCGATTGCCTGTGAAAATTTTATTCCCGGGCCTCGATTCAATTTTCGGCCGTGTCGCCTCCGATATAATTGTTCGCGAATATCGTTGATCAACGATTGATATTCACACGGTATAATCAACGCGTCATCGACGAATAACTCTCCGTAATCAACGCGTTAAGCAGTCCACCACTCACCAACGTTTATATACGCTTCACGCATACTGTTCAAGATTTCCGTTCTAAAGACTCTTCGAACCACGTAAAAATTCTCTGAAATTAATACGAGAGTAATTTGTAGAAATAAGATAATCAAATGTGCCTTTGAGCTGCGGCACTGTCTGCCATCACATTCTTGCCAATTTACCTTTTCTCCTAAACTTTCTCTTTCTTCTAAACATTTTTATACATTTCCTGATTATCTTCAGGGTCTCGTGCAAGTCTGGTTAATGTCAGTCTGGTCAGATTTGGCCAGACTTGTCTGAGCTTTCCATTGAACTTGCTCTTCCACCCCTTCGATTTTCCACTCTACACCTCTCCCTTTATGTTGTTGATTAATTTTCGTGTTACTTAGTTAAATATACATTGAGAAAGATGAACACTCTACTTATTATTTCACACTCACATCCTCAGATGGAACTTGCAAGACATTTAATAGAGTATCCAAGAAAAACATCTGACATCAAGTTTCACCCCCATGTGAACCAGAGGGGTAGTAATAGGAGCAACTCGAAATTTCTTTGCTGCATTATTCTTATTCATTGACGTACATAAATTCTGACATGAAATGTTTTTCAGTGATGTTTTGTCATCCATCGAATATTGCAAGTGTCTGAAGGTCATATTCGACCATACTCTTTGGGAAAATTGTGTCGTGCAGAAATGAAAGGCGTTTTACGAGGCGTAATAACCGGGAGAAACATGGCGTGAATGAAAACAACGCAAAATATTATTCGGTGATCGGGTCGCGTGTAGGCGCGTAGTCACGCGAGCCACTCGTCTGGCAATCCAATCGCGGGATCAAAAGGTTGACTCCGCGAAAGCCGGCTCGATTGTACGTCGCGTCGTTGGGAAACTCGTTGTCGATCGCGAGGAACGATACACGGGCCGGAATGAGAGGAATGATATATATGGACGGAAAAGGGAATAGGAGGAGGAGGATTGCAGAGCGCGCAACTTTGAGCGACCGGTAAAAGCATTAACTCGTCTCTCGGAACGGAGCACGATCGACTCGTTCTCTTTTCGCTCGTGCGATGCCCGCGCACGATAACCGACCACGACGTGCACGTCACCGGGTGCATCGGAAACATACCTATCGAGACGTATGGAATTTTATATGAACCTAGAGGACACGCCAGATCGCATTTCCTTTACTACCGGAAGATCCTACTGCGCCGCAGTTTGAGACGTTCGATGCCTTTTTGCGAACTCTCGAATTCCGCGACCGGGGAAGCGAGACAAACGATTTTTCGATTGGGGAACTATTCGTTATTTGCGCGTTCGATTATGGACCAGAAAAATGCGAGATATGCAGGATGTTGTAAAGTTCGTTTTTCAGATTTTATTACTTAAGGTGCTAACATAGTAATTTTAAGAAGGTAAATTGTTAAAAACACTCGTATTTCCAACAGCATCAATTTTGTAAGATTGTGATGTTTTGTTGAAATTTAAAAGAAATATGTAACATATAGTGAAGTAGTTAAAAGACATTAATTTTTTATGATGTTACAAATAATCATATTGATATTACAAAGAATAGTATCGATTAATCAAATTCAGGAGAAACTTGTGACACATAGTGAAATAGCTACAAAACATCAATTTTTGACGATGGTACGAAATAATCATATTGATATATAAGAATCGTATCGATTAATAAAATTCAGGAGAAACATGTGACACATAGTGAAATAGCTACAAAACATCAATTTTTGACGATGGTACGAAATAATCATATTGATATATAAGAATCGTATCGATTAATAAAATTCAGGAGAAACATGTGACACATAGTGAAATAGCTACAAAACATCAATTTTTGACGATGGTACGAAATAATCATATTGATATATAAGAATCGTATCGATTAATAAAATTCAGGAGAAACATGTGACACATAGTGAAATAGCTACAAAACATCAATTTTTGACGATGGTACGAAATAATCATATTGATATGTAAGAATCGTATCGATTAATAAAATTTAGGAGAAACATGTAACATATAGTGAAACAATTAGAAAACATCAATTTTTGTTGATGTCACAAATAATCATAAAACATCTTCATCACCAAAATTGAGAACAAAAGTGTAACAACGAAATAATGAAAAAACATCAATTTTTTTAATCTTACAAATAATCATCCTGATACCCAGAAAAATCATAATGATCAATAAAAGAGATATCAGACAAACTTTTTTAAATGTACATTTCAGAAATAGTTTTTCAATCACTAGTTTGCAATGTTGATCAGCAAGGTTCAAGCGAAAAAAGGCATTCGATTTCTCGAGATAAAATCGGAAGCAAAATAAAAATAATTGACAAGCGCTATCGTTTTCGGTACCAAGTTTTTGCCTACGTATAAAACGCACTATGGCCTCGGGAGCCGCGGGTGAAAAATTTGTGCATCAAAACTGCTGTCGCTTTATTCGAGCCGGCGATAAATAAGCGAACAACGGGCTACGCCCGTTTTTCTTGGGCTGCTCGTTAAAAACGAGAGTTTCCCCGATAATTAAACGGTTATTTTGCGTCCGTAGTTAATTAGCAACGCGATATAAACGAAGATGAACAAAAACGTTCATGAATATCCTGCCCTAATACAGTTTCTCTCTTCGAAACTTATGTAATGCTTGTTTGTTCTGCGAGAGCGACTCTTTTGTCGCGAAATAAACGGCCAACTCGAGTTCTTTTCCCTTTTGAAACATTTTTAGAGTCCGCAACATTTTGGTACGCGATCTGTAAATCGAATAAACACAGATGTCATCTACAGGGTGGTTCAAAATTAATATCACTTTTAATGGGAAAGTTAATTAAAATCACTTTGAAAATCATAAAAAGGGTTGTATATCTGTACATAAAATGAAGTATCTGATCATGCGAATAAAGTTTCTTTAAAAAAAAGTTGGCTTCTGTTAAAAAATTATTTGAGAAATAACGCTGTGATAATAACGTAGACATTTCAGTAGTTCCGCCGCATCGAAGTAATAAAAATCACATAGAAACTTGCCATAACATGCAATAACCGGTCGGAACAAGGTCAAAGTTGCATGCACCATTTTAGCGTGGCGTTTCGAAGTTTCGATCGGACAGGCGCGTGCAAGCTTATAAACACACTGTCGGGAAATTTTGTGAAGCATCGCGTAAGCGGCTCGCGTGCAATTATTACTCGCGAGACTCCAAGTTTGACGAACTTTGTATCGCCAGGATACGCTGCCGGATACGGCTGGTCGTGCGAAGGGTCGTTTAGGGCCCGTCGAAACGAACGGTCGCTACGGGAGGCGTTGTGTCTCTCGCGACGAACTTTCTCTCGACGAACATCCTCGTCGAGGCAGCTTTCGCATAACTCGTTTGTTGCATCGCGACCAACTTCACGGGATGTATAATATTGTTGCGACACTATGAAAATCCCTTAGGATTAAACTCGAGTACTTATTGACCTCGAGCATTTATTATTCTGTACCGTCTGTCTGACGAAGACATTTTGAATTATAACGAACGACCACTTCGTATACGTTTAATGTTCTATGTTACAAATGTAGCATTCTGAAATGCCATGATACGTTTTGGAGGCTGAGTTCATTTTTATTATACACAGAAAATAAATTGGTCTATTTTCTAATGTTTTGTGTCGTATTACACAGTGAAAACTGACGTTGGTCAGACATATTTGTTGGACACAATACAGATTAATACGAATAAGGATATTCACCCTCTCAATTTTATCTTTCAATCTTAATTATCTTATTGTCTGGAGATCCTCAAAATTTCCTTTCATTTGCTCGTGATTTGTAGCGCAGTGACATGTAATTGCCGCAATGAAAACTGACGTTTAACTAGACACCCTATAATGGAGATTATTAAGGACAAGTAATCATTTAACCTCATCTTTTAAGCTTAATTAAATTGTTTCCTCGAGAGTGCCTGACATATTAAATAGTAGCTTTTAAACTTGTAACCGATTTAAATTCGAAATAAATGATCTCGACGATTCCAGCTGCGATTCAATTTATTGTCAAGAATCGTTTTCTTGCGACCTGCAGCGTCGATAACGAGAAAGCGTGAAGTGGTTTCGGATAATCCATCTCTCCATCTCATTTCGTTCTTTCATCGCGAAAGTTCGCTCCGGCGAGCACGCACAATGCGTCAGCAGCGCTCGCAAGTAGTACGAGCGACCATATAGTCAGACAGAGCGTGTTGCCGACTCCATTCCACCGGGGCCCGTTGTTTATCGCCGTCGCGACGACGGGCCACGCAAAATCGCGCGACAGTTTCAGAGTTTCTTCTTCCGACGAAACAATGCCACCAGCTACGCGTAACCACCCCTCGAGAGTTCATTCGCTACACCCTCCAGACTCATCCCCCTTTCGCGAATGCTTTACGCGACGCTTTTCGTCGCTTATCGTGGCTCACCTGCGACACTCGCCAAAGAATATTCGTTCCACGTCTCATTTTTTAAGTCCTACCTCCGCCTGCTGGGACCCTTATTTCCATATTATTTTCTTCTCTGACTTGGAATAATTATAAACGAGTCTCGTATTCCAACCTTGTTAACGAGCAACTGGGTACTATTTGGTGAGGGGTTTTTTGAGAAACAAATTTTTGCTAGGAAAAGTTTGATCGACGAATTTTCTTTTCTTGGCAGTTCCGTTATAGGTTCACATTCCTTACTACTTTCTTATTCATAAATCTTGTGTTATTATACATACTGTTTGGGCTATTCTGATCTGCATACGAATTTTCTTGGTACTTTTCTTATAGGCTGTTCACTGAATAATTTACATTTTTTTTATTCACAAATCTTGCATTATTATAGTAGGTATTCATGGTATTCTTATCTGCGTAAGAAGAAATAATTGTTTTCTTCCTGCAAATTTTTTTTCTAGCAAGATGTACGTTCAAGTCAAGGAATTTTCTTGATACTTTTCTTAAAGGGCGTTCAATGAACTGTTCACTATTTTTTAATTCATAAATCTTTTTTCGAATAAAGAATTTTTGTTCTGCAAATTTCTTTTAGCAAGATCACTGAACGAATTTTCTCAGCCATTCTGTAGGATATTCATTGAATTATTTACTACCTTCCTGCGCATAATATTATACAATTTATTCAGCATCAGTTTTTCCCTTTGAATGTTCAACATAAATTCACTCATTAGTGTCGACGAGTGTTGTCACAGGTCTATAATGCATTGAAAGGTGGATACGCTATAATTACGAGAATCTTGATAAGACGAAGGTTTTCGAGCAAGAAAGCGATGGTATTATATCCATTCCATCTGGTAGATAAGGGTTTAACGCGTTCCCTTTGGCAAGAAACTTTCTGAACCGTTCCTTTTACTCTTTCAGTCGGCGCGTAAATCCCGAGTGGTCGTTCAAGATTTGTTTTCAAGCTCGAAAGGCGTGAAAAGGTTGAGAAAACGAAACACAACTCTTTTGTCGACCGCTGAATGCACGCCTTTTCCTCGCCGATACCCGACGCCCCTCGACGCGAAGCTGCACGCGCGGCCAAATAAATTGCTGGCTTGCTGTCTCGGTTTTTACAATTTCATGCTTTCTGGCCAACACGCTGACGCGTGCACTCGTACACGGCTCACAAAGGAAGTCCCTCACCTTTTTTCCCTCCCCGTGCTTCAGGTGTTTGACCGCTCGAGGATTTCTTCCAGAGAAACTTGAGCACGAAACCGCCAGCAGAATCTTACGGGATTGCAAGATGATTCTTTTCGTCTTACGGATTATAACTTCTTTCCTCAACGAGAGTAATACCATTTCTTTTCAATTTCTTGCTCTGAGGATACATTAAATATTAAAGTATAACAATTTTCTACAGTTTCCTCGTACGAATTTTAGTTAGCGAAAAATCATTTTAAATTAGAGGGTTGTTGATATAGAGTAATAATTGAACACTATTCCCCACACTAGTCCCAATATTAAGAGTTATTCTGTGTTATATTAACATTATGGTCGTCCGATGTGCAGCTACTGTTAGAGGGAAAAATAAGGGATGATTTTAATGAAAACCTCGGTGAAAACATCTAAATTTGAATGAAAACAATAATTAATACAATAATAATAACCAGAATATTTTCTGCAAGTTCAGATAAGGAAGTTCCGCCATTTTTACGAGTTCTAATGTTAACACTTTAATGGCCGCCTAAGCAGTCAAACGTCGTCAGGGCCCGGTATTTTTGAAGAATTTAAAAGAATTTTATGATTCAACGTATGCAAACATACTTATAAAACGAAAACAATTTCGACAATATCTTCGTTTGTGTGATAATTAAACCTTCATCAATCGTCACACATGTTGAGCGGCCATTAAAGCGTTAGAGTATGAATATTAGCTTGAAGAGTATTAAACTAACAATGCGTTAGTTATCCGAGAATTTGGATGGTTATCAAGGATTTCATTTTCATCGATGTTTCTTGCCCGCGACGGTCCTAGGGTGCCTCGCGTTTAGCGCTCGATTGCGGTAACAGATTGTGGTAATGTTTATAAGCCTAGAGTAGCTCGAAAGAGCATAGTGCTCTCGCCACGCTGCAATAACATTTACCACAAACTTTTACTACGGCTCGAATGTTCCTCCCTTGTTCCCGTCGACCTAACCCAGCCACTATGTTCTAACAATTGCCGTTACAGTCGCAATGGCACGCTTTACTGCCCGCGGAGGTGTAACTTGATACAATAACGCCCGTTCCACGTCGTTTAGCCCCGCAGCAAGCCGACTTATATCGACACCGTTGAGAACCTATGAAAAACACGGACACCGATTTCTCGGGAGTCGAGTCTTGGATAAATATTGTTTATCACCCCTTGGCTCATCGAGTCAAATCTACTTGCGTAAAGATCGAGTTTTTGATACCATAAAGATCACTTAGCTCTGACCGATTGCTCCAAAAATTGTTAACTTAACCTACAATTTTCTGGATAGTTGCCAGCCATTACTACAACGTGAAGACAACTGAAGAAAGTTAAAATGTTAGATACATTGTGCAGCGATCCTTGAGATACGAATCTAGTTTATCACATTTGAACGGTAGTCACGAGTGTGACACGTTATTGTAGGCCAAGGGTTCGAACGGTTTCGAAAATGTCTACATTGGTAAATTCGAATGAGAATCTGGAATGAGAAGATTTGTATTAGAACGATAATTTGCTTTAATAGCGGTAATCGAGTGGTAGGTATTAAGTTGATAGAAACGACGATGAAGGGGACGGAAGAAGGGTTTCCGGTATAAGATCTCATAGTCGCAGGTGATAAACCAAGGATTAAGCACCTGATGCGATAATACCAGCACAGTCCGGCGGGTCCGGCACGGTATGGGGAGAAAGCTTGCGGTTTACCACCACCGTGAGGTTGCGAGCTCGTATGACGGACAAAGGACGACAATTACAACCCTGCCAGCCACGTCAGGGTTTCATATAGCAGCGAACTGCTGATGGCGGGTCAGCTGCCCGTTTTGCTAGGCGCGCGTACATTCTAACGGCTCGTAAATCCTCGAACGATGGAACACCCTGCGCTGATTCTCGCGGAAATTCGAACGAACGCGATAATAACTCACCATTCGATATGGGGAAGATTGATTTAAGGGAAAAAAGAAAACCAATGCCGTTTTTTCAGCAACGCGAATTATGGCCGGACCTCGATAAAATTTGGGAATTACTATTTTTGACGTTTCACTGTAACTTTCGAGTCTTTTATTAATATCTTCTGTGAACGTTCGACGTGATTTTAGATTAAAAATAAGGGATGAAATGAAATATCATTTTTATCATTTTTCTTTGTCTTGACAAAAGCATCTTAATTTTTGCATCACAAAATATGTACAAGGGATTAAATAATAATATGTATAAGGGATGATATGATAGATGTACATATATGGGATGATATGATAGATATAATAAGGGATGAAACATGAAGGAATTTATACAATTATTCATTTCGATAAAAGCATCTTAATAATTTCTGTAAACCTAGTGCTAAATCTAGTTAAGCCTGAACAAATCAAATTACAAAGTTTCATATCTCTCCACTTTTAGGTTAGGTTAGGTGCATATTTTTATTTGTCATGTCGTTGTCTTTGCCAATAATATGATTTATCTCGACAAAAGCAATTTCTGTAAATCTAGCGTTAAATCGTTAAAGTCGGAAAAATCGAAATGTTATCTTTCCATTTTTAGGTTATGAGAGATTTTGTTTGCCAGATCGTCTTTAATATTATTAATTCGACAAAGGAATCTTAACAATTTCTGTACATCAAGCGTTAAATTATTAAACCCGATAAAAGGTTGATGTTATTTTTGTATTTTTAGGTTAGGTCGACAAGTACATCTCAGCTTTTAATTTTCTATATCGTTGACATCTCTACCAGTATTACTAATTCATTTCTCATCCATTACTAATCCATTTAGCAGAACTGAAAAATAGAAAATACATAATTCAAGTCGATGTTTCAACGAGAACTAAATAATAAATAACCTCTTAATTCCAGTATCGAACAAGAACATTTGTGAATAAGCAATACATTTAATTTTAAAAAATCTCGAATAAAAGCTATCTTGAATAATTCAAATAATGAAACACTTAAAAATATTTCAAATAAATTTTGAATTACATCTTGATATTCGAAACTTGTAAATTTTGAAGATAAATTATTCACGAAGTTCGATATGTTCGAAAGCTGTTGGAAATAATGTACCTCGACGAAAATCAATACCGAACGGCCTAATATTTCGTTTTCGGGAGTTTCATCGTTCAAAAGGTTTTTGCGATTAGTGTCTGCCGTTGCGAAAACGTTTTATATTATGCTCGGAGGTTTTTTCGGGTAATGTAGCGAAATTTAGCAGGGAACTCGAACTGGTCTGGTATCGCCGTGGAAATTGCAGCGTACCGTAAGCTGAGTTACGCGTTCTCGCACAGGTTAGCGAAGAACGAGTTGGCGGAAACGCGGGCTCGCGTTTTTCCCTTCTAACTGTTTTCTCTCGGTGCACTTCTCAGCTGGCATAAATACACCGGCGGAAAGCGTCTACCAAATGTTGCTGGTATTATGAAAACCCATAAACTAGCGTTCCGCTCGGTTTTCCGCACGAAATCTACCGATCGATAGACGGTCGTACGTGGACCGTTTTAAACGTCGCTGTGGCTGTAATTTTACACGTGACCTCGACCGTAAAATATGTAAAACAAGGTCCGTGTTCCGTGAATTATTTTGAGGAACCTTTAACGTATAAATTCCGAACGACGTATCAATTTCCGCGGGGGAATTTCGTTCGATAATGGAAACGATTTTATTCATTCGTTGGCAAACAATTTTATCGAATAATCAAAAATTCATCCGATCGAAGAAACCGAACGCGGTACAAATAATATCGAAAATTTATCGGCACCCGGGTTATTAATCGGTTTCCGGACGCTGCCGCTACTCCGCGGCCATTTTGTTCAGCGTCGCCGCGTTAAATACAAGCTTAAGAGGTCTTTCAGGCGCTTTGAACAATTAAAATGGAAAAAAGTGATAAAACGGGGTATCAAGCGCAGACAGAAACGAAACAAAAAGGACCGAGTGTATTTCCGGGGATCGATCGACGAACAGCTGCCGATACATCGCAGCTTCGTCGCGCACGTTCGAGCTGTTCGCTCGTTGTTGTCATAACGCCGGTCGTGCGTACAGAGGCGGTGGAATCGCTATTGAATCGGCGAAAAAATAGCGAGGCGTGTTACACGCATCGCGAGCCGCGACTTTGTGATACCGCCCCATCGACCACCTGCGACATTTCGATCACTCCATTGTCCTCGTTGAAAATCTCCTATTTTTTACTCTATTTTATTCGCGCTCGACGCGCAGCCAAAGGATAAATTGCCATATCGATATTTCCACGGATGATAGATATATCCAAATTTTACTCCTTTTGCAATTATTACGTCATTGCTTGCTACGGTGTTCGATTTATTCTACAGAAATCGAATGCTTTTTATGGAGTTATTATATGGACCCGTAAATTTTCTCTAAGGAAAAGTTATCTCAAGTTTATTTCAACTGCAGAACCGGTAGGATTTATGTGACGAATTTTTTCTCAAGGACTTTTCACATTCTAAAGGTCCTCAAAAGAGCTTTTCAGTGTACTCTGATATTTATTAAAGTTTCTTTATAACATTCGGTCATTTCACCATTTCCTATAAATGGACTTTTGCAGAAATTATTTTACAGGGTCAGGAATAGTTTTGTAGAGTTAAAAAAGTTAGACAGCTTTGCTGAAACATGGCACATAGAACGTAAACTGTGTCTAATTAGTTACAAAATTAGTTAACGTGTCTGAGATAATTTGCAAAAATCGAGTTAATTTTTTAACGAGTTATTTCAACAAGATTCAACGTGTTCAAGATTGTTTGCAAAAATCGAGTTAATTTTTTAACGAGTTAATTCAACAAGACTCAACGTATCCAACAAGATAATTTGCAAGAATGGAATTAATTTTTTAACGAGTTAATTCAACAAGACTCAACGTATCCAACAAGATAATTTGCAAGAATGGAATTCATTTTTTAACGAATTAATTCAACAAGATTCAACGTGTTCAAGATAATTTTCAAAAATCGAGTTAATTCTTTAACGAGTTAATTCAACAAGATAATTTGCAAAAATCGACATTCTGTGCCACTTTATAATAACGAACTCACACGTCTTTAGCTGTATCAGAGCAAAATGTTACATATTTCATCGTTAACACTTTTGAACAAGTTTCTGTGTTTTTGCCAGGTCTGAAAAGTTTCATAGAGAAGAAGATACTCACTCATTTCCGGAATTCTGGTATCGTGACCGACTAGAAGCTGGGCCGCGAGCGAGGCCCGGTGTCCGGAAGTGCTCTCAGCCACGCACTCGTATCTTCCGCTGTCCTCAGGCTTCGCGGACGAAATCACCACTTTCGATCTTCGTCTACGAACAAGTAATAATTAATTAGATTTGATTGATCCATCTTAAAAAATGAACGGAGTTACATAAAATTTCTTTCAGTATTAATAAACGAATAATGACTGCGGAACAACTTTTCAATATTTCATACGATAATATTAATAACTTATTGTATAAGATATGAAAATTGCAACTGGGTTGCAGTAGATAGAAGTTTCTTTATACGATTTTTTTACACCCACGACAGAAATGAAAAAGAAAACTTTCGCCAATATCATCACAAACGCTACTCAATAAAATTAACAATAAAACTTTTGAAAATAAAAAGGAAACACAAAATACAAATTCCCAAGCCAGTAACGCGATACCTCGAACGCAACATCAAAAGTTAAATCAGCAAAATTAAATTGACTTTATTTCTTTCCATAAATCATTGTTACGTTAATTCGAATTTGCGGAGAACGCGGATGAAATATCATTTCAATTATATTTTGATTAACAGGTCTTTGTCTACCCACGAATGCCATTAGCCCCGTAGTAGGAGTCACAATGGGGTAGTAATTTCCTTCGGCGGCATTCAAACAAGTAACAAACAAATAATTGATGGAATTCCGACAATAGACTTGTAATTGTAACACAACGGTTTGATAATTGCGCCGTTTGGCAAAGAAACAATTTGCGCGAACGCGAGATAATCTAATGTGGGTCGGATAGGAACGCGTCGAAAAGCGGGTTATCCCGTTTATTATCTTTTCAACGAGTACACAGCACTCGAGGATGGTTCGGCATAGCTCCGAGTCTCGGGATAAGATTCCGCGAAAGTTCGGGCAAACAGCAAGTTTTGCCTGCAACCGTGAGTACGGAAGGCTGGGACTGAAATTTCTGGACTTCTGTCCGGGGAAAACTCGTTTTTCCGTGGGAAGAAGCCGAAACTTCCAGCCGACGTTCGCGAACTTGCCCCCACCTGCCGCAAGGAGACGCCGGCAAATTTAATAACTTTTCGAACGTCGCGGATTACCGGCGAACGAAATTCCGGCGTAACTCAAATATCGATGACGATCGATGCGGGCTGCAAGTTCGCGCTGTCGTTTCCTCATTGCGTTATGTCAGAAATATCCTGAATCAGACGTCCGAGAGATTTAAACGCGGTAAATTCTTCCCAGCAATAATCCTGTAATATTCATGTAATCGATTGGAAAGACTCGTGTCGCCACGAGTCTCGTGGATCAAGAAAGATGCTTGTACATCAGTTTTGACGCGACCTGTATAATTAGGGAGTTGCCTCTCTTTCGTGCACTGTATGTCTTTGATGTCGTTAAATGAACGAGAAAATTAGCTCGCGGGTTAGTTCCGAGCTAAATTCGAGCTCCTGCACGCGGCAAACATCGCGTTGCTCGTCCTATATTCATCGTGCGCCCCCTGCCCCGCAATCGGCCTCGTATATACATACATTTATGTAAACACACGGTCCGTAGGCGCGCAACGGCAGTCTCGGTTAAGACCGCATAAAAGGGCCATAAAGGTCGGTTGTAAAGGGAAAAACTTGGACTTAATCCCGTGGCGCGAGCGCGCAAATTGTGTTCCAGGCTGCTCTTCGCTTTCATTACCTTTAACTCCATCGCCCTGTTTCAGCTTCCACCTGAGAGGGCAATTACCTCGTTCCCCTCTTACCAACCCCCCTCTCGACTCCCACCCAACCGCCCCATTTCGACGGACGATCTCTCAATTCTTTCGATTTGCTACGGGGCTCTCGCGAGTTAAAAGTTTCCTGCTGTTGAAATCTCCGCTCGAATTTCGCTACGGAGAAGTTTGTTGGCCGGTTAGGAAATGGCCGATCGTAGCCGAGAAATAACTTGATTCAATTTTCGCGATAACTCCAGAGAGGTGGGATCAATGGGATTCTTTCGGGGCGTCGATTAAACGTTGCTCAACGGAGCCGAAGCAATTTACCGCCCTCAAAATTATTTGCTTTCTGAGGATTTACGAGATATTCGGAGACCAAATATATTTATGATATTCCCGTAATATTCGTCTAGAAATATCTTGATTAATCACGAGGCTAGGTACAGTACTCGAAAATTAGAGATCAATTCTTTAATCCAATTTATCGAATATTAGATCAGAAGTTTGACTCTCTCATTTAATATGTAGTTGAGGAACAATTCAACTCCTGAACCGACAATTTTCTAGGCACAGTTAGGTAATTGCCACAACGTTAACCCTTAAATACACAATATTGCAGTATTGCAACATAATTATATTTTTAGTATGTATTTTTACAACTGCTTCAAAATATATCATATTGATACGTCCATGAAGTTGTAAAAGTGCAACATGGTTTTAGTACATATGTGAAACATGCACTTTTCTGTATTGCATCATTCTCTACTAATAAAATATGTATTGAAATCGGATCTCATTATTTCTTTCCATAGTTTTATAAAAATGATGCATTTAAGGGTTAAATGCTTTGATTATGCAAACTGTAATTAGAACTGAACCCAAAATTCGATTTCAGTGAAAATAAATCACATCTAAATCATGTCTACTAAATCACATTCGTTCGTAGTGTGCGTCACGAGTAGGTTACAAGTGTGTCACAAGTGCGTTATAAGTGCGTCACGAGTGCGTCACAAGTAGGTTACAAGTGCGTTATAAGTGCGTCACAAGTGCGTCACAAGTGCGTCACGAGTGCGTCACAAGTAGGTTACAAGTGCGTTACAAGTGCGTCACGAGTGCGTTATAAGTGCGTCACGAGTGCGTCACAAGTAGGTTATAAGTGCGTCACAAGTGCGTCACGAGTGCGTCACAAGTAGGTTACAAGTGCGTCACAAGTGCGTCACGATATCGCAACGGGTTAACTTCCAATTCACTCGCGTCGAAAAATCGAACTAAATTCTTCGAGGCAAATTTCAATCCCTAATTACAATTAAGCGGCAGGTAGTAACTGAAAAAGAGTGCGTTTCTCAAGCGAACAGTCATGAAAATTAATAGAGCAACTTATCTTACCAGGAAAGAGACACTATCGTCAGAGGGTAAAAGTCGAAGATCCACCCTTAAAATCGTATCCGACTGATTTACGATCAAGCTTCCGTTCTCCTCGGTCCGTTAACTTTCCTCAGGTATAGCCGGACCGGTTGGATTTCAGAGTAATACAAGGCCATCGGGAACCGGGCTTGACAAATGGCGCAAAGGAGACAAAGGGTCATCGCAGCCAGCCGAATCGTTTCCAATTTAAGAAGGCCATCACAGGGAAAAAGGAACTCACGTTTTGCTTGGCGATCGAACGTGCCACGATCTTGAATTTCTGTTCGAACACGATCAACTTCTTTCGCCCGATGCAACGAATTCGAATGTATCGACCCAGTTCCAGACACCTATTCTTTGTCGTTAATCGTTCACGCTCGCGAGAATCATTTCGTGAAACACTATGGGAGCCCTCCAGGTAAATTACTCGTCGATCCAGCCCCGATTTTACGACGGGTCTTTTGACGCTCGCTGTTTACTCGACGCTTTTCAAACAGCGACGATCGAACTGACAAGATTTCGACAACGGGGTTAACAGCTCTTTCTGTCGATTCCGTTGTACCGGGGATACGATCCAATGTCGATTGTCAGGTTTTCATTTTGCGAACAGAGAACAGGGGTTTGAAAGGTTATGACTTTTGCTGTTTCGCTTTTTAATTGTATTTGGCAGTCGAATTGATTGGGACCTGCTCACTTTTTCTGCGAATCTTTCTGTCCTCTGAATAGGCACGATCAAATTCATGAATACAAAACGTTCTACGCTTCTGCCTTATAAGTTGTATTTATTTTTGTCTTCTATGAGAATATATTCATGGAGGGACTCATTATACATGTATCGTATGTTATACATGTACATTACATATCATATATTATACATCATGTATCACCCCAACGAATGAAACTACATGCAAATAACTTAAGAGGCTCATTGCATATATACTGTCTGTCATATATCACATGTATATCATATATCATATATTATACATCATGTATCACCCCAACAAATGAAACTACATGCAAATAACTTGATGTATGCAAAGTCAGTCAAAAATATTTGACCAGCTACTTTACGCAAATTCAAAATGATCCCAGACATTAACAAACGAGAAAGAGGAAACAACACACGTACAATTTTATAAAAATATTAAAAAGAGACAATTATGCATTATAAATTATAAGGACAATGCATTATAAATTTGAGAAGTGTTAATAATTTCATAGTGCACTCGATGTAACGTCCACAGGGGATGAAAGTACACGTGACGAAGGAAAGTGTCCCAAAAAGGTTTGCATCGCCGTCAGGTGTCGTAGTTTCGTCGGCCAAAATGTATCCATTGAAAGGGGCAAGAGTGACACCAGGGTAGAAGGTCGAGTGAAAATATTTGCATGGAGGGGGAGGTCGAGTTGCCGCTCAACCTCGTCTGTTCATCCCCTTTAAGCGATCTCGCATACGCGCGTTCCAGAGACACTCGGGACACACAGAACGGGAAAAAACACGGAGGAGAACGGAGAAAGAGCGTGGAGCGACGAACACCGTGGAAAACGAGAGAAAATAAAAAAGATCGACCGTGAGGAGGCTTGGGGCGGAAGAGGAGAGAGTCGGAACCGCGCGATGGATCCAGGGAAGGGTTTCTAATTTGGTGCAGTGGCAAAAATCGACACTCTGTCTAGACTACCGCCACTCTTCGTATACATGGTGGGTCACCTGATACCATTTTCATTTTATATCGATATCATTATCCTCTACTTTTACCCAATTTCGCAAACTCTCGAGTCTTTCAAAGCATCTCGTTACGAGTTTCACAAGAATTTTAGGTTACAGTATATCGCGCTTTATAATTTTTTAAATTTTGTACTGATTTTTCTAAATATTCCAGGGTGCAATGTGTACTGATTTTCTAAAAATATTTCAAATTGCAATGTGCACCTGGTTTTCCAAGTTTTTCAAATTACAATGCGAGTTCACAAATTACCGTATCAACTTTGCTAATTTTTCCAAATTTTTTTTTAAATTGTCCAAAGTACAAAGTGTACCATACTGTCCAAATGTGTAATAGAAGCTATGTAGCTTCCAACGAAGTCATATTTAAGAGACTATGAAATTAGACAAGTGAAAAGAGAAGATTAAAGAGGGTTGAAAATTCCCTGAATCCTGTACCTGTCATATATAATTGTAATCTCTCCTTATTTTCCTACGATACTTAATCAAGGTGCGCCACCCTGTATGCCGAAAGAAAGGTAAAAAAGAATCGGACAGAAAGAAGTTAAAAACGTGTCTGTAAGAACCGGATCAGATGAAGAGAGACGAACGGAGATTTCTATTTATGTATTCCACCTCGTTCATGTCTCGAGCCGTCTTTCGCACTCTCCTTTCATCTCGTTACCTTTTTTGCGGCTGCTTAATCCCTCCACCTGACTGGACCACGAAAAACCTGCGAGCCCTTTGACCGAAAAGGGTGGATTCGATCCCGGATTTCCTAACTTCCGCCGTGATTTTCGCGAAACCCTTCACTGTCTGCGGGAACACGAAGTTTGCGCGAAGAGAAAAGGGTCCAGGTTCGTTGTTGGTGGCGTTCGACGAAAAACCTTGCGGTTTCGCGGTCGAATCTCCCCGGTTCCGGCAGACTGCGTTCCTTTGCTCGCGAAATTTCTCTTTTTTTAGATTTCTTACTGCGAGACGGAGAATTAAAGCAGAGTTCTGAGCTTTGAGAATCTTATGACGTTACACCGTTATATCTCGGACGGGGAAATTAAAGGGTGGAGAGATAAGAAATGAAGGGAAATATTAAGGGAACTCCAGGTATTCTTTCTAAATCATTTTACGGTTTTTGATCTGAGAGAAGAATATTGATACTCGATTTACGGAACATGTCGAAATGATCCTAGATTCTTTATTTCTAATGACAGAAATTATTAGGATTCTTTGATCGAGATGTATGTTAACTTTCGTCCAGATGAGGATTAACTGTACGTTAATTTTGGTTGAAATGTATGTTAATTTTTGTCGACACGAAGAATTGTATAAGCTACTCTGTTTCCCTATGTATGCATTATGTATTTATGTTATCATCCTTATAATTATTGTTTCATCCCTTATTATTTTTAATCTAAAACTGCGCAACATCCATAAACATAATATTAAACGGAGATATTTAGGTACAAAGCGTTATGCAACATTTCCTTGGTCGCCATTTGTAAACGATATTTCAACAAAGAGGTTATGTTCTCACATTCCTCGTATTAATATTCCTATTAATCTATAATCTTGAACAGAATAGAAGAGGAAGAACAAGTTTCAAAAATGTAAAACGAGGAAATTAAGGGGTTTCCCGTAAGAGGGCACTTTGAGCTGGTTCGAACAGGAAGCCAGTCGTTCGAGTAACTTTGAAAAGCGTTTCCGCGAAGGCTTTCGATTATGGCTACTCCGGTATTCCGCAAAGAGGTGGCACCGTTGGTAAGATTAGGCGGTAACTCCAAGGCTTAGTTCGCCTTAGCTTTAAGAATGGATTTTACGACGATCTTAAGTGAATGCAACCCTCGACTTTCCTCTCGAGATAAGTGCGATTCGCGGCAACGAAGGTTCCGAAGTCTTTGCTAGCGTTTCAATAACCCGCCTCGTGATTTACAATCCCCTTTGTTACGATAACAGCCTTGTATTTCGTTTCATCGTCGCGAATCTTCGTTATTAATTTATACGTTGCTTATTTATTAACCCTTTGCGCTCGAGACTCTATTCGGTTTAATATAACGTGAAATTTTAGATGCTACAAGCAAACATTCCCAAATAAAATAATAAAACTTACAATTTTTTTTATCAGCTCAAATTCAAGACTTAAAATTACTCTTTAAAGATTGAACTATTTTTCGATATAGATACTTTTGTAACTCTCAATAAGAAATAGAAAAGAAATTTCAGATTCAAATTTTATGTTTCTACCTCTTTTAATTTGATCTAACGATTACTAAAACTACCCGATTGGTAACTTTATCATATGTGTAAAATTGTGAAGAAATGTTATAAACAATTACATCAATCAGAACGCACGTGAAGTCTAGACCAGTTAAATGATCACAAAGTCCTTAAAATCAGACATTCGAAACGCAAGAATTCACCCGAAAAATGGCAGGTTCTTGTAGAACTTGGAACGCCAACGAAAAACGAGGAAAAATGGTTGTTTAATATGCTAATAGAGTTTCCGATGGGGTGATATTTGTGGATGACAAATTACAGACGAGTTTAGGTTCCATATCTGAAGCTTTAGAAAGACGAGGAGCCGTTGTGCATCGGGGTCTCCATTGAATACGGCTGACTTCCGATTGACCGACAAACGGGAATAGAACGGGATTCCAAATGGCGAACGTCGCTGCGAATGGCTCGCGAGGACTATCGGTCTCTCGTAATGGAAACGGCAGCCTGAAAAAGGGATACACGTCGAAAGGGAGCGTGGCTTTCTTCGTCCCTTTTTCTCCTACCCCAGACTCTGTTTTTCTTCCATCCTGTAGAAGTAGTTAATGGTTTTCTTTTGGCCGGCTGCCTTGCTGCGTTAATGCTTCTGAGTCTTCCTCTTTCTTCCTCGCACTTTCCCTCTCTCTTTCTTCCCGCTGTTTCTTTGCTAGCTTCCTTTTACCGCCCCGTTCGTTCTCGTGGTTCCACGAAATTCTTCCGGGAACGATTGTATCGACGAGCTTCGTATCGCGGACATCGACACGAATAACCTTTCGAGGACGCTCGATAAGGCTTTCTTCCATTGTCCGATCCTTTAGCCTCTTTTCTGTCGCGTTGCTTTTCCGCTTTTGCTCCGGGCTGACCCGATATGGCAAAGATTCCAAGAAAGCTAAACGAATTTTCCTTTGGATTTTTAACGTACACTGCGTCTCAGTTGTCTGAATTCTTAGTCACTGACATAAATTCTCGCATTGTTGGACCAAATGTACAGTACCAGTATTACATATCATCTACAATATTATAAATATATTCATTTTTTGATAGAATGATTCTGAGTTTGTAAGTAAATCAGTTTTAAAGCTTAACATTGAACATTCACCGAAAAATTATTACTTTGAAAATTACTTTAGGTCTGATGTTCATGGACCACCATATTTTATAATTATACAAACGAAATTCATGTACCTACAATTCTACCATTAATTCATTACTTATTCCTTCATTCCTTATTCTATCATTCATTTATTTTAGCCAATCATTTTAACATCTTCATTTCCTTTACGAAATTCTTGATTTCAGAAATACGTACATTCGATGACTCATAAAGAGACTTATATCTACAAACTCGAAAAGTCTTCAAAATATTTGTAACCGATGTTCCAAGCCTTTGACCAACAGTTTCAATAAACTGAAATAAGAAAAATCTTGAAAATATTTATAACTGATCCAAGACCATCTTCAATAAAATGAAAAATCTTCAAAATACTTGTAACTGATGTTCCAAGACGGACATCTTCAATAAAATGAAACAAGAAAAGTCTTCAAAATACTTATATGACGTTCCAAGACCATTTTCAATAAAACAAGCAACATGGTTATTTCTAAAAAAGAAGTGAAAGAATGTTTAGATGTTGAGCGTTCGTCATTGATCGCGAGTAGAGAGGGACGTCTGACTTATGGCTGAGTGGAATTCCTTCCACTTTGGCGATGATCGTCCCTCTCCTCGAACACGATGGCAATTTCGGTCGAGTTTTCGTCGGTCGGTGTCGAATTACGTCGGTGTCGTCTGGAAGTCACCGACTCGGCCTCTCGGCTGATTTAACGAATCAGTTACGTTAGCGAGAGACTGCGAATAACGATGGCCAGACAACGCGACGCTTCTCGGTAGTCCCCGACCAGACTACCCGTGCGTACTCGCTAATTTTAGATGGGACAACTCAGTGCCGTACCGTGTTTTCGTGCTCTTGCCTCTCCCTCCTGTTGTCAAAAAATATGTCTATTCGTTCCTTAATGAGCCTGTCTAACATCCAGTTTAGACATCACTTTTCTTCAACGACGCCATACAATTCGGACGTCAGATGGTGTTATTCAGTTTGATGTGTCAGTTCAAATAAATAGAATTATAAAATTCTTTTATAGGCTGCAAGATTGAATTCTACATGAAACTTTTTTCTGCCTACTACATTTATTTTAACTACATTTATTTTATTTTGACTATGAATACTCTTACACAAAATAGTTCAATAAGTAGAAATTAACTAACGATTTATTTATTAGCGAGTGGGGGTGAATGATCACTCAAGTGGTTTTGATTAAAAAATGTGTCCACCAACGTGAATCATAATTTCGAGGAATTTCAGCGATTAATGTCCTGGAGGTCCAGATAGCCAAGCTGGAGTCTCAAGCTGAAAGAAAGCTACGATGATGCGCGTTCCGCTGGACTGCGCTCGAGATATACTCTGGTCCCGTTGGGATTGCAAACTCTCGTCGTGGCAACTCGTTAAGCCACGCGGATTTTCCTGGCTGTATCGCGCGGAATTTCGCGTCCCTTGTGAGCTGAAATTTCGACAACTTCTGGCGATTCTGTGGGCCGCCAGATAAACTGATAAAACGCGGTAATCGATGTTTCCGGTTATTTCGCTACCACTTTGCACAAATACGCAGGTTGTGGGTTCATGGAAGAGTTTTACTGAAATATGATGCACATTGGAGAACCTTACTCTTCTAGTATTTATATTGTATTAATATTCGTCTGACTGTTGAAACCAATTGCTCGTGCTGAAAATACTCTAAACGGAAAACTTTTAATCAGTATTCCGTCAGGGTTGATAGAAACAGTATTTTATAAACAGTATACTCGAATCAAGTTGTGACGTTTTCGAAGGTGACAAAAAACGAGGTCAACCGGGAACATTCTCGAAGTATCTTGGTGGTTAGCGCAGCGAAACGAATGCCTCTTGTGGAGAAAGAGTCATAGGACAGAAAACACCTTGGATTTACGACGTCCGTTTTCTTCGCGGACACTCGCTTTAAGCTCGATTCTTTGCCCTCGGAGAAATATCAGAGGGAAGAGCTTCCGCTTAAACGCAGCTAGTCAAAAGCTGTACCGTTCGCGCTCTCTTGGCCGGTTATAAATACTGTGACCCATCAATGGCACTGCTGCCACCATTCAGACTCGCAACGAAGGAGAGGAGAACGAGACGAGGAAAGTGCACAGAACGACATAGAGATCGTTCTTAATGCATTGACCTTTGTTCGAAATGTCACGCCTCGTATGTGCTACATTTCCATCTTCATTTGTTTAGTTATTTTTGTTTCGTTAGAAACATTCTCTACAAATGCCCTCTTAAAATTCAGCTACGCTCTTTTAAATTTTAAATTTATGCTCTCTTAAATTTTAACTCTCTTAAATTTTTCATTTATACTTTCTTAAACAGACATGTCCTTTTAAATTAAAAATTTACAATACTCTTTTAATTTCCATAGACAAGTCCCTACAAATATGAATAATAGCTTAATAATAATAAATTGAAATCTTAATAATAATAAACAATAAACAATGATTATAATAATAAATTTTGTCCGTTCAAGTTAAAATAATAAGGCAAGGGATTTAGCTACGTTTTAAAATAACTCTCTGAAATTTTTCAAAATAAAAGTGGACGTAAAATGCGAACACAGTATAGTAGAATTTATATAAAATAGAAAGTATAGCGAAAGTGTAAAAAGTAATTTGGACGAGCTATTCGATGCCAAATACCGTATCGCGAGGTGGTTTTGAATCAGCCAGAGTCCCGTAAACCATTCTTTCTAACTTGAAAACCGAAAATAATGTCCCCGCGTGCTCGCTCGTAAATTATAAAAGTGAGATGAATAGAGCGTGTCGTTTATGTAAAACAGTTTAGTCTGCTGTCGGGGCTCGGTGATTTATCCGGCGCAACAAACAAACGTAGATATAAAGCGTCGCTTGCAAAGACGATCGTTTTATTTTAATCCTTCCCGTCGACCAATCGCAGCCACGTTTACCTCGGGCCACTCAATACATGCTTCTTTCAATAACGGCTGCTTCTCCATTTTTTAATTTTCAATTTCGTTTGCTTGCCGGCGACTCTTTCATGAGAACGTTCCTTCTTTGCATTTCTCGCTCTGTCTACGCATTTTTCCTTACAATTTCCTCAGAGGCGATATCGCGTTATTGCCTCGAGAAAATAAACAAAAAAAAGTTAATGCTAATTTCAGGTGATTAGGAGTTAGGGACACAATCGAAGAGGTGTGTAACATATGACGAGTGCAACGCGTGGAAAATGCAATGTGTAACAAGTGCAATGATTAATACAATATGTAGCACAACGCGTGGATTTGTAGCAAACGCGTAACAAATAGAACGCGTGGCAAACACGACGTATACGAGTGGTAAATCTAACATAACGAGTGCAACGCGTGGAAAATCCAGTATGTAGAACACAACGTGGAAATTTGTAACAAATACAAAGCGTGAGAAATAGAATGCGTGGATCTGACCATGTACAGAGGACTTTCTTCTATCTTTTAAACTGTGCGTCGCGGAGCGGGGCTGCAAAGTGGGGTAGTAAAAATTCAAATGAATTTAAAGAAGTAAGCTCATCCGTCTTATTAAAACGTGATATTTCATTAACTTGACTTTAAACAAATCCTTAAACTACTTCTTTATATCAAAGAAATTTATGGAGAAATATATGTACATTATTCACCAAAGAGCTAAATTATTAATGTGAAAATATTTCATACATCGTTGCGAAACTTGGTAAGAGGGTGTAACGAATAAAATTGAAGAAGTACTTAAAATTCGAAAGTAAAGATGGCGAAGAGGCCCGCGAAGTAGCGACGGTGTCGAATAAGAAAGGCACTGGAGGAAGTAAAGCGCGAGGGCGAAAAAGGGGATGGTTCTTGACGAATCAGAGCGTAACCGCGATATAGAGGAGTGCAGTCGGCAGCAAAGACCTTTCGCAGAGAGGCTCTGGAAGCTCGATGGTTAGACGAGATTAGGCGCGCGGGTAGACGGAAGCGAGCGGCTGAAAGCTCTCCAGAGGACTTCACCGTTGGCCACTTCATCCGCGCTAAGAACTATACCACAGATTCTTCGGGTTCTTTTCTTGCCGTGCCACCGAAACGGCCGCCCCCTTGGACTTCTCTCCAACCTCTCTCGGACCTTTGTCCCGATAACTCTGTCGAACCCGGAGTAGTTTGACCCTTTTTCCGGAATGCCGAGTGGTACGCCGACCTTCTTACCGCGACCCGATCTCCGGATTTCACCCTCGATACCAGTCATACTTACGTAAGCTTTTACTCCCACGGTTGATACGGGAAAAGAGGATCTTTTCGAGTGGCCCTGCATGTTCGGCCGGATAGAGCGTCGGGAATAACGTTACGTAACCTATAACAACATGGCGGCGCGGCATCAAACCCCGGTAACGGTGCCTGCCCTCTATTTTCTATTTATCCAATATTCGACCCGCTGGGAATCATGCAGAAACCTAGTTATTCACCTTAGATCACTGTGAAATAACTATACGTTCGATTTATAGCTCAATACTCGAGTATTCTTTTAATACTTATGCAAGTTTCTCCAAGAGTTACCATAGTATTCTTATAAAACTTCAGAGTACATTCCATTCTAATTTAACACTAACCGGTAATGTGCACTTGATTTCACATTAAAAATGAAGTTGAAAAATGAATAAACAAGCGGCTGAACAAATGGTACATCCATTAATTCTTTATTTTCATGAAAATTAACGCAGATATCAAGAAAAGTATCTTAACAAAAGGTGTAACTTGTAAGTTCGAAACTTGTGGAGCAGTTTGGTAGTTTTATATTCAATATTATACATAATATCATATTTAGTAAAATATGTTCACTCAATTTATTTAATGAAACTTCAACTTTTAATATTTCTTGTGAAATATATGTATTTTCATATATGTAAATTTTTAAATTTCTCTAATCTTAAAAATTTCATACTAAAGTAAATAAACAAGCTTTATTTGATATATACAATAAATAATTATATAAATTCAACATATGCGTAATATTTGGATTAATTAAATTATAGTATAAATTAATTTAAAATACAAATTAATCAATAAATTATACATATCATCAAATAATTCCTCATAAATATTTAATAATGTAAGTATACATAATAACTTTAATATATGTATAATTATTATACAAACTGTTATTATATTTTATTAATTATTAAAGAGCTTACTATACGACTATAGTTATAGTTATAGCTATACTGTAAGCATTCTATTCATTACTTCTTTCGAAAATCTTCGTAATGCATATTTAAAAATTATTAATCTTCGATTACGACCGAAAATTAATCACCGATCGCTTATTTGCGTAGAATCGTGGATAACCGGTCCGATTTAAATCGCGAGCAGTGTTGGCAAGCGCTCCGAAATCGTGTCTCTCTCCTCTCCGAGGATGAGAATTTTGTTCCCTCTCTTCTTAGCCGAACACGGTTCGTCGTGACTCATCAACGAGGACGAAGATGGTGGACCTTGTCGCGAATCTAAATAAATACGGACACACGCGCGCGAAAAACGACGTGGACGGCGGGGGTTCGCGGTTGGCCAAGGGGTGCGGTGAAACGACGAGACATCGCTTAGAAATGCGTGAGTAAGAACCTTAGACCGCGGTAAATTTATATCCCCGCGGCTTTTGCCTCTTATTCTCTCTCTCTCCTTTTCACTGGCTCTCGGCGGGTTAACACCTTGCCGGCTGGAAGTCTATCAATAGTTCTTTCGATCACGGTGGTCGTCGATTAAAAATCGATCGCGTATTTGTAAACCTGTGATCCAGAAATATTCTATGACGACATCCACCGTCTAATCGTGATTAATGACCTTTTGCCTTCAGGAAGTCATTGAACCAATTTTAGGTTAGCGAAAATTTCGTGTTCACGTGTTTGTTAAATTTGTAGATATGTAATATGAAATCTTAGGTATAGTAAAATCAACCGCTTCGTAACGATCAATTTTAAATGCACTCTTTGTTACAATTGATGGTCAGCCATTTTGTGTAAAAAATTCTGATAGGGTTATAGACTATAAATGCACTGTTACATTTGACAGTCAGCCATTTTGTGCTAAGAACCATGAAATCTTAGATGTTTTGTAATCAACTCTTTCGTAACCATCAATTTTAAATGCATTCTTTGTTACAATTGATAATCAGCCATTTTGTGTTAAGCATTCTAATAGAATTATAGACTCTAATAAATGCACAGTTACATTTGACAATCAGCCATTTTGAGTTAAGAATCTTGGATCCATGAAATCTTTAGTGTTTCGAAATCAACCCTATCGTAACGAAATCTAAATGTACCCTTTGTTATAATTCATGATCAGCCATTTTGTGTTAAGAACTGATAAAATTGTAGACTAGGTTATTACAGAAATTGTAGTTAAAAATCGATAAGTCGAAAGTGTCGTTTACGGCTATTTTTACATAATCGGCTCACGTTTCGAACCGATTTCATATTTTTACCCTCATCTAGCAGATAAATCGATCTTCGTAATCTTTCTTGATTTAATTGAAAAACCCTCGGGTGAAATTACCGATACCTTTTCTACTAACAATGCCACGAAAATATTCAATGTTCGATACCGCGGCAATATTTTCGTTCTGCGCGAACGGTATCTTCGCGTTGTACAAACACGCTCCCGAATTCCCCGATCGACGTGGTTACACCATTCCCACGCTCCATTTGCCACCGATACGAGAGAGAAAAAAGATAAAAAAAGTGGAGCGTCCACGATAAACAATGTTATCGATTCTAGCGGTCTCGTGAACCCAATTAACTGCGTAATGGCGAAGCGCAAAGACATAGGGCGCAGTCGAGCGAGCACCGTAGCGGATGGCGAAGTTTTTAATACTGTTACCTTTTAACTACGAAATTCTCTATGGTAAACTTTTACCTTTCACCGTTTAAATTTCGTGTTTCGACATTATGGATCGTTTTAACATTTATCAACGAGAGTCGTGTTTAACCCTGTTAATATTAAATACACGCCTCGGACAAACGTGATCGGTTGAATTGTTTTTCGAACGTTATCCTTTAAATCAGCGATTCTGGGTACGCGTGTTGTTCCAAGAAGATTATACTTTAGACAAATAAATCGCGGTGCAGTATTCGAATCGTGTTTCAAACATTTCTCTTAAAATCAGAAATTCTGGGTACACGTGTTTGAAGAAGGCCATACTTTAGACAAATAAATCATATCGCAGTATTCGAGTTGGGTTCCGAACACTAACCTCGAAATTAGCGATTCTGGGTTTACACGGTGTAGCAAGACATTGCAGTATCTCGATTGTTTCGAAAACTACCCTTGATATTAACTATTCACTGTATACGCGTATATGTTACGCATGCATATGTGTATATTAGAATAAATTGTGACATTACAGATTTGAATTATGTTTCGAACACTACCCTTAAAATTAGCAATTCTGGGCACGCATTGTGTCAAAAAGACTATAGATGAATTATGAAATTCAATATTAGTATTGTTCCGAAAACTACCCTTGAAATTAACTATTCACTGTATACGTGTATATGTCACGCATGCATATGTGTATATTAGAATAAATTGTGACATTATAGATTTGAATTATGCTTCGAACACTACCCTTAAAATTAGCAATTCTGGGCACGCATTGTGTCAAAAAGACTATAGATGAATTATGAAATTCAATATTAGTATTGTTCCGAAAACTACCCTTGAAATTAACTATTCACTGTATACGTGTATATGTCACGCATGCATGTGTATATTAGAATAAATTGTGACATTACAGATTTGAATTATGCTTCGAAAGCTACCCTTAAAATTAACAATTCACACATTGTATCAAGAACATTACACAAAATGAAAAATTCTGGTTACAAGAAGATCATAAGGTGCACCCTTGAAAGCTGTCGCAGCCTAGTTCACCCCTTTTCTTTCTACTCGGTCGTTGTTGCAATCGCAACGGCACTTGGATGTCGTCCAATGACGGTGGCGTATCGGCTGGTTTACCCTGCCGAAATCTTCCAGGTGGAAAACGAGGTTGGACTACGAACGCAACGAGGGTAAAAGCTGAACGTGGGGGGTGGCACGGAAGGGTGAAATCAACTGGCGATTTTCCACGGTTGATCCGCAATGGTTGAAGGGGGTAGGGTGGTTAAGTTACTGCGGTACCTTTGCTTCCAGTCAAATATTTATAGATTCCTTCGAGGGGAAAATGCATCTGACCGATCGTTCGTGCTGGAAATGCAAGATCTCGAAGTCCTCGAAATTAACCCTTACAATATTCTCGGGCTTAAAAATCTAACTTCACCGGAGAACAAATATTTTAGTTGGTAAACATGACCTTGGTAAAATATTTGAACTTCGTTCACTCAGTGAACGAAAGAGACATAATTGGTAGCGATAAATAACGATTAATCAAGGATATTCTCATTTTCGTAATAAGAAGATCGCGGTCGGTAATGGAAGTTTCACGAAATTTCAACGCAGCAGAAAGGATAATAATGGCGTGGTTGAAAGAGGTACTAGGCTGGTGTCTAGAGAGTCACTGGATCGAACAGGAGGCTGCCTTTGTGCCGTTGCAAACTAATAATTAATTAAAACTGATGGGCATCCACGAACGAGCTCGAAGCGCTCAGCTTCTCGAAATACACGCGGGGCTGGCTCATTGTCTGAAGCTAAAGCTTAACCCCTTCCGCAAGGTGAACCTTCTTTTTATTTTCAACCGAGGCCGTTCCTTTGTAGCAATTTATTTTATTACGCCGGAAACAACGGGATTCGCGGACGGCGCTGAAGTTTACGTTTCGCGAATAAATCATTAATTAGTAGTAATAAATATAATATAACTTGAAGGTTTCATTTTATAATGGACCGTTATTAACGACAATATTGCTTCATGAATAAATTTATAATTAAACCGGACGTGATTAAATTAACTTTACGATACAAACACCGCACCGATTGACGAATTTCGTTATTTATACGGTTCAACGTAGCAAAAGATTATATTATATATTATTGCAACATATCACAATTTATGCGTTCGATATTGCGCTCTGGGGTAAATGTTCCGTATATCGTCGATTGTTAAAATGTAGCAAATACGATCGAAATTCGTGTTCTTCATACGCACAATTTCCGAATTTCCAAACACCGGATATAACTTTATCCTGTTTCAAGAAAGAAACAATCGTTGACAAGGGTAACCGCAGAAAAACAGGGGTAGAAATATAGCACGGTAAACGCGAGCTTGTTGTCAAAGCATACAAGAAGGTGACAAAGTCCGAGAGAGAATTTTAAAACGCTCAGGTATCAACCTCTTCGTAACCTCTCCGTATTTTTTTTCCCTCCCTCGGAAGGAAGAGAGCAGCGACTTAATCGTGTTTGGCCCGTGTCCAGGACACGAGCAAAGTTACCAGAAGCTTCTCCAGAGCTAGTCACGGTTATCCCGAAACTACGTTTGTTTCATCCGGAGATGCAGCCGGTTACGAACGCTGGCTGCCTGCTCGTTTGCTCGTTAATTCCCTTCCTCTTCTCCGGATTCGTTCTTTTTCCTTCGCCAGCCAGTTTGTTCGACTCGGTGGCTGCCATACTTTTTTTTCCCTCTCTCTCTTTTTCTCTTACCAACACACGATTCCACGCCCCATTCCTACGCGATTGTTCCGCGCTTTTTCAGCCGCAGTAATCCCCTGGCAGTGACCGGGTAGACGCTCGCCAAAAGAGCCGCCCTTAAAGTGCCTCCCATGGGAGAAGAATTTTTGTTTTTTTTTTTTTTTGCTTCTTTTCGGCGAACGCTATCGTCGAACCACGAACCGGAATTTCGACCTCGACGTGGAAACTTGGTGCAGGGAAAGGGGTGGTTTCCGGAGGGAATTTCCTTAAATCAACGCCCGACAGTCCCCTGACGTTATGGCGGACAAACGTTTTTATCCGACTTCAAAGGCTGCGAACTTCCTCGATTGTCAACGTCCATATTGTTACCCGGGTAAAGGGGTTGAAAGAGTTCACCGATCGACTAATTTTTCAATCGACCCAGCTATTTTTAACGAATCGAATTTCCCGGTTATCCACGGTTTTATTAATGCGAATGTTTAAAAACGCAAATCTCTCGGTAATAATCCAAAGTAACCCGGAGTTCGCTTTTGAACGTGTTTTATTAATCATCCAGTCTGGGTCGAGGTTCCTCGGTTCATTATGAATTTTACTTGAACTTCCTCATTACTTTCAAGCGTTGAATTCGTAACATCCTTTTGATAGGATTTCGTGGACCTCGTCGAAATAATTTTATGCACTCATTCCGAAGTTTTACCACTAATGGAGTATTCCTGTGTGGAAGTTAATGCTATTGTAATCCGGGGAAATCCATGAAAAGTTGAGGGAGAGTAGGGACTCGAACCCAAGTTCTTTGATTTCGTAGCCTGTTACTTTATCCACTTCTGTATTGCTGGATATTTCGCTTTTATTTGAAAAATTTCCCTCGTAGGAAAAATTTACGGTGGATTATGAGATATATTCCGCTGTTTCAAATTTCAAGAACTTCGAAACTCTCGAAATGGTCAGAAAGAGACTTAGGGATTTTGATTTATGGGACTTTTGTGTTAAAGATAAACTGTACACAATGTTTATTCTATAGAGGATGATTGTATGAAATATAAAATTAGACTGAGAATCAGTTTCGAAGATTTAATTCAGCGACTGTCACAGTGAAAGTCAATACATGGTCAGACACGTTATTAGATAGATTATTAAAAACAAGGGCATCTTTCAATTTTATCTCTGCATCTGTCATATCATTATTTCAAGAGACTTCGAAAATCCTGTTTCCATGATTTTTCTATGAATGATTAATTTTAATGAAGGTTCAGTTAAAGGTCACATATGACAGCCACAGTGGAAACTGACGTTTGTGGTCAGACACATAATACAGATTATTAAGAACAAGACTTTTTGATCTTTCTATCAGTTATATCATTGTCTAAAGAGACTTCAAAAGTACTTTTTCCATGATTCTTCTATAAATAATTAATTTGAATGTTCAGTTAGAGGTCACATATGACAGCCACAGTGGAAACTGACGTTTGTGGTCAGACACATAATACAGATTATTAAGAACAAGACTTTTTGATCTTTCTATCAGTTATATCATTGTCTAAAGAGACTTCAAAAGTACTTTTTCCATGATTCTTCTATAAATAATTAATTTGAATGTTCAGTTAGAGGTCACATATGACAGCCACAGTGGAACTGACGTTTGTGGTCAGACACATAATGCAGATTAATAAGAACAAGTATTTAATATTTCTATCTGTTATATCACTGTCTAAAGAGTCCTCAAAAGTTCCTTTTATATGTTTTTACTATAAATTATTAATTTGAATGTTCAGTTAGAGGTCGCACATGACAGCCACAGTGGAAACTGACGTTTGTGGTCAGACACATAATGCAGATTATTAAAAACAAGAGAATTTAATCCTGCTATTTTATCTTTCAACCTGTTATATCATTATCTAAGGAGTTTTCAAAAGTTCCATTTGTACGTTTTTTTATAAATAATTAATTTAACTAAATACATGTCAATCACATACGACCCAGACAGTCGTATTAAGAGTACAAATTCTTCAGTTCCATGGAGTACTCAAAAACCTTCCGTCTGTCGACTATTTGATTTAACCAAACCTCTCTCTAGTCCATTTTCCAAACAGCGTGCTTTCAGACCGTCCTCCGGAATGTCAAAGTGCCATCGTCATATCAAATAGTCTAAAAGTTATTTAAACGTTCATTTTTCGCGCAGCCTTTATCTCGAAAGGGATATGTTCGTTCGACGAGTGGGTTTTGTCAAGGGATGAGAACGGTTGGTGGGTGGCGTTTTTAACGGAGTGGGGATTTTTCACGCGCGTGAAACGAAGCGGCCGCGCACACGGGAAGCCGAGATTCGAGGAATAATAGTCGCGAGTTTGTTCGCCAAGCTCGTTCACCACCTTCCGTGGCGAGTATTTTTACAGCACTCGTATTCCAGGCTCGTTTAAAACTTACTGTCGTTTGTCCAGGTGAAGAAAAAAAACGAGATATTTCGTATGGCAAGGGTGGAAAGAAAAGTGTCGAGGAGTACGTTAGTTGGCGCGTCCGCTTTATGCACGGCATCCACACGAAATTGCTACAATACGCACTTTATTTCCTTTGTACATTTAAGGCGACGAGCTCCGCGACAAACTCCTCTCGCGTGGCGTGCTTCATGACTGCGACAGACTCGTTTCAAACCGGATAAAACGCCTTGCCTTCGACCAACTCGACGACTCGCTGAATTGCCGCCACTTTGATGAACGAGCTCCAACTTTCTTTGAAAACAGCACGCGTTAACTAGGGGAATCCGGATGAAGAACTTCAGACACCGAGCACAACAGCTTGACGATGATTCCTTCACTTCACGATTCCTCCTCGGACTCTTCGACCTCTTTCGAAGATGTCGCAAACTGTCACCACACTCTGCACGAGTATAGTACCTCCACTATGATTTGGATTACCATCAAAGCTTCGCATCCAATCAAGAAGACTATCAACACTAATATTCGCGATGATTGTCCATGTGAATATTCGAGACCTAAATAATTTGACCAGAGTCGTATCAGAGTCGAAAAAATGAATGCAAAATGTCGAGTGAATTTACGTACGGTTTGTTTGCGAAAATTCCGTGAATTTCTCAACGTTATTATTCCACGGGGATGGTTAATTTTATCGCGAGGCAGGTGAAAAGAGACGGCGCTATAGACGCGACCAAATTTCTCGAGACTGCCAGGCGAGAGGTAAACAAAGCAGCAAAGTCAACAGGATTTTTAACAGGCAATTTAGAGTTCGCTCGGGGACCATTATCCAAGAGGGGGATCTTTATGCGCGTCGCGCTTCGTTACAAACACTCTTCAACATCGTTGGAGATGCTCGAAAGCGCGGTAATCATAAACTTTATCTCGACGGCTGGCATCAAGTAGCTGACTTCCGTTTTCCCTGGCTACCCGGGGCTTTTCTGCGCCCCTCGAGCCCCCCGGACGCCCGCTTTCGAAAGCCGGCCAATAAAAGGAAAGCGGAGACCCACCGTACACATTTGCATACGCTACCGCAATTTTTTTTCTCTCTCTCTCTCTCCTCGATAAATATATATTTCCCAGGGTGTGGAGATTAACCGCGGATCAGCAGTTGGCGAGTCAAATGCAGATTTACGGAAAATGGGATTCTGCCTTCTTTATTCCGCGACCAAATGGCTTTTGTTAAGCGTAAATCAATTTAAAAGGACGATTCCCCGCTCGTTTTTATTTCCATTGTTCTAAAATTATTAATAGACTGATGTTTATGCATTCACGATATATCAACGTCTGCATAGGAAACGTAAATCACATATTCTGGATCTCATAGATTACGCGATTTATTTATATCTCGATATATCGCCCGTGAAAACGTCCGCGGTCTAATTACCCGCGAAGAATGAAATTCTCTTTCAATGATATTTGTATTACGTTAAATAGTACGGACAACGTTATTGTTTGTGTGATGTTAAATATTATTAACGATAATTATGTATAAATGGTAGAGAGACTCAAATGAGAATTTGTGAAACGGAATTTTAGCAACATGGTTCCCGATAATTTCAATAGTGAAATACATGGGTCAGTTATGTTTGATATTGGACAAAGAGTGCATAGTGTCATTTTTTTAGTGCATTAGTATTCTTTATGCGACACGAGACGATATTTTTCTCAAATTATTATTATCAGATTATTAGTACAAATTACTGTTACAAAATATTATTACAAATTACTACTACAAAATATTGTTACAAATTATTATCACAAACTATGAAAATATTTTTCTTAAATGTACGTCAACTTTTGTCGAAATGAATGTTCGTATAAATTTGTTTCATCCCTCATATATTTGTGGTTGTAATATTAATATTGGTCAATAATACTAGGTTTACAAAATGCATCTCAGACTTTCTATTTTAAATTGCACAAATTATCAAAATATTTTTGTCAAGATGTACGTCAACTTTCGTCGAGATATTCGTATAAATTTGTTTCATCCCTTATATATTTGTGGTTGTAATATTAATATTGGTTATTAATAGTAGATTTACAAAATGCATCTCAGACTTCCTATTCTAAATTGCACAAATTACCCAAATATTTTTGTCAAGATGTACGTCAACTTTCGTCGAGATATTCGTATAAATTTGTTTCATCCCTTATATATTTGTGGTTGTAATATTAATAGTGGTTATTAGTAGTAGATTTACAAAATGCATCTCAGACTTCCTATTCTAAATTGCACAAATTACCCAAATATTTTTGTCAAGATGTACGTCAACTTTCGTCGAGATATTCGTATAAATTTGTTTCATCCCTCATATATTTGTGGTTGTAATATTAATAGTGGTTATTAGTAGTAGATTTACAAAATGCATCTCAGACTTCCTATTCTAAATTGCACAAATTACCCAAATATTTTTGTCAAGATGTACGTCAACTTTCGTCGAGATATTCGTATAAAATTGTTTCATCCCATAAATATTTATCATACTTTATTTTCAGTATAAAAGTATGTAAATCTAGTATATACCATGTAAATCTAGTGTTAAGTAAATCATGTCAATCGTACAAAACAAGAGAATAAATAAATTGTGAGCCGATAACACTGGACAATGTCCGAGCATACAAAATGGTGCTCCGCGAGTCAGTAGAACGAGTTCACGTTTGATCGGACACGGTTCAGAATTCTTGAGCGCCGGAAACTTTCCTCTCCAAGTTTGATCAGCCGTAAAAGAAGCGAAAGAGGTATCGTAGGTAGACGAGGTATCGTTTTAAATATTTCCTTGAACGAGCCATCGTTCGATGCTCGGCATATTATACGCGAGAGGCGAGAGCTCGAAGATTCCCAACGATCCGTTCGTATATTTCCATTTTCTTGTTTATCGGATCGCGAACGTTTGTGCACCGATGTCCCGTTTGTTTGCGCATAAATATTGATGTCACCGTTCGTTCCGAACTTGGACCCGGTCGAAAGGAGACAGTTAAGAGTCGATTGAAGTGTACTTTGTCAACTGTGCCGTTTCGCGATAATTAACGTCGAAAGCACGTTAAGGCACTCGTTCGTTCGAGTGATTGACGGTTATTAAGGATTTCGTCGGATTCTTCCAATATTATTTCAACTTTATCGCTCAATTAATGTGGAATGCTCTCTGTTGCGGAAACTTTGCTGTTAAAAATTAATTCCTTCGAGGGGTTCTTTTACGGAAATCGTGATATTAAAAAGGGAGTAAAGTAGGCTCGTTGGTATTTGTCGAATACAACGTTGGACTTCAGATATAAATTTGTAGGATAGTGAGTTAAGTATAAATCCGTAGGTTAGTTAACAAATAGGGTAGTTTACATTGAGGGTGTCGATCAAAAATCCTTTGCAAAGGGAGTTGTTAAAAAAAGGTCCTTGAGCTTCATCAGAGTAAAATTATTTGCATCATTTAGCGTCGTACCTTGTTAAAAGTTAATATATGCCTAGTTTTAATTGGGAGAGTTTTACCACCTAAATAATCCTACAAATTAGTGCAAAAAATCAGCTACTTGTTAAAAAACACCTGACCGTGTGATCGAGCCGACACAGTACGGCCAGTAGGCCGACAAAAGAATAATCGATAAGCCACGAAATTAATTAGTACCAGAACTCATTCTTATTCATTCGAATGTAAATGAATTCGCGTGAATTAGAACAGAAAATAATCGCCCTCGTCTCGCAAAGCTTTGTGTATCTCACGCCACAAACACTTTGTCATCGCGAAACTTCGCCTTTGTGTCGGCGTAATCGTCGCTTTGACTTCACTTATTTACCGTTAACAGGCTTTCCAGCGCCGGGAAAGCGTCGAATCCGTTCCTCTCGACACTTTGACTGCCAGCTCGTTCATTTTTACGCGACGAGCCAATTAGCATAAGTACCGGCTGTCTATTTCACCAAATGTCAACGTTCGCAAGTTCAAGTTTCTCCGGAGACCGGAATTTTTCGACACGTCCTCCGTAGAGGTGGTAGTTATAAAACTCGGCAGAGAAGATTCAGAGAGGATTAAAATTCATGGGGGTTAGTGTCTTTCTGGGGTACGGTTCGCTTGTTCTGCTCGCAATTATAACATTTACCCGTTGATTTACGAGGAACGGCGCGGTAAAGAACGCTTCGCGGAAGCACCCTCGATAAGGGTGCACCCTCTTACGCGACGGTGCACTTTTGTCAGCCTGTTACCCAACGCGCACTTACGGATGACAAATTAGCGAGATAACTACTGCACGCCGGATAATAAACGCTCAGGAACACGGTTGTACGTAACGGCGACGCACGAACGTGATAATTTCGGAATAATTGCCAGCCGCAACCGTCGGCATTGATCAAACTTCACGGTGAAACCCGCGATTCGTCTTTCCGCGGCTACGGCCCGTGGCCACCCGATTCTGTCGCTTGATTAATTGTTAATATTAATCCGTTCCCGGAACGGATATCGCTCCGGTTTCCACCGGCCGTTCGTCATATCGACACCGACCACTTCGTCCGGATTAATTTTCGTCGAGATGGCTGAACGGAAGATTAATCGACGACTTGCGCTGCTCGAATGTTTAAAAACTTCTATCTTGCTTTCACTCTGCATGGTATTGAATTTGTGCTGTGTTATTAGCAACATTGACTGAGAAACACTGACTATTGTCTGCATTAGAAAATCGTACTAAGGATGTGAAACTGTTTGGAGGTTATGATAATAAACACGGTGCGTTTCTTTTTTCTTTAAGTCCAGATTCTTGTAACTTCTCATACAGTATTGAAAGAGTCAAGACTTCCAACCTTAAATTTATACGTTTAATAAAGTTCATACATTTAATAAAGTTCGTACGTTCAATAAAATAAATGGTGAGCCAGTAGAGTGAGCCATAGTGGACCGTGGTACCAAGAGATGGTACCGCAGGCCACTATAGTGGCTCGCCTAAGAGGTTAAGTAAACTTCATACGTTAAAAGAGTAAACTGTTATTTTTGTTAACAAAGCGTTATACAGCAATATTCAATTACAGTGTGTGACTGTACCTCGTAATAGCGTTAAAATTGTGAACACAGTAGTTAAAGTTTGCAAAAATGGCAGGTTATCAGAAAAATCCATGCGTCAAAAATTAGTCTAACGGACAGGACATCGTGTTAATGAAATTTGTGATACAGGTGATACAAATTGATTTTTGACTTGTGAGACCGTAATCAATAGATTACGTAATTGATAATAGTAGAAAGAGAGTGGTTCCTCAAAGAGAATCGACGGTCCAAAATCTTCGTTTTCTCGTCGACTCTTTCTTCCCCTTGAGGAGCTTTCGCTAGCTGTCGCGTGCTGGGCGAGCTTTCACGCAAACTTGTTTATTACTTAATTCGATTGACGCGTAATTTTGAGCCGTATCGGGGGGAGGGCTTTCAAGTTAATTGAATGCCCGTGGAAAATTAATGTCGCGAGGCAACGTCGAGACTCCTTTCAGGGTTTTCTCACCCTTCGACCCTTTCTGCCGTCTACTCGCGCCAACCGTTTCCTATCGACTGAAATTTCTTGTCGTCGCCAAAGAAACCCGCCTCGAAAGCACGGATACAGAAAACAGATTGTGTTATCAAACTTTCTACGGCTATGGTCGGACCTATTACCCGCGTGCTCCTCATTTTTATCTCGATTATTCTCTTCAACGGCGAGATTGCAGTTCTGCAAGTTTCAGGATGCGGATCTTTGGAGTTTCGGGAGTTTGGTAATTGGAGACGTGGTTTTGGAATTTTGGGACGGGACTTTAGGTTTTTGGGACAAAACGATTTCAGGATCTAAGGACAAGAAGACTTTAGGATTTCAAGACAAAAACACTTTTGGTTTTTGGGACATTAACCCTTTGCACTGATAGATTTTTACTGTTACCAAACAGCAATTTTACTAGTTAAAAAGTTAAATGAATTCTTTTCAGGTGATTATTTCTCTACTAATAATTTGCACTATTTGTTTCATTATTATACATCACACGTGTACTATTATAGAATTAGTAAAAAAATATTTATTTCAAATTATTGTATAAAATCAAATGGCGACTGAGAGTCTTTAAAATTTCTGAACATTAAGACTAATTTCAAAAATTTTTTTAAATGTTGGAATCTTGAAATCTTGAAACACGGGAACTCAGCAACGTTGAAACTCAGCCTCCGCTCGACCATTCAAGGATTATTGTTGCTTTGTTTCGAAAAAAAAAATTGTAGTCAACTCTAGTCACGTACGGTTCAAGCTTGAACATGAAACGGATCGACGCGTTGCAAGTTAGGGAGAGTTTTACGTGCGTAACAGCACGGACACGTTCGATTTTACGACGAGAGTTCGTGTTTCGTGGACAGTAATTGAAAATTACGACGAGGCATGCGTCCACGACCTGGAAGCATCGTCACGAGATTTTTCTTTTGTGATTTTATGGTGGTGTCGTATGAGAAAACTGCTGCTCGAACGATGCAATCAATTTTCCTCTTTTCCACCTCTTTTTTATACATTTTCAAACCGATACTGGATGATAAAACCAGTCTTGCAATACCTCACAACGAACAGTCGATTAATTAATCGATTACCGTCTCTATTAAAATCTTCGAACGATGTAAAGTCTTTTTAACGTTCGTTTCTCGCTGTCCTCTTTCCCAGCTTTTCCGCCATTGTTTTTCTGACGCGTTCCGGCCTGTCGCGCTCGCGAAATAAAATAAAAAAAAAGGAAATAAAAATCCATTTTTGTCCCGTCTCTAATTACTCGGGAGTGTTCATTAAAAATTCGATAAAAAATCCCAGGCGGCGAGGCATTCGCCCGAAGTGCCACTTTTCCATCGATTCGTCGGCTTTCGCGAGCTTTGCAAAGCGCTTCCTTCACGAGCTTCAACTAATTACAAACGTTGAATATCGTCGAAAGCAGACACTCCGGTAAAGCCCTCCAATTGAATTAAAAACTACTGCAATCTATTTTCTCGGATACCTTCGTAACGGAACTTGAAAGACAATTTGCGTGACATTTTCTCGGAACGGGCGACTATTCACTTATATCGAGACAAAGTCCCACTAATAAAATTTCACGAACAATATACAAATATTTGTACAATTACACGAATAAGATGTCTGAAGACATTGACAAAATTGGATAAACAAGAGACAACAAAGTATTTATAAAATTGAACGAATAAGATACATATAGACATTGACAAAATTGAAAGGATAAGGTATATGAAAATATTTATGAAATTGGGTGAACAAGGTATTTCAAGATAAAATTGAATGAATATATAAAGACATTGATAACATTGGACGAAGTAGGTACATAAAAATATTTCTTGGAGCTACTGTTCACTTATATTAAGACAAAGTCTCACTAATAAAATTTCACGAACAATATACAAATATTTGTACAATTGCATGAATAAGATGTCTGAAGACATTGACAAAATTGGACAAAAGGGATACATAGATATATTTATAAAATTAGGTGAACAATATAATGACGATAACATTGGACAAATAAGGTACATAAAAATATTTACAAAATTGCATGAACATGGTATTTGAAGATATTTGCAAAATTGCATGAACAAGGTGTATGATGACATTTATAAAATTGTATAAACAGGGTGTATAAATTATATAAGAGAAGTACATAAAAATACAAAATTGAATAAAGGTATATAAAGAATTTCATAGAATTGTATGAACAGGGTATAAGACAATTATAAAATTATATAACTTTAAAATTGAACGAATAAGGTATATAAAGACATTTAGGCTCAGAGACATTACATAAATAAATATTAATAAAATATACCAAATAGTCAATCTAGTAATTTCGTGTTTCATCTTGTGAACATCCGAGGGAGCTCACGTAGATTTGGAGAATTCGAGGAGATCCCGCAGCGATCTGAAATTTCCATCGAAATCAAGCTCTCAACGAGGAGGTCCGCTACAAGAAGTCCTCGGTTAAACCATCCGCAGATGATCCACGAAATTAGACGAGCGAAAAAAGAGAATGCGAAAGAGTCGACGGGGATCGTTGGAACGCGTTAATAGCGCGAGCTTCGAGCGCCGAGCACGTGTCTCAAACGTATTAACACGATTGTCAGTTTGTAAATTTCCCGCGTGGTTCCATGAACGCGGTTGGCACGGCCCTGCGAGCCGTAATAATTTCAGACGGCCTTTCGGCCGGATTTACTATCCACGAAAGAACGATTATAGCGAGAGAGCTCTCCTCTCTGATGATTCAACCGTTGGCAAAAGCTCTCGTTTCGTAGCTGTTACTGTTTAAAGATGATGTATTGTGCCACCGGCAGTGCGCGTATTCTGGCAGCTGGATTCGCTGTTTCGAAAATTTTTACATCGTTAACACGCTGGTCTACAAACGGGAATTGATATTGTTTGTCGCGAACGATATTTTTGTTGTACCAGTTTTGAATTTCCCGCGTCTCCTATGGGCGCTGAGGTCTAAGTTCTATACATAAAATTGTATTAATGAAGTATACTTGTATTAATAAAGTATACGTGTGTTAAATATATTGATGCTACTTTTTTAAATCAATAATATGTTACAATATACATCATGAAACTATTGTATTTTTAAAAGACCGGCTCATGCTAATAGCCGCCATGTTGTTGCACGCGGTGAGGTATAAAATCACTTTCCGTTTCTATATTACAAAAATCTAACGTGGATTAATAAAACATATCGACGCTATTGTTAAAGTCAATAATATGTTGCAATGTATACAGCATGAATACAAACTATTGTATTTTTAAAAGTTGACCTGCTGATAGCCGCGCTGAGGTCTAAAATCACTCTCCGTTTCTATATTGTAAAAATCGACGATATTTCAGATTTTGAAAGTTGATCTGCTTACACTAACAAATTTAAAAAAAAATATTTATTTGTAGAAAAATGTGTTAGAATAATTAATAATAAGAATGATAACACTTTAACTGATGATAAATTCAATATAATAGTAATAACTTGAACTCTTGATTCACATAGCATAATTCTGTTTACATGCAAACTTGTCTTGTAGTAATTAATAATGAAAATGATGGAAATAACACTTTATCTGATAACGTATACAACATAATATTAATAATTGAGATAATATTCTCAATTTTATTTCGTGTACAATATACATTTGTCTATCCACGTCACGGCAGTCACTCTCCTTTCGTACAAGTCATATTTCCAATCTTGAACCTCATTCACAATTAAAAACAATCTCACAGAGTGTACTAAAGGTGTCGGTGCAATTTAGATGTTATAGTAGATAACCGTCTCGTAAATGTCAGCCGGTCACGTGAAACTTCCTAATCAAATTCTTGAAATCTCGATAGAATTATTACGATTAATATTGTGGAAATATCGGCAACACTGTTCTACAATTAGATATCTTAGAAGAGTTCGACAAATAGATTTTCAAGGACGATTTAATGTAACGAAGTTTAGAACAGTAACGATATCATGAAATTGTGTACAATGACGGCGATTATGTTGTTTCGATCGATTGGCCAGAGGCACGCGACACCGTGGTTGAAACCGATGTCACGCGAGATATTATTCTTGGCAACATATTAGACTATTGAATCAGAAAAGAGAATAACGATAAGAGTGCTGGCGAGTGTTCGTGACTCATTCGACGAATATCGGTGCCAAATAGTGGACGACATTGTTAAATCGAAACTAATTTGTGGTTACTAATAGGACGCTAGTATTCTATGTTACAATTTGCGAGACACGATTTGTAGGAGCTTATTTTGGATTACCTCTCAATTATGTCACGTTCTTTCGTTAGGTATCTGGTGAAGAGAGGATTTATTAGACTGAAAGAGAGCGAATAACCCTCTTTCGAATGCAGATCACACGTGAAGGTTTAGTGTAAATTGAAATTAAAATCCTGGTGATGACTCTGTTTAATACGAATCGATTTTATAAACGTTGACGACAGTTTGGTATAAATCAACCCTAAACGTTCAGTGGATCCAGTGAGTCACTCACCCAAATTTTGAAAATTTAGTTATAGAAGTATTTTATTTAAATCATGAATATTATTTTATGTTTTTTGACGTACACTAATTGTCATTATTATTCAAGAATAATGACAACGAAAATTATAAAGAAGTAACAAAAATTTGGTAGTCAAGAAATTATTGCCACATGCAAATTTTTGTACATTCAGTCATCGAAGAATTTTATTAAAACCATGTATATTATTTTATGTTTTTTGACGTACACTAATTGTGATTATTATTAAAAATAATAACAGTGAAAATTATAAGAAGTAGCAAAAATTTGATAGTCAAGAAATTATTGTCACATGCAAATTTTTGTAAATTCAGTCATCGAAGAATTTTATTAAAACCATGTATATTATTTCATGTTTTTTGACGTACACTAATTGTGATTATTTTTAAAAATAATAACAGTGGAAATTATAAGAAGTAACAAAAATTTGGTAGTCAAGAAAGTATTGCCACATGCAAATTTTGGTAAATTCAGTCATCGAAGAATTTTATTAAAACCATGTATATTATTTTATGTTTTTTGACGTACACTAATTGTGATTATTATTAAAAATAATAACAGTGGAAATTATAAGAAGTAGCAAAAATTTGATAGTGAAGAAAGTATTGTCAAATGCAAATTTTTGTAAATTCAGTCATCGAAGAATTTTGTTAAAACCATGTATATTATTTCATGTTTTTTGACGTACACTAATTGTGATCAGTATTAAAAATAATAATAGTGGAAATTATAAGAAGTAGCAAAAATTTGATAGTGAAGAAAGTATTGTCAAATGCAAATTTTTGTAAATTCAGTCATCGAAGAATTTTATTAAAACCATGTATATTATTTTATGTTTTTTGACGTACACTAATTGTGATTATTATTAAAAATAATAACAGTGGAAATTATAAGAAGTAGCAAAAATTTGATAGTGAGAAAGTGTTGTCACATGCAAATTTTGATAAATATTCGTATTTCGAAATGGATAGATTCGAAAGCGTTTACGTGAAATGAGAATAGGTGCTCACCGTTTGTGCTGAATCCTGAGGCCTCTGCGGGGATGCAACGGTATGCCGTCTTTCAGCCAGTGCACCCTCGGGGGTGGAGAACCCCTCGTTCGGCATACTAGCTTCACCCTCTCCCTTAACCTCGCTATCGAGTCCCTGAGTTCGGACAACGTAACCTCTCTCACTGAAATCAAAAGCGCAACGTCGTTAAAATCGTCTGCTTAATAATTGAAAAGTTCTATTTTACCCGGCGGGGTGTACTTAAACGCGACGATGTAAAGAGTACGTATTAAATGAAAGAATTACGGAAACGCGATCTGGTTCACGAGAAATTCTAACGCATAATGAATTTCACGACGGCTAAATCTGCGGCGTTGAAAGAGAATTCTTAAAACGGTCATTTTCCAACTCGGCCGTCCGACTACGTGTCTCGAAGTTCCGGCAAAAACTCCCGGCGAAATCCTACCCCCGGAGTTTTAATAAACTTTTCGAGAGCCCGTAGTTCTCACCGTCCAAAGAAACTCCGCGAGGCAATACGCGTTTTAAATCGCGCGATCTTCGACGGAAAGAAATTTCGCAGCGGAGTTCTTTTCCTTCCGACATTTCAGCCCTCCGATAAACGTGGCACATAAAATGATATGAATCGAGTACACTGTACCATAGAGTTTCTTAATGTAAAAGTTCCTGATTTTACCTACTGTAAAAAGTAGACTACGTTTTATAGCCGAAATGAAAAATACCTGAAGTGCTTTGAGGACGCTTCGCGAACACGACACCTCGAACTATTGATTTCGTCGGAGTCGTATTTCGAGAAGAACGAATGCGATTATTGAAGGCTGTAAATCGAGACTTTTACATATTCAAGGAGTCATTCGTTTTTAATTTCACTTGTGCTAGGAAATTAGATACCAGGTATTTAGTATTAGGTAATTTTACAAGAAACGGTTTGACGATTACTCCAACGAGCTGTCGCGTGTAGATTCACGCGATACCCTGGATACAGTGACATCACAATAGCAAGCAGCTGTCGCGATCATAAATTGGGCGCGTTGAAGAAAAATGGGTCATCGGGGATTCTAATTTTAGAGGAGCGGAGAGCTGCTCTCGTGAGGTCGTTGATTGTATTGCGACTAATGTAAAGGGTACAGCTCGCTTTGCTCGTCCCTTTGTGACCGCTTCTCTGCGATCTTTTGTTAACGCCGAAGATATTGTTCTTAGGATATTGTACTATTTGTCCTTAATAAGGCACCTACTTTCGCGCTGTTTCTATGCTGTAACCTTGACAGCACTCCTAGAAATTACGGCGATTAGTTGACATGCTTCCTTTTTCAAAGAAACATTGTCCCTTTTTTGCATTTGTTCAACTGCATCATACGATAGCATCGGTTCATATAGACAATTCTACTTTAATGTCAGAAAGTAGTCAATCAAGTTCATGTCAACAAATTTTCGTGTAAAATAAAAATGATATAACACTAAACCGGCATATAATGTGTACTTAATCTGAAATTAAAAATGAAGTTGAAAAATAAATAGACAAATGAGGAAACATAAATTAGTACACACATTGATTCTTTATCTTGACGAAAATCAATGTTGATTTCAAGGAATACACTTTAACAAAATGTGTACCATATAATAAGAAACTTGTGGAGCGGTCATTTGACCGATTTGGTAGTTTTAGTGTTAAACAATTTTTAGGACAAGATTTCAGAAGAATTTCTACACGTGACAAGATATGAATTAGTCTTTAATATGTACGATATTAACGAGGGAGCATGAATTAATCAAGTTAAAATTAAAATTCAAACATCTCTAACCAAATTGTAAAATGTATAAATTGTGAACTCGTTTAACAGTCTCATTGAGATAAAGATGGCTTCTGATTAAAAAGATCATTTGCAGCTCGTGCAAGCGTGTAAAAGGCTGACGTAAAGCGTGTAAACGTCCGGACAGGTGATCCCGCGGGTGACTGATTACCCGGGAATTTAAATCTCATTCGAAACGGATTACGGCTCGATGGAATCGCGTTTAATTCCGAATCTTCGTACACGATCGTAGAAACGAGTGGCGTTCCTTTCGCGTCGTCTCGCAATTTTTCACCAACGTTCCCGTCTTCTTCGCGGAGCCGTGTTTTGACTAGCGTGCTCGCCGTAATTACGCCAGGCTTCTCTGCCCCCTCGCCGAAACGCGACGCTCGAATTATCCTCGACGTTCCGCGTCGCGACGAGAACGCCTCCGGGCATTTAATACGTTTCCATCAATGTCGTCGTCCTCGTCGCCGTCAGACGGCGGCGTTATTCGAAACTGTCCGTGTCGGCATCGTATTCGTAACGCTCGCGATACCTTCTCGTATCTTGCGTCCGGAGATTCGATGGTTAACGTTACACGCGACCTCGTCATTTCCGCCACGAAATTCTGGATGCCCTCGACTTTGAAGGGCGAGTCGATCGCGTCATGATCGATGAGCAACAAAATCGGGTACGCCATTTTGTGCAGTTGCGTTGGGGTTAATTATGTTAGGAAAGTTGAAACGTTTCTATATTTTGGATTTAACAGACACTGTACAGATTATAATTAACGAACGGTCCTTGTGCAAATACGAATTGTCATATTTAAATATGTGCAATATGTGTCACACGTGAGTCTGAGGGTTGATCGTCGTTAGCATTGTGCTAAAATTCTGCTTTTCATTCTACCGAAATATGTTTTAATTCCTCTTAAAATAACATATACTACTTGTAAAATATTTTATAGTACATAACATATATAGTACATAAGGTATATTATATTTTAGTCATTGACATCGACGACCACAAAATTATCGATACTTATCAAATTCATACATAAAGTTAATTATATAAATGAAATTTTGAGTAATGAAGCACGAGACTAAATGGAGTAGAGTGATTGATCATTTAGAATAAAAGCACATTGAAGTTCAGTAATAAAATGAGTGATATGAAATGTTTGTACCTGCAGCAAGTAGTACGAGTCGACGTATAGACGTGTAATGTACGATAAACCTCGGTAAATACCAATTCCGGTTGCAAATACTGTCGCGAATAGATTCTATTGGTGAAACATGTTGGTTGAAAATTTTCGATGAAATCGGTCCGTTTGAATTGGCATAGATATTAACCGTAGTAACAGGGGCGCAGTAGAATAGGTCAACGCATAGGGAAACGTCACTGCGTCACCCACGTATTCGGCCGTTTATAGTTACTGACATGCTGCAAATTTGTTTTTCAACCGTACAGTCACTTGCAAGAATCTTTATTCGTTCCGTAAAATATAATATTTTTCTTAGAAAAAACAAAAATTTTGTACGGTGAAATTTTATTTCAATTTGGAACTAGAATTATATTCGTGAAATTTTATTTGAATTTGTAGTAGAATTACAATTAAAACGGTAAAATCAAATAACATAAAAAATATGTTATTTGTACAGAGAAATTTTATTTGAATACCTAACAGAATTATAATTAAATTCCTTTAATTCTTGCTGGAATTATAATTAAATGGTTTGAATTATTATTGGAGTTATAATTAAATCGCTTTAATTCTTACCGGAGTCATAATTAAATTATTTTCATTCATACCAGAGTTATAATTAATTTACCTTAATTCTTATTGGAAATAGAATAAAAGCAGAATAATAAAATCAAGTACAACAGATATTCCGCAAGAATATTTAAAGAAACGTGATCGATATTTGACCTTAAAACTCCGTTCTCCATTCTTCCGCTTCTCAAAAAGCTCTCAGTTCTTTTGGCACAGAATGCGCTAACGTTAGGGTGCAATTTAACGGAACTTTTCGCTATTCTTCTTCGAAAGCACTTTCAAGGTTTTCTTTATTTATTGTGCTGTTTTCGTATATATTTCCTCGTAAATATGTCCCATTTAAATTTAAATCCGAAGAATGACACGGAGAGGACGCCATTTACACTATACAGGGTGAGTCATGGAAAGCAGGTCAGGAAAATTCAAAGAATTCTACATTCAGCACGATATATCGTATTTGACACAAATATACATTTCGACAATAATATGTAATTATTATAATAACTAATAATAATATGTAATTCTGGCAAGAATAATTTTGTAAATAATTACATCAGCAGATTAAAACTGACCATAGTTTCAGAAACGTCCGAGAGATCGAGGACAGCACCGAGAACAAACACGAAAGCTACACCGGAAAACCCGAGGCATAATAAACTGTCCTCGGTTTGCATAATTTGTTCGACGAGTAAGCTTTCACGAAATTTTCGGAGCTTTCCCGCGATCGTTTACACCGAAAGAATTAAGCTGGAGCGCCATCGACTCGAAATTAGCCCACCTTCCGCATCGTCGGAGGGCTGTTCGGAGGAATAAAACCGTGTTGCAATTTCTGGTCAGATTAAATCGCGAGTATATTAATTCCGATCCATAGAGTGCTTTTACGCGTCCCGTTGAAAGCGCTCGAGAGTTTGGCCAACGAGTGAAAATTCACTTGCAGCCAAGAGGATTCCGCGTCTGATTCGCGCTGGATCGGTCTATTCGTTATTAAGCGGTTAGGTACGTGCAAGAAGGGACGAAGCTAACGCGAAAAAGGACAGAGACAGGGGCGGATAGAGGGTTAGAGAGTCACAAAACGAGCAACAGATGGGACGGAGCGGCGAATAGAAAGAGCCGAAAGGTGGACGTTCCCGGTATTCCCATGTTGCCGGAGGGGACGCGTTGGTCCTCCCTGCGAAACGTCATTTAACGATTAGCCGTGCGAACTGACGCCGAAATTCAAATTTAAATGGCACTCGCGGGAGACTCGATGGACCTGGAACGTTCGGGGCCCGAATTTATGCGGGAATTGCCCCGCAATTCCCTGGCAACAGCGATGGGATTAAATGCTACGGAAAGAAAAATTGCTTTTAGAACTCTATATTCGAGTTGCTATCCACAGAAATCGAATCGATAGCGTTTAACCTTATGCATTACTTACGACTGGTACCTGTCAAGATTTTGTCTGTGGATCTTCCTAAAGTCTTCTTAGACTAGACTAAAATCAACCTAGCACCTAGCAGCGTATATTAAATATTCCTAAATTTGTTATTTAATAAATAATTCAGGATGACTTGGATAACATACGTCAAGACCATTAAGTGTTATTCTAAATACTGACTCTAGTTTTCCTACACTATTCTACAATTTACCTAGAACCTTGCAAGCTATGTATATCAAATATTTCCAAACTTGTTATTTCACAAATAACGAGTAAAACTGTTATAACATTTCTCAAGATGACCTTGATAACATATGTCAAGGTCATTGACATCAGATGGTAGGATCTTGCAAGGATCATGCATCGAATATTTCCAGATATGTAACCAATAACGAACGCTAAAACCGTCATAAAATTTCTCACGATGACCTTGATAACATACTTCCAGATAATTGACGTCAGTAGATGTTACTCTAAATATTGACCCTACTCTTCCTAGACTATCCTACAATTTACCTAGAACCTCGCAAGCAATAAAGGTGTATCGCAGTTATTTTCATCCACTTCAAGATCTCTGCTCTTGTTAAATCCTTCGCTTTGAAGAGCGATAAAAAATCTTGCCGCCCCGGTAAAGACGAGAAGAACGAGCGAAGACGATGGGAGGGTTCCTTTTGAAGAATTGAAAACGTTTAATCGTCGCTTCTCGTTCAATAGCGTTGCTTACCTACGAAAGGATTGAACCCCCCTCGCGCCCCGCTCCGATTCGAAACACCTCTTCCTTTATCCCCGGCCAGATCGATGGGCATCGGGCAAATGAATCGGCAAACACTGCTTGAAACACCGGCGAATATCATCTCGGAGATGAAAGACCGCACGGAAGCTCCTCTTTCAACTAGAAAACTTTCGATCGGTCCAACGTTAATATTATTGCTTTATCCGATATTTTACCCCTCGTTTCGCGCAGTTATCTTTTTTTCTTCAATCCGGACTTTCTTCGGATATTGTGAAAATATGTCGGTATAGACGTTTCAATTAAGCATTCCCCGACTTTTGTCCAGTTTTTATTCCCTGAATGTCAGTTGTACGTTGTTTCTCCGCTAAATTTTACTATGAAGTTCTTTTGAGTTCACTTGTACATTAAGGGTTCTCTTTCGTTCCCTTTTATTCATCCACTCATCCACATTTTTTATCCATACCTTATTCGCTGATTTCTCCAACTTGGAGACCCAACTGAACTTGCATATCTAACTGAACTTGCACTCCTAACTAAATTTGGACATCTAACTAAACTTCAACTTCCAACTGATTTCAACTAATTTCTACATATAAGATCTACCGTGTAAGATCTTCCTCTTATCAATTTTCTGCGCACGCCCGATCGGTGTCCAAGTGCCGGCCACTTTCCGCGGATCCTCGCGTGGCCTGCAGAGGGGAAAGAAAAGGGAGGAGGCAGAAGTGAAAAGAAGGAAAAAAAGAGCAACACGAAATCTGTCGGACGGCATGTCACAGAGCCGCTACGAGGGATGAAACACGCCGAGCGAGCGGCAAAGAGAGCAGGCGAGGTTGATTAATGAACGCGTCGCCGAAAGAGCAAAATAACAAATAGCACGTTGCCACGTTGCCCTCGGGCTAACGCAAATGGCGGACGTTCGAGCCTCGGTTGGAACCGGGGGTTGCGGCAACCGGTCATGCCTCTTGCTTGATTCATAGTTCCCGCGGTGCACCGACGGCTTGTGACGAGGTGCAACCCCGTGTTAGGCATACGACCCGCCTCGATAATTGATTGTCTCGCGCCCGTTGGCTTCGTTTTGTTTCCCCTTTTTTTTGTTTTCGGCCTGACGATTATTGCATTCCTAGTTCGCTAGTAAACCGGCTCCCTTTGGGAACGTCCGGATGTTTGTTCGACATAGTTCTTTTCGGAACTTGGACTACTCGTGCACAGCAATATTTTCTTGTCAGCAGATTCTTGTACCGGTAATATCGATATTTCAATAGCATATTGAATGGCGTATGGTTCGAACAAAGGTAAATATCTCGATAATTCGAGCAAATAAAAGACTTGGTAACACCCCGGTTATCGCTAATCGACGGGTCAAAGAGCCGGGGTAGCCGGGGTGTTCCGAGTTAAAATCGAGGGGATCCTTTGAACGACGTCGACGACGCGACCGACTACGAGTACGATTCAACGGCGATGTTCCAGAAAAGGAAAGGGTAACTCGTCTTGCACCCTTTCCCATTTACGGCACTTTGGCCCGCTTCGAGCTCTACGGGAGTAACGAACTGGGAAGAAGAAGTTCGGCCCGTTCGGGAAAAGTTCGTCAGATTTTACGGTTAGTAGGCAAGTTCGTGAATTACCGGGAACAAATCAGGCAACTTTTCCTACGGGCGTCGTTTAATTCTCCCGCTAACGAGCTCGCGCGACTACGCGCGCTCTCCTGAGTCACTCGTTGCCGGAAATGGTCCGCTTCGACTTCCTCTTCGCTTCCGATACGTCCTATTAGATCTTTACTCTTTCGAACTGTTTCGTATAAGTCGATTTTATGCTACCTTTTTAGAATTGCTTCGATCTTTCTTTCGGAACTGTTACTTCCAGACACGAATACAATTACTGTTCCCTTTTTAATTCTAATTTATGGAAGGCATAAATAGTATTTTCATGTTTCTATTCAAATAATTCTTCGGGACGAAATTGTAGTGAGTCATAAATACAATTAGGTACTTGTCTGTGTTCTTTCTGCTTTTTAGTCTGATTCGTCATGGAAGGGGTTGAGCAATCATTTTACGTTTTGATTGAAGATGAATTCCTCTGGATGGAACTGTTACTTTTAGACACAAATCAGGTACTTGTCTATGTTCTCTTTTTTATTCTGAATTGTGGAAGGGGTTGAGCAATCATTATTTTACGTTTTGATTGAAGATGAATTCCTCCGGATGGAACTGTTACTTTTAGACACAAATCAGGTACTTGTCTATGTTCTCTTTTTTATTCTGTATTGTGGTGGAGGGGGTTGAGCAATCATTTTACGATTTGTTTGAAGATGAATTCTTCCGGATGGAACTGTTACTTTTAGACACAAATCAGGTACTTGTCTATGTTCTCTTTTTTATTCTGTATTGTGGAAGGGGTTGAGTAATCATTTTACAATGTTTCGGTTGAAGATGAATTGTTCCAGATGGAAGTGTTACTTTTAGACAGAAATATAATGAGGTACTTGTCTGGGTTCATTATATTTCTTATTCTGATTTGTCATGGAAGAAGTTGAGCAATCATTAATTTACAATGTTTTGCTTGAAGATCTGGATGGAACTGTTACTCTCAGACACAAATACAATTAGGTACTTGTTTATGTTTTTTCTGTTTTTTATTCTGAATTGTCATGGAAGAAGTTAAACAATAATTATATTACAATGTTTCAATTGAAGATAAATTATTCTAGATAGAACTCTAACTTCAAGATACAAATTAACTACTTGTGTATGTTCTTTTTCTTTTTTTATTCTAATATGTCATTGAATGTGATAATTATTATTTTATACTGTTCGGTCAAAGATGAATTTTTCGGAACGAAACTACACTTCCTAGATAAGAATATAATTAAGTTCTTGCTTCTGTTCTTCTTCTCCTTTATTTCAGTCTGTCATGAAAGGTGTTAATCAATATTATATAATCAACATTTCCGAACAAGAAAACAGTTTCAAGATACAAATGCAATGAAGTACTTGTTCCTGCTGCTCTCCATTTTTATTTCAGTCCGTCATGAAGATGTAATGAACATTGAAGGGAGTTCATGAAAGAAGTTAATATTATATAATCATTTACTTTGGTCCCTCGTATTCACCATCGAAATTCATCAGGGTATTGCCACTAACATTGATTAAAAAAATAATTGTACCGTTAAGAGAATGTCCCTAGTACTCTCCTAATTTGGAAACGTGTAGCTAATAAACATTAGCAGGAAGTTCCAGTCCACTTGTTTCTATTAAGAGATAGACTGTAAGCGACACGGTTCGTAAAAAGGAAGAAAAAAGGGTAGAATTGGTCGGGGGTTGTTTTCCGTTTTAATTGCGACCGGAGCCAAGATCGAGCCGGTTAACGAGATGGCGCGTTACTGCCGGCTCAGATTATGCCTCCGTCTGTTTCTCGTTTCGCTTTCACGAGCCATCGATTAACGGCAACGCGGCAGACAGTGGATAATATTACGGGGATGGCACGAAACGATGATCGTTCGTCTGGGTCGTTTCGTCGCGGGACGTCTTTTTCTTTTGATGGTATCTTTCGGGAAATCGTCGATGCCGGAATTTCATGCAGCGTTGATTAAAACGCTCACCGACCCGCTTTATCGCGTTAATCTGGCGAAAGGGTGCTTCGGGTTAGAGGCTAATTCGAAGGATAAGATCCGTCGGAATTGGAAGAGTCCGAATCGACGTTTGCTTTATTGCGACGGTAAAACGGGAAAGTTCGAAAGACGCGAAACAAAAGGAAATTACGGATACACGGGGGAAACGCTTGGGGCTCTTGTGGTTTCCGGTGGCGCCCCGTGAATACTGCGGTTGCCTTTGGCCCCGAGACCTTTGCTCGGGACACGCTTGTTTGGAAATCTTCCGATTCGAGACGTTCCTTTGTACACGTGGAGGAATCTCTGAAACGCACTGCTATTTGTTTTCGATTACTCGGCGCATTTAACGCCGAGGATATTGTATTCAATAATATCGGATTCGAAGTTCAAGAATTGGGCCTTTGTCGAAAAATCGATACGTCTACGCGAAGTCATATAAAATTAACCACCGTCCGGCGCGCCGGTTGCTCGAAAAAGTACACGGACGAATGTGTGTACGGTATAACGTTTTTCCATTTGCTGGTCGTTATCGATGCTCGTTAACAAATCCACTTACGAAGTTAAGCCGACGCGACGCGTCGCGGACCGATAGCAGCCGCCTCGTAATTTTACAATTATTCGCCCGCAATTTTTCATCCGACAATTTACGAGTTATACTTCGGTAAAGATACACGGAGATAGAGCGGGAAGAATGACGGCCAACGATGGGGGATGAAATAAAGTGAAAAAAGGGGAAAAAGCAGAAAGAAGGAGCGGAAGAAGAGCACGGGCGAAAAAGAGGGGGGGTTGGAGGGTCGCGCATAACCGTAGCGCGACGTTCGATAAATTGCCTCCAGGTTCTTTTTACTCTACCATGATATTTTATTTACCAGGAAAATGTATCTCTGCGCTCGCGTGCCGCGAGAATCGTTTTAAAACCGGGGGCTTTTTTTCGGCAATCTCGCGAATCACGGCCGCAGTTTCCGATATTCCTTTTTTTACCCTTCTCTGTCGGACCACCTTGCCGGCCGCAATATCCTCGAAATCCCATCTACGTGGCCGGAACGCATTATCCCGTTGGAAAGGGGTAATTAAAAATGCAACGAATCGATGAATAAATCGTTAGGGGAAACTGCGGCCATCGAGGCTGTTTGTGAGGTTTATAATTGCGTTTATATTCAGGGCGCAATGAAACGCGCTGGATTTTCTAAACGACCGGCTGAGGCGTGAAATTTAATAAGCTTTAATAAGCGACCAACAGTTTAATACGACTATTGATAGTCTTAAATAATTATGTTGCCTGTTGCGGGTTCTAAAGACTTTTTTAATAGAATAACGTGCAGAAGAATTTATTGCTTTCTATTACAATTATTAATATGAACATTTATCTGTACTGTTGCTTAATTTACTCAGGTGGAATTGATAATAGACTTAAAATATCACAGACAACTCTGTGCAAAATTTCGTTTTTCTTATTAATTATTCAGTTAACTAGTGGATACTCAATACGTTAATTTTTAGCATTACAATTATTAATATGAACATTTATCTGCATTCGTCATACACCCTGTCGCTTAATTATTAGGGAAGTTTGGAATTAATAATAGACTTAAAATATCGCAGACAACTCTGTGCAAAATTTCGTTTTTCTTATTAATTATTCAGTTAACTAGTGGATACTCAATACGTTAATTTGTAGCATTACAATTATTAATATGAACATTTATCTGCATTCGTCATACCCTGTTGCTTAATTTACTAGGAGAAATTTGGAACTGATAATAGATTTAAAGTACTACAGACAACTCTGTGCAAAATTTCGTTTTTCTTATTAATTATTCAGTTAACTGGTGGATAATTAATACGTTCATTTTTGTAATGTGATCTGCGAAAGTTGGGAATCTAGCACGATTGTGATCCTAACAAGATTGATTGGAACTCGTTAATCAATTACAGGTGGAAATCGATTGACCAGTACAAATGGCAGCTTTAGAGAGACATCGAAACTTTGGTTAACCGTATGGTTACGAAAAACCACCATAGTGACCACGTGCAAATCTACCCTTATGTGGACTATAGTGATCATTTGCTGAGACGATAGATATACATAGAAAGTGTATATATTGTGTACATTATTGGGATAGTACTGTGTATATTATCAAAACATTAGCTATACATATATCATAGAAAGATTGTCTGAATTTCTACATTTATAGAAGTCTTCTACGTTTTGTAGAACACTTTTTGGGATATCTGAAACTTTCACGATAATTTGAACTTTTATGTCAACGTTCTGAATGACGTGACTGTTTAAGATCGTCATACAACACACACTACTTTTATAGGCTGTCTTAAAAATCGCGATAAAAATGACTGAGTGATGATTCTGCAAATATAAATCCAAGAGAAAGAACAATTTTTCTCATATTCACCTTCATTTACAAAAATCTGCATTCTTTGAAATATTTAGATTTACGAAAAGAAAAATGACAATTCTTTGCGTTAATTTAATCAGTTGATTGAACTTCGATATGTAAGAAAATTTTTTCGTTAATTTAATACTCAGCGGAAATAAACGAACAAATACGAATATTAAAAAAATCTATTAAAAAATTTGTTTGAACAAACAATGTAATATTTGTAAACCCGAATCATCTAAAATTCGTTATCGATCACGATCGGTGCACAGGATAGTGCAACCCGAAGCATTCCCGATAAATTAACCGGAAGGAAGAAGAGTCGCGTGCAAGCGTCTGCTTCGTTATGCAAAGTAAAAAGAGCCGGGTGTACATCGAGTAGAAGTCGTTTCACAATCGTCACAAAGCTGGAATTCGCTTTCTTGCTACCGGTGACGTGTCTATCGGCGGAGATAGGGTCTCGTTAAACGCTTCGAAGAATTCTTTCGTCGGAGTTTATTGCGTCGTCGTTTCTTCTTCCCTGTTCCTCGTACACCATAAGTTTTATATCCGACGTCCTCGTGGAAAAATCGCCGGCAATTCCGGCGAGTCCCGGAAACGAAAGTTCACCAACAGATTTCGATCTGTCTTCCGCTACCACTCTTAACTCTTTCCGTATAGCAGTTTCGGCGAAAAACTGCGACGCTACTTCTGATTTCTTTCGAACGGAAAATTGATAACGCTGAAAATTATTGTACTCGGGGATAACGTCGAGTTATTTCGATATAAGGGGGTCTTCTGTCGAATATTTTTGGAAACTGAGATTTGTAGGTTTGCGAGTCTTTGACAGGTTCAAATATTCAATATTTTTGGGAAACTGAGATTTGCAGGTTTGTAAGTCTTTGACAGGTTCAAATATTCAATATTTTTTTAAACTGAAATGTGTAGGTTTGTGAGTCTCTTATCTCTGACAAGTTCAAATATTAAATATTTTTGGGAAACTGAGATTTGTAGGTTTGTTAGTCTTTTATTTTTGACAGGTTCAAATATTCAATATTTTTTTAAACTGAAATGTGTAGGTTTGTGAGTCTCTTATCTCTGACAAGTTCAAATATTAAATATTTTTGTCAAAATGAGATTTGTAGGTTTGTTAGTCTTTTATTTTTGACAGGTTCAAGTATTAAATATTTTTTGAAACTGAAATGTGTAGGTTTGTGTTTTATGTTTGACGGGTTCAAATCAGATTGTAAATATCACGGTAAGTGCGCAAGATGGAAATTCAAAGAAATCATCTGGCAGAACGTAAATAACAGCATCCCCGGCGTGCGATATCGAAGACGCAGCAAATCGCTGGTCGAATTTTTCTCGAGAAAACCTCGAATCCCCTTCGGGATTTCGCAATTTTCCTGACGTACGGAAAATCGAGAGCCTGGTGCGCCCACCTGGTGGAAACACGATGAACGGTAACAACCGCCTCCGTGTCGGCCTACGGTTGCACGATATCTTCGTGATCCGTTTCGTGTTTCACAAGATTCGAGTGTTACTCGTCTCCTCTATTTTTCAATTCCCTAGATTGCACGCTGAAATTTTCAGCGATAACGGATTCGCCTGGCACACCGGGGACATTCGATCGATCAGTGTCTGTCGTTTTTCAAAACGTCATCGCTGGCATAAAATTTTTCACTGTCTTATTAATGCTATTGTAAATTGACGTTTCATCTCACATTGCCGGACGTGATCTGTCACTGGATCGATATTGAGGTTTCCGGATTGAAATTGGGAAGAAGGGATTAAATAATTTTAATCTTTCCATTCGAAAACCCTGTGTACACATTTAACTAATTGAACTTGAAACTGATGTAAATTAATGTAAATATTATCTTGATGGAAATTAAGAGATCTCAACCGTCTTGAACTTTGTAACTTGGCATAACTTGTGAACCTGTTATTTGACTACTTTGCTTTCAGAGTTAATTTCTTTAGCTGCATAAATTATGGTGATATAAAGAGTTTACTGTGGAAGAGAGTAAAAGAGTTTATTGCAAGGTACTTCGGTTAAGAGTGTACTTTAGTTAATCCAATACGTATTCATGGAAAAGCACTTCTGCCAAAACGTAAATAACCAAAAAGAATCCTCTTAGAAAATTACACCGACATGTTTAATTCCTTGGGTATACAAGGAATACAAGGAGCCATGTATTTGATGGCTGACACCTGTTTTGCCTAGATGCCACATGACAAGCCTAACACTCCATTCAAGTTCATACAATACTTACTTCCTAAAGTTTTAAATATTAAAAAAATGCCGAATGTAGGCAAAAAATTAAATCTGCAAAAATCTTGTGAAAACAAGTACCCGGGTTAGTCGCGTAAAAAGTAAAATTTCAAGAAGTCTCTCGAAGAGAATGAAATACCGTGGTGAATACATTCGCACAGACGTTCCGATAAATTGTTAAGAACCTTAGAGAAATGTCTTCACAATTTCCATCTCTATTCTAGAGTTTCCGCTCGGAAATTCCCGCGTCACCGGATGTTTCGGATTAAATCGGAAATCCTTGGTAGAAGGGCGAGTCGTAACAATTCCTCGGTGTTAAAACAGAAGAACACGGTTGAGTATAATCGTCGTTATTTAATGAAGCAATAATTGGTTCCCTTTTGTACGTGGCGTCGCGAGTTTCTGCGTCTCGTGTCCCACTACATTAGGCGCTTTTCTTGCTGGAACTTATTACATTGCACGGCTGGCGGGCTTCTTTTCCCGCGGCTTCTTTGTCTACCTCGGTAACCTCGTTTCTTATGAATTAATCTCGACATTGCCCGGAAACTCGCCTTGCAGCCGCCTAGTTTTCTCGGCGACGAGCATAGAACTTTAACGAGGGAAATCCCGTAGGAAAGAATACGTACGCTCGATTTTAACGGGAAAATTTACCAAACGATCTAAAACTACATATTCATCGAACAGATCATATGGTAATTCGTTAATAGTCATGCTTAACTCCTTGTCCTATTTGTCAGGTGCGTCAGTCAGAACTAATCACGGTTACAATATTGAAACACACAAAGAAAGTTGAAATGTTATGTCAATCTATTATGCAATTATTGACTATGCAAGATATTGGACTTCGACTACAAACTCAAGCGTATTAAAAATTCGAGCAAAATTGATCACAGTTGGAGTGCGTCGTGAGTGCGTCACGAGTGTGTTATGACCTCATGAGTGCGTCACGAGTGCGTCACGAGTGTGTCATGAGTGCGTCATCAACGTATCATGAGAGCGTCGTGAGTGCGTCACGAGTGCGTCACGAGTACCTCACGAGTGCGTCACGAGTGCGTCACGAGTGTGTCATCAATGCATCATGAGAGCGTCGTGAGTGCGTCACGAGTGCGTCATGAGTACCTCACGAGTGCGTCACGAGTGCGTTACGAGTCAGAGTCAAAATAGTGCAAGGGGTTAATCTCATCTCTGAAATCGAAACATCAAATCAAAAGTTGTGTCAAAAATATGAGTGAAGTGACACAATTTTAATATTGTTCCATTATTGGTGGAAGAAAGTTAAGAAATGCATACGGTGATTAGTATGTTTTAAAAGTGGAGAACATGTATGATAGGAGTCATAGGACAGAAGCTCGTCATTTTAGATGACATTTGGCCGGAATCGCGAGCGTTTAACTTGAACTTTTCTCGGCGAACGTCGTATTTAACCCAGCAAATTATTCTCAAGCGGAAAGACATCGTTTGAAGAGTTTAGTCACGAGACACTCGAGGCATCATCCACCCTCCGGGTAGCTGGCACTCGTTACCATTGTAAACGCAGCCTCGTACCACGCTGGTCGGAGTGTTTATTTAGCTTAACACTTGCTAATGCTTCCCCCATGGCATTCCACGAGCTGTTTATGCTTTTGGTAGTCAAAGTTCAAGGGAAGAGCACGACAGGGGGTCGTGAAACAAACGATAACTCTGTTGTTCCAATTTCTCTATTCAATTTCCCTCTTACGAAACAGCAACGTTTTTTGAATGGTAACAGAAGTTTGATGGAGATCGTTCTTGCCGTAAAACGGGTTAGATTTAATAGAAACGAAGTTTCAAGCGATCCGTCGAGCAGAAGAGAAGAGGTTTCTCGAGAGGAGTCGGTCGAGAAAGCGAGGTCAAACAAATAATACGATCTAGAAGAGAGGGAGCATCGCCTAATAATAGTTCGAGTCCGCGCTACCGGTTGTAATCTACGGGAAACCGAAATAGAAAGGCCGAAAAGGAGAAGAACGCTCCGTGCAGAGTGCATCGCGCGAAACAGGATAAAATTACAGACACTTTCTATCCAACGTAGATCGAATTCGTTCGATCAAATATCCCAGCGATAAAATGCACTTCAAAATCCACTATCGACGTAATCTTCGAACTTGCCCGCAACCTAACCTCCAAACGGGATCTTCCCAACCTCTAATCATTTCCTCAAATCGTCAGTTTAGCAGATAATTGAAAAATTATTTTTCACGCTCCATTTTTTTTGCTGTTTTATTATTAAACGAGAATTCAGAGTGGTTCTGCAGGATTTAAATAAACGAGAGGCAACGCAGAAATGGGCAACGGAGCACTCATTGCTTTAATATTTCAAATCTTTATTTTGGCAAGCTTCGGATCTTACAATTTTTATTTCAGCAGACAAGTCGAGCAAATTGAGCATTGGATGTGTTAAAACATAAAATGTGCTATAGAATGCTGGAATGACAAAGTACATCGAACGGTAAAAATAGCTCGTATATAAAGCATCTGCGAGTGTTTTAAAAAACGTCCTTCCAAAAATATCTAGACACTTGAATAAAATATACAAAAGTGTAATATACAAGATACAGAAATGGGTGGTTATAAAAATGATCATCGATAAAACTGAATATCTCTGCAACCCTTGAGACGTCGAAAGCCGAGGAGTCGAAACTGTTCGCAAAAATTCCGGCTGTAATTGGAGAATCTTGTACGAGGTCTCGCCGCTCCAGGACACAACTCGTACACGCGAGTTCGCCGTAATCTAGCCGGAAGCTGTAAAACGAGGGTCCCAAGCAAACGTTACAATGGCCCGAACAAAGCTCGGAACTGGACCGGCCAGAAATTTCCGCGTTCAACGCTCCCTTTTCAAAGTCGACGCGTAACTCTGCCGTTCGTCGAGTGTTCGTGACTTTAGGAAAAGCCTTCAAACACGATCGTGTTCCGAATGATTTCGAATCGCTTGCATTCCTTTCGACGGGAATTCGACTTGGCTCGAGCCTCTCGCTGGATTCACGATTCTTGTAACGATAAATTACGGACGGTGTGTGTCGACGTGCACTCCAACGTTCTGCCCCTCGGCAAATACACGAAGCGGAAAGTTGTTTACACCGTGGACAAGTGTTTATAGGCCGCGGGCTTACAATGTTTCCAGGCTCGGTCTACGTACACGTTCATGAAACATCGAAGAGACGTTGGAATCACTTTTCGTTAAATATATTTTAAGACAATTACTTTACACGTCAAGATTTCACATTCACGGTTCGACTTTTTGAAGGTTAGGTAAACACTGCCTATAAGGTTATACAAGTATTGTGTAATTATTCAGTTATCATAGTAGTAACGTTTAGTAGAAAATTATTCTGGATTTTGAATTATTAGCATGACCTCTGTATTCACGACCAACTAAATAATTTTTAATATTCATGTGAAATTTTCAATATGAATGATGTTTATACGAGCTACATTCTACAATGTTTGATTGTAGAAGATTATTATGGACTTTGAATTATTAGCATGACCTCTGTATTCACGACCAACTAAATAATTTTTAGCATTCATGTGAAATTTTCAATTGTGAATGATGTTTATACAAGCTGCATTGTACAATGTTGACTGTCGAAAATTATTTTGCATTTTGTACTATTAGCATAACCTCTGCATTCACGACCAACTAAATAATTTTTAGCATTCATGTGAAATTTTCAATTGTGAATGGTGTTTATACAAGCTGCATTGTACAATGTTGACTGTAGAAAATTATTCTGCATTTTGTACTATTAGCACGACCTCTGCATTCACGACTAACTAAATAATTTTCATGTGAGATTTTCAGTTGTGAATGTTTAAAAAATATGAGGAATATTTTGAGCAGATAAAGAGTGTAAATTTATACGGTGAAAATGATATTTTATTGTTTATGAAGTTATGATATTGAATCAATTGTGTTAACACGCCATTAACTGCTTTTAAACTCGAATTGAAACAAATGAAATCTGAATAAACGGCAGCTAATAATTTTATTTTTATGAAGCTTAATATCAACGTAACAATAAACAGTATTGATAACCGTAATTTTATATTTTAATAGATGTACGGGTTCGAGTATACTCGTTACCGGTAATAAATTGTTATAAATTAAAACGAGGATAATGAAAAAATTCGTAGTGTTTAAAACGATTAATTGATATTTGTGATAGGGAGAATACCGATTGTCGTCGATAGGCTACGATTGTATAATCTTTCGAGAAAGGTTCGAGTAACAACGATTTCCAATTTCAGTCTGAAAGCCTTTGATATCGTTGGAAGTATCCAACGGGAGGAGCAGATGCTCAACTCCCGGATGTAAAAGTTTTTCAAAAGGAACGACGGTCATTCCGAGCGAAACTTTGGTAACGGTCACGATAAAAATACGTGGCCCGTCCGGCACGGTACAAAGCGTTTATATATTATTTACAGTGGCGATCGATACCACCGGACAACGCGAAACGAGCCGGCGCTTCCGGTTAAATTACACTGCCGTTCGGCCACTCTTTTGGACCCTTATTAAATTTCATATAAAACTGGCGAAAAACGGCACACGTATAATGCATTCGGCACACACGACCGACCTCTACGTTAATTACGTCCCTCAATTTACTACATTACTTGAATTTGAATATTGGTCACTCCGTTGTGCGTAATGAAAGTTGCCAAAAATAATCCTGTCGATGAAAAGAAAAATACACGTTTCCACGTTGTTTATGAATCCGTGTAACGTCACGTTTTCTTCGGCGAATTACTTCTTTACTCCGCGTCAGATTACCCGATACGAGGCAGAGTATCTTTCGTAAAAGCGACGGATTCCATCGTAGAAGTAACGGATCTATTTTCACCGCGACGCAGTTCGCGTCCTTCTTCGACACCTCGAGCGTCACCCTTTCACGACGCCGAATTACGTAAACGCGCGGCTTCTTCTCGTTCGATAAAAATGTAGCGCCGCAAGGGCTCAGCCCTCGAGCTTACCGCGGATGGAGCAACTTCCGTTCGTAGATTGATTCCTCCACGCTGACAATCTCGAATATTTCGTGTGTAAAGGGATACAAGTGTTTTTGGAAGATATATCTCTTGTCGTTCGTTGTCAGAATTTCAATAACGAAACGCCAGATTCGTTTTGGTGTATATTTGTCTCGAACGCGCGTTTAGGTTAAAATAAAGTGAAATATTAGCCATTGATGTATTGGGTTGCCGATATGTCCTGATACGGGTGATGAGGTTACGGGTGAGATTCAATTTGTGAGATTTTAGCGTGACAATTGAATAGACGAGAAATTAATTCATGACAAATTTTACATATCAGAATTTCACGTGAGAAAATTTTATATGTGAGAATTTAACGCGGTAGAATGCAACGCGTGAGGATTTAACGGGTTAGAATTTAACGCGTGGGAATTTAACGGATGAGGATTTAACGCGTGAAGATTTATCGTATGACAAATTTACGCGTGAGAATTTAACATATGACAAATTCATGCATGAGAGTTTCACGCGCAAGAATTTAATATGTAAGAATTTAACGCGTCGGAATGTAACACACGAGAATTTAACACGCGAGAATTTAACGCGTAAGAATTTAAAACACGAGGATTTAGCTCATGAAAATTTAACACATGACAAATTTACATGTGAGAATTTAACGTACGACAAATTAATGCGTAAGAGTTTCACACGCGAAAATTTAATATGTGAGAATTTAACGCGTAAGAATTTAACGCATGGGGATTTAACCCACGAGAATTTAATGCATAAAAGCGTGAGAATTTAACGCGTGAAAATTTAACATGCGAGAACTTAAGCGTTAGAATGTAACGCGTGAGAATAGAACGTGTGAGTATTTAACGCGTGGGAATTTACCACGTGAGAATTCAACGCATTAGAATCTAACGCGCTAGAATGCAACGCATTAGAATCCGACGCGTGAGAATTTAACACATGAGAATCTAACGTGTTCGATACACTCTAAAAGGTACAGAAAGTAACTTCAAACTGTAATCTTCGAACCGATATCCTGAGTACCACTCTGCGGTACTTTCGTATCGCCGATATCAGTCGCTTCGAACGAAATCGATACTTAACGTAAACAATTTTGCTCTCTCATTAATCCTTGATGGGAGATGAAAAAATAAAACGAGACAAACGTGTCTATGGGCGAGAAGATAACTAGTTGAAGACAAGGGACACGATGTTCAGGCGTCGATAGTTTAATCGATGCTGCACGAGATTAGCGAGCGACTGCGTTAATGCTCGTCGCCATTAAGCGCGTACTTAGTGTCGTGTGCGAGCAAGCAAGTGGAGAGGGTGTAGCTTAGACGGGGGTGGGAGAGAGACAAACAGGAAGTAGATAGACACGGGTCAAAGCCGTTTTCTGGCCAGCATCGAGTCGACAAATCCGTTTAGCTCTCGCAACGAGTCTCTCTCATCGAGAATTTACTCGCTCGATATGTCTTCAATGTCATTTATCCACCACCCTGATGAATCTATTCATTTACACCACCTTAATCCGTTCAGAACTTCCCTTCTCAAAATACACTACACTTCATATAGTTATAATCTGTAATTTGCAAAAATAAAATAAATTGTTGTTCGTAAATTTGTAAATTGGACGTTTATACATTGTCTATTCATAACATTTATTATATCAATTCATTACACAATTTATCAATTGTTTATTCGTACATTTTTATGTTGTTCGTTTATGAATTTATAAATTGTTTATTTCTGATTTTATAAATTGTTTTTTCCTGATTTTATAAATTGTTTGTTTATAGATCATTAAATTAAGATTGTTATATCTGCAAAGATATAATTGCACAATTCGTGATCATCACAATTACAGTCATGATTGTAGGATATTCTGTTTCTCTGTTTTTGATAAAGGGTTGCGAAGTTAGGGGAGGAAATAAGAGTTTCTTAGCACGTTTCCGGTCGAGGCGCATCGAAACCGGTCATACCGAGCGTGTATAGGAGAAATTAGTTCGTGCACGTGATTACCCATGGAAGCATGCACCCTCCTGCCGGAAACTACCCCCGGGGAAGGGACACGATCGTTGGGAAACGGACCGGTTAAATGATAAGCGTTGCTCTACTAGGGAAACATACGTATAGGCGTGGTCTCTTAAATGAAAACCTTATAACAAATCAATAACTTACCATCTCCGGCTCAATATCTCAAATTAAACAGAATTGTTATTCTTGAGTTATTTCGCTTTAAACATCCCTAAATATCTTCAAGTATCTCTAAATATTATTAAATATCTTTAAAACAATGCCTAAATGTTCCTAAACATCCCTAAGTCTCTCTAAACGTCCCTAAATGTCCCTAGACCCACAAGTTTAATAAAAATTAAACTGTAGAACCACAATACTATAAAACCCCATTCGACCACACCCCACGTACACAAATGCACCGGCCAAACCGTGCTAGCTACGACTTTTTGTTAGAGAATCAAACTTTCTTAAAATGGGCCAAAACCCCTAGGAAAATTGTGAAAAGTACCGAAAGATGACTAACGGGCCCCCAGCGAGTATAAATGTATGCCCGCTATGTGCGCTTCGTAGACTTCAATATATCATAAATGCATGAACATCCGCAGCGTAATAATCGTCGTTATTATAAATTTGAGAGGCGTTTACGGTAGAGTGATTCCCTACTTTGCAAATTCCTTTCTGGCCGGACGTAACGCAAGCAAGCAACAATTTTCTCTCGATGTCCGCTTCACGCTTACGTAACTCGCGGCCGCCACGAGACAACCGCGGCGAATCGGCGCAAGATCAAAGGCTGCAAACATCGTTTTCGTCACGGTGTCCTTTGTGCGCCAGGTCGAATCGTCGACAACGAAGCAAAGTGTACTTAAAGCGAACGTGGACAGTCTCGAGACGAAATTAACGAGCCGGTATCCGTGTCGCTTCTGAGACCAAACAGAATGCCCGTATGTTCGATCCTGAATTTATGCAGGCCCAATGGAATCGGATTAACTACTAGACCTGGCTTACATCGTGTCGTCGATGAAATGAAGTTCGGATACCTTTGTAATCTGCGTTAAGCAGTCTGTTGGATTCTCGAACGATACATATTCGATACGACTCCATTTTAGGTAAACTTGTGGAGTTGCATAAAAATTTCATTACTACTAGCTAGAAATATTATCTAAATTCTAGAACTACAAGAGCTGCAACTAATGGAACACTATTGAAAATATAGCTTGAAGTTGAACATAGTAAAAATAACTAATGAAAACCATGACTTTACAATTTTTGCATGTCCTGAAATCATACAGGTTTCCACAAATTATTTGAAAAATAATTTCAAAATTATTTAAACGTTCGACTTGAATGAAACAACCTATATCTACCTCCGACTGATGTACCCTCGATTTATCCATAATCAACCCCTTACTAATGGTATATTACTTGTACCTACTGTGAGTGAAGATATAAAATAAAATTCTGACAGGAATAAATTATATTTCTATTTTATAAAATATTTCATGGAATCATCCACGGTTTCATGGAATACCATTTCTTTTTGGGGTCGATCAATTTTTCTTGCCTCCTGAAGTGCTCGATCGATCGTCCGTGCGTTTGCGTTTCATATGGTGGTGAAAGGTCGCTCAGAATCTCCCTCGACTCGTTATGAATTAGAGACGACCAACGGTCTACATTTTTCCTTTCAGCGAATGCTTTTAATCAGCCTGACGATTCCCTGCTCTTTCGTACGCTGTACTTCACCTCTTAACCTCCTTGCTAGCCGATCGTCCACCATATTTAATAGAATTTAGCGCATACGTCCCCAATCGATCATCCGCTAATCGGGTTCTGAGTTTGAGAAATTTAAAACACGTGAGTGAATAATTATATATTTTTTCATAAATCGTTTTATATTAACAAGATTCGTTGTGCAATTCGTGGGCGATTGAAATACTTCGTTGCCGTAACGAAAAGTTCTCGTTAGAGGTCGAAATCGATGTGCGCGAGAGACGAACAAGTAGAAACGGTCTTGTTATGATCAGACGCGGCGACCAATTCATTCGCATCGATTTTCGTTAATTCCGCGACAATTGGCGCGCGGCTGTGCTCGAAACAATTTTATCGGACTGGAACAAACGGCCGGACCGTTATTCTCGTTTTCTTTTCGCCCTTTAACTCGAATTCACGGGGTTTTTATAAACGTCGGATTAAGGAATTAGCGAGAGCCACAGGAAAGCTCCGCTGGAATAATTTCGGACTATAGAGAGTGTTACACGTGTGATATAATGCGGTGCGATATGAGGCGTGGTACAACTGATAGTGTGACGAGTATTACGTGTGATAAATATACTTGACATAATGTGATAAATACGTGACAATTGTATGTGATAAATATGTGACAGATATAACATAAATGATAAATACAACATATACAAATATTATGAGAAATATACAACACGTAAATACAGTATAAAGTGCAATACGTGACAAACGTAGCGTGTGATTTTGCAGCGCGTGGCGATAAAACAAGTGGACTATAAAATGCGTGGAAATCACATTCAGTAAAGCATATAGTAGTAAATACATATGTGAAACATACAACATGTGACAAATATAATATATAACAAGTGTAACCTATGGCGATAAGACATGTGGAATGTACAGTGCGTGACAATATAACGAGTGGGGTACACAACGCGTGGCAAACAACACTTATAGAATACATAACACATGGAACATACAACGCGTAGAATATACACGTGAAAAATTCAATATGTGATAAATGCAATGCGTAACAAATACAACATGAATCGTTGCATGGTGGTACAATGCGTGTAATATACCACACAGTAATATGACGCGCGTAATATACAACAGGTGACAAAGAATATAAATAGTGCTGTACCAAATACAGCACATAATTTCGCACGGCGATAAAACGCGTGGCGTATATAACACGCAGCAAACGCATTAGAAATACGACGCGTATCAAATGCAGTGCACAGCGATAAAACGCATAGATAGACCAAGTGTACATACAGCGAGAGTGCAGTTAATAATATTTCCGTTATCTTGTCCCAACATGCTACGAAACAGCCGGTACGTAACGATAAAATTTTGATCGCGTGCTTTAAAGGATCGTTGGCGAGTCACAGTTCGTTGGAATACCGTTTGCTCGTGTTTGATCATTCGAATGTTATGCGTGGGAGTAAAAGTGTCGCGGGGATGAATTCACCGGAACAAGTTACGCGGAAACACAAGAAGAAAGTGCTCTCAATCGTAGCCGGGAGGGCTGGCTAATGGCACTCGACTCTGAAAATGTTACAGGGAACCGCATTTACTTAGAGGGTTATCCCCCGCGACTCCACTCGACCCATTAAACCGCGACAGCGACGTAATAAAGCGATATTGTGAAGGGTCGCGACGTGCTTATACGTCAATGCGCGTAAGTAGCTGAAATGAAAGAGGAAAATATTCGAGACCTCGCTTTTCATCGAACTCTCAAACCTTGAACCTATGTATATATTTCTGCGCGAATACGAAGAGAGACTTTCATGACGCGTTGAAAATTGAAAAATTAAATGATCATATCTCTGATGGGTTACAACTTGTCCCAGCACGTTTCTACCGTGTCGACGTGTTAAGAATCCATCAAAACTTTTGCGTCAAAAGCGTCGAGGACTCTGAGGATTCTAAAGGAAGTTGCAGATCTTCGGTGTAAAATTCTGCGAGGGATTATGCAAAGTTCCTACGATTTTAATACTTGATCCCTCGCAACTGGATATGCAATTACTTCCATGTTGTACAGAAACTATTTAGAATAAAAAGATGAGCTACGAAATAGTCTTCATCGGCGTTTTTCCTCAAAGGGGGTAAAAAATTTCCTTTAACAGGAACGGTGACGATCGAATTTCAAAAGATCGAGTTCCCTGCGATGCTCTTGCAGCAACAATGTCTGCTGAAGAGACTCTTAGACGGTAGGAGGGTAAGGTATTTCTAATTTAAACGTAGCCAAGCAAAGAATAGGAAAAGACACGGCGCGTTTCCAGCTTTAAGGGCGCGTTCACAGCACCGGTGGGCGGAGAACGAAAGGAAAGACTTTGCGACTGAGCCGTCGCGATCGAGCGAAACAAGAAACCTTCGAGTTTACCTTTTCTCGTTTCTCCGCCCTTTCTTTCCGACAATTGCTTTTGCACGTTTCTGTCCCGACGATACACGCGCTTTCGAATTCGATTCTTTTTTGTATCTTTAGTTAAGGTCGACGATCTCCTCTGAATCCATACCACGTCCTCTCTTCTTCGCCTTGATAGAATTTTTATTAAACCAAAGATATTCTTCCTATTGAACGTTCGAGAAGAAACGTGAAGCGGAGACAACAGTCCTTTATTTTCATCAGTAATATCTCCTATAAAATAGCGCAAACTTTTTTGCTCAAGGACACTGCAGGTTTCAAGTGAAGTATTTGGACATATTTACTTTTTTTAACTATTTTAATTTTTACAAAATACGAACTTGCATACTTGTATCCATCAAAAGATGGATGTTACGAAGGTGGAATTAAACTATAGAGGGAAAATTTGGTTGGTGGAGCACGTATCGGGCCACAGCGATCGATGATTAGGAGGTCGTCATTTTCCGCAAACAATTTCCATGCATTTTCAAGGATCAGCAAAAAGGTAGATTATAGTATTAGAGGCAGTGTTTACCGATACACGTTGCAGTACCTGTTCCACGATAATGTACCAAAGGTAGACAAACAAGAAACTCCTTCCGGTGCAAGTCTTCCGTCTTGCGCTCTGCTCTGCCTCGCTTCCAGCAATGTAATTTACTCGCAACTCGATCGTATTCCTCATATTCCCGTCCGTGTAATTTTAAGAGATAGCCGGAAAAAAAATATCGGCGTATTTTCTCCGAGAGAAATTTCGCCGTAGCCGAAATTCTTCTTCCGCTCTTATGATCTAGGAGAACTCCCCGGGGTCGCTTTTATCATTTCCTTCCTGTTCTTTTCGCTCCGCCGACAGAAACCCCCTGTCGTTTCTTTATTTATTCGAAAGTTCCTTTCGGGACCGGGGTATTCGCTGTCGCGTAAATGGAAATATTCAATTTTAATTTGGTGCGAGATAAACGGGTGCGTCGCGACGACGAGTTCCTCGCGTGTTTTATCGCGTGTCAAAGGAGATTCGTTTTCCTCTCGAAATCTCTAGAGCGTTTACGAAGATATTCGAGCACCCCCGGGATTCGAAGAGAATGGATTCTCTGTTGATCGCCGCGAGCAAGGAATTTATTCAAACGGATGAGTCCTCTCGCTCGATAAGGATGCGTTTTTGAAATTGTAATGGCAGTCGAGGAATTCGAAACGTTCGTGTATTGCAATATTTTTTAACTTCAGACACCTTTTGGCACGCTTGGAACTTTCAACCAAACTAGGACATAATTAAAATACAAAATAATACTTTGTCCACGTATAAATACGTTAATATTAACCTCTTGTCGATATCGTGTCACACTCGTGACGCACACTTCATATGTGACGCAGTCTCATTGTAATTTTAGGTTCAATTCTAATTATCATTGTAATCAAGGATCGCTGAATACAAAACGTGCCTAATTTTTAACTTTCTTTACTCGTCCTCACATTGCAGCAATAATTTCTGCATAACGCAACTTTCTAGAAAATTGTAGCTAACACTAGAACTACCAACCAGTCAAAAAGACTGGTTTCAAGTTTCATGTTTTATATTAAAAAATTTTGTTGTCATTTTGTCGAAATGTTTTATTTTTTCACTTCATCTTCAATTTAGAAGTGTACATTTAACACTGGCTGCTAGTGTTAACTCGGTATACGCAAGTACACGTTTGAAAAATATTTCTTGAAAAGGCGAGATAAAATTTGATATCCAAGGTGTTAGCGTTAATGCGAAGAAACAGTTTAACAACAACGGTCGAGTTGCAGACTGGGCAGAGACGGGAAACAATACAGGGTTGCTGGTGGAGCAACGAAACGTGTATCTAGAAACGATCTACACGAGAAAGCACCACGAAGGAGAAACCATCTCCAGTTGGATCTCGTTCACGCTGGTTGTTTGAATTCGAACACACGCGAGTAGAAGCCTGTAGCTACATACGCGATCATGTGTCATCGAGACGGCGTAACGAGAGTTTACGCGGCAGAACGAGACTACGAAGCCACTCGCTCATGGCAGAAGCTTGCAGAGTGTCTGTGTACGCCTGGAGAGCCGCGAGAATTCGAGAATGAGTACGTGTGTATTGTTATAGCGGGCCCCTAGGTGATTTCCCTGTATGGCTTGCGCCACATATATCCTCCGGCTTCCGTGGATCATGCAAAGCTCAAGCTTTTGAGGTTGAACCTGGACTCTGCTTGCTCTGTCGGAATAATTCGATACACGCCGGTAATTAACGTAAGAGACGCTCTCGAAGAACCATTCAGACAAGGGTCATTGTTTCGTTACGATCAAAGTGTACGAGGCAATCGTACCAGTTGTGGATCCCATAGATTACGCGATTTATTTACGCTGCAGACCTCAGCAGCATAAACATTCGCAAGCTCACGTGTAATGGAATCATATGTATGTGATATCGAGCAACATGTCGCCTCTCCCTGACGAATTAGAAGTATCGAAGATACGAGTGCAGGTAACGCGAAGTGGCACCCTCTGAAAACGCAAAAGAGGTGCATAGGCAGAAAGAGAAGCGAAGGAGGGATGCGGTGGCAAGAAGCAGACACGCTGGAACGTTTCGAGGGAAAGAAGCGGTGGTAGGAGGACGGAGGAACGAGTGTTTGCCTAGCCAGGGCACGAACCCCGTAAATAGAATCCCATTAAAGCCTTGACGCGCTGCCGCTCGTCCTCCTCGTATAGATATATGAGAATGTACGTGCACGAGTACACGAAGAGAGGAGACGAGAAGAGGTGCCGGTGTGGATCTTAGGCACCTGCACAAGCCTCTGGCCCTTGGGGATGCAACTCGGGCCACCGAGAGAAACGTCGTGGCCGAATAATGCCGCCACCCTTCGGCGCGACGATGGAATCGAGAATGCTTCGAATTTTTTTTCTCCTATTCACGTTTCTTTTCTGCTACGAATTATTTGCTCGGCGAATTTATTCATTAAATTACGTTTGTCGCTGCGTTTTCGAGAGGATCGCGTGTTTCTACCACCAACAAAATTACGCCAGAAAATTTTCTTTCCCCCCGTCATGTTTTGTCGCATTGATTTTTGAAGCCGGCAGTTCTTAGACCGTGATTGAAAATTGTGGAGACTGCTGGCAAATTTTGTCACTTAATCGTTATTCCGTGGTTGTAAATGTATTTCTGCGAGAATGGAAGTCCGTTTCGGTGATAAAACAATTTTCGTAGGAATTCCAGGGAACAGAAATCGGTTCGTTGAGCGCAAATAAAAGGGCGTATGAATTTTACAAAAATTTTCTCCTTTCAGTTCGACTGCGTTAGAACGGTATTTTTTTATTTCGCAACGTTCACGAGTCCCGGTCTATTTGTCTCTCGAACCCCGTCGATTTTCCGCTCCCTTCCACATCAATTTCTTCTTTCAATCGTCACTCGCCGGCTCTATTTGTTTAGCGATCTGTTCCTCGTATTTCCTCCGTCGTCGTTCTCGACCCTTTTACTTCGGATTCCTTTCCGCCGTCCTATTCAACGTTTCTTTCGTGAGAGTTCCTTCGATCCGCGGCTTGGCCCTCCAGAGAATTCGCGTCCGTTTCGTCGCGAGATACTCGCACGAACATCGTATTCGAAGCTCGGTGCATCCGCGTCGTTGGAAATTGATCGATCGGCCTCGGGACATTCTCCCACGGGTAGATTCCTCGCTGTTCCCGTTGGAATCGAACCCGTGTTCGGCCTCGATTTCCCTCCTTTTCAATCCGTCTTCCGTGTACCAGGGTAAGTTGACCAGATATGTCCTTGAACCGATTTTACCTTTACTCTACTTCTTCCTAAAAAATGTTTTCAAACAGAAGGGTAGTTACAACTTAACTGACCATCAATTTTTACATACCTCTAGTGTAGAAATTCTAAAAAAATTCAGAGACGATGTGGACAGCGCAAGGTAACTTAGACAAATTTTTCAGAGTTTTTCGTTAAAAATCATGGAATGAAACACTCTTTGCGATGAACAAACAATTATTAAAGGTTTTATGAAATTGGTAGAACTGAAAGTGGTATAACGGGGTAGTACAATAAAATAGAATGCACCGAAACTACCAAAAGGATCATTTTACCCATTCACAAATTTCCTTTTCTAAATTATTTAATGTACCAAGACGCTTTTCTTGAAATCTGTACTGATTTGTATTTAAATAAATTATTGTGTCCATCTATCATTTATTGTTCATTTATTTTTAATTTGAAATTATTTGTGCATCACGCGTTCAACGTTAAAATCTTGCACAATTCAGGTCAACCCCAAGAATTGTCGCGAGTCGTACAACGCCAGGAGAATTTTCAGGCCAGGGAAATATTGTATTGAAATTTCTTTTTCATAGTGAAACGTTCAGTTTTCGCATGCTAGAGAAAGACAGGCAAATCTTCGTAATTCGGTCGTTTCTCTCAGCCTCTCGTTGAATAATCCACGCGTTTAGCAGTGCTAATATTTCAAGTGTTGGAATGGGCCCCACGGTTCGCAAATCCTCATTACGTATTAAACGCGACGCAGCCTCGAATCCTACTTCACGACAGGGCTCATGATAATTTTACCGAGCGGCCATTTGATTTATGAGCAGCTCGAAGTGGCCAACTTATTCCTCAGGAATTATTCATCGCTACCCCTTCCTTCTTAATCCCTAACAGTTCTCAATAATTTCTCCGTCCACCGTATTCTCTCGGTTGTTGAAAGAAAAATCTACGGTGACAGCCATGGCGAAGTTTATCGCTTTTCATGGCTCCTTCGAGAAATTAGATGGTGAATCGTTAAAAGTATAAATATTTTTTATTACTTAACTTTACATCAATCTTAAATATAAAATATGAAATTTAACCATAATGTTTCAGTACCGCAACATAGTTATCAGTATTTTACAGCTGTTTCAATATATCATACTCAGTGAATGCATGAAGTTGTAGAAGTACAACGTAATTATATTTTTAGTATGTATATGTGAAATATGCACTTTTTTGAATCATTACCTACTTACAAAATATTGAAATCAGGTTCCATTATTTTTTTCCTCATACAAAAATAATGCATTCGAGGGTGTTCGATCTACGTCCAATAACGTTACCAAAATTTAATTTGTAAATGGAGTAAAATTCGTGAAAGTGCATCTGTTTCCCGATACATACAAGTTTAGTAAAAAAAAGTTGAAGTTTAAAGCCCGTGTTGCTCTGGAGGGTTAAACAATCGAGTAGCAGCGTCAATAAAGTAGAAAAGTAAGTAAACGTTCGGGTAAAATGTTTCGAGGTTCGTTAATTTTTCAAAGTCCCCAGTGTCGCTGTCGATCGATTCGAAAGTTTCCGGCTAGAAAACGGTAAACGAGGAGAGGAGAAAATTTCAAGGCAACGCCAGCAGTTTCGCAGGAAGTTGAATTTCGAAAAACCGATCACGACCGCGGTAAGCAACGAAGGAAGAAAGGACTTTTCCGCGGTATAATTTCGCAGTGAACGAAGCCAGATAACGCGAAGGCGAGCCATTTAGCCGTGGGTATCGCGCGCTTTTATCCGGTATTCGTCGCTGGTCGACGTTCTCCATCACGGAACGACCGATCGACGAGCCAAACACGAGCGAACCGAAACAGCCGGCGCGATCGTTTCTGGCAAGAAATCTGGTATGTGCCGGTGCCAAATCGAATTCCATCGGGAGAAGAACGCCACCGGCGGGATGGAATTTAGGAAAAAGCGTATGGATCCGAGACGGGGTCGATCGAAGGACGGGAGAACGACGCGACGGCTATATACGTCTTGTCGAAGACAAAGGCAAGCAACTTGAGCAGTTTCGGATGGTAACGACAACGATGTGCAAGGAACCGTGAGGCGAACTTCGGGTTGTACTGGAAATTTCCTCACGGCAAATCTCACTGATCTTTCCAACCGAAATGTTTTCGTCGGTTCTACTCGTCAACGGACCGCCCTCGCTTACGATCCATTTATCGTTAAGGGAATACAACCGAGTTTCTCTGGGAAAGAAATTTCTTTCTACGCGATGGTAGGGGGACATCCAAAATTTGGATTCTTTTCAAAATTAGGATTACGATTTACGTCGGTGTTGTTCAAATATAGTCACAATGCTTTGTGAGACAAATTGGTTCAATTTTTAGAATTCTATGATGATATTATAGTATGCTAACGAGTATGATACAGTATGATAGTATGATAGTCTAATAGTATGATAGTATTATGGTAAATTGGTATGACTGTATGATGGAATGATAGTATGACAGTATGACAGTATGATAGTCTAATAGTATGATAGTATTATGGTAAGATGGTATGACTGTATGATGACATGACAGTATGACAGTATGGCAGTATGATAGTGTGATAGTATGATAGTATAGTAGTATGATAGTATGATAGTATGATAGTATGATACAATGATGGTATGGTAGTATGGGAGTATATTAATATGATAGAATAACAGCATGATAGAATGATAATGTAATAATGTGACAGTGCGATGACTAACAAAGTGATAGTATAATAGTAAGACAGTGTCATAATATGATAATATGATAGTATCATAGTCTGATGTCACGGTATAGCAATACAATACTGCAGTACGAGGGTTCAAAGTCAGACGTCAATTACAAAAATTCACCTTTTGTATTAATGACAGATTTACAATCACAAAAATCATACGTTTCGACTACGAAATATTATCATAAAAAAATTAATAGTATGAAAGTGTTTGGAGATGACGATTTTGTGAAATTTATTGAGAGTCAAAGAACACTAATTAGACATAGTGATGTCTGTCTCCAACTTATTGCTTTTGGAGTTAACATTGACTCTGAGTCTTCGAACAGTATGACAACGTCTCAGTATAACAACATAGGATAACATCATGTATAAAGGTAAATATAAGACATCATGTATAATGGTAATTATAGGACATCATGTATAATGGTAAATATAGGACAACATAATGGTAAATACAGAACAACTGTATAATGCTAAAATATAGGATACATATGTATGATAATATTGTAACAGGTTCGAACGATAATACAACACTGTGACAATACAACGTTGTACAAGTTGTATAACAAGATATCGCGTACTTTCACCCTCTCTTCTATAGAAAATTAAAATATTCTCTTTCATCCATAATGCTCCTACCATCGATTCTCTCCGACTCGCCCTCGAGTCTTGTATTAGTTGCGCAACGTGTTTCGACTCTGGCTACCAACTTTAATATCACATGTTGAGACCACCAGAATATCGGGGAGTATTTACAGCTAAAAACTCGACAATTGTCAATACAGTGGCCTTTTATTGCCCTTCTATCCGCAATTCATTCGGAAACGCACGAAGTTGCCTGTCCACTCTTTTTTTCGTTAGATTCAGCCACAGATGAATTGCAGCGCGGAAAATTCGCGGCTATTGGCAGCATTCTGGGAACGCGCGAGAACGGCACGCGCGATTAATTCGATCGAATCATCGAATAGGCGGTCGAACGGGCGTCACTTTTCCGACTCGGTCGGCCGTCATCGTGCGAAATCAATTTGTGGCCACGATCGTTGCGTCCCGTTTACAATAAATACCGTCCCTGGCCCCTCGATGAATATTCTCTGCGGCGCAATCGTTGATTCCGACCACCACTTGTACGTTCGACGTCCGTGAAATACGAATCCAACACCGCTCGACTAATGACAGTTAATGATCTTGACAAAAGGGGTCCGGCAACGCGACAAATTCCGATGATCCAACCCGTTCAGCGACAACCTTCTAAACAGCCGATCGACATGCGTCTCTCGTTCCTCTAATTGCTCGCTAATCGACGCGCATTCGCGAATTACAATTCTGACCGTTTCGTTTGACAGAGTCGCGATAAACCGTGCGAAATATTAATCAACGTAATTCTGCTGGAATTGAAAGAACTTTCCATGCGCCGTTGACAAATATTTAACGGTGCAAATTACTCCGTTTCGTATCCTTTCACTGCGAGATGGAGTTATTTACGGGGATTGAAATGCGTAATTAACTTTTCTGTATCGAACGTGCGATAGAACTTTTCAGTTAAAATAGATTTTAAAATATATTTAATACTTCTAAAGTGCAAAATACTTTTTCGTCGATATTTTTTATATTCTTTAGGATTACAGTAATCTATAAGAATCGATGTCAAGCTGTTATATATTCATGAATTTTGTACGAAAATAGCAGAGTAAGTTAACTTCACGTAGTGCTTTTAAGTAACTGACAATAAATTCAGACGTTGATTGACAAGTAGAAATAATTATCCCTGTACGGTATGGTTGCAGACTATTTTAAATGTCGATCACTGCAATTTCAATAATACTTAAAATGTTCCTTGACAGGTAGGAAGATACCACATGTCAGTGATAATGTAATATAGTAGATAAAGGTAACGTGAGTAATAATAACGAAAAGTTGCCCGTCAAATTACGAGTGTTTCAACGAATTACCACTGGTGTATACTTGGAACAAAATCTTAAATTGGAAATCAGATTTAAAATCTAAAATGTTGGGTCACCATTTAATTGGTCTATTTAATGTATTTTCCGATTATTCAGTAAACATCAGAAATACTAGTTAAGGGATGCTATACAATCGTATACTGCCATTGCTACAATAGATCTTCGATTATACAGATTATACTAACTTTATCATTTATTATTACATTATACTTTATCCCATTTGTACTTTATCTCAGTTTTACTATATCCCATTTACTTTAATCACAAATAAATTAAAAAACATCAATCACTCGCAAGTACAAAATTCCATAAAGAATAGATATTAAATACAACTATTAATAGACCTTAAAATATCTAGATAAAAATACTAAACAAACTTTCTGTATCAGTTATTTTTAAGCTGACAGAACTTTCACGCTCAATTAACGTCGCTGATCGACCACGTATTAACCCATGTTTTTATACCCAAACATTGTCGACCAATCAAGAGTTAACACGACTTTGCACTCGCATTAGCTGTCTCAATTTAAAAAATTGAAAGTAATACAGGATATTGTAAAAGCTTCCGTCATCGTATTCATTCGTATTCGCTTTATTACAAAAAATAACTCTTCATAATATTCGAATTTTGATAACAGCTCTGGTATTACAAAAATTTCAACCGCGACGAATAGTTAGAATGAAGAATTTTTTTACATATCCAATTGTTATACCGTTGCTGTTATCTTTTATTAACCCCTTCTGCTATTTTGAGCCTGACGCTTGACGCACTCATGACGCACTCTGGACGTACACGTGACGCACTCATGACTCACTCACGACGCACTCACGACGCACTCATGACGTAATCGTGATGCACTCCTTTAACTGTGAATACAGTTTTATAATTGTACTCGAATTTTTAATACGCAATTTGGAGTTCAACACTTCAACTTTTTTTATCTGTTTTAATATTGTAACTGTGATTACTGACGCGCCTGACAAGTTATAATGCAAAGGGTCAAAAGTTACGTACAATTTTAGATATGTACAAAGTTTCATTTCATGTTATGTTTCATTTCATTTTAAATGTACATGAAGGTATATGAAAGTATATTAAAATGATATTCCATCCTTTCACTTTAAAAACCGGTGACAGAAAATAAAATTGGTCAACGACGTGTTAGTATCATTCGTCAACAACGCGAATTTATTGGACGAGGGTCTCATGGCGCGAGTTATCGCGGGCTTCGATTTCTCTCGAAAGAAACGAGCACTCGTGCGCGGAGAAACAAACGGCGTGTGCATGTTCCCGGGGGGTAGAAGAGAATTGTGAACGCGTAAATACGCTGTAGCTGTTATCTGTCGGAACCGTTACAACGCCGCGATTTCTGTGATAATAGCATCGGCCGCGAATTTTCATTGACGCGTGTTGCAACGCGAGTGCACTTATCGCGCGTGAAGAGTCCTATCGACGAGCTGCAAAATTGGCGGAGCGCCAGCCACCTCTTGTCGTTCGCGATTCCCTCGTGTGCCTTTCGCGAGAGTGGCATTTTGTTAAAAAAAAAAAAAACCGGGAAACATCGAAGGGGATGGTGGATGGGTCGGTTGTTTTGCGCCTGATCTTTCATGCGCATCCCCCGTGACACCTGCGTTCTGAATATTATGCCAACCGAGTCAATCGCAGAAAGCGAAGAAATCCCACAGACTGGTGTAATGTTCCGAAAAATTCGAAATCTAGAAGGAAAATTGGGAATTTGCAAAATTGAAAATCTGGTCGTTTAAGACTCCGGAAAATTGGAAATATGGTAATACAGAAATGTAGAAATTTGTGGATGCGAGGGATTCCGAAGTTTAAATTTATCGACGCGAGCGATTTATCAGACCTTCGAATTAGAATTATCCTATTTCACCATCGTTCCGGATCATTTCACTTATAAAATATGCATTAAGCATTCTATAAGCCAATAAGAACGAGGTCGAACCACGAAGGACCAGGACCATTTTCATATCCCTGGTCGGTCGAGAGGAAGAAAGAAAAAGAAACGTGTCAGGGCTTTCTGTTTGCGAGAAAAGCGAGGGTTAAGGGTATCGTACAAATTCCCCGATAAGGATCCTACGAGCCCGTAGCTAAGGGTGGCGGTCGAAGCGGGGAGCAAATAAAATTACAACCGTTGGAAAAACGTCTTGGAGGAGAAAAGGAACGAGGGTCTCGTGTTCCTTGAAATAGTACGACTTGTATCGGGATCGTTCGCATCGGCAATGGGGCGAGTTTAATTCCGTCGTCGTTTACCCGAATTGCCCTCCACGGCGACGATCGGTTGGCCGACATCGTGTGTGGATGTAGGGCGTGAAAGGAAAATGGCTTTGACTCCCGAATAATCACCGAAAGAACGACATTTACGAATTGTTGGCCGATTTATTGCGGCAATCGGTGACTTTCTTCGCGACATGGATTACGTGCTGATATAGTAACGGTAAGTACCATTTTTCTTTCTTAAAAGCTTACGCCACCTCTTCTCGACGCCACATTTTTTAACAGTCGGCTGTTAATTCTATCGTTAACACGTTGACCGTCTAAGAGAACAACCTCCAGAGATTATGCTTCAATTCTGAACTGTAGCAAGTTCAGATTTCTTAATTTTTTGTAACTGTACTATTTTATAGGTAGGTGCGTTCATAGCTAATTATTACTACAATTTTAAGACAAGAAAGTTGAAATGTTAAACATATTTTGCATTCAGAGATCCTTAATTATAAAGTTTGTAATTAGAATTGGACCCAAAGTGAAAATACGAGTCTTTATCATATTCGAATCGCAGTGCGTTATGAGTTCGTAGGGCATGTTAACCCGGCGACCACCATAGAGCTGACATTTAACTGACGTTCAATCCGTCACATTATTGAGGAGACCTCAAAAAATTATTTGCTTTCTTTATAAATATGACCGAATTTGTTACCAGGTCACATATGTGGCAAATGTATCACACGTGTCTTCAACATCTCTTTTAAAATCAAAGCAGATTCTCGACAGTTATAATTAGAACTGCACAGCAATGTTCACTCGATCGATCAAGCGTGAATTAGAGTTTCGTGTCTGACAATACACGTCCATTTTCGCAGCAGCAACATCCTAATAATTCCAGTCGTATCTTGAAATCGTATATCATCCTCTCGGAAAATTGCAGTTTAACTCGTTTCACGTTCCCCGGGAAATTGTTGCAGCTGATAAACCGATATCGGGAAGGAAAAACAATTAAACGATAAATTTACGAAAAAAAAAATGACGGTCTTCGAAGAACGAGCGAAGACTCCCGGTTTCAATCAAGCTCGGCCAACGATAAATCAAAGAAGATTAATGACAGTCGATTCATGACTTCAGGAAGTCCGCTCTATTTATGGGACGGGTCGATTTAGGTCGATAATACGAGGAAGTAGGAGAATCTTCGCGTCGTGTCGCGTACGTGGGTATATCGATATACACACATATCGCGGGCACGAGTATAATAGAATGCATTGGAGGCCGCAGCATAGGCATGTCCTATCCTTCCGCGGATATTAATGGCGCAAGATATTGCTTTCGCACGACGCCAGTTATACCGAACGGCCGTTCCCTTCTATGCGCACCGCTATGTATTATTAATGCCGTCGCGAGACAAAAACGGCCCGCGATCGTGAACGACAGCGTCGAGCTTTAAGCACCCATCGGAGAGATCCTTTCACCCATCCCCGTCGAGCGTCGTGCTTGGAATCTCGCCACGTTCAATTTTCATTGGAAAACGGCTTTCTTTCCCATTGCCCCTTTTCATCGTAATTTCGTCCTACAAGATAATCCAGGAACAGGTTTTTTTTTTTCAAAATATTTCGTATGCACGACTTTGTGTGTCTTCTTTTTACGGAAGCAAACAACGAGTAGGAGCACCGCGTTTCGGAACAATTAATTTCCTCGACATAATCGTGAATGGAGATATCAAGTAGGTACGCAAACACCGCATCGCCAGAATATTAACGAGGTCACTGATTCCGCGCTGACTCTCTGTCAAAATATTTATGATCGTTAATTGTCGGTATAAATCTCGCGGAACGGGAGGGATCGCGAAAGCGCGGATAATTAAAAGTTCCCATTAAAAGAGTAAACTCATTAGCAGCGTCCGAGGAGTTCGATCCGATCGTCTGATCCGTGTCGAAAGCTCGAGAGCTCCACTCGTGAAAGTGGACGATCGTCCGGCCAGCGTCGTCCGGTCACCCTCGAAAGCCCTCGGAACGGAGTCGCAAAGACGTTGACAAACTCGGTGTCTCGTTAGCGAGTCTCGAGATTACCCTTCGGAAAGGGTCTCCAAGAGAAAATCGAAGTGTCTCCGATTGGCGGACCTCGCGAGAAAATGGCCAGATTTCGGACCAGAGTCGGGGGCGGAAAGGTCGCGAGGTCATCGTTTCTCGATAAATCTCCCCCCGGATCTGTTTCAACGAACCATCGTAAATTAATCCGTCGACCTGACTTTTCCGTCCCGATGCTTGATTCTAATCCATGCCAGGAATCTTCCCATCTTTAGGGGTTGCCACCCCACACCCCGAAGAAACCGGCCGCGGATCATCCCTGGCTACAAATTGGATGAGAAATTAATGGATCGCGAGGCTTTTCCCTCTTCCATTCGTGACAGAAGCAATTCGCGCGCGCGGTTTCTTCTTCTTCTTCTTCTTCTAGAACGTCGAGACCAAGTCAAACACAACGGCGGGGGTTTCTTCGAATTTCGTTCCTGATTCGGAAGACGAGCCAAGACTAACGAAGCAAGCAACGACTGGAACAATCTCTCTTGTCGACGAATCGAGCCTTTGATGGAACTTCCAACGGAACTTCTTCCCGGAATTCTGTATTCTTTAATACCTTGTCAGGATAATTTGGCGGGGACGCAGAACGATAAGCGGATCGATAACGCTGATGGAACAAATGATCTTAATACCGTACTATGATCGCTTCGGTGGATTTTTATGCTACCGTTCACATTGTATCGTGCGTGGGCTCTACAAGTGGACTCCTTCGAGTCTACACCGTGTTCGCCCTTAAGACTGTTGCTACCATAATGCCCGCAATATTCGAGTAGGAGTATCAATATCGACATCAGTAGCTGAATACCGATGCTTTACAGCACCGATACTCGAACGTCGATAGCTGGTAATACGAATGCCGGTATTGAAATGATCGGGATAGCGTGTCTGTTTAAAGAACCTCTCACACCACCGCAACAAAGTTACTGGTAAACTCCGGTAGTTCGAGTGAAAGTAACTTTGAAAGCTCGAGCGTATCCGATGCGATGTATGTGGTGGGTTGCAGCTGTATCTTGTTGTAAATTGCAAGAATAAAAGCAACTCGTTGGAGATGTTCTCACGGAAGGAAACAGGGACACCCCCGGTGCTCAGATTTATACGGCCATTGGAGAGAACGCGGTCCATTCGGTATTGTTTGCAGTGCGAGATTGGTTCGCTCGTTTAAACACGCGCTCCCCACGTGATTTCGGCGAAGAAGAAGCAGAGGAAAAAAAGAAAAATACTTTTCACGAACGAGAAAATCCCCGACGTTCCCTTCTCGTTCAACGTCTTTTTATTCCGTTCGTAATCTGGCCCTCGTCCCTTGAACGCGATAAGTCGGTCCGATTCCACGGGGGTAGAGCACGGATTTCGTCGGCCTTTATCCGGAGAAGAAAACACGATATTACCGTCGCCTCGACTGCTGGCCCACGAATTTCCTCGTCTTAAGGGTAATCCAGCTTTTTTTCGCCCGACCTACCCTCTGTAAGGACGCTTTCTTACGTCGCTGTCGTAATAAGTCTCTGCGAGATATTTCGCAATCATTCCCGTGCGAGCTTAACTCGTGCTTAACGCTGAAAGTTCTGAGAATTCCTCGATGGACTCTTAAGTGTTCTATTGTCTCTTCAATCATCGATGTTTATTCCATTTCAGATTTCGTTGACATTTATTTTTCTTTTAACAAATTGAAGTTTACTACAGTTAATTGAGCTTAAAGAGTACTCAATAGTAGGGTTCATTGTTACGTATTCATGAGGTTGATTTTTTGTAATTAGCTCCACTAATTACAGAGTGAGAGGCAAAAATGATGTTTAACTATTTCGACCTCGCCAAAATGGTGTTACCTTTCGTGTAATAGTTCGTAACTTGCTACGTGTCGATTAAATCCCACCGAGCATTAATTACATGTACGAGGTATAATGGATTTCCATTAAATTCTATTCCAAATACCATTACCCGGCAATTCCAGAACATCACGATATACTCGTTCGATGGTCGCGTGGACCGTTCACTGATTGAATTCGACACGCATCGTTACAATCCTTTCGAATCCAATCTCTTTTTCAATTTTCCAGACACGTGACTCTTGTTTTCTCAATAACATCATTTATCCCTGTCATTGTATCATTCGTTATTAACACAATACGCCAATCGATTGAATTGCGATATTGGAGGGAAAACGTGGGAAAATCTCAAATACACCCTATGAAAAATTTGAGGACAGAAAAGACTATCCATAGAGAGATCTAGAAATATTTGGTGCAATTGTTTTGGTTTAGGATAAGTGTGAAGCTGAAATTGGACACGGTACTATATGTCATACAAAGGACAGCCATTTTTATTGTCATGATCAGATTACTGACATTGTCAGAATTTTCACTGACATTAAAAATTCTTAGGGCTATGAAAAGTCTGAGAAAAATTTTCTAAAATTCTTGCAATGTCCTGGAATTTTTTTTGAAAGAAATGTACAAAACTTGATAATTCGGACTTCGCACCCTCTCGGTTACCTAGGACCAGAATTAGGTACATACATGTAGTTACAATTAGGTATGTTTTTGACACCTAAAGACACAAGGGTACTTTTGACGAGCTTGTCATACAATTTGTTGTTCAAGTAAAAATTATCCCTATTTGGAGCGTCGAGAGCGTCTGGTAAGATTCGTTAAAATTACCAATTTCCGCGCAATTTCGCGGCGAGACCAGGCAGGTTGGAGGAGCTTAAATGAACCGGCAGCCCTGAATAACCGGTTAACTACGTTTCTGATAGTTCGCTGGAACTATGACGATATCCGGGCACCGCTTAACCGCTCCCCATTTGTTCGCCGACAAATTCGTGGGGACGCGTAAATACACGTAAATCTAGGCGAGCCGCGTGTTCAACTCCTCTCCGTCCCTCTCTATCCCACCCTCTCTGTATGATAATGTAAACGGCTCGTATATGGTTTCACCGACTCGCACCACCACCTGGATCCGGTTGATTGACGTGCGTGTGAGGGGAAGTAGACGGCGTTGGTTTGCTTTGCCGGTATTCCGCGCCGTAACGCCCCGCCATGTAAATTGTTCTTCGTGACTGTCGGGGCTAAAGCTACCCCCCATCGGACGTTCTAACGAGGTTTCACAACTGTTTCGCGGCGAATCCACCTCGTTTCTCGCGGATCAGCATCGGTATGCATCGATGGAAAGCGAACCGTAAGGTGATTATTTTTCACACCCTTCCGAACACGCTTTCCACGCCAGCGAGTTTTGTTTCTGACAATTCTGACGTCGACGCAAATCTCTTCTCCCAAATACTTCTGCGGAATCTTGAAAAAACGTACATTTGTCAGACCTATAGGATTTCAAAGCTCTTTTCGGCACTACCGAAGTTCCTTTTTGCTATACGTTTTTACCGGGAACTTTGGCAAACTTTTGTTGAATACTTCACTGTCTCAAAGGATACAAAAAATTATTATTTTTCTATAAAATGAATTATTATTTACTGTTTACCTTTGAAGAAGAGTAGATTCAGAGTGTTACAACAATTTTGAACGATCACTGAGATATTGTGTATAAATAAAATATATTGAAGCTTATTTAAATTCTGTCACTGTTCGATCATAAATTAATGGCTGATAACAGCTCACATATAAAATTGCCAGTCCACAATATATTAATTTCATAAATTGTAATTACCGATATATTCAAAAGAAATAATCGAAAGAATATATTTAAAAGAAATTTCTTAAAGAAAGACGTTATAACCTCTAGGATGATCAATCCTGTATAGATCTGTTTAGTGATTTTGCAGAAATGATATGTCGATAGGCGAGAGTGTTTAACTCATCGAACGTACAGTTGTACGATTCCATCGGTAGATAGAAGCGTGTTCCTCGTCGCGTTCCAATTCCTCGGGTGTATGAAAAAGCTAGTGGAGCGAGAAACGAGATTAATGGGCACTAATCAACGCATTGTCATCTATTTATTCGTGCGGCAGTTTGCCCCTATTAACGGGGGGTTAATTCTAGATGCGATATTGGAAACTTCTGCTAATCAGGACGAGCACTTGTCCGGCTGGGTCAATAAACCGCTCGCGAGCTGATTCGAACGCGTCCACGTCGAGCGTGTTGCCAATGTTCATTCGCCAAGGCAAACTCGTACCCCTGCAAGTGGAATAATCGTGACCAATGACCCGGAATACACGCTCTGTTCCAGTAAATCGTTACGCAAGTTCACTGAATTCGGTGTCGAATTTCAACTTTTCCTTTTCTTCTGCTTCTTTATTTTTCGATGATTTATTGCTCCTTCGAAATTTCTTCTGAGATGCTCCTTATACTCTTCTGACAAGGGTTGTGGACGCATGTAAATCTTTAGCATCTTTCATTATTAAAGAAATTCAGAATTTCAAGAATTGTTCATGTCACCTTTTTATTTTCAATAATGGTGTATAGGTTCTTCCAGATTTTTTGCAAGCTACTCTTCATACTTGTCTGACAAGGATTTTATGTTGTGGACGCATGTAAACTAATCTTTGGCATCTTTCATTATTAAAGAAATTCAGAATTTCAAGAATCGTTCATGCAACTTTTTTATTTTCAATAATGGTGTATAGGTTCTTCCAGATTTTTTGCAAGCTACTCTTCATACTTGTCTGGCAAGGATTTTACGTTGTGGACACATCTAAACATGATTATTAAAGAAATTAAAAATTTCAAGAATAATTTATACTGCTATCTTATTTTCGATAATTATATACAGCTTCCATGAGATTTTTTTCAAGCTACACTTTATACTTGTCTGATAAGGATTTTATGTTGTGGACACATCTAAACATGGTTAGTAAAAAAATTCAAAATTTCAAGAATCATTCATACTGCTGTTTTATTTTCGACAATGAGGCATAAGTCTTGGAAGGTTTCTTGCAAGATGTTCTTTGACAAGGATCTTCTATTAAAGGTTAAAATGGCAATTGAAGATACTGTTGTTCAAACGTTTAAATTTTCGATCAAATAATGATAACGATATTAATATTTTGTGGAAATTCGATTACCGAAGAAAGGGACAAAAAAGATACGCGTCTGCGAGTCGCTGGAGGGTTGACGCCAGGACGAGGATCGTTTCCTTTCTTCGCTATTTACGAGATATCTCGCAGACGAGATCGATCGTGTCGGGCGCCAGGAAGACGCGACGAGAATCAAACGAAGCGTACAGAGCCCGCGTATACGCGTTTTAATCCCCCAACCCCGGTGTCTCCCCTATTTTCCCCATGATCGCACCCTCGTCTCCGGACCAGAGTCAACCAGACGAAGCGGACCTTTGTCCTCTTCTGGGCCATTACTTTCCCCTCGGTAACGGTATGCTCGTTAATTAAGTACTTCAAGGAATGTGTGCCGTGATCAAACCTTTGATCTTTCGCATCAAGATGATTTACCGACCCCATGCCGCCATTTTCACTTCTATTCGATGAATTTTTATTGTGACGCTCGGTGACGTATTTTGGACTATTCGCATTTTGGAACATTTCACTTTGGTCAGTTAATACATTTGTCATACTGAAGCAATTGAAAATTAGGTATTTTGATCAATTTTATCAAATATTTACACAACTGTTACATTTGTTTTCTATAGCTCCGTGTAATCAATACATTAATGAACAAATTTTTAATAATGATGTGAGGTCCGTATAGAAATTAAAACGTATAAGTATGTGTATAGGTACACTCACGTATGTATAGGTACCATGGTCAAGGTGTTAATTGGAAATTTGGAAGTCTAGAAATTTAAAAATTGGTGAGATTAGAGAAAGAATTTTTACAAATTTGTAAACAACGATGCTAGAGAAAGAATATGAAAATTTGCGTTTCTAACCTACAAAGTTTCCCAGTTTCAATCTCGCAAGTATACGATTCTACTACATCCCTGGCGAAGGGATCGTATTTTAACCAGTCAACTGCATACACGTCGATCAAAAACTTTATGTCGGTTATCAATTTTTTATCGAACAAAACGTAATCGTTTCACGTTTTTCGTAAAAATTTCCTCTTCGACTCTTTCGTGTTATTGAGACCAAATTCCGGAGTTAAATTAGATAATTGAAAGATTGCACCAGATTATTAGCAAGCTTCACCGATCTAAGAAAACTAAATTTCAATTATCTCGCAAGTTGATTGGGTGAAGAGGGGCTTCTGGTCACGTGGTCGGTGGAGAAGGCGAAGAGAAACGGAAGAGAGACGGAAGGGCTGCAGTCTAGTACGAGGCAATTAAAAACTGGGGCTCGCCTCGAGAGGGCTTGTTACGGCCACGGTTCCACATTTATCATTTTTCCGCTGGACCTCGATGCTCACGGAATCCCACGTACACCCGCCAACCCTCAACCCACTCGCGGGGCTTAGTTGAATTTCATTGTTTCTCTTTTACCGCCGCTATCGGCACCGATAAATCGAGCCAAAGCGTTTTTCAATGCCACCTACGAGAATGGATCGAGCCGCGGGTCAGATAAAGATGGAATTGCTGGTTATTCGGTGCTGCGGTTACACGCCCTCATAAATCTTCGCAATTATTAATCCCCTTATCGAGCACGTTCTTCTCGAGTCGATACACTGCCATTTCCTTTGTTTCATATCCCCAAAAGTATTATACTTTCAATCGCTATATGGGTCACTCTGAACCTGCCATCATGGAGCCATTTCAGTAGCTAATCTTTGCACTCCTTAATTTCTTTTATCTATCGACTCCTTAATTTACAAAGTAGACGAAGAAAGAGGTTCTCGTAGAGTATGTGACAAATACATTTTTCTTTTATTACAAGTAGTAAATAAACGATAATACACATATTCAATCTATTTATCTGAATTATTTATAGGATCCAAGAAAAATGATGTCCAGCCACACTCGACATAGGAATGCAAAGTTAACCCTACGAATCGCATGCTTATTTCCATTAAATTTTTCGAGCAAGGGGTATTATATTTTATTAATATAAAAATGATAAAAATGAACGTTTGCAATCTTGGCAGGAAAGTGCTGTTCATAATAACCTTATTTGCTTTTCGAAATTGTATCTGAAATTTCGATTTGTAAATAAATTCAATTTGTGAAAAAAATTCTGTCATGCATATCTAGATGCAATTACAGACCACCCATATTTCGTTGAAAACGATTTGTGATTGATTATTCAGATTTTAACCCCGGACAAATATATCATTTCGAGCATCCGATACGTCGTCCGACGTAAAATAACGATCTTGTCGATTGTATTACATATTGCGGGTCTCAGTATTTCCAATGAAACTCGATTTCTGAAAACGTACAAAGATGGATGTTGCATTTCCCGGGTAGCAAGGTTTTTCCGAGACGAAGAAGGAATACGAGATGACTCTGGGAATCAGTGTCCCAGAAGTATGTAGCTTCTACGAGACAAGAAGGAAATTCTTTTTCCTCGGTTGTAAAGGGTGATTGACGAGATCGACGTTGCAGAGCGAGGCTCCGGTTGCAAAATGATGAATGGCCCTCGGTGTATCTCTATTCGTATCGTTCGTTACCCTCCGCCTCCTACAATCTCATCCCAAACATCCCCCGTTCGCGTTTAAATCGACTACCATCACGACTGATGCATTTGCTCGGCCACGAAAACATATTTGTTCCACGTGGAACACCTCGTGTTTCATGATTAACCCTTTAATCGTGTAAATTCCGCGCATCGTTAAAGGATTTCCGTTTCCGGACCTTTGTTCTATTAAACGATACATATCTGCAGATATTGCAGTTTATATTTCGGTAGTCGATTTATTACTTCGCGGTCAAAATAATCGAATTTATGGACTGTTACGATGTAATATCGCATTTATTGTTTGTAATAAACGATGGGGGTTGCTTTTACTTTCACGGTCACTGTGAAGGTCATTTTACTAATTCAAATTAATCGTGAGGGTTGCTTTGATAATTGAAATTAACGTTGGAGGGCATTTTACTAATTGAAATTAACTGTAAAGATCATTGCACTGATTGAAATTAACGTTGAGGTTCCTTTCAATGATTGCAATTAACGATGATGGTCTTTTCATTAATTAAAACTAACGTTGAAGGTCATTTCACTAATTGATATTAACTTTGAAGATCATTTCACTAATTGAAATTAACTTTGAAGATCATTTCACAATTTCAAATTAACATTGAGGGTTACTTCAGTAATTAAAATGAACATCGAAGATCATTTCACAAATTAAAATTAACGTTGAGGGTTACTTCAGTAATTGAAATTAACGTTGAAGATCATTTAAATTGAACTTACCATTGAAGGTCATTTCATAAATTGAAATTAAAATTGATCATTTCACAAATAGAAATTAATGTTGAACATTACTTCACAAGGTCATTTCACAAATTGAAATTTCAGGGAACAATTTTGCATAAGTCAAGTCCCATGAAGAGTGCATTAATCCATTAACTGCGTTAATTTAATCTCAAACTAATTTTAACTCAATCTTATCACTGCACTGATATTCTATTTCAAAAAATATTTCTTACATTCATTTTATTTTTAGTTGCTGCTATTTGATATCAGCAACAATTAGCTTGTTTACCACAGCCGCCTCTGGCTATAATTTTAGCATATAATTTATGAACACCCTCAATTAAACTGTTGAGGACTCTTTAAGGGTAGTTAGAGAACTATTTATGGTAGAAAATCTGAAATTGTATCGTAATTGTTAAATTACGAAGATTACTTTTCTTCCGAAAGAAAGATGGCGGTCAGAATGGTTCGGTGAAAATTCGGAATGTTTCCGTTTGAAGAACGGAATTTGGCGCGCACAGCGAGGGTCGATGGGCGCATTTCCATAACCGGACCCATTGCATCCAGGGTCCGTATTCAGCGGATTTAAAAGCCGACTTAATTACCGTAAGATCGTATTCTGCCTCCTCGAGTTATTAATTTTAACTACCGGCCGTCGTGTATATCTCGTGTTCACCGAACCAGCTCCATATTATGTTCCAGGAGAGGCATATACCGAGCAACGATAAATCGTGTTTTCGTTGCTTCACCCCGTTCTTGCCCTCCCTTCTGTTCGAGTTCTCACGAATTAAAAGCTAGGCGAGCTTCAGACGGGGCCATGTTCGACCGTCTGTTCGCTCGTTTCCTCGACGCGACGCTCAAGATAATCTTGTTATTACGGAAAACCGTCGGAAACTACGCGACGCGCTTTCATGTCGGCTAAAATAGGTGGCATCGTAGTAACTAGAGCATCCCCTCGCATTAAATTAGTAGCATCTATCTCCCTCTATCCGTTCCCTTACCGCTCTCCCAACGGACCAAATTTCCCATCTACCTTTCCTTTCGTCTTTCTTCCTTTTTCGCGAGTTAGACCTCGTCTAGACGATTCGATCCTCTCTTGCAACGGCCAGTCTGCTTTCGTGACTTCCGAAATGCTTCGAAAATTTCGACACTTCGAATTAACCCCTTGGCGCCGAACATCGACTCAGACTCGTGACGTTACAGTTCAAATGTGATGTATCTAAATTTGCATGAAGAATAGTTCTCAATTGTAATTTGTATCAAGATTGCTACAACATTTCAATATTCTTTATTTATCTTAACATTGCAGTAATAATTAGTACTAACTGACGCAACCGCTTAAAAACTCGTAAGTTGTCAAGGGGTTAATATTCAAATTGGTGTTTGGAAATCCCGCGCAATTAAAATCGAGCGAAGTGTTATTATTTTCGTAAAATATATTTAACGTACATTGCAATTTTATCGGTGACACAAAGGAAATATATCACTGACACTTTTATTTCCCCTTCTAAAATTTCGAGTTTTTATAGTGAATGGTAATTTTTTGTTGCAGAAAACGTTGACCGCACCAGAATAGTTTCGGACTGACGAATATTGACAACCGCAGTTAACCGGTCAAAAGCACGAGTTCAAATTTAAATACGTCAAAAGACATTCTACCGAATAAAGTTCCTAAAATCAATTTTAAACAAGTAAATGAAATAAATGAATTTTTAAAAAACCAACAACGGGCCGAGCTTCTGTAAATAGAACTGAATAAAAAATAAGGTGCCTATAATACTTCATACAATAATTCAGAAACTCTTACTAATTTGACAGGTAAAGCGATTCTAAAACCCTACATATAGAGTTAATCTCATCGGCGGATAAATGAAATCAATGCACTAAAAGTGAACCGAAGCTAATGCATGATGGTTTTGGGAAAACCTGAATAATATACCACTAAATTTGACGTAAATGTGTGCACTCGGAATGTACCGATGTCAACCCACGAGTTAGCGCGTGAGGACGATGACCCATATGTTTAGAAGAGCACATATGCAAATCGATATACTACTCCTAAATTTGTATATTCCTGAATTTCTATATACCGAGTTTTCATATTTTTGAGGTACCAAATTTCTATATCGTTAAATAACTATATTCCTGAGTTCTTATATTTCCGAGTATTTATATTCTCGAATATCTACATTTCCAAATCACTATATTCCCAAATTCGTACATACCGAATTGCAACAGTTCCGAATCGCTGTATTTGCAAATTCCTACATCTCCAAATCGGTATCTCCCCAAATCGATACTTCTCCAAATTACTATGACCCCAAATCGGTACATCTCCAAATCGCTATGTCTCTAAATCTCTACGTCCCCAAATTGCTTTATCCCCAAATCGGTACATCTCCAAATCGCTATGTCCCCAAATCTCTACGTCCCCAAATTGCTATGTCCCCAAATCTCTACATCCCCAAATCTCTATATCCCTAAATCGCTATGTCCCTAAATCTCTACGTCCCCAAATTGCTATACCCCAAATCTCTATATCCCAAAATTGCTATGTCCCCCAAATCTCTACGTCCCCAAATCTCTATATCCCCAAATCGCTATGTTCCCAAATCTCTGCGTCCCGAAATTGCTATACCTCAAATCTCTATATCCCAAAATTGCTATGTCCCCCAAATCTCTACGTCCCCAAATCGCTATGTCTCCAAATCGCTACGTCTCCAAATCTCTACGTCCCGAAATTGCTATATCCCCAAATGTCTTGAAGTTTGAGAAATTTATTTATTGGTTACGAGTGTTCGAAGTCGGTCGACAAAGAATTCCTCCGATTCCCGTCGTCGATACGAGTCCAGATAGATGTTCGTCCGCCGCGTCGCCAGGATTCGGGATAGAGATTGGCCCCGTGGAAAGGCAAGCTTCCTCCGGGCAGCTAGATATATTCAGACGACATTTACAAGCCAAATTGAAGGGAATGGAGAGCAGCGCGGAACGCGGAAGACAAATTGATTTTGAAATGCCACGGGAAACACGAGAGCAAGAGGTCGTCGAACAGAACGACGAACGAGACTCGAGACGCGAACCAAGAAAGTACATGGTACAGAACGACCACCACGCGGCATTTCGCAATTATTCAAATTACGTTCGAATACGTTTGAATCGGCTCGAATCACGATTAACCCTTCCTCTTGTGTTACTACCCCCCACTCGTGTGTTCGCATCGTTTTGGTACAGTCGACAGCAAAAAGACAACATTGTGGTCAAGGACAAATAGACACTTGCACCATTTCTAAATTTGAAGATGCAAGAATTTTTTGGAATGAAAGAAAAATGGAAAGAACTTAAGAGTCGATAATGGACGTCTAAAGAATCTCAAACGTAGTAATTACAAAATACAAGGTTAGTTCAGTAACACAGACCAGGATTTCATTTAATCCGAATAAACAGTTCAGACTTGAAACCCGTGTTTTCCTTCCATCGCACGGAAGTTGTTCTTCGAGCAGCGAGAATAGTTCAATTAGCCGAGAACGTATATGCAAATTCAATAAAACCCGAACAATCTCAGGAATTAATTGGCAGTTGGAAACACACGGTGAAAGTATTTGTCGGTATCGCATCCTAAATAATCGATCTATGTTATTTCAATCCGCAAACGCATAATTCGGCCGGATGCCGAATTCTCCGAAACGTTTCATCCGAGTTCCATGTCGTTAATAATATCGTTAGCTATTGCGAGCGTACATATCACGGTCTGCTTCACGAAGTTATCAAATCCCCTGTAATCAAACAGGGTAATTAACGAGATCTAACAACATGGAACAGACTGGTAGCAACGTTTATCGGGGGCAGACCTTACAGAACACGATGATGCTTTGCTGGTAAACGCTTGATTTCAGATATCGATCAAACCAATTGTGTCACACTTTGGGATATTGAATTAATTTATCCTAAACGGAGACGTGGTTAAACTTTACCTACGTTCACTTGTAACGTGAGCTCCTTTCAGTGACTCATATGGGAAATTGGACATTCTTCAATTTCGAAATTTTATTTTCAAGATGTCCAAATTTCAAGGTTATCAATTTTTCTAATTTTCAAATCAACTTCGAAATTTCTGCATTCATAAGTATATAAAGTTTCAAGTTTCTTTCTCTACATCTCTAAATCCGTGGGTCCATAAGTTTCTAGATCTACAAATTCTTATGTCACCCAACCCATATGTTCCCATGATCCTACATTACTAATTGCCTAGGTCCAGAAATTCCTAGATCCATAAACTCTTACATGTCCCAACCCCTATGTCCACATGTCCCTATATTTCCAATTACCTAGGTCTCTAAATTCCTAGATTCACAAATTTCTATATCCTCCAACTCCTATATTCCCATGTTCCTACATCTCTAATTGTCTAGGTCCCTAAATTTCTAGATCCACAAATTTTTACATCCCCAACCCTTATATCCACATATCTCTACATTTCTAATTGACTGGGTCCCTAAATTTCTAGATCTACAAATTTCTACCCTATTCCCAAGACTCTGGATAATTGTGCAGGTCCATTGTAGACCCACAAATTCTTACGTCCCCAAATTCTAGATTTGGAGAATCCAAATCGACATCCACCTGTGCCAAACATCGACCCCCACATCTCAACATCCCTAAATCTTAAAGTCCCTAAATCTCAAGGTCTTCAAATATTCATCCCATCAGAAAATAATCAAAACCCCCAAAATCACCATCACATTTCCCCCAGGGAAAGGAGAACCGCTTTTAACGACAGCAAAGTGTATTTACTAGGTAGCCTCGGCACAACTACTAATCACGTCGCGCCTATTCTTGGACGGTTTACGTGAACGTCCGTCGTCGCTGGACATCCGTTTCGCGTGGTAACGTCTCCGTCGTATTTTCCACCAATTAGACGCGCGACGCACCGTCAGACAGGTATATCCCGGTGTCTCGGTCGTTAGTAACGAGTCACGTCATCGACGCACGCCAACCAGAGGTTCTCCACGATCGCGACGCTTATAGCATCATCGCATCGACCGCGCCTTGGCTCGCATTGACTTTGGCTGCGACCGACCATTAAACCGGAAACTATCGAGATCACGGCTGACTGACCTCCGCCAGAGGAAGGAAACACTCGAGGAAAGTTTCGAGAGGCCAATATTTCGTAACCGAACCGTATTCGTTGGGTCGAGTAACTCTCTTGGCTAACTCCAGTAATCTTCTCTCGACTACCTGACCGTGGATCGCATACAAATGTATCCCGACTTTTCCTTCGCGATCCAAGGAAACTGCAAATTATCGGAATTTTTCGATCTTCGTGGATCTTGTACGGGTATTTTAGGACCTTCGTCCACGAGAACAAAACCGCTAAAAATCCCGGCCACCGGAATGAAATTAAGCTGCGGAATTCGGCGCAACGAGGATCGTCAATTATCCCATGGGTGTCCGCGGAAACCGAGCGTATCGGTCCAGCGTCGAAATCCTCTGGACCGTGATACAATAAAACGCGCATCGCGCGATAGATATTTTCCAAATGAATTGTCGTCCCGACCTATAAACTTGTTAAGCCGAGCTTACGAGCACGCGACGAACATTAATTCGTCGACGAGGCGGATACTCGTTACCGTACACGCCGGGCGAAGCCGTACGAGAGGGGGGTTCAACCCTTTCGCGAGCCTCAAGTCGCTCGAACGAGCCGGAAGCGAGTGACATCGGCCCAGTTACAATTCCCTACGTGCAGGTAATCCCGAGGATCTCGTCGAGACAAACGCTGAAGGCCCTTTCCTGTAGAGAAGGAGGGTGTGTTCCGTGGGACCGCCCACGACAAGGCGCGTTATCGAGCAGCAAGCTTCGTAGCCGTTTCGCATGGTGAAACGGAACGCGCGTCGGGCTAACAAGCTCCTCCATTAACGCTACGTTACACGTGACATGTTACGCGAATTTCGAAACACCGATCCGGAACTGTTTCAACCCCACACCACCGGTTCGAGCCGCGTCTTACCGAACTACCTGACGCCGACCAGCCTTTGAACGCCCTCCTTGATGGACGCCAACGTGCACGCCCTTACCTTCTCCAACCACCGGAATCACCCTTTGTACCGAAATCTACGGCCGTTTCTGACCGACCAAACATCTTCCTCGAATATCCACCCCCTTTCGAACAACTGCCCTTTATCCGCTCGATAATTGCCGCACGGACAAATCATTTAGCACTTTCGCTGCGTGTACCTTGAAATTCTCCTCCTATCATTTACTGATTTATTGAGCTAATCGTAATAGGTAAGTTCAATATTTTACAGTCGTATACGTATATTGATGGTTCCGAAAGTTAAATTAAAGGGAATGATACTTTAAATTCAGTTACGGTACAATTTTGACAAAATAGTGACTTCATGCTGGCACGGGTGATGCTTATTATTAATATAATACTCCTCGATAATATTTAACCAATCGATTAACCGTTCATATCGATTTTCTCCGTTATTTCATTCGTTACATCTTGAATTTCTGGATTAAAGCAAGTTCGCTGTTTCTACAATCTCTCCATACACACACACTCTAAAAAGTACATACTTGAGTATCAAAGTGTAGTTTGATCCACTTTATTAGTAATATTGATTACAAAAATAATTTTCCTCTTAACAAAGCAGCTACTCTCAAAGTCGTAAAATAAGCCATATTTTAACACGCCTTCTCGAATAATTCTTGCTTTATATCGTAAAGAAGCTGCGTAGCCTTATTCTTGTATACGGTCAAATGTTTGCTTGGCAAATATCGTGTAGGTGAGGAGCTTTACAAACCGCATCTTTCTGCAAACGCTAGTCATTAACTTCTTTGCGTTTAAACACACAATTTCTTCTCGGAAATAAAATATGACAGAGGTATTATGCAATTTCTCCCTAAGTGTCTGCATGTTACAGTCGCATGGAATTACACGCATGCTTCTTTTATCAGGGGGAAAGGATTCTGAATTTTGATAAAGTATATTTTTTGTAGAGACTGGTAAGTAGACTTTCTCAAACAGAAATTTGTAACAAAAAGTGATAGAAATTTTTTCGAGTGATAATGCAAAAGAACAGTTATGGCTTCCTACATGGTTACTACGATGGTGATACAACACGTGGCGATTTATAGCAACCTAACGACACAACAGATATCAGGTTTCAGAGTTCAACGAGTATCTACCCGAGCGCAGTTGTTTACAAGTAATCGTGTTTTAAACAGAAAGCTATAGCACGAGTTTCTCTGCAGCTCTCCTCGAGTATATTTGGCGGGCTTTGTCTTGTCTGCTGCTCGATTGCGCATGCATCGGCTTTGGTAATGTATCGAGTTTGTCTCGGCTTCTGGATGCGCAACAACGGATGGTCGGATTATCCGTAACAGCAATTGTGTACGATTCCAGTCAGCCTGACATTTCTAATTATCTCACGGATAAATCTATCCCGGCCGTTTCGCCGCTGTGAATTCCCGTAGGATCGTGTGTCAGTTTTCCTGTTTCGGGCTTGAAAGGAGCTATGACAGTTTCTTCTGCCTCGACGACGTTTCGGCTAATAATAAGTAAAGGTACGAAAATTGTTAAAGTGTCTAATAAGTATTTACACTTCAGACAAGACAAGATTTAATTAAATTACTTTTGACAAGTCTCATAATTCTGTGGTTGGATGTCTCTTGTTAGATGTACATCTAGTGCAATCTCTCCGATGGACTTTTTGTCTTCTTTGCTTTTGAGGAAACGAAAGACGTCGCAGAGGAGTCACACAGAATACTCGTATGCATCAGTACATTATTATGTGACAGTCGTTTTATTAATACTTTGTGAATTTAAAGACACCAAAAGTGCACATCCAGGATAAGGTGTCCAATAGTAGTAATTAGTCCAATCCGAAATTCTGTCTACATTTCTCTAAAAATGTGTGTTAAGCATCTGAAGGTTACTCCAGCTGATTGCTAATACGTATAATTTAATTTCGCCGAGGTTTGCCAATTTTAAGCATATGTTCCAAGTAAACCGTACAGTGTAATATATCTTCATCGAGGAATAGCAGACGGTGTTCGCCAAGCGGAAGATTTAAACGGCGTCCCCTTTCGTTAGCACCAACATCGCTCGCATCTAATCTGCAGCGGAGTATTCCGTCCTGACGAGCTACATCATTAAGCAAAATCTACGTCTATGTTTCATTTATCCTCGCATCCCCCCCTCCTCGCTCTATATCGTCTTAATATCGCGTCGTAGATGGATGCAGCGCCGTTTGCTTTGACTTATCTCTATTTGGTGACTACATTACGTCTGATTAACTAAACTCCCTTGATTACGTCTTCGACGTATTGCCCGGCTGTTACCCGCCGGCCGTTGATTGTAACATCTGCATATCTCGCGCCCGCTTACGGATTTCATTAACACGCTCTCGCAATAGTTTGCATTCGAAGTTGCAAGGACGGCTCGCAATCAAAAGTTCGCGCCTCGACGAAGGCCACCGTAACCAGATTAAAGTTCCCTCCACGCGTTTTCCCGCGTTCATCAAACCTAACCTGTCGCGCTAAGAAACCACGTTGTGGCATAAATTTTCATTTTATTTCCTACGTTCATAGAAGTATTCACAGTAAATATGTACGTAAATATAAATAAGTCAAAATAATTTTTATTAGGTTAGGTTTAGGTTGCTCTGTAGATTACTAAATTACTTCGCTGACATTTTCTGATATTTGTCATAAATTCCTATATTCATAAGAATATTCATAGGAAATAGGTGCGTTCAATATCAAATATGGTAAGTCGAGATTTTTAGGTTAGGACAAAGCTGGGACATGATCATTTTTTATCTGACTGCTCTGTACAATGCTAAATTCGTTGTTATTTTCTTATGGTAGTAGTTGTATCTTCAAGTTTGAGTAATCTATAGTATAATAAAGTCGAAAGTGATCATTGTCTGCTCTTGGGTCTAAGTTACAATATTCAACCAAAGGTATCCCAACATTACATTATTATTAAAATTATATATATTACATTATTATTAAATTTATAGACAAGATCTAATAATTTGTAAATTGAGTGGATCCTTCTGATTTGTCATATCATAGGAAGATTGATGGAGGGACAATTTCCAAGTATGTACAAGAACCACCTTTGCATCGAGTTAAGCTACATCAAGTTGAACTATATTGAACTCAATTGTGTGAATAAAAGATAGATGAGGACAGTAGAAATGTATCAAAGACAGATGGGAATAGTAGATGAAGTATATGGACGATAGATGAGAACTGTACATGAAATCAAAGGTAGATGAGAACAATAGGTGAAATGTATCAAAGGTAGATGAGAACAATAGGTGAAATGTATGAAAGACAGATGAGAATAATGAATGAAATGTATGACAGGTGAAATCTAACAGAGTCGAATCGTGTCAAATACGATAGGTAATAATTGAGCCTAAACGTGGGAGTGCAAGTTTCTTAGCGAACAGGTCCTTAATTTGTAGAAAGAAACGAGAAAGAAGTTCGAAAGTTCGAGTTTCGCCCTAAAATGAACACTTGACCCAGCTGGCGCCTAAATACGGTAAATTATCCGAATATTTCCACGGTGTTCGGTAAAATATCGGCAAACATTATCGTTTCGAGGCGCAAAAGAGTTCCACCTCTCAGCTGTCAGCCGCGAGAACGTATACTCAAGGAGTTTGAATTTTATTGCTGTAGTAGCCGAAGTACTACCACGTAGTACCGTTACCGGAATCGAAAATGAGACGTACGGTTCGCGTAATAACTCTCTAAACTGCATAAGCTCTCGGCGCGAGAAACTTCTGTTGAATTTCAACGTCCAACGCCTCTCGTCTGTTCGAGTAGCTCCGCGCGTTTTTGGCCGACTGTGTAGCATTAACGATATACGCTATCCGGTAAAATACGCGCGGGAGAAATCGCGGAGAAAAGTAGCTTATCGTCTGAACCTACTTACTTTCGGTTTTCCATTAACGCACCCGCACGTTTCCCCAACCGTCGATCGACGAATTAACTGCCCGAATAAACTTGACTACTCTACCGTATTCAGCAACTGTTTCGTTTAATTATCATAATCAACCGTATCTAGTTTTTCGTAGGAAAATGGTTCGTTCGACAAATATCTCATTATTTTCTTATTTCTATTTCGTGTGAAGGTTACCTTAATTGCTAAAGATGTAATCTTCGTTAACCCTAAGAAACTCGGAAGTTTCAGCTTGCACAGACAATTGTTCTTTTACAAAATATTTGTACTCAATGACAAGTTTCTTCACTTAATAACCAGTAGTCCACAGTAGACATCAAGTAGAGCTCATCAAGTAGTTCAGAGTAGTCGTGATGAATAAAACGATGAATTTGAAGCTAATTTATCAGCGAATTTATTTGAATATTCGTCTTCTCGAGTAATGTGTGAATTTTAATATTTCAATCCTCCTTGAGATTCTTAGGGTTAAAGAAGTCCTTCGTGGTCAGCTCGGCCGACTTGAACCTTCTCGCTCTTTTCTATGGGATTACCTGAAAAATAAAATACATCCATGTACCACAACCATTACTATTTGAATATAAAAATTTAAAAATTTGTGTACACAAACGCGTCCACTACTTTAAGGGCAATTGATCGGGCCATCACCGGTCTAATCGATATGCAGAAACGTTAAGACGCGATCGATAGTCGATACGAGACGAAGGTAGAAAAGAAATTCGAAAAAAAGGGAGTCGGGAATCGAGTCGCGAAAGGTAGACGCCTCGGTTGGAGACATCTTGTGAAATGGAGACGGTCCCGCGAGTACGAGAGGGGAATAAAAACTCGGGATAGCGTGGCTTTTTAGAGGAGAAGCTTCTTCCATCGGGGTCGAGAGGGTGACTACAGGAAAAGGGCGGTCTGAGACCCATCAAAGCCACGAAAGCTCTGAATGGTGCACATCCACGCGAGAGAAACGCCGCTGCAAGCAGCGTCTGTTGCTTTCCAAGACGCTGCCATTATGGGGAATCTTTGGATAAAACCTATTGCCCCGGGAAATAGAAAAACCCTCGGTTGCCTTCTATGGTGTTCTATTGGCTGAAACGTTGTCGATGATCCTATCTTCTAGCTTACTATTCTATTCAAACACTCGTAGGACATTTGCAACTCCGCAAGAAATACTTATCGAACATTAACCCTTTGGTCTATAACATCCATGATTCGTGACGCAAGTTACAATTCAAATATGACAAAATCGTATTTGCGTGAAGATCGAGTTTTGATACCAATTGCAGTTTGTATCAGAGATCGCTAAATCCAAAATATATCTAATATTTCAACATTCTCTTTACCTGACGCATCTGACGAAAAACTTGTAAAGGGGTTAACCCCTTCCCGTGCTTTGGCGAGTCTCACTCGTGACGCACTTACAGCTCAAATGTGACAAACCTTACTCAAATTTTGAATACTCTTCAACTTGAAATTTAGGTCCAACTATAAGTTGCATTATCAAGGATCCCTGAATATAAAATACTCACAATATTTTAATTTTCTTTGTTCGTTTTAATGTTATAGCCCTGAATAGTTAGTCTTGACTGACGCATCTGATAAATAAATGGCACGGGAAAGGGTTAATAAAACTACAAGTCCAGAAGTCTCTACAAACTTCAAACTTTCTAAATACTCTATTCAGCAATTCTAAAATAAACACGAAAGCTGTTCAAAATTTGATAAATGAAATATTGATGATGACCTACAGAAACGTGGTGGGGAGAAGATACTTTGTTAAATAAAATAGCTGAGAAAATAGAGGGAGAAATACGAACAGACACGGGGATCACAATGGGGTGCGAGCATCCCTTATCGATGGTGCTAGCACGCCGCTATCGGAAATTGGCTCAATGTTTGCTCTTTTCAGCGAAGTACCATTGGTTACATTTGTACGTGAATCGCGTTCAACCCCGCGGCTTCGAAGGCTGATCATCGACAGCGCTTCGAGGGAAACCGCCAATCAGCGGAAGGGTGAGAGAGAACCTGTGCCACAGGGCGGTTTTGGAAAAACCATTCGAACGAGACCTGCCACCAACATGTGTTTAGAAATTCGTCGGCTTTGATTTCTCGCAATACGAACTTTTGCGGTAAAATTGAGAGGTTCGATTTAAACGGGGGATTTCGACGAATAAATCTCGCTTCGCGCTGTCGGAATTCCTTTCGTTTTATAACGCACGTGAGTTTTCAATGCTCGTGACAATTATGGTAATTAATCAATCTTTTATCGGATCTTTATAGATATTTATTCAGATCTTCATAGACTTTTATTCGGATTTTTCTAGATCTTTATTCAGATTTGTATAAATATTTATTCATGTTATATTTACAAAATTAGGTGCACTTTCATGAAATCTATCTCTTTTTATTTATTTTATATACATAAGCTACTAAATTATAACTGATAATTGTGCATGATGTGGAAATGGATTAAGACTGAAAGTCCGAACCCTTTCAAGACCTGCACATGTTAACTCTGTACACAATGTACATACCATTAAAATCAAAAAGTTTTTGACTCGGGTTATAGTTCAGAAAATGACATTAGTGTAATATAATTTGTAAACAAAAATTCAGTTTGATACAATCCCAAGTTGCATAGAAAGAGTTGACAGCAACAGCAGAACAGTGAAATGGTGAAATATCGATAAAATGGATATTCGTTAAAATCTTGTAATAACAGCTAGCGCGAATCGAAAATAAATTCGTACTATTTATTATAAGAAAATGTGAAGATTTGAGCAGGCGAGGATATAGCTCTCTTTGTTCGTCCGATAATTAAATTCCCGATTAATCCGTAATTATCCACTTAGTCAGCGATCCGTTGGCGTAGCCTGGACCCTGTTGGTCGGCGGTGCTAGGCTATCTGGCGCGAATAAATCTGGGGGCCCGATCGAATCGAGCGATATCGATCCCCAAAGGCGGCTTAAGACGCTTAGGAGGGAAGCTTGCGAATCCAAGCCGTGTTCGAAGCGGTCGTGCAGAGGCCCAATTGGCATTCATTGGTGCCAATTTATCTTCCGAGACGCGGGACGGGGCGTGGTCCGAACTTAAGCGTTCTCGCTTAATTGTACGTCGGTACTAATTAAGCGACGACTAGTCTGCGAGTTCGAAGGAGAACGTTTTCGAATACCTCCAACTGTTTTTGCCGTTTTGCGATTAAATCTTGTCATTGATACAAAAGAGAAAAAAATGTTGGCGAAATTAATCTTCTGCCGGGAGAAGACATTTTGTAATATATTCCTCGTTATAAAATATGACATAACCCATTTTGTGTTCTACATTGCGCGTAAAGAATGGGAATACGGGAATACCGGATGTGACATAAAATTTGGAGTACTAATTTACAGTATAAATGTTATTTTGAATCGTATGTGTAAAGCGATTGTAACGTGTAATTTTAAAAAAGAGGGTTTAATTGCTAATTGCATTTAGAGCAGTATAAAACGCAGAGAATAGGAGCGAAAATGAAGTTACCTCGAGTCGGTGAAGACCCGCCTCCGCTATCTAAGAGTTAAACTTCCTTTATTTGACTTAACCGCGCAGCAGAGAATAATTTGCTTTGACAGACGCAACTTTTGAGGAAATCACAAGGCAAGGAGTTAACAGCCGCGGTACTGTCGCGTTGTAACGCATTTTCACAAAATCGAGAGCAAAAGTTCAAATGGGGTAAATTTCTCTTCTCTATTTATACTTATTCGGTTCATCTGATTGCACACAGATTGACTATGTAATTTTCACTTACTGTATACTATCATATATTCGTGAGATTGTGTTTAGACCGGAGAAAATTTAATTTTTTATTATAACACATGGGTCAGGGTGATTGTATATTAATTTTCGTCCACAGATTTAATTGTAAAAATATATTTTTATAATTGCAACATTGCCATTAAGGAGACATTGCATTTATCACTAAAATTATTTTCATGATTATAAAAATTATAAATTATTTTCATAGTTATTATAGTACTATCATGGAATAAGATACTGTAGTTCTTTGTTATTTTCATAATTATAATAATATTGTCATAGATTAAGGTGATTAATCATTTATGCAACATCCCTTATGCAACATTTGTCCTGTGAAAAATATATAAGAATGGCACTATAAGCACACGAGTGGATATATGATCATAAAATGTGAAACGGTTACTTCCGATTCAAAACTGAGCACATAATCTACGGATTGTTTGAAATCGAATCCCTTTCGATACCACAAAGACAACCGCATCTCGTTGTGCGGAGATCAGCCACGATCCTGTTTCCATTAGGGAAGATCCTCGTCCTGGCACGCGACAAAGATATTCGGCTCTCCAAATACAGAAAGCATCGATCCGTCATGAAAAGCTAGTTCCGCGAATTCCGCGATTAATTACCTAAATCAGATTACGTGGATAAGCGTAATGGGCATCGATCCTGTTACACCCGGTTCGATTCCGCAGGCCGAAGAGTTAATATTTCACTTTGAACGAAATTCAGAAAATGTTCAAAGCACCTGGAGATGTGGAATTAGTAGATGTAAGTCCCAAAATTCCAAGGTTGAAAGTTCGTGCAATCCTAGTCCTTCACGCGTCATAGAACATCAGAGCTAGTATAGACCATGACGAACTTGGAAGAGTTAACATAATTTCACTTTGGACGAAATTCAGAAAACGTTCAAAGCACCTGGAGATGTGGAATTAGTAGATGTAAGTCCCAAAATTCCAAGGTTGAAAGTTCGTGCAATCCTAGTCCTTCATAAAATATCGGAGCTAGTATACATCCATGACGAACTTGGAAGAGTTAATATAATTTCACTTTGAACGAAATTCAGAAGATGTCCAAAGCACCAGGAGACGTTAGAGTAGAACAATTCCGAAATCCCAGAATTAGCAAACGTTCTAAGTCCCAAAATTCCAAGGTCCAAAGTTGGCGCAATATTCGCGTAATCTTGCACGCGCCATACATCGGTATCAACTGTCGCACGATCTCGAAAGTTTCGTCACGTAGGAAAACACCGTGTAGAAACAGGCGAATTTCATTATAGCCGCGTTGGAGAATACGGAGGAGTACAGAGCACGGTACATATCGATTGTTGGCAGTTTCCTGGCAATAACGAAGCAGGAGACACGGGCGAAAGGAGCTTTGATCGGGCACGGGACAGGGGCTGTTCGTTTCGGGATCGGAAGCTAAGTATAGCGAACGGGGCCGATCGCGTCCACGTCCGCGTCACTGTTAATTAAATCCAGCTCGGTGATTCAGGAGGGACGACCTTTCGACAAGAGTACAAGCCGTTTGTGTACGTCGGTTCCTCGTTCATTGCTTTCAGCTGGCGTTGGCCAGACTCGATGAGGTTTGCCAGCGGCCGGCCACGCGTCGAATAATTGCTTTATGTTCGCTAACCGATCGATGGACCGCCGCGGAACAACCGAATTTCTCATTACACGACACACCACCAGAAACGTCGATACATCCGGAACGATACGGATTTACGTTGACGATTTACGGGGATACACGTCCGTGAACTGTCAAGTGATATCGGTATCGTTTCGGGTACTGGACCACTGTTTCTTGAAAGCCTGCATCGGAGACGCGTATCATCTCTTTGTTCCGAAATCGGTAGCTCGATATCTCTGCACGAGCTAATAACCGAACAATAGCTTGTCCTGTTACTATTCATTTACCTGTGTATTTTATCTAAGATCATCGCTCTAGCGTTAATCACATGTTGCATCTGTAGATCTTGATCTACGATTTTCTGGCCAGGTGCGTTCAGAGTCAGCTAATTATTATTGTAATATTAAACCAAACAAAGTTTAAAATGTTACGTACATTATTCAGAGACCCTTAATTATGCAAATTATAATTGGTATTTCCAAACTCAATCGTGCTGTGAATACGATTTTTGTTCCACGTACCTGAACCGTAATGTGTGTCACGACACAAAAGTTTTTATAGAAACAGTTTCGTACATTCGATTGTTGTAGTTCGTTAATGTATATCAATGTTATTTATTAACTTCGATAATTGTAGTCTGAAATATTTTAATTTTGTTGCATCGAAAATGTGTTCGGTTTTATCCATGTTTTGTAATAATCTCATTTGCTTCTAAAGATACAATAGGTGCGTATGAAATGCTGGAACATGGGAATGTTTCATGAGAAAATTTCGATCTGATCGATTGATGCGCATGGTAATTCGACGAGACAGTCGGATGATAAATTTAAACGAAACGCGACACTCCCTCGATGATCCTTTATCACGGCCAGATTTAATTTGACGCGCTCGCGAGCGACGTGACAGCGGAATTATTAAAACGCGACCGATTTCAAGAATTCCGCGAATTCCTTTTAGATTACGACTAAATTATACCTTTGTCGTTAACGAACAAATATTTGATGAAATTCATTCGAGAGGCGTTTTTTCGAATGACTGAAAAAGTGGTATCAAATAGTCAATCTAAAGTATTTTATAAAATATTGTACAGTTGATTCCGTTTTTGAGGAAAAAATATTAACTTTATATTTTACATCGTACAGTTTAATATAGTTCGAAATAAAGTGCAACTCGCGAATGAAAAAAACAGGTAATTTCACAAGTGGAGAAAATTACAGCATATGTTCGTAGAAGAGTTTTTCGTGAAAATCAATGTCGAGAACTGTAGCCCGCGTAAATATACTCCACATTTTAATTAAGGAATCTGCGTTGTGTACGCCGGAACAAACTATATTTTCGACAATATTTTAAGTTAATAAAATCAGTGGAACTCCATGTTGTGTATCCATCGAACATCTCTCGACGAGATTTGTTAAATGGAACTGTAATTACAGTTTTGTATCGTATGAATTTCCGAAAATGAATATTATCATCATTATATTCCGTTTTTTAACGTAAATTCGTTTTCGAAATAATATGGAGATTCGAATTAATATTAGTAAATGGTAGGTAAAAATATCCAACGTAATTTCGTCAAAAATTGTAATTCTTTTTTAACTTGAAATATTTGATGCGTAACAACGAAAATATTTTACGCTGCATAATATCGCGTGTTTTACGATGATACACTGTTTACGATAAATTGAGATAAAAGAAGGAATAAAAATTAAAATTGCAATCGAAGTTAATTTTCAGTGAAAAACGAATGCCGTTCACGTAACAATAATCAAAAGAAAGAAACTTCAGCTGTTGAAGATCGTCTTATAATAAGAGGCTCCAATCTCGAGTCCCTTACATCGAAATCCTCTTCAGTGTTCTTTCTTCTTGCTTCGAGATCCTTTTCTTCGATCGTTACCACTGTCTTCCGGATTCACCGAAGCTCTCTTTATTGCGTTATCTTTACAAGCAACGAGCGTACTTCTGTCGAGACGGGGAAACAAAAGAAAGCAATCTGGGAAGCTTTCCAGGCGTTTCCCAATCAAGCCAGCGGAAACCATCATCGAGGCTCGAAGAATTCTCAAATAATCCTGGCCGGAAGTGCAATTAATCGTCCTCAGAAACGAGCGTTCGGCCGAAAGAATCGATTAACCGATATAAATATAGGTACAAAAGAGAGTGCGAGGCGTCGATTTATAAAACGGTCCTCGTCAACCAGTCCTGGTCCTGGATACCTGGAAATGAAGACCTTACGGGTCGAAAAATGTTCGCGCGGCAAAATAAAATGGCAGAAGCAACAAGAAAAGGGAACACAGGCCACCCGTAAGCGGAGCCAGCATCCGCGCGGACTCGCGTGAGAATCCTTCGAGAGTAAACAAATCAATTGCAGCCGGCGTGGACACGTTTATGCGTTCGATCGTAAATTATCATTAAGGTGATTGCCTGGCTGGACAAGAGGGACGACGCACGCAGACCGTTCTGTGCATACAGGAAGGCAAGTAATCCAGTAAACTCGTAGCACACGCGAGCAACCGTTCGCGCCAGCTTGGAATCGCTTTCTGTCCGATCGAGCTTAATCGCCGATGCTCCATTGAATTTTGGGACCCTCCGCCAGATGCTTCAATTCAAAGCACTCCTATCCGTCATTCGTGAGGAAATAATTCAAATTCCAAGTGCAAATCACGAAAGATTTTTGATGTCCTTTGTAAGGAACTTTTATGTGTGTTAGTGACTTTATGGTTGTGGCGCACTCTGGAGAGCTACTTATCGTAATTCACATTAATGGCGCTCAACTATGAGGAAGGTTTGCACCATCGCAGTAATGGTAGTTTTTATTTTCACAGCGCCGAATAACGGCACTCAATACTACAACGTTTGGAAGTGGTTTTTTCATCAAAACGCTAAGTGATCTTAGTATTGTAGAGCCGAGTACTAGGGCTTTCCACTACTATTACGCTGAGTGTTAGCTTCACATGATGGAAGTGGTGAATACTGAAGCATTGCACTGTCAAAGCGCTGTGTACCGGTATTCTATAATATGAGTGCGCTGAGTATCAGCGCTCAGTACTATGCAAACTTTGAGTTCTGTTTCCACTTTTCGAAGTGGAGTTTCGAAGAGCTGATGACTTCCCATTATGGAAGAGCTGAATACTGGAGTACGCACTATGGAAGCGTTGAATATTGCCAAGTTTCACTGTCGAAGCGTTGAGTACACTTCGTACTGTGATAGCGCTGAGTACTGATGGTTGCCTTTGTCGAAGCGTTGGATATCGATGCTCTTTACTACAAAAGCGCTAAATGCTGATAATTCCCACTATCAATACGTTGAGTACTAATGCTCTCAACTGTGAAAGCGTTGGTAGTGGCACTCCCCACTATGAAAGCGCTGAATATTGAATCTTCACTACCAGAGCCCTGTATGTCTCCAGTATCAGAGCACAGAGTGCACACTCCACTTGCATAATGTCGAGTTTTGACATCCCTTAATATCTAAGCGCTCGGTATTGACACTCCTCACTATCTGAGCGCTGGGTATCATTACTCCCTACTATCTAGATACTGAGAATTGGTTTTTTCCACTAGCTCAGCACTGAATATGGTATTCGCTACTCTCTAAGCGCTAGATATTGTTACAGCCCACTACCTGAGCGCAGAATATTAGCACTCCTTATTGTGACAGTGCTGAGTATTGGTACGCCCCTCTATCCAAGTTATCGTTACTAAGCCCTCAGTATTGACACCCTTCACTATCTGAGTATTATTACCCTACTAGAGTAATAGGACCTAGATAGGACCTGAGTATTGGTTATTCCCACTACCTCAGCACTGAATATTACCACTCGCTATCCGAGCGCTGATCATCGTTACTCCCCACTAATCGCCGAGTATCGCTATGTGAGCGCTGAGTATTGCAACCCGATACTACCATAACGAGTAGCGCTTTCTAAGCCACCAAGCTCCCAAAGGCAATCAAAATGTTAATTATCAGCGTTCTTCACCGTAGTGCTCAGTACTGTTGCTCCGCACTATTGAAGCACTGAACAATGACGCCTTTGCCACCGTAGCGCTGAATACTGGCGCTCCTCATTGACGTAGTGCCGAGTAATGACTCTCTGCGCCATTACAGTGCAGATTAGTGAGGTTTCTAGCTATTGTAGCGTACAATAGTACCGCTCTCCACTACCGCACCACTTAATAGTAGCGTTCCGCGTGTTTGTGCCAAAGATTAGCATTACTTCAACGCCTAAGATAAGCTGGTAGTCACTATTGTGGTTACTGATCATTGATTATTACAGTACATAGTGCAATATTATTACAGAACATATTATTACAGAGAATAATTAGAACATAGTTGGTAGCATAGAAACATTTTGCTGAGGTTTCAAAATGACCAACGCTATCAACGTTAATTTTACTCCTCATGGCCCCTTACGCAATCACGAGCAGGAAGAAAATAATCGAGTGGAGTTTTCCAACAAGAATAATACGATATATCCGTGGCTATTTTCATGGAGTTAACACGTTAGTCCTCGAACGTCCACTTATAGAAAGGTTTGTAATGTATACAGAAAACAGACGGGATAGAAAGAACGTAACTCAAACGTCTGTCGATGGATCCTGATAAGAAAGAGAGATCGAGCACGGTCCAGGGACATCTCATTTCCGCATCGTTTGAAAAATGGCTCGCGACTTCCGTGCTCTCCCCGAAGGGACGAGGTTTCCGCGGTGAAAACCGTCTCGACGCCATGGAAACATCGTTCGTCTGCTCTTTCTTCGAATACGGATTACGAACGCTTCGAGGATCCTCCTGGTAACCGGCTGTTTCCACTAGCGATTCGCTGCTTGTTTTTAAACGGAAAGAAAAATTCCTTCTTTGAGAACCTTCCATGCTGCACGGGAGATCCAAGAGCAAAACAATCGAGGGAGCTAACCAAACACTTTGCGGCAGATTCGGTTACATTGTAAGGCGATCTACTTTCGATGTAAATGCGCCGAGACGATGCAGACAGATGCTGAATTTTAAATGGAAAAATACGAGATGGCGCTGGGTTTTCTTCGGTACAATCATTCGTGATTCACAAAACACGCGAATTATTTCATGTATTATACATGAATTAAAAGTGGACGTTAACACATGAAAGACTTGTATGAGAACTGGTTCAGATTTTCCACTTAAAAAAAATGTAGAAAATATTTGAAAATTTTCGTTTACTAAAGGGTATTGTTGGAAACGTTGACAGTTTCCGGGATGTCGTTAAAATTTCGTGGAAAATGTTATGCGACGATCGAGTGAGTGAAATTGAGCACCGTTCCAATAATAAACTTTAACGTCCAATTTCAAATGACCAGTGAACCCCGTTCCTAATTTAAGTGCTAATAAATCGATTACGAGACACGGTTTAATAGCCTCACGGGCGAACTATTTCCATTGGAAGCCGATATTTCGCTACAGAAACGGAATAACCAAAAGCCAGCCTCTAATTCGATACGAATCGGAAATTCGAGCTCAGATTCTGTAACCCGGTGATCAACGCGAGCAAATTTTTCGCGATCAAGCGGAATTTTTATTCCGAATCGGTCCCTGTCACATCTGCCAATACCGGATGCTCGATGCGATTTCGAGTCACTTTTATTACGGCCGAGTTCTGCCGCTGATCGATACGTCGATCGTGGTTAAAAAAAAACTCGAAAGTGTATTAGAAGAGAAATGAAAGGTTTAACACGAAATTTTAATCTAGAATTTGATCAATGCTCGTATCGTTGCATCCATCGATGTATCTTTATACTGTTTTCTAGAAATATCAATTACAGCGTTATTTATAACATGGAAACTTTGTTCGTTCTTTAGACAAACAGAAAATTTTAGATTCAATTTTTGGACAAATAAGAATGTTTAGACAAAATTTTTAGACAAGTAGAAAAATTTCAACAAATTTTTTAGACAAGTAGAAATTTTTAGACAAACTTTTTAGACAATCAAAAAATTTTAGACAAAACTTTCAGACAATTAAAAAATTTTAAACAAATTCCTTAGACAAATAGAAATTTTTAGACAAACCTTTTAGACAATTAGAAAATTTTAGACAAAACTTTCAGATAATTAAAAAATTTTAAACAAATTTTTTAGATAAATAGAAATTTTTAGACAAACCTTTTAGACAATCAGAAAATTTTAGACAAAACTTTCAGACAATTAAAAAATTTTAAACAAATTTCTTAAACAAATAGAAATTTTTAGACAGAGCGTTAAGACAATAAAAATTAGTATTTCTCAAGAAGAACATAAAAAAAAAAATGAGCTTATTTGAAGTTTCGTTCTTGTCCCACAGTTTCTGTCAATAGAAACTTTGTATCGTAGTCAGAAGAAACACGAAAAAAATGAAGAGTATCTCAGTTGGATCGTTAAAACGTGATGCACATCTCGTCGTGTCGATAACCGAAGTTCGATGTAGCATCGATAATTCAAGTACGATGGTGTTCCATCGATAATTCAAGTTCGATGGTGTCCCATCAAGCTGCGTGTCGCGATACAAGAGGGTGGTGTAGCAATTCCGTGCAAGAAGTCGCGCGCAAGAGGGTGGCGTATGAAAGCGTTATCAATCTTGAGCGGTTGTTTACGACAAGCGTTCGAGAGGTCTCGATTTGGCGAGGTTCCAGCGTATGAATACAACCGCGAAGTCGACGAGGATTCAATTGTAATCGATGGGAATGCGAGAATAGAGGAAACAAGGTTTCATTTGACGAGCGTGGAAAAAAAGAGAACGAGAGAAACGGTACGCCGGAACGTGCTCCCGTGAATCTATATTGGTCATTATACCGCAGCTAACTGCAATTAAAACGGTCGATCATTAAAAATATGTTTTCACCCGGCCGCGGGTAAACAAAACGCACGGGGCCAACGGCAACCCGTTTATAATGGTTCTTTTTTTTGCAGCCAATTCGTATTCGTTATCGCTGTGAAACATTCACCGACCAATGGATTCGTGGGACGATATTTAAATTCAGCCGGTGAAACTCTTTTTTTTTTATTATTTATACACGATGAAATTCAGTGTGCCAGTTACGAAATATACCTTTGTTAATTTCCCCGTCGCGATATTTAAAACTCTTCGCTGACACGTATTTAATGGCTTTGAGCAACCATAAGCGCAAGCTCCCTATCGAAGCTATTATTCGAACGATCGTCCGAGCTTCCTAGAGAGCACGTTTTTTCTCCACGACCGGTATTTCTCGAATCGTCAAAGGCTTCTTGCCTCCCCGAGGAGTTTTTCGCCGTGTTTAACGGCGTTGAATGTCGAAGATGTACCGAGTTCCGATAGAAAGTGCTGCGCAGGGAATTCTCCGTCTGTTCTCGTCGCAGTATCTCTAAATTCGTTGGGAAAATTCAGAAGAGCTCAAAGTACAATCCTGTACGCTAGGGAGAATTTTCTTACCACTTTATTCTTATACTTCGCCGTGTCAACTGTACCTCGGTGACGTATAAATTCATGTATAATCATCCTCTACATAACGATATTTCCACTGACAATCGAAACCGGAGGGACTTCGTGTCTCGCCACAAATTATAGAAATTTTTAAATAAACGCTGTCGATGCTTACTATTATATTTTAATCTTCTCAAGGTGCACGTTGTGAGGCTTATTTTATTTTTAATTCAAAAATAAAACTTATTTTTATAATGTGATATGCATGTAGTTAGGCATGTAAACAGGAAATGTTGGTGTGCTGTAATAAACTCTTTAGTTCAAAAGTCAAACCTCATGCACCCCAAAGGTCAGCTTAATACAGTAGTTTCAACAAGGTATTTTTTAACTGGATCTATGTTACATGAACTCAATAGTGACAATTAACAAAAGAGAAATAACTTCAAAAGAATGCATTAACCTTTTCACCCAGAAAGTTGCACAAAAAAATTGTACCCCTGCAAATTTGGTTTGATACAAAATTGTAAAAAGTAAAAAAAGTTGGGTCCAACTCAATGTATATGCTTTTTCTATGAAAAGTTCCATTTTTCTGAAGAAAGAAATTATTCATATACCGTATAGAATGTCCAGGTCCGAACGTCACCGAATACCAACGGCTCTCGACGTTCATGGACGGTCACAATGGCGGTTGTTCGCAGGGAGGGTTAAAGAGACGCGAACGAACTCGCTAATAAATCTTTCAGATCTTCTCCGGCGCCAAGAAGATTCACCATAGACGAGCATTCCCAGGTTGCTCGCGTTTCCCGCAAATTCCAGCTGCGCTCCGTCGGAATCTACGTCGCATGGATCCGAAGAACCGGGTCGACAAATTCATTCTTACCCCTCCGTCGGCTGTGAATTATATACAGGGTGTGTTCGCATTTGGCTGCCTTCGAGGAGTATCGAATACCTTACAATTTGCCAGACAAAGACCTCCTCAACTCGCGGTTAACTGTTTATTAAAACGTTTATTATTGCGGTAAGATGAAATATTTTCGCACCGTTGCGTTATTTTAACGATCTGATGAATCGCTTACACGATCTTTCACTCCCGAAAAAATTGCCGTTGCATTTTTCCTTGTACATTATTATTTATTTGTATCAAGGTCATTTATCAAATTTACGGACAAGAAACACGATTCTTCAACGAGCAGTGTACATGTACGAATTTGGTATTCTTCTATTAAATTCGTTAATTTTTATTTACTTGGGTAACCTTAATACGAAGTCGATGTTTGTTGAACAATAAATTACTGAAAACTTTGATTTCACTTTGGGAATATATTTTTTAGATAATGTTAGGAATATAATTTTCAATTGAAAATGTACTCCAGGATCAATACTGGTGTTCAGTAACATCAAGTTCCATTTTGTTTCAATATTAGAATTTGTACATGTATCAATTTTCTTTTTAAGCACTGGATTTCATAGACTTCGTGTAACTATTGGAATTATATTATCATCATATTTTATTCCGTTTTTCAGAAATGTCTCTGAGTGGAGAGTTCCATTTCGTTTTAACGATAGAGTTCATGTATCCATTTTGTTTTTAACCAGTGGATTTCAGACTTCGTGTAACTATTGGAGTTATATTATCATCATGTTTTATTCGGTTTTTCAGAAATGTCCCCGAGTGGAGAGTTCCATTTTGTTTTAATAATAGTCCATGTATCAATCTTCTTTTTAACCACTGGATTTCATAGACTTCATCTAACTATTGAAATTATATTATCATGTTCCATTTGTTCCTTTCAGAAATGTGTAATATGTTGATATGTTAATATTAATATGTTTTAAATGTTAATTTATTTTCTATACTTATTATGCACTTATTAACACTCGTACACTTGCACACTTATTATGTACCTAATATATGATACTTAATATGTTACGCTTAAATTGATCAGAAGTAGCTTAACTCTACGTACAACGTCAAAACTTGAATTGTACGATTGGAATATATCTCGTTCGGACAGCTCTACAACTTCGTTTGTTCTCAGAAAATGTTGAGACGGATCAAACGAACACCTTGTATAGCACGAAAATTCTTCAAAACGATGATCCGTGTAATCGAGAGGCGAGACGCGAGCGCTCGAGGTGTGCAACCACCCTTTGAAAGCTCGTGCATTATTCGTCGTAACGCGGCCGCCCCGGCAGCGTATTTTCGAGGAATTTCAAAAATTCCGCGAAGCAGAAGGAACGTCGTAACGAAGCGGGCGCTGCACGAAATTTACAGCCGTCGCGACGAAGGACAGCAATTTTTCAGAAAGTTTCGTAACCGCCGGTTACGTGGCCGGCGAAGCAAGTTAGCTTCGTTGAGTTGGCCGGCAATTTCCCTGTAGAAGTTTGCCTATGAATAACTCATCGTAATTTACGCGGCGATACAGACCAGGGAATTTTTTTCGCTAGCCCGCGGAAGAAGTTGCCGCGATAATTAAGATATAATTGCCGGCGATGTTTAATCCGTTCTGTATCCTCCGGAATGCGGTTCCTTCATTATTTGCAGCTGGCGATGTTTAATCTGCTTTGAAGAAACTTGATCTTATCGCGCGAATTCAACGTTAATCCAAGAAGGTAATTCAAAAATTACCGATCTAGGAACATGTTAGGTAATTTTAGAAGTTAATTTTATTCAACTTTGAGTGATTATTTGAATCTTTAATGTGTTGAAACAGATTCGAAGAGGTTGTAAATTAGTTTAAAGTTGAACTGAAAAGTTTGACAAATATTACCACAACATTTTCTTTATATTTGTTCAAAGTTCGAATACGAATATCTCCAGTTAGGTTACAGGACAAATCTTCAATAACACAGATGATAGATTCGTATGGAAGTTTAAGCCCACATGTTGGTGACAAAGTTCACTTTAAATCCTTCAAATTTGGGCAACAAACAGAAATTGGGTAGCACACGCTCCATGTGTCCCAAAGTTTCATAACTTAAATCTCCGAGGGGATGTTCTCTTTCCAGGGCCTCCAAACTTCTTGAGAACCGGATTGAAAATGTTAAAAGTAGGGGTTGAAAAACCTATTTCAACTCCCTTCGTTACAAGTCCACTAAAAGTCTGAAAAGTCTTCAATCACAATAGAACAATAGAAAAAATATGACAAGGAAATCATAAAATTGATCTACTTCACATTCAAATTGATCACGCCATTCTTTGCATTCGTTTACAACATTGTCCCCGACGATTATCTGGATTGTAAAACCTTGCACCCCGTGTGCAATGTTTTGCAAAGTCTAGAAAGTCTTTAATCACAATAGAACAATAGAAATGTGGCAAGCAAATCATAAAATTGATCTGCTGCAGATTCAAATTGATCACGCCATTCTTTGCATTCGTTTACAACATTGTCCCCGACGATTATCTGGATTGTAAAACCTTGCACCCCATGTTTTCTCCGAGTGGAAAAAGCACGATCGATAAGAAATTTGCAGCAGTGCGATGAAGAGTGGCAAGTTGGGCTGTTTTCGAGAGCGTAGGAAATTTATAATGGTGTTTCTTATCGGGCCACGGAATTTCTAACGAGTCATTTACATCGGGGACACGGTGTTCATCGGCAGTCGTTAATCACTCGGCGAAATATTGTTATGCCTCCGTAGATTGGCTCCGGTGGAGCTACCTCGTTGTTGTCGTCGTTCCCGAAGTTATCGATCGTCACGGAATTATTAAGTATGCATGCGACGGATCGGGCTCGTTACATTTGTATTACGCGGGCCGTATCAACTATTGCCCGCCGTTAATCCGACGTCGCGTGACAACGTTATGGAAAACGTGGCCCCTGCTGAATTAAGGATACCACGATAGCCATCCCGTTCGATTCGATTTCTGGTTCGAGCCAGTCGAGATTGCCACTCGAGGAAAACGCGACTAACGTTTTAAACTTCGTTTTTAGTATTTCTTGTCGTTATCTGGGCTTGAACGCTACCTGGACTGGAACGCTTGCTTTACTCTACGTCGACGTTTTTAGGTTACGATGCATGGGCACTTGGCTGTGACGTACACTCCCTCTGGATGATATACGGACGATACTGGATGTATATGCGAGCTTGATAATTTTTACATCTACAAATTTTCATACTTACAAACTTCTAGTTTTCTAAGTTGAAAATGTTCAGATCTGCAAACTTTCAAATTTTCAGACCTTCAGATTTTAGAAATTTTACATCTTCAAATTATCAAATCATTGAATCCTAAGGTTTCTAACTGGGTTTCTAAGGTTCGCTAAATTCTTAGATCCTGAAATTTTCAGATCTCCAAATTTCTACAAAAATTATTTAGGTCCCCAAATCCCAAAGTTAGCAAAATTCCCAGGTACCCATACACCTACGTTAAATTCCTCGATCCTGTATTGTTAATTCAATCCTGTCACATCGTCAAAAATCCTAAAAAGGACCAAATCTTTAGCCTTCCCTTCAACGTACTTTCTTACAGGGAATATGAACAGTTTGACAAGCCCTAAATTTTGCCAGTAAAATGAGATGTAAAATTATCCGTAAATGAGATGGTAGAATGTTAACTGTAGTTGGAATCGCCAAGAAACGTCGGACGTTTCAGTCGATAGAATTGAAGAGTAAATCAAAGCAAAGACTAAAGTCGAGAAGTCTTTTCTCTCGTGTAATCGAATACGCGGGGCAAAGCTTCTTAGGGTGTTTCCGCGAGCTGCAACATCAAAGATCGAAACAGCGAGAGCCACGCTGTTCTCCCGAGGCACCGGGAAGTGACTTTGCGAAGAAGATATCAAAAGGACCTCGCAGGAACCGAAATCCTTTCGGGTCTGGAGCTCGACTTTCTCGGCGCACAAAGAAACACAAACTTTTTCGGTCTGGCAGTTTCGAGCCACTCGTTTGACCGTTCCTTTGTTCGCTCTTTGTCCGAGGCTTTCCCCGTTCGATTTTTTTCTCCACGGGATCGCGAAACACGACGCTCTGGAAGACGAATTTTTCGCGACAGCTTCCTGGCTTCGCGGTCGCACGTACAGCAGTCTCGTAAAGTGAAAAGTTGTTGCGATGCTCGCGACGCGTTCCTTGCTAGGCCATTGTTGCTTAACGAGGTAACTCGACACGTTCGAAGATAACAGGGTTCGTGCTTGTCACGACTGCAAAAAGTTTCCTACACTTCCGAGACCCTGACATAACGTGCATCCCTATTCCATGATAGTTAGGCGAACGTTTTACGGAAATCGGAGCAGCTTTCATAATAGCCTTCTCCAGATCGCCGACTGGTACCGCTCTTTTGCTAAACGTCGAAAAAAGCTAGTTGGGGATAAGATTGTTACTGCTTTTATTATTTTTTTATACATATTTATGTAAATAATATATGGGTAAACAGTATTAAATATCACGAGTAAACGGTTTCCTTTTCGCGCATTTTTTGTATTGCATTCAATTAAATATATTTTTACCAATATATGTATACAAAATTTTGTATAAAGTATTGATTATTACATGTTGCTCCAAGTTTTTCGAGTCAATTTTTATTCAAAATTAACCTGAGCTGTTTTAGCTTGCGCTATTTTGACGAGTTTGATTCGTGACGCACTCGCGACGCACCCGTGACGCACTTCAGCTGTGATCAGTTTTACTCGAATTTTGAATACACTGATTTGGAGTTCAAATCCAATTATTTGCTCAGTCAACGATTACATAATACAAAATTGATATAACATTTCAGCTTTCTTTGTCCATTTCAATATTGTAAGTGTAATTAGTCAGTTCTGACTGACACACCTGACAAATAAATTAATGTGCAAGGAATTAATGAAAACTATATTTCGTCCGATGTACCCCTTCATGATTACATAATACACATTTTATAATTTTATGAATAAAAATGAAGGTTTGTTATACTGTTAACTGTGATGTTGTCTCGTTAATTTGAATGAATTATGTATCCATACATTTTGTTTATGAAATTGAGTTAGTAGCACTTGAGACTTGTAATAAAATACTTGTAACTCCACAATGTAATTTATAAATTCAGTATTTCAGTCAATACGAGTATAAAACTTTTAAGTCATATAATATAATATTTAGGTCATCAAATATTTGATTAACAGATAACTTTATTTGTTATTCTTGACGAAATCAAGTAGACAATAAGAACGTGGACGTTAGTGTCTGACCATAAAAAGTTAAAAAATTTGTGGATATCAAAGAACGCTGATTCGAACGAAACGGTTACTCCGTTTCGATCAAAACGATATCACGGAAAGATATCGCGGACGTTTAGAAAGTTTCCGAGAGTTTCCGAACGAGCACTTGAGAATCGAGCGACATCGATGCTGACCAACATAGAAGATAGCCGGGGCTTAATAACGAAAGATATTCAGCCGCTATGAACTTTCGGAAGTTCGATCTAAGAGCTTTCGTTTCTTCGTCTATAAATAAAACCCGTTGAGAAAATCCTTGAGATTGGACGTCGACGTCAGCGTCCGGCCAACTGAAGCAATCGTGGTTCGGAAATCACATAAACACAGCCGGAGCTCGATTTTCCCCGAGTTTCCGCGAACTCGAAAGAAAAGCTTCGATCGAGAAGCGTTCGAACTTCGGGGAACTCGTCTCCGTTAAGCTGTCCTCCATTGTAATCGGATTATCATGAGAAACTAAGAACACGAAAAAATTAAACTCGTTCGATAAATACCTGCGTTTGTCCTACACGCCACTATAGTGGCTTTCGCGACCATCTCTGTACGACGGTACACTACGGACGGAGTTCAATTCGTGATCGGGGATTAATTTCAGATACAAAATGGTTCTAATCATCTCTCGGTCGTAACAGTTTAACTGCGACAGATCGGTCTCTTATTTTGACCTCGATTGAATTTTAAGTTTGATTTTAATTCCAACACATCTGTCAATGATCATTAAAATATTCATAACATATGAATATTCTTTTTCTGACTTAATATGGCAACAATAATTCAGTCGCTGTGTCAGACGCACTTGTCGAATAAATCATAAGTTAAGGGGTTAACGCGTCGACAATTTCTGCGATTCTCGAATAAAATATCTGTCTAAAAGACTCCTTTGACGACGTACGATTGTTCTAGCGTGAAAATTCCCGACTTGATTTCAGCCCGGTTATCATCGGGTCAAAGGTTCGCGGCAACTTTCGAATAACCGCGATATTTTTCCGTTTTAGCGACGGGAAAAGTAGTTTATCCAGCCGGTTAATTACTCGCCGCATTAATAAAGCGCGCAGATAATCTCTGCAGCCCGTGTTAATGAGTATGTAAGAGAGCCGAGCCCCGTTCTTTGGTTCCCGCAGGATTACCTTAACAAGGACCAGGGATTTGCGCGCAGCATAGGTGGAGAATAAAATTCACTCCCCTTTTTCTCGTTGAAAAATAGAGTACAACGTGTAAAATATCCCTGTAGACCTGCTTTGGTTTCGTTTCGTTTCCTGTTATCCCGTTCGAGAACGTTCCGCTTTAATCCTTATAAATTCCTGCTTTCTTAACCCCTGCCAAATCTTCTGGTTTCTCGTAAAACACTCGTAAGATCACGTTTCGAAATCTTTGCTTCGTACAGTTTGCTCTGGGTACGGTTAACGAGATCAGACCTCTCTCGGGACTTTAAGTTGAAGGATGAAACGAAAGTATCGACAATAAAATTGATTTTAAAACTGATTTATCGAATTAAATAGTGATTCAGAAATATAGGGGTCTACATATAGAAGCATTTGTAGATACAGGCATCTAGAAATATAAGAATTTAGGGATATAGAGACTTATGGCTCTAAGGATCTAGGAGGATATGGATGCAGAGACCTACGAATATAGGGATCTAGGAATATAGAGGTCTAGGGACCTAGAGACCTAGGAATCTAGGGATCTGAATATTTAGGGATTTGGAGATTACATAACTTTTATGCTTTAACATTCTAAAATATCCAAATTCCTAACTTTCTAAATACCCAAATCATCAAATTCCCAAATTCCCAAATTCTTAAATTCCCCAAATCTCCAAATTTCCAAACTTCGAAGTTTCAAATTACCAAATTTCCAAATACCCACATTCTCAAATTCCTACATTCCAAATCCTCACATTCCCGAATCCCCACATTCCCAAATTCCTACATTCCCGAATCCTCACATTCCCAAATTCCCACATTCCCAAATCCCAAAACTTCCTAATTCCAAAATTCCCAAATCCCAAACTTCCCCTATCCTAAAATTCCCCTATTTCAAAATTCCCCTATTCCAAAATTCCCCTATCCCAAAATTCCCCTATCTCAAAATTCCCCTACCCCAAAATTCCCCTATCCCAAAATTCCCCTATCCCAAACTTCCCCCACCCCAAGATTCCAAATTCTCAAAAGCTCCAGATCTCAAATTTCCCACCTCCAAAATTTCCCAAATTCCCAAAATTCCCGAAATCCAAAAATTATGAATAACAGCTACCAGCATAATAAAAGAAACGAGGAGTGTAAAGACGTTCTCGCAATGGGGTTGAAACGCGGCAACGAATTTCCGCGCATAAAATCCACGTTCAACTGAAAGTTCTCGTGCTCGCGAATTACGCGAAAGTTGTACAAGTCGTAGAATACGTAATGTTTCATGTTGGATGCACCCTGATGGGGATGAAGGAGGTTACGTGCCAGTAACCAGCTCATCTCAAGGGTGTCTTCAATGCTACTTGCCCGCGAACTAAAGGCATTGCTTGCGGAGGTGCTTCTTAAGGGTTGATCCTTGGGAAACGAGCTTCACCCTCGCCTGAATTCATACTTGGTGGCTAACGGTCTGGTAAAACGGTTATACGAGGGTGGTGGAGCTTGTAATTTATTCCAGGAGAGAAGAAGGGTGTCAGAGGTGTGAACGGATCGGTTAGTCCAGGTCAGTTTTCCCTCGAAAAAGAAAACTTCGTTAAAAAATCAAAATATCAAACGAGAAACGAATTGTACACCCTTATCTTTCTCTCTTTTATTTTGCGCGATACTTTATTTGTTCGTAACAACTACAAACATTTAATTTCGGGACTACAAACATTTAATTTCGGGATACAACTTACAGCTTCGCGAATTTTAAACGGTGTTAATTTCTGTACCCGGAAGAAGGAAATTTCTATAATAACGACACGAATAAACCGGTTTTTACCTTTAACCGTCCAAGATTCTTGGAATTCGATTCCCCAGGGAAATTAACGATGAATAAAATCGAGGGATGTTAATAGTTGGCCCCGTTTTTTCCCTGCTGCTCGAGGTGCACTTCCGGAAATGACCGTTCGTCCATAAAATTCCTGCAGGTAAAGCTCCCCGATGGAGCCGGCAGAATCGTGGAATAATCATCCCCCGTGGAACGAGCGTAACACGATTTTCCACGATGCTCGTTTCATTCGAAATATTGGAGGGCTTTTATAAAATTGGATGACCCGTTCTACGCGCGTATCCTCCTCGAGAACTACGTTTTGTCTCTTTCTCTAACGGCCTCTCAAGACACCTCTTACACCCCCACCTGTCCCTCATCCATTTCCCGTTGGAACGCGGTATGGATCCGCCGCGAACTTCGTCCTGAGTTTTCCGAACCGCTGTTCCTAGAAATCACGAGGGACGAGCGAAATATCGCTTCATTCTCGCGAGGAATGTCCTATTTACGATTTCAACCCGAACAAATTATGGATAATTCACCTGGGCGACGTTCCAATCAAATTACAGGCCCATCCACGTGGGGAGTCTGCTGCACTCGTAATGGCGGTACCTCGAGGCGTCCATGTTTGAACTTTGCGCGCGAAATTCAAACGCATGCGGCAGACTGAATACAAAAACTGTATGTGGGACAAATTTTAATCGGTACAAAAATGATAGTTATTTTAGAACTTTTTTCTTTTATAACCCTAGAACTGTGAACCAGTCAAAATACATTGGTTTCAGAGTTCACATTTTATATTACAGAATTTTGTTGTCATGCTTCGATCCAGACATCTGTCACATTTTGTTGAAAAGAATGGCTGTATATGTAAGCTGATGCTTCAGTATTTATTTATGCATTTGTCCACATCATTTTCAAATTAATAGTAAATGTAACGCTAGTAGATTTGAAGATACAACCTCGTGAATCCCGACGAAACGAAACAAAATTGTATAAACGTGAAACGAAATATTTGCAGAGCAGTCATTTTGAGATACAGTCGACGCACGGTTACACTTCAGGAAACACCTTGGCGAGCTTCAAAAGGTATCCAGGAAAGTGTTTCGTTCTGTAACTAACACACACACACAGATGATTTGCACTTTGAACGAGTCGACGGTTCGTGTAACCGGCCTTTCCGAAGCCGCGTCGGCAAAGTCAAGAGAAACGTCGGGTAATTTATTAGAATTCCAATTTCTGTGTTTCGTTTGAAACACGCAGCCCCCGTTTTATTGCGGCTACGAGAGCGAGTTCTGCGGCCAACGAAAATATTAGCCGAACCGTGGTCGCGATGCCCGCCATCCATCCCGGGCAATATGTTTTTTTCGTAGGGGAATATTTCATCGCGAGGGAAAAGTTGCCGGTCCTGTGGCGGCGAGCCTCGCGAAAACTACGTTCCCGTAACTTTTGAACCGCTTCGACTAACACCGACGAGAAATGTTTTCCCTGTCGCGTTTTAATAACGTGCACGCATTCGATGCTACATTTTTTTATTCCACGCTAGTCTCTTTTATGCGATGTACATGGAGTGGACAGAACAGAGTTCCCGTGGCTCGAATTTAAAAGCCGTTTGATCGTAACGAGACCGTAATTAAATTTTTATTGGTCGCGAATCGATTTTTCCAAAATCGCGAACGATTACGATTTGGACCAGGTGACATTAAACTTTTTGAGAGACGGGCTAGATTGAAATTTTTTAATATGGGCGGAAAATATTTTTATTGAAAATCGGGCTCTAATGGAAACTCATTTCTATACAAGTTCACTGCCTGGAAATTTGGATTGAAATTTTTGAAAATATAGGGACGGAAAATTTTTTTATTAAAAAATTGCATTCTGATTGAAGCTCTTTGTTACAAGAGAGTTGGCAACCTTCCATTAAATTACACGATAGAAGTACTCTGAATCAAAATTTTGTAAAATTATTTTCCTACAAATATATTTAAATAAAGAAAGTGGAATTCCGGATTTTTGGAGGGTCGTATTTTGACCGCAGATTTAAAGTTCCGACTCGGCCATTTTACGAGAATAGTTTCAACCGAAACGAAACTGAAATTATTCTTGTCTGAAACATTGACCAAAGATTCGTCTTAGCGGCGAGAAAACATTCCAGCAAATGCGTCTTAACTTTCTGAAGTATCGTGGACAAAACTGTGACAAGATAAAGTAAATAAAGGTCTGTCTCGCGTGGCTGACCTCAAAAAACCACGGGAACCATTAATTTTCTTGACCAAAACACTCGGAGGAAATCTGTTTTCCCTCGGAGGCTTTATTTCTTCGTTGACGCCACGAGTTTTCTACTCCCGACGTTTCTTCTTCCCTCGCGTCCTGTTGGCTGGATACGTAATTATTAATGACACGCCGCAACGACGGTGATTTTTCAATTTTTCCAGACGCGAGATGTTTGCGTGCTTTCAACAAATCTTCCTGCCTTGGAAAATACATTCTTCCAGTCGTTTACCAGAATCGCTCTCGGTAACGTAATCTTTTAATTCCATTTCTGTTCGAGACTGATACTTGCTCCATTTGTTACTCGGATGATTACGAGCTTGATTTCCTATTTCCAAAGTTATGAAATACTTTTGCAAACTTTGTTCTCGAGTTCTCAAATTTTGGAGTTCTCAAAGGTTTAAGTTTGCAAACTTCTAATTTTTGTGTTCTCAGATATTTCTGTTTAAAAATTTCAAGTTTTCGTGTTCTCAAATATTTAAGTTCACAAACTTCAAATTTTCATGTTCTTAAATATTAAGGTTTACGAACTTCAAATTTTCATGTTCTTAAATATTAAAGTTTACGAACTTCAAATTTTTATGTTCTTAAATAATTCGGTTGACAAACTTCAAATTTTCATGTTCTCAAATATGTCAGTTCACAAACTTCAAGAAAGAAATTCATGTTTGAACTTTCAATAAATCTTCAAAATTACGTCCTCAAAGTTATATCTTCAAGTTTGTATGCTATCAGGGTTCTCGAATTCCAATGTTCTGTAGTTTTTAAGTTTTCAAGCACCGAATGGACGCCATTTTGCAATAACAGCGTGGTCCCGAGAATAAACATGGCCGTTAACGAGACCGATAACCCAATAACAATAATGATGATGACAATAATAATAATAACTGCAGTGGTAGCGTTGTTAATCAGTATTCTGATCCCTTTTTAATTTCGCTCTAATTGCTTCTCTCATTTTCTTGGTTCCCGTTATTATTATTATTCTGCGTTAACGCGAACAAGTGAACGTTCGTGTCTAAACACGACGAACACAAAATCGAATAGTAGGTAGAGTCGCAGCTCCGCTGTTGCATATCGGGTCTAAAAATACTCGTTTCGATGCACACCGGCTGACACACATATCCACACCACCAGTTGAGTTTATTGTTTTAACTTTGAAGCGATTTCGTGAGCCACGGTACGCCGGTGTTTCTATCAAGAATTCGCGAGCCTGAACTCCGCGTTGTTTCCATCAAACATTTCCACCAACCAGCCTCGTCGATATAGCAGTCTGTTGTTGGATGCGATCTAAACTTTACTTTCTATGACGCGAATTTTCCATTGCTATCGTGTCGAAACTTTGTGAACGTTGTCTCATTAGAACGCCGACTTACCGTGCTCGTATAACAAATAGAATAACTTTGAGATAAGAATATATCGTCCTTGCTTCCTCGAGGAGCAAAAACAAATGAAGTCGATCTTTCAAAAGAAAGTATTTTTCTTAACAGTAAAACCAAGACCAGTTCGCGAATTTATTTTAAACTGCAAAATTTATTTTAAATTCTTCTTGAAACCGGGGTTGATCAAGACATGTGTGTATTCAATTATATTTATTTTTCTATTTTATTTTTGAGTTCAAATTATGTTGGGCGCGATAAGTGTTAATGATCAAGAGTGACAAGAATTAAACTGTCAAGGTCCTTGAATACCCAAATAGGGCAGAGCTTTTAATTAAAATCTATCTAAATGAAAATAACAATTACTCGAAAGAGATTGTTACCGCTTCAGAATATTGCAGCTAAATTAATTACAATCGTTAGTACAGCTTTATTGTCGAGGTACAAAGGACAGCGATTAACTATGGAAACAAACGTTAAGGGACGGAGGTAAACAGGAAATTCGACGAAGATTCGAATAGACCGAAGTTTTGCAACGATCGGAATTAAGGGGACGGGAATCAATAAAAGTGTTTTACTCATCCGTTAATTGCGAGAATTTCTCGATTGCGCCAATTACCGTAGCTGCAAAACTGTGTAATTATCGGCGAACGGTCGGTACATTTAAACAGGATTTCCATGCGGGGAGAATATCGAGAATAATCTCGATAACAGATTGCCGATTTGTTATCAGGGGCCGATTTATGATATTGCCGGGATCAGAACGAGGAGACGAGCCGCCGGTTACCGGGCAACAGAAATTTATATTATTTGCCCTGGCACCGGTATTAATGTACTATATTTTCGTGCCACGATTTATTATCCGCGACTTTGCAATTGCGTCCGAACGACCGGACAGCGAAAAAACGAAGCAGAAGATGGACGTTGTTTTTCGAATTCACGGAAATTGACGTTCGATCGGCCGCTGGTCGATTTCGTCGGCTAATAGAAAATACAAATTAACGCTCTCTCCGTGCGATTCCGTTTAACATTCAAATGACTCGGCCGCGCACGGCCGGCCGCGTTTCATTCGAACTTTTGATGAAAGTCGGAAATTATTCATAGACCCGCTGGATGAGATGCGACTGTCGCGAATTATCGTGACCACTGACAATGCATGATAGAGACCGATATTGATCTACCATCGATAATATACAAAGTATTGTTCCATAAGGGTGCTCCAGCTGGGATATTAAATAGACGCGATGATTCATTTTACGATCGTGACAGAAACGGTAATATTTTGTCGGATACAATATCGGAGATATTAAAAATAAATTTCCTCATGTGTTACATTTTTAACGCGTGAGCACAATAGTCACATGTGAACAACGTTGCGAATTCGGATAAATTAATTATGTATATGAAAAGCAAGCGTTTTGAGGACTTTAAAAATAATGATACAACAGATTAAAAGATTACTCCTGTTCTTAATATGTATTATACTGTGTCTGGCCACAGATATCAGTTTTCACTCGGTCATATGTGATCGCTATTCATTTATAGGAGAACGAAAGGTTTTCATGACTCATTGTTGAGGCAACGATAAACACAAATATTAAAGACGAGATTGAAAGGTTGAGTACCCTTATTACTCATCCGTATTATAGTGGGTCTGACCACAAACGTCGGTTTCCACTGTGGCGGTCAACGCGTTAAGCCTTCGCACGAAGCTATTATTGTTACTGGTACTCTAACACTTTCCAGTTGAGCAGCTTGACGAATTCTTTCGAACTTGTTATTCCTATCTGTATCTGTCAATATCGTTTCACTAGGGCTCCATGTATACCACTGTAAATTTGGTTAACCTTTGGAGGACCAACATTCTTCCTTGAACATCAATATTTTTTAGAGGTATAATTTGTACCTATAAATAATTAACAAGGCCCATAGAGTTCCCGAAAAGGGTGATGTCGATCCGGATCACCAATGTTACTAATTTTTGCACCAGTATTGGCAGCTTGGACTATCAATATTTATAAAAAAGTTCATTGCGTCAGCTACCCCATTCCAGGAGCTACAATAGTTGAGAAACACCCTGTACATCTCAGGGAGTGTCCCTCAAGGGGAGTCCCCTTTTAGGAGACACCCCCTCTTAAATAGCAATTATTGTGTTAAACCAAATGAGTGGATCATCTTTCGAGGCGTTAACAGAGGGATGCACAGAAAGAGCGTGACATACCTGTACCGTATCAACTACAAAGAACACTGGTAGAAAAGTATTTCCCACGTGAAGTTAAAAAGACAGGGTATACCTGGTCCGATTAGTCTCGGGATTGGGAGAAAAGAAATGACGATTTGTTTCCCGAGCGGAACGAAAGTAGAGAACCGCAATATCCGTCGCGGTCCGTCGATGGCGTGGTTGGTCGCAATTCCGGTCTCAGCCCCGAGGTTACGAATCCCTATCGCATCGGTTCGAACGATGGTACGGGACACCGGCGAGAGCATTGTCGTGGCCGAAAGGGGCATTGATATACGCTCGCAACAGGCCGGCAAGAAGCGGTAACGCATTACCAGGAAGCGACTCGATGGGTGCATACGTTACCGGATCGCGGCTACGTACCGGTGAGTTAACTCGTACCGTTTCTACCTTCCCGGATAGTTAACTGCGGCGGATTCGAGTATTTCGATCGTACGTCAAGTGTTCCCGGCTGCCGCCCGCGTCCGACGATTACCCCCTATTAGCTGCGACCGATCGATTTCTTCCTGAACGATCTAAACCGAGAACAGCCTCCAGAGATAACGCTCGAGTTATTTCTTCCTTTGAACTGTACCGGGAAAATTTATTCTTTCTTGTTAACCCTTTAACTCACAATTTTCTAGGTGCGTCATTCACAGGGAGCAATTGCTGCTACAATCTTATGACAACGGGAAAAAGTTAAAATGGCACACTCTGCATTCAGCGATTTTTGATTGTGAAGATTATAATTAGAATTGAGCCCAAAATTCAATGGTAGTACGAGTCTATCGGACTGTGGTGCGTCACGATAACACGATAGGTCAAAGTGATCGTCACAGTGAAAATCGACGTTTGTGGTCAGACACTATGACACCGATTAAGAGCAAGATCTTTCATTAGATCCATTTGGACTATTTCTCAACATGACGAGCTTTCAAAAGTTCCTTCCATTTGTTCTTTCTATAAATAATTTATTGATTGAACTTACAGCACTGGTCATGTGTGATCACGGTGGTCATACGTGTTACATACGTCAAAACTTGCCGCAAACTTAACCTTGATCTCAAGATGCAAGGTCCAACCCCTTCAAGATCTGCAAGCCTGGTCAGATTGTACACTTGGCAGTCAGACTTGCACACTTTTCGCTGACTTTCATCCCCTAAACTTTCTACTCTTATCTATCTTGTTCCTTCGCTACTTCTGTCCCTTTTAAAAAAAGGGACGCCACTCAGGGTCAGTCGTGAATTTGAACGTTTTATAAAAGTACCCAAGTTGAAAGGTTCATTTTGTTCATTAAATAATATTGCGTTATTAAAATAAATTAAAATAAATTGAGTGATCGTAAGATGTGTTATCATTATACCTCAGTCATAATACAAAACGATCGAGGTATCGCAAAAGTTTTTGACCGAAGAGGATACGAATGTACAACCCGGTCCAGGATTCATTACCCAAGGACAGCGATCGTAAAAGGACGAAAGTGAACCAAGATGGCCAGTAAAACCGCGGTGATCGAGAAAGCATCAAAGATAAAAAGCGAGGTTGCTCAATAATTTCGAGCGCTAGATCGACGCGGAACGTGTCCCGGTTCGGCGATCAACCGCGAGGGGCGGTAAAGGCGGCGGAACATCACGACGGGGTCGCGTCTCTTGAGAAATCTTATCGGATATCTATGCCAAAAGAAGGTTGTCCGACGTCGTATCCCCAGGAGTGACTAGATGGAACAGAAACGACGGCATCCTCTCGAGTATCCGACATTCTTGAGATTCTCCGTGGAGCCCCTTCTACTCGGGCTTCCTTGGAGAATCACCGCGTCGCAGCCACCACCTTCCGCCCTCGCTCGTTCACGGCTCGCAATCTTGCCGGATTAAGCTTCGCCACGCACGCAGACACGTACCGGCATAAATTTTCAAGCGGTACGGCTGGCCCAGAGCTTGTTCGCGTGTCGCGCGTAAATCATCGCGCGTATCGCGGCGAACCGCGCCGCAACCTCTGACAGTCCTTCAGAGACTTCCACGCGAAATCCTAATTGCCTGGGGACCACTCGCGCGACCAGACGCGGAGAAAGATTCGGCTGAGTCGAGACGGAAGGAGCTACTTCTTTGAGATACAGACGTTTAACTCCAAGTTTCTGGGAAGTATGCGGCGTGCGATCGATACGTAAATCTTGGGTACTGACGTATTAGTATCCGAGGAATTAGGATAATTAGGTCTCTCTACGATTATCCTCATATCTGTACTGTTACTGTTACTCGAAAGACGACATAAGGTTTGACTGAGAGGCCAGATTAAGAGACATGATGTGAGTGGCAGGTTTTTATACTTGTGGAGGAACACTTCCATGCTATCCCTTTGCGATCACATGTTTTGTTCAGTCAAAGACAACTGCATTGGGTCTTGGGGGTCCAAACAACGAAGCTAACAATGTCAAGTGTGGGTCTAATCATACATGACGCAATATTTCTGAACAAAATAGAAGAGTTGTATCATGGAGGACCAATTCACTCCATGTCCATAGAACGACACCCTAACGATGCAAATGCAGAGTTGAATACGTTAAAATTCGTAACCCGCTTGCAAAGTTACCCTCTAAATACCTGTCTCGAATTCCCAAACGGGACTAAAGAAGGAATTATAGTTGGTCAGCAAGCGCAGGAGATAAACAGCGTCTATTTATCCCGAAATCGCAGATTCTGTAGGAAACATGACCGTCAAATAAATCCGTAGCTCTATCTGATACTGTCGTTCTTCCGTTTCTCGGCGCAATCCGTATCTATCCACCTGTTCGTCACCCTGTCCAATCCGCGTCGTGTCAGGTCCTGGTTGATCCTAGCCCGAAGAAGTGGCGACCGGAAGTAGACGGGGAAAGACCCCACGGTACGACCTCCTCCGGTAGTTTACGGTCTCGAGGGCAAGTTTAACGACACGCTCGTCGATCTCTCTCGACTTACCCTCGCCATTCGAGGCTCCTCCTTTGCGCCAGCACGCTTCCAACGCTGTCTCGTGCACCCTCTTGGCTCATTAGTCCGCCTGCCGCGAGATTTCGATCGCAAAAACCACCGTACACGAGCATCCGCGTGTTCTTTCGACCCCTGTCGCGTGACTGTCCTACGCTCGAAATTTCCCGGACGCCCGCTTTGTCATCGTTTTTTGTCGAATACCGAACTCGACGGGGATTCGTTGCTAATTTTGGGCAGAAATTTCGGCTGGGATTAATGTCCTGTACTAGGATCTTGATTGACGGTCTGCAGCTCGAATAACACTCGTATCCCTTTATAGAACTGTCTCTCACATTTATATTTTAGATTCGGAGTATTTGTGTACATGACCGGTATTCTTTTGTGCAAACGGAGGCGTAAAATTGAACACGATTTTACAAGCTCGAGGCGAATTTTCGTACGATTACATGTATCATCGAATCGTGGATTATTAACTTTTTGCAAATCTATACAAAAAATAATCGTAAACATGAATATTTCGGTATTAAAGCTCGATGCAAATTTTTGTATTATATCACCTGGAGTATACCAAATGTGGATTAAAAACCTTTTCAGAAATATACAGAAATAATAATAAAATGAAACTCGATTTCGGTTTTAAAGCTCGGGGCGAATTTTCGTATTATATCGTGTATAGAAATGAACCGTGAGTTGAACGTTTTCGCTCGTTTTAATTTTGAAGGCCTTCGCAGCTAATATGTTATGAATTAATATTCTCGAAAACGGAATACGTCGAAACAAATTCATCCGAATGATAAAACGAAAGGAAAAGATGCCGCGGGGCATTTTAGAAAATTAATATTGCGTAGTCGGGTTTCTAGCGGGCAAACATAATGGTGATAAACTGCGGGAAATATATTGTGAGCAACGAGCGCGGAGTAAACGATGGCGCAGGACGATGGAACGCGTTTCAATCGCTAGACGGAAGACGCTACGATGAACGCTATAAATCAGCGCGCTAGAAAGGCGATCCTTAACTTCTAGTTGAACCTTTCCAACAATTCGACGTTACTCGTGGCCCAACAGACTTTTCGATAAAGCCATTGTCAAGTACTCGACATGTTATATCCTCCGATTAGATTAAATCCTATAATTTATTAACTTACGTGAGTTACAACAAATTGTTTCTTTATATTTATTTATTAAGGTGGAAGTAAGTTAAGGTGCAAGTTAAAGTGGAAGATTTCTTTAAATTTAATAAACTGTGAGAGTAAATTGCCTCTTTACATTTATTAAATTAAAGCAAGTTGTCTTCATAAAACAGAAGTATCTTCAAATTTAAATTGCTGTAACTTTCTTTACTTTTCTTAAAATTTCGAGTTGGGACAAGTTGTTTCCTTAAGTGTATTAAATTATAATAAGTAGAGTTTCTTTAAATTTATTAAGTTATGGCAGACAAATTATTTATTCATTAGATTAGAAGTTGTACCTAAAAATTGATTAAATCAAAGTAGTTAAGTAGAGTAGTTAAATTAAGTGCATTATTGACCTATTGTTGAATAATATTCTCTTATATTATGTATTCTAAAGCGAACGAATAAACAATTACAGAAAAGCGAATTTCGCAGAAAATATTTTGCCAATTCTTCGCAGAAGAAGAAACAGGTTCTATCGATTAGCTGACCATCCGTTTCAGAACATCCGGGACACCAGAACGGGCTTAGTGGAACAGTCAGAGCGAAAGCAAACTTCCGGGCGACAATATTTCCAACACAATGTCCGATACGAGCCGGTCCGGCGATCCAGTTAAAACTTTAATAACAAATTTAACAATCGCGAACGAGTGAGCGACGCGCAGCAAAATAATCGGGGCAAACAAGCCTCGTCCGGCGGTCGAGAGAAGGGAGAAGGGAATGAGGCGTGAATGACGGTTAAAAATAAATATAATTAACGCACTAGGATGCCATCCAGATTCGCTCGTTTCGAGCGTCGATCGATTGTCCGATAATTTAACTAACCGCGGAAATCGTTTCTTACTTCATTAACGAGTTAACGAATAAAAGACACCTAAAACTGTTCAATTATGTATAATAACATAAAACGCCATAAAAACAGTGATACGGCTATTGGAAACAGAAATCGGATATTTAGAGATGTTTCATCAAATGGCAGTAAAAGGTTCACTGACAAATTTTTAGACTGGCAAGTCAGCCATGATGTGACGCATCATATGACGCATTTACTAGCTGCCAAGTTCTTTATTTTACTTAATTTTTCAATAAATTAATAAATTCTATTCCTCCCAGTAAAATCATCTATATTATTAACAGTTTGTTCACGAACCTCATTGCAAATATTGATACTATGAGCTATGAATAACAATAAAATATTGCGAAAATATTTGGTAAGATTCGTTGAATACAAAAATATCTATAACTATCTAATCAAATTTTCGACTGCTTCAGTATGACAATATGAAAGACATATAATAAATGATAGTCATGTAAATTTCTAATTTAACGTTCGAGTGATCGAAGATGTGCCTGAAGAGTTCGAGGGTTAGCCGTGTCGCTATTCGTTTCCATGAATGGAATAACGAAAGGTGACCCTAATTCAACGACGAAATTAATCCCTGCCACTCGATGACACTTTAAAGAAGCAATTAGCGAACACAGCTGGATTTCCTCTCTCGTTTCCTTTCCTTTGACTCGTTCGAGAACGAACTCGATCCACGACCTCGGGTATCCAGGCCACCGTCCGAATTATGAAACGATGTCGTTAAAGGAACAAAGTATAAAAAAGCACGAGAAGCTCGTTAGAGCACGTGTTCCCTTCGTGCCGTTTGCTCGGCTCAAGATCACGCAGATTCAGTAGAGAACTCGCGTGTAAGCGAGCCGGCAAGGAGAACGAATCAACGATATCTGACCCCCGGACGGAAACGATGTCTTACGAAACGGTATCGTTTTCACGAACGATGCGTACAAATGGAAACATCGCGCCTTCAATCATGCTACCGAGAAACTTACTATGTTTAATATAACTGGGAACTGTTCGTTTCGTGGCTAATTAGAGACGTTTCACAGAAAATTTTCATGTTGCATTTATTCATGTGGATTATTTTTATCCGTATCGGATTTATCTTCTTCATGTTGCACGATTTTTAGAAATAATAATATTCATCCTAAGGTACTATTTTTATTCGAGTCAGTTTTTAAATACATTGCCTGAATGGTGCTGCATATATCGGGAACTGTTTAGCTTCGTGGCTAATTAGTGAGACGTTTCACAGAAAATAATTTTCATCTTGGATTTATTCGTGTGGATTATTTTTATTCGTATCGGATTTGTCTTTTTCATGTTGCACGATTTTTATAAATAATAATATTCATCCTAAGGTACTATTTTTATTCGAGTCCGTTTTTAAATACATTGCCTGAATGGTGCTGCATATATCGGGAACTGTTTAGCTTCGTGGCTAATTAGTGAGACGTTTCACAGAAAATAATTTTCATCTTGGATTTATTCGTGTGGATTATTTTTATTCGTATTGGATTTGTCTTCTTCGTGTTGCACGATTTTTCTGAATAATATGTATCCTAAGGTGCTATTTTTATTCGAGTCAGTTTATGAATATACTGGTACCGAATACATACATTGTATATTCAATTACATCGTCTCGATATAAACCCATTTTGAATACAATAAATCAAGTTCGAATATGTAAATGAAAATATTTGAATATCGATATAAATCAAAATATTTGTTGCACAACAATAATTATACGATTGAAACGAGGACATTCGAACAGTAAATTACATTTCACAATGACGTTATGCTGTCACGAGATGTTGGAAATATTAATAGAACGCGAGCAAAAGCCTAGCCTAGTAGATTAAATGTAAAATCGAAGCGAAAAGTGGTATAACCGCAGTTTGAAAACGCGATGTTGTCAAGTTTCGGTTAGGAAGTTGATGATCAGGTTCGCAGCGAGTTAAAGCCCGGTATAGAGAGAAAGAGGGGTAGAAATCGGGAGGAGGCCTGGTGGTTCATTAAAATGCGGTCACCCAGCGAATCGTCGGTAATTGAATCGACGGGTTGTCTGTTCGACGACGTTCGTTCAACTACCAACTAACTTTTCCCTCAAGTTTGACCGCCGAACGGCGTGTCGATCCGGAAGTCTGTCGCGCGGAAACTCGGCGACGCGCTCGACCGTGCATCGTTTCCGTCGATCCTCGAGATTGGAATTCGAAACTTGAACCCGTCGTCCATGGGTTTCCGTGCCACCGCGAAGGCTTCGTTTGGCCAACGTCGGATATCGAAGGCGATTTCTAATTTCCCTCGCGGTTCCACATTTTCGTGCTCTCTTTTCGCCCGGAGGATCGATCGGACGGTGCCAGATTTATTATACGGAGTTGTGCCCGAGAAATCACGCCGGTTAATAATACGATTTGTTACGTCCGAGGGTTAACCCATTTGCATGGACGAGTAAGGCGATTCGTGCTCTCGAACTGGGCCATATCGCGGGACACGCAACGCCTCGTGGGTAATGTTGGATTTATCGGAGACGAAAACGGACTGGGGAAGAACGAAGGATGTCGGGCTTGTTTGCCGTGGGAAATTGCGAGAGGGATGTTTAACGCGTACACCGACGTAATAAAACTAACTGTGCTTACTGTGTCACACGATAATACGTGTTCACGCTGAAATAAGAACACGAACCAACTAGAATCTAGGGCTACCTTGTGATTATAATACTTATGCACCTACTTTCCCTACAAATCTTTTACTTTATACGCAGAGGAAAATAGCCTGCATGTGCTACAATCTATTTCAGTGATAAACTTGTAAGCTACGACTTAATTTGACCAACGGTTTTTCAAAATAAAATAATTCTTCAACATTAAATATATGTACATAAATCTTGGCTATGCAGTTAATATGAAATAAAATTTTAATTTTGAAGATATTTATTGAGGAAGAAAAAAGAATTTTTATATGAAAACGCACGAAGTGAAATTGCATCCAGTGTTTTTACTTTGTTTAAATAAAACAGTGTCTCTCAACTCGATTCATTTAACTCTCAATAAACTCTTAAAACAATAAATTTGAAAGGAACTAACAAAGATACAAAATAAGTATTTTGCATTAGTCGATCGAGGCGTTAAAAGGATATTGCACCCGATGGTAAAGCTATCATTGTTTTTACAGCGATCGATAAACAGAACTAATCTAAGAGAAACCTCGATGGCGGATGAAGTGGCTGTTAAGGGTTAAATCGCATCTGTGAGTACCGGAGAAATGTCGTTTCAAGATCGAGTATATGGTTACGTACGAGCGACGAGTACCCTCTTAGGCGCCTCTAAAGCTGGCGAATATTCATGAACCCACTTGGAGCTATGAGAATCCGCGCAACTGTTTCCAGGTCAATATTTGATACCTTACGTTTGAAACGCTTTGACCGTGAAAAAATCTTAGATTTCTAACATATGACATATGAAAATTTTTATTTTCCTAAAATTAATCAAACACCTGGAAAACAATTCGCAAATATTAAATTCTGAAACGCCACTTTGCCAACGAAAATTTATTAAAACACCAAGAATTCTCTCGGGTATATTTAGAATTATGTAAAATGCGAGCATTGTCCCTTTGATTTAATTAATCCACGGAACGCAGTTTCCTTTAATCCAAAGGATATTTATTAAAATCCAGGATATTCGAGATTATGAAAACGCGGGTATTGTCCCTTTGATTTAATTAATCCACGGGAAGAAAGTAGAATTATCGTTCGCGTGTCAAAGTTTCGAGGATAAGACGTATCAGCTTTCGATGATGAATCACAATGAACTCCAGAACGAGCAGATTCCGAACATCTTTCCGGTAATTTCGCATTTGGAATTCACTTGGCTGATAAAACTTTCCTCGGCGTAGGCGAAGTTCGAAGGTGCATAATAATTGAAACCCGTGTGAACCAAGAAGTATCTTTTCGTCGAAACTTATCTCGGTCGCTTGAATATTCATGGTCGCTTGTCAAGCGATTACAACTTCTCGAAACGTTTCCGTGGTAGTTACCGCGGATTTAATTAAATCGAAAGAAAAGGAATGATCCACGATCTAATACGAGTCGAGTTAATGTATCCAAGATCATTCTTTTTCGCTCTTTTCTATCGGCGTTTCGGAAGCTCTTTCAGGGATACGGCGAAAACACCCTTTCTCGTTAATTCGCCCTTTTCCGAATTAACGAACAGAAACTCGAAACTCGTTCGAACTTTGACCAGCTGTTCATCCTCGATTCTATTCCCTGTTTTTCACTGTGCTGAACTTTCAACGGCATCACTTTAATCGGCTGCAGCTTGAAAAACAGATTCTATATTAAAGTTAACATCGTTATTTATACGAACTCGTATTTATTTTACAAAATATTTACCGTTAATTAAAACATTCACCAAATGTTCCTCTTTTTCAAACTCCGAAACTTTCAATCGTTAAGAATAGTTAGCTCGCAGAATGTGATGCATGATTTTACGAATTTTCAGCTAATATTATATCCGATAGTGGCCTGATATTATTTCAGCTAAATAGTTTCGCTTCCACGCAACAAGGAAAATTTACGAGTATATAGCCCGTATTAATTCTGAAATAATTTATGCACGGATTAATGGATGCATCGCCATGAAGCATTTATCCGTCAAGATTCTCGACGCAATTTCAGCAGAAAATTATGAATATACTCCATCGAATATTAATAATCAGAACGCGTCTCCATAAGAAAACTTTCGTAAAACATTCTTTTCATAAAATTTTAAATTATATTGATCGATTATTCCCAGTATCAAACCGAATACCGGAGTTATAGTGGATCGTTACGTATTCGAATCCAATTTACTAATTACAGAATAACTGGTTGCGTGATCGTAACAAGGTACTTACTGCGTAACTGATCACGGTAAACGATAGAAGATAAGTTCGTGAGCTTGCCAGTAAATTTTTAAACGAGCTTACACACCAGATTGCGATCTTAAACACAAGGTAATTTGCGCACCGCTTCCCTTTCCCGCCCTTTAAAACATTCCAACTTCCTAAAAGAGTCAAGGTCTCCCAAAAATTTCTCTATCGACTTCGAATTGTTCGACGACCGAAAATTGCCGGGTTTGTTGACGCAGAGGCGGCTTAAAATGTTCCATCGATTTCGCGGAGCGGATCTACGTCAACGCTTCGTTCCGCAAAACCCGCGTCGACGCGTTACGTTATCGATGTTTGTTATTCTTTATTGGAGAAAGTGCGCGGAAAAAAGGTCGAGAGAGAAAGTGTTAAGGGTAACGGCCTATGAATCGTGCTTTTACCCGATGCGTTTCTTCCTTCGTGGCTTATAAATCAGCGCGTTGAAATCGTTTCCCAAATAAACCACCCTTCGAGAAGCGCTCGTGCGACGTCTTCTTAATTCGAGGGACGCTAATGTTGATGCAGTATTTCAGATTTTTTCGAATCAGGTGCAAACATATGCACAAGAAAGTTTCAAGAGGAAACGTAATTCTTACTATGTGATATAACCATCTGGATTTCGATGACACCCTCACTGCTACGAGTTCTGATGGTGAAACTTTATGAAAATATTTAGTAGGATAAAAAATATAATAATATTCAGAGGTTACGAGAATTGTCGTCTGAGCAATTTTTATTTATACATTCTTATAAATTGTTGTATAATTAAAGAAAGTTTCCAGAGGAAACGATGTGTGATGTAATCATCCACGTACGATTAAGACGACACCATGACAAGTTCTAATTTGAAACTTTATAAATTTAATATTCAGTAGAATAGAAAATAATATTCACAGCACATGATAATTGGGTCTTTGCAATTTTTATTTATACATTGTTACAAATAATTGAAGAAAGTTTCAAGAGGAAACGTATCTAAACTTCAAGTTCTGACTTGAAATTTTATAAAAACAGGATAGAAAATAATATTCAGAACACTTGATTCTCCTCAATTTCATTTAAACATTTCAAATCCTACACAAGATCACAGTGAAGAAAATTCATCTGCTTAGATATTTCATTCCCCAGTACGAGGGATTATCGCTGGTTTCCTTTATGCGCGGTGTCGAGTAGACAGACAATCAAACGGAAACTAGAGTCATCCGGAATTCCTGATTATATTCAAATTCGTTCGCCCGTCGGGACCGTGCTCGAAACTGACCCACTAACGTTCGCCAATTACTCGTAACAACCCGCGAATTAACCCCGGCTAATTGCCGCTAATTCCTTTAATTGCGCCTCAGGCGATCGGCACAAGTTTTCGCGCCCGGACTCTGTTCTCTTCGATTGCCTCGAAACTTACGATTTCTCGCAAGTACCCCACGATCTTCCGAACACGAATTTAGATAGAACCGAATGTGTTATCTGGATCCGTGACACTCGAACTTGCCCTACAAAGATGTCTGTAACGTCGGTTTCCTTCTTATCGATATTCACGTTTTTCGGGATTGGAAATTACAGGACGTTTCAAAGTATGTGGTATTGTAGGAGGTGCCACGTGTTATTTAACCATGTGTTCATTCAACGTTATGGATATTATATATCGTCGTGGTTTCTCTTAATAATTCAAAAACGAAGCTTCGAACACCTTTTCGGGAGTGACACTAATTATGAGACACCCTGTATAATATAACGTGACGTTATAATAACGCATGTATAGTTCAACTACGTTATACAACTATATTAGTATAAAATAATTGTAACTAGAAATATTATACGAGGGGTAAATCACCCTGTACCTGGTCCAGACTTAATTAAATTTCTTAATAAAAGTATTAATAGAGATGGAGGCAAATTTGACATTTATTCGTGGGAAGATGTCTCATATTATTATACAAGTTGATTTAAAAGATGAGTACGCGAGGAGTTACATTTCTCGTCACGTATTTACTAAATCAGCCTGTACGAGCGCATCTTTTCAGAATTATCATAGTAAAAGCCACAGCAACGTAAGAGATTAAATTCTTCAGCGCAGCAACATTTCCCTGAATAATGCGAAAAGTTGCACGAGACCCTGTTACATTTACACGATGTTTTATTGTTTCAGATAAAAGCGCAAGAACACATAATCAGGATATATTGTCCGAATCGAGCGTTCCAGCTAAAATTCTATGGAAGATACATAAAGTAAGAGATGAAAGGGTTTACACAGTTCCCCGACCCTTTTCCCCGTGACCCTCTTAAATTTAATTACAGCCCGACGATAATGTGGGTAGGCGGTATTAGAAGAAGTACGAAGCGGCAATAAAGACAAGGAACACGAATCGTTATTTCCTAGTTACGAGGGTAATACTGGATTTAGTGAGAGTCGCTTGGCCTTACGCGAACGAGCCTCGTACATTCGTTCCTTCGCTATCTCGATTATGTAACTCGTGAATGTTTAATTATGCGATAAATGCGTGTTTAGTGGCGGACTAACGGCTGCAAGGTTAATTAATGCGTTTCAAATTATTTCGGTTTAATCTTGCTGTAATACGACGTCAAGTTTATTTTGTCGGGTTTAGGAATATTTACAAATTTAATGTATACATATAATATAATATATAATATATAATAATATAGAAAATAATAAAAACAGCGTCTGTATAAAAACATGGTTGAATGAAATACGAAAACCGATATCATTCTGAAACTTTCGACCGCAAACATATTCATGCATGTTTATCCACAAATTTTTTTTTAATAGAAAAAATGAAAGGTTGAATGCAGTAAACCATACGTGTACGATTTTATTAATATTCCTCTAAATTTATTCAAAGTTCTGCGTTCATGTCTGAACTTTGTATTCTACGTGCAAATATTCCACATAACATCCTATATTCTGTTTTGTTTATCTTGACATAAATTACATAATCGTGAAAAGATAGAAAATTTCGAAAATCAAAGAAGACGTAGGATTAAGTGATCAATAAAATCATAAATGCAAGAATCAGCGTTCAGTTGTTTTCGCCAGTCAAGTATGCAAATTGCAAGCATAACGAACGCAAGGGAATTCCACGACAAAGTAATCCGCTAAATTTAACGATTCCACATGCGTGTGCCAACATCTTCGTGAAATTTGCAGGGTAAACGACGAGCTTGTTTCGCATGCAAGCAACGGCACACGGAACACCTGTCTGCCCACATAGGGAGTCATATCACTTAGAGAAGTTAAAACTCCCGAGTATATCGTACGACAAAGCTTAGTATGCTTAGGAATGTTCTTGAACACGAATAAACTTATTTAGTAATTATATAGAGTTTCGTTCGCTTTGGAAAATCATTGTTTTGTGAATGTGGTAAGAATAGATATGGTCGTAAAGTACGTCGCAATAGTCGGTTCTATTGTGCTCGATAAATTAGAAATGATTGATCGAGACGCACCATGAAGGATCTGCTGCGCCGTGTAAGGTAATTTCACGATTGATCAAAAGCCGTGACGGGATTCGCCTACGCTGATTACTGCTAAGGCGGTCGTTTTTCTATCAAGGTCGAAAAATTACCGTATGTTCTTATAGTCTAGAAGTTTTAAGGTGTTCGTGGTTGAAATTTTTTAATTTTTCAAGGTCTTCATATTTTTCTGAACTCTAAGGGGTTGATATTCGACATTTTCAAATTTTCACGTTTCAAGGTCTTCATATTTGAAATTTTGTAATTTTAATGCTTCAAGATCTTCATAGTTGAAATTTGTTAATTTTCACATTGCAAGGTCTTCATATTGGAAATTTTTAGATTTTCTTATTCAAGGGTGTTCATATATGAAATTTTCAAATTTCCTAACTGCGAGATCTTCATATTTGAAATTTTCAAATTTCCACACTGGAAGATTTTCGTATTTGAAATTATCAAATTTCCACGTTCCAAGGCCTTTGTATTTGAAATTCTCAAATTTCTACATCCTGAGGACTTCATATTTGAAATCTTTGAATTTCCACATTTCAATTTTTTTGTGTTTGAAATTCTCAAGTTCTCACATTTCAATGTCGTCATATATGAAATACTTAAATTACGAGCAACCAAAATTTTCATATTTGAAATTTTCAAATGTTCACATTTCAATGTCTTCATGTTTAAAATTCTTAAATTTCCACATCCTAATGTCTTCATACATGAAATCCTTCAATTTCCACATTTCAGTGTCTTCATATCGGAAGTTTTCAAGTTCCTAAATTTCGAAGCGGCCATATCCGCAATTTCCCGGATCCCATCAAATATTCAGGAGAAGTAAAGTTTTTCAATGTGTAAAAATTGCAGAAACTCGTGAACCGATCTAATATGCACGTTTCTTCGATTTACTCGCGGGCAAGTTTACGGCGCGTTTACGGAACATTTCGGTGAGAATTCTTCGCGAAAGTTCAGGGAAACAGGGTGATTCGGAGGGTAGCGTTGCATCTCGGTGAGCGGAAATCAACGATTTATTACGTAATGAAATAGTTGGCAGGAAAACGGGCATGTCGTTGAGCTTGGGCTCCAGAGCGTGTGGAAACTTCCGAGCAATGGAGCAGCTGCTATCTATGTCGTCTCTCGTATACGAGCGTCGAAAGCACCGTGCAATAAAATCGTACGGTACCGGGAACAACCGGTCCTTTAACCGACGTCACTTTTTTGACAGCCTGTGGCAGAGGACGAACATAGAATTTGAAGTTTTCGCGAATTGTCGGATACATTTTCGCCTTTCAACGCTCGAAATGAATTTCATAGTTCTTTCAATCTTTTCAGTATCTCTAAATTTTAGATCAATTTAAAGGTTTAAAATTTTACAATTTTTTGGGAGTTCTTGTTGGAACCGATGTGCCTGATGTATGTACATACATGGACCATACGTACACGTGAATTATACGTATGAAGAGTTCGTACGATTTCTCTGGAAAGAATGCAGGAAAAAAAGGTAACTCGTTGCAAATAGTTATACATATCTGTAAAAAATTAGCAATCGAGATTGTTCATTGTATGTCGTAGTAACGCAGTAAGAAGAAGGTCGAGGAATAACGCGTTAACGCCACGCTTGGTTCTCCAGCTCGTTGAGCTTGATATTTCGAAGCGAGCGTAATGCAGGGAACAAACTCTGTCGCCCTGCTTTCTCGCAATTTAAATATTTTTCTTGCCCGGGCCAGGAGCGGCGTCGCATTAGAATTTCAGTAAATATTCCGCAGCCTCGGAGACGCGGGTCTCCTTAATTCGAGATTTAAATTCAAATTGTCATTACATTCTCTTCGCGTCATCCAGCGACGCTCAAGACCCGCGGAATAATCGTTGCGCCTCTGACCTTTCATCTTCCTTTCGACTGGCGAAATCGCATTTTCTTGTGAATCTGAATGGATGTTCGCGAGCGGAACACGTCGATTCAGAGGCTGAATCGCGGTTTTCAAGAAGGGACCGTATCGCGAGTCCTCGGAACAAGAAGGATACGGACGGTATTTACGATCGACCGGCGCATTATTATTCCATGAATTTTAATGCTAAACGCAACGGTAGCTTCGTGGGGTGAGAAGGAGACAGGAATACAGGCGTTGCCGGAAACTCCGCATAATCCGCAATTTCAGCCGCTTCGCCGCTCTAAGATTTCCTCTCTTTAAGGACGAGTCCTCGCGTGGCTTAATTCTAACGCTCCTGGGAATGGAGGCGTGCGTCGTTCAGGAGACGGCTAAACTTCGACCTAAACTAATTCGTGTCGGAATTGAATTAATTACTAGGCTTCTTTCTTACTACGAATTATGAAACAATGGACGTTACAGCGAAGACCTGATTAAATATTAGGTCGGTTACCAAACTTGCGTATTCATTTTGCCCCGAATGGAGTTTGCGAACTCTCTACATTCAATTCGCTTCACTAGCAAGTGGGAAAATAGCTCGATAATTTTCTGTGTAATAAAGTTTGTTTTATTTATCTTTTTATTCAGGGCACTTTAGCACTTTCTGAAATATATTCAAGAAACTTAAACGGGTCGGGTATGACTACTTGTTTCGACTTTGTTGTAGATTGTAGCTATTTCTATGTAACTGATCATATTAACATAATTATGAATTTGTTTAAATTATAAGTTCGTTCAAATAGTTAAGTTTTTCGTATTTCGGCCGTCACATATGAACTACAGTGTGCGTCACATATGCACTACAATGTGCGTCACGAGTGCAACGATATTGTAGAGCAAGGGGTTAAAATTCAATTGGAATAAAAACATAAGACTGGTGCGTCACATATAAACGTGTGCGTCACATATGAACTACAGTGTGCGTCACATATGCACTACAATGTGTGTCACGAGTGCAACGATATTGTAGGGCAAGGGGTTAAAATTCAATTGCAATAAGAACATGAGACTGGTGCGTCACATATGAACGTGTGCGTCATATATGCACTACAATGTGTGTCACGAGTGCAACGATATTGTAGGGCAAGGGGTTAAAATTCAATTGCAATAAGAACATGAGACTGGTGCGTCACATATGAACGTGTGCGTCATATATGCACTACAATGTGTGTCACGAGTGCAACGATATTGTAGGGCAAGGGGTTAAAATTCAATTGCAATAAGAACATGAGACTGGTGCGTCACATATGAACGTGTGCGTCACATATGAACTAGTGTGCGTGACATATGCACTACAATGTGCGTCACGAGTGTAACGATATTGTAAAAGGAAGTCAAATTATAAATTCCGACGAGAACTCTGAGTAATTCCAAAAGAAAATTCTACTCCTATAATTAGTTCATAAAGCGAGAGTATCGGCACGTTTTACCTCAGGCAGATATATCACCGCGAGACGCCATCTCGAACGCTCCGCAATATTTACTGAAATTCTAATGCGACTCTCCCGACCTAAGAAGGAAAAATATTTAAATTGCAAGAAAGCAGAATGACAGAGTTTATTCCGCGCATTACAGTTACTTCGAAATATCAAGCTCAACGAGCCGAAGAAACGAGCGTGGCGTTAACGCGTCGCTCGTCAACCCTCTTCTTTCGAGAGCGGGAAAATAAAACACGGTATCCAATCTTCCGCGGTAAAGAAAGTTCACGGATAAAATTACAGAGTTAGAAATCGCTGGACGCGACGTTTCCGCGACTTAAAGTTATATCGGTTTTTCGAGTATTCTCTGTTTCCAGCAACGAGATCGCTGGGGTTGTATTATCTCCCCTTGATCGGTGGCTCAAGCCGCGAGATTATCCGTAACAAAGCCATGCCCGAGGAAATTCACGCGATAGAGGATGCAAAGCCGCCTCAAATAGGTTGCTTTGCTGTTTCGATAGGTGAGAAATGTGGAAGATTCGTATTCGTTTATTATGCAGACTGATTCTCATGAACGCACTGATTATTGGATCACGGCTATTGGATTCTCTGAATCTTTATTGGCTTATTGCTTTATACCTGTGCTTCAGCTCTTCTCCGTTTATTAACATCCCCAGATTATTCCACGTAAATCGAAATGTATAGGATTAATTAAATCTTCTCTGTACAAGGTGATCTGTACAATGCTTCTCTAACCGAATACACTTTACAATATATTATAATAAAAGTTATTTCATATATCCAATTTAACTGGTATTAATGTGATGTAAAGAAGTTTAATTTCTAACTTCAATTAATACTGAAGTAAAACTTTCTGAACTTTAAGTGGAAAACACAACTTGGAGATGTATTTTGAAGCTTCGAATTTGAGGCTATAAAGCTAACATTGATTTTAACTTCAAATATTGACCGCAATTACGAAGTTTATTTTTAAACATTAATTCAAGTTTAAACTTCATGGTATTTTAAAGTTTGAAATACAAAATTAACAGTGTCGATGATATCGAATATTAATCTCAGCTCCGGTCTTTAATCTCAAACTTCAATATGGAAGTCAACTTTACACCTCAAATTACAGACTTGCGATCAAACTTCAGAACACGAACTATCAATTTCAATTTCATTCAACGTCAAATTCCTAATACGAAATTTCATATTTAAACCACAAACTTAAACATCACACTTCAAACGACAGGCTTGAGATCAAGCTTCAAAACATGAAAATTTGAATAAACCACTCTAGCACCGTTCAGTGAACATCTTCAGACGCACCTTTACCTTCAATTTCCTGAAACTTCAAAACACCCTCTAACATAGAACAATACAGTAATAACTTCTTGCAGTCTCATCTTTATTCATGATTCATCACTATCCATTACCCACATCGATTCACCGTCGTTTCATAATAGGAAATTTCTGCAGGCGTCCTCCAAATTAAAATTAAAGGAAATCTCACAAAGGTCGATCGCGGAGGTGTACAGAGGGCAAGAATCGAGGACTGGTTCGTGTCGCGAATGACGATGCAGCATCTTGGAGGACAGGTGGAACACACGCGGAATGGGGGATGCAGGGAGGGTTATATTGGGTGTATTGGATTGAGTATTCCATATTTTCCGCGCTCGGCCAACCGGAAGATGGTGCTCGTCCGACCGGAAGATTCGACAAAGGCGGCTTATTGGCTGACGTTACTTCGCCTTCAGATGTTTCGCCACGATACGAGCCACCCCTCTGCCGCCTCCCCCGCACAAAGGATTATTACGATTTACCTTTGAATACTTCGTTCCACGTGCGCTCTCTGGCAATCCTTTTCGAGCCTAGCGACCGATTTTCCGGGGCTTGTCGTCGATCGCGAATCGTGCGCCAATCGCAACGCTTTGCTTCAATTATTGAACACGCGTCGAACCGACATCCTTGTAAATAGTGTATCGATTGAATGTTTTACGAGCGTCCGTCTCGAACGCATAACTAATCGCCGGTGAATCTTTCATGCGGGGAACTTGAGGGATTTACTCGGGAGCCTGTTCTCGAATTTAAGCCTGGAAGATCCTGTAGATCAGGGAAATTTTAAATGTGGACTGTTTCTCTTTTACGGACTGTTTTGATATATTTTGTTCGAGACATTCTATAATTTCCTGAATTACAAGAAAATAATTTTCGATGCATTTATTAATAGTGACACTACCAAATGTCATTTGAACCGTTCACAAGTTTCCTCTTTTAAATTATAAAATTTATTGAGACGATCTGAAATTTGATTTCAACACGACTTCAAGTCTGAGTTGGTCTGTGCGATCTGTGCATTACATGAAGGTGTTCAGTGTTAATATCTACTGAATAATATAATTTGACCTCTAATGTGACAATTTGTGAATTGCATTTATATAAACTGCCTCTAAAGAGGAAAGACTCGAGTGACTAACTCATCCGATACAATAAATAATTAAATAAAAAATAATTAATTTTACTGAATTCAAAGCGTCGATCACATATGACGTGACTAACATATTAACGAATAAAATTCCGGTAGATTTAATGCTTAAAGCTTGTACAAAAAGGAAATCCTGCTTCAGTCTATAAATCCCGATCGCACGATTAAAAATTGTGCAATTAATTTAAACGAATGTCGAGAGGCAAATTCAGAATCGTGGATGTTAGCAGGTAAATGCCGCGAAACGTTTTAAATCGAATCAGTTAAACGAAAAGGGAGAAACGAAGGGAAGGGTGAATGTAATTCGAGGGCATACACGAAATCCACGATCATCGCCACTTTCGTCCCACGGGACAATCCCATTGTACGCGGGTCAGGTCGCTCGTGATTTGTCGATGCCGGATTTCATTAGCAAGTTTGATTTAATTACCGGTACGTGGTCGCTAACGCGGCTAGATAAACCTTGAACAGGCTGGTCCACTTAGAAATCATTAAATATCAAAGGCCTAACATAAATTCCTCTTCTACTAATTAACCGTCTTAATTACGCGTAATAATCTGCACATTGTTGTTCCTTCCTCGTTGAAGATAACGAAGGTGTCACATCTCGTTTACTTTTACCTGCGTCGCTTTGACACCGAGTGTTCTTCGTCAGCAGATTTTTATCCCAGGAAAATGTGATCAGGTAACAAAGAACCAAATATCGCTCCCCGTATCTAAATAACGCGATTATTATGTTACCTATCTAACGAGAAAGCTTTAACGTAACACGTAGGAATACACTGTAAAGGAAAAATCGACGATTCGTTTAGCAGAATCGAGGTAAATCACAAGGCACGAATAATTTCCTGCGTAGACGATAGTAAGAAAAATTGAAGGGAAACGCAGGAGTGGCCAGGTGTAATCAGCTTTATCGTCTCCATCATCGTGGTCGGTTCGAATGGAAAAAAGGGGGTCGAGGGTCGGTGGGGTCGACGAAAGGGCAATATATTTCAATCCCCGCGTTAAGTACTCCATTCTGGCCCATCCCTCGTTCGACCAACCACCAGGCCGTTCAAATTGTGGAGGCTCACGTCATGTCTGAGCAAATCTTCCCGCAACCACCCTCTGACCCCTCGCGACGAGACACCCGGTCTCTATCATCGATTTTCATCGAATCCGTGGTCGACAGAGACGTTCGAGCCTATTCGCGTCTTCTTTCAACCGTACAATTGGCTCGTCGCCCTGAACGATAGATTAAAATCATTTTCGTTCCCCTGCACACGAGTTCTTTTTCGCGAGGGTTGCTCGAGTCGAGGGCAAATTTTTCAACCCTCTACGTCATGACCTACATTTGCCTCGAATACACGAATCAATTATAAATGATAGAAACACTGTTTGAATGCAATGCAAATATATGGTATAAAATATGGTACAAACATTTATAAAATATGGTATAAATATTTATAAAATAAATATGTACAGATTTATTGGTGTCACCTATATACAGAAAGTTTTTAAACGTTTATTTTTTCCGACAAAAGTATCTTGTTTTCTTTAGATGCATATGTGACATTTTTCCGTTGTGATGTTTTCTGGTTTTCTTAGTCAAAGAAAACAAACATGATCACAGAGAGATTGTACAGAAAATGTCGCTCATGTGCGTTCAGTTTTAGACGTACAATTATATTAGGTTTACACGACTTTTGACGAGTAGTCTGCTACACCGTGATAAATATTATGTATCAAATAAATAACATACAGAGATGATAAAGTTTGCAATAAGTAAGCGATTAAATTTAAATTATTTCTATTATGGCGACCAAAGAGTAATAAACATCGATAAATGATTAAATTTAAATGAACGATGTGACGATATCGGTAATCAAGCAATAACAATGAAATTCGTTTCTGTAGAAATATGGCGGGCATGTTCCCGCGTTAAAGACAATACAAGTCCAAGCACGAAAGCATCTGGTGATGAGTAAGCAGATTTAAGAAAAGTGTATCAGAAACAGAGCGAAACGACGCCGAAGTTAATTACAGGACGAGTCGAGGCCGTTCAAGCAAATTGCCGGGCTGAATGGAGAGAACGCGAGAGAGAAATAGAGAAAGAGATACGAAATCCTATTAACCGGAACTGAAATCCTGCGCACCTTCGAGCGTGCTAATTATTCCTCGAAGCTTTGAATTGTTACAAAGTTGCCGGCGTTTCCCGCCGTTTCTTTCCCATTATTCTCGTTTTCCAGGCACGACTTTCTTACTGTCAATTTGCGAAGGAGAGAACGGTTCGTTGAACGCGTATACGTCGTTGGGAACGATTGAAACCCGGCTGAGATCGGAATTAAGGCCTCGAACAGCGAGAGAAGTAACGCAGGAACAGAAAACGGGACGTGTGGTAGCTGCCAAGTATCACTTGACCGCGCTATAAATCTCTCGATAGAGGCCCCTCAAAGACCGAGAAAATTAAAGGCGGATACGAAGCACGGTGGATGACGGTGGCTAGTTTTCTCTACGGCTAGCGCCTCTGAAGCTCGATTTAACAAATAAACACCGCCGTTCGGGTTACAGCCTGTTACCCACTTTCGTGGAACCCGACCAAGATGATTTAAGAGAAACTGTAACTGTTTCGGGAAAAAAATCGAATTATTTATTTCCACGTTTGAAGAACCGTAAACTTTTCTGCCATGTAACATTCGGAGGTATTTTCAGACTTCTACTGTATAGGGATTGCTCTCTTAGGTGAGTAAACAAGACTAATACATAATTCTAAAGTCATCTATTTCTTTTAAAAAAGTGGACATCGGCGATAGAAATTTAATGGATCTCTATACGCAAAATTCATTGTCAGCTTAGTGAAACATTATGTGACTATAAGTACGATTTGAACCGTATGGTAATTCGTTGATATGCTGTATATAATATTAACTTCAAACCCTATTTTCGCAAAGAAAAATTTTCTGAACTATCTCAGCTACAACCCCTATTCGGGAGTTACACCACTTGTGAGACACCCTGTATATGATTATACAATGTCCTGTATGATGATCATACGATAGTCTCACTATGGTTAGGTTAGGTTAACACCCTTTTCGGGAGTTACACCACTTATGAGACACCATGTACATGATTACAAATGAACGAGGAATAAGATCATCTGAATAATTAGGATTACAACATATCACTTGCAACTATTAACTACAGTAGTTGCAGTAATGAACGCATGTTTCACGGAATTTAACCCTGTAGCACAGGAAGCTAAATAATTTTCAAGTTTCTGATACTTGAACACGCGAATTCTAGAAATAGTAATCGATACAGTAAATTAGTCATAGTCGATTCTCGTCTTCGTGGCGTTCGGAATTGGCGAACTTTCACCGAGCACAAGTCTTCCAACGTCATCGTACAGGGTTGAGCTCTCACGGGACAGGAAAGGTTCCGCCACGGAATCCAGCTACTAACTTCAAATTTTTCCCGGTTCGCTAGCGTGGTCTTCCGCAAAGAGGGTGAACGATGTTCCAAGTAAAGCGTCTTAAAAGCCCGGATTAGGTACACGCAATGGTTCAACGTACCTTGGGTACAGTCACGTGATTGGATTTCCTTTTTTTCGTTCGGCTGAAAATCGACTGACATTTTCATACCTGAAATTCTACATTTTTTCTGAAACATGTAAATGGGTTTGATGTCTGCTCCAGTTTTTTACGAATTTCTTTATGAACGACTTTCTCTTAACAAGAACGAATTGGTAAATTGAATTTCTTTGAAGTTTAGCTTCAAAAATTCCATAAATACCGATCAAAATTTATGAAGTCCTAAAGAGTAATTTTAAGGATAAATTTTTTATTTTGCTGCGTGTTAAGGTAGATCAAGTACATCTTGTCGTTTGACTACCTATATTTAAATTGAACTATAAGATGTACGGTGGATGAAGGTTAACATTTTGACGAATCTTAATTTTCGTAACCGTAATCCAAGATCCGTCGCTTTGACGGGTTCTCTAAATCTAGTGTTCAATTGATAATCAGAATCGTCGACAAGCATCGTAGCGTGTCCGACAGTTGAATTTTCCGTGGTGAAGGGTTTAAAGTAGCGAATAGTTGAGCGATCACTCGCGAGAAAGTTTGCGGCGTTGAATGTCCCTCTGGCGACTAGTACAGGAAGTACCGTGGCATTATCTTGCCGACAATTCGTGCCAGCCGATTTGTGTGTTCTTCCAGTAATTCCATTAGCCTTATTAAGAGCGCGCGGCAGCGAGACAGGAACGTTAAAGAGGAAGGGGTCAGGTCGGGGTCTCGCTCGACGAAAACTCGTGCGAGTTTAGAATCGTGCGAGTTCGCAATCTCGTCGGATAGCACAACACGCGATGGTTCGTCAGTTTCGGATTGAATGTAATTAAATCGGGTTACCGTCCGTCCCCGTGTGCTTCGTTATACGCCGTCGTTGTAAATCCCACGTCAGCCAGCGTCCACGTATAATCCGCTCGTACCGGCTTCGACTCTTTTTATTTTTTTTTCCCCGTTTATTTTTCACGTATTTATTTCGCTTCAACTTCCCGCTGGCGGCTGCTTCCCGGATGCGACAGCCCGGACGCGACGTTATCGCGGCAATTATTGCGAAAAAAATGAAAAAAAAAAAGGAACGCAAACCACCCGGAGGCTGTAAATAATTTTCACGCGTATTTCATCGCGAGCTTGAATTTTTAGGCACAAACGTGTTTCCTACCGGTTGGCTCGGACATTTTGTTGTTCCTTTTTTTTTTCGCCGGTTTGTTTCGGCGAGAATCTAGTCGAGCTATAAATCATCCGGCGCGTAATTCTCTGCAACCGATTAATCGACGCGAGGCTGGATATCGGTGTCACCCCAAGTGGAATTCAGAGCTTTAATATGCATTAACGTCGGACGCCTCGGCTCTTTCATTTTTCCCGATTTATCGTTTCTTCGTCATAGCAGCGGTTGTCTCATGAATAATCGATCTTCTGTCCGTCCGACGCGTCGACGCTTCCAATCAATTGTCAATTACTATTTACGAACTATGGCTTTTTTGATGGGTTCTTTCCTATTTTATCGGCCTTCCCTCTTCATGGACCAACGACGTTCGCTTACTTGCATTTTCTTTTCTCTTCACAGTTTAGAAATTTCCAATCTTTCCGATCGACTACAAAAAATTGTCTCATAAACGTATACTCGTACGATGCTGCATTTGTAAAAATACTAGGTTTCATCCAATACAGTTACATTTAGATTAAAAATGAAGTACAAGGATAAATACCTAAGGGATGAAACATATGCTCAAAATTTCATATATGGAACATACATTTCAATGGAGGCATCTTCAAAATTTCAGTAATTTAAAATAAACTAAGGTGTGTCATTCTGACGCATTCTGTAAACGTGATGTTAAAAAGGACCAGTCTCTTTCCACCCTGTTTCTCTAAGGGTTGAAATCTGTACACATCTTTCTTTAAGAGTTCCCGTAATTTAAAATAAGTAACCTAAGGTCATTTTGACGTGTTCCATAAACGTGGTGTTAAAACGAGTACCGAATCCGGTAGCCCTAGCCTGTTTCTCTAAGGGTTGAAATCTGTACACATCTTTTTTTAATAATTTCCTTAATGTAAAATAAGTAACCTATGGTCATTTTGACGTGTTCCGTAAACGTGGTGTTAAAACCAGTACCGAATCCATTAGCCTCACCCTGTTTTTCTAAGGGTTGAAATCTCTACCCGTCTTTCTATAATTTCCCTAATTTAAAATAAATGTAATAATAACCAAAAATGCGTCATTTTGTAATAATAACCAAAAATACGTCATGTTTCGTAAACGTGATCTTAAAAGCAGTACCGAATCCATAACCCCAACCCCGTAAGGGTTAAAATCTGTACACGTCTTCCTTTAACAGCCCGAAGCAGCAACTGTTCGTTAAATCAAACGACAATTGTAGCGGTAGGACACGATAGAGAATGCGGGAAAAATTGCACGAAACGACGTTCAAAGTGGGTCGTAATTAACCGAAAGAACGGTCCCGACCGCAAACAGCGGGCTACGCGAACGATGGCTCAAAGAATGGGGCGAGAATCGTGCGGAACGAGTGTCGAGGGAGTTGTAACGACTTTTTGGTGGCTCGAATACCCTCTTTCCTCTTGGCTGTCCGAAACCCATTAAAACCGAACGTAGAGGGGGTGCTGAACTTTTCCAACTTTTCGAATAATGGGCCTACGCGTGCTCGCGGTAATTTCGCGCGCTTATTCACGACTTTATTACGATCGCGGCAATTATTGAAAACTTTCTTACCAGACCTTAAACCTTCCCCAACTGTCTCCACAAAAACGAAACTGATATCGGTTACTATTAATTATTAGAATTACTGAGAATGATTTTGTCAGAGGGGAAATCTGTTGATTAGCACGTTATTGTTTATTCTTCGTTCGGGATCAAAATATTACTACATTAAATTTGTGCAACTCATATATCTAGTATGTTGTAAATATACACTGTTGTAAATATACAGTAAGATACGCGAAGATACATTTTTTTTTCTGTGCGATTGTACGTAATTCTGTACATATACAACTCTATGCAGTTTGCGAAATGTACCAAAATTCGTTGGTAAAAAAGAGTAGGTAAATCGTCAGCGTAAATAAAATGATCCATAACGAGATTGATTAACAAAGCAATTAATCAGCGTGTGAAATCACGTTAATTCGGCATCAATCCTATCGTGCCGAGCATTCCTCGTTCGTTAATCTGTTTCGTAATTGGAGGGAAACGAGGGACGGACAGGGGTGGTTACGCGCTTTTTGCGCTCGGTGCAGAAGGGTTGAAATTCAATCACGTGGTTAGTTCGAAAACGGGGATCCTCCGTGAGTTTGGTTGCTGTATTACGCGGAGGAATCGCTTCTACGCCGAAAGGAGACGAAGGGGAAGGGCTGTGTATTTAATGCGGTAATATGTTGACCCGTAGCTACCACAGGGAAGTTTCCATTTTCAACCGTGTTATCAGAGAAAACTCGAGAGAACGAGAACCCGGTGAAACAGCGAGGGGCAGAAAACCGCCAACGAACCCGCTGTATTCTTTTCATTTCGTCGCTGTATCGACACGTATGTTTCCACAGCGGGGAGGACGGGTCAATTAATTTCTCAAGCTCTCCCTTGTTACCAGATGTTTGTTAAAGTTTTATCAAATTTCCGCTGATGGTTAAGCATTAAGTTGATGGAAATGCGATTTCTAATTAACGTGTGAGAAATATTCAATCTGACGATTTTTACATCGGAGCAAATATTTCTTCTATGAAAGCTATCTTAAAAATAATTAACCCTCCAAAGGATCCATTAATTTGGTGAAGTTGAGCACTAACTGAATCTGTTAAATATAGTGAAACTGACACGTAGATTTTGACATAGCGACAGTAGTGAATTTCAATTCATCTTAAACTTGTCATGTGCCAATAGCAAAAGTCCGAAGGGTCGAAATCTGTGGAGCTATCTCTAAAGCACATCGGAATTCCTCGTAAAAGCTTCTCAGAAACGTTGAACGAGCAAAGACCACGTCGATAAGCTCGAATGCACATCTGACAGTCATTGTTCGCTCTCGTATTTAAACGTCGCAATTATTTTCGTGTAATTATTCCCTCCGCAGACACAATGCCGAACGAACAGCGAGCAAACGATTTCTCGTCACTGTTTTATTATTAAATCCTCTTTTGGTCGTTTCGCTTCTTCTTCTTTTTTTTCCCAAACGTGCCCGCGTCTCGACGTAGTTTCATCGTTTGTACGTGACTTCGTATTGTTTCAAAAAATATACGCCAGACATAGATTATTTGATCCTATTGTGCTCGTTAATAAAACGGCGGCGGCGAAAACTACGAGTCGGTTATACGCGACGGTGAAAACTACCGAGTCGGTTATATGTGACGGAGAAAATTCTAACGCGTTCTCGAGCAAACAGCGACCCAGTCGTTCCCGAGCAGAAGCATATTTAATTTACTCGAAAGCTGTCGCGTCACGCGTGGAAGGGTTGCAGACGCGAAACCAGAAGGGAGGCCAGCTAACTTTAAAGCCAGACGAAAAACAAATATTTGTTCGCGTTATTAATTCCAGAATTTCCGAGGGAAACGTCTCACTTGTCAGGCTAGACGGTTAGAATTGGTCAGGATTGGAATCTTGCTAGGGTACACAAAATTCTTTTCATTTTTCTTTTCGCCAAGCCGGTTTATTTAGGAGCAATAACACCGGCGTAAAGTGATTAACCCTTTCGCGCTCTGTGTTGATACACGGTTACTCGCATTGCCTATAATTCTTTCGCCAGTTAATCATAGCTAATTACTGCAATGCTAATAAAAGACTTGAAATGTTAAGTATATTTCGCAGCTCAAAATTGTGTAGATTTAGATTTGTCACATTGGAACTGTAATGTGCGTCACGAGTCCATGTTGCATGACTGGTTAATATTACTACTGTTCGTTTCGCGAGTTCATTAAGATTTTCACAGAAAGATTAAAAATCACTTTCTACTGTAACATTTAGTCGAACAAATAATTTTAAACGAAACGTTCCACGCCTCGTTAATATGACACTTTCTACGAGCAATACTTTGAAGCAAACAGCGTAGCAGCGAATATTAATGTACCTGCATATTCAGCCTTGTATTTTCATTCACAAAAGCGGCAAACGTATTTCCCGGTAAAACTGGTTTCATAAATTACATTTAGGCTTTTATTATCGATAACCGATAACTAGATATGATGCACCGAAGTCTGCAAAATGGACGTAAATCAAATAATCTATAAACTGAAGCTTTCACAGATTACATGGTTTATTGATACTCTGTAGACGATATATCATAGATCCATAAATATCCGCCGATAACAAATCTTTTACTCCAAAAAAGTTTGACCTTGAAAGGGTTAACTGTACAAGTTACAGTATACTAGATTTATACTCTAAGAATATTTCTTCGGAGCAGCCACTTTTGCGGCGGCCTGTATCCTTTTATGCGAGAGTTATTCGAAAACGGGCGAATTCAGGGTAAAATATTCCAGCGTTGAAAATTAATAGAGAATCGCGGATGCGCAGATGGTTAAGCGTCGGACTGAAAATAGGATTCGAGCGAGATACCGTAACTAATCCGTGGCCATTTAAGGCGAAGCGAGCCGGCTCGCGATTTCAGCGGCGTAAACAATGCACCAGCGGAGCCGATTTTCGCGACACTGTTTCTCTCCCTCTCTCTCTGTCTGTCTGTCTGGTGGTACGGCTGGATTATGGAAGCGTTCTAGCGTGCCACAGCGATGAAGCGAGATTTATCGTGATTGTTACACGCTGCTGTCAAAAGCTATTTTCGCTCGGGCTGCTTGCCGCGCGCCATAAGTCACCGTTCGCGCTTCTCTCGCCCAGCTTCTCTCTCGCTTGTGGAAATATCGAGCCGTAGAAATATCCCGCGTTTAACTCGAAATCTTTTCCCGTAAACGCTCCCTTCCTACAGGACAAATTTCTGTCGACACCCCCTGAAAGTGGACGTCCAACCCGACGGATTCCACTTGGCGGCTTGTAGAACAACGAATTGCGGTTTATTAACTAATTTCAGAGTCCTTTGATGTCGGTTTTAGTAATTTATTAATGCAATTCGATTTTATCGCGTTTGCACCGAATTACACGATCAATCTTGTGGCTTTTGATTAAAGTCCAGAAATCCATTCGATTCGAATAAACGTTATGAAGTTCCGTAGCGAGAATTAATTGGACCCGATACTCGGAAGGGGTTGCGTACGTAGGTACATTTAATGAGATAGAAAATCGAATAAAATATAATCTCGTTAGTACTTTTCGCGTTTATTAAAAAAACGGGAGCAGAGAAAAATAAATGGTAATTCTATTTTGTCTTGTGTTGCGGTTTTTTATCCCCGGCCTCTGTGAAGGATAGCTGGAAAGAAGCAGCCGGGTTCGATCGCGGAAGACCGACAGAAATTTCCTGGGCCAGCAGAATGAGTCGGAAATTGGCCAATCTTTAGCCGTGCAGCCAGGGAAAAATCTCTGTGTGGCGCCGCTGAGATTGCCAGCGTGGTTTTTCTGCCGCTTAACGGTCCACGTATCACGATTGGCTTCTCTTCTCGACGAGCTTTTCGGTCAGCCGACTTTCTTTCTCTGCTACGTCCGTCCGCTTTCGCTCGAAAAGCTTCGAACATTAGCGGACGAACGAGTTAACGTTGTTGCCGCCACGGATCCGCTTCCTCGCTTACTCGAACAATGCTTCTACCGTTTCCCCGATTTCGACTATAATTTATGCTTCGAATTTATCAGCGACTCGGATTCTCTGCTGATTCGCCAGAAATCGTTTCAACGGAATAACGCTCGCCTCGCGTCTTTCCGAGTGTCTTCGACTCCTCTAAAAATAACCGGCCGTTTAATCGAAATTTAAAGCGAAATCGCCAGCCTGGGTCAAAGGTGCTGCGAGCTTTCTGAACAAATAAGTTGTTCAAACGTTAGCAAGAATTAACAGGTTTTTTAGACTGCGGACATTCAATTTCATTTACGATTTCATTAGTATCGCAACACGAGACTTTTTATTTTCAGACGGGCAAAAAATGTGGGGTTAATAGGAGACATAAGAATAATCCCGTAAAAATTTTATCGTCTTTACTGAATCGATAAACTACATAGCTTATAATAATCGCAACAGTACAGACACTATAGACTGTATAAAGATTTTCGAACGTTTTGTGTATGCATTAGATTCTTTATTAACACCAGGTTTATGAACAAGTAGTTTAGATTATAAAAAAGTACAACATAAGGGATGAAAGATCATTTTCATCTTGACAAAAAGTATGGCAAAAGTATTTGAATAATTTGTGAAAATTAAAGGAATGCGTTCGGTGAACGCAGTATCAAAGAAGATGCGATAGTTTTTTCGCTGTTTAAGGGGTTAATAGCCGCGGATTTTTACGAGTTTCACGGTGACGCATCGTCGGTTGCACACACGGTTTCATGCCACCGCCGCATACACGCTGGTGTTCCGCAATCTGACCCAAATCTGGAAGAGAAGAGACCGCTCTCGTCTTGTCCCAGATGTTGGTCTCATCTACCAAATGAAGCAAAACGTTGGGTGCCAGTCAGAGAAACTATTGGGACGGTTGTTCGCGATGGGTTACAAATGATCTCGTTGAAGGCGTGTCTGTGCGTAAAACGTGTGTTGCCTCGACGGGGAAGATCGATAACGAGTCCCAGAATGCACGTGGTATTCCCTTATCCATCCTTCTCTCTGTCTACTTTTCGTGCCTCCAGCTGATGGGACATTATTCAAATGCAATTTCAACCGGTCCTTTTATACCCCTTGCAACGGGGCCCGGCTGCCTGGAGCTTTCAAACTTTGCCCGCGAATCTGAGGCACCTTCTCCTCGTGAATTTTAATTAACGTTCCTCTGGATTTGCGCGATATCGTTTACTCCAACTTGCAACAAGATTACGCCGCTCCTTGTTTCTTCTCGCGAGACGTCCAACTTCCTGGAAGGCCGCGGATGAAGATGGGATCTAAGGGTATCGCGAATAGCTTCGTATCTGTCTTCGTAATTCCTTCGTAAACACTTTGCGAAAGGTAAGCGGTGCTTTCAAGGTTAATTCTGTTACGAGTACTTTTATCAAACGTTCGGTACGATTATACGATCCTCAGAATTATACTTCTCTCATTGAAGAGCTTTGCTTATTATAGAGGTTTCCTTATTTAACGATAGTTTCGTACAAATAAAACTTCAGAACCGATGAAAGTGGATTCTTTAAAGTATCAAACATTAATTCAATGATACTATGCTAATTTGTTATATATTATTAGTGTGATTTGCATGGTATTACTCTCTTTAGCTTTTAATTATTTGTAGCAGTTAATAACAGCAACAGTTTTAAGCAATCGAGCATTTGAATCACGCAGCGACCGAGTTAAACCCATCACTACTTGCGTCTGACTACCGGTTGTATCTACTTACGTACGAACGGTTTCGACTCGAATATTTCTCTCGCGCTTGTAAAATATTATGAATATTGATGAAGAATTAACACAGAGACTGTCCAGATTAATTATTGGATCGCTCTTTTCAAGGGTGTTTCGTTCGCGATCAATTATACTTCCAGCGGCAGCTAGTTTCGTCGGAATAAATCAAGGGGATCGCGATAAGCAACCCCCGCGACCACCGCGACAGAGAGAGGGTAAAAAGTTCCAGTCAGTCATAAATCAATCCTGGCGCGATTTACTTTGCTGGAACGGCGCCAGACGAACGATGAACACAATCCTGGAGCAGACGACTCCTTCTTCGTCCTTCTTTCGTATCGCTGCTCATCGAATTCACCCTCTTATTCCTCATTCCGTCGCGATATACCCCAAGACGGAACGTTGTTAACGAGTTATCGGCCGCCACCGTCGGAATTTAATTTAACGAGACAATTAAGGGGCGAGACAGACTCATACGTCTTCGTTACGAATTCCAAATGAAAAATGACAAATCTTCGAACATCCTAAGCCCCCAAGTTTTTTCAGATTTTAGTAGCCTTCTTTGGTTGACTCTCTTGAGAATCCTTTTACAGAACTAGACTCTGATTTAACAACTCCTGTACAATGTCCTTGGGATCTTTTGGTTTGCATGAGCGAAGAATGCAGAATGCGAATTTTAAATGATCTCCGTAATTTCGCAGGCTGAATCATGGTGGTTAAATTTGATCGTATGAAAATTCCCTCGTCGTTCGAACTAGATTTCTGGACGGCTAACAGAGTCGCGCTACTTACACGGAACTTCTGCATCGGCGGGTAAAAATGTAAATCTTGAATCTAATATGAATTTCAGATCGACGTTAATAAGAAAGGCGGTGCTGGCCGCTAGCGGAGACGGATGTTTCTATGAAGCGTAAGCTCACAGCCTTCCAACTTTTCAGGCTTTGGGAAATTATTGCGGGAACTTTCCTTCGTTTCGAAATAAAGTTTGACCGGTCCTGTCCCGTCGTCGCTAAGGAACAAGGGAAACGCGCGTCGTAAATTGAGAATAATTTCATACGGTGCTGTGTCGTTGCACAGAATGTATGGAAACGATTAGCCGGACATGATGGCACGTTTGCTGCACCGTCGTTCGTGCGCTAACGTAACGTTTAATTAAATGGAAATTTCAGGCGATGAAAAATCTCGCATAACACCCGTACAATTTTGTTTTGCAGATACCAGAAGAAGAATTGATAAATATTGCCGATTTGTAGTCACGCTAACTGGTCCTTTCCAATTTTTAGGCTAAGGAACATTTCCTTGCAATTTTAAGCGTTATATTATCAGGACTTGTTATTCTGCAGAGGTATATGATTACTGACGAAAATGGTATATGATCACTACAGAAAAATATGCTGCAAAGATATTTAACGAATTCGGGAAATGTTCGAAGTGATCAAAGTGATATTTGCATTTCAAAATGCAACGAGTAGGGATATGTGAGGATTGAACGCATGGTGATACAACGCGTAAAGATTCAATGTATAGCGATTCAGTGCAGGGTGATACATCACGTAGAAATTCGGCAAGTGGTGATCTAGTTGGTAGGAATATAACGATGGAGAATTTAACGCGTAGAAATTTAGCATGTGGCAACACAATGCGTGGAAATTCTATGCATGGTGAAACAGAGCATGGAAATACAACACGTGAGAATTCAACGCGTAGAAATTCTGTGCGTGGAAATGCGGTGTGTAGAAACTGGGTGCATGGAAAATCGATGCGTAGCAACAGGGCACGTGGAAATTCGGTGCGTAGAAACTCGATGCGTGGAAAATCAGTGCGTGGAAACTCGACACGTGGAAATACAGCACGTGGAAGTACAGCGCGTGGAAATGCAGCGCGGGGAACTACAATGCGTGGAACTACGGCGCGTGGAAGTACAGCGCGTGGAAGTACGGCGCGTGGAACTACGGCGCGTGGAAGTACGGCGCGTGGAAGTACAGCGCGTAGAAGTACAGCGCGTGGAACTACGGCGCGTGGAACTACGGCGCGTGGAAGTACAGGGCGTGGAACTACGGCGCGTGGAAGTACAGCCCGTGGAACTACGGCGCGTGGAAGTACAGCGCGTGGAAGTACAGGGCGTGGGAGTATAGCGCGTGGAAATACGACGCGTGCAACTACAGCGCGTGGAACTAAATCGCGTAGAATTACAGCGCATAGAAGTACAGCGCGTGAGACTACAGGACGTGGAAGTATAGCGCGTGGAAATACAGAGCGTGAAAATACAGCACGTGGAACTACAGCGCGTAAAAATACAATACGAGAGAATTCACCGCGCAGGATTTCGACGCATGAAAATTCGATGCGTAGAAATTCAACACGTTACAACAGGAAAATTTGGTGAAATGAAACTCGATGCGTCCGAAGTCGGTACGTAAAAATTCGATGCATGGTGATACATTTCGTGGCGATCCAACATAGAGATTCATCGCGTCGCGATACGATACTTGAAAATTCAATGTATGATGACAGAACGTGTGGGTATCAACCGCGTAGCAATATAACGCACTCTACCAACTCGAATAACGTGTTGCAACTAAAAACCCAGCAATTTCCGAATGCCATCAAGCACAGTTCAATCACCCAAGTTTACACTAGCTTTGTCAACATATTTTTCGAAACTCTTTGAGTAAATAACGGAAGCCTTCTTTTTTGAGCTACCGCGTTATAACGAAGATGTTTATTTTGAGTTCATCACGGTGGCCGAGAGGAAGAGGATCAAAGGCGAGTATTAAATTGCGAGGGGAACTTTGTAACGACTAGCAGGTGTTTCGTTGATTTAACTTTGCTTATTGCCATTCTTTGACAGTGTTCACGACACGATGTTAGACACGTTTCGTCTATGAGCTCGCAAACTGAACGATCCAGGCTGTCATGTTCGTGAAACCAGAAAATAACTTTTCAAAGCGTAAAAGTAGATTCATCCACGGTGGTATAATAAATTAGTATGCATTCATCTCTTCGAATAGCAACATGGCCTCAGGAAACGATCTATCCGAATAAGGGATCAAATTGTCTCCGTTTCTCGGCGTAGATATTCATGAATTGTTACAAACTATCGAGTCAGATTCAAATGTGCTTGCAACATGTAATACTTAGATCCCATCATTGTGGGTGGTACCCGTGTGGGTGCGTTCGTCGATTCCAACCTCGTTGCTCAGCCACGGTGATCTCAGGGTCGTTCAACGTGCCTCCAGCCTCACATCCGGGCAAGTGTCGTCGATCGTTCTGCACAAGTTACTTCTACGATACTCGATCACAATAGCTTCTGCGTTGCTCTTCCGTAAGTGGGACACGGCTTCGGTCTCTATCTTGTTCGCCTCTCGAGTCTTTGTCATTCTTAGAATTTTTCTCGTACTCTTACGTATCACCGGCTCTCTAACAATAGATTTCTGTGGACGTTAGCTTAAAACGCTTAAAAGCTATCGATTAATCGCGAGATAAAGGAAGGATGCATCATTCCGAGACGATGCACGCTGGATAAGTGGGTTGCATTTTGCAGGCGCAACCCAGTGTGACATAACTTTTTCGAAATTTCCATTAAACTTAATTGCAGAAATAGCAAATTTTCGTCATATTTTGATGTTCGGAAACCTTGTCACAAATTTGAATGTTCTGAGTAAAAATCTGAATGGGAATTCGTAAATTTAGAAGCTTGGAATACTTTATAACTCTAATCCTCAGAATTGAAACAGTAAATTGATGGAAATCTAAATTGATTATCTAAATTAAATTATCACGCGATGTCAACGCTCGCGTGTTACGCGTGGAAATCTGAAAACGTCCATTATGTATTATTTATCCCGACGTTTGTGGCGATACCGTTCCCCATCGTAATTAACGTCGGTAGGCTAGATACTTTCGGTCTGGTTAATTGCTTATCGCTTAGCGTGCCGCGGCGAGCAGCGTCGCAGTCGCTTGAATTATCGTACACGCTCGATTTGTCCGCTCGGTGATTTCGCGGTGCTGGCTTTTCGCGGCTAAAATTGTCCCGTCGCTTCCTCGTCTCGCTCAATTGTCCGCCAAAGTCTCTCGTTCAGCTCAAACGTATTTTTCTTCCGTTTCGAAAAGTACCAGCGTTCAAAGAGAACGCGGCAAAAAATCGAATCGAAACATTGAAACGCGTTGACCATCGGCACAAAGAGACGAAGGACAGTGGATTACGGGTTCTCGTAAATATGCGCGAGATACGAGCGTGTAACGCTTATTTATCGGCGATATTAAGCGTGCCAGACTGGAATAGGATTATTGGAATAAGTGGGTCGACCATCGTCATTCCTATTATCGAGACTCGCGATTTTCCAGGAACTCGTGATCGATTCCTGAAACGTAGACTTCTGGAACGCAGCATTATGCGTGATCACCTTGTCCAGACGCGGGATTCCTATTTATATACGGTGTTTTGTGTTCGACTAGTGTTTTTCGTTCCTTTGGTCACGCGTCTTGAGAAACTTACCTAGCCATTTTAGTGACGCGGTTGCGGCAGTAGGTTAGAAAAAGGACAACCGTTTTCCTCGACTTACTGCTATTTACTACTAATTTCATCGATTAATATTACAGACGAATATATGGAAGTTGTTAATTCACTGTTAATTTTGACATCATAGAATTTTCTTTGGACCTCGTAGAATATTTTGACAGAATGTTATTTGACATTATAGAAAGTCTTTCTGGCATCATGGAACTTTCTTTTTCCACTTCATTTTCCTATTGTCAATAATTATTTACTCTGTAATTTTAATTACGTCAAGACATATTTTAAGAACTGAAATTTTGTTTTATAAAAATAATTATTTTATAAAAATTCAGTATCCCAAATAAACATGGTATACTATTCTGTGCTGTGTCATGATTAATATATAATACCTACTGAATTTAGAATATTTGAATGTGATCCTCATTTGGACACCCACTTGGTCAAGCGTTAGCAGTATGTTCGAAAGAGTACACATCTCGGGAACACAAAAGCTATTCTCATACTTAACAATTAAATTTCCAATTACCTTATGTCAAATGGTACAAGGCAAATTAACGGAGACTATTAAACCAACAATCGGTTATAATTACGAGGCAGTATAGTTGAATATTAGAGTCCCTGATCCAACAACATCCCATCAAGTTGAAGCGTGTTTGGTTCGAAAAGAACGTTACATTCTTAACTGGAGAAACACGTTACCAACACCATGGCTCGGCTGTTGGAGGTACACCCCCTCGATGGTCAGCGAGATACGATTGACCAGCATCGTAGAGAAAGAGCAACGAGAGCAGAAACCGTACGCGGAAGTCGGCCCCGCGAAATCCAGCAGGACTGTGTCGAGCGGAGCCGTTCGAGCGGAACAAGGAGGAATTTCGACGCGCGGCGAGGATGGCCCCGCATCTTATGCAGCGACGGTAGCCAACCGGACGTAATTTAGTAAATACCCTCGTGCACTCCTCTCGGAACAGCCTCTGTTACGCACGTTACATACATACACGAGAGCTGGGTCGGCTCTATAAAGCGCGATGGACCCCACCCGATGCGAGAGAGGCTCGATCGAGCGTGTCCTGGCATTATTGCGATCGTCGTGCCACGTCGGACACGATGCCCTCGCTTCTCTCTCCTTCTGGTTCCGCTCCCTTTCCCCCTGCCCGCCCTTCCACCATTTTCACGCGATTCCAGCTTCCATCGCCTGTCCGTTTCGCACCTTTCGCCCATTCCTTCTGCATTTTAACGTTCATTTTTCAAATTTTAGATACCGAGGTTTAGTTACATTTTTTATTGTAAATATTCGCAGAATTCCGTAACGACTAAAATTCGACACTAAGAAAAGGCTTCTGTATGTATTCAAATTTTATGAAACATTTAAGAGATCGTTATTTATATATGTGTATATGTATGTTGTAATATAGTCCAACGTGCAAAGAAAATAAGTGTGAAAACACGTATGTACAATAAAATAAGTACGAGAGCACATGTGCAATGAAATAAGCATAAAAGTGCAGTAAAAAGATGTATAAGCATGTATGTACAATAAAATAAACGTATGAGCATGTGTGTGAAATAAAATAAGTATATAACCATGTATGTGCAATAAAAAATATGTAAGAGTATATATGTACAGTAAAATAAACATATGAGCATGTATGTCAAATGGAATAAGTGCATGACCATGTATGTGTAATAAGAAATATGTAAGAGCATACATGTACAGTAAAACAAACATATGAGCAGGTATGTGAAATAATGTAAGTGTATGACAATGTATGTATAACAAAAATATATAAGAGCATACATGTACAGTAAAATAAACGTATGAGCATGTATGTGCAATGAAATAAATGTAAGAGCATATAAGCGATGAAGATCTAACAGTTGAAACCTCGTATACAGAATAATTTGTACTTGTTGCAAAATGCTGCATTCGGTGATGCTCTAATGCAAATGACAGAAATCAAAACCGCTAAGATCGTTATCGATGGTGGTTGAATCCGGTCAATAAACTCAAAAAGTTCGGTCACATCGCGACTGCATAATTAAATTATGCAGTTGACGCAGGGTCATCAGCAGCATTCGCTGTCCAACCGCAAACTCGCGGACGACAGCGTACACGCTGTTGGACCCCGCTGCGCGTTTTATCGAATAGCTACGAATATATTACCGACCAGAATTCGTTGATTGAAACACGGAACAATTCACCTGTCCCCTATTAAATCCAATTCACCAAGAATTTTCGAGTCGAGTCTCCAATTTCGAACCCTCGCATCAAAGCTACGACAATTACTTCACCTTGCAGTATGCTTCAGACACACCAATTTTATCCTTTGCAAGAACGATTTTTTTTTTAGGTTAAACCATGAAGTGGTACGATGTTAAATTAGTTAGGTAACAGTTAGATAAAAAAATTAGAACAATGAGAAAATTTTAATAGACGAGAAGAAGAACAGTGCTCGTATATGTAGTTAGTGGTTGAATTATATGTGGTTGAATTAAGAGCAAAATATATGTGTCAATTGAAGTTCTTATACGTCTGCAACATCTTTTTAATTAAATGAAGAAGTTGCCGTCATCGTGATAGACAGTTGTGCAACATGTTGCAACGCGTGATGAACAGAGAGAATAAGAGAGAATAATTTGAGAAACAGAAATTGAAAGAATTTGAAATGTTATAAAGGTAACAAGTTTGAACAAAGTTAGCCTGGAGTCTAAGAGGAATTTTATCTATTCACGAAGCATGAACGGGGCAAACAACAACAACGGCAACACAAAGAACAAGTGGAAAGCAAAGAGATTTATCCTTTCGCGGTGAGACGAGAACGAAGCGAAGTGAGAGGCAACAAGAGAAAATCACGGTGTCGTTTGTTCCGTTGGTGGATTCTCGTTAGGGAAGAGGGTGTGTTCGAGAGTTGGGAACACGTTGCGGGGACGAAAGGGTCTTTCTGACCGTTCCCGAGCCAGCCAAGCATCACGGAAAAGCTCATACACTTAGCTGTAGAGGCTGGTTGGCCTAGCTAACTGGTCACATAGATATCGTGCTTGCGAGTGGCATACTCGGACCGAAAGCACGCCAGTGTAACGATGGAAGCCATTATTTATCCATTCCTCTACGGTCACGGATATTCCCTCAGGATAGTCGATATATGTACGTACCTTAATCGTGGCGGTGGCATACCGCCTCGGGCATATATCTGTCTATCCGTGCGGTTCCGAGCGAAAGAATCGACCTTTGAACAAGAAACAGAAATAAAGCCGAGCAGGGTGGTATACGTGTTAGGGAAAAGGACAACAAAGCTTTCGAGTAAACGTTCAAACGCGAGATTGTTTCCTTTCACGAGGGAAGAGGAGCGGCTTTCGTTGGTTTGATCGATTTTTCGCGCGCCTTTAACCGTCGGCTGCTGCGGAGGTCACGATTGATCAGCGACCAACTTCGTTTCGTGAAATCATCGAAAAATCAACGGCAAAACTTCCTATACACCTTCGAAATCCTACCGTAATATTTTATTAAAGAGAAATTTCACGTTTACGGAATTCCACCGTTACATTTAATCGAATTAAAAAACGAATCGTATCCTGCATAATTTACATATTGTATCAAATACGGTCTTTTGTACCGTATCAATCATTTCACAAAGCCAACACGAATTTTCTGTTTCATTCGATTTTCATTCAATTACAACTGTAACGGTTACAAAGGACAGTTTCTGAATGCCAGCGAAATCACGGTAATAATTCGAAATAGTAAATGTAATTAAATACAAAAATCGATAATATTCTTGACAAGTGATATCACCGGTTCTACCGCAGCGGAATTGATAAAAATTTGATTGCGTATAAATTTATATCGGAATTTCCGATATCTTTGAAACTCGTGCAGAATAAAACTCTTATGGTCTCTAAAACGAGACCGTTGTTTCGCGGCTATTTAAGGCCGCGATTATTCTCGTTGAAATAAGGAAGAAAACGCGTTTACGAAAAAGGAAACGTATCGAGGCATTCAAAGTGACGGGACTAGAAAAGAATGCAGCGGATCACCAGGCGCCATCGTGCTTGGGAAAAGGCTTTTAATCTGAATCGGCAGGCAAGGTACGTGTGTGTCACCTCTGAATCAGCCGTTCATCGCTGATCCACCTAATAGACAATGGAGATTGTTGTATAAACAACGGAAATTGATAACGTCGGCGTAATCCGACACCGGATGGAGAACGTATCGAAGCCACAACACGGCGTAACTCTCGAGGAAATAAAAGGGGAAGGACCTCGACGTGGGTGATGGGAAGAAAAGACGGAGAAGAATCTGTTGGCGATATCCATTTGTTAACCGAACACCGGGGATGCTGGCCACGATGTTGCGATAAATAACTGCTACCGGCCGCTCTCTCTCAATTTCGTATCAAACATCCCACAGATAATCTTTGTTGCAGCTCCTTATCGACCCATGTTCGATATTTTAACCTTGACGAGCTTTAAAACTGAACTTTGATGGCATGAGTTTTATTCCGATGCGATGCTAATTTAAACTAATCTAACCTTGACGATAAGAGGACTTCTGATTGAAACGATAACGTGATAACGTGATGCAATTTAAACGATGACTAATCTAATTCAATTTCAACGATAACGGGACCTAACCTAACTCAATGCGAAAGATAATAGACTTAACCTGACTCAATTAGAAAGATAATTTGATTTAATCTAATTCAATTTAAAAGATAACATAACCTAATTCAATTTAAAAGATACCACAACATGACTTAACATAATTCAATTTTAGATACCATGACTTAACCTAATTCAATTTAGAAGATTCCATGACCTAACCTTAGACAGTAACATGACTTAACCTATTCATTTAATGTGACTGGTAACTAACGAACATTGAATTTTGTGCTATTTCCAATGAAACCGATCAAGCTCACGTTAGAATAATTGTTGGAAGACCAAAGGTGTTTCACACATATACATACATTCATTCAATTCTCTTGAAAAATGTCCATAAACGGAAAAATACAGAAAAAGACAACCCTTTAAGTGTTATAGCCAGATATGTACATAAATATCTCCGTAAAAGATCGAAATGTTATTTTAATAAAACTGCAACACTTCAGAACGATACGTGTTTATTTAAAATGTATTAGTTTATTTATTGTCAAAAAATGTCGAGAAGTGGAAAGAGAAGAAACAACCCTTCCGTGTTATGATAAACAGATGATTTACCGATAATCCCGGTTAATATACGAATAGAAATTCAGTATGATAGTCGAAGAAGAAAACAGGAGCCATAGTGGCGCCTGGTTCGCGTGGATGTCCAGTCTACCCACGCGTGCGACACGGCCCTGAGAAGGAGAACCGCTATACTGAGAAACCGCCTTGGAATGCCGGCGATTGTACGATCAGAGAATTATCTAAGACCGATATCTTATCGGCGAGGCCGGGACAGGTAACCGGAAGGTGGAGTTCACGGTTGTCGGCGATCTTATCGGACGATTTGCACCTCGCTGTACGCCCACGCTTTATTCAGTGTCGCGTAAGACGCGTACGAAACAGGATTATGCAACGCCTTTTCGTTTTTCGCGAACGCGAGATAAAAATAACAGTGGAAAAATACAATTGTTCAATTGAACCGGTGATCAAATGTTACCCTTCGAACGGGGTACGTCCAAAGGAAATTCTAACGACTATTTGATAATTGCTTATAATACACGAGCAAATATTAAACGAAGAAATATATAAAAATCCTATGCACTCGAAGGTATTTTTACTGTTGACAGTACTTTAAGATATACCAATTGAAAAGTTTAATAAGTTCTTATAGAGTCACTGTCTTATATTAATTTCTGCTATTGTTTGACTATGTTTACCACACGTATAACACATATTTTAAAAAATAATTAAGTCAAATTGTTGTACTAAATCAGTCAGTGACTTTCGAGCGCAAGGTTGAAGGATGAATGAAAAATATGTTTCCATAGTTTGTACATTTTGAAGAGAAAATGTATTTATTTTACTTTTATCTTACTCTTTTATTTTTGTGTAACTTGAAAGTGCTTGATCCTCGAGGGTTTAATTATGGAGAGATTAAGCAGGTTTAGAAAAAGGAAATAGATTCTGTGAAACGGTTCTTTGTTCAGAACGCGAAATCTCGAGAAAATAAAGAACCGTGTAACCTCGTTACTCGTATATCGCGTTATCGTAGAAATTCGTCAAAAAATAGCTGGTTCGTTGGTTTGTTCACTGCCGGGAGGATGGTTTATCTACGCGATCGTGGCTATTATTTGTCGCCATATTTTTATCGTTCGCTTATCCGCCAGGGTGCAACTAACCGTGAAACAACGCGTACTCGCAAAATGTCGCGTTAAAACGCGACCACCAACAAGCCGGATCATGGAAACGTACATACCTACCTACATAATCTGGTATCGCGTTCGTTATCTACCTTCCTGTATTCATTACTCACGAATTATTATCATTACCCTAATTATTGGAAAGCAACGCGTTCGGCTTGTTTAATTTAACCAATCTCTACGGAGAAATTGAAAAACCGTAATAAAAATGTATTATCAATGATTAAGATTATTATTATTTCATGTGTGGAATTGTGCAATTGTTATAAGCTTCCTATATTTCCACGTGTTAAATTGTGCAAACTTTTCAATTCACAAATTCCCAAGTGCTGAAATTCCAGATTTGTAAATTTCCAAATTCCTAAATTCCCTAGTTCCAAAATTCTCAAATTCCTAAATTCCCTAGTTCCAAAACTCTCCAATTTCCAAATACCTAAATTCCTAAATTCCCTAGTCTCAAAATTCTCAAATTTGTAAATTTCCAAATTCCTAAATTCCCTCGTTCCAAAATTCCTGTATTTCTAAATTCCCTAGTTCAAAAATTCCCAAATTCCTAAATTCCCTAGTTCAAAAATTCCCAAATTCCTAAATTCCCTAGTCTAAAAATGCTCAAATTTGTAAATTTACAAATTCCTAAATTCCCTAGTTCCAAAATTCCTGTATTTCTAAATTCCCTAGTTCCAAAATTCCCAAATTCCTAAATTCCCTAGTTCAAAAATTCCCAAATTTCTAAATTCCCTAGTCTAAAAATGCTCAAATTTGTAAATTTACAAATTCCTAAATTCCCTAGTTCCAAAATTCCTGTATTTCTAAATTCCCTAGTTCAAAAATTCCCAAATTCCTAAATTCCCTAGTCTCAAAATTCTCAAATTTGTAAATTCCCAAATTCCTAAATTCCCTAGTTCCAAAATTCCTGTATTTCTAAATTCCCTATTTCCAAAATTCCCAAATTCCCTAGTTCCAAAATTCCCACATTTCTTTAGTTCCAAAATTCCCAAATTCCTAATTTCCTTAGTTCCAAAATTCCCTAGTTCCAAAATTCCCAAATTCCTAAATATCCAAATTCTTAAATTCCCTAGTTCCAAAACTCCCGTATTCCTAAATTCCATAGTTCCAAAATTCTCAAATTTCTAAATTCCAAAAATTCCAAAGTTCCTAAATTCCTAGTTCCAAAATTCCCAAATTCCTAAATTCTTAAATTCCCTAGTTCCAAAACTCCCGAATCCCTAAATTCCATAGTTCCAAAATTCTCAAATTTCTAAATTCCAAAAATTCCAAAGTTCCTAAATTCCTAGTTCCAAAATTCCCTAGCTCCAAAATTCCCAAATTCCTAAATTCTTAAATTCCCTAGTTCCAAAATTCTCTAGTTCCGAAATTCCCAAATTTCTGAATTCCAAAAATTCCAAAGTTCCTAAATTCCTAGATTCCCCCGTTACTAAACTTTCGAAATTCCAAATTTCCAAATCAGCAAATCTACAAATTCTCGTATATCCAGAAGTCCAAATTTGCAAGCCCCTAATCTGCAAATTTCCAGATTCCCAACTCCCCAACTCCCTAATTTTCCCAATCCCCAAAATATCCCGATTGTCCCCAAAATTTCAAGATCTCCAATCTCCGCACGAACTGCCATTGACCCTCCGACGGTTCACGCGCCAGCGGGCAGGTCACTTTCCGCAAGGAAATAAAGCGACGTTCATCGAGTGATCAAAATTCTCGAATCCCGTTAAATTACAAGACGCAGAGTTTTAAGTATCACGCGAGATGCGGATCGATCCGTAATAAACGTTCGTAACCGGCGTTCTTCGGCGAAACAATAACCGTCTCGCTTCTTAGTCATTCACGATACATCGTAGTTCGGTTTTCGTGCCTCTTGCTTGCAATTTCTCTGGTCAACGTAATACGGACAGGTATACGTATCCGTATCGTGTCGTATCGTATCGCGCCAGGTAACTATAGATTACGCGATCCAGCTTTCGCGCCGCACAAATTGCCTCTATATACCATTGCGATTCGTGGCTCGTCGAGTATGCAGAGGAACAGAGACTAATCTGCCGCAGTCTGGACAAGACCGATCCGTTTTGCCTAATCACGGTGAGGCCATTAGAAACCCGGTCGCGTGTATCGATTAAAATACTCGCTGGCTACCTACGAATTATCATATGGAATGTCCAACTTGAGCGTAGACATGCGAACGGAGATAGCGATTCTTTATATCTTTTCGACCGGCCAGAATTATCGACTTGTTGCGAAAAAACAGATTCGGGTTATGCCCATTTGCAACCACTCTTTAGCTCATTCTGCAACATTCAGGTTCCTTTTGGTGGAGCTCGTTCTTCAAATTTTCTAGTTTAGCTGTTTCAAACTCAATTTGGTCACTGGAGTATTAAAATATACTCTTTTAGGTCATACTTTCTGTTTTGGAACTGCGAGTCTCCGTTGTGATCTTCGGTTGTCTGACGTATTCAAGAATGAAATAGAAGAGACTTCTATTCAAGCAACTGTTTACTGTATAAAAATAAAAGAGTCGAGATTTGAAAGATCATTCTGTATCTACTGTAAAGCTAGGTTTGACAGAGGGAAATGAAGGTAGTGGCCCGTACGTTCCAATCGAATAAAGTTGCAGAGAACAAGAGTAGAGTAGTCGGTGAATCTTTCAGGAAAGTAGATTCGCGACTGCTTGTGCCGGCTCGCCAAACAGATAAAGAGGAATAATGGGGCGTCGTGTCGGCGGGAGCGACGCAATAACAGAAATGAGGTAATCCGTATCGCGGCGGGTCGACTGAAAAATTGCCGTACAGAGGACAAAAGTTTTTCGGGAGCTTCCCCCGAAAAGAAGAAACGAAAGGGACGTGAACGAAATGTAAACGATCGTCGAGCATCTTACCAGACGTTTTATTGCCGGGCGTATTCTGCGAGCAGAAACCGACGTTGAACAAATTACGTAGCTTTATGGACGCGTGCGACCCCCTTGATCCTCCGACGATCTCAACCCTTTGTCGATCAAATTAGAATTAGCAATTTGTAGAAAACTGTTGCAAAGTGTAAGGAGAAGGTTCGAAGGAACTGTTGTTCGATATCTTGCCCGTAGGGTGTCCGTAGAAATCTACACGATTTTCCTGGAGCTTTCGAAGGACAACAACACCTCGGGGGTAAATAGAAGAAATCCGATCGTAATTGAGTGTAGCCGGTGTCCTTTACGGGCGCGGAACGTTTTGTAGCCGAGAAAACGACGAATGGAAAGAAAAGCGACGATTCGACGAAGCCTTGGCGAATATACGGGCCCGGCTCAAGTGGAATGACAATTATTTCTGGCCACTGGGTAGATGGCGCTTGGCGGCTCTCCTTTGCCCCGTACTCATATGCATGCCCGTCATGCTTAAGTAAACCGAGTTTATTCTAAGACCCCGGGTACAGTGCCCTAGAATACTCGTTTCGATGGTCAGGCTTAACCGACGAGTAGCACGACGAACGTCTGGAATCTCAATCCATCGACGAAACGAGCTTCATCGCTCCATCTTCTCCATTTCCCTACATTTTTCTTGCCGACTCAATCGAATTTTACGATTACCGATTTTCCCATCGAAAAACGTATGTGGAACCCTCACGTACACATGTTCATCACATATGTTGAAAGACGTAATTAATTGTTCCAATTCTAAATACTGTAATCGTTCTTACTGTAGATACTGTACTAATTGTTATAATTTTAAACATTGCACAGATTGTTAAATACTGTACAAATTGTTCTAATTCGAAATACTGTACTCATTGTAGTAACTGTACATACTGTGCTAAATGTTCTAATTCAAAATGTTGGACAAATTGTTGTAATTCTAAATACTGTACTAATTGTTCTAATTTGTAGTAATATACGTTGTAATTCTAAATATTATAACAGTACAATGAATTTCATTAAGAAATTTACAAAATATGACACGACCATTTCGTCGCGAGTACAGCAGAGCGAAATAGTTTAAAGTACGCTTAATATTTTCTTGTTTTTGCATAATAACGAGTGGCATAGTACAAGTAAACAAAATTGAACTCATATATCACTGACGTCGAGTCACACTGTTGCAAACAGACGACAGCAGCACAAAATGGCAGTCTGCCATGTTCCTCTAGCGAGACGTACACTAACGAGACAGAACAGTGTTGCTGATGTACCGAAATATAGCGGAAATTTGTACATTTACTTCCTTTAATACCAGTATCATTTTTTATCAATATTTTATGGTCATAACTTAAAACAGTAAGACGTTAATGTAAACATTAAAAAGTACAAAAGTACGCCAATGTGTATTACACGTGATTATGATGGTGGTTGACCTGGTTCGAAATTGTAACAAAGGGTAAAAGTGTTAAACCGATAACCATTCGAAAGCAACAATTTCACAAAGCGACTCTACAATGTTCTAAAACGTCTGTAAGCTTATCTTATCGCGCTATTCTCGTACAGCAAAGGGAGAGTCGGAGTCTAGCAACAAATAGACGAATAAATAAAGCAGCGACGTGTTGAGTCACCGTTCTAAGAACTACCAGAAACACGAATCACCTTCCCCGTCGGTTGTTGGCTACGACAACGAACCGTGGGACGTCCTTGCCAGGGAAAGCTGAAACGCCACGCGGAACGAAATACGTGAAATTTTCAACTCCCACGCGATCAAACGGCGGCGATTTATCGGCTTTTTATCCGCTGATCAACGAGCGAAACGCGTAACGCACAAACCTCCGGTAGGTATCTGAATCCGTACTGGTATCGGGTTGTGGCGGCCTAGAATACTCCTTTCAACGGTCAGGTTACCCAGTAAACGGGCCGAGTGAGCACGATCGAAAGCGACAAGTGCAGTAGCACGTTGTCGTTGGAATCCCAACGCTGGAGTGGGAAAAACGAATCGAAACAATTTCGCGTCCTCGACTTTATATCGCGGATCCCTTGCGCGAACGGGACACGCCGCCATAACTACTCTTCTAACCTAACACTATCATACAGATTATTAACAATGTAGTCTTTCCTCGGATGTTCTTTATCTCAGTTTATTGAAATTATTCCTTCTTCTTCTCTCAAAGACCTGAATCACAACTTTGCACTTTGCGAGTCTGACTCGTGACGCACTCGTGACGCACTCATGATGCATTCATGACGCACTCTTGACGCACTCATGACACACTCGCGACGCACTCGTGACGCACTCGTGACGCATTCATGACGCACTCGTGACGCACTCGTGACGCTTTCATAACACACTCGTGACGCACTCATGACGCATTCTTGATGCTCATGATGGATTCATGACGCACTTGTGACGTACTCGTGATGTACTCATAACGCACTCGTGACGCACTCACGACGCACTCACGACGCACTCGTGACGCACTCCTTCAGCTGTGATCAATTTTACTGGAATTTTTAATACTCTTTAATTTGAAGTTCAAGTCCAATTATTTGCATAGTCAACGATTGCTCAATAACATAGTGACAGAACATTTTAACTTTCTTTGTCTTAATATTGCTGCTGTGATTAGTTCTGACTGACGCAGCTGACAAATCATGCAAGGTGCTAACAAACATGTTAAGTGATATAGGTACAATTTTGTCTTTCTTTAAAAATATATTACCTGAATAACAATATTTAACAAACATGTAACATGGGTATAATTTTTTCTTTCCTGAAAAATATATTACCTAAATAAGAATGTTTAACATGTTCAGTGACATATGTACAACTTTTTCTTTCCTCAGAAACATTACCAAAATAACAATATGCAACACACACGTTCGTAGATACAATATTGCATCCAATTAAACTTGCAAATGTTTTAATAAATTTCTCTTCATAACCTGATCTTTGCCTTTATAGGCATATTTGCCTATAAAAATTGAAAAAAAGAAACGCGTGTGACAAAAATTCATAAACATCATCTATGAAATACTTGGTTTAATAATACACCAGTGTTATTGCATAGTACGTTTAGCATGACATTGACCATATTTCTGTGCGTGATTTTCGTTCGTATACGAAGAGAACCATAAAGTTAGGTGAATCATAAATCGCATGGAAGCGTTGAAATTCGCTATTCGGCTTGCAACCCTTCGTTGTCTATTTGAAACTCGATGAAACACGGACAAGCATCGTCTAAACGCTTCGAAGCAAACATAACGTGTCATCGTTATATCACGGATATTTCTGTTGCCGCGTTTTCCACGGCGAACCTTATGCAAATGCGTGATTATTACGCGTACACACACGTCGACCTGAGGAACGTTTTAAAGCAAAACGATTCGAATGAAATACACGCGTTTAAACGCGTTCGTTTCCACCCTCTTCGAAGCCGGAACACGTATATCCGAATTAACAAGCTAATAAACGATATATTATAATTCCACGGTAAACAAACGATATTTTCGCGCTTCGTACACGCGGAATAAATGTAACCCAACGCCATCAATAATGTTAACGGAACGAAAACTGATATTTCCTGAAAAACAATCAACGTAACGATGATACCGGGAAAACGGGCTGTTGAATAAAAGCGAATAATTCTGTGTGGGTAACGAGCCGCGATCGGAATGCGATTAACGTTTTGTGTGTTGGAGCCGCGTGGAAAACAATATCAAAGTTACCGTGTAATTAATAATTATACTTTGATATTTGTTAAGTGCCTCGACTACTTCAGGAAAAAGCAATTTCATTCTTTTTACTTGCGTTTCAACTCGTTTTTCAATTCTTTTCATCGCTATTTATTATGGAATAATTCGCTTCATATAATTACAAGATTCAGAGATATTTGATGAAACATTATTCCAGACCGTATCAATTGTTTATTGTTCAAAGCTTCTAAATATTATTCTAGTATCTATTATTCAAAATATCTACATTATTCAAGTATCAATTATTCAAAGTATCTAAACATTGCTCAAATATAAATTATTCAAACATTAACCAAATATCTTCATACTTTGTATTAAAGTGTGATCAAAATATAACAGAAAGTAAACGTGAGTTGCTAAATATGGACAATACGATGTTAACGCGAGAGATTGTTATTAATTGTGAATGACGTATAAGATCGAAAGCATGACTGGAAGTACGAAACAAGAATGTCTGACTGGAGTGACACTGATTGATAAGCGAGTGTATGTGTATGGGAAACAAAATGGGAGTGTAAATCGAGAGTTTTGATCAAATTATTAAATATATTATTTTCGACCACTTTTATATTATTAATTGTTACAACAGTTGGGACAATAAATACTGTACACAACGATGAAGTTAGACACTTAACGCCTCCATGCTGGAATCTCGTTTACAGTGAATTATCGAGGGTTAACATCGATGCCGAATAAAAAGAGGTGATCGGAATCCATGGAAAAGTCTATGGTTAAAAATGTGTCCGATTAGTTAAAAATGGTTAGTGGGGAGAACCATCATCGGTAACAATTACTCGTACGTTGTTCCGTATTCGCCGGAACGAAATTTCCCACGGTCGTGTGGTTCTCGACCCAATATCACCGACACCATGAAAAGAGTATTGCGCTACAGAGTCTCCGTAGAAGCGGGGCGGACAGAACGATTTACGAAAGGGAATTTCATTAAACGATAAATAACGAACGGCGTTGCACGCGAACGTTTATACGAAGATACACACGTACACACGGGGACCGGAGAAAGAGAGAGTCGGTGTGTTGACGAGAGAACAAGGAGAGAGAGCCCGAGTGTGTGTTTGGCGAAACCACGGCATTCAGTATTATTAGCTGGCGCTAGGCGCTGCCGGACTCCGCGGGATAGGCGCCTTATTGGGTTGCACGAAAGTGAGTAAGATAATATACACGTAGAATGCGAGATATCCGAAGTAAAAGGTGCAGGGCAACTCGGCTGAACGAAAGAGAGAGAAAGAGAATGTGCAAAGAGAGCGCCGCCGCCCAGGACCCGTCGAGTCCCCACGGCTGATAAAAGGTTATGCGAGGAATGCAGTTTCATGAGAGAGCGCGCGCCACCATATTAATTATTGCTCTGGAAAATTAGCCTTCTACGGTTGTGTGCCGAACAGAGATCGATCCTCGGACGTCGCTAATTTCCTTCTTTTTTTTTTGCCCGTTACAAATGGACCTGCCACGACTTCCGTGTCGGTAACACGCCGAATCTTCCCGAACCTTTTTTTAACACCGTTATTTACTCCATTTATATTTCAATTAAAGCTTGCAATAAAATATCGATGCCGATCGGTTGCGACTTCGTAAAATAATTTTCGGATACGCGTTTTTGTCGCTGGACATTTCACCTTTTCGAACCTCGGCGATAAAGGTACGAGGATCGAATAGAAGGATGGTCCAGAATATTGCAATGATCGATTTCGAAAAGAATCTTCAGCTCGTTCGGGAGACGCAAACGACCCAGCAACGTCGACGGAATCTTTCATTCCGGGCACACGCGGTCAAAATTTGAATAGCCACGTAAAGCGGATTCACCGCGACGTCTCTTTCTCGGTGACTAAGCGACACGCGAAAAGAATACCGACGGTGAAGAGAGCGACAAGAGAGAGAGGGAGAGAGAGAGAGAGGCGTGGAGTGGCCGAAAAACACCGGGGAGACGAAGAATCGTCCAACCGGGTCTTTTTCTCTTTCCCTTCTGTCCGTGTCCTTCTTCGAACGCTCCTTTTTCGTTCACGAAACACGCATTAATATTCATCAGGATTACAAAAAACAATGCCGCCCACCAGACACCCGTGACCTGGCCGAGTCGCGGCCATCAAACGCGGATTATGTCCGATTACAAGTTTATAATTGAATCTCTATGCGAAACCAGCCTTTCCCTCAGTCCTCCCACGTCCACACGAATTTCCTGGAACCGACTAAGATACACGAACATGACCGCGTTTAATGATGACCCGCGATTCGTTGACGAATAGGCCAATGATTCACGCACTCGGAGAATGTTTCGCTTCTACGGAATCGATCATTTTCACCGGAGCTAGAAAGTCTTTCGAGGAATTTGGACACTTGGAAATAGGGACTGTTGGGTGTTTTGTCATTTGGAGATTTGAGATCGGGGATGTTGGAGATTTGGGAATTTGGAGGTTTGGGGATTTGGGGATGTGGAAATGTGGACTGTTCGAAATTTCGGAATTGGGTCATTTGGAGAGTTAGGGATTTGGACTGTTGGGAATTTGGGAATTTGGTCATTTGGAGAGTTAGAAAGCTGAATTGTTGGGAATTTGGTCATTTGAAGAGTTAGAAATCTAGATTATTGGGAACTTGGTCATGTGGAGATTTGGAAATCTGAGGTAGGTTTGAGAGCTTGGTCATTTGGAGATTTGATGATTTAGAAATCTAGGCTGTTAGGTATTTGGTAATTTGGGGATTTGGAGATGTAGAAAGGGCTGTTTGAGAATTTAGTCGTTTGGAGATTTGCAAACCTGAGGTGTTGAAAATTGAGATTTGGCAATCTAGGCTGTTGAATATTTGGAAATTTTCTATATTGAAGATTTATAAACCTAAAATCTATTGAAAATGTGGGAGTCTGGTGATTTGATGTTTTGGAGATTTAGAAGTCTGCACAGTTTGGAAGTTTGAGAATCTGATGATTTGACACTTAGAAATCTAAGCTATTAAAAATTTGATCATGCTTTGAAGACCTAGAAATCTCGGCTCCTAGATGTTTACAAATGCAGTCATTCGAAAATTAGAAAAATTGAAAGTTTGAAGCGTTGGAAGTTAAAGTTCTGAAAACTTAGCCCCTTTCCATAGGATTTACTCATCAGATACTTTAGTCAGCACTATGCACAATATTAAAAAGAATAATGAAAGTTAAACTGCTACGTCAATTTCGTATTCAGTGACCCTTGAATAAATTGAACTTAAAATCGTATTAAAAATTCTAGCAAGATTTATCGCATTTGAACTGTTAGTACATCACAAGTTAAACTAGTCGAACCGAGGTGTTAGTAATGTGTTTCAAGCTAGACAGAAATTTCAACTACGATTAATGCTAACTAACTTATTAATGCTAGCTAATTCAATAGAAAGTTAATCAATTCTGTCCCTGATTAACAATAATAGCAAGATACTCTATCGATTTAATCCAACATGATAATCACAGTGGAAATAGCCATAGCACGATATATTTCAACATAAATTATTCTAAAAGTATTAAACAGTTTAACTAGTTGAAATACATTGATAATGACAATGTGCCTTGCTATGAACAATCTATTTTCATTGTCCCGATACAACGTGTAAAATGTGATCAGTTCCATGGAAAAGATTACGCAGCGTCCTCTTGAAATCCGCGCGCTGTTTACGCGGATCAAAAAGGAAAGGCTTTCGAGGAAACAGTTTACAAATCGACGTCCTACGAATCAAACGTTTTTCCGCGAATCAAACGTTTCCTGCAAATCAATATTTATCATACACAATGTACAATGAATCACGCAAGTATTTATACCATCTCGACAAATAATACTTTCTATCGGTAGCATGCATCGTTAACGTCAGTGTGTTTATACGAGGAGGAGCACTTAAGAGATTAACCGTGAATGAAAATGACAGAAAATGACAAATAATTTGATAACGAACATATAACACATTATTTATGACAAACACTTTCTATTAGCATGCATAACTCTTTCGCTTATAATATCGTCACACTCGTGACACACATTACAATTCAGGTACAAAAACAATCATATTTGCAGTACAATTGAGCTTGGAATTTAATATCGATTTACACAATCATAAATGTACTTAACATTTCAACTTTCCTTACTTGTTTTAATATTGCATCACATATTAGCTCTGACGCACCTGCCGAAAAATCATAAGTCAAGTGGTTCAGTATGATGTTTATACGAGGAGAAACACTTAAGATTAACTTCGAATAAAATGACAAATAATTTGATAACGAATATGTAATATATATATAATACATTATTAATGTAATATAATATTCAATAAATTACGTGCATAATAGTTAAGTCTGTTTAAGCGAAATTGACTGGAATAATAAACTATTCGATAAAACTCGATTAATTCAAATTTGCAAAATCGATTACGAGAGATTGCCTCGATAAACCAAAACAACCCTTGTTTCTCGTTGCACCTCTGAAGATGATAGATAAGGCGATAATTTAAAAAACGATACTAATAGTATGTGATGTGTGTAGCTATCATAGTAATTGATATAATAATATATCTAGCCAGCGATAATATGCGCTACACGTAATATTCTACACGTAAGAATGAATATAAATGAATAATTAGATGTATGAATTTGTTGAGCAAGCATTCATGAATAAATTTATGAACACGGGTGAATGATGGATGAATACTGTTAAGCAAGAGATAAATTAATATTGTTAAGCAACAGGTAAATTAATATTGTTAAGCAACGGATAAATGAATATTATTAAATATGAATTTAATATGAATTGTTGAAGAATCTATGAAGTTATGTGAGTTCGAGTACTTTCAAGGTAGGGTTATGTGGTAAAGAGTTCAATGATATTCTAGTTAACGAGTTAGTTACCGAGCATTTTGTGAATATAGATAAATAACTAGAAGAATGTGATTAAATATGAATTTATGAAATGAGTCACTCATAAAATGAATGTGTGTACATGCATAGTTACACGAAGAGCTAAATAGGATATTAGTAAACGAATGTAAGTGAAATAGGGAGGTGTGTAATTAATAGCGACGAAGTCTGTAAGTTTAATTAAGTTCCAACCCCTTGGTATGACACACGTCACGTTCGTGACGTGCATCAGATTTCAAATGTGAGCTCTGAATGCAGTATTAATAATTTGTACAATTAAATATCGCTAAATGCATGTACCTGAAATTTCTCCTTTCTGTATTTTTAGAATTACTCGTAATAAGCAATTACGCATAGCTATAAGCAGCAGTAATTATCCTAATTGACGCAAGTCAAGCCGCTCCACGCATGAACAAGAGTACGATTCATCCGTGAGATTGAAAATTCGCGAGGGTTTTGGTAGCGAATCCCACAAGGAAGATAGTACCGGCGGTGTAAAAGTTCTCCAAGTTAGCAAAGAGGCTGGTGCGTCAGTGTGTCCGCGTAATTACCGACGACGCGGAGAAAACTAATTCCGCCGAGGAGTTATATTTAGCGGAAGGAGTTAAAACGATTCATCGAGCGGAGGCTCGAAGCATGAAAGCGCGCACTTCATCAAAGCCCAAGTATTTGCGGAGCTTGGCCGCCTTCTAACCATTCAAGGTAAGTAACCGGAGCTCGTATTGAGTATCGTGAGTACCGCCAGGGGCGGTGAGTTAATCAGCTTTTCGCCGGGTACCAGCAACACGCCGTTTACCGGGAAGGTTGCCTCGCGAGCAACCGTTTCCATAGACAATCGATTCTCGACTCGCGTTATCCTCCTTCGACAAACTCCTCCTCGGACCCTTCGTTGCGTCGGGACGCGTCGCGTCGATCACAAAGCGCACAAAGCGACAGACAAGTTTCGCATCCACCGCGACAATCGACCGTACAACAATTACGGACCAGACAACCTTAGAGACGTAATTGTCAATTGCGCGTCATCGAATGGAGGACAAGGAAGTCGCCGGAGAATGATCGGTCTCTTGCAAGGTTACTTCGATGATGGCAGCAGTCTCCTGATAGAAAATCGAAACTTTTATAAAATCAAGATCCACGTATAAATATTCCAAAATTGATGCATTATATTTTTAGTACCGTAAAATAATGTGAAAAATATCGATGGAAAAATGGTTTCGGATATCGCAAAAGTGACCTACCCTCTAAATCTTTCGAAAGCTTCTTAGAAATTTCGAAGATGTAAGATTTCGAGAAATAAATCTTTCCCGAAGATTCAATTAATCAGAATGAAAACGAGGAGAAGGTTGTACGATTAATCGAGTTTTCGAAGTGTGTGTGCCGTATCATCGGTTCCTTCAGCAAACTCGTTCGTTCAGATGAACGTATGTGACATTCCCGTCCCAGTTGTCGTTCCCCGTGGACGCTCACCTATGTATTCATTGCTCTCAACGGCGAGCACACTGGCACGCCTCATTACGAACGAATCAATAGTTTCCTGCTGACAAATCTGCAACGATGCTCGGAACCAGATACCGGGACACGCTTCCAGCTTCCCCCTGGAATCTCATGATTCCCGTCGCGTGCCTAGTTTCAACGATGCAAACCTATCCTCTTCGCAGCTCTCGGTTTATGCCTTCGAGCTATTGTATCTGTTTAACGAAAAAACTACTCGGTTTTTGTTGATCACCTAACGATGGAAGTCAAGTTTAATTGGACGTTTTCGATATCGCGGCGACTGTCGCCCGTTCCGTTAAAGGCAGCAAACATTTAATATTCATGCCACTCGATTGCTTACAAGCCACGATCGTTCTACTAAGACGATATTCGCGACGTGAAACGATTTCTTTCCATTTCTAAGCGTGACTCACGTAATCGGTGCTCGACAGGTATACAAGGTGTCTCGTTTGCTCTGCAAAGATGATCAATTTCTAAATATTCAAAACTGTCTGACTATTCTGACTTTCGAAGCTCCCATACTTCTGGAAAATTTGAAATCTCCGACAGCTCACGTCCGCGCCATAATACCCGTGAGCTCAACGGGCATTTGACCTGCCCATCATCGATCTGACGTATCAAATTATTCCAACAGATTGTATCGACGTTCGCAATCTAACGAATAAATATTCCCAGCGTAGGCAGATAATTGAAACGGATAATTTCTACAAGATGGTCGCAATAAATAAGACACCCTATGTACAGTGCTCTTTGCTGAAAAGCCTCGGTGCTTGCACTATACGTATTACTCTTTCCTCGTCCGTTTTCGACAGAAGCTTCGCGAGTTCTGCCCGCCGTCATTGACGCGAAGCTTTCAATCTCGTTGCGATTCGAGTGCGATCGAAGTGATTGCGTCTGCTTCCCCATCTCGAGCATCCCTTAAAATCATCCGGTTCGATCCAGGCCGACGCGAGATCGGCGCAGGCGTTGACAGAGGAACGAAGACGCGTTGAAATCACTGGCGGATCGGTCATTGGTCACCGTGCTAATTTTGGCGGAAGGGCTCGAACCGTTTACGCTCGCCCGTTGTCTGTATTTCCGGTTACACGGGCTCCAGATCCGAGCAGATATTCAAAACAATTCGAGGCGGGGTTCGCGATCGGATCCGCTTCAGAGCGTTTCGCGCATCATGCGTTCGCTCGAAAATCGCATAAATTTATCGAATGTTGGAATCATTTTACGAGAAACGAGTGCAAATTAAGGAAACGTTGCGAGAAAAGAAACGGAGAAGTTTTCGTTCGTGAATCGTTCGGGAAATATTCCGAGGATGTCTGACTTTGCTCTCTGTTTACCTACGGATGTGCGATATATCGAGAGAAAACGATCGTACGTATCTTCACGGCGACGTTTTTATCGAAACGCCGCACCGTCTTAAAAACGGGCCCTGAAACGGGAAGAGCTACGACCGATAATTAAAAGTTTTAATTATGCAACGACGCTGCGGGCCGAACGAGCGGATGGCGAAAAAGAGCTTGTAAAGGTTGGGAAACGGTGTTGAGACGCGGCTCGTTGCTTCTCGTATAATCACCGTAGAAAGGGAAGAGAATTAATTTTTATTAGTTCCCTCCTGCAATTTGCGAGAAATTTCTACCGTTTCTTTTCTTCGTTGTTTACGATGCCGTTTCTTACCCGCGCAGAAAGAACTGGAGCTTGACCGATTAAAACGAGTAACGAAAGTAATCCACGGTGCTCACGAATCGTATATCTGCGTCCTTTAATACGCTTATAAGTTCATTAATTAAACCGGGGGAGCAATAACGAGCGAATCGACGATTAACTCGTTTTCCAGAGCATGCTGGAAGTCGGCGAAGTTCCGAGATTTGATGAGAATTCTTTTTCGCGTGCTCGGTGACCCACTCCGCTCGGCAAACAGTGATCTGTTTGCGTTAAACGGTGGCTTATTGGCGATAGACAAACGGTAACCCACTCGCGTGGAATACATAATGATCTATTCGAGTAGAATAAACATCGAGCTGCCTCGGATAAACAGCGACTCCAGTCGGAACAAATTGTGACCCACACGGGATAAACAAATGATAAGTCACTTGCCAAACGAACTGTCAAATGAACAGCGACCCACCCACGTGGCGGATAAACAGTGGCCCATTTGCGTACAACCGGTAACAATCCGTATCTATTGAACGAATTGTGATCCACTCGCGTAGAACGTGTAACAGCCTAGAACGGTAACTCACATGCGACAAATGAACACTGCCCGATACACGTCAGACAGATAATCACCCATTTGTGTAGAGAACATAATGACCCACGAGCAAACAAATTGTGACACGTGTGATACAAACAAACGGTGACACATGTGATATAAACAGTCGTCCGTATGATACAATAATCCATACACGGACTGAGGTCATTATGCTGTAAACGGCGATACCTACGCAGTGACCCGTACGCTGCAAATAAATAGTGACCCATGTATAACGGTCACCTGTACGCTGCAAATAGTGACCCATGCACAGTAGTGACTGTACGCTAGAAATAAATAGTGATCTACACACAACGGTAATCTGTATGCTATAAATAGTGATCCATGCAGAAGTGTTTCATGTACAAATGTCCCATGTGCAAGTGACCTATGCATAATAGTGACTCATGTACAAGTGACCTGTGCATAAATGACCCACGAACAACAGTGACTCATGTGCGTATGGCCCATGCACAAGTGTCCCATGTAGAAGTAACACATGCACAAGTGTTCCATGTACAAATGTCCTATGTGCAAGTGATCTATGCATACGTGTTCTATGCACAAATGTCCTATGTGTAAGTGACTCAGGCATATGTGTTCCACGTACAGATATCCTATGTACAAGTAACCCATGCAGAAGTGACCCAGGCATATGTGTTCCATGTGCAAATGTCCTATGTGCAAGTGACCCAGGCATACGTGTTCCATGTACAAATGTCATATGTGCAAATAATCCACGCACAAGTAACGCAGGCATACATGTCCCATGTACAAATGTCCTATGTGCAGATAACCCTTGCATACGTGTTCTTTGCACAAATGTCATATGTACAAGTGACCTATGCAGAACAGTAACCCACGTATGAGTGACCCATTCACAATGGAGACTTACACACAACTGACCCATTTAAAACATAGGCACATATACAAGTGACCCATGCACATAAGTCCTATACACTAGCGCCCCATGTACAAGTTCTCCATGCACAAATGTCCTGTGTACAAATATCCCATTCACAAGTGACCCACGTATAAGTGTCTCATATCCAAATGTTCCACGTACAAGTGTCCTATGCCCAAGTGACCCACGCAACGGTGCTCAATGCGCTAGTGACCCACGCACAACAAATAGTAACCCATGTATATTGAATAATGACCCATCTACACAAAATAAGCCAACAATATTGCAAGAGTATAAGAAACAATAATGTAGTCACGAAGAACAAATGATGGCCCACAAGCGACAAACACACGATGTTTCGCATGCAGATCGCAATGGCAAGTAGAAACGTGTGAAACATTGTACGATTGAACAAGGACACGCTAACAAGAGCTCCGATTGGGGTCTACGCGTTCGTAATGAGAAGAAATGTCTTCTGTTTCTGGGGCGAGTCAACCCCGAGGGTTGATTCGACGGGACAGAATCCACTGACAAAGGGGTCGTGTGTCGACTACGAGGATCCTCTGGAAATGGCACGATTCGTCGGCTTTTCTCCGTCCTTGCCCGGAGGAAATATATCAGGGCACTAATCTTTTATTTACCTGCAGTAAGTATAATAGGCTGGAGTAGCAAAGACGTTTGCTTTCGTAGCTATAATAGGAGCAGTATCGATAATAGCAGTAGTAATAGGTAGATAAGTAAAATAGGTAACAATTTGTCTGTAAATTAGCAAAACACCAATGAAAGCAAATTAACGTGATACCAAGTATGGATTTACAATAAATGTATCATTCAATGTACTATTAAGAATTTTGAGATTTGATGACCAGAAAATCTATCTCCTTAAAATCGATACCTTTTGAGAAAGATTCGGGTATCAATAATGTAATTAATGATCTGCGATTAGACGAGAAGCAGTTGAAGTTTAAGGGGTCTCTTCGCTGTTAAATGGAAAAGGGTCAGAAAGGGCCGAAGAATAGGAAAATAAGGAAGAGGGAAAGATAAGCACGATACTAGAAAGCTTGAAACGCGACCAGGCAATGCCTGCTGGTTTTGCGATCCATTCAGCTACCACGAGAGCTTTTAAAGCGGAGCTCGTGGAAAGCCACGAGGAACACAATGCGGCTACGTAGAGCACGCGAGCACCGATGACATTTTCCCTGCAACCGGGTTCCACGCTCATTGATTCCCACCGCCTTTGACACGCTTCTCCTCCTCCTCCCGCTTTCATTAAGGCTTTATTAACGGCCGAACGCACGATTGGAAAACCCGTTCATTCGTTCGTCCTATCTACGATGCATTTCCGCCAGCAACGGGGCTTCAACATTTCGAAACGCGATTCTTCACCGACGGAATTACCCGCTCGCGATCACGAATCACCTGTACCAATAATGAGCTGCCGTGCAGTCGGATTCAAACGTTTCCTTATTCAATCATGGTTAACGATTTACTCGATTTGAACGATTGCTCTCTATCCGCACGCTAATATGTACTGAACCGCGTTAAAAATCATGTGCTCTACGGAGCGATTCAAAAAGAGTGCGCAATTAGCGAACTGTAGATTTTTCCTGTAAAACCGAACTTTCACGCTCTATAATTATTTCACGATAATTCAACTACTAGATAGAGTTAGGACTATGTATGTTCTTTTAAAGTAATTTGTCCATTGTACCTCGTGTGACGTTTCAACTAATCTTCCGCGCTCAGGATTAATTAGTAGGGACAATGAGAGGCATTACTGTACATTGAAACCCTCCTCATTATTGGAAATCAAATCACGATAGAACAATAGGAGATCGTTGTCATGAATTTGTGATCAAATCATCCAATTTTACGAAATAAATATTTCTCGTGAACATATTTGTATACAAAAGGGCTGAGAATGATTGAGGGCCTGCGGAATGTAGTTGTATTTTATTTTTAATGTAAAGTAACACATGGAACGCTAGTGTTAAGGTCTTGGTCAATAGATAATTAGGTTACGGGTACGTTCACCTTACAAAGTGCAAAGAAAATTCAGTCGCACCTTTCGTCCCACAGTATCGCGTGACGTAAAACGAGCGTGACGGAGAGAATGCGCGATCGGTAAGGAAAAGTCCGTGAACCTTCTTTCCTTGACTGCGAAATCGCACGAAGAAAAAGGCCTGGTGTAGAACACATCGGAATCGAGAGCGAGCGAGGAAAAGTCAAAGTTTCGAGCCGGTTTTGTTTGGCCGTGCCGCGAGGTGAAACCGTTCGAAACGATCGCCTCGTGGGAGTAGTATCTTTCCCGGTGTCGCGATCGAGCCACGATACTCTCCGATATCGCGAATCGATGGGAACCGCGTGCACGTTTACACGGGATCTATATTGTCCTGGCGCGCTACGGGCCATTCCCACTGGACCCACGCCACACGCCACACCGCGCCTTTTCCGCGTGCACACGCTCCGCTCGCGGCCGAGATCTACGCCGCGTCCACCTGCGATACGATTCCATTTCCGTGCCAACGACGCTTTCATTGTTATTGCTACGGTTTTAGTCATTATTTATTCGACGTATCGAATATTTTCCCGCGATATCCCGTACTCAGCGTGATTTAGATGTGCGCTCGGCGCGGGATTGTTTTTACGCGGAATCGCATTAAAAATCGAAATCCCGAAATTTTTATTACCCGCATTGTTCCGGCCCTTCGAGAGACAATTTTCATTTTTACTTTACTACCCACTTTGTTGCAGACGGAAATTACTGGATACTTTATTTTGTTAGTAGTTTCGGAGAACGATTTAAAAAAACGGAAATGTTATGTGATTTTTTGTAATCGACAAGAGAGAAATAAATGTGCAAGTATTTCTCTACGAAGAATCTCCATGAAGTTCCCTAAAATTCCTTAGGGCTCTGTAATGTTCGTTTAACCTTTCAGATGTATCCTCTTGTATCCTAACCTCACCAAATGTATCCTAGACTCTTCCTAAGTACCTTCCCTAAAATCTCAGCTGCTACGAAAATTTTCTGGGACCTAACCTAATCTCACCAAGTGTATACTAGACTCTCCTAACAAATCTCCGTTAAACCCACCATAAAACCTTCCCTAAAATCTCTCCTCCTTACAAAAATTTTCTAGATACTAACCTAACTTCACCAAATGTATGCTAGACTCTCTCTAAAAACCCTCTGTGTTAAACCCACCATAAAACCCTCCCTAAAAACTCTCCTATGAAAATTTTCTAGAACCTCACCATATACATCGTGACTCTCCCTAAATTCCTCTGTGTTAAACCATCCATAAATCCTCCCTGAAAACACTACAAAAATTTTCTAGAACTTGTATTATAAAAGTAAAAAATAAACTTGGATTATAAAACAAATTTCAGGCATTTGTAGAAGGATTGATTACACAATAAAATTCGAATAAACGCAGCAAACAAAAACCATCTGGCCATTTTCTCGCTTCGAATTACAACTGGCGGAATCGTATTACACAATATGGAAGCAGAATATTGCCAATCACCGCTCGTCGCCTACGAATTAAATCCGGAGAAACCTTTTAATTATACGTATCGTTTGGCGTTCGTTATCGACAACATCTGTAGCCCGGTTTTTTTCGCAGGTAATAAAATATCATTCGCATCGAAATATCCGGACATAGTCGCGGATATTGTTTCAACGAGGTTTTCGCTACGTTCCGACGATTGGAAAATAATCGGGAAATCGGGGCAACAACGTATCGGACCGTGAAGCCGTCGAGGGCCGATCGGCCATCGAGAATCGACGAAATCGAATTATTTTCGACGCGATCTCGAAAAGGGCTCGAAGCGGCGCGGCGTTTTCGAGCGGATGCACGCGATCATTGTCCGGGAGGGTCAACGATGCCCGGGCATCGGTGTCAATGGTTCAAATGATCGGTGTCGAGTCGTCGCGTCAAAAATTACGAACAGAGAGCACGAGTCGGCTGTCGTTCGATAAATCGCCCGTGATTTACGATTATCGTTCACGTCGTTGCACCGTAATTCGAAAATGTATGCTTTATCGACGGTCAACTAAAAAATGACCATCCAACAAATACTCTGCAATTACAACGTGACATGCTGCAGCTCTCCCCGTTCCATCTATTTTGTTTGTTTCGGGATTTGTATATTGTTTACCGGCCGTTGATTTTGTCGCCGAATCGGACACGATGGTGACGCTGGAATTTCATCGATGGTCGTTTGCTAGGGTTTTATAGGTTTCCAACGAGTGACGACAGTTACAGAACTGTTTCGATGCCACTGGACGCCAACAGGTCGAAAGAGCGAGCGTTTAACGATTAATCGCATAATTGGCGCAACTTCTACGTCCTTGAGCCTGTTAGAAAAGCGCCACGCTCTCGATCAGACGAGGACGAGCGAGCTCTTTCGATCTGAGCCTATCGAACGTCGTTTTAACTCTGCATCTGATCCAATTGGACAGGAAAAAAACCCGCAACGATTATTAAATCTTTTTAGTACGTGTCGACTCTTGGATAGTTCACTTTTAAAATCAATAATTTAGCATAAAAGAGATTGCTAAACGAACGTACTAAATAATTATTTTATACTCTCGGTACTAATAGCGTATTGTAAATTGTAAAATGAAAAAGATATTAGTAAAATAGTACAGCAGTAGCATGGCAATATAATAATATTATAATACAGTCGTAGCGCAGTAATATTAATAACATACAGTAATATCAAGAAGATACTTCATTTTAATTAAACTTGCATTCGCAATTTGCTATCTCGTATTATCAGCACAATAGCAATGTTACTGTCTAGTTAGAATTATCGAACAATTTGTGAAATGACCCCATGGAAGTCAGCGAGCGGCGCCGTCTGTCTGATCAGTGACTCGTCCGACGTCTGGATCTACTTACAAGTAAACCACGCGACAGCTCATGAAATCTGAGTTTCCAAGGTGTTTAACTGGCTAAATTTTTGTTTGCCTTACCCAACCAGCTGATAGCAACTGATATCATAAATCATAATTAAAGTTACTAATAAAACGAAGATAAAACTTAAGCACCGAAAGTTTTACTGCAAGATCATCGTAACGTGCCGAGTCTTAAACAAAAAGCATACTTAGAAAGTACGTGTACAGGATCGATTTTCACACCGAAGCAACAGCAGATTTCGTGAAATAGCACTTTTATTTCTGACAGATAAAATTTTTAACTACCATTATTATTTTTAACTAGCATTTTTATCTGTAATAAATAAACTTTTTAACTAGTGTGCTTATTTTTGGCAGATTAAATTTTTAACTAGCAGTTTCATTTTTAACCAATTAAATTTTTAACTAGCATTTTTATTTTTAGCGGATCAAATGTTTAGCATGCTTATTTTTAACGGATCAAATTTTAAACCAGTATTTGTGTCTTTGACAAATAAAATTTTTACCTAGTATTTTTATTCTGAACTTGTTTATTACTGCTCTGTTATTTCAGTAATATCCGAAACAACAATTTCTAATTAGGTCGGTGAAAGAATTCCTAATAATATGGATGATGGATCGCCGCAGAAATGTATGCGTCACCCATCCATGGGTGGCAGTGAACGCGTTAAAGCAGAAAAATCGAAAGAAAAGCAGAAGCAAGTAGAGTGGTTCAGGTTCATAAAAGCATGCTGTTGGCTCGCGTTCAAAGATTGCATACAAAATCTTCTATAACACACGCCACATCTATAATCTTCCGTAACATGCTCTATAGCTCCAAATTACAATTCATATGCAGAACGTATACGAATAAAATGAGGAGCAGATTTCACTATGGTTTCTACATCGTAACGTAAGTAACTAAAAAAAGGCACAGTTAGCGGAAGTAGAGGTAGACTTCAGGTTCATAAAAGGATGTCATCGACAAGGCTTCACAAATTACATACAAAATCTCCTACATATGTAATCTTCCATATCCTACATCTAATCTTCTATAACCTATGTTACATCTATAACATATGTTACATCTATAACATATCCTACATCTATAATTTTCCACAACATAGCCCTAACTGAAAATTCATATGCAGAACACATACGATTAAAATGCGGACGACTAGATTTCAGTACGGAATCGGTGACTAGAAAAAGGCTCTGTTCGAAGGAAGTGTCGCCAAAAGAGAAAAATGAAGAGAAAAAGAGAGGGAAGTACAGTGGTTCAGGTTCATAAAAGCGTGTCGTTGGCTCGCGTCCGAACGAGGCGTTAGATCGTGTTCCCGCGGAGGCAAACCTGCAAATAGGCGTTGCACTCTAGATCGCTATCAGTGTGGGTAAACGTTTGAGCGTTCACCGTCGGGCCCGAACATAGAAAACTAGGAGTTCGGCTCGTATATCATGACGGCAGATAAAAAGTTTTCGCTCGTAAGCACGAGGTTATCTCGCGGATTCCTGGTAAACGTTCCCGAACACCAGACAGCGGTACACGATTCAGACATGGCCCACGGTCATTAGATACATCGAATCAATATTAAAACTATGCGAAACGCACGGTAGTCTGGGTACATACACGTAATTATCTTCTTCCGCAAGACATCTATCTTCTTCTCTTCAATTTGTACGAACTCTTGATGAAGAGTTTATATGAAGAATATGGCGTCAGCGAATGTATCGAAATTGAGGTTAGGTGTGCAAGAACTATTTAAAATAATCCTGAGACCAAAGGTTTGGAAGATATTTGGAAACAAGAACAATTTTTTTAAAATGAAAGTTCGGTCTTGTACATTGATGGCACATTTTTGAAAATAATGAATAATTATTTAAAATAAAATTTAACTTGAATATTTATATATTGTGCAAATTACCCGTGAATTCAAAGATAGAACTGCACTGACTTTGTTCATTACTTTAATTTGAAACAGTTTCCAGATAAAGATTACCATAATTTGCTCACAATGTTCGTTTTCGAAATTTACAAGATTACAAAATGTTAATTGTCGTTATTGCGAAGAATAGAGAATCAAGGAAGCAGAGTTGGGAAACGGAAGCAAAGAAACGAAAGTTCTGCGGCCGTTTATCGAGATATCGATGTACATACATACAAATATAGCAACTCGGCCGTCAGAATAGTTCGAAGCTTTAATTCCAGGTGGTAATTTAGCTTCGGGAGGAATTCAATTCCAGGGCCAGAAATTTAATTTCAAGATATCGCGATACAACGATTCCGTGGCCGGCCGTGTTAACCACTTAACGTGTGGCGAACGATACCATCGAATAATGCAACCTTCGCTGTGAAATCGACGTTACGAAACCGTTTAACGAAGCCGGCTAAAAAGCGGGAGGGGGTGAAAAACGGGATAAATATTACGGCGCGGTACGCGTCGGTGCGAAACGAAAGGTCGTGACGTTAAATAGGATTGTCGCCGCTTTGAAAACGATACTTTGAGGGAGAAGTCGAAGTACGCCGGTGCAAGAAGGATTTGCCGGATTGTATATCACTCAACGATACAAATTTACTACTCGTTAATGGAAAATGTAGTTAATGCGAGACAGTGATTTATCGATGCTACTCGAGGCATTTGCGTCCCGGGCTTTTATCGGGTTTCTGCTCAGAAGTTGACATCGTACTTTACTTATTTATTTCTGCTGCTTCCCATCAAGAATTCTTTCACAAATTTTAGACGGTATCTCGACAAAACGTAGTATATGGTCATTTTACGTGGAAAAATCACTCTTAATTATAATTAATAATTTTCGATAAAATTCGATTTGAAAATTCAGGACCGAATTTAAGAATTCGAAGTCCAGAGATTCCAAAACGTAAGAATTTCTAAATAGAAAACTAGCAACATGATAATTTGAATATTAAAAAATCTAAAAATACGATTATTTAGAATTCACCGTGTAAATTTAGAAACATGAAAATGAGATAACGTAGACATTGCCTATAAAATTGTTCTACAGCACGCGTCCTCTCGCGTATTATCTATTCAAGAAATTATAACGAGAACCGATAAAACATGAAAATGTCGATTTCCGGGGGTTGAAAGAGGAAAAGGAGTATAATGGTTCCGTCATAAATGCACCGGCGATCTTAGCCGACGGTGGCCGTTTAAATGTTAATATTTAGTAAACCACCGGTGGCGGTGGGTCGGTGTTTTATTAACACGTGCCAACCGAGTCGGTAAACGCGTGCCAACGTTCTCCGGTCAAGGGGTCAGTCGAGCTACAACGTGGCGATTACAAAACAAAGGGGAGGGCAGCTTAATTGTAGCGGCCACCGGTGGTAGCACCACCAACGGCGCTCTTTTTATATCTACAACGATAACTTGTCTCGGTGGTGGAGGCTAAATTTAGAGTTGCCATATTAGGGCAGCAAAAGCTCTCTCTGTCCTCCTACCCTTCCCACGACTTCGAATATTTCGTGGTGACCGTGGAGGGAGAACGGCCATTGCAACCACGAGCTTTAAGCTTTTCCCGCTTCGTTCGACGACGAAACACACCGGGGACCCCGGTAATTATATCGTGTCGCCGGCGATTAAAGGAACTCGTTCAACTTTTGCAACGCTTTGCGATGTTTTCGCGACAGGGTGCCTCGATAAGCGATCATTCATTCCAACTTTGTCTCTTATTTACCCCTGTTTTATTTAACGATAATTAACTATCAAATCACCACTCCACAAGCTTCCAATTACGAGTTAAAGTTAAGGTTTTCTATAAATTTTCATCGAGATAAAAAATTACTCTGTTCACTAATTTCTGTTTTGTCGTTTATTTATTTTTTCAGGTTCAATTTTGAACCAAGCGCACTAACGGGTCAAATCACCGCTCCACGAGCTTCCTATTACGAGTTAAATTTTTAAAGGTTTCCTATAAATCTGCATTTTCATCGAGATAAAAAATGACTCTGTTCACTAATTTCTGTTTTGTCGTTTATTTATTTTTCCAGGTTCAGTTCTGAATCAAGTGCACTACCAAACTGGTCAAATCACCGCTCCACGAGTTTCCTATTATAAGTTACATGATCTGTCATGCTTACTCTGTTTAATATCTTTTTATCGTTTATTTATATTTCAGTTTTAATTTAGAACTAAGTGCACATTAGGCAGTTTTAATATAAGTTCCATGGAACTAGTGCGTGACCCGTTACGCTAAATAATCGATTTTGTGTCGCGATATTAACACTTTGCTACCGATAGTAGCGTTAATAGTACATAATAACGCAATATTGATACTTTACTACCAATCTATCTGCTCAACATGCCACTAACGTAAGTGCACAAAATTCCGCGATTATGGCATGTAGCAGTTATCGCGTGCTCGTTCATGAAAATTCACAAAGGGTATTTAGAAATTTGCCGAAGATCGAACGTGCCGATACGAGGGGCAACGTTAACCGTGCCACAACAGGGTGGATCGTTCGACCGTTTTGTGCCACGAAGATAGCGAAGTTCTTTCGTGTATCCCCGACTAATACGAAAACCCTTTTAACCTTCATCGACGAGCTATACGTTCGGTTATGTTTCTATAATGCGGCTGGGGGACGATAAAAACTCGTGCACGCGACATCGTCTCACGATTTAAGCACAATTACGTTATCGACGTAACGGGGCTTGTCGATACAAAGTACGCCAAAAGTCACCCACATCTCTTGTTCCATTTTTTAAATAGACTTTACAGAGCGGGAATAATTTTTATTTCATTCGAAATAATATCGGACAGTTTCTCTCAGTGCTTTGCGAATTTTTCGGATCTGTGGGAATTTGGAGACGTTGGAATTTAGGGATTTTGCGGTTTGGGTAGGTACAAATATGGGATTTAGAGCTCTGAGAATTTGGAGAAGAAATATAAAAATGGTATTTAGGAATTTTGAAATTTAGAAATTAGAAGAGTTAACAATTTTGGGATTTAAGAAATTCGGGACGTAGGAATGTTGGAATCTAGAGATTTCAGAACGTACAAATTTGGTCAACTAGTGATTTAGCAACCTCAGGACCTAGGAATTTCGGGACGTCTAGTTCATCTAATTTGAGGGCCTCAACATTTTGGAATATAAATTTCAGTACGTACAAATTTTGACATCTAGCAACCTAAGAATATAAGAAATTAAAAATTCCCAAATAAGGGAATTTTTAAATTCTTGAAATATAAATGCTCATCCACGCATCGTCGTAAGGAAGGTCGTACTCTAAAGCTCCATTACTTTTTCTTTTTCGAACAGACTCTTCTTGGCCAGACTAGGTAATAAACGTGTTCGAACTCCAAAAACGTGTTGTTGCGTAGCTGGCTGCTCGCCGGTTAAAAGGGAAATGGTCTGAAGAAAATCCGTCGTTAACGAGAGAAGCGGAACCTTCTAAAACGGGCAACAGCTGTGGCGGCAGACGCGAGCAAAACGAGACCTCGTAGCAGAAAAGTTCTAGCCCGATGTCTCGGACGAAATCACGCGGGTCCGGCTCGATTTTCAAGCGGAGTTTAATTCCCCAAACATCGAATCTCGTCGTGAATGGCGAGAGCCTCATACGGCTCGAAAAACGGACCTCCTCTTCTTTCGTTCTGTCTCTTTTTTCGCGGCGACGTTCTCGGCGACGACGACGACGACGACGACGACCACGACGACGACGACCACGAAGATTACGACCAAGACGGTGGTAGGAGAGGTGGCGCAAATGCGAGACGACGAAAATATTGGATCTATTTCGAAATTCTATTTCGGTGCGTCGGCCGAGCGACGACGCTCCTACACGCACAGCGCTACGCGTCACGAGAGCACGCAACTTTACGCGCTCCTCTCCGAACGTTCCTCCTCTGCTCGAGTCGCGTGATTTTACTCTAACCTTCTGCAATACCTAATTTTCTTTCGGTACTTTTCACTCGTTACGAAAACTCCAAATATTCTAAATTAAATACCTTCGATTGGTCAGGAATCACGGAAGGACTTTTCATACAAATTTTTGTTGCTCTCCGAACGACCCTACGTTTTAACTTCGAATGACAAAAGTCTTAACCCTCTGCACTCCTATGTGGCTCCATATCACATTTCTCTTGGATCTTAATTCAGATAAATAGATTGAATATATATTTTCTCAGTAATAAATGAAAATTTTGTCACATCTTGATCTATCTTGTAAATTAAAGAGTTGATAGGTACATTAAGGAGTGCAAATGGTTAAGTTTCTAATATCTTCAAATTCTTGAATTTTTGCACGCTTTGGTTTCGAGACTCGACGAAACTGATCTAAACTCCTCGAAGCCATAATCCATCACTACCCGTAATATCCTATTATCTTGGAACGGCTCTTTACCCTCCCACATCGTCGACAGAATCACCATTCAATTATTCTTCATTCTTACCATAACACTCGTGACGCACACAGTTCGAACGTGAACACTCGTATTTTCACTGCAATTGAATTTTGGGATCAACTCCGATAAGGATATAATCAAGGATCGCTAAATAATGTACTTAATATTTTAACTTTCTGCAGTTGTCTTCATGTAAGCTGGCTCAGAAAATTGTGAGTTAACTATCTTGAAATTCTCAAATGCTGCATGTCTCAATGACTCGGAAAATCTCGAAGCGCCTTTGATACAAAATTTTCTCTTACTTTTCAGCTGTAAATTCTTAAACATCTCTAATATCTTGTAATTGTTAAACTTTCAAGCTTCGCAAGTCTCGAAACTGCTCAAAGCATCAATCACCACCCGTAATATCCTTCTACCTAACTATCCTGGAGTACGCCTTTTATCCTCTTTTCCACATCCACATTTCCCCGCCTATGCCAGCATTTTCGGTCCGAATTCCCGCGTGGGCCACGTGAATTTAATTGGCCTTCGATCGGGTTCCGGGAAAGAAAATTTCTGAAAATCCAACGGGGGATGGCTGGGAAAAGGGTCAACGTCGAGAGAGAAAGACAGGAGAGATCGGGCGGGCAGGGAGAACGGTGGGAGGACAAACGAGTTTGTTTTCTACGATTTTCCCACAACGAACATGGCGATACGCGATAGGCACTGTCCACGTATAGAAAGATAGCTACGTACACGGAATAGCAGAGGACACCATATAAACACCGCAGTACAGTTCCGCGAGCCAACGACGCGGCTAAAGGCAGAATCCCGGTCGTCGCTTGGATCCGGCTGCGGCCGCTTCGCCTTATACGATGATCGTCCGCCATCAGCGAGCCGCCGCTTGACCACTGCATTTGATGCAAAGAAAGTAAAGACGGAGATCTGCCGATTTAAGAGCAAATGCCATCGTCCGTCTGTCTCCTACGACGACTTGATGTCTCTTCTGCGGTTCGATCGCGACACGCAACCACGGTACGCCTCGACTTATTCCAGACCATGCGATTAACGCTTTCTCGGCTTTTCTTCCTCGAATCACCCTGCTAGAATCGCCTTTCTTTCGGACTTTGCGGGTATTTCTTTGTCAGACGTTCTCCGTTTGGGGACTTCGCGGTTTCGTTCGTTGAAAACGCTTTGAAACTTCAAATCATTGTTTTTTAACTCTTTAGGAAATTAACGGGGTTTTGTCATTTTTAGATGCTATCTTAACCTCTTCAGGAACGTGAACACGTGTGGACGTTTAATTTCCTTATTACGTTCAACGATCAATAGTTGCATGTGTGGATATTGTTCTTTTTATATAGAGCGTATTTGTTATAGTCTAATTCCAAGTGTGATGTAATTTTCAAAATCTTCTATAGAAGATAATTGTTAAATTTTTCCAATTTTCAGTCGCTATCTTAACCTCTTCAGGGATGTGAACACGTGTGGACGTTTAATTTCCTTATTACGCGCATTGACCAACAGTTGCATGTGTGGATATTGTTCTTTTTATATAGAGCGTATTTGTTATAGTCTAATTCCAAGTGTGATGTAATTTTCAAAATCTTCTAAAGAAGATAATTGTTAAATTTTTCCAATTTTCAGTCGCTATCTTAACCTCTTCAGGAACGTGAACACGTGTGGACGTTTAATTTCCTTATTACGTTCCACCACCAATGACTGCATATGTGGATATTATTTTTTGCACAAAAGTAATCCAGCTCCAAATGTGTTGTAATTATATTTTTGAAACCTACAGAAAATAATTATTAGATTTCGCAAACTTTTATCTTTTATCTTAACCTCTTCAGGGATGTGAACACATATGTGGACGTTTAATTTAGTTTTTATCTTCGACTGCATATGTGGATATTATCTTTTATATGTATAGAAGCGTTTCCGTTGTAGTGCAACTGCAAATGTGCAGTAATTACATTTTTGACATGGACAATGTATCTTGATGTTTAGTTTGCTTTTAAAATTCAACGACCAGTGGCTGTGTACATAGACGTTCTTTTTTAATATAAAAGCGCTTTCATTATACTCCAACTTCAAATATGAAGTAATTATATTTTGGAAACCTATAGAAAATGACTAAAAGATTTGCCAAATTTTTATCCGCCATTTTACCTCTTCCATCAGTTTCTTTCTAAATTCAACCATTGACTATGTATGTGAATTATTCTCTCCCTTGTATATTATTCATATAATGTTTAAAATAATAGTTAGTCATTTAATGCAAGTATAATTACAACGAAATCGAACAACTTATTTTCTAACCTAAAAAAATCATTCTTGTATAGAATTTTCAGAAACTTCAAAATCGCAACTAACATCTGTAGAAGAAATAAAAAATATAACTGCAAACAACTTGAAAGAGTAAATTGAAAATTTGAACGAACGATAACCTTAATAAATCATGCGTGCAATATCTGGTTAGACGTAGCAACTTTGATCGTATCGATCAACCGGTTGCAAATATGGCCGCACTTTTTCCGAAAACCATGTTTGAAATTTCAAAAATTCCGAAATGTATCGCGTAGTTTACCAGATAGAAAGGCATTGTACCGATAGAGAGATATTCTTCGCGTATTATCACGCGTTTTACCCAGTACATTTACGAGATCATTAAGCTCGCCGAACAACAAACGATTTGCCGATTATCGTCGGTTAATCGAACCCCCGAGGTGAAACGATCGAACAATTATTTGGTCGAGGGAGAAGTATGCACCCTGTCGAACACGGTGCACTCGCGTTATCGAGTTTTCGACTACGTAAAACAATAACGAATTTAACAAGGAGCACAATGGCCGGGTTTCGATTACGGACTGCTCATTATTATGCAGGAAATATTATTACCAATGCACGAGTAGACAAAAGTAGTCCATTGGACCAGTGTGTTTAAGGCTGTAATGTACATTCCTCATATCTCTGTCAAAGCATCAGCCACTGTTCAAAGAATACCGTTTAAACATAAATGAATTAGTTATATTTTTGAAATGGTAACGTTGCAGATGCTCTTGTACAATTTATTAGATCGTATATGCTACACTTTAAGTTAATCTCAATTTAACTTCGCTTGACTTAACCTCACTTTGACTTCACTTGACTTAACCTCACTTTGACTTCATTTGACTTAACCCAACTTTGACTTCACTTGACTTAACCCAACTTTGACTCCGCTTGACTTAACCTTACTTTGACTTCACTTGACTTAACCTCACTTTGACTTCATTTGACTTAACCCAACTTTGACTTCACTTGACTTAACCCAACTTTGACTCCGCTTGACTTAACCTTACTTTGACTTCACTTGACTTAACCTCACTTTGACTTCACTTGACTTAACCCAACTTTGACTCCGCTTGACTTAACCTTACTTTGACTTCACTTGACTTAACCTCACTTTGACTTCATTTGACTTAACCCAACTTTGACTTCACTTGATTTGGCCTAACCTTAACATTACATAACTTCTCTTAACCTTGACTTGACTTAACCTATCTGTAAGTAGTACAATCTGTCTAATTCAGTATCAAAATTCATCGATCAAATTTATTCTTCATTGAAATTTGATCAAAATCTAATTCGTGAAAAGTAGATCTGAACGATACCACAACCTTCTGAACTCGAAGGGTTCCACGTCGTTCGATATAATATAATAATTTGAAATAAATATTCCTTAAATAAATCTATAACGTTGCACATGTGTAAAATACTGAGTAGTAAAAATAACAAAGTTCATTAAACTTTTCAACTGAAAATATTGAAGGTTACTGTCTGCCTTCGAGTATAATTGATATAATTTGAAATAGCTTGAAATATATCGTCAAATAAGGCATCGATAATCGATAAATATTGGAACGAACGGAGAGGTAAAAGTTGGGAGTTTCGCGCTTTATGAATTTAAAGAACAGAACTGCAGAGCGAATAAAGAGATTTTTTCCAAGTCCCCTCGTGGTCGAGACATTCCGTCCAATTGAACTCGGTCGCGTCAACGAACGAATCAACGAAACAGTCGGTGGTCTCTGTAATGCAGTTATCGTCGCGACCGGCTCGAACTTCGGTTTTCCCGTTTCCTATGGGAAAACTGTTCGCCACCTTCTGCAACCTTAAACCATCGTGCTTTTTCTCTTATTTCGTGAAAAGGTTGTACAGCTTGACTCTTTCGAACTTCACCCTTTTTGTCCGCTCTTTCCACGCTTCGTCCCCTTTCTTCTTGTCAACCTCGCCGAGATTTATTGGACATCGTCAGAATTTTCTGGCGAAATTTTCATGTCGAACTCGTCACCATAACTCTTTGTAAAAGGTTGACTCTCGTTATCGAAATACGGGAAACAGGACGTTTTTAAAACCTGCGCCCGGTAACAAATCGATCCAGCTTCTGTCTCCAATAGGTTGACCTGTCCATTTTTTAGGCGGGACAGGAGTACATGTCGGAGCAAATAAAACCGTTTTGTTTTTGCCTGTCGTTACATTTGTTTCCTCTTCAAATTTCGGTGTTTCGCTCGGAACACCGCACAATATGAGAGTTCTCTGATTTTAATCGTGTTCCAGTGAAAAGGCGCGCGTTCAAAAGGCTAGTAATTCACGCAACGACCAAAAATCTACAACGAATTTTTAATAGCTTTCGTTCAAATTCACCTCTGCAATTTTTGCTAAAATACAGTTATTCGAAAGGTACATGTAAAGGGATGGTCATATCATTTTTAATGAGTAAGTCTACAACGTTCATCGATGCACAGCTTTCCACTCGTTCAGTTTTAGAGGCTTTTGAATACTTGAGACTTTGGAATAAAAATGTGGGGATTGGATAAAAATTTAGGACATTGAGATTTGGGGATGAAAAAATTTAAATATTTTAAAATCCAGGTCTTTTGGAATTTACTTTGGGAAATGTTGGAAGTATGTAGAGAAATATAGAGAATTTTGTAGTTCAGTAATCCATATAATTTCGCATTCGTAAAATTAAAAATTGTAGAACTTGGAAAATTTACAAATTTGAATAGGAATTCCCAGATCAAGAAATATGTGAAATGAAAGCTCTCGGCGAGCAAAGCTTCGTTTGGACCGTCGCGAGTTTCACGAATTCATCTAGCTTAGAATGTTAACGGAAGAGCAAAGTGCGCCATTTGGACTGAACGTACGCTTAGGCGAACGTAAACGTAGGCAGCATTAATCTAGCAGACTGCACTCAGAAAGGGTTGATCCGAGGGTCCAAGGTCTGAAACGTCGGAGGCGCGGAAAAGCGTCGAGCGAAGGAGACAAAAGCGGCGCGAAAGGCGCGCAAGGTGAAAGAGGAGTCGCGGCGGGCAAGAAGGCGGCAAGATCGAGAAAGAAAAGAGAGGGAAGAAGAAAAGAAAGACAGCAGCGACCAGCGGTCTGGCCGTCATCGCGTAGTCACAACACGCCGCGAGTTATTGCCCCCGAGTGCTCTACAAAGACCTTCTCCTCTTCTTCTTCTTGCCAAGCATGCCCACTTTTCCTTCGACTTAATTCGTTCAATTCGCCGCCAAAACAGCGAGCAACGTCGGGCGAGACAAGGATGATCGAACGAACACTCCCTCGTTGGAGAAATAGGGCGAAGAACCAACCGGGAGGAGAACAGGGGAGGAGGGAGCCGAGACGAAAGAAGCTGGAAACGACGAAAACGAAACGAACGTGGCTACGAGAGACGATTCGAGAACGAGATATGTATATAGAAGGCGGCAGCCAGTGTTGGCAGCTCCCGAAGAAGGGGATTGATGGCGCGACGAGGTGGAGGCGGACGGGGAACCAGAACAACCGACCAACTCGATAACGAGAAAATTACACCAATTTCGAATATCTGCTTCAAATTTATACGATATTTATCGCTATTCCAAGAAATTCAACCTCCCCTCTAATCTTCTTGCTACTATCTTTGCGGTCATAATTAACTTTAGCTTTTCAATGTTACTTTCGGAAGGAGTGGTCACCAAACTACAGTCCACAATATAGCCCTATACATCACATTTTTGAAAACACTCTGTAAAAAGTATGAAAGAATCCTTCGTGCAAAACAATAAAAATTTTTTGGAACACTTTGTATAACTTTCATAAAATTTATATTAATTAACAAACATCATATTCTGAACGTTCTAACGCTCGTACCACGAAACACTCGCGCATGCGCACAAGGGCTCTACCGTAGCCGCCATATTGGTTCTCTTCGGAGACGCTGGTAAACCGAAGTGTCCGGGCCTGATCCTATCCAGAAATGCTGGAAACGAAGGTGGTTTGCAACGCTTAGCAAAGCGAGCAAAACGAAGACGAGGCCGTTAGTTTCGCGGAGTCGAAACCGATAGTCGCATCTTTTCCGAGTCATCGTAGCCGTTAGCGAGGCCGCAAAGTTAGGCAACTCCGACTGTGTCTCCTGACACGCTTGACGTCACCCTGTGTATCGCGATGCTCCCACGAATTCTCGGCTGGTGTTCCAAGGAAAACCGTGTGTTTCCGTGCACCGACCCATTCCCCGTGCATTAACCGTGGCGAGCTCTGGCAAGATTTTAAGTCCCGATTAGTACGCCTTCCCACCCTCACCTCCTCCCCGCGATCCGGCACGAAACGCTTTTCCATCTGTCCGACCGACCGTCTACCTCTACCAGACTACGAATTTCGCGATTCCAGAACGACGCGATCACCTATCGAAAGCCATCTACTCGCCTTTAATCGAGATTATCTGTGTAGTTTAACCGACGGTATTGCACGATCGAGATCGACCTACGCGTTCGGCAGTTCTCCAAAAACGAATCGATTATCATACGAAATACGCTGTAGCCGTGGTAACGACTCAGTGGAATCGCTGGTCGATTTATTTTCTGATGTACGAAGAAATGGATTCTATGCTACTGTTTCTGGTTATTTAACTTTTTTGGTGATGTTGACGGGGGGAGAAAGGAAGGATAGGAGAATTATAAATGTAGGGAATATGTAACGCGTGTTGATATGAGGGATTTAACGAATGGTAACGCGTGGTATATGTGGAAAATGTATTGCATTGGAATACAACGCTTTGCGAATACAACGCATTGGGAATATAACGCATCATGAACATGTTGTGAATATAATGTGTTGAGAATATAATGCATTGCAAATACAATGCGTCGAGAACACAACGCATCAAAAATACAACGCGTCCAGAATACAACGAGTTGAAAACACTACGCATCGAGAATGCAGTGCATTGAGAACACAACGCGCCGAGAACACACACCGGGAATACAACGCATTAAGAATATAATTCGTTGCGAATACAACGCATTTAATCCAATGCGTAGTAAAACAACGCGTTGCAAATACCACCCGTGAGAACTCGACTCGTAATACAACTCTTGGCAGTAGTGTGCGTGGGAAAACAACTCGTTGCAACTACCAATGGTGGTAATATAACATGAAATGATTCGACTCGTGATAACACAACTATTAGCGACAAAGTACGTGATAACACACCCGTTAGCGATAAAGTGCGTGATGATTCGACTCGTAATGCACCTCTCAGCGACCAAGTGCGTGATGATACAGCTCGTGATCAAACATGACGAATACTTGACATAATCCATGGTAATGCAAGCCTCACGCACAGTCGCCTTACATCGTATCCGGCGATACGACTTCCATAGAATCGTCGTCGAACGATAAATAACGAGAATTCTTCGTAACAAAAGTAAAATGAGGTGTATCGGAGCGAATACGAAGCGAGAAAAGTAAGAAACTCCAAGAAGATCTAGGATTCGGTTAAAGCTGTCGACAATCTTGAGCGAACAAATGCAACCCCTTTCGAAGGGTTAATCAGAAGAACGACAAAGCTCGAGTAATTCCGCAAATACGGGTGTTCGTCAAAGGTATCCGATCCAGGGATTATTTAACAAGCCAAAGCTTGTCCCGTCTCTCTCGTTAATTATCAAATTGCCTGACGACCGTGCGTCCCGGTGATGGTGTTCTTTGACGCGAAATATATTTCAAAATCGTATCCAGACACAAAGTTTAATTGCTGCTGAAATTCCCGTGAAATCTCGTCCGGCTATTTCGTCGAACTTCCGGCGAACAATGTCGATTTTCGTGGCATGGCGGAACGTTTCACCACGAAGAGCACAGGGAGGACAGATTTCCTACTTCCTTCTTTTTCCACGCATTACGTGACCTCTTTCATGGATCCGAATGGGTTCTAGACCGTTCGGAAATAATACTCCGTGAGTAGGTTATTTATAACCGCGACAACGGACCGGGACACGTCTGATCTAGCAGCTACTACCCGCTTTGCTTTACGTCTTACTCGCCTTTCCAAAAGTATATTTTTTTCCTAAGTGAATCGATTGCTCGACCTTGGACCACCTCGCGTTACAGTTACAAACAAGATTTGGGATATTGCAGGACCTGTTGGTTACATCAATTGGGATTCAAGATTTTACTGCTACTTGGAAAAATTTTCCACTCGTAACACTCTTAATATAGTAGTCCTTCCGAACGCTTTTACGATTCTTTTCAAAATAAAAATGTACACAAAAGTTTCGGATACCCAGGTGCACGATTATTCGAGCGATTTTATTAGCTCAAGTATGAAACTGTCGAAACTTTGACATTACCTCTCGTTTGGTACCGACTATACTGGGTTCAGGTATCGATTAACATTCTTGAACTGTGCAAAAGATCGATCGAAGTGTCTGAAGGTTAAAGGTCTATTTACGTCAATTTAGAAACATCCGACGACGTTATTAAACGAGAAGGGTTTGCAAAATATTTATGTCTTTCCTACATTTTATGTATAAATTATTTTTCATCGAATAAAAAAATAATTGTGTATAACTTCCGTACGTTACGTGACGCGAAAATGTAATTGTGGTTTAAAATGTGTTGCATAATTTTAATATGTATTACGTATTTTTTAAAAGTACATAGTACATATTTTTAAATGAATTATTTTCAATCTGAATGATTCATGACGAAAAATAAGTGTGATAAATCATTCCTTCCTGTATACAACAAAAATGCAGATGTACAACAGTGTTCGAATATTAACACTTTAATGGCGCGGTCAAATTTCGCCGGGTGGCGGTTTTTGAAGAATTAATTTAAAAAAACTTTATGGAAATTTACGAAATTGTGGGCGACTCGTGAAAGAAACGAAAACAATTACGACACATTTAATATTTTTCTTTGTGTGATAAAGCGACTACCTATCAGTCACATACATGTGTGAGCGGCCATTAAATGTAACAATATGTAATGAAATATCAAGATAGAAAAGTGTATATGAAGAAAGTTGTAGGAGCAGAAAAGTCTGAAAATAAGGGAACTCACGGAAGGGTGAAATAGTCAATTCCGTTTCGGCATACAAATAGCCGGTCGAAATCCACGAGGTACACGCCATACGATATTCAATCTACGACTCTTTAAGCGAGCTCATCCCTTATTCGAACGAAGAGAAGAAGGGCAGCCAGAAAGGGGAACCGAGGGAGAAGGGTGCTGCTTAACCCGCCAGGGAAAACACATGTTATCGACAGGCTGTCCTTTTTTTGCTGGCTCGTTCGTGGCGGGGAGGTTGGTATCGGGGTTAAAAAGAAAACGAAAAGAGAGAGAGGGGGAAAACTGGCGTGAGAGAAACTAACTTCAACTTTTTGCCGAGTTTTTAACGAGATACCGAAGCGTTTTCCACGGGATAGTGGAAAAGGGGGATGCTCGACGGGAATCGTGTTTCTCGGAACGCAGCCTTTTTTCTTTTTCTTTCACTTTCACGCAGACTTTCCGATAACAAAAGCGATACGTGGGAGCAAGTTAACCGTCTTGTATAATACGAATTTTTCGTACCTGCGAAAGTTGCGTACTCTCCGAATCGCGTAACCGAATCGCTATACTCGTTCCGTTATCGCGTCGTAATTTATTAGGCCGCCAACTTAATTTACCGTTTCCGCGCTTTTATCGACGGGCTTTATTAAAATTTATCGATTAACGACTCTTAATCGAAAAACTTTCGTCGCGAGGTTTCGAATACGCATACGAGGTAACGATTACCGATAATTCGATATGCCCTCGAATACACAGTACAGAAAGACCGTCTTCGAATTTCGGTGTACCGATTATAATATCCGATACGATTCAGAGTATTACCCCGATGGATGATCGAATTAACACCTAGGTTAATTCTATCGCCACCGTTCGCATCGATCGCGAAACGCTTTCAAGTTTGGAACCTTGAATTTCGCGTGTAGTTTCGGATCGTTGCCAACGAGTCGTTAAAGATTAACGATATCTTAACATTCACCTCCGCGATTCGCGACGATAAAAATATCCATTACGCGTTCCATTTCCAGCCAACAGTCTTAACAATAAAAACGAACGTGTCGGACGGTTACAGTATGACAATCGATCGGTCGTTAATCACAGAAGAGCACATTTGTCCGGGACAGAGAAGTAGTCAGAGCGTCAGAAATGCGTCGGCACGACGATAATACGCTCGTAATTCAATCGACGATGTCGACGAGCGATAGCAAATTATCGCATTGTATCCGGGAACGTTGATTGTCCTACGTGGGTCCAAACGGGTACCTCTCCTGCTAGACGGCTGGCAATTTCGCGAATCCCATAGCCAGACGGGACATCGGAACGGAGACACGTTTCCGTAAACGCCATCGAATTGCCAACATCCAACGATTTTCTTCCCTACGTGTACGAAGAATAGAGGACCATAAATTCTACGATGCTCACGATATTAAAATTTCTGCTCCTTCCGGTTATGATGCATGTCGGTTATCGCTAGCCGAGATGACAAGCTCAGATTCCACTGCATTAATCACCCTGTTTCCGACCTTTGATGGCTACACTTTTACAGAATATTCGATTCTTCCGATCTTTAATCACTTTACGAAATACGAGGATTGCAAAATCTTTTGGGGCAGATTTGGTTGCTGGATTGCTCTGTTGCGATACGATTCGTGATATCGTTTTTAGTGTACTATTATTTCGTATTAAAATTTATTTTTGTTTTAGCTTCATTTTTATTTTTTCTCTTACTTTTCAGATTTACTTATGCATTTTCGTATATAGTTCATTAAAGTCCAAGTTTATTTTCAATTTTTATTTTTTGTTTTATTTTTTAAATTTATTTGTACATTTTTGTATATAGTTAATTCAAGAACAAGTTTATTTTTCATTTTTATGTTACATTTTGCTTTTCAAATTTATTTCTTCATTTTTAGATTTAATTAATTAAAATTCAAATTTATTTTTCATTTTTATTTCATGTCTTACTTTAAACATTTATTTATTCATTTTCGCATGTAGTTAATTCAAGTTGAAGTTTATTTTTCAATTTTTATTTTATGTCTTATTTTTAAGGTTTATTTATTCATTTTCGAATGTGGTTAATTCAAGTTGAAGTTTATTTTTCATTTTCAATTTCATTTTTATATTACATCTTGTCCTTCGAATTTATTTATTCATTTTCGTATACAATTATTTCAAGTTCAAATGTAATGTAGAATAAACAGTATTTTGATCAACAGGTCCTCTGATAGCAGGTCCTCAATGAAAGATTTATCGAAAACCTCCAATTCGATAAAATAGATAATATCGTAAAAATAAATCTTGAAAACATCACCAGTTCTCAAAGCGCTAATTTCTCGAAAGGCCCGGCTCTGTCACTCACGGCGAGTAAAAATTATTCCTTCGATTACGAAACTTTCACCGAACACGATAGAATTTGAACGATAAGAGGATCGCGTCCCGAGTTAAAGAGCTTATCGAGTTCCGTGATAATGTCTCGACTCTTGTTATCGCCGAAAAATCTTTGCTCACCATTCAGCGGCGAAACGTTTGGTTCACCGTTCACCGATCGATTCGACGTTTCTCGATCGTGGAAAAAATAATCACGCTCGAGTGATTGGCTCGGCTTTTAGATCGACAGTCGCCCGGCAGTCTACTCGAGTCGTTCGTTCGATTTATTCGACGATCTGGTTCGACAGGTATGCGATCGATCGAATTATTATTAACCCTTCTAACGCAACGCGGAATTGCAATTACGCGAAACAAGTTTGTCGCACGGAAAATAAATTCTAATTCCGTTTTGCGTATGGGCTCAACTTTAACCATTTTCAGCGACATGTTAGCAACACTTGCAAAAGGTGTCCTAGTATTATTAGTATTATTCTTCCTTCATTTCTTAATACGGTTCCAGCAAAATTTTATCAAAATTCTTACTATCTTTTTTTGTACTCAAAGGTTACCTAGTTATGTCAAATCTGTCACTGAAAGGATCACATTTTCAATAAACTTTTCAGTAGCACCAATTTTATGATTCTGCAGGGGCAAAGAAGTGAGTCTAAATTAGAACATCGATAGCTGAAAATGAAATGTGCAAACGTGCATATGGATAAGTGTCACCAGCATCGCAGCAATCATCGAAAAGCGTTTTCGAGTCGGTGCAAAAATGCGGTAAATGTCTATCATTGGATGAAAGAGGCGGTCAGGGTCAGCGGTATCATGAATCTCCGATCGGCTGACAGTGTTGGTGGTTCGATCAGGTTCGTCCTTAAACGAATTTTCCTCGGCGGAAAAACGAAGAAAAGAAGGCGAACGAATGGTTCGAATGTCGCGACGAAGCAGACGAGTTGCATCGGTACAATCGCATTCCAGGTAAACTAATTTCGATGCGAACGAACGAGAGCGAGCGAGAGAAGCGACGAGATAGCCAGGTGGAGGAACAACATCGAGAGCACCGGTTCTCCAGATCGGCGGATCACCTCGGAGACCTCGTGCTCGAGGCCTGGGATCGCCGGCCGCCCAGCAGTCTACCTGCTCGGTGTATACACACACCACACGTGTGGTCTCCCACCCTTTGCTTTGGCTCTCATACCCCACCCTCCACCTGTACACGTGCGTGTACGACCCGTCTCTGTTTGTGCGTGAGCCTTGGTCCATACCGTCTACAGACCGTTTCACGCATCTGGGTCATGTCGTAACTCACCGACACCAACAATTCTCTTATGTTTATGCACCTAATACGTCTCTGCAAATGTGGACTTTCTATCAATTCCTAGTCACATATCTTTCAAACAGTTCTGGAGATTCAACGATCGGTGTTTTTTATTGATAAAATAGTTACGATGTTCACTTGCTAGATGAGCTTATTTCAAAACCAGAATTAATCGGAGTCTTCCAATTTGAATTGTTTATAAGATGGTTTTGAAGTACACATATGCAAGAATTTTGATTAACCGATCATCTGTGAGATTGCTGTAGATCGTATGTAGCAAGAAAAAATTGGGAGGGCTAATTTTTGGACGAGAAGAAATTGTATCGTGTTGTAGATACTTTTGGAGTGTATAACCCATTTTGTATTCTATTTTTGAGCGAAATGCGTGGAACATCCTGTATAGAGCGTACCTGCGGGTTTCCTCTGAGTATGGGCACAGGGCCGTACGTGCTCTGGATACGTACGTGCCGATTTCCCTTCCTCTTCGTCCACCTCTCCCTTTATCACCGGACAGCTTCTTCTCTTCCCCCTTCATTCTTTTACTCTTTCTCCTGTTTTCATCTCTTACTCTTTCTGACCGTACGTCTAGCTCTATCTGTAGGTTTACTGCTCTTACGGATGCCCTTGTGCCTTACTCCCCTTCCTTGGACGATCAATCTCGAGCACGATGTAGCAGGCTATGTTCTCGCTAAGTCGCCAATTGTGCTTCATCAATCGTGATCATCGAGGGACATCGATATTCCCAAGGAAATTCCGGCGTTCGGCCTCTTATTCGATAATGGCGATAATCGGGTTATTAGGAAATCCGATTGTTAGGATTTCGATTACGTGCCGTTCGTGTTGACGAAGATTCGATAGGTCCGTAAACGGGTACACCTGTCGAAACTTAGTTGTTTCTTCGAAATTGTCGTGCCGAGCAGACGAATTACTATAGAAATTAATTGACGTCGATTATCGTCGCGTTCGACGGGTTTATGTAGGACGCATCGTCGTGTGGCGCGATACAACGGTGCACGATGCAACGGTGCTTCGAGCAGATAGTTAAAGGATCGGTGCCTCGATAATGACGAACCTCTCGTCGTGACACTTTCGGCCGATTCGAGAAGCCGTTGTCGGCAATCTTTTGCCGGGTGATTAATCGTATGACCGGTATTGGATAATCGTTTTACAGTAGAAGGTCAACCGTTTAACAGATTTCCTCGTTTTGTGCTACGCGCGTCATCGAAATAACTCGAATGCTTTACCGAATGTACGAATTTCTTTGTTCGATCACAACGTACACGATCAATTCAACCGAATACCATTGTACAAATATTTGATTAAACAGGTCACGTTTTAATAATACGAGATCGATGTTAACAAAACTAAATAAAACAGTTAATCTCAATAAAGTTATACGATCAATGAAGTTTGCAAAAGCTTAGTGCAAATTCTGTCGTATTCTCCTTTACTCTAATGCAGCGCTAACTCGAGTGTACGAAAGCAGAATAAGAAATCTCCCATTAAATTCTGATTACTCATGCAATTAAGATCGTAATGGAGTATTAAACGCCTTAACAGGTAATTTAAAAATGTCGGCTAAATTCCTGATAAACCTTCTTGATCGTGAGAGAAATCGCAAGTATCGAGACGATTAACGAGCACCCGCATGCTCTTCCATTGCACGTTTCACGGCAAACGCTAAAATCCAACTGCATGCACCTTGTGCACGTCCCTTTTAAGACCTATCTAGTTGCAACGAGATAACACAATATCGCGTGCATACGGGAACCGAGGCCAGATATCATATACGAATTCGTAGTTACGACACCGCACACGTAATCTACGAATAACGCAAGGTTTCACCAAAAACGCGAGTTGCTCTCTTAATAAATCCCGAAAAATGACCGACTACCTGTTATCTGGCAAACGATTAACTTTCCGTTTATCGGTACCAAGAATCGTACACTTCATATCCGGCGTCGGCACCGGACTAATAAAACTTAATTATGATACATCGTAGATGAACGATAACCTGAACACGTCAAATATTCATTGCGAAATTTCCAAGTGACTCAATATTTCGATGTAAAGCTGCTTTAAATGACTCGCTTTGCTCGTTAATCTTTGGACAATGAGCGTTTAAGGTTAGAGAATAGGCTCACGATACAATACCATGATATGGACTTCTGTTCGCTGGTGCCTCTGTATTAGGCTAGATGAATATTTCAAATACAGGAAGTAAATCTGAATTTCCAAAATCTGGATTTCGAGTGATTTTACACCCGATTAAAATTAATAAAATCACCCGTGAATCCATCGCTAACAGATGTCACCTATGAAAACGGTGCAATCTTGACGAAAAGATAAGAGGTCGGGGACGAGTATATTCGTCGAGGACGCGGAGATACGGTGATAGTCGCGTCTGTTAAACTCGACACGACGAGGATAGTCTCGCGACACGACTATGCTCTCGATATTCCGTTTTTCTTGGCCGCTGTCTCGCTCGGGTGGCACGACCGAGTGTAAGCCAACAGAAGTAAGGACGGGTTTCCGATTAAGGCCTTATAATTGACGTCCCGGGTCCCCCCGTCTGGCTTAGTCACCGGCAACTGGAAGAAGGGCCGGCGGACCCGCTTTTGCGGATCGCGGATCAACGAACCGTCCTCGGACACCAGACGCTTTTGCGCCGCTTTTGCTTCTCTCTTCACGCCCGAACCTACCCCTGTTAGGGGTCTTATGCTACCGATAGACATAATACGCTTTCCATACGTTATTTTCATTTTTTTCACAATGCATTAACTACTTAACCTCTTTACCTTTAATTTTATCGGCAAGTCAGACACAGTTACCCTCTAGTCAGAATTGACCATTGTTGTAACATTAAGAAAGACGAAGAATGTTCAAATGTTAGGGTTATTGATCGGTTATAATTCGAATTAAACTCGAAGTTCATTTGTGATGAAAATATCAGATTTGTCGCACTTCGACAGTTATGTGCGTCAGTGCGTCACGATGTTATGAGCTAAGAGGTCAACTGCGAAATTTGGTTCTAAACATCTCACGTTAGATTTATGTTGAACCATTTATTTTTAAGTTGGAACTAAAGTAAAAAAGTAAATAAATAAGGTATGATACGTAAACTTATGTGATGACTCCTAGATAATCTTATGATCTTGAATAAACTTATGATCATCTTAATACATTTTGTGACTTAAAATAAGAAATATCAGTCATTTCACGTGGAGCAGAACAGAGTTCTAGATTGACGTATATACACATGAACCGCAGTTAACTGGTTATAGAGATTTTATAGTTGAATACAAGTATGCAGTTCCATATCGAGTAATCGATTAGAAGTAAACAGTATTTATAAGAGCTTGCAATTATCAAACCGATGAACCATAAAATCGTATAAAATTGGATCAATAAATGTTCATCCACGCAACAACAACGAACGGCGGATTAGCGAAAGTCGAGGAAAATTGCGCGAAGACGTTATCGGAAGATTTTTAACGATCCACGACAACGATTCGACGAGATTATCAGGATTCGAAGCTTCCGGTTGATCCAATTTACCCGAGGAATGCTCAACCGTACACGATAAATCGGTTTAACCGAAGACTCCGCCTGTCCCGAGCGACGCGTCCGACTCTGCTTTTCGCGAAAACGAGATACTCCGAGGCTTCATAATGGGATAAGTCGTGAAAACTTTCGATACGCGTCAAGGCGGATGTGTAATACGCATGGGTAGAGAAGAGGACGGGGTGCTAAGCAAACGAGCACGCCAGTTCTGAACTCGTAAACGAGACGAGAGGAAAGTGGAGGACGAAAATGACGCTAACGAAGCTCGAGCCGAGTTACTTCGAAGAAGTATCAAAGAAGTTTGCTACCTTCATAGTTGCTGGCTTCTCTTCCTGCCTGGTGGTGTTATCTGAAAAGTGCTCGGGATATTTCGCCGAGCGTTCATTTCGCGAATAAAAAGGAAATTGTGAAGGAAATGCTCGAATAACCGCGTGTATACCTTGTGCTACATGGATCGTAATAATTAAGAGTCGCGAGCAGTAATCCGTGTATTCACGGCACTGCCATTCGTTCTAGCGCTCATTATTTCAGCGTTTACCCTATTAGTGTCAACTATGATAGCGCCATTCTAGCGTTAACGCCAGGTCGTTACGTGTATCTTAATAACATCGAAATTTTCACGTCAACATTTTTACAGTAAATTGATTTTCAGAGAATCTAAAGATTATTAATGCGTTATCGATTCGCGAGGTGTTAAAATTGTAAAAGGACAATTCAACGTCCACTAATCTTATCAATCGTTAATCTTCGTGCACCGAAAGCAACTCGCCAAATTAATCTGGTCGATCGAATCACCGGAATATATAATGTCCCAAACGGACAAGTGAACATTGGATACGCTTGAAATTTACTCGCTTATCAATTTTTCATACGATGCACTCTACGTGTAAAAAGGTTTTATCGCATCAAATATTTAACGCTATCGACGTGGACGGAATTCTAATTTCTTGTAGCAAATTGTGTGGTCATGTCTCTTCGACGAATAGAAATGATATACCACATGCAAGCGGTGTTACTGCAAGTAATTACTCTTGCAGAAATTTGATTATTTTTTCGTCGGAACACTGCGCGTGATCGAAAGAACATCCAGAAGCTATTCGTCAGAAAATCTACGCCGCAGACCATTTTGCACAAGTGTAAACAATTTGAAATTAAACCACTTCGCTTTTGCAAGAAAAATGCAGCTCCGATAAAAGATTTTAATCAGACATTGTTAACTAATACTCCGATATAAAATTTCAATGTGTTGCAGGATTATTTCGCGAATAAAATGTTCATTCTGAGACCCGTTATCACCAACAGATCGCACTTATCGATAACATACAATGATTCCATCGCTAGAGTATGCAACCTTGCTACCTACAATATCCGATCAACATTGTGTCCGACAACTTGGTTCTCTTGGTACAACTTCCTAGTTCGCCTCCGAATAGACGGAGCAAAATAAACGACTGATAAACGTTAAAGAGAAACGCGTGTGTTCGAAAACACGGCGTGTCACCGGTCCAAAGGAGGAGCACATGTGCGTTTCGAGTGTTAACAGAAGAGAAGGAGAGAGAGAAGGAGCGTCAACTCGTCAAAAGTTTCACAGATGTTCCGTGACGAGCTACTTTCGATATCTCGAGTCGACCAGCGCGATAAATCAAGTAAGGAAGGTCGTAGCGGCGAACAGTCATCGCCGTCACGAAGAAGTCTTTGGCCGGGAGCAGGGAACCGCAGAGCACGTTGAACCGACAGCAAATTGGACCACCTTCAAAAACCTTATGCCACTAGATACATCGAATTCGCACAAATACACCAAACCACGTTCGTTCCGTGACTCTATCGTAGACGATGAAGTCACGATCGATTGCTCCGGACGCAATTCTCGCGGTAACGAATTCCTCTGATAACGGAATAATAAAATCTGTCCGTCCGTGACGGTGAAATCTGCCAAATGATAATTCTTATAGCTCGTTATTGTTGCGCCATTTGTTCTAGCGCACGTTCACTGCGTTGAGATCCATCGTTATAGCGTTCATTAATTAGAATCCATCGTTATAGCGTTCGGACCTATCGTTACGGTGTTCATTACATTAAGATACATCGTTATAGCGTCTATCGCACCGACCTGTCGTTAGCGCTAGGTTCTTTCGATGTTAGGTTCTTATAGCGCCCATCCTTCAGGCGTTCAATATGCTAGCGTCAACTATGCTAGAACCCATCACTCCACCGTCCAACGTGCTCATTCTTCAAGCGCTGAAAGTGCTATAACGTCAACTATGCTAGAATTCATGATCCCATCGAATGTACCCATTCTTCGAGCGTTGAATATGCTATAACGTCAACTATGCTAGAATTCATGATCCTATCGAATGGACTCTTCGAGCGTTGAATGCGCTATATGCTACAATTCATTATTCTACCTCTGAATGTGTTTGTACCATCCTTTAGACGTTGAATGTGTCAACTGTGCTAGGTCCTATTCTACGAACGTGCTCATCCTTCAAGCGTTAATATTATAACGCCAACTATGCTAGAATTCATGATTCTGTCGTCGAATGCCCATCCTTCAAGCGTTGCATAACGTTAACTATGTTAGAACCCATCATTCTACTGTTGAACGTGTAAATGCCTATTTCCTCGAGTGTTGAATTTAGCGTCAATTATGCTAGAATCAATCATTCTACCGTCAAAGGTAGAATCGAGCGTAGAATGTGCAAGCGTCAACTATGCTAGAACTCATTCTACCGTCGAACGCGTTAATGTCTATCCTTCCCTGAACGTACCAGCGTCAACTATGCTAGAATGATTCTACCGTCGAACGTGTTAATGCCCATCCCTTAAATACCGAATGCTATAGTACTATGTTGGAATCATTCTATCATCAAACATGCTAATGTGCCTCTATCAAGATCGTGCTAACACGCATCAGTCTAACGTCGATTTTCCATCATTCTTCCATTATTTGTTCCAGTACCGATCGTGCTAATATCCATCGTACTAACGTTCATCGCTCTAGCCTTCAGCACGCTAATAACGTCTATTACTTTAGCCGAAGCGTCAGCGGCTACTTTATTAGTAGCCTTTCCCACTCCGTATACGTTCTACGCTCGTGATTCTAGCGCCCACTGCTCTAGTATCTCTAACATCCATCATTCGACGGTCGTCGACTGGGAACGCACTAGCGGTATTACGCTCCTTCTGGCGTCAAGTTCTGATGTAAACGCGACACGATAACGTTCGAACGGAAAGAAGAAAAGTGGAGTCGTGGCGAACGACTTACGTCGGTTCGAAGGCGGTCCAACTTACGTGGCGGTTTAAATATACGCGTGTTCGCGGCTCGATTACGCGCCTCGAGGAAAGCACCTCTTCTTCCCGTGTTGTACGTGGGCGTACTCCAAGCCAGAAAACGAGTCTCGCGTACGATAAGTGATACAGCGTCGAAGCGTGCGATCGCAATTTATCGTTCGCGCTTCCAACTGTCCGGAACGATTTCACCCAAGCTGAAAGACGTTCTGCGCGGAGCTTTACGATCTTGTACGATCACGTTTCTAATGCAACTTTTTTGCACCGTGTAATCCACGCGTATCGGAGAAACGTCGCGACGCACCTTCGACAACCTCCGACATTAAAAAGTTCCGGAATTCCAGATAACAAACGATGCATTCCCAAGGAGCATTCCACGAGACGTGTAACGAGATTCCTATTGCGAATCGGTATTGGAATTATGTATTCTTTCCTAGAGGTTTGGAAATACATGTCGAAGTGTAACGAGATAGTAAAGCATCATCTTTACCTCTTCATATAATCAGTACTCGGATTCCTCGACGCGAAGTGGGATGAAGAAAGTATAACACGATCTCGATACCGATTCTCGAGTATAAAGAAGTAGCGGCTGGTAATTTTTAAGGAGGATCATTTACGATGTACGTCTGACGAAAATGGAAATTTTCTTTCAACATAAGAAAGTTTCCGGTTTTAACAGAAGATTTAAATCGTGAAAATTCAATTACCACATAAAATGAGTTTCGACTTTTGTTCTGGCAGTCTTGTCCTTTTAAACCCAACCACAAAGTTTAGCGAAGATAAAAATTTGATTCCAAAGAGAATGGTCCGCATTCTCGAAGTTAGCGTAACATAGCGGGTTCTTTGCCTTCAAACCTGTCGGTGCAATTACGCGAAAATTAAAACTCATCCGTGAGTCTCGTCCTCTTCGAAACAGTCGTATCTTCAAGATACGACAAGATGCGAAGCTATCGGATTAATTAGAACGAAACGATGACGATACTCACCGTAATCCGGTCGAACGACAGCCTGCACCGCCTGTTCGTTCTTCTTGCTTCGAATCACCGGCTCACCGAGGATCGTGAAGTTTCTGGGTCCCACGCGATTCACAAACACTAGATACACTTTGCCCCTCTTAATATTGGCTCTCACCACACCACTCTGATTATCGCGTTGCTGCTGCTGCTGCTGCTTCCCGTCGGTGTCGTAGCCGCACACGGTCGACTTGCCGGGCGCCGATTTGTCTCGAAAGTGCAGCCTGACGCTGTCATTTTTCTGCAACGGCTTGAAACCGGGCTGATTCTTGTATACTTGCTTTACCTCGAACGTCACCGAGTAGTTCGAGCCCGGTTTCCTCACGGACGACATGCTCCTGGCCTTTCCCTCGAACACGGTCGGCGCCAGGTACGCCCTGTTGCCCACGTCCACGTCCGGGCACCAGTTCTGTCCGCGGCAACCCTTGTTCCGGCATCTCCGTCGCTGCTCTCTGGGCGAGTCCGCTTTCGCCCGGTTCTTTGGTCGTTGCTTGGTGGATCTGATGGGTCGTGGCCTCTCGACGGACGACTCGGTCCCCGGAGAGTAGAGAAACGGCGTTTGCGTCGACGAGTGACGCGGCGGTCGTGTCAGACCGGACTCCTCCATCTTTGGACGCGGCCCGTCCTCGAGACGGCGATTCGCCTGCTTCGACGAGGAAACGAATGCCTCGCGTATAGACTCGTCCAAACGTTTCGCGCTCTCTTCGGACGCATCCTCCGGCGGATGGACACCCTCGAGGACCGAGTCCAGGTTACCGGAGTAACCGAATCTCTCGTATGTCGGCTCCAGCAGCCTCGAGACCGCTTCCGGCCGTACTCGCGGACCGTCGTCCTTCGGTGATTCGGACGGGGTACGAGCGATCGGTTGGTCCCCCGTCCTCGTGACGAAATTCCAAGCTGGCGAACGGTAATCGAGGGGTTTCTCAACGGTGGCGATGCTCATCGATGGCGGATGATCGCTGGTGGTCCTCGTCGACGTTTCCTCGATGGAGTTCCGATTGGCGGGGGGTGCCGCAGCGAGCGCCAGTGCGCCCCACCAGCCGCTTAAGATCCCGGCCAAAAACAGAGACGCCCACATCATCCGACCTGCTTGCTGGTTTGATCGGGGGTGAGGTCGACACCTCGGTCACCCCGAACAAGCACACACGCCTCTCTCTGGGCACTCTTCTTCTTCTTCTTTGCTATTCGAGAGCGGAATCCGCTTGAATCTCCCGCGAGAATCTCTGTCTTCCTGTTGACTTTTTTCTCTCTATCTCTGGCTCTTTCTTTCTCTGGCTCTTTCTCTCCTCTTTCTCGCTCTCTGCGGACGAATCCTTCGACGAAGAAACGTCGTTCGGTTACGAAACGACCTTTGACAAGCTGTTCACGAGGTGTTGTACCACCGGCAGCAAGCGATCGGGACTTCCATCGGACAGATTCTCGGCTGTCTGCTTTTCGCCCAACGCGATACCGTCCTCTTCATCATCCTTGGTGGGTCAGCGGACGCAACGGGAACGCCGTCGTACGGAATCGTACTTGCGATTATCCTAGACGATGCCGAACGACCTGGTCGAACGAGCTGGTTGCAATCGGCTGCGGGTCGCGCGGTTCAAAAATCGGCATCATCCTGTCGATCGTTGCAGAGGAACATCCTGCCCGGGTGACTTATGGTTAACGTCTCCTCGTTTGCCCTATGTACACCGTGCGCCCACGCTACAGTCTTCTTATTATATTCAAAACAGAGGATCTTCTGGATTTCGTTGGATCTCGGAGGGATACGACGGATCGAAGCTTCTCGAATCGAGGACTCTCATCGGATCGATCGGAGCACCGGTTCGGCGATTTCCAAAATACGAATCCTCGATATTCCAGGAAGAATTTCGCGCCACCCCCGTGCCGCGGTGCCTCGGTCCCTCGACGCACGTATCACGTTGCACTCCGAACGAGGAAAAGCCGAGGATGATGACACACGACGGTAGGAAGGAGCGGTAGAATAAGAATAAGAAGAAGAGGAAGAAGAAGGAGAAGAAGAAGATGCAGAAGAAGAAGAAGACTACGACGACGACGACGAAGACCAAGAAACTGTCGGCTTCCTCTGACCAGCCAGAGACACACTATTTAAATATACTCACGAGGCTCTCGCGGTTGGTAGCGTCGACCGTCGAAGTCTAGCCCTCGCGCGACGCACTTCACTGCTCAGTTTTACCGCACGATTCTTCCTCCTCCTCCTGTTCCCGCGGGTCGTCCACCGACGAGGACGATCGCGCCGCGAGAAAAAAAAGCGGCGCCGCGTAGCGGAGCGGAAAAATCGGTCGCGATCCGCGGCGGTCGCGACGGTTCTACCGGTCTCTACCTCTCGGCCGCGATTACTCTGCGACGGCAACGATGCTGTCGGATGGCGGGCACGCGTGCGGATAATATCGCGTGCGGGGGATCGGCGCGTGTGTTGCACGCGGCATGCACGAGCAGCCTCGTGTCACGTCGAGGCGGAGAAGGGATTGTCGGTGGCCCCGCGTCGGCCGCGCGCGACGGTTCAAATTAGACTGAACGGCCCGCTCGCGCAGCTCGAGGCCGGCCACAGCGCCAGCGGCTCCTGGCGGACGCCGGTCGAGGCTCTGCGCGCGCACCGTCCCGAAGCGGCGCGGAGCGGAGCGGCGCCGACGACCACGGGGATTCCCCGCGCACTCCGCCGACCGGCTACGCACGAGCAGACGCCACGCCGATCCGCTCCGGCCACGCCAGACCACGGGACCTTTAAGAACCTGTGTAACGACGACCTAACAACCGAGGAACCGCACGCGTGATCCTCTCTCTCCTTGCTCCTAACAGACACCGTCTGCCCCTACTTTCGATACCTTTAAGCCTCACCGTAAATCTAAGCGTTTAACCCTTCGTCGTTACCGGACCAGATTTTGTCCTGCCGAACTCCGTCTGTCTTGCCAAAAACTGCCCTCTGCTCATTCTTATAGCTATTTCGTTGCTCGCTTTTCAACGAGATTTCGTTTCCTTTTCTTAACCCTTTGCACTCCTTATTTTCTTTCAAAGACTCTAATTTGCAAGATGAATCAATGGGTTCTCGATCAAATACATTGCAATGGGAGTATGTGACAAATTTGTCGTTTATTACAAATAGTGAATGAATGAAAATATATATATTCAACCATTTATCTGAATCATAAGATCAAAGAGAAATGTCGACATAGTGCAAAGGGTTAACACTGAAACTACCAACTCGGTCATTTGATCCGTTCAGAGTTTTTTTATTTTGAACTATAAAATTTGTTTTATAGTTCAAATTCTTTCATCTAGATGAAGAATTAATGTATACATTCATTTATACTGTATCGTTTATTTTTCCACTTAAATTTTAGTTTCAAATTAAGATACATAGGTTTAGTGATAAATTGTCTACGGAATTTAGCTTCAACCCTTGAAAGATCCCCCAATAATTAAAATCGACGAATGTACATGTCGCAGTCCCATCATAAATTTGAAAAGTGTAAAGAGAAACACGGATTACATTTTTGTTTGACAAAAATTCAACAGCGCCGAAATAAAGTTTGGGATCGACGTGTATGCGCACGTCACGAACCAATTTTGACTTCACCGTATATTTTTAAGCCACGGTAGTTAAAAAGTAATCTCGTCATGTTAAATATGACCGAATCACCTTTTCGTTGCTCCTTTATTCTGCATCGTTTCTCAGGACACGTTTTCGTGTAACGATAAATCGCGACGTTTAACCCTTGAGTGCTGCGAGGGGAGATTTTATCCTGGCCGAGTGGATGTGGATAAAAACAGCGCTCAAAGAGTTTTGAAGGATACCGTGGTTGTATCTCTACGTCAATTATGCATTCGCCGGTCACGATATTCGGGAAAATATGAAAACCAGAAGTAGAGTTGTAGTAGTACAAATTTGTGATATTAATGTCACGTCACGCATGGTGCGAGATGACACTTTACTACGTCACAGTCGGAGATCATGGTTTTTAACGCTAAAATTACCGAACGATTTGACCCATTTTCAAGTCCTTTTTATAATGCAAAATATATTAAAATGCTTTTATTGAAAGTGTTGACTTTTAAGATTAATTTACGCCTTATTCTTCGTTTATTTATCTTACTATTTTATTTCTTATCTGAAATTACGAGTGCACTATACAATGGTAAGTTTAATGTTAATGCAGTATCGGTAATCTTTCGGTGACTGTTTCTACAATTGCGTTACACAGCATAGATTATTGGGGTTACCATTAATCAACGAGAAAACGACCGATACGCGAAGGTAATAGTTCAGTTGGTAATCAACGATGGTATGAATTCTTTTTTCTTCTTTTATTTAAGCTTACCTAAACCTCTGCGTGAGGTTTATACAGCTGTACAAAGATTATTTCATTCCTAAACAGATTATGATTAACATTTCTTAAATTGGTACATTGAGAACAGTAATACGGTACGAATTATTCTGTTCTAATTTCGGCTAAATAAAAGTTAAACCGTTAAATAATTTCAAGCGAAAGAACTGTGTCGTTTCGAACGTATTGTTTCCTGCAAAACGTTATATAAAGTGGTCTCAGTGACGCGTGTCCTAAAAATCCTAACAAGAGTAAAACGTGATCGAAGATATATCGTTAGAAACGACGTTCCAACTTCACGAAATGAAAAAACACAGGATCGCGTATTGCCGATGAAAAAGAGAGCAGCTGATGAACGTTTCATGGCTGGAAACGAGATTTTCTCGGAACATAAATTAGAATGACGAAAAAAAAAGAAGAGTTGTAAGAGGGGGAAGGATAAAAAGCAACAACGTCGTCTGGTAGATTGTACTTATAAATGTCTGAGCGAAGGATAATCTAATACGCGGCTCGCGAGGCGGAGAGAGAAGGAGAACGGTGCTTATTGCGCGCTGAACCATGTCGACTTAGCGCACAGAGCAAAGTGAAACCTTCGCAAAAAGCGAAAACAAAAAATAAACGTGACGAGGGTCAGTAGAACCTCCGTATGTGTGTGCACGTCGACGCACCGCGTGAAAATACTATGCAAAACAACGAATGGAATTCTTCGCTTTAGCGAGATGCAACGAGCGCGTGGAAACGCGTTCGAATCCGTTTCGCTGTACTACGGTACCGTTAATAGCGCGCCATCTTTAATGCGCCAACTTTTGGCGCCAACTAAACTCCCGATTAATTCGACGTCGGTGTCACGCTCGAATTACGACCATAAAACGTCGAATGAAAACGGTGTTCCGGTTTTCGTTGCCTTCTAGTTAAATTCAACGAGAAATCGTTGATGCGAAAAAACATGGCGGACGCGATCTAAACGCGCTGCCAGAGGGCAGACATTTGTGTCTGACTTGTCGAGGACCGTGGTCTATTCTACTTACTACCAAGAACCTTATTTCTTTTAAGATAAAAAATTGTGTACTTCATGTTCCGTTTGTTTATTGATCTTTTTCACATTTAAAATCAAACGAAGCGTGCATTACTTCGAGGTTTTACGATTCCGAATAAATACGATTAATGTCGCTTCTGATAATAAAAACCGCAGAATGGTTGTTAAATCTTTATCGATTATTCGCGGTAAGATTTGTAAATATCCGAAATGGGGAAAGTTTTGTTATGTAAGGTACGATAAACGAGATTAATGGCGTGGCAGTGAATATTACTCGGAAACGTGCTGTTAATGTAACGACGGCGTCAGGATCGATGGTGTATCGCGGTATTGTTATTCAATTATCGCCGTTGAAACGGTGGTTACCTTCGTGGTTCCCGGCGAATTTTGATATCGTGACCGTGATGAGAGAACTTGCCCACTGGTCGTTCCAATTCTATACACAGTAACAACAATTTCAAAGCAGACACGAAACTCTGTTTTCATTTCGGACGTTTACCTTAGATCTCCCTATGCTTCCGGTACGAGATGTACACTGTAGAGATTCCTCCTCGATTATTCGCTTCGAACGCTTTCTGATTAGAACGCGAATTAATATCGTGCTACAATGTTTACTTGATGTCCGACCGTATAGGAACGTTTCAATTTTGCATATGCTCGACCGTTCACGTACGCTTTTAACTGTAATAACAACGCTCTCAAACTTTGCTATACGGTCTTTTACTTCGTAATCGTCCAATTCATTCGTATTCGGAATTTTATTCTCAAAACTTTATCAAACTTTGTTACTAACTTTTATCGCTGTTAATAAAATACTCTTTTACTTCACATTTATTAACTAATATTCGACTCTTTATTACCATGTAACTATACCCCAAAACTAGTTAAACTTGCTGATATCGTAATTTCACGCGACATTTATTTTATGACAGGTTCACTTTTTTTAAATTCACACACTCATTCGTCCAGTTATTTATCTATATTCACAAATTTATCATCAACCCATAGATAATTCCAAAACTGTTCTAACTCACTCACATCATAACTACATGACATACATTCATTTTTTGACAAATTCGTTTGTTAAATTCATCGTTAATCATTTTGAATCATCTGATCATTTACTTGTATTTATAAAGACGTTCATAATTTATGCTGAATCCACAAATAATTATTCCAAGACTGTCCTAACTCACTCACATGATAATTTTATGCAATATATTCATTTTTTGACAAATTCGTTTGTTAAATTCATCGTTAATCATTTTCAATTATGTGATCATTTACTTGTATTTATAAAGACGTTCATAATTTATGCTGAATCCACAAATAATTATTCCAAGACTGTCCTAACTCACTCATATCATAACTTGATGCCATACATTCGTTAAGTTCACGTTCAATGACACTCATTCATCTAATTAATTATTTTCATCAATCGTCTATATTAATTCTTAAGAAAAAATTCGAGCAAAGGTAACCAAGGCGTTTCGCTCGTTTGCCAGTTAATCACGGATACAGAATGTTTAAGTATCGCTATTTAGCCGGGAATTAATCTGTCACGAGAAGAGCGTGAAAAACTAGCCGTTTAAGAGGCCGACTCTCGTCGCGGGTCGTTTGATTGGCAGCTCTCGAGGAGAGTTCCTCTTGAGCGTCGTGGTCGTCGCCGCTCCCTTTCGTCCGTTTAAAAAACCTCTCCGGGACTACTGGCACGTTCGTTCGTATATATTCGAGTCGGAAGCAGCTCGAAGAGAATGGAGCAAAAGGGGAGCGGGAAGAAACGGCAGGGAAACGAAGGAAGACTTTATTTTCGGTGGCCCGATGACGCTGATCGGCGCGAGCGTGGAAGAAGAGGAGGAACGACCCGTCGAATACGGAGGCAAAAGAGGCTCGAGCGCAGGGCAGAGGGGACCCAGCCACACGAAGAAAGCGAAATGTCCTCGAGAGTCGAATAATGGCTCCGTACACGCTCTCCGATTTGTAACAGTTTCACGTTTTATACATCGGCGCTCTCGAAAATTACAGGACACAAGTAGACTTTGCAAATTTCAAACTTTGCAACTTCCAAGTTACGGAAGTTTGTCTACGCGAGAGCTGACATCTCGAATTGCGACGAGCATTATTTAGCCACGAAACAATTCCGGGAACTCGTAAATATACCACGTACTAAACGATAGAGCGAACTAAACGGGGAAATCAAGTTTCCGGAGACTATCAGGAGCAACGCGTCAATAGATTATCGACAAACACTTACTATATTGACAAATTGATCTTAGGCAGCATTGACCCTGTCTCCTTCCGATATCTTGGTTCTCATCACAACGTAGTGATCGAGGGCGAGCTTTCTAGGAGTGGAGCATGTCGTTCGCCCACAGGAGAAGTTAAATCGAATCCGCTAACTGTAGCCTAAGAACAAACTGGCAGGGATGAGAGAAGAGGAAGGAGGGTCTCGATACGCGGCTAACTTTCATGGAAGTTTGATGCTTCGTAAATCAATGGCCATTCGTCGGGCTACGTTAAATTATTCCCGGCTCAGCGCACCCTCTTTCGGATAGCAAGCTCTATAGATTTTAACGCGGAGAGTTCAACCCCGTAGCATCGACGGTTCAACTCCATAACAGTTATTTCGATCCGGGTTGATCTTCCTCGGGAAATCTCTCTTTTACCTTACAGTCTTCCTCCTCTCTTTTCGCTAAAATTCAACGAGCTGGTGGCTGATGCGACACGAAAAATGCACACCGGATAAAGTTACGTTGCATAAATGCAACTTTGTAAATGAGCCACTGACAATGGGAAGGAAGCTCCTCTTTTTGGAAAACTTCAAGAAAAAATATCCTGGAACGAGATACATTTCGAGTCTGACCCTTTCACCTAGCTTCTCAAGTCGGGAGGAAAGGGATGAAAGTTTGGTCGCTGGAGTATCGTAACCAGTATCGTAGACAGAGGCTAAAATAAAAAGAAAGAAGCCGGCTTGAAAATATCAACGCGTTGAATGACAAGATATGACACGTTTCGCCAGACTGGTAAAACAGGGACTTTCAAACTTTTTCTTGTTCGACTTCGTCACCGTAGATATGGTGAGTCCGGAAAGTCGGCGACACACGGCTTTTAATCTCAATTATTATCGAGAAGTAAAAACTGAGTCAAACTTCCGCTGGTCACAATAAAAAATTGTCTGCTATTAAGATTTTTTGTATCAAAAGGCTTATTTCAGTAATAATGTGCACTTGAACGTGTACACATCTGAAACGCCTTTTCTCGTGTTCTTATCATTGTGTCAATGATTTTGGAGTGGTCGTTTGTCGAGCAAACCGCGTGGCACGTTCTCGATCACCGACAAACGATTCAGGGTTCACGATCTTGATTTCTCATGGTGACCAATTGATTTCCGTTCGACGCGAGAGTTTATCATGACTGTTCCATCGTTTGGTCCGAAGGGACTGCTTGTTTGTACCTGCAATCTGCCAAGTGTTGCAACATTTCGAGAATTTGTACCCATATTTGCTACTAACTTTCCAAATGAAATTCGCAGAGATTGGGCAAATTTACAAGCAAATTTTTACCTGAAACGATTGATCGTTAATATAAAGTACACTAATACGGTTAAAATTTTGCTACTTGTTAATAAAGCGATCAACAATTTATCTGTTGAGTGTTTTCTTTGGAAAATTGATAAATTTACGCACACAATATCTGCTACGCTGATCTCCGATATTGTTCGCGTGATAGTGTATCGAATAAAGTGTCCCGTTCCACATTTTCCTCCCACTTCTTGCTCGCGAATCGATCGTTAAACGAATACCTGGCATTCCAGCGATCTAACCCCTTTCGAGCCACGTGGCTGCGTGTCGACATCAAACACATTTTAGATCCCCGTTTCAGCGTGGAACACCGTAATCATCGGATAACCGTGCGGTGCGTGGAAAAAAGGATCGATTCCGCGAGCAAGAAGTTTCTGCAGGAAAAAAGAACGGAATCTTCGTCGGACAAAATCGGAAACCCCGTTTTCTTTCTCTTTTTTTATTCGACGCTCGACAGCTTTTTCCCCGGTTGCAACGTGGACAATTTACTCGAGGACGTACGATGACGTTCGGTCGTAGAGTACCGGCTTTTCGGCCGTTTAAATGTAATAAAACGCGTGACGGGCACCGTTCGATTTTGTCCACGGGAGATAATGAAGGACCATTCTGGCAACGATACATTATCCTGACGAGCGCGGCGTAAATATTCGGCACGCGGCCGAACGAAACGCGCCGATTAATCAGGAACATTCGAACGAGAGGTTATTTAACGCTCCGATATACGGAACACGGCCGATCACCCGGCGATTTTATTTATTATTTAAACAGTCGAAATGGGCCGGCCGAAACTCTTTGACAACTACGACTAATCACCGTGAAACGTTCCCCGTTGAAATTGCAGACAACTAGCGAAACACGATTCGCTTGACGAGTCGATAGAACAGGACCGAATGTTAACCATTTTATTGATAGTCGCCTCTATAGACATTTATGGAGGTTCAATCAGTTTTGATAAATTGTAAGATAATAATTGCTCTCGATGAATACGAGATGGACGCGTTTACGCGTCGAATGGAGATGAAAATATAAAAATGCCTTTGACGCGTTTAATTCGCTCTGGATTTATTTCCCTCTATACAGTTAATAGGTGTTTGCACTAATATTTCACTATTTTATTATTCCATTAGTCCACTGATTTATGGATGTATTTTTTACTTTTTCTACAGAATTTTATCGGAACGAGTTAACTCGTCGGTTAACGCGTTATATACGTCTAACGTCACTTGCATCTTTACAGAAAATGTTTCGAGCGGACTAAACGCATTCTGTAGTTTTCCGGTTCTTACAAAAAATTCACGATCAATGGAACACAATTTTAAGGTACGCGGACAAGCTGAAAGCCCTCGTAAATACAGAATTTCACGTCGTTTCAACTCCCGGGGAAATTTGCCGAAAGAACGGAACAACACAGTAGAAGAACGGTAGACGAAACGCAGATAGATCGAGAGAAAGATAGAGATGCGATAGATGGTTCATTCAGGCCAAACTGACCCCTGTAGCGGAGGATAAAAGCGACAGTTTAAGCCCATTAGGATATTTATGGATTGGCCTTCCACTAACCGAAACGAGGAGTGAGTTGTGTAGAGCAGGGCTTCCCAAACTTTTATGGGCTGAGACACGGTTTAGGAAATTGCCACTTTTTGCCACTGCTCGATTGCAATGCGGTATTTTGTTGTGACCAAGGGCACTAAATTTTTGAGTCTCGAAGTTACAAAATTCTACGGCCGTAAATTCTTCAAGTCATAAATTATTTGCTCTTCAAAGTTTCTAATTCGCAGACGCCGAAATTTGGGAATTTGTCCATGTGTGAATGTGTGATATGTGAATGCGTGAATGTGTGAATATATGAATTTGAGAATGTGTGAGCGTGTGAATGTGTGAATGTGTGAATGTATGAATGTATAAATGTAAGAATGTGTGAGTGTATGTGTGTACAAGTGTGTGAATGTACAAATGTGTGAATATGTTAATGTGTGCATGGTCAATGTGTAAATGTCTGAATCTGTGAATATGTGAATATGTGAATGTATGAATGTGTGCATTTGCGAATTTGTATATCTCTGAATTTCTGAATTTCTCCTATTCCAAAATTCTTACATCCTATAATCCTCAAACTGTCAAACTGTCAAATTCTCCAATTTGCTCAATCCCGAATTCCCACATTCCAGAATTCTCACATCCCCAAATTCTTCACACATCCTCGAATTCTTACATTTACAAATTTCCAAATTCCTAGATCTCCAAATTATGGAACTAACTTCCAAGTTCCAAAATACCCAAATCTTCAAATCCCAAATTCCCAAATGTTAGAAGCGACACCAGGACCCGCACTTTGGGAATCTCTGACACGCAGGGCGCGCAAAAGGGCAGTTATTCAAAGACCCGAGACGGCACGCGACTGTTCTCAACGGTGATTTCTCTCCTTTGAATCGTCTTTTCCGTCAACGAACACCTTTCCAGGAGTGTCGCATCTCTGCTCCACCCGGTCGTAGACTGAAAAATGGGAGCCGGTGATTTACGAGGCTGTCCAACCAGGGTATTCCTTTAATGGGTCGCCTAAAAGTCTCAATTTCACCGGTGATCCGACCTGACGTGACTCGATCGCTTAACGTTTCCACGAATCGGTGTTATTTGCAATTTACCACGATTCCCTTTTTCAAATCCTGCCGCACGACGATCTAATGACCGATAACGTTGAAGTATTACGTGGAAATCACAGTCATTTCCGTGTAATACGTGTTTTTCTCACGGAACTTACCGTTCGTTTGCATAATTCCAGGCCGTTTACCTCGAAAATATATTCATCATCTTTCCTTTTTTTTTTATAATAATCACGTGTTTTGTATCATGCTTCCTATTTATATACAGGTGTGTCGGGTATTTTTTCTTTAAATTATGCGCTATTACGAACCCTTCCATTGTTCGGCAAATGGCAACATTCGCGCTGCTGCGTTCGTGAAATGTGACTTTATTTCCGCTGCGCCGCGAGGATTTTATTAAAACAATAGATCAAATAAGTAGACTCAACACGGTGTATTATTAAAAAGTTCTAACACGCATTACAACTTCCTCCGTTCCTAATTACCAAATTCCTGGATTCAAGACCTCGTAGTTCATGAAGTTGAAGAGTTCGCAAGCTAACGCAAGATCTCCGCGAAAAGTAAAGATCTTCCGATCGAAAATAATCCTCCGAACGATCGTTAACCAAAAGAGTTTAATTAATCGGCGGCTCGGATGGCTGGAGCGGCAGTCACGTAGCAGCATCGGTCGTTAGATCGCATTAACGTGCGCTCGCATTTTCCAGTTGGCCACGAACGAGAATCTCGCATTCTGCAGACGCTCTCCTTTCTTCCTCTTTAATAAGAGCCGCCTGTGTACACGCTTGTATTTCGACTTCCGGCTGGTCGGAGTCCCCCGGTGCCTAACAGAGATGCATTGTGTGCAACGAAGCACCTGGCACGCGCCAGCTCCTGTCTTTATGTAGCCGCCCACTCTCTTCTCTTTCCCTCTTCGTCGGCCACCTCGTACACCTCTGTTCACCGGTGGTTCGCGTTGTTTCTTCCTCCTGCTTACCGTACGTCCCATACTGTGTCCTTCTCCGTCTCTCTCTTCCTCTTTCGCGTATCACCCACACGCGCGCACGCCACTCGTTATCCTGTGGATATCCTCCGGACGTCTGGGTTCTCCGTTCGAGTTTCTAACAAGATTTTCATCTCTGATATCCGTCGGACTCACCGGTGAACCGGGACGCAGACTATTAGCGATAAAACTTGTTCGGTAAGTTCGTAATTCATCCGGGTTCCGAGGAATAAACTGTATCTTAATAAATGCGACCGAATTATCGTTCGGTGATGGAACGCCAGAAGAAAATGGCCGCGATTGAAATAGAATACAGCTCGTTTATAGGGAATCTCGGTTGTTAATACCTAATGGCGGATCGTAAAGGTGCTTTGTCCAGTGACTTGTCGCAATTTATACTTCTGATACTATTAAAATCGACTCATAGATCGCTATGAAATATGTCTCAGATTTTTATCTTTAAGAAGTTTTAAAAATTATTTGTTTAAAATTGTTGCATTAAGTGAAATGGCGAATATGAGTTACCTCTCGAGTACAAAAGATCCTCACATTGTAGCAATAGTTGTGAATGATGCAACTGCCTAAAAGTTTGTAGGCTAAGAGGTTAATTTGGTTTGAAATCAAGTTAGATTATATTTAATAAAAAATAACACTAAAGTCAACGTAACCCTAAAGTGAAGTAATCCAAAATGACTTCGAGATCAAAAAATGAAGATACAAGAAATGAAACATAATTTCTGCAATTGTCAACAAGAGTTACGTTTAAAAAGTAATGTTCGATTGAAAATGCCGGCAGCTAAACTGTTAGCTCTCTGCTGCTGGCGACTCGACGCCTCAGCTAATTACACGTCCCGTTAAGGAGGCAACGATCCGTTGGTAAATAAACCGATCGTCGTAAAGTAGTCTCGAGCTACCCTCATAATTCGAAGGGTCGTCTGGGTCGTCCCCCATAGCCGACATACGATAGCAGTTGCTGGCACGCGTCTACGATGTCTGTCAAAATATGCGTCGAATCGTTGCAGCCCCCCGATCCGTTTGCTGCTCGTCATTCTCGACCCTTCGAAGGGCAGAAGGCACGTTCTACGTATACCTTCTCACCCTCCCTTCTCTTGTCTGTCGTCTGTCGATTTCCTCTCCGAAACTCTCCGTTTTCTCCACACACACATGCTCGACCTTGATTCTTAGAAATTACGTTCCCGAATGGTCAGATCCACGCTTAGCTTAACAATTTTGACTCGTTACGTAATGGAAGAACTTTTATTGCGATTTTTATGTCTCAACTTACTGTCAAATTTCTTATTCCGACATAAGGACAAGTTCATCCGATGAATATTAAATCGTATCTTTTTGAGGTTAGGTGGGGGTGGACTTATCTTTTTGGGTATTGTAGAATTTTAACCCACCTTGAGAAAATTATGTTACATAATCGAGATAAATGTTAAATCGAACTGAATGTTCTTTTGATATTAAAACAAAATTCTATGCAACTTAAGCCGTTATTAAAATGGTGTGCGTCAGAGAGATGCCCAGAGTTCTAAATTCCAGATTAAACGTATTAAGTCTTACGTTATAATTAAACTTGATCAGCGAGGATTGATACCTTTCAATTGAACGTGACTTGGTGGAAATAGTTTCTAGAAGCAGGTAGACCGCGAACGATAAGATAACGTTCGCTAAATCGAATCTTATCTAGGCGCCTAAGTCATATCGTCTTTCGCGGTAGAAAGCATCGGTATTTTCCTTTTCTTTTTTTTTTATGAAAGGCGGCAACGATAGTCGAGGAAAAGGTTGGCTGTTCTGTTATCGCTCGTCATCGTAATTAACGCGTGCCGTCACGCGGACGATAAAAATCGCCGTAGTTGCGCAGAGCTGGTCGGTGACTCATCGGGTCGTTTGCTTCCTTCTGGCGACGCCGTGTCACCGGAAGCCCTTAACTTTCGCGGAAATTAATAACGTTTCAATCGATCCTTCAAACGCCGGTACGCTAACCGCAGCAGAAACGTCGTTCGAAGAAAAAAGAACACGAAATTAGCCATATAACGACTTGTTAAACTTCGTTAACGAACTTGCTTAATCGGTTTTTTAATGAAATTTGATCGAATTGTCGACGACAGACGTCGACGTTGAAATCTATCGAGCGAGCCGCATTTTTTTCCTGCTTTAACCAACGATAATTTAACCCTTCTTCGAACAGATGATATCCCAGGGCTATTATTTTGTGTAAATACTCCGCACGCAACACGCTACTTGTCACGATACACGCTGCACACTGCGACATGCACGCGACGCGTTATATTTACGTGTTGCTCCGAGCATGATCAATCCTCACATTTTACCCGAGTTTCCAAATTCTCGAATCCGAAGATTGACCCAGTTAATCTTTGATCTTGTTTCGTTTTGTGAGTCATAAATCTCGCGGAGAGAGAGTACAGATAATCGATATTGAGACGGCGCGGCGATAAACAGCCGTTGTAGTCTTATCACGGAAACCTGTGAAGATAGGTCAGTGGACTGGTCGAAGGAATTCATCGGGAAGAAGAGTTATTGAGAACACGAGTCATGCAGGATAAGGAGAAATGGATGGTGATTTCTTTCTTTCTTTCTCGCAATAAAAGCATACGAGCGAGCCATCGTAACTCGGTCGAATGACAAGGGAAGGGCTGGAAGGTGTCGTATATACTGATAAACGTGTGGCATTTAAAGGGATTTATCGTAACCTCTCGCCGCCGTAGAAGTCTTCTTTATCTGACCCGAGAAAATGCCTACGCAGAACAGCGACTTCTTTTTTATCCTATCACAATAGAAGTTATAGAAACCGTACATCACTGAAAATCCAAATTTTACTTCGCGTTCTCTTCCTAAAATATATACGAGACAAATCATAACCACGAACGAAACATATTGTTAAATTCAAGGAAGTTGGAACCTTAAAGCTATATATAAATTATATTAACTCTGAAACTAACTGGTCAATACATGAGTTTAATATTTTCTTAAAATACTTCTTAAGATTTTTATCGAAGTAAAGAATTAACGAGCATCTACAATATTGACTCCGTTATTTTTAATTTTACGCCAGTCTGCAGTGTAAGCAGTTTAGTTTAATCTTAAGATAAAAAGAACTGGATCGTAGAATCAATACTTGATTCCAGAGCAGAGAGACGTATAGATCGTCTACATTATTTAATTTTACATTAATGGTCCATATAGTTTGACCATCGTCGAATACTTGATTCCAAAGCAAAGAGACATATGTACATATTGTATACATTATTTAATTTTACATTAGTGTGCATTACAGATCAGTTTAATATTAAGAAATAATCGTCCACATAGTTTGACCATCATGGAATCAATACCCGATTCAGGGAGATACATGTATGGATCGAAATGCTAAGGATCGCGCAGGCCAGTAGGTATTTGCGTTAATAGGCGAATTAATATTAATGTACGTATTAATTGTATGCCGATACCGCGAGATATCAATATTGATAACAGCGACCGAATCTTCGACATTGCTCGGTCATCCGTAACCCGCATATATCCACAACTAAACCACGATCTCGAATTTATAGCGTAGCTGTCGCGACTCTATTATTATCGGCCCATCAGCCCCTAAATTCGCGCTCTTTTGGCTTCCCTCTAATGACCGGCAATCATACGCATCCGCGTTAACAGGGACGTAGAATGTCTTTCGGAGCTGGCGGAATTTACTTTTATCGACAAGAGTGCACAACGATTGCAACGTTCCAGTTCAAATTTTCTACAATTTGAGACCTCCAAAGTAATAACTCTGCAAAGTTATAGAGCGCAATTTTACACGTGTCTGACAAACGTGTTTGTTTCAAGTACGTGTTTTAATACTTTTACATTTTTAATACGTTTACTTTTTAAAATTTACAATAATATATCACGGAAAGAATAGTGGTAGATAAAATTTCTTTAAGTTAATACTTGAAGCCATGTTTGCTATTGAACACGTGTCTCACTAAATGACAAATATCTCGAGACAATTTATGCAAACAACGGTGAAACATCCTCTATCCGCCATCAAAGTTTTTCGTCTTTCCTCGTTAAGCAAGAATTTGCGTTAAAGAGCAATCGAGCCTCGAAATTGAGCTCTGTTGATCGCAATTATCGCACGTGATTATTTCTCCTGGCTGTCGATCGGTCAACCGCGTCCGTTAATAGATTTTCCATCGCTCGTAATCGGCTTCCAATCGCTTGTGTTCGTGTAAGCAATTATTTTCTCTCCTATCCGTCTACCTCTCTTCTCTTTTGTCCCGTTAAGTGTTATTATCGCCATATAAATTAATCGGTCGCAATTCACGTTTCGACGTTATCGGGAAAGTATCGAACTTCGTTTGACGACTGCATAACGTCATCGTAGAAGAATGAATCGTGAAGCATAACTATTTTCGTGCGATCCAGTGCGAGATTGTTCCGAGACATGCGAGAATGCTCGAAAAATAAACAACACTCGTCTGAGAAAATTGATGTGTACGATGAAAAAGATTCTAACCTGGACTGGGTACTTATATCGAACATTTCTCGTTTCCCAATTGAAACGAATTTTTACGTTTCAAAAGAGGACTCGAAAGTTATACATTTTCTGTGAGATGCACATCTATGTGATCTTTTGACGAATCTGTCTATTACTTTTGACTAAGAAAGCAGAGGATCGCAGCACCTCACGAGAAATCATCAGGTCTTATGAAGGTATCAGTTCAGAAAATTATGTAAAGATAAAAAAAAAATTCTGCAGCTTAACTGTGGTGATGGACGTGGAATATGCAACATTGCTCCAGTTATTCCAGCAAAGTTTCTGTGGCACAACGGTTCCCCGGTTCTTTCTGCGATCCCGCCGGTGATTTGTCACGTGGTGGGTGGCGAACGATTATGTTGCATTTGCAATTTCACGCAACGCACCTTTCTCTTCTCTTTGTTTCTGTCGCAGATTCGGCAGCTTTCTTCCTCTACGTTCTGGCCACCGTTTCCGAAAACGCACCTCGAGCCACGGGATTCTCGAAGTTTCGGCAAATTACTCGCGCCGCAGATGATTGTCTCCGCTTCGTTCCGACCGCTTGCCGCCATCCTTGACTGTGCCGTCTAAATGAGAACGCGACAAAAACACCTGGAGGAACCGTTCGGTTTATGAAGCTCCGAATTTGCCGGCGACTCATTGCTAAATCGTGCCAAAGGTTAATTTCCGATCGTCGATAATTCGTCCTTATCGAAGATTACTCCCGAGATTGGAATCCTTTAGGGAAAATCGGGAAGTGCGAACTCAAGGTTGGTGTACCGTAAGTTCGAGGACACACGGTGGGTCATTTACGCGGCTGCATTCGTTTCGGCCGATTTTTTCGCGAAATCGTAACGGTTGCAGCGAATTCCCTCGTACGAACGGGCTAATGGAGAGAATTAACACGGTCGAAATTCGCGTACCACCAGTTTGGGGAAGGTGAAGCGACGCAGTTGGTTTCGCGGTGGTCAAATTACTCGCAGCGTGGATGATCGTCCGGATCAATCTGCCAGGACCTACCTGAGAACGACACGAAACGAGATTTCGTCGTCGAGGAATGCTACTCGCTTTTTACTTCGCAAATGACATCTACGTAACATCTGGATTAGCGGATCTGTTCGAGACGTTAAAACCACGATAGAAATAGTTACTATCTTGCATTTAAGCAAGATTAGAGGTAAAACTGAACAATGTGAATATGTCTCACATAGTATCACGAATGTGATATATCACAAGGTTAATTAACTCTGTCCATTCGAAAGGTGACGCATATTCACCATTTGGCTTAATACTATTTGAAGTTATACTACATGTCATACATGTGATGCATACATACAGTGTTTGCATACAACAGTAAACTTGAATAATTGATACAGAAAAGATTTCATCAAACTTCTCAAACAAAAAGTTTTAAAGTTGCTAACAGCTAATATCTTCTCCTTAGGAAGAACATTCTTGCACGTTCATTTTATTATTTTATCGCTGTTTCATTATGTCATTGCCTGTGTCATTGCTTCGTTTTGTTGTCCCAGTATTTTATTTTGCCATCTTACTGTTTTGTATCGTAGTAAAGGTGGATCGGAGGCATCCACATTCCTGCGACGGATCGGTCCTCCGCGATTATACACGTGCACGCGAGACGAGCCGTTTATACGGACGACGAAACCTCGATTACGACCTCACCAGCAAGCAGTACGTGCGTGACCATGCAGCAATGGGAGGCTTGCTTCCCGAGGGATGATGTCGGACCATTTAGTCAAGGGTTATAATTGCTGACACCTGCATAAGGGAACGATAGATCATTAACGAACACGGGTAGCATAGCTATGAGCCGTGGTTGCCCGATTCCATAATGTTTTTCCTTCGTCCCCGAGCGTACTCCGTTTTTCTCGATAATTACTCCACTAATCGACTTGACATTTATTTTTGCAGCCTTCCAACTAACCTTAACGACGGTTTGCATCGTTAACGGATTATCTCGAATTTCCAAAATCTGACCGCTTATAAATTTGAAAATTAATCAACCAAAAAGCAACGGCTTCTGTATACCGACATTTTCCCAGGAGAAATCAACAATGTTCGTTCGAAAGAAAATTTCCTTCGCGTCTTGCCGTGACGTAAAAAAAGAGATTAAGAATTCCACTTTATTTCCTGCGGGTAACTTCGTGCCGGAGCAGAACGATATCGTTACTCGGTGAAATAGACACGTTTTCTGGCCGCCCCGCGGAAGGTTATGGGTTATTCAAAGATTTCCGGACGATCGTCACGCGAGCCTGCCCGTCGGGCGAAAGTATAATCGCAGGCAGCAACAACGACGTCGGGGCATTAACGCATTCATCGTGGTTCGTGTTTAACGTGGCCGAGCACACGGCACGTGCATGCACACCACGATTACTACTGCAATTGCTTCCCTACCATGCTCTCGCGGGAACGTTCTGAAGCATTTCGGTTAGGGTGATAATTGCCTAACGGCGTTCCCTGTCACACGAACGTGTACGCTCTGGTATGCTCCACGCGGTCCTGTCGACGCGTGTAAGTAACTACGTGCACGCGTGAACCTCTCCATTCGATACGATACGAGAATCCCCTCGATCATGACCGTTCAACGACTCATCTTAGCGAAAGGATCCTTGTTCGATGCGATTTTGCTCATCGATCGCATCACTTGTTCGAGAGTTATCTCACTGTACGCACAAGATCCAGGAATCACATAAGTCTATTTACCTGTTTCTCGAATTGACTGTCGTGAATGACTGATGCGACAAATTACTCAAACCTGTCGAATATGTGTGAAAACTTTTCGTCGAATGATCGATCGAATCGCAGCTGCATTTCTTTATCCTGAGGCTACGATCATCTTCTGACGAGAATAGATAGGTAGATCCACGTTAGAGATCTCGTCGCTAAATACTCGAAAATTTGAGTCGATCAGAGCGTCCAGAGCGGTAAAATTTTGGACAAGTTATAAATAAACCGCGAATGCTCATGCATTTGTGATATATGGAAGTTTACAAAATAAACATCGTGTAATCTACAAACTGTGGATCTCATAGATTACATGATTTATATTTCGCATGCTCCGTGAATCAAACGTATAAACGCAGCGACGTTACAGATTTCCAGAATCAGTGTCGTGCATGACAGCGTTAAAACAAATTACTTCGTTCAGTAGGACGTTCAGTGATACGGAGTGTAATTCTAACGCAAACATCCTGGCGTGCAATTATACCTCGACGGAAAATTGGGTTTGGATCGTGGAACATTTATTTGACGCGTTTGAAAGGGCCAGCGAAGGGAGGCGCAGAGAGAGGTTTCGAAGGAAGAAGAAGGGCGATAGCGCAACAATACGGCATATGGCGCGTGCTCGTCCGAAATGCAACGATGGCAACACGCGATGCAGTTCAGCTGCCGACCGCATCATCGTTCGATTCTCGCACGAACTGGGCTAACCGAGTTTTCGCTTTATTCTTTCCCTCATCCCTCCGTTCTTCTCTTCATCCAACTTTCTCTTTGTTTTCAATTTTCTTTCCCCGTTTATCTCCGGCTCTCGGCGGAACGGCTGCTGCTGGTGTTCCTCCTAACAGGCCGTGGCAGCTCTCTTTATCTTTATCTTCGTTCGTTGCTCGCAGGGCTCCTCGCGGGACAAACTTCTGGCATCCCAGACCTGGAAGACCCCGAGGCGAGAAATTCGAGGGATCCCGAGCACGTTGCGTGCGCCCTCTCTCAACGACGCAGCAAGATATTAAGAGCTACCTACGTCTTCGTTACGTATACGTTAGCTCGCCTCCGTGGCCCACCCATGCTTCATGGCGAGACGAAAAGCATTATACCCCCGAGGCTAACCACCGAGCTGCGTTTCTTCCGTGTCCCACGCCTTCGTCCACCAATCGCAACTGCCTCTTCCTCTAATTCTGCGTTATCAAACTTTCAGTTTCCAAAATTTATCATTTCGAAAGTTTTCAAGAGTGCAGACCTACATCGTGTAAACCTCGACACAAGCGACACAGGATTCGGCTTAAGCTACTTTGCGATACCACGTTACCCGCATTATACTTATATTTAATTCTGGAGAGGATAACGCTTATTTCTCGCATGAACACCTCTTTTTATCTTCTTACCTCTCTTTTTATATTTAATTAAAACTACGAGTTCTACAAGAGTACAAACGATAGATACATCCAATTCGATAGTTTGTCCAAGAAAAACATCTCACCAAATTTCAACCCCCTATCTTGACTAGAAGGGTAGTAATACAGAAATCGAAATTCCATTTGTTACCCTATTTTTAATGTCGTGTAAAAAGTCTGAAAAAATTCCTAACTGACTGGGTTCCATATATCAGAATGTACGACAACCTTTTGACTTACATCGTGCCACACTCGTGACATTACCGTTCATATACAACAAACCTACGTCATATTTGCACCGAAGTTTAATAGTAATAATTTGCATAATCAAGGATCCTAAATTTCGTCTTAACACTACGGCAATAATTAGCTCTGACCACCGAGAAATCATAGGTTGAGGGGTTAAATAGGAAAAATAAGATTGGAATTTTATTTTTCTCTACCCCCAAGTTGAGATAGTGGTTGAAACATGGTGTCCTCTTTTTGAATATATTGCAAGTTTCATTTAACTCAAGGGCACATTTGATCACCTTATTTCCTTTGACCATCCTTTGCAAACCTTTTCCAAACGACGCCATTTTGGCTATGGAAAATCGCGCTCTCGAAAAGTTGTATCGAATGATGGATGTTAAAGCAAATAAATTGGAATGATCTAGCTAGAGCATGCTCGAAATGGCGCGCAACATGTCGAGTTTCGCGAGGGAAGCGAAATTGGAAGGAGTTTCGAACTCGTTCGGGACCCGTTTCGGCCGTGGGGGCGTCTCTTTCTCGGTTGGACGAGACCACCGTGATCGCGACAGGTGCGACCAGCCACCGTGCTCGATGCAGAGGCCAACACCATTACACCGTCTGCCCTCTTTCTCTCCGCGTTCTCCTTTTTACTCGCGTCCTTTCCTCTCCCGATAGAAACGGAGACCGCGCCACGCTACGAACTCGCCCCCTCTCTACATCGCCATATCGCGAAATTATTCCAAATGCTAATTGCGCGTTTGTACGCTACTCACGATACAAGAGAACGGGATTCTTCCGAGAATCCTACGCACTCGAGGACACTGTATCGCGGATTATTTGAATTTTTTCCCCCCTCGAGAATTCGTCTTTCGGTTTTATTCAATGCGCACGTACTCTTTTTCATCCCTTTCGTTGCTATACACTACCGACATTCTTACGATCTGTATACTCTGAAGGAAGAACTAATTTCGTTATTTTCTGCACGAAAGTTTAATCACATGCAACTGAAATCTGATAGCGACCGTGCTATTTGCTCTGGGGTTGGAATTATTTCCAGTAAGCTTGGAACGCGGGTCTCGAAAATAGAGATACTTGAGAACCGAGGATTCTTCGAATGAAAAATTTGTAAGCGTTGAAATAATTTCGTGCGATCGAAATTTTCAGAAATGAATAATTCATATTTCGAAGATATTTTTATTTGAAATACGATTAAAATTTGATGCCGTCATTTTGGGACAAGTTCTTTAAATTTCCTTTCGTGATTAAAAATTACATATTTCCAAATATCTTCTTTCCACTTGGGTCATTTGACTGTTTCAAATAATGCATGACTTTGTTTATATCCTTGTCACTTATAATCGTTTCAATTCTCTAAGGACCTATCCTTGCTATTCTTGTCATGTAGTTGTCCAATGTATTTCTACACGCGTTGACATAAGAGCGTGAGAATTTAATCACCCAGAAACCTAGATTTGATACCACATATAAGTTTATGCTGTTTTTATGTATTTCATCTTTTATAATTTTATATTAGAATTTTATAATTCACTATAATTTTACATTGTGGTTTATTACAGTTTTATATTATGATATACTATAATTTTATATTATTTACTACAATTTTATATTACAGTTTACACATCTTATTTGTTTCCACAAACATCTCATTAATTTCCACAACGAAATCGAATTACCCGAAACAATCATCAAACAATTAGAGTCCAATTAATCTAAGTTGTGCCGGCCATTGTTAACATCGAACTTGATCAAAGTGAAAAACCTCGCTTTGCCGCAGATCAAAAGGGGTCTACGTAACACGCTCGTGGTAGCTCGAAGAAACCATCCAGCACCGGAAGTTTAATGAAGTTTGCTTCCGCGTGCGCCGCTCCATTCCGAAGTTGTACTTTTTCCAGATTAAACGAGCTCGATAGTATTAGTCAGGATCGAAGTGGCCGGACGAGTGACCGAAATTTCGGCAGCTGATTCGACTTAACAGTTTTTAAGGTCATTACGAACAATTTAGACGCGCGCCTCCTTTTTACTGCGGCTAACGAAGACATTATAAGCGACCATTTCACTCTTCTTCTTCTTTTTCCACCCTGTTCCTTCTTTCTCTTCACCTCGTCTTCTTGCAGCTCGGACTTTCTGTTAATCTCTTTCCCGTCCCCTCCTACTCTTTCACTTTACAACCGTCTTATCCTCGACTCTCATCTTTTACTCTCTTCACTTCACCATTACGAGATATCGTTAACCCCTTTCGTGTCCAATAAAATAAAGTTCAGGCCCTCGTGTATACATATTCAATTACGGTAATCCCCTTCGATTATTCGCGATCCTGAGAAATCTGAACCATTACGAAAATTAGCGCTCAAAGTAACTTCTCGTAATCTGCTCAACATCTCGAAGATACACGTTAGGATTGTGTGGATAGAAATTTTTCAGCCAACGAGATAATGAGTACATTGAATAATTAAACAGTTAAATAGGATTGTAGTAAAAGCTACACACCCTTTGAAGCAAATCCCACAGTACCTAACGCGATAAGATCGTTCCAGATAGTTAGCCAAACCGGAACGGTCTTAACCTTGATTAAAACATTACAGCCAAAGTTGCTTATCAACTTTCGTTACTCCGACTTATCGATAGCAGGCGAATCTGCCGTAGCATGATCGTATAACGCTGCGATAACAAGAATGGGTAGAGGTGAAAAAAAGTAACAAGTATCGATGCGTCATACCTCGACGAATAAGCCCACAACGTCTGGCGGTCTTTTTATTTTCCCGTCTCTCGCTTTCCTTTCTTCGCAATCTTGTTCCTTCTCCTTTCCTCGGGATCGATCGACGACAATGCTCGTCTGTACATATACGCGATTGCATAACGGTACGCGTCAATGTTCCCATGTCAGTGTTGCACAAAGTTGCTAGGGGAGCAGCACAAAAGGAAGCGATCGCACATCATACTTAACGAGGACCCATCTCCTACCATCCTCTTCTTCTTCCCCTTTGCGCTTCTTCGTCTTCTTGTTTTTCGACTCTGTTTTTTCTTTGTCCGCCGTTCCTCTGCCTTATTCTTTCCCCCGTCAGCTCGTAGGCTCGAATCTCTGTTTATCTTTATCTCTTTTGGTTTGGTTTGTCGGCTCGCGGCTCGGCACCGTGATTACAGGGTACCCGGCACTCACCTCGGTAACTCTGGTGGTCCTCTTCTCCTTGTACTAGCAGAAGAGACGCATCCTCGGCGGGAGCAAGTAGCCTCTCTCTCCTCTTCTCTCTCTCTCGTGCTTCCACTTTCATTGCATCGTCTGTCCGTTTTTGTCTTACCTTTTTATCGATTACCTCTTATCTATCATTTTCTTTTTCTCTATTATCCTTTTTCCTTGCGCATTCTTACCCCTCCCCCGTACCTTTTTCACTCGTTTCTCCTTCTGCCCATTTTTATTCTTCCGCTGTTATTCTTTGCATCTACCTCGTTGATTTCTCTTTGCCTCGAGAAAGTGGGCTGCTCTTCGGGGTCCACCACTCACAATGGCATAATGGGTAAGTCGCATTGATGGATCAAGGCAGAAGCTTGTTTGTTTAACTCTTTGTACTCGAACGTATTTTTACTGGTGGAAGATTGGTCCGGAAACTTTTTGGACGAGTTTCAATTCTTTTGAAATTTTCTGTCTATTATTATTTTCTATTTGTATTATTTCACTGAGCTTACATATACAACACTATAAATTTAAGTATTTTAAATTGTACTAATTGTGAGCTAAATGGTGAATTACCGTTAGAAAGGGTTAATTATTTGTGATATATCTTGTGACGCGCAGTGCGTCAGACCAACTCGTATTTTCACCACAATCAAGGATCGCTAAATACAAAATGTGTGACAATTAACATTGTAGCAACAGTTAGCCACGAATGACAATTGCCCAAAAAATTGTACGTGATGTAATTAATATAGCAAGAAGAAATTGGATATGTTCCTAACCTCTATTGAATATGTTCCTAAGATATTTACACATATGTGAACGTTCATTTTGTTAACAAAATAATAGTTAATAGTAAAGCAATAAAACGATAACAATGGTAGTAGAGCAGTAAAAAGACAAAATGTCAATATTACAGCAAAAGCGCAGTACTATATGCAAACGACACAAACTGATAAAAAAACTGAAAATGCAAAAGTTTCATCAATAAATACAACAAAAATAAAATTCGGTACTATTTGTTATACAATAAATCGTTTATACATATAGAATTCGGAGAAATTTAATTGTTCGTGTTGTACATTAATTATTTTCAATATGAAATTGATAATATTGATCAACGGCGAACGTTGTAACAATGAATGTGTTAATTTGTTTCGGTGTTGGTTAGCCGACAAGTTGGTTAATTCGTCGTTAAACGATCCGGTCGTTTTCCATTTTGCCGTCGCAGCCGAAAATCATTTCGCATGGGTGAACGAGCGATAACGGTAATCCGAACACGAAGAAACGATCAAACGACGAAACAACATCGTAAAAGATGCTGAAACCGCTTTTAGAATCCCCGGGACATCGTGGCAGATCCTCGAAAGCGATCAACTAATTCCTCCATTACGCCGCCGTGAAAAATTCAACGACAATGAATCTTCGGCTCCAATTTCCGGGGACTTTTCAATAAAAGCACCGGGAGGATCGTTTGACAAATTAAATCTGAACATTCCGTTGAAGACGAGCCGAAATTGAAAGTTACTCGCTCGATCGATTTCCGTGCTTTCCGTTTCCAGTGATCTTTCTTTTCTAACGTCGAGTTCACCGATTAATTAGCCGAAGCAAAGTACGCCAGAAATCCAGTTGTTCGAGGAGAATCGTTGGATAATGAAACGGGGTTCAATAATTCCGCGAGCGAGAAGGTGGCAGCCGATAATCGATCGTGCGCGTCGATTGAAGAATAGCGAATTTGCGCCGCGATAAAGCGAGAGCAGTGCGACGAATGGAAAGAAGTGTCGCGAACGCAACACGTCGCCGCGTCACGCCGCGCTGAGCCGAGCCGAGCCGAGACGAGCCGCCGCTTGGGATCGGCTGATTAACACATCAGCGGGGCAACCGCTCGACTACCTTTTCTCCCCGACTGTATCGCTAATAAGACACAGGTAGTTACTGGCGGAGACGAGGAGAGAGAGACGAACGATGGCAGCGGCCACAGGCCAGAAGAGAAGGGAGAGAAGATCGGAGTAAGTAAGCTCGACTGACAAGGAAGACGAAGAAAGACGCGCTGACAGAGACGAGCAACAGTTAAAGCGCGAATTACGAGGATGGTGAAGATGGTCAGAGCGCAATGAAGATGGGATAGTAATATTGAATGGGACAAGCAAAAGGAGAGGCGGTGAGGCGTTTTAGAAAGTATGATAGATAAGGATGGCGAAGGAAAGGATTTCTAGATATCCAGATCTTTAGACTTCCAGATTCGTACAGCATTATTTACCTAAATACCCACATTCATAGATACCCACCATCGCACACTCAGATACATACTCAAATACCCAGATTCCTCAGATACCCACATAGGTACTCAGATTCTTACATTTTCAGGTCTGTACATCATTATTTACCTAGATACCTAGATTTATAGATACTCAGATATATTGATATCTAGAGCCCCAAATTCCTCGCGTACTCATATCTCAAGAGGTACTCAGATTCCCAGGTTCTTTTGATATCCAGATCCATAGGTACTCAAATCCTTAGATTCCTAAGATACCCAGATTCATAGGTACTCATGTTCCTAGATGTCCAGATCCGTAGATCCTTAGATATAATAAATGTCCAGATTCATAGATACCCAGACGTGTAGATACCTAGACCGCCAAATGCCTTAGATGTCCAGATCCATAAGTACTCAGGTTCCCAGATTCCTCAGATATACAAATTCATAGGTACTCATATTCTTAGATGTCCAGATTCGTACATCCTTAGATATATAAGTGTCCAGATTCATAAGTACTCAGATGTATAGATTCCTAGACCGCCAGATTCCTTAGGTGTCCAGATCAATAGGTACTCTGATCCTTAGATTCCTCAGATATACAAATTCATAGGTACTCATGTTCCTAGATGTCCAGATCCGTAGATCCTTAGATATATAAATGTCCAGATTCATAGGTACTCAGATCCTCAGATTCCTCAGATATCCAGATCCATAGGTACTCAGACCTCTAGAATTCCAGATTGGCAGATTCACAGATACATAGATATGCAGGTACCCAGTTCCATATGTGTCCAATCTCTAATTTCCAGATTCACTAACTCCAAATTGCTAGATACGTGGCTAGGTACGCAAGTCCAAAGACATTCACCTGTAGATCATTGATAGTATTAAAGATTATGAATCGAGAAGCAGTAATTGTGGGGTTAATTGTAAATGAAGCTTGTCCTATCTATGTATTCCAGGGAAAACGGCGCGAGTACGTGATTCCATGGTCGGTGGTTAAATAGAAAAAAAGAAGGGAAGTATAGGAGGAAGAAGGAGAAGAATCGGAGGGAACAAAGTTTCTCCAGAATCGTTCCGTAACGAGGAACGAGAGTTCCATCTGCGGCTAAGAGAGTATTCCGATTTTCCATCTCCGTTCCGTGACCGGCGATCCTATTACGAGTGCACGCAGCGATGCACTCGCGGGACTCTAACGAGCCGTGAGAGAAAACTGCTGCCGCCACCTCTAATCTAAAGTGAATTTCGGCGCAGCGCCGCGGTGCCGCACCGTGACGATTTATTTTCACGATTTTATGAAGAGCTATCCCCCCTATCTCACCCCACGCCCCGTTCTCTTTAACGTTATAGCGACGACGGGTTTTTGGTTAACGCGCAAAATGTCCTGCGGTTCCGTCCGCCTGAGTCATGCTTTCGGCGCCAATTCGCTTTAATTACAGCCGCCAGTAATTATCGACTTCAACGGGAAGGAAGAAAGCAACGGGCGAGGCTCGATACGTCACGGCCGTGCCGGCTGCTGTTCAACTTTTACCTTTAAATCGTTTAATTGCACGTCGTTTAGCGTTCCGGGAAAAGGAAATCCCTGTTGATTCGTTCTTTGGAACTCTGCTAATTTTGTTTATTCGCTCGGGGAAATTGCTGTCTACCGCCGTTTGTAAATCTGTCATCGGAAAGGCTAATGGTCTGAGTTAGGTAATCCGCGTGGGCGACCAACTAATTTACGCGTTTATTTTCGGTTCGCGACTTTTCGGACACCTTTGCGACTCTCGCAGACGGTGCAAATTGTTTCGCTTCATTTAAAGTCAACCACTCTGATTCTAATATTCTCCAGAAAGGGGTAGTAAATACAATCATGTCAAAGTCAACATGTCCCAATTCGTTCCCTTATATCACTTGCAAATTTATGTATGTATAGCTTAAATATAGGATCGCATATATGTAGGTTGTAGAATTTTTGTAAAATTGAAAGACACAAAATATTTGTATAATAAATCAATCACAATGCATAATTTATTATTTACGCAACTCACGAACTGTGCCTCGCAATTTCGCCGAAAAAGGGCGATATTGACCCAGTTGCCTATTTCGAGGCAAATATGTGATTAGAGTGAATGTTTTATTCAAAACTTTCATCGTAACGCTCGCGATCGATAAACGATGCTCGCATTTACTTGTCCGTGGCCGTTGTCAAGATAACGTCGTATCGAATCCGGCCAAATTGATGCAGTTCTCGGTTCCCCTGCGTGAAATCAGATAGCTTTCAGCGCGAAACGTTTCTTCCCTGTGCCTGTTATAAATCCTGGCCAAGATTTGGAGGCCTGACAATTCGCTGTCCGGGCCAGGTGTTTCCCTCCGTTCGTAAGATGTCTCCATCGCGAAAAGCAGAAATTTCTCCACGATTTTACGATCGCGTTTACGCGGTAAATCGTCGCCGGTTGCATGTTTACGTGGCAGAGAATGGAGGTTGATGAGCGCATTATTTTCCTCGGTCGAGGTAAAGGGATAATCGTGGCGGGAGTGGGGGAAGGATCGCGTGTGCCGACGATAAAACCGGACGACTCTCACGTGTCGAGCTGCGAATCGTCGCACCTGCGAGTTTATCAGACGGAAGAGGCCATAGAGTCACGGTAGCCTAGAGTCCTCGGGAGTCTTAAACGGTCAGCGGTAGTCGTACACTCTGTTGGGTAGCTGGCTTATCGCGAGGAACGCTCCAAAGGCAGGCTGAGTTGGCAGCCGTGCTTCCAGAGGCGGAATCGTTGCATCTAGGGGGACCTTAACGCCTCGAGGGATCTTCACGGAAACGCTCGCGTGTTGCCATTTCGCGGCTCGCCTCCTCGACTGACCATGTGCTGACTTGTCAATTCGTGCTCCCTCTTTTTCCTTTATTTCTTCTATTTCTCTTTGTACCACCGCGTGTAACCTCGCCTTAACCCGCTCGGATCATATCACGTCTATGCACTGGAACTTCTTCTATTATTCTTTATTAGACATTCAATATCAATATATTCTTCATTAGATAATTAGGCTATAATTTGGAGAAGATATTGATGATCATTGCTATAACATAAGTACACTCAAACTGATGTACAAACGTAAGTATCGATAAAGGACCGAAAAATCGTAGGTCTCTCGTGACGTAGACTACAGGTGGAATGTGATAAAGACTCGTATTTCCACTGCAATTGAATTTTGAGTTCAATTCTAATTGTAATCTACATTATCAAAGATCCCTGTATGCAATATGTGCTCAACTCAATGTTCTTTAGTTGCCTTAACGTTGTACCAATTATCTGTGAATGCCTACTGAATTGTAGATTAGGGAATTAAATACAGTTTGAAAATGTATTTCAAATACCTTTGTATATCTTGAAACATCCTCGCTGTTAACTACGCTAATAAGAAAGCTTCATCTTCGCTAATAAGTAAGAAAGTTACATCTTCGCTAATAACATTCCTCCCCATACAATCTCTCCTACCATACAATCCCTCCATAAACAATGAACGTTTTTGTATCTCCGATACATTAGGGAACAACGGAGCGTACGCGCTTAACGCGTACCGGCGTAGCCCGAGGAAGTCGAGTTCTGATTTATCGGCGTAGCGTTAACGCGAAATTTCTAGCTGCTCAGGATTCCGGTAGTTATGAGAAAGGAAAAGGAACGTGGCCAGGTCTAGGTCAGGGAACGCCCAGGGCGTTCACTTTTTAAAGCGACGCTTTGTTTTCAACGCGACATTTTGTCTCGCGGCGACAAGCCAGCCAGCCTCGACAGAGCTGCCGGCGTAATTAAGGGAATTAAAGAAAAAGTTTCCACGTCGTGCGCGCGGCAGGAGCATAGTGCATTACGCGCAGCCTGGGCGACAAATGGCATTCATACGTCGTCGTCGTTGTCGTCGTCGCCGGATAAAAAGCTGCAGGAGTTAACGATGTACCGGAGGACTTCATTACCGCAGGATTCTCGCCTTCCCTCTGGCTGTCTCTCCCCCTCTTGCTCGCGGTACGTCATTTCGATGGACCGTTATTTATTGCAAGCTTCATAAATAACCGTTAATCGATACCGCGTTTTCGTCTGGGAGACGCTGTTAACGACCGTTCGAGGAACAGGACGATGATTGTTTCACGGATATCCGAGTCGGCCATAACTTTCGCGACAGATCCGAAATTTCCCAAATTCATCGTCGTATATCCCGAAAATAAGTGGAAGGATCGAAATTCTTTGGCGAATATTTCCGTGTCTGATCGGCAGTCGGTAGCATAAATAACAATCCGGATTCGTGGAAGTGGAAGTTCAAGTCCTTGGAAGCCATCGAAATTCTTCGATAGGTTCGATAGGCTAGTTAGTGACAATTCTTTCGAAACAAATACACGCGGTTTACGAATTATGGGACGCTTAGTCCGTGCCGAAAGTGGGTGTCTGGACCTGGAACATCCTCCGACGCATAAATTCGGCGGGTCGCACGGAATACTTTTATCCGGACGAAAAGGGAAGCCCACAGAGAAGAAAAAGGCTGCACCGGTGCCGGTTGCGAATTTTACCGGGCAAGACTACTGCATTCTTATCCATTATCTCGAAATTCGAACATTACAGTTGTTCTTACAACTCTTCTACCGATCAAGATACTTTCGACTAACGTTGAAAGATGATACGGTATTAACACATTTCACAACAATTTCACTTCACTAGCCATTATTTCGTAAATGAATATGAAAGTCAATGCAAGTATATTCACCTGCATTGATACTTCGATTAAAGTCAATATACAGTATACATAACGAATCGAAATGGAGCTTTGCATATACCTTTTACATAACTTCCAATCGTTTCTTTTGATGTAATAAATTATATAGTCAGATACAATGTCTGCATATTGAAGAATTCTTCACCGTTTCGATCTCATGGTTGAAATTTTGGTAATAATAGAACTATTACGAACATCCAAGTAACCAGAAGAGTAATTATTTTATAGTAAAACGGATATGGTTGAACATGACGCTTTTATCCTACACCCAGTTTAAAAGAATTGAGATAGCTAATGTAGAGTTAGCTCGTGATCAGCAACGTTTGGGCATGGAAACATGAATTAACTTGTGGTCGGTCAACAGTGCGTTCACACTAAGTTCATGAACGTTCGATAGCTTTAAATTAAAAGTGAGATACAACAATATTAGGGATGAGACATAAAGTAATTTATCCAATTCCTCATCTCGACAAAAGTCATATATTTCGACAAGAGCATAATGTCTGTAAGGTCTGAAAGTCTGAATGAAATAAGGCATCTAAGAAGCGTTTTGACGAGTACCGTAAAGCGAGTGTTAAAATCGAGGTACCGTACTGCAGGTAACGAAGTATTATATTGGCATCGAACGAAGCAGAAGGAACGAAAGGGAACGCGCGCGAGTCGCCGGAAGGCGCGGAACGCGTAAATTCCTGCTGTGTGGTCGTTTCCTACCGCCTCGTGGCTCCTTCGACCCACCTCCAACCTCTCTCCACGTTCCGTGTCCCTTTTCTCTGGCGTCGCGACCGTCCAGCGGCCCGCAGGCCGATTTAAATATCAAAGGCGGCTTAAATCTGACCTATACCACGCTGAATCATGTTACCTCTATAGGCTTAGAAGGGATTTACCAGTGCGCTATTTCGGGGGAACTCCTTCTCTTGGCAGCGTGTTGACCGAGGCGCTAACATCCTTCGGGACAAAGGCGGCCACCGCGATCCTAACGATCCTCGCGTCGAGAGGGAAGAAAGGGGAAATATGCATTCGTCCTTGGACCCTCCTGTGAGAAACTTTCTGATTCGGTCCTTCCAAAATTATAATGGTACAAATTTCCACGTTCGATTGAAAATTTTCGATCGCTACCAACGTTGCACCCCTGACTTCTTTGACTTGATCTTATTATCAGTAGTATTGCATAGAGAAGATATAGGGTAAATCAGGAAATAGTCCACTTAAAGAATAATGTAATCATAAATGAGAAAGTATATTTGCAAAGTTAGATGCGTACGGAATTGTCAAAATACAAAAATCATCTCTCACCTGGAATTCTTGGCTATCAAAATATTTCAAATGATCATATCTTAACATTTTCTTTTTCCGCCTGTACCAATAACATCTGCTACCCTAGATAAGCGTCCAAACGTGACCTGGCGGACTCCTGCATCCTCTCCACTATTGACCTCTCCGCTACCAACACACAAATAGACTTTCGGAAGTAGTCCAATTTCCAAATCTAAAAAGCAGCGATATAACGTGAACTCGCGTTGGTAAGAGCAAAGGGTAATGCCCAACCATTCCAAGCAACCATAAACAACAAAGTGGCCGAAGCTTTTCGGCTCCGTATTTAGACTTTCGACTATTTCAATAAATTTGGAGTTTCAACGATCGTGACAAGCACATTTGTTTACATTATCCACGCCGCTAATCGATAGAATGCATCGAGGCTCGCGTGCAAGTATCCAGGTTGCACCTATCCTGGCCGCGTATTCGCTTTTTATTTCGCTGCGATCCTGTTTGCGGCTACTTCCCCTGTAATCAACGGTTACGCTTCATTTACACGTGCTTTCTCCGTGGAACGCGAACCAAACGATCGTTTTTCGACCGCGCCTCTCTTTTGTCGTGGTCATCTACCGATACTCGGTCCGGTGTTTTCTAACTGGAGTCCACAGGGAAGAAGCGCAGCGAGTCCTCGGCAAACGTTTCTCACTTAGAATCTCATTAAGCGAGAACCAGTCTCGTTACCGCATCGGAATGTTTAATACGTAAGACGCCGGCCACGCACAGCGCTCGGAGAGTATTCGTGGAATGCGACACGCGTGGAAATTTAACCCTTTCGTTTATAGATTATTTCACAATTACGGCGAAAAGTTATTTCTCGTCTCATTTGCATCGCGCGTAAAAACAGTTCGAAAACGTTTAACAGTTGCATAGGAATGCGCTCGAGTATCGACCATGTGAATAATAAATTGAAATTTTGAACATGTTCCAATAGCTTGTTAATTATGTCGGTTCGACTGACAGGAAGCTTAGAACGCATGGAAAAGCGATTTCTTCGAAATAAGTTCTGTATTTCAATTTATGTCGGACATCGTTTAGCGAGTCTTGGTCTACTTGGACGAAAATTGTCCTCCTTTCTTCCCTTCTCGATCGAACATCCAATCGTTCGAGTATCCTCCAGATCGGCGAAATAGCGTTTTCAACGTGTACAGCAAACAAATTCGTCGATGGAACGAATAAAACGTCCGATCCAAAAAAAGGGAGCGAAATGAAAAATCGAGCAGATAATCCTCGGCCACATATTTTCTCCTCGTACTGTACCTTATTTGCCGATAATCACGAGCAGAAATCGGTCCATGGGTAGACAGGGTGATGGCTATTTTAGTGGGTGGAAAATTATATGGCGGCTTCCACAGGCTCTAAAATGGGCAGCTCTTCGGTTACGAACTATAATAATCATTTCGTCGGATGAGGAAGGAGCAGCAGCCCGACAAGGCTGAAGGGAGTGGAAGGGTGAACGAGGATAAAGGTGGAGTAGTCGGATATACGGATTCGGCGTTGTGTACGAGTCCGGGTCTCGATGTGGTAGTCAACATATTTACCGGCTCGTTAACGTCTCGTAAGAGAGAGGACGATGTTCTACCTTCGGGGTATCTGGATGTCTCATTCTTCGTCCCCGGCAGGACTCTCTAATACGCACCCCCAATTTACCGCTAACGTGACTCGAAGTCGTTTAGCGGCGACCATCACTTGTATAATTAATTTTGCTCCTTTTTCGAGACGAGTACGCGGCCGCGTATGGGCGCGTCTCACCGACAGAGAAACGCCGGCTAAAAATTCCTTCCCTAATTGAGATCTCGCGGTGGCCGAGCGACAGGGCTGATTATGGCATTCCACGGGCTCTTCCACCGCGTGAACCCACCTGATTGCCACCGTGGCCGGAGAAGGGTGAAATAGATTCGTTCCACGCTTCGTGAACGTGCATAAATAATAACGATACGTGCACGAATCCCATCGGCAGGCGACCACAGAGGATAACAAGCTGGTACCTGCTTAGAAATTGACGTATTTATACGATTGGCTTCGACCGAAATTGGCCGAGGTGACGTTGCCCCTGCTTTTATTAACTTTTTCGCATCGGGATGGGAATCGCGGGATTCTTTATGTGCTCCTTCGGGACGGTATTGTTGCATTCCGAGATCGGAATAGGGAAAGCTTCGTTTTAGATTCGTATTACTACGTCGTGTTCGGAAATACTCTACGCGATTCTTGAATCTTGTCAAACGTAATTGAACCGAGTATTTTACTATCGTCGGGACGATCGAAATTTTTATCGAAGTGTCCATTAACGTTTATCGCCGACTCGGATCTTCCTTTTTTAATTATAGGAACTCTTTCGACTGAAATCAGAGAACACTTTTCCCGCGATAAAATGACCCTGCGTCGTTATCTCGCTCAACCGGTTACAAATGTGTCCGTTCAGAAGCACGAAAGTACTCGTGGCTGGTCTGTTGGATTACCCGGTAACGGGCCAACACTTTTCCAACTCGGCACGGTTAACCCAGGAGACCCTCGGTGGGTCCACGGTGATTTCTTCCCTTTTACTCGTTTTTGATTGGCAGCGGGGAGGGAGACCTATAAAGGGCCGCCGAAAAATAAGACCAACCAACCCCTTCCAACCTTCCTCTTCGTCTCCCAATCTTCTTCCCTCTCCGTCTCTTCAACGTTCCTCCCGTTTTCTACCTGTCTCTTTTATTTTTCCTCCTCTCGCGTCCCCTTTTGCGGCCCGTACCCTTCTTCGCTTTGATTTCGGTAGGTAGAGAGCCTCTGCAGATGAACCGAGAGAGAAACAACGCTCGCGACAGAGAGAGAGAGAGGAGGAGAGGAGAGGCCCGAAACCGGCAGTGTGTAATTTTGCGCCGGCTTAGGAAAACACGGCGGCCACCCGCGCGTTTCGCGAGCGGCAGAGATTTAAAAATAAAAAGATCCTCGGGACGGCGAAGAAGAGGAGAGGGTAAAGAGGGTTACAGGGATCGCAGCGGCCACCTTGTTCTCCATTCGGGCGTCTCTTTGTCTCTCCGAGGCGAGAAGAGAGCCACTTTGCATTCTCGACCGCGCGTGCTACTCTCGCTGAAAACCTTGGCGCATCGTACGCCGCGACGCCACGCGAAGCGTCGTTCCATCGAGACGCCGGCACACGTATTTTTATTCCTCGAAACGCGTGCCGTTTCCAATCCGTTTACCCTGTTCTACAAAATCTTTGCTTTTCGATCAAATTTTTATTTTATTTATTCTCTGCTGTTCGTCGCGTTTGTTTTCGCACGGATTTTGTTAACATAGCTATGTCATTTTTTCTGTAAACCTGTAGCCTTTTACACTCGATGGTATTTTTTCTGGTAACAGGTAGCAATTTTTTTATATGAAAAATTTCATGAATTCTTTTCGAGTTATTATTCATCTATTATTACCAGTGTTTGTTTCGTTGTGTGTATGCTTCATGTATGGATTTATGCATCATAACACTGTGGATGTAGTTAAAAACTAATTCAAATTATTATATTAAACCAAATGAGTGTCAAGTGCAAAGGACTGGTCTTTCCTTAACCTCTTCAGGGATGACTTTTCTAAGGTCAGATGAAAAAATGATTTTATTCGTCATAATTATATTTTATTTGTTTTAAATCTGTAACGATCATATAAATAAATTTTAGAAGAATTTATACTATACAAAATGGCAACATCCATGTATGTATAAATAAATCATAAAATAATTTACAATATACAAAATGCTAATATATTTCGGAGCCCATTTTGACTGTAATATATCCTTCGAAGAATTATTTTCCAGCATCTCATATTTGAAGAACGATAACGCTGAAGAATAATATCTTCATATTTGAAGAAACCCCTGTTTCCTTTTACGTCACCAAGAGATAAATATCAGCGTGGAAAAAGTCCCCTCGTTACGTGAATCGAAATTCACGCATTTTGACAGTTATCAGAACACACACGCATACACGTTCCGATAATGGTCCCGGCAGGGAGAGAAAAGACATTTCTCCAAGGTGCTCTCGAGCTTCTCGAGCATAACCACTCTTTTTCGCGTGGAGAAACGAGACCGTGTTCCTCAGGATTCCGTCGTACCTTCTCGTCCTCATCCTCCTTATCCCCGTGTCGAGTCGTCGTATGAAAAACTCCCTATCGCACGACCGAATCTTCCGGGCTATCGTCCAAACTGCAACCTTCCTCTCAACCTCGAAATAAATTCTCTATTATTCTTTCCCTTCGCTGAATTTTCTGCTGTCGCGTGAAAATCGTCGTCGCCTCTTCAACTGGAAAGTATGGATTTCTACCTTTCAACCCTTATAATTTCTCTATTCTCCGGTGCAGTTAACGTCCTGAACATTTACATTACTTCCAGTTTACGAACTAGGTTTTCCTTGCTTCATCATTTCATTTCGACAGCTTCGATGTCGGAAGAAATACTTAGATCCATCTCTACAATTTCCTTTGCTCTCTTTCTTCGAAATTATAGATTCAATGTTCACGGTTTGGATCTTGTAGACATCGTTGAGGGTTAAACGTGCAGGAAGAAGTTTTTCTAAAATCAGTAGGCGCAGTAGCGATTTGATCTATTTTGAAAGATCAGATGAAAGAATATCGAATGAGTTGAAGAAATATGGAGAATTCTGAACGCAAGATTTTGTGGAATTAGTTTGTCAAATGCAAGGGCGATGATTTGATGTATTTTGAGAGATCAGGTGAGAGAATATCAAAAGAACCGAAGAAAGATAGAATTCTGAATGCAAGATTTTCTGAAATTAGATTGCCAAATGCAAGGGCGATGATTTGGTCGATTTCGAGAGGACAGGCGAGAGAATATCGATCGACACGACGGTCGTGGAAGAAATAAAGCGAGCGAAAGGTAGACGAGGTCTCTATCGTGAAGAGGAGAGCACGTTATGCGGACCCACCGCGCCATCGGCGCCGTGGGGGTCCCTTTTGGGCAGCAACGACGTGCCGCCGCCGATGTATCTGGTTACCTGGCCGAGAGAACGCGAAAATAAAAAAGAGGGAAAAAGACAACGAAAAAGGGACGAGAACGAAGTGACGGCACAGGGTAAACACAACCACGGAGGCCCCGGGATTCGCGCGACTAAATTTTGTCTACCGTCGCGTCGCGCCGCCACGCTGGATCCTCGACGGGACCTGCTTTCGAAATTAAGCCGTTAAGTACCGACGAGGATCTCTGCAGTCTCGTTTGCACACCAGGGATACTTGCTATCGATGGTTGCGTGCCTCGTTAATCCAACTTATTACTGGGAACGTGTATCTCTACGCGTTGTAACTCGCGTTGCATTTCGACGCACTGGGAATGTGTATCCAGACGCTGTCTCTACTGGTTTTGGACTACATGTCCAAGGCATAATATTTTATTGTGTGATACTTTGACACTTTATACTTCAGTAGTACTTTGACACCTAATATTTTGATGTGTAACTTTGACGCGCAAGAATTCGAGGTATAGTTTCCTGACGTGTTTTACTTCGACGTGTTATGCTATAAGGCATAGTATCTCTACGGGTATACTTTATTAGTATACTCTTATACTTTAACGCCTAGTACTTCAACACGTAATACTTCGACGTACAATACTTCACGTTATACCGCGATGCGTAATACCTCGATGCGTACTGTCTCGACAAGTTATAACTCCAGGAGTCATAACACGATGCGCAGTACATCGACGCGCAACACCTCAATGCGTAGTGTCTCGACAAGTTATAACTCCACGAGTCATAACACGATGCGCAGTACATCGACGCGTAGTACCTAAACGCGTAGAACTTCGAAGCACAATACCTTGACGCGTAGAATCACAACGCGTACTATTTCGACGCGTAGTACCTCGACACTTACAGTATTCCGACGCATAGAATTGCAACGCGTTGTATTTCGACGCGTAGTGCTTCGACGCGTTATAACTCGACGCGTTATATCTCCACGAGTTGTATCTCCACGCATAGTACTTCAACGCGTAATATTTCGACGCGTTTAATCTCCACGCTGTAAAACTCAACACTACCTCAGTATAATACCTCGGCACACAGCTCCAATACATTTCAATTTCCATCCACTATAATTTTTCGCACGTCGAATGCATCGATCCGTCATGCGACATATTTGTTGGAATGCCAGCTTTATTTCCACATATTACGTTGTCCACTCGTCATCGTTACGCGGACAACATCATTTTCCCTACCGTTAAAGCGACAGTATTTTAAAACAACAAACGGGTCGCATCGAACACTGATAGTCATCCTTAGTGGCAAAATACTGAACACGTCTTGAAGTTATCAGTCACGCTGTACGTCGGAGGAACGAATCCCAAAACGACTATTAGCTTGTCCCTGTATTCCAGCATGGTTTCCATGATTCGAATCCCGTGATACGACAGTAAGTTCATAAATCATTTAGATAAGAAAAGAGGAAAAACAGCAAGGGTAACCGGACGTTCAGGGTCACTTAAAATCATGGTCGATCATGTTTTATGCAGATTCATGCAAATATCCTGTAAAGAAAGTGAGCAACGTCGAGGAGGATGGCTGGGGATAGAAGGTAGGTAAGGGTAGGAATTACGGCCGATACAAACGAGACTTTACAGACGAAATACAGGCGCGATCTACAATGAAATATTCATAGCGTGCCTGCGTACGTTTACGAGCCACGGAAACTATCGAGAAAATCGTGAATTACGACTTTCCTGCTTAATGAACCTGCGGTGTAGCTATTGGCAAAGAGAAGACTCGTCAGTAGATATTCCTTGTCTGTAGTCAGACATTTCACGCTGTCACAGTAGAAACCTGCTACATAATATTTACATCACGATCTTTCAACTCTTTCGCCATTTCCGCGATAAAATACTGTTATTGCCCGAAATTGAATTTAACCTATGCCTGTAATAAAACAACGCGCGTTGACGTGTCCCAAAAGTGAAAAAGGACATCGTTCATTCCTGCTGATTCTGGAAGGAAGTGTCTGAAGGCTCGTTTGCAGGTGCACAGGAAGGAAGAAAAGGAAGCAAGCGGTCGTAAACCAGTTTGTAGTATATAAGAGGCAAATTCGTAAAAGCGTAATCTTACGGTGGCCGTCTCCGGCTACGTTATGATAACATCTTTATTCTTTCTCGTATAAATTTTACGGTGAAACGGCGCTTGAACCGAAATACAGCCGTAACCGAGCGGACGAATTATAAGGATCGTTTCGCGGATTAAAGGGACCTCGACCCTTCGCGATGGCTATAAGATTCTGTTATTTCTTTCCTCGTTTCCTTTACCAGAGATATCGAAGTTCTTCTCTTCCTGCTAATAACCGAGATTTGAATTACCGTTTTAACTGACATCTGCGACGTTCTTCATCGTCCGACTCTTCACGTTTTACGACCGCGACAGTACCTTTTTATGCCTCGTTCGCTAGTTGCTTCTTTGTGTTGGTCACGAGAGCTTTCGATTGTTATATCTTATTGTGAGACTTGAAAACACACAAATTAATTCGAGAACTTTTAGGAAATTATTCTTTATTCATCGTTAATACAGAATCCGGTGTTCTTTTACTTTTTAAACAAAATCTTAAACGTTTAAGCCGATCACGCTTGCAAATTACAAATGTTTCATACGAGTGACGTCATACAGGTCTACAAACATACATGTCTGTACACAGGTCAAACAACTTATATTATCGTTATAGTTGAACATTTAATTAACTGATGTATCGGTAAATAGCTGAAAATGTAAATACGAGTATAAATAATTTTAGTCAGTGGACACCGAGGTGCATTCGCGTTCACGGAAATAGGATACTTTGTAGTTCGGCCCGGTAAGCGATATTAAATCTGTAGTGTTCCAAAACTATCGGGCATCCGCCGGTGTTTCCCTTTAACGTCCAACATATTCCGAACACGCGTGGAATTTCAAGTTTCAGTCCACCCCGTTAGCTGGCGCAGCCCCTAACGAAAGGGTTGCACGAAGATATTCCAATAACGTGTGGCGCGGTTCAAAGAGCGCGAGACATTCGCCATCGTTCTTTCCTCCGTGACAAAGATGCGGATTTTTTTCCATTTCAAACGGAAACATTCTTCCGCTGTATCTCTGCCGGCTGCGGAATGGAAACAATGTCAACGGAGAGCTTAATCATTATCTTATCGTCTCTCATTTTCGTCGCGATAAACGCCGCTTTGTCTCTTAGGAAACAGTTTTATTTTTGCATTTTAAGCTAAAGAGCTATTGACCTCGTTGCCTATTTCACTGGTCGAACGGATTGAAATATGATAAAAATGTTATCAACGGTACGAAATCTGAAAAGTACGAATACTTGGTTTTTGTTCGCGATCGTTCGTGCAACCCGGTATAAAACAGGTCTATTTAAACGGCTGCAGGGATATTTGTTCAGAATCGTCAGCGATACTCGGCACGACTGGACGAATAACATAAATCAGGCATAATTCGACCACCAGCATGTAGCAAGACGTGGGCGAGCCATGACCTCGAGGTTCTTTCTACATTGTTGCACATTGTTCGGACATTGGCCGCGACGCGATTCCCTCAGGATCGAAGGAAAACAATTCCGCGAGTCAGATTGCAGCTCGAGAGACAAAGGCTCGGACCGGTGGACTGCAACTAAATACACCCTTGGCCTCTACCTAACTTCCCATACTCGTTTTCTTGAGAGGCGATTTTTTTCTTTCGAGTACTGTTTCGTAAAGCACGGGAGAAGGTGGAAAGTCGAGCTCGTCGATATAACCGCAGCAGCTGATTTATGTTTCTTTCCGTTTGGGAAACGGGTCTAGCTGACCGGTCGCGTAAATCGAGACGATTCGTTTCCCACTATACGCTCGTTGGCGGATTTTTTTCCACTGGTGACTTATCGAATTCGTGCTACGGTGTCCTCGATATCGATCCGACCGTCTGGCAAAGACCAACCTCGGCTCTCTGACCCGCAACATATCTTCCTTACGTTTAAAAATTCACAGGAACGTGCGCCGTATTTCCGCGTTAGCCGATCGATACGGATGCCTTTGACGTAATCGAACGCGATCGACGATTCTTTTCGGTGCTTTAATTCGCTTCGATTTCAGGACAGCGAGATACATCGGTGCACAGATATCGAAATATCCTTTCGATACGCCTCGCATGATCTATTGTTTCCTTATTTCGTATTTTATGTCTCTGAATCTACTCTCGATTGTATACTTGTAATTTTGCACATTTTTACTTATATTGCCAATTAAGTACTGTATAGCAGTTAATTAACCCTTAAATGCATCATTTTGATAAAAGTAAGGAGAAAATGAGACCTGACTGCAATACATATTTTATTGGTAAGAAATGATACAGTTTTGAAAAGTGCATATTTCACATATATACGAAAAATATAAATACATATTACATATACAACTATATGTTGCACTTCTGCAACATCATGCATAATGTCACTACTCAGTATTTTGAGACATTTGCAATACTGTAACATTATGTATTTAAGGGTTAAGTACTGTTTACTGACATACATTAGGTATGTACGATGTATACATTAAGTACTATATACTGTATATTAAATTACTGCATATTAACACCTTGCACTATTTGGACAAGTCTGACTCGTGACGCACCCGTGACGCATTCGTGACGCATTCGCGACGCACTCGTGACGCACCCGTTACGCATTCGCGACGCACTCGTGACGCACCCGTTACGCACCCGTTACGCATTCGTGACGCATTCGTGACGCATTCGCGACGCACTCGTGACGCACCCGTTACGCACCCGTTACGCACCCGTTACGCATTCGTGACGCATTCGTGACGCATTCGTGACGCACTCGTGACGCACCCGTTACGCACCGGTTACGCATTCGTGACGCATTCGTGACGCACTCGTGACGCACTTCAGCTGTGATCAATTTTACCCGAATTTTGATTATACTTCAGTTTCAGGTCCAATTATAATTTGCTTAGTCAACGATTTTATAATATTTAATATAACATTTGAACTTTCTCTGCCTGTTTTAATATTGCAGCTGTGTTTATTTGCTTCCGACTGACGCACCTGAAATCATAGTGCAAGAGGTTAATGCTTAGTGTATATTAAATACACAGTTACATATACAATATAATACAATATAACACAGTACAAGAAATATTTATTCAGTCCAATACAAGATGAATCTTCAAACCTGCTTTTCTGGAAGACACATCCTTAAAACGAATAAAACGTGTCGTAACATAAATTCAGAGTTTAATTTATCATCCAATATCCCGTGTCTTTTGTCGCTTTTCAGTTATTCGATTAAATTAAGTTTGCATCTAACCAGCGGTTTTAGTAGCTATTTTAAACTGCCGGAATAATTTCAACGATCGAATGAAGCAAGGTTTCCTTTATTATAACGACAAGACCACTGGTCCGTTTCGGTTCTTCTCATAAATCATCCGTTTCCGTCATTTGCATTATTCTCGAAAACAAACCGAGTTCACCGTGAATCAAGACTTGTTCTGGGACCCAGCCTGGAAATCGATTTACCTTCCCGTCTCACCCCTTTATTGTCGAAACTATACAGAATGTAATATGCGAGAATAAACTCGATGCATTCGGTGCAAATAGATAAAGAGTTTCTGTATACATAACTCTGCACACGATTTTTGCTGATGGCAGGTTTAAAAGTTTGACGTATTTTGAAGTTATTGTTATGCTATTATTAACCCTCTGCACTCGAAATACTGGTACCAGTGTAATCCACAGTTAACGCCCTTTTCCCGATTACAACGGTACGAAAAGGAAGAGGCTCATGGATCGGAAAATACTGCGCTCTGTCAATATTGAACGGGGTGGATCATGGATACGAATTGTACCGTTCAATAATTCATGTAATCCGGTTGGAAAGCTCAGCAGGATATCCGAGCTGGCCACGAAGGTAGCCTACTTTCTCGGATAGGCCGAAATCTCGGCTCCACGAGGGATAAGGCGTCGCGACGCTTCGGTCGTATTTAAAAGTCAATAAAGCTAACGAGTTTCTATTCATCGCGACAGGGATGTAATTGGCTCCGGAATTAATTAGGGTCGCGTGGAGATCGTCCCGTCTCGTACGTTTATTAATGCGTACGCGGTAAAAAATTCCGAAGCTCCATCTGTCGGACGAAACACGGCCGTGTTAGGTTATTCTTGGAACGTCAACTCGGAAGTGACTGCGTTTTAATTGAATTTTTACTTGCCGACTAGCAGGGAGGGAAGATCAACGGCGTAATTGTTCGAAGATGAAATTAAAAGAACTCGTCCACCGTAAAGCACCGACGATTTCATTTCGCCAAGTATCTTTTCATCGTCAGAATTTGATCCTCGATGTAACTGGCAATTTTGCTCGTTCGACGGTGCAACGTTGGGAAGCAGGATGAAAAAAAAAAAAGGAAAGAAACACTAGCGACGCTTCGTGAAAGTTTAATTAAAAATTGAGCGGAGACTCGTATTAAAAATGCAGCTCGCGGACAGATGAAACGAAAGCTTGCAACAAAAAAACCTGGGGAATAACGGGATAGCCGACGCGGAGGATAGGCCTGAAAGAAAGAAAAAGAGAAAGGAGGAGCGCGTCAGATTAAAATGTTATTCGCTGCGGGCGGTCTTATCAAACGGGCCACCGGCGCAAACGATTTCGCTTTTTGCCCCCGAGAGGAGCTTCTTCTCTGCCCTTTTTAATTTACACGCGGCTACCTGCGAATTTACGCGGAGCGTGCGACAAGTCGCGCGTAATTACGCTGGGAATTTTGCCGGATTACCGTCTAAACGCTCGGGCAAATTTTAGGGGTGGCTGGGAAAACAAACGACGGCCACTTTTCATCGAAGTGCCGCCTTTAGTCGCGTGATTGTACGAGGAAGCGTGCACGGTTCATATTTAGGTGTAGGGTTGAGTGGGTGATGTTTAAACAAGATGGAGTGGCTCCTCGATTTAATATTCGATTCTGATAACTGCTGCGGTCAGCGAATGGGGTAGTCGTATTTGTTGCTCGCGTGTTTTGATATGTCGATAGTTTGGTGTTTAGGTACTTTGCTACTTGGATGCAACGTAGGGTGTTTTTCGATACACGTATGCTAAATTGTTATTAAGTTATTTTATTCTTTTGTACTTTTAAATTTCTATATTCTTTAACTTTGGTATTTTATAGTTTCTGAGTTCTTACTTTAAACTGTAAATTTGAATATATTCAAATTTTCAATTCTTCAGATTTTCGAATCTTCAATTGTTTAATTGTTCAAATGTTCAAATGTTCAAATGTTCAAATCTTAAAATGTACAAGTCTTCAAATGTGCAAATCTTCAAATCTTAAAATGTACAAATCTTCAAATGTGCAAATCTTCAAATTTAAAAATTACTAAATTAAAATTCGTAGATCCGTAAATCCTCAAATCACAAATTCCAATGTCTTCAAATTACTAGCCTCTACTTAATCTAACCTCCAAATTTCTCGAACCCCCAATTTTCAAATCTCCAAATTTCCAAACAGCCAAATCTCTGAATCTCCACATTCAAAATTATCCACCTCCCAATTTCCACAAACATTCAACCCACTTCCGAGTCTCCCAAAATCCCTAAAAATCAACAAGTTTGAAACTTCCTCCTCAGTTGTCACGTTCCCTAGGGAATTTATGTTTTCTGCACAAAGCATTAACCATAATTCACCATGACCAAACGCAAACTCCCAAGTATCAGTTCCCTTGAATCAATTACCGAACATGGACTACAACGTACTAATTACCGTTCATTAATTACCAATTAGTGCCTGTTGACGAACAGAAGCGTTATATTTCAAAAAGTATCGTTCGATGCGAACAATTAATATTCACTCGATAGAAAGGATAGAGTTTGGCACTATTCGTTGCATCGAGAGTTGCATTCATGGGGAAAAAAATCGGGAAGCATCAATACGAAATCACGGGCAGCCATGCGCAACCGAAATCGAACGGAAGCGCACTTTTCGTCCTGGGAAATGATATTTACCTCGTCGCCAACTAAACACGGACCGAGCCACGAATTAATGGGCCGTTGTTTCGATCATGCGAACACGTCGCGTACTCCTATTGACTGTACGTTAATTGAGTGACGTCGTGCAAATACTTTAGTCCCGGAAATAGCGGAGTCGCCATCGATTTTCGCGATCGAGCCTCCTGATTCACTCGATTGCCGACACACACAAAAGCGGAACTTTTACTTTCGGAACAGATTTCAATCTTCTATCCAACAGCCTGCGTTACAAGATCTCAAACAACTTTTTTACAATTTTTTGATCTTGCAAAGATTGAAACAGAGGTTAGGTGTCTGAGATTGAAACATCGCACAAAGATTACTGTTCTAGTTCAAACATGAATGTTAAATTTCATCGTCGCTTTATCGTCTACGAACTCTCTTATTTAATTAGAGGATATTGATTAAGTTTTACTTGAATGACGTGAGATATAATGAAAAGCTGTAACGAAAATTGATAGCAAATCACATTCCATTCGAGGCTCTGTACAAGATCATCTCGATTCTTTTAGTTCGACTCTTTAACCTTGCAGAAGTTAGAATCTTTACAAACACGATATTTTTAAACGAAGATTATTTATTGATTTACTTCAAACGTCGACGTTAAATCGTTTATTAATCGACTACAGATGTCACTGCGTAATGATTAAAGTCTAAAATATAAATCGTATAATCCGTGAACTGTAATTTTCATAACTTGCATGATTTATTCGCATCTCGATATAAATGCATAATATATGGACGTTTAATATTCCTGTTATTAAATTAAAAAATATAAGTTAACTTGCAGTTAAAATTACAGAATAGATAGCAGGAAGAAATTACATCGAGGTGTAACGAAAATTGGTTGCAAGCCGATCGATAGAGAAGCAGCAAATTATATTCCGAGTGTAAAAGGGTTAGGGCGAGGAGAGAGGCGGCGGAGGGAATTCGAGACGATTCGAGGAGCGACGAAACGCGCAGAAATCCTCTCGCTCGAGACGGATGTGTCTCGCGAGCGTAATTACGGAACGCGTCGAGTTTTCTCGTCGGACGGCAAGAATTATGTGACCGTAATAAATTCCAGCGTTTCAACGAGCCCCGTCGAACGAACCAGCGAACCGTGTTACGTAGAAATTTCGTGTCTTTCCATCGACTTCCCCCGTGAAATCGCGATAAGCAGAGGCGAGGATCGCGCCTGTGCCGTGAGAATTAACGAGGTCCGAATGCCTGGCGAACGGTATTCGCGATACCGGCCAAATTCCACGGAGATCCGCCAATTAGATTCGGAATCGATGCAGGTCAAGAATACCCAAAAACTCACCGGCCTCGGAGATATTTCGGGGGCCCCCGAACAGGTAGCGAGGAAACGCTCGATGTCCAGTGGGTACCCTTTCTCGATCATCCGATACGCGACTATGGCTATCGAGAAAATAAATTTCGCCACGACCGATTAGCCGCGATAAACGCCGCCTGGCCGCTCCGTAATTATGCGAACAATTAACACGCCGCGTAATTCCTCGAAACGTCGCGTTTTCAAACCGAGAATCACCACTTTCGACGATTACGCAGCGCCATTTTTGCTCCCTGTCGCTCCCTCCTGGAAAACGGAGAAACTAAGCAAAGAGGCTTGATTAAATTCCGGCGAGATTGTTTGGACAAAATTTTGTTAATAGCAAACGCACAGAGACCGACTCTTCGGGTAAAGCCTACAGTAATAACGTAAGTAGTTTGTTAATAACTTGAGTGCCTCGGCGAGAATGAAAATTGCGGGATTCAACATTTCTGCTTGCTATTTCCTTAGTCGACGTTGCTTGAGGTTATACTCTTTCGGTAACCGATGACTGAGATTTGTATTTGTATATAAAAGCACTGACTCTCGTTTTCTTTTTCATTTCCTATCATTTTGTAATGTGGAAGAGATTAACTCGTTCACTGGCAGTCAAATTTAGGGCGTTTTGCGTTGCAAATTTTATTTAAAGAAAAGCATAGATTTCCATAGAGTGTAACATTTAATTGTAATGCTTAGATATGGTACTAGAATTGATTTACAGTAATAAAAAACACAGTACGAGATATCTCGTAGTTGGACCCTCATTCTTATTTCGGAAAATGGAAATTGTAATTATGTTTCTAAGGAGACTTCACTAGTCATGAATTGACTTGAACAAGTCAAGTTTGTTCCTTGCAGCCCACCGTAGTGAAAGCTTGAAATAGCTTCTCCAAAATGTCCGTCGTAACTCGCCAAGCACAAAGTGTCCTTAAAGAAATTAGATCATTTCGACCAGGAGTGTATTACTCGAATGTTAGGTGTCGTAGCATCGAATTGTTGATCGATTGTTCCACTTATGGAGGGGTATCAGCGAGTCCGTTAAAAAGGGCGACGCGTATAAAGACATCAAGGAACGAGGAGATATCAGGCGCGTGGCTAATGCAGCCGTTACCACCCGCATGTTTCAACACGGCCACCCTCGACTCGGACCTCTTTTTTTCTTCTCTTTCGCTGTCTTCTCTGCGCCTCGTATAGCCGGAGGCTGCTCTTAATCAGCGATCGCGGACCTGAGAAAAATAAATCGTCGCATTATTCAAGGGGTCCCCCGGTAATATGGATCGGGGGATGACGGGGGAGAAAAAAGAAAGTGGTAGGGGGTTAGAAAGGGAGACCGAGGAGAAGAAGAAGAGTAAGGAAAAAAAAAAAAGGAAGAGAGGAAACCGTGTGGGTAGGGAGTGGAGCCGGCGCTAACCGTTCGCTCGTAGCCGGCGAGATAACTTTCTGTAATTCAACCGTACGGCGACGAATACTAATTCCCTCCATTAATCTCTGTGGGTCGTCTCGTACGAACCTTTTCGATCCCGTCTGGTCTATCCTCTTTTCCGCCGTTGAACGGCTTTCAGAGCACCCTTAAATCGCTGACCGTGATTCTAGATGCTCGCCTCGCTGCCACTTCCACCGAGAAAATTCAAGGCTCCTTTGAGACTCTGCGCGCCGCGTTACAAGCTACTTTAATTATTAATCATTTACCATCGCTCTCCAGTTACACGATGGACAATTATTAATTAACTGTTACTGATTACATTCGTGAAATCTCGAACTCCTTCCTTATCGTTCAATCTTAAATTCTTCATTTTTGAAAAGCTTTGAGATGAAAAATATCGGAGATGGGTTCGGTAAAACTTCGATTTTAAATATATTTTATTAATTAGAAGGATGATTTTTTCTATTTGAAAAGCACGAAAATGTGGCAAATTATCCGGATGGACAATATCCAGAGAAGCCATTGTTTTTATTATTACCATATTTAAATAAATATACAGTGTCTCTCTACTAAATTTATTCTTAAAAGAATACATTAGTTTCAAATAAACTAACAAAAAATGATTGTATAAACTTCTTCACGTTTCATCCCTTACATATTCATAGCTGTACTCTATTTTTTAACCTCGACTGCATATGAAATGTCTGTAAATGTTGATATCTTCTTTTATTTATAGCGAATTGTTCATGATCACTGATTTTTCCAATAATATTAGATTTTAGTATTAACACGTTGACAGCCATGTCGCCCATATATGGGTGACACTTAAGTTTCTATACTAATCTAACACGTGTATTATTAAAAATTTGATCACTTTTCTAATCGAAAATTCTTGTACTAATTACATGGATTTATGGAAAATATATGCAAGAAGAAATTCTGAAAATATTTGGAAAAATTTTTGGAAATAAAAATATTTGGAAAATGCAATTTTCAATTGCTTCAGTGCGGCAGTCAATGTGTTAATTGTGTTTCATACCAAGTACAATAACCCATCAGTAGATAATTAGTAATAGAGCAAGAAATAACAAATAATCTTGTATTTCTTTGTGACCGTACGAGTGTCTGAGAGCACACAATCCGGTATAGTGCGGCGAAATAAATTCAGCCGAAAAATAAGCAACGGTGCGTGGGGAAATCATCCCGCAGTGACGAAGTGAGTTGAATAATGAAGCTTCTTCCGCCAGGAAACGAATAAAGGCCGGTTCAAAAGCGTACGACTCGTACTTTGCTCGTCGCGATAACAATTTCACGGTGACTCGTTGATTCGGTCGGGTCAAAAGAAACGGCACGGCGATGGCACGAAATTCGCCATAGTCCTCCGGCCGTTTCATTTCCTAGCAGCAGATTTATGGCTCAACGAAATTGACAGCGTAAAAAATTCAAACTGTTCGCGATTTCTCCATGATACCGGCACGCTCGAAAGAACAGCTCGCTTCTGGCCGCGTCGCGAGTTTCTTCTCTCACCGAAAGATAATTAAACCGTTGAAAACCATCGTTGGGAATTGTATCCGCGCAAATATTATTAAATTTCAGGAAGCCGGAGTGGCTGCGGAATTTCGCATGAATCGTATTCCAATTAGTTCGTGTATACTGGCGATATTTACAAAATTCCGAAATGTCCGCCCCTTTTTTCCGCGTGTACCCGAAACGCGTCGTCGCGGAGAGGACAGTTTTTCGAGGAAACGGTTTTCCCAAGCTTACTCGTCGGACGAAAAGAATTACAACGGACCACGATAAAAATGAGACTCTCGCGGTATTAAATCATCATAAATTTGCATCCCGAATTGGACTAATGACTGGCGCGAAGCCGAGCCTCGAACGAGAGCTAATCCTTGTGCCTCCTGCGGCTTGTCGTCCTTCTTTTCCCAGTCCATCGGGATGCGAGTTTTTCTCGCGAATTTTAACGCGGCTGCTCGAATTTCATGGCGCGCCGAAGCCGATAAAGCACGATCGTGTTGATTTTGTATTTCGATTTGGTAAATTATGCTTTCCATATCGTCGGAAGAACAAACATGCCGAGGGCTCCCTTTGGGATATAACGCAGTCAAGTTTGTTAAATAAATTTTACGCTTTCGTGGACTATATACAGTCGGGTCCGAAAATGAATCGCGTTGCAATTATTTCGTGCGGACCGTTCGTCGGGAACACGGTAATAATTATCGAATATGCTCGATATTATCGAACAACACGTATCCGATGCTCTGTATGTGACTATACTGACGAATTTTTGTACGATGAATTTTTTCGAATAAAATTATCAAGTGTTATGTAGTGACGAGTTAATGTATCAAATTCGGGATGCGAAACTGCGAACGGAAATATACGAACGCTATAAATCCAGATATTTTTCATATAATATTTACCTACTCTGTCGTTTATTTGATCGTAAAATCCCTCTCGTGCCGTAACGGTAAATTTAATCGATGCTATTAAAAATTGTATTTTTATTAAATTATTACCGGCGTTAAACGAGCGAGAAAGAGATACCATTGACTTTTAGCTGTGGCTGTATATAGTTCATGGTCTATCACTCGTAACAATTATAATTAATTCAGACGAACTGCGATTCAAATCCAAACACGACCGGCTGTCCAAATATTTGCTTTTCCTCGAGGGGGTTCCGTTGAAAATTACAAAAACGAGGAACCCGAACGCAACGTACGAGTGATTTTATGACGAGTCGTGTTATCGGAATAATTCGATTAACCTGACCGGAAACGGCGTACATGTTTCAGCGAGCAATTATACGATCGTTTTTGATCAAGAAAAGGTCGGTCCGCGGGTCTCTTTTATTGCTCTGTTAGTTTTATAATGTAGCGATGTATTAAGCACGAAACAGTAAAATTATTAGCTTGATCATATTGTACAGTCGAGGACGAAAATCTGGTTTCACCAGGAAAAGGAGCTTCAAGATTTCAAATTTTGGGGATGGTTGAGAATTTGGGGATGTAGGATCTTGAAATTCAGGCTCATTTCAGAGTATTGAAATTCTGGAATATTTGAGTTTAAGAATTGGAACTCTAGGGAATTCGAAATCTAAGAAATTAGAACTCTAAGCAATTGGAGATACAGTGAAATGGGAATCTAGGGAATTGAACCTCCAGGGTATTGGAACTCCAGGGAATTGGGAATCAAGGTAACTGGAACTCTAGAGAATTGGAACTCTAGGGAATTGAAACTCTAGAGAATTGGAACTCTAGAAAATTGGAACTCTAGAGAATTGGAACTCTAGGGAATTGGCACTCCGACGAGTTGGGAATCTAGGGAATTGGAACACTAGAGAATTGGCACTCCGAAGAGTTGGGAATCTACGGAATTGGAACTCTAGAGAATTGGAACTCTAGGGAATTGGCACTCCGACGAGTTGGGAATCTAGGGAATTGGAACACTAGAGAATTGGCACTCCGAAGAGTTGGGAATCTACGGAATTGGAACTCTAGAGAATTGGAACTCTAGGGAATTGGAACTCTAGAGAATTGGAACTCTAGAGAATTGGAACTCTAGGGAATTGGCACACCGGAGAGTTGGGAATCTAGGGAATTGGAACTCTAGAGAATTGGAACTCTAGGGAATTGGAACTCTAGAAAATTGGAACTCTAGAGAATTGGAACTCTAGGGAATTGGCACTCCGACGAGTTGGGAATCTAGGGAATTGGAACTCTAGAGAATTGGAACTCTAGGGAATTGGCACATCGGAGAGTTGGGAATCTAGGGAATTGGAACTCCGAAGAGTTGGGAATCTAGGGAATTGGAACTCTAGGGAATTGGCACTCCGGAGAATTGGAATCTAGGAAATTTGACCCCTAGGGAATCGGAACTCCAGAGAGTTGGAACTCTAGGGAATTGGAATTCCGAAGAAGTTGGAATCTAGGTAATTGGACCTCCGGAGAATTGGAACTCCAGAGAATTGGGAATCTAGGGAATTTGGAATCTAAGAATTTGAGAATATCTAGAGATCTGATACATCGATATCAAGGTATCATTTGCTAAGTCCCTATTTGATCAACTTAACAAAGTAATTTATCGATCTGAAGTACCAGGGTCTAGAGTTACATGATCTACACTTCTATGCCGTCTTCTGAATTACATATTAATGTTTGCTTACATGTTTTTTACCAATTAACAATTGAAGTAAATACAATTGCGTGTGAAAAGATGGTAGTTCGAGAAGGTATATTTACCGGTATCCTTCAGTTCTTCCCACCTTTATTCCGAACAGTCCGAGTCCGTTGGATGAACCCGGAGGATCACCTTGGAAGGAACTGCAGAAGGGATTTTAACATGAACCTTTGGCGCGAACGAATTCTAGACCGCGTCAGTGTACGTATTAGGAAATGAATTTGGCAGTGAAGTCTTTTTGCACGGCCTCGATCGGTCTCCCCGACTCTTTTATCCCTTCTCTTGAAGTTCTTGCCTCGATTCCTCTTAAAGACGAAAACGAAAGCTGGCAAACTGAGGAAGACGGTAAAACACCTTCCTCTCTTTTTCTGCTTTGACAAAAATTGTACAAACTCCGCATTACTAGATTCAAAGAACGTAATTCCTACGTATAGAGAACCAGTAGAAGTCTTTAGCTATAAAAAAGTAAAAAAGGTTCCTAATATACAGAATCAGTAAAAAGGTTGTACACATTGAGGATCAGTAGAAAAATTGCTAAAAATACAGACTCAGAAGATTCTATACGTTGAGGGTCAGTAAAGAGGTTCCTACATGTGGAGAACCAGTGAAGAGATTCTTACATGTAGACCAATAAAGAGATTCCTATAAATAGAGGATTAGTAAAGAGGTTTCTAAGTATAGAGAATTAATAAAGAGGTTGTACATACTGAGGACCAGTAGAGAAGTTGCTAAAAATACAGAATCAGAAGGTTCGATACGTTGAGGGTCAGTAAAGAGGTTTCTAGATATGGAGAGCCAGTGAAGAGAATCTTATAGACCAATGAAGAGATTCCTACAAATGGGGGATTAGGAAAGAGATTCTAGGTATGGAAGATTAATGGAAGGTTACAAAATATAGAGGACCAGCAAAGAGGATCCTAAGTGTGGAGACTGAGCAAAGAGGTTCTTAGATACAGAGGACCAGTGATGAGTATCTAGGTGTAGGTCACCAGTGAAGACATACCTAGGTACAGAGGACCTGTAAAGAAGTTTGCTGGTATACAGAATCAGTAAAGTTGTTCACTATAGAGGACTAGTGGAGAGGTACCTAGATGCAGAGGTCCAGTGATGAGGTATCTAGGTATGAAGGACCACAGGTCCAGTGAGGAGGTACCAGTGAAGACATACCTAGGTACAAAGGACCTGTAAACAAGTTTGCTGATATACAGAATCAGTAAAGTTCTTCACTATAGAGAACTAGTGAAGAACTTCCTAGGTGCAGAGGTCCAGTGATGAGGTATCTAGGTATGAAGGACCAGAGGTCCAGTGAGGAGGTACCAGTGAAGATATACCTAGGTACAGAGAACCTGTAAACAAGTTTGCTGGTATACAGAATCAGTAAAGTTCCTTACTATAGAGGACTAATGGAGAGGTATCTAGATGCAGAGGTTCAGTAATGAGGTACCTAGGTATGAAGGATCAGAGGTCCAGTGAGAATGTACCTAGGTAACATGGACCAGTGAAGACATACCTAAGTATAGAGGACCTGTAAAGTAGTTCCTAGGTATACAGAATCAGTAAAGTTCCGTACTATAGAGGACTAGTGAAGAACTTCCTAGGTGCAGAGGTCCAGTGATGAGGTACCTAGGTATGAAGGACCAGTGCAGACATACCTCAGTGTAAAGACCTGTAACGTAGTTGCTAAGTATACAGAATCAGTAAAGTTCCTAAGTACGGAAGACTAATGAAGAGGTTGATATAGAAGACCAGTAAGTCTAGGATAGAGGATTAGCAAAGAGATTCCTAGACCAGTAAAGAGATGAAAAGATTGCAAGTGTCTACGGGACGGCGGTATTTCAGAAACGCAGAAGCAATTAGTTAGAATATCGAGCAGAAAAAAATTTGTACATTCCTGAAAGAGCAGTAAACTCGTTTCTCAGAGTCCATTTGAAAGGCTGAAGCAGTCCTCTGAAGAGGAAAGATTGTCCGGGAACGCGACGAAAGTTGGCGAGAACTCACTTATCCTCGCTACCAGTTCGTTCGTGTTCTCCGCTCTTCAAACCAGCCGATTTCATTACCGTGGTCCGTCTGGAAAATTAGCGTAAAAAGAAAGAGAGAAAGAAAAGAAAAAAGAAAAGGTTACTTCTCGGCAAGCCGGTGTGCCTCCAACGTGGTCCACTTTTCAGCGAGAACTTTTCCTTCCTTCTTCTGCTTCACGGTTAAGAGCGATTCTAATTATGTTAATTAGTCAGCCAGCAGCGTGGCTGCTGCTTCTTCGTCGGTGGTTGGGAAAGTTTGCTCGTTCGCGCCACGGTGTTCTTCCCTCTCTCGCGAGGAAATCGGCCACGTGGCCGCTCGTAAAAGAGGATTTTCGCGCGGATCGTCGCTTGTAACCACGCCGCATTTTAATATACCCCGACCCGCGCAACACCAAAGTAATCCCACCCCCCTTTATTAAAACTAGTTATCACTTTAATAATTGGCCCGGCTTTCCATCGAGTTTCGGTGCGAATAAACTTTTACCAAGATATGGAAATGTTATGGCCGCAATTCGAGTTGTCCTCTCGATTCTCCTGTTTTTACAATCCACTGTTTAATACCTCGATTTTTACTCCCCTATGTTTCTCTATAGCTTATCAGATATATAGCTAGTTATAAATATTTAGCTAATGAAATAATTATGGGGAAATATGTTCTATTCGAACGTGTTCAATGAAAGCTATTATTTGTGTGCATATCTAATTCGATATTGAAATAAGTAATCAAGTACACATATCGATAATAACGCAATTTACGGAATGGTTACGTAAGCAGAAATCGGGAAACATCATTAGTAGATATGCGGACATTGTAATCTCTGTTGATTAGAAATGCGAGCACGGAGCACATTTAATTCACGATTTGAATTTGTTACAAATTTCACCCTTCGTGCATTAAATTTATAAAATTTATGGCCTAATACTTGAACTGCATATTCAGAACATTATACCTGAAATGCATATTCTCAATTTAATACATCTGTCAATTTTTACGTAAGAACAATTTAAATCTCTTTCGGTAACTCTAATCTTGTATGATTAGAAATAGAGACATCGATAAGCGTGTTATACATAACAAGCTATAATGAGATATAATAACTATAGACTATGATGACTATACTATGATTAGTGTAGACTATGACTAGTAATTTAAAGCTTCGTACAAACTTTTCTTTCAAATTGCACAGGATGCTTAATATCATAACAGGTTGCTTAATAGTATAACAGAATAAATAAACGATGCAGGCAGTAAAATAGCAAAAGAAATAAGTGAGCAGCTAAAAAGGAAAGAAAGCATTGGTACCGCAGCAATGATTATAAAGGAAACGAGTTCTGAGAGCGTAATATTCAAGAAGGGCAATTGTTGTAAGCTGATTCGCTTCTAATCGCAGGAAAATACCGTCGGATAGAATAATATCATTAGCCGGTATAATGATATTATCGTGATTTAGCGAAGCGGGCGAAGCAAAATCAAATTTCGGCCAAGTTTGCGCAAAATCATTATTATTATTATTATGGCAGATCGTTGCAAACAATGCGCTCAGGATTTCAAATATTGATCCTGTGACGTAACCGTAGGTGAAATTGCCCCGGTGGCGCGTTGTAACGCGTTAGAGTCTCGTTACGGCGTGGTTTATACCGCTGCGCTTAGCAAACATACCATTCTAATCGGCGATAAGCTCGCCGCTGCAAACATTTTTCCGAATATCTCCGCTCCGGAATTGACTTCTATCCGACTCGCGAGATTCCAGCGGTCGTTTGCCCGCCAACATGCGGCATAATGACGGTGTCTTTACATTCGAACGGCTGGAAATGATGCGAGGAAATCGTCGAGAAGATATTCGGAACAAAGTTGGCGACCGGTGGCGAATAAAAGATTCTGATAAATAACTTCTCTGGGACGACACGCGTCCTTTCGCTTTTGTGAGCGACGCTGGCAGAGGAGGTTCCTAATAGTAGATTAAAAAACAATCGTTGAACACGGAACGGAACTAGCAGAAGAAGATTACTCTGCGAAATACGTTTCCAGGACACGGGGCGAAATTCAGCTCTCAATTTGCCAGCCGCGTTAATGCTTTCCGAGCATACAGGCCGGCAACGTCAAAAGATAGAACGTGGAAAGATGCGCGACCGGGAACAGAGCAAAAGTGCTATCGCGTACAGAGGCAGAAATTACTATTAAACTCGATTTCCTCGAAACGTCGAGCGAACTGCGTACCGGCTGTCCTCCATTTTCGCGGATTCGCCAGCTCTCGGTCTCGAAACCAAGAAGAAAACGAACAAGCACACGCTTTTTCATTTAGTCTTTTCCGTCGTTCCTCGCGTTCTTGTTTCCCTCGCCTCGAAATAGATCTCTCTCGCGAGCAACGCCGAGCACGGCCAAATATTTTCAGTTAAAAATTCAACATACAACGCGTAAACGTTCTCCCCGTAACAACTTCCCGTTCTCCGTCGAGGACAACTCGCTTCGACTTCGCGTTCTTGCGCTACGTTAAAAAATTCTATTAACCGCGTTACCGAGGGAATAATTAACATCGAAGAGAGCCCGCAAACAATCTGAACGTCCAAAGTAGTTTAATAAGCGTTCGAGTCTTTGAACGATCACGAGGCAGCCAAGTGCTCGACTGTTACGGCTGCAGCCGGAAATTAATGAATTCGGTATCGATTTTAGCCGCGCTCGATACCGCGGCTAATTATTGCGTAATTTGTCCCCGACGATATTAATAGCGACATATATTGCCAGATGAAAAGACAGCTCCGTGGCGCGGGCAAAGAGCGAGAGATCGCACGGCGAGATTGCGATTGTAGATGAGTCGGGCTTCAAAAGGGGAGCCCCCCAGGGCGAGGATACTCGGAGAAGAAAGAGACAGAGGGACTTCTCGATGTGGGAGGAGTACTTCGTAATCGAGATGCAGCGAGAGGTAATCTCCGGCCTGTCCTCTGGCCAGTTACCTTTTTGTAGCCACCGTCGTGGCTCTCCCCGTCTCTCCCTCGTTTTTCTGCGACCACGTTGAAGATAGCGCCACCGCCGCGCGGGGCTATCAAAAGTGCTCATCGACGAATTCTATGATCGATCTATTAGCCCTGTAAGTGGCAGTCCGTCCCGTATCGCCTATCGAAAACCCCACGGTGTTATCCACGATGGAAGGCGAGCCGCTCGGCAGAAAATCTGGCTGCCGATTTCGATCCCTTTAACGTCCGATCGAGCGTCGATTGGCGGCGCAACGCTTACGAAATAATCGAGAAACGATCGAAGAGGAGAGGCGAGCGCGTGCAGAGCAGAGAAGACGAAGGATTCCAGTAGTGGCGGCATAGGACTTAGGTCTGTTCATAAAGCGACCGGGTAGAAAGCATTTATCCTTTCGGGGTAGAAGGCCTGGACAGCGGTAGAATAAACGGAGTCCGGGGCAGTCTTATTTTGGCGAGGACTACGGCACAGCCGGGACGTGCTCCTCCGACTTGGACGGGCACCATTATTTCTTCAGTGTCGACAACTCCTTGCCGCTGCCCTTCTGTCCTCCCTACGGCCCCTTATAGCTTCAACAAACCAACGCCAAATACAGAGAGAGCTCGAGAGCCGAACAGTGTGCAAAGAGGGAAAGAGAGGAGGCTCCGAAGGGAGAGAAACTGCGAGGAACTGTCCCCGCCGGCGAGAAGAAGAGGAGAGCCAGAGAAGAGAAGAGGCTGCGGCCAGTCGCAAGGACTACGCCGTTAAGCCGAGGGGAACGGTGGCCTAAGACCATCCCGCGGGCTCTGCCTCTTTTGTTGACAGGACTATGAGAACTCGCGCACGGTGATTTATCGAGCCTCGCTTATTCTTAGTCCTTTGCGGCGACTCGCGTTATACCCGAGCCGCGTTGGCTAACTGGCTGGATTATTAAGCGTGATACGCGCGCCCGCTTCGCAACCGAGCCTCCATCGAATTCCCCTTTATACTTCTTCTTCTTCTCTTTCCACTTCTTACTTATTCTTATTATTCTTACTCTTGACAGCATTTTCCCTTATCCCATCTTCAATTTGAAAATGGAGTACCCATTTCGGAATTCACTGGGCCATTTATTTGTTAATTGTACGCGGAAAATTCACCGATTCGCAAAATTTTGTTTGCTTCATTTTTAGCTAGCCTACTCTTACGATTAATAGTACCATCTTTTTCTTTTACGGTATTATATTAGACAGTGCTATAAGAGATTTTGCAAATCTTACATATTATATTCTTACATATTCCACATTCAATTATTAAGAAATAATTTCTGTTATAATTAATTACTGAATAAATAATTTTTAAATAACTGAACTTACAACTCTGCCGAACTTACAAATATCTTGTAAATAATGTAGATTACGTACATAATTTTCCATAAAAAGTGTAATAGTTCATACGTATTACATCAATGTAGCATTTTTCTTGCACTTGATACTGCAACGATAAGAAATAATAATATTGTCCACAACAGTAAGTAAATAAAGTGGACCAGTTTCTGTTGTCCTCAAGATGCCATTATCTTACTATCCTACAAATTCTACAATTGACATATTTAATGTAAGCGAAACGACACACGATTGTAGAGTAAACAATATTCGTAGCTATTTATCATTTTTTTTATAAAAAAAAGCACTTGCTGATCAGAATATATCAGAGAAATATCAAGGGAAAGTTGAAAACTCTATCGCTCATCGGTGGAAGGACTTCCACGAAGGAACGATCCTCCATGTATAATAAAATATGATAAAACACTCGGGTCACTCGCCGGAACTAAAGTTCCCCACGGAAGTGGGTTTCTGCCAGTCACCACCCACCCTCGTAGCCGTTTCCTAGGACTTTCTTAACTCCTATATGCACGTACATGATGGTTTAAAAAACTGACTTTATCAAGTTTTTCTTCGGCCACCTCAGGTACTGGAAGCAAGCTTGAAGTGTTCTTTCAACGCATTCCAGATTGATATACTTTGACAAGATAGTCTTACGATTATTACAAAAATTCAGCTTTGTATTATTTTACTATTTTACCATTTCATTTATATTGTTTTCATTAATAATCTTACAGTTGTAAAAAAATTTAGCTTTCTAGTATTTTATTATTTCGCTGTCCTCATTAATACACATAGGTTTGTAGTCGTATTAAAAAAATAAAACTTCCTACTATTTTATCATTTTAGAGTTTCATTTATATCGTTTCCATTGTTTCGTTTTAGAATCAAAATAATCCTACAAGTTTTCATGTGTTTCAATTCCGGCTTTCGCGATGGCCATTTGATAAAATGAAATGGTCATTTCGTAATTGCTCCGTTGCAATAGCCAATCATCATTATATCGTACAGGCTCGCAACAAAAAGGGGAAAACCGTTTTTCCAAACGTTTGTTCAATACAAACATATATTTCTGTTTTATTTAAAACGTCACCGGTAATGGACGCCATGAATGTGATACGTACCTGCAGCAGAAACATGCTATACTGTTCTATTTTTCGTTTAACTAACCCACTTCATATCCCGCACAACAGCACAATATCACTGTAGTATAACCTCAACTTCGATTCGTACCGTAAGTTAGGTAATTTGAACGCAAAGCCAGACCGTTGCTCCCTAAACGCGAAAAATGTGTTAATTCAGCAATGTTAGTTACGATTGAAAAAAAGTAGAAGAACATTAAACAAATTTTTGTTAATAATAGCTCGAACAGTAATGAATTATTCTGCGAACAGAGCACGATTTCCTTCGGAATCGATAGCAGGTTTTTCACGCGGCTAAACGTCGGATCGCGCGAGCAATTTCGCGAAAAGAAATACGAGCGGCGATGGTCAGAGGAGCCGGGAATAAATTTCACGAACGACTCGCACGACCGCGCGAGAAGTCTACCGAAAATTTCCCCGAAGAAAGCGGTTGCCTACCTCCGCTTCCGGACGTGCTACGACCGTATCCGCGCGTACACGCGTCCGAGTAAGTGTAACCAGCGGGATATCTGCGAGCCATAATTCAACAACGAAAAAGACGGGATCTCAAGCTGCTTCCTAGCAAGGAGTTCCGCCATCCCCCGGGACCGTTGGCGAGGAAAAATGGAAAACCTTATCGTGGGTTACGCTCCGGCTTCGACGGGGTAACGACCCCCTTTCTCCGAGGCTCGTCACGACGATTTAACAATTTGCGGAACAAACGAACGAACATTTGTGGGAATTCGTATTTGTACGAAGGGGTAAAACTGCCGGGAGTGAAATTCGACGTACACGCATGTTTTCTAGGGGTGAAAATGAAATAGTGCAAAGGAACGATCGAATTATTACATCGATCAAGATTTTCCTTGGCAATTTCTGCTATCAATTACAGAAGCGAAATTGAATTTATTCGAGGAAGCTCGAACGATTGTCAAATTAGCAACGCGTATTACCGTATCGAAAATCGGATCCTACGGATCGGTTCTCCATGCAAAACGATCCACCCTTTTCAACGAGCGTGCACAGTCGGTCCGTTAACCGAATAAACTTCCATCCGTCGATATAATTCGAGTCAGTTCCGGTAATTTTTATTTGCCGAACGAAACGATAATCTGCTCGTCGTCCCGGCTAATTTTTATCAAATTCCCCCCGCCTGGTGTTATTTCAAACGGGTGCCACAGGACAAATTTCATTTCGACACTTTGTTGCCCCGTGCCACCCGTTTCGCGGTGTATTTTAATTCGATACGCTTTGATAGCCCGTGAAATTTGTTTTCCGCCCGAACGGCACGACCCCGCGTTGCTCCACCCCCGTCATCCAATTCGATTTAGAGCAGGCCGTAGGCGGAGGGGTGTCAATTTTTACGAGCTCCACGAGAACGATTCTTATTATGCGGACATCGCTGTTGATGAATTGAAAGACGGCGATGCTAACCGTTTTATTGACTCTCAGACCCTCCGGTGCCGACGTCTTATTTGTATTCAGAGGGTGAACTACCCTCGCGGTCGTTACGACCGATACCGACCGGCCATCCGCGATGGGGAAATTTGTGGCGTAGATAAAACTTGCGCCACGTTTTCGTAATCGTCGTTGCTGCTAGGTATACCGAAACTTTGCGGCCGACGAATCTGTTTGTAGAGCAAACTCCTGTTCGATGGATTATACAGGCCGGTTCACGTTACGTGGCCGCAGCAAATATTTTCATTATCAGCATATTAACGTTATGTTATCGCAAATATTCCTTTATTGTCAAATTACTGCTTAGTTTATATACTTGACTGCTAAATTTTTACTTTACAAATATTATAAAATTACCAAATTTTTTCTAAATTGATAACACGAAGAATATGTACCTTGTAAATCTTTCGAACCGAAAGGATCTAAAGTTACAGATGTAGTTAACGGATATAATCAATTTTCATGACTGAATTACAAGGACGATTTGTCTGCAAGAAATTTGTGCGACATGGAACAGTTCGTAAATTTACCGACTACGTAACGCACCCGAAAACAGATATACAGCGACAGTGTACGAGCACCAAACGGAGAATGAACAATAGTACGCGACGTGTACAAACGACAGGTACGAACATATTAATTTAGAAACAAAGGTACAGTATTTACGGTCGATGATAACAGCGGGAAATCATGTAACCGAGCGGATACAGTACTGATACGTTACGGATACGTGTAAATGGACCTTTAAAGTTCAGTGCGGAGTCAGCGATAACCGTCACGGCATTCGACTATTAAATTATATCGACCTCCAGGACATTACCGTGAGCGATAAACTCAGTGCCACGAGGGCAAAATGTTGAACAGATCGGTTCTCCACCGGCACTCGGCGTTAAAACAAACAAGAATGGAGGTCCTATCCCAAGACGCCGAGGGCGACGCATGCCTCTCGCCCAGCCACGCTTTTTTTCCCTTTTCTTTTTCCTTTTTCCCTCCCCACCCCTTGTCCCGTTCGGTCGTCTCTCTCGCGATCCAGGTCCCAAGCATTATGCGAGAATTTTAAACGGCGAACATTATGAAATTCTTTCGCGTAATCTCCCACCCGGTTGGGCCCAGGCCTTCTCGTTTCGACAGCCACCCATTCCCCTCGGTCTTCCTTTCCCACCACCGGTGCGTGGACCGCCCTCGAAAATCCCCACGATAAATACGCCCTTACGACGGGGGCCCCATCGGGTTCCTAATTAAAACGTCACTCCTTCCTCTCCTTATCTCGTCCTCACCGAGGAAATGTGTCTTCATTCGTTGAACGAGTGTTTCGCCGAATGCTAGACACTCCTCTCCTCCAGTAATTGCTACTCTTTGCCACGCGTGGACCACCTGAACGAGAGTTTCGCGGCCCTGGACGAATTCGTTCGCGAAATTTCTTTTTCTCTGTTCGGTCGCCGGTATCGGTGGTGGTAATCGCTCGATCGAGACTGAGAGGATTCGTTTTAATTAAACCGTCAGCTACAGACTGTTCCGTGGACGCTGAACGATCGGTCGAATATGTTCTTTGGTCATCGTTTGTTGCGTTTCGCGTTTCGCTTGTGTCGTTTTGATCGGTATCGAGAGAAGCGTAACGGGTAACGGTATCGATAATCCCTTTCGTGGATGGTCGATGCACCTTTCATGGCATTTTTTATGGGAGATGGTTCTTATGGATGTTTCGGAGATTTGGCTCGGGTAATTTGCGGCCGACTCGGCCTTCTTTTTTATACGAAACGCGACATTGTGTAAATATCGATACTTCGGGCGGGGTTCGCATGCAACTCTACTTTCCGATACCTGTAAATTTTCTTCGATTCCCACGTTCTACTTGTATTTAATTACTATCATTTCCGGGACACGCTTATTTATCGCGTAAACACTTCTCTTATTATCGCCAATTAAAACAACAAGATCGATAAAGGATGCAGGGTACAACCGAATAAAGTCCTGAGGTGCGCCATAGTTAAAAGGATCAAAAACCGGAAATTGCTATTTCAAAATTATCTGTCTTCTTTTCTCATTGTGTTTATTAGGTAGTCCTGAATGGACTCACATTCTTATTGACACAAATGGTATATAAATTGAAGAAATAAAATTCATTTATTAATTACTACTGCAATCCCGATATACTGAATTGTAAACTTATTCTTCTATAACATTAACCTAATTTTGTTAAATAAAGCTATTAGTTTATACGTACTATAGTAAATATATGAATTCGAAGAATATCTTACTTACATTAACTATTGAATTAGAACTTCTCTTTGATTAAAAATGAAATATTATCCGTCAATATAACGCGACAGAAATATTTTCGATGCACTATCGATACCGCCGAGAAACACGTTCGATCCCATCCCTGGTCACCGTTAACGACAGGTATCTCCACCGGTTTACCCCGAACGTTACCCCCAACCGGCGAAAAAGAGGCCCCGGGGGCAGCCTCGTTGGGGACCACCGCCGCCGTACGGGAAGACAAACCGGAGCCACGAAAGAGACGAACAAAGATGGTGGGACGAGGACAGGGGGATCCAGAACGCGGTGATTTCCGAGCGGGTAAAGAAATGCGGCCGAATTAAAGCTCCGTTTGCTCCGGGGGGCCCAGATGACCAGGCTGCGAACGTTTTCGGTGGCAAGCAACAGAGAAGGACGAGGCGGCACAGGGCCCTTGCCGTAATTGGTTCTGCATATTTATGAAGGCACTCCCTACCAGGACGAAGCGGAGGCCTCTTACCTCCTCTTGCTAGCTCCGCTCGCGATTCAGTCACGACTAAATTGTCGCGGTCCGCCGCGCTCCCATATGCGAATTCAACGAATATTTTGCTGACTTTTCTGTTTTTAATATATGTAGGGTATAGGACAAGTTTTAGGGTTATGGGAGTTGAGTGTATGAAGATGGAAGATTAGAGTTAGACCCAGATATACAGATCCAGATTTATAGAGGAGGATTGCTATGGGGTTAGATTCATAAATAGGGAAGGTTGTTACAAAGTCAGATCCATGAAGCTAGAGGTTTGTGTTACAGAGCTAGATCGTAAAGGTAGAAGAGTATGTACCGCGTAAGATTCATACATGTACAAGAATTGTATACAGAGGTAGATCTGTAAAGCTAGAGCATTGTGTATAGAGTTAGGTCATACAGATAGAGGACTATGTGTAAAATGAGGTCCATAGGCCTAGAGGACTATGTACAGAGTGAGATCCATACACGTAAAGGTTTGTGTACAGAGTTAGATCCATCAAGGTAGAGGACTATGTACTGATTAAGATTCATACAGGTAGAGGATTGTGTACAGAGGTAAATCTACAAAGCTGAAGGATTGTGTATAGAGTTAGGTCATAAAGGTAGAGGACTATGTGGAGAGTAAGATCCATAGACGTAGAAGACTATGTACGGAATGAGATCCATAAAGGTAGAAGATTGTGTATAGAGTCAGGTCTGTGAAGGTAGAGGACTATACAGAGTCAGATCCATACAAGGTGGATTGTGTACAAAGTCAGGTCCATAAAGAATATGTACATTGTGAGATCCATACAGGTAGAAGATTGTGTACAGAGTCAGGTCTACAAAGGTAGAGGATTATGTTCAGAGTTAGATCATAAAGCTAGTGGATTGTGTACAGAGTTGGAACTCAAAGCTAGATGATTATTTACAGAATTAGATCATAAAAATAGTTGATTGTGTATAGAGTTAAATTGCAAAGATACAGGATTGTCTACAAAGTTAGATCATAAATTTAGAGGATTATAGACAGAGTTAGATCACAAAGCTAGAGGACTATGCACAAAGTTAGATCCACAAAGGTAGAGGATTATGTATAGAGTGAAGTCTACAAAGATAGAGGATTATATAATTTTAGATCCATAAACAAGATTGTGTACATTATAAGATCCATGAGTAATAAATGCACTCAGTAGCGGCGAGACAAGAATACTTCATGTACGACTTGAACGTTTCTATTTCAGCTAAACAGGTAATTTCTGATTTTAGAACTACATGTCACTTTCCGTGAAAGAAATATGAACAAGTTCCCAAAAGTATTTACGATAATAAATATCCAGAAAGAGGCAAAATTCGATATCAATTATTCTTGCTGAACATTTTCTTCGGACACTCATTCAGGTCGATAACTCTGTTAGATCCACGAAGAAAGTTGGGAACGCGGACACTTTATTTCCCGATCGAAGCGCGAATAAACGTCGACATAAACCTCGATTCTCCGTATCCGGACAGCAGTCGACGGGAGAGCCGTAGCGAGATAGAAATTGGCATAAATTCGCGGAACGTCCCGTCTTTTGTCAACCCTCGTCGTTTGACTCCCCGGGGAGTGACGACGGAAGAAAAAGGAAAAAAGGGGGAAACAAAAATAAAAAAAAAGGAAGAGGGAAGAAATTCGTTCTTCGGATGTGAACGTTCGACGGCCGGGTTGTCCCTGGACGGGTCTCAGGTGCGACGATGGCTGTCGCTGACAGGGACATTTGTCAGCTAGCTACGCGTCGTTGAATTTCCTCGCGAAACTAGCGGCGATCGTTTTCGCGAGAGCTTCGACTGGTCGTTGCTCGAGAACGGCGTGATTAAATTCTCAAGAGCCATCAAAGAGATTCTTAAATTTTATTTCTGCCAGATCGTGGATTATAATCAAAGCTATTCGATGCGAATGGGAGATCGGAATATTGATTAAACGGTGATACGAACACTTTCGTCTTATCCTAAATAGACTAACATTCGACCACTGGCGAAAGTTGATTCACAGTTTTCAGGTTTAGAAAGTTGTGGATTTGAAATTTTTAAGTACAGAGATTTGGAAGTTTGAAATTCAGAAATTTGATAATTTGGATATTTGAAATTCTGAAGAGACACAAAAATTTTAAATTCTAAAATTCAGAAATATCTCATTTAAATGGTGTAGAAATCTATAAATTTCGAATTCTCATATTCAGATATTTGAAAGTTCACCATTTACAAATATAAAAATTTACCATTCTAGCATCCACGAATGTAAAAATCAGAAATTCCTAAATTTACAAATTGACCAATTTGGAACTCTCAGACAAACTAGTAACAGTAGAATTCTACGTATTATAAACATTTACAGTTACATCCATTACATCGGTAAACACGTTACAAACAAAAGATACCTTAGCGGAATAGAGATTAACATTTTGGTTGGTAGTCAGACGTCTGGTCTGAGCCGTTCTGAATCTCCTTGGTCGACGAGGAATCGGAATCAGCCATAAAAATAAACACGGAGCTGCGTTAGCCCGGGGCAATAGTGGCTTGTTCTACTCGCGATCTCGTTCACTGGCGCGTGTCTCTTCTCGGATCGTTTGTATATCGGTCGCGAGACTCGACGTTTGTTTATACTTCCAGTCAAGGTAGAAACTCTTTCGAAACACTGAAGAGTACGGTCACGACTTAAAATCTCAACGATTAGATAAATCTACAGTGGCAGAAAAAGAGAAAAACCGATCGTTTCAGGCTGTTGTTTACCCGCGAGCTCTCGTGAAAATATCGCTTTTGCGAAGCCCTGTTCGATATCGAACGAAGAAACAATATTTGAATTTATCTTCCTGAAACGGGATGGATTTGGTATTTTTCGATCAACCTTTCTCGATATTTCTGTTATTTTTCTGTCATTGTAAGGTGGAATAATTCGCATAATATATTCCTGAGGATACCTTTGCAAAATTATTCTAATACTAAATTAACACTGGTCGTAACAGAGAATTTAGCATAAATGTGTAACATGATCATTTCTTGCTTTCTTGTAACATGATCACTTGCCCCATTTGCCTAACTAATAAGGCCTCATCTCACAAACAATTACATCTCTCACAAACAGTATACATCTCTCGAATATTCCAACAGTGTCTCAAGAATAAAAGAAAGAATTAAGAATGTCGTTCGATGATTCGTGAGTCAACTCTCAGCGCAGCTATAAATTGCTGAAAAATATTCGCGAGGTAACGCGCACGGTGGGCAAAACACACACACACAGAGAAGGCAAGGAACGGGCTTGTTTTGTTTTCCCTCTATCAGTGCCGGGCAACCTGGCCATTTGTATCGTTGAGTGGAAACATTTTTCAGTTCGACCCGCTTCCTCCAGTTCGACGAACCCGAGGGGGTGAGTTTCCAGGCCAGACGCGATCGCACAGTTTCGCAAATCGTTTACGAGCGTGGGCCAAGCTCGAAGACGCGTTTCCACCGTGATCCATGGACCTCGAATTTCGGCTGGCCGCTATTTATTGCCTCGCAAACCAAACACGAGACCCCATTCGTCGTCCGGAAACGGTCGTGCGATCGAAAGAAAAACCGGCGCCGCGCCTAGAAGAATTTCTCCAGCGCCGGAAGATCGCATTTCCATCGGTGGAAGTTCCAGCCGCGTTTCGATTAAAATGGTAGAATTGAAAATTCGTCCACACACAGGGGAGGCGTGGAACGCCCGCGAGACACGCTTCGCACCGACTGGCACCACCCGCAGGGATTCCCGTGCTCGCGAAACACCGAGCCACGGGATACACGTCGGTGAATCGGTTCTTTTATCTGACCGCGAAGTGTTGGCACGCTGCTTCCATCGAGAAATATATTGCCAGCTTTGTTCGATTCTTTTGCAAAACGAAACGCCGAGGAAAAAGCGACAACCGGCTTGCACTCCCCGCTAATACGCTCCGACTAAAATACTTCCGACACCATTATTTATTTACTCTACGGCTCCAAAATCGATAGACACGATATTTTTATTCAGACGCTGTCAACGTACTCTGCTGTTCTATGACTAACCCTTTGCACTCTCTGTCTCCGTTTACAGTATTTCGATCTGAAACTGAAACGATATCTTTTAATTTCATTTTTTAACCCCTTACACTTCATTCTTGACGAGGCTCCAACTAGCAAGTCGATACGATTTTTCGTATACTTAATGAATTTACTTAAAATGATTTCACCTAAAAATTAACACATATAACTATCATATTTTTATTATTATATGTACCCTTACGGAAAGAAAAGTATTTGTAAAATATTAAGCTATGTATTTTTTCTTTGTATGGTATTTCATGAATTTAGTAAACTTTATGACAAATAGCAAACGTTGAGTGAAATCTTTTTAAAATTATTTATGATGACCTTGATGGTATATGTGAAGGTCACTGACATCAGAAGATGGTTATTCTAAATAATTACCACATAAACTTTTGTTATATGTAAAAATAATGTTGGGTCGTAAGGTCCGAAAATTTTGGTGAATTTGTAAAGACGTTTGTCAACATATGTAAAGACGTTTGGAAACTCAAAGATTAGTAGAAAGCGGAGGAGCAAGTTTTGACCGAACGAATACTTTCCTTCGTTATAGTCAATAGCTGAAAGTATGTTTGAAATGGAAGAGTTAAATGTTTCAGCGAAGACGTTTCGCGAAAGAAAGAAGTCTACGTTCATATTTCGGAAGTTTAATGAGACATCGGATGGCCAGGAGCGTCCAACGTATCCCTTCATTTAACTCGCCAACTAATTAGGCAATTAAAATAGCCGACCAGCTGTCGCGTCCGAAGAAAAACGAGCGTTTCCCTAACTACACCGAATGTTCTTTAACGATTCTCTAACATAGACCATCTCGACTAAAAGAGCTGTCATGTTACTGCAAATAGACTACCTAAATCGCATCTATGTACGAATGTGTGCTAAGAATTAAAATTCCCAGTGTATAAATTTGATTTTTGTATTACCATGCGTATAAAAAGTGTGGTACACGCGATTCGAATCGACTATTCGCAAGTGTGTCATCGATTCTTCCGTAATTAGAATACGAGGCTCTCAAGGTGTCATCGGCAATCTTCAAAGAAAAACAGAATCTCATTAACCGGCCAAATTGTGTATGTACATTTGCGATACCTCGTTCAGAGACGAAGATACGCTACGGGTTCGTTAATATCGACTCCGACAAGAGCGTCGTGTCCGTGTTCCATCTAATTAATCCGCGAACATCAAAGGACTCGTCTCCACCGCGTTCAGATAAATAAATAGGGTTCGAAGATAGAGAAAAAGGAGAAGTAGTTGGCGAACGACACAAGGAATCTCGAGCGAATTAGATTCAATTCCAGCCGTCGGTTTTCCAATATTCAGCGTTTTATCGAGACCGAGGTAACGATCGTTTGAAAAGGGAACGCACCGATACGAGCGTAATGCAATCTCGCGATCGCGTCCCGACGTCTGAATTCCACGAGGAGCGAAAGAAGGTCGTATCACGGTCGGAGGGAAAATTTTAAGTAACCTCGAAGAAGTAAAATACTCGCGTAGAGGGTAAGAATCCGACGTAAACGGGAGGTGGGTGGCTTTCTGTCAGTAAGAATGGCCGGGCGTCGTAATCGGGTCTCCGCCGGAAGTAAAACCCCGAGCCTGGTTTCCATTCTTCGTCTTTTCAATTTCCGATATCCCCGCGCGGAGAGCGCGTCTAATGGTAATTTTAAAAGGAAAACGCAATGGCGCATGCATAATACACTCGACTGATTCGTTGATTTTCCCGTTGATCATCTTGGACACAAAAGCAGTAAGAAAATTCTCTCTCGCTCGTCGACTTATTACCGACAGAAATTTCAGGATTCATACGAGTCTCGGATAACGACGTAATTCGATGGATGACGTCGGACGAAACTTTGCACAGCGATGTTTGCATCGGAATAAATAAAGCAACGCGACTGGCAAAATAATAAGGAGCTCGCGAGAAGAGGTCTCGATACAGGAACACGGAGGAGGGGCACGTTCCTGGCGTTCCCCGCTTTTTAAACTGCGAATCGCTTAATTCGCGATGTGAATCGATGATGAGGCTGTAAGTTTCAAGGGGGAAGCTCCGTGGCGTCGAACGGTAATGTTCGATTTATTGGCGAACGAATAAAAGGGTTCGAGCGGTAATAAAAATCGAGTAGGTAGTTTACGAGTAAACTGTAGCATAAAGATCGGTTCGAATAAGGTGGTAATGGGGTAGCGATCGCTTCGAATTCTTTCATTAAAATCGTGTAATAAGCCGCGCGAGTCGGTCAAATTTCGTATTAAAACTTTATTCCTTTGCACCGTAAGGTATCATTTCGGACGTAGAAAAGAATGTCGATCCTCGGAGGATCCGAAGATGGCTTAATTCCGTAACGATAAGAATAGATAGGCCCTTGATAGAAAATATGTTCGAGAAGCGTCGTAACTTCCGTTCTTTACTACGGTTCGTTCGGTTTCCGTCAAAAATGGTTCGGAAGGAGCAGCGGTGAGCACTTTGATCGCGTTCGGATTCACCGATCGGGTGGGTCGTCGGTAAATCGGGGTTGACGTTTTCTTACCGTTTCTCTCCCTCTCGAACGCGAATTCTCGGTCGTATCGTTTCCCACGCGGTCGAGCGCACGCCATCGGATCGGAGAGTATTCCACTAACTGGCGTCCTTCTTTCCGATGGTGTTTCCTTTCGTCCACGCGGAGAAACAGAGAGGAGAATCCTGGACGTGGCAGTGACTAATTATTTAGGGTTGCATCGGCGATCTCTCCCTCGTGGCCGGTAGAGTCGATCCCCTCTCCTGCTTCGTCTCTCAGTCCTTGGCCGTCGTCAGAAGGAGGCATCCGTTCGCTTTGGCTCGTTTATTTTTCCCCTTGGACTGCATTTCTGCGGAGCCAAACGGAACACTTATATGGACTTCGTCACCGGCGTTCGTTTTGCCGCTCAGGGTATACCGCTATACGCGGGGCCATTGTTTTGCACCGGTTAGGCCGAACTCGACGACTCGCGCATCGTCCTTATTAGCAATTCAAATTGGCGGCAATTTTTTCAACGCATTTTTGACCTCCTGTATCGGGCCTGGGCCCAGCGTCCGCGGCTTTTGTGTACCCGCTTAGTATACGCCGAAACTCCCTCTCCCTTATTAAGGCCGCCCTCGCCATATTAAGGGCCTCGCGTTAAACCTCTTCTACCTCTTCTTCTTCCTTCTCTTTCTTCCGATAGTAATTGCTCTCCGACTGTTACTCCTCGACTATACTCTTCCTTCTTCGCCTTCGTTGCCACCTGGGTCACCGGTAGCTGCTTCTAAGCCTGCAAACATTAACGAACTCGAACAATATTCTTCATCTTCTTCGGTTTTCATCAGAAACACTGCTGTACTCTCATATCTGAAACATCCACTTCCTTCTAAAATATTGCACATTTCTCGAAATTATTATACTTGTAAATCTGTTATACTTGTATCTCATTGCTGAAGTCTTTGGCCGCGAAAAGCGTATACACATTTACTGCATTACTCAACTGATATAACATGCGATCTATTTATCGGTGTAATATATCACCTGCATATAACTAAATATCAACAAGTATTTCATTGATTTCCAATCACATTTCAGTATATCGAAGATTCCATACAAGAGTACAGTCAATGAATTAATCTTTATTGCCATAAACGAGTACGTAGCTGTACTCCAGTCCATCCGTCTATTTTTTTCTATTTAATAAATGTTCACATGAGAGATATAAAAACACTTTTATTCTTGTACATTCGAAAAACAACAAATGTGGATTAGTTCTTAGGTCAAATGGACATTTTATGTTCGTTGAACTACCACGCCCAGTAGAGAAAGGAAGAAAATACGCTTTCTTTGTGCGAAACGGTTTGCGAAATATAATCTACGCTAAATAATACGTAGAAATTGCAGTGCCTGCGGGGCATTCGAACGCATAGGGTTAATACACATTCGTATCGACAGTCTGCAAAGTTTCCACCTCCGGTTCAAACTCTCACGACAGTAGAAAATAGACTAAAATAGGATGCAGTCTGATATCGAATGCAATCTAATGAAGAAGTTCGTCGAAAGCGGAACGCGATAAACATCCCGAGGACACTATGTCGCTGCACGGCTTAGGTAAGTGGATAAAGATATTAGCGTCGAAAGCTCTCGATATGCTAAACTGATTAATTGCATTCTTTTGATTTAACTTTCTACAAATTAAGAAAATGGATTACTTGATGCACGTCAAGTTATAGAGTATGATTATGAGTGTTAAATTTTTCAAAAACGTTAAAGTATTAAATTATTATAATTGTGACAATTCATGAGACAAAGCTGCCTACACAAAAAGTCCTAGCTACTTTACCAAATTAAGAAAATACATTATACTTGGTACAGCAAGAATGATACGCAATGAATGGTTACAGAACATGAATATAGGCATAAGTGTGAGATTTTTCAAAAATAAGGGTTAAAGTATTAAATTATTAAAATTGTAAGACCCACAAAAGAGATGAAATTATACTTCATACACACGAACAATAGTTACAGAGAATGATTACAGACATACTTTCTGAAAATAAATATTAAAATTGTGACAACCCGTGGGCCATAAAAGAAATGCTAGTTAAATGACCGTTAGGCTTGTAGCTTATTACAAGCGAAAGAAATAAATAAAATTCTTAAAGGATTAAAACCGTCTCTGCCCGCCACCGTTCCCGAATCGTATTAATTGCTTCATTAACGTAACGATGCGTCGGTTATCGGATGATTTTTCGGTATATTAAAAAAGGAGCTTATCCGATCGATCGCACAAACGAGGGGCTGACGTGTACGGTATATTAATGGCTGAAACGCGGTCACCGCTACTTATATTGCCTGCCGAGATAATCGCTACTTCCACCAACGGAATGCTTAATTCCAGCAATTTATCCGTAGCTTGTTGTGCGTCCTTGTTCGAGGAAGGAGCGAGGGAGAGAGCGCGCGTATGGCCGTTCGATCGAGAAAAGAAAAGAAAAGAAAAAGGAGAGTTGAGGACAGATCGGTGGCGTGGAGCGTGTCCGAGCATTCGTCCTTGATAAGATAGCCGCGAACCTACCGCGGCGATGTCCACGTAGATAATCGTGTAACCGGGAACCGGTAACCGCGAGCCGCATTCCCGCTCCAAACGCTAACGCGACCTCCGTCGAGACGAGAGGCCGAGCTGCCTCGCCGAGAATGCTCGTAACCTATCTAGCTTCCGGTTAACGCGTCACCTCCTGCTTCGCCTTCCTTCCTGTTCGACGAATCCAACTACCGCGCTATTGCCAATTTCGTGTCTGTGGCGGATACTGTTACCGCTGTAATGCTGCTAATTACTCCCTGCTGATTACACTTGACAAAAGAAACTCTCCAACAACGTGAAACTTCTATAATCACATTGATCTAATAGACCTACTTCTATACATGATATTCTACGTATAACATTCGCAATAATAAGGAACATTCATAAGCATTCAAAATGTATAACATGAATAAAAAGTAAGAAATTTGATGATTATTGTCAGGTTGCTTGAATGTATTTCATGTAAATGTACTTCATCATATGACACACAATTACTCATATTAACCTCGTGTTAATCTCCAACATCGTGTCATACTCTGTACAATTTTGAAAGTGATAGACTCGTATTTTCACTGTATTTTACGTTCATTATAATCTAAATTAGCAGTGAACTGTCCAGAAAATTGTAGGTTAAGGAGTTAATACTTGGACATTGCAGTTCTATATTTGTATTGTATACAGGAATTTTTATTTTGCAGTAACATGAATGATTTACTTCGCTGTATTTACTTGCGTGGTAATTCATTTTGTGCAACGGGTGCGCTGGACAAAATGTAAAATTTAGCGTGCATTATAATAAATTTCCACAGTATTTTTTATCGTACGTTCATTTTAATATTAGACATGTCATTAATAGTTACACATGGAAAACCATAGGATAACCTATAATATTAAAATTAAAAATTAACTATTGCACTTTTGTACACATATAAACCCGTGCGTCGCCGACTCTGTGGAAGGATTCTAGTAACTCGGATTTCTACGTTCTAGCTTCAGAAATGTAACTATTCTTTTTAACCTAACCTCTCGTTTAAACTTATGTAAATTCCATTTTGAATCTGTTGAGTTTAAACTTGAATCTATTGAATTAGAATTTTAATCTATTAAATTGAAACTCGAATCTATTGAATTTGAATGTTAATCTATTAAATTTAAACTCGAATCTGTTGAATTAGAACTTGAATTGAGATCTGGAAGTATCGAAGTTGGTCGCAAGCGAAACTCCGCGAGTCGAATAATTAGGAAACAAAGAGAGAAAGTGTCATTAACATGGTAAGGGCATGTGGGGAGAAACGGTGCACAAAGATCGAGGTAACAGAGATCCATTAGGGATTTTAATGAAACGCCGAATGAGCTGGGATCGACGTCTGGCTAGTAGGAAAGTTCTGGCATAAGATCCCAACTGGACTGTCCCGGCACGCGGTCCCTGGATGGCAAGGCGGACCGTAAAAGGACATTTGTCGCTTTATATGGGCGAATCGGCTACCAAATACATCGTGAGTCGGCCGTAGAAAAACAAAAGATGCCCGACCAAGAGAGCGGGTTCGCGGTTCTCTCTCACGAGAGTCGCGCTGACACACCGGTTCAAAGTAATGTCGTACCTCGTGAAATTCGTTGTTTTGACAGGCAGTATCGATACCGATCCATCGAACCGGGTAACGGAATAAAAGCCGAGAGAAAAAGTTCCGTTAATAGAGACACTTGTTCCGAGTATCGAGTTAAAATTCAGAAAACTCGAAGACTTCTTCGTGGAAAATCTCCGACGTCGAGGCTGATTCTTGTTAACCGATCAAAGGGAAAAATAAATGAAGCAGCCAAAAGGATCGGGAGCTTGATGCTACCGGCGGAGCCTTCTTAATGTCTCTCGAGCAAACGAAGTTTATAACCTTTCGATCGTAATAGATCGTAAATGCTCCACCGAGGCGAAATCACAGAGACAGGTAAAAAGAACCCGTTGCTCCTAATGTTGGTATCCTGATATCGGTTAGGTTAAACGATTTGGACGCGTACCTATAATATGTGTAACCGTATATCATAATACTGATCTCAAGCTTTTACGCTAAAATTTCAATAGCGTAAATACAAAGTTTATCGGGTTAAATAAATGTTTGGACACTAGTTTGAATTACAATGCTTCGTCGCGTAAGAAATATCACAAGAAGATTGGAAAACTTGGAACGAGATTAATATAACTTCTACAAACGAATACATCTGGAATGAGATCGATATTTGTTCCAATTGCTGATCAAACTTCCGATACGCTTTCAAATCGGACATAATTCCGAAGGAAAACTTCTCGGAACGTTATTTCGGTCTTGTCAGAACAATGTCAGAAATCGCAGAAGGTTTAAATCGTGACAGATTTCGTTGGCAAGTTTTTCTCTGCAGCTCCTTATCCAGCTTCCGGTTTGCGTCAGCCGCAAAACGACCTCGGTTTCTCCCGTCTCGGATCGCACGCACAATTACGGCGCTTTGAGGTTATCGCGACAACGAGGGAGGTCTTGGTATCGATCGATACCTCGGAATATCGCCTCGATGACCAGCTATCTCCCTTTGAGTCTCCTCTCCTTCCACTCGGAGATCCTCGGCATGCATAACGCGAACGCTCGATTGTATTCCGTGAATGCGTGATTAAGTCCACTCGGTCGGCGCCTGTGGAAACGCGCCTAAATTCCGTTCTGTCCGTTCAAAAACGTGAGCAGACGCGGTAAACCCTAATCTTGATCGATAGATCCGATATTAGCTTTGTGCAAATGTGCGATTTCGTAAACACACGCACAATAATTGTATCAATTTGAAGCTGCAGCTTCAATCAATACAGTTTTGGTAATATTTCAAATATGGTTGCTTTATAACTGGCTATAAAGTCAGCGAACACTAAATGGTTATTTGAAATCGTGGTGAACGATGGTCCATTTCGAAAAGACTAGTTTCGATGACATGAAAATGTCATAAAATAAATAAAATAAAATAAGTGTACAATAAAATAAATTGTGTTACTTAACGTTGAGAATAATCAGGAAAACCTGTCGATGTGCTTGTTACAGAATTAAATTAGAAAATTTCGCTAAACATTAGCGTCAGCCATTCGTTTCTTCCTTCTTGTCCCAGTTTCCACGATCCAATCCCTTTATCCGAGTTTCCATTGAAGGAGCTCGCGAACGATTCCCGATCGAAACGCGCTGTTTACTCGCACCTTTTGTCCAAGTATCCCGATTAAAAGATTCTCAAGAGCGCCGCTTGTTAAGGGGATCAACGATAATTGCTTTACGAGGTCGAGTTCGATCGATCCTTTGAAAAGGAAATAACGAGACGTACAACTTCTGATATTTCGATCACGACACTATCTTGATTATCGATACAACGTCGCCGGTTCCCTCGTGACAAGATTTTTCGTGTCTTGAAATTTCTCTTCCACGATAATATGACGTATTTCACGCTGACTCGTACCAGGACCCGTTCACGACACGAAGATTCTCGTTATTAAACGTCCAGAGGGGCAAAAAGGAGATAGCGCGGGCGAATTTCAGGGAGGACCGATTTCAACGTCCACGTTCAAATGGAATTTCAGTGACGTGCAAATATTTTCATATTTTCATGGGCGAATAGAACGAAATGTCAGAGAGGCGGAATAATTGGAATTATTCGAACTATAATCTGAAATCAGGATTGCTTTCATCGATAAAATTATCTGGTTTATATTCCAATGTACTCATCAAAATTAGAAGTATTCTTCTCTTCATTTTGTGATACGCTAATAAAATGCTCACATATCTCCAACATGATTAAAATTGATTTAAAATAGTTTCAAGTCGACCATGTATACAAATCTTCGACAAAACGGTAATGGTAAATTTTGAGTTTGGTATTAATGTAGAACTATCATTCTGCAGAATTTTTATAGGATAAAGTCTTGTAAAATTTTCAATGTACCAAAGTCGGTTCACGAAGGCCGAGTTAAAAATGGCGAGCTCTGACTAACCCGATAAGTGGCGAATTACTGATCCGTGTCATTATTTATCGCAGTTCCGCGAAGAATGAGCAAGAAACGTAGGATGGTAGGAACGTGAAGCTTCTTGGCGAACGGATGGAGGAAAATGAAATCTCCACGATCAGTTTACTGGATGCAGCTGGTAGTCAGGGACTCGAGACACCTCGATAGAACGGGATCGTTCTCGCACGTTCCTGATCTTTTAGAACGGTCGCGCTCCCACGGAATGTCGATGAAATCCACGGATTCCTCGAGCGAACGTGCGTTTACCTATTCGTCCCGCGTCTGTTTTCAATCCCTTAAAACTTAGTCGAGCCAGCCCATACGGTACGAAGCTGAAAACCAGCAGCGATTCCCTTTCTCCTCTCGTTCGATCGACTGCCAGCCACCGGATTTCCGACTCCTCCTTTATCTATCTTTCCCTCTTTCTCCGCTCTTCTTTTTTTCGGCTCCCCACCTTCCGTTTCGTTCGACTTCTCCGGATTTCCCTTAAATCCGACAGACCGTCTATGTAAATTCAATTTCTTGCCGTCGCATCGTTACATCGCTCGAGTTCTCTTCGACCTTCTTCCTCCTCTTCTTCCTCTTCCTCTTCTTATTTATAGATCGTTCAGGGTTTTACGCTTTCAAACGTGTTCTTCTTTTGATCTCCTCAAACTTTGTTCTCATGTTCTCCACCGTGGAAAAAGGTAGTCTGGAAAGTCGATTATTAACAGTGGAACGATGAAAGAGTGTGTATCTTGATCTTTGCTAACTGTTTTTATTTATACTGCAGGGAGTTAACCTTTCTTTACCATACTTTTATATCGGTTACTCGAGTTCTTGTTAAACTTCTCGATTTGTTCGCTTTCTAGGTATTAATGCGGTTCGACTCTTTCTCCTTTAATCTCTCTTGCAGTTCAACTGTTTCGCTAATAATTAAGAGACGAATTCTGAAAGGACCACTCGATTATTTAATTCACGATCGCTAATAAACATCCAGTAAACATTTTTCAAATCAAACCGATCACTCGACATTTTTACGTCGAATCTCGGTACAGTCGCGGAAATTATTGCTGCCGAGAAAATTTATTCAAATTTTTAAACTGGAGGCCCTGGAGAATGAACATGTGTATCATGTCGGTCGAAAGAAATTCTCGGGCGAAGGCAGACGGAATTCTAAAGCAACCTGACAGACCCGGCCCCTATGAAATTATCGCGAAGATTCTTCTGTCCGCTTCGTCGACTCGTTCCTAATCATCTTACAAGTTCCGTCGACGAATCGTAGCGAAAGAAAGAAGCTGAAAAAGCAAGATAGCTCCGGTGCGCTACACCGGCAGCTGTCTCAGGTGGTGCAAGGGCGAGCGAAGGTTTCTATCGAAGCATTTTTCACGTTGGAAATTCGATGTACGTCGAGGATGCTGAAAGGACCCTACGACCAGACGGGAACTCCTTAGCGCTTTAGCAGCTTTACACGCTCCGCGGAGTTCAAGAAGCGACGAAATATGCGGCGCTTCGTGGAACCGAGAAATTGAATTTGCAAACTTCTACGAAGCGGAGCGGAGTTCTACAAGCCGGGGGCCAGTCCCGTTCGTACGTCGCGATTTTCCACGGCTCGACCCTTTCTTCATCCGAGAGCTACCTTCCACAAAGGAATCGTCCTTATAAACAACCTCGCAACCAGAAAATTCTTCGATTTTAACGAATTTATCGATTTCGATCGGTATCTGGATCGCAACATTCTCTGGAAGTGTGTGAAGAGCTGTTATCATGATTCTACCCATTCTAGATCGGTGAAGATTTTAAGTTCGTGAAAATATGAACGAGATCTTGGAATTCAATGTCAGATTTGTTCCTTGTACTTAGTACAGTGTTCAATAAAAAAAAGTTTCTTTATAGAGGGTTTTGTTTTATTGACAACTAGCTTGCCCGTCTCGCGCTGCTGCGATCTTAGAAGAAAGGAAATTCAAAGAAACTCAAAACTTAATATGGATACATATGTGCTATGCCAGAAACCTTCGCGAGAGTGTACTCAACAACTTCCTAAAGTTTCATGGTGTTCGTATGAATCGTGTAGTAATGCATAAAGGACAAAGAGACATACATTCGTTTTTATAACAAAGAGCAACGATGCAACCGCTGCCATTTTCTCTGCGGACCGCCATGTTGCGGTGCGCTTCAAAATGTTCCCACGCATAAAAGTATTCTACCCATTCCATCGGTGAAGATTCGTAAAAAGTTCGTGAAAATATGAACGAGACCTTGGAATTCAATGTCAAACTTGTTCATTTAGTACAGTGTTCGATAAGAAAAAGTTTCTTTATAGAGGGTTGTTTCATTGGCAATACAGAGAGCAGCGACGCAATCGCCGCCATTTTCTCTGCGGTCCGCCATGTTGCGTTTTAAAATGTTCCCATAAATGTAACACGTGATAGTTGGCCAAACGTTGTCCTTTGTAATTACCAATCAACATCTTGAATGATCAATGTTTGCAATAAACTAGATGACACTCGAAGCTTGCGTCGAACTAAATTTCCCGGGCAAGAAAATAAATAAACGTGACGGTCGATCACTTAATTAGATTAATTACCGTTGCCTACGAGCGGGTTAGGTTGAAAGTTACAACTAGTGCGACGAGCAAACAGAATATTTACGAAACAATCGATGTCCGTTGTCGGGAAACGGATGTTGCCCGGTCAGACGTAATTTATACAAGCGACATTTAATAATAGGAAATATCAAGTAGAGTCGTGTACGCGCAAGTGTGTTACGCAGCACGTTTTCAAACGGCCGGCCCATTAGTTAAATATTAATTATCCGATGTTTGGATGCTCGTCTCGCGTTTCGTCCGGCCAAACGGCATAATTCGATACGCTGATTAACAATATGCTTCGCGGACGCGTTAACGGTCGATTGTAATTTTTCGTTTCTGGGAATTATCCGACCCTTCCGTCCCGCCGTTTTGCAACTACCCTTTTGTTAAACGATCGAACGGTCTGTCATTATGCGCCAATCGAGTTCGACGGTAAAAAGAGAAATTGATGGGAAACGGTGATGAGGTATAAAAGCAATGCTGTACCATTCGTTGTTGGATGTGTAATGAATTCAATTCGTTCACGAACGAATATTCGCGATTAATTTTCTCGTAAACAGCGTTTCATCGTTTTATTCTTGTTCCTGTACCTATAATTCGTTATAATTACGATTGTGACCGTACGCGGAATTTCATTCCTGAAAGGCCGACATGTACCGATTGAAATACCGAATTTCCAAAGTCCTAAGGATCGAAAGAGAAAAATAACGAGGCAGCGCATAATTTTGAACGGATTTCGTATACATTACGTGTACCGGAAGCTACAAGTTTCCCCGCCCCACGGTATAAAATTCTCTTTAGAAACGAATTTCGACACAGGCCGGCTCGTTAATCGTCCATTCTATCCGCGGATAAGTTACGTCCATGAGATTCGCGGGTTTAAAGTTTCCCGACGATTTCAGGCCTCGCTCGAACACCTTGCCGAGCCGTTTCCTACCCCAACGGGCTTCCTCCGCGTTCCTAGAGTTTCCACGGGCAAAAAGAAACACGCGAGCCCGGTCCCAATGGCGAGAAACAGCACGCTTCGAACCTCGTCCGATTTCGATATCAAGTAACTTCCAAATAATTTCCTTCCCGCTTGAAACGTCGGCAAATAGCGAAACAAACTTCCGCCCCCGTGATTCCGGAAACTTCGGCTCGATAAGAAGCTGCTACGAACGCGATTGGCGGACCAGATACAAACGGCTATCTTCTGTCCTTGTAAAAACCGTGAATCAGCTTAGTTCGCTTCTTATCGACTACGCCCGTTTGCCCCGTTTCGACGATATTGCTCCTCCGACCCTCCAGAAACTACCCCTCTGTAAACTGCTGTTTTGCTTTCACTGATGTTCAACGTGGAATACTTTGCCGTGTATTCTATGCAAATTGCTCTTGACATATAAACTTCGAAATAAGCTTTAGTAATAAACTTCAAAAATAATCCTCAATAATAACCTTCAAATACCATCAATAATAATCTGACTTTCAAAAATAAATTTCAATGACAAACTTCAAAAATTCAACTCCATAATAACCTTCATATGTAACTCTCAATAATAACCTCACCTTCAAAAATAAACTTCAATAATAAACTTCAAAAATTGAACTCCATAATAACCTTCAAATATAAACCTCAATAATAACCCAACCTTCAAAAATAAACTCCAATAATGAACTTCAACAATAGACCTCAATAATAACCTTCAAATATAACCCTTCGTAATAATCCAAATAAAAATAAACTTCAAAAATAAAGTTTAATAATAAACTTCGAAAATATACCTCAACAATAACCATCAAGTATGACCCTCAATAATAACCTAACCTTTAAATGTAACCCTGAATAGTAACCTAACCTTCAAGTGTGACCCTCAATAATAACCTAACTTTGAAATATAACCCTGAATAATAACCTAACCTTCAAATATAGCCCTAAATCGTATCCTAACCTTCAAAAATAAATTTTAGAACTAAACTTGCAAAATGTTGAAAATGTCAGTTTATCACGAATGTAGATGAAAAGATTGTATGTTGACGCGTTGAAAGCAGCATGTGAAACGAACATTCGTTGCAATCGAATGGCAATGCGTTTTATATGACCACGCGTCGTATGGCCAACCCGTCCCGTTTTCGTATTCATTGATAATAATTCGCTTTAGCTAACGATATTTCGTGTCCATCACCCTACTGGTCCGTTTGACCCAGTTTACCAACGGCACGAACGACTTGATTTCCATCGAGCGAAATGTCAATACGATGGAGATATAAATTAGCGTAGCGGGAACGCGAGTGACCGGGTAATAGGAAAATAACTGGCATTCGAGTGGAACCACTGTCGCTCGTTTGCGACTCGTTAACACGTTCGCGGTCTACGCTAGTCAGAAATTGATGCTTCTGCTTTAAGAAAATTCGATATTGTAACCGGGTTTGTACGGAAATGCGGTGGGTCAGGTTATGAATAATTTGCTGGCTAGTGATTTTAGCATTTCAGATGGAACGCGATGGTTTCATGATCGATTTTATAACCATCGAAATTTTGCCAGTCGTGATTAAAATTATACGAACACGCTTTCGAACATTAATATTTAACGTACCTCTTATATTTTACTAATCAAGAGTTCTAGTCCGTCAAAATATTATGAAACAATAACGTTTATGCAGAATTTATCAGTCTATTTCTCTTCTATTTAATTTTTGTACAAGTCTTGTTTTCCTATTCTGCTCAGGAAGCAACTAAAATTGACTTAGGTCACTTAGATGAGTGTGGCATAGATTCGTTATTCTTGTAAATATTCTTTGGTGAAAATAAAATTTTACCAAAAAAGTGACGAGGATTTTTAAATAATTTTAGAGTGAATATCGATTGCGCTAAACGTTGCAAGTTTCCGTCGGGATTGCACAACGACGACATTGATAAAGTACACATTTATTTGATTATACAACGGTCCACATACGGTAGTCGGAACGTGTCTCGAATATCATTGACCATGCAGGGTGCCATCATCCGAGCAGTATTTCCCTAATACGATTCTATTTACGTAGGAAAATCGGAGAACGACACGAGCCATGGTCACCACAGGCAAGAGAACCGTGCTGGACTACGAATTAACAACACGAGCCCTGTTCCCATCGGAACGACAAAATGATGTTCCAAGTTTCGTCAGCGGCGAGACAAAAGTAATTAAACCCAGAGGACTACTCGATAATTTAGCATACGCTCGCGGTGTACATTCCACGACTAACGAAACACCTGTCGTTGGTTCTATAGCGAAACCAGCTACCCTTAACGAACCGTCTGGGGGGTGGGAAGGTTTATAGGAATTTAGAGTCGACCGAAATCGATGGAAGCATCGGTGCCAAGACCATGTGGACTTCGGCCTGTAATTCGTGACATACGTCAGCTCACCTGAACTTGTCGAGATCAGTATTCCAAGTTTATTCGACTAACCCTGGAATTTATACGTAAAAATGATTTCAATTTCTACGAAATAATTTGACTCGTCCGCTGCAACTTTTTTGAATAATTGTTATTACCCAACTTCTACAACGGGTCTCGCTACAAAATGTTTCAGGAAGTGAGGAATTCTCTTGCGTCGCGGTACTTTTACGAGGCAATTTTCAGTCGAATCATGCTACGATAAGAGTGCTAACGTACGTGATATACGCGTGTATGCATACGTGATGAAATCAGGTAAAAAGTAACACAGAGAACTAATTACTCTTTATTAATCGTTAAGGTGTATATTTGATTCTCTCTGATTTCCTTCGTAACTTTTCATATTAATTTTGTTGTAAATTGTACGAAATATACAATAAAACAGTAAATAAGAGTAAGCCGAATGCAAATCAAAATTTCCTACAGCACAGCGTTTTTTAACATTTCTACCGCGTCGAAAGTTACCTTTATTTATTTTCGTTACAAGTCGATTTTTGCAGTCGCGATAATGCTGTTAACCTGCATTGTCGCCGATCTTTGCTATGGGGTGCGTTTCTGAAGATGCTATCGAATGTCACCTTCTATCGTCGGCTCGGCTCTTGAACTCTCGAGATATCCTTTGTGAGGTCGACGACGTCCTCAGAACATCCTCGGAATATCGATGACGGAGTCGACGTCTATTTTTATCGGGTCCCTGTCATCCCGTATCACGAGTTGATCCATCCAATGCCATTTCGAACGGGTTGTATAACTTTTCATTAAATTCAACTGTCGTTGAAAAATAATTACATTCATTTTGTAAAATTGAAAAATTTATTTTCCTCGTATTGACACTTTAACACCGAAATTACCAAACTTGTCATTTGACCCATTCATGAGTTCCCTTTTAAATTACAAACTTTATTCTTTTCTTAAAATGTGTATTCTCATGAAAATGAAGAATTAATGTGTATATTAATTTGCGTGCAATTGCTTGTCTATTTCTATATTTTATTCTTAGTTTCGAATTATTGTGGTGCAGTGGTAGAAAGTATCTAATTCAAAGACAAAGATGATAAATACTCTATGCATCTAAAGTCTGCAAAATAACTTGTAGATCTAGATTCCATTTTGATCCCCATAAATCAATGCATAAACCTGAAATAATCTTGTGTAATCTTATAATAAAATAGGGAATGCTAGATTAAGTTCAACTTCCATTTTCGTTCTTCCGAATAAATCCTTCAAATCGTACATTTCCTTATTAAATAAAAAGTTAAGAATAAGAGCGATCAACTCTTACCGCACTTGCAGTTAATTAGCTCGAGCTATTTTTCTATTTTTCCCTGGTTCGCCGAGCAAACTTACTGATCAAAAGTTTCAGCGTCATCCGTAAGCTCTAATCCGCACGGGACGCAGAAACTTGCCGACAAACTCGCGAACCTCGAGGCTGTCTCGAGAGCCGAGGAACAACGGCGTTAACGCGAACCTCGTGACCGCGAGGGGCACCAGGGGCCCCGGTCCTGACGTGCGAAAATCCGCCTGTATTTCCACCCACACCCCCCTACATAATGCACCAGGTAAACAGTTCGGACTTTGTGCTCCCCCGAGACCCTCCTCGAACCAGTGCAACCATCTACTTGCTGAACTACTCATTTTTTATAACACCCTATTTATAAAATCCGAGTGTGAAGACTAGTTATTAAAAAATGACTTCGTAACAAGGAGTAAATACAAGTGTAATTTCATTCGCATAATCATCCAAAACGTAGGAAACAAAGACAACGGAGAGACAACGGGAAAGTTACGAGGACCTCGAGGATCCGAGTCGGAGTTTGAAAATGTACAACCCCGTAACGTTGGCGAGTATCAAAATGATGAATGCCTGTATCACACCGAGTGTCAGAGATGAATATTTTCACGGCAGGCGGGTGGGGGAAAAAGAGGTCCAAATAATTTAAGCGTCGGCACCTGCGATAAAAATTACCGTGAAATACGGCTGGCTGCCTGCCGTTCTGACGGTCACTGGATTCTAACCCGACCTGCAATTAATCCGATAAAATTCTCGGAGAATTGTGAGCACACGGTTTGCTCGGCTAAATATTTCCTTCCTTTGTCGCGCTTCCAGCCTTTCGTCGCTTCGAATTTATTTGTATTAACGTATTCGAAATTCATGAGATAAATCCTGCCGGCGAAAGCAGATAGCTGCGCGAGTCTATGATAACGAGCAGAAATGATAAATCAGGGTAGATTCATTCTGACAGATTTGTTCATATGGAGAACTTTTGGTACTCTTGTACTGGCAATAAGTTCATGTGGGACTTCTTCAAATACACGTATGCTTAATGTTCAAGGTTCCGGTCAAGGTCGTCAACAAGCTTTTCACATTCGTACTTCTGGCGATTGTTTTATAAAATACCGCATAGGGAGTGTATAAAGCTTAATATTTAACTTTATTCCCTCTGACGTAAAGTCATAAAATATTAAAATATAACAGTCTTGTATAATAATTTGCATTTCGAGTGTGCCCGAGCGAAAAAGGCCTCGAATGCAAGGGGTATCGTATCGAGAACTCGTCGAAAACGAAGCACGAACGGTCGGTATTCGAGTAACGCGTGTAGGGAACACGGTCGATGAAAAGCAAAAAAGAAAATGAAAACGTTGGCAACGTTAGGGGAAAACACGCGACCACATCGCAGTTTGAACAGTCATGGTTCAGTCGTGACGATAAGGCGGTTGCGCGAAAACAGCCGCCTAGTTCGCGTTTCACGAGGCCGCTTCCGGAAGGCGCGTGCCACCCTCAAAATAAACTCTCGACACGTTATCGAGAAAGAAGGGACGAAGAAGTTGGTCGGTGTGACGCCCCCTCGCTTACATTTTCTTTAGGACATTTTCCAAGGGAAAGTTATTGCTCGCGTGACGAGCATCGATACCCTTAAACTTTCGCTGACCAATTTATTTTTACCTTCTTGATTCTATCTTGACTGGGTTAATTCAATCAGGCCTGAATAATGTTACACGGATGCCTTCGTTTTAATTTCATTTACCTCGAAATAATGGATAGGCGCGAAGGGTGAAACGGGAGCTTTTATCGTCGGGTATACAAAGTCGCATCGTTTAATTGTCTTTAGGTAGGAGAGCATGTTACGGTGCAATTGAAATTATTACAAAGGGTGAATAGGAGAGTTGTACCGAAATCACCGACGCATATTTCAGCGACAATTAATTACGAGAATTGTCTACCCTTTTCGCGCGACAATGAAGTCGACCGCCGATACACTGCGTTATATGGCCACGTGTTGGATCAGCAGAGTTGTATCGAATATCTAACGAGCTGATTCGACGGAGACTAAACCAATGACGTGCACAGAACGTCATACCACGGCGAGTGGTTAACAGCAAACCTGCAGGTCCTTTCAGAAATGTGACTTCGATTCGTACAGATGCAATCGCAGGTATCCAGATTGGAACCGAACGCGTTCTACGAATCGACACGAGCAATCTCGGTCGTCTTGGGAGTTCGGGAAACGCGACAATTTCAACATCTCGAGCAGGTGGCGCGTTTAAAGCTAACGGAGGGTGGAGAACGTTCAGCACGAAGGACTTACCGTGCCCAAACGGAGTCCCAGAATACCACGAGCGACATTATGGCACGGTTATTACTCGAAGCGTCGTCGACCGATTCGAGATCGCTTGGCACGCGGCGAAAACGATGTAGAAAATGTCAATCATTCACGGGGACCTACTACTGAGGCCCAGAAGCCATCCTCGATTGATACGTCGCCTATTCGCGAAATTTATTCTTACGTGCCACGTGTTGCATTTTATCCCTCTGCATTATACCAGTTATTTTTTCCAGTGGAATTTTCACAGAATTATACAACTGTTACAGATTTAAAACGACTGAAATATAATTATACCAAAAGTTAAAATTATTTTTCTAACCTCAAAAAGAATCATACTGAAGAGATCAATATCCTGTGACTAATACAATATTTTTACTAATCCCTCACTAATATTCTTTAATATCATTTTGAAGGTATAACCTCCTTGTAATTACCTATGCTTGCAAGTACTTATAATAACAATTATTATAGTTAGACTCGCGAATACTTATGTTTAAATGATCTTCGGATTTCTCGAGTATTTCCTCAAAATTTCAGGACAGAATCAGTTCACCAGCTGGTAATTTTATAACATTGTCGAAGAATTAATCGTTTAGCGAAAGAGAAAGACAACGTGGCCGATGATCTTTCGGATTCCACGGGTTGTAATTTTCAAGATTCTGTCTGGATCGTTCCGCCGGCCATCTCGCTACATTGGCCCCCCGAATACCAAGTTTTTTTGCGGGTTACGCTATTGCCTGGTCGGCGGACAACTTTCTTTGCCGCGTGCCACAGATTTTAGGTAGAAATCTCTGGTGGCTGTCGAGCGAGGTGGTCCAGCGAGTCGATTAGTTCGAGAAGTCGACGACGACACGGCGCCAACTATTCGGACCACCGTTTAATCTACTCGGATGTAAATAAGACAACTGTTGCCACACTTCTATCCATTCTCATTATCTAATTTGAAAGTTGGCTAACTTCCTCGTACGAAGAATCAAGGACTTTGTGGAGAACCTCATGGTCCTCGATATCGTCCACATAGAATAAAGTGTCAGATTTTTAATTCCCTTATCTGGAACTTCTCGATTTGCATGAACAAGTTTCGGGCAATAGAGAGTTCGAAAAATTTTAAAACGTTTCTAATTCGAGTTCTCGGTTTCTCCATTCATCCCTTATCCATTAAGTAACCGGCATTACGGCAAAGCTCTTTCGAACGGCGCGATATCGATTCCGCCAAGTTTTCCCGCCCCGGGGAGCTCTCAGGGAAACATATTCCGATCGCGGAACACCGCAGAGAATAAAGTAGAAAGTTATTCCGGCGTTTGTGCAGGCTACGAACCGTGATTCGACGCGAACGCGAAGAAATCTTAGCCGGAAAACGCGTTCCTCCCCTACTCTTTCTTCGCTCCAATAACCCCTTTTCTTCGCCTTTGTCGTTTCTTCCTATCAATTTCGTTTCGATCACCAACCGCCCGAAATTACTCGTTTATTCGCTTTTCGCGAGTCGATTACTCAATCGAGGGAATGTTCTCTGGTACGTGCTCGAGTTCTGTACCGAACTTCCAAATTCCTTCGAATATTCCGCAGCGTTCGGAGAGTGAAGGAAGAAAAATCGATCGGTCACCTGTTACGTGTTAAGGGAAACACCGTCCGTCTGAAAATGCGCGTTGCTTTAATGGACAGAAGACAGAGGAAAGATGTCCACATAGATTAAAAATGGCACGGGACTTACGTGTCTTTTCGTGTTATGGTACCGGCTTGAAAGCTCTCTCGCTTCTCTTTATTCAATAACAAAGCATTGCTTTTCGCGGAAGATGGATGGTCCTGTTGACAATATCGTTTCCGTATTGTTTTCTCCCTGCGTGGTCCACGCTCTATCCTCCGTGGAAGTCCCGTGTTTCAAACTTACATTTTGCAAGTCACAATGAAACGGATGTTTTAAGGGTGGAGGTTAGGCGATGTTTGAAACGGCAGTTTCTTCTCGAACAACGGGGACTGCGTACAACACGCTCGGTTATAAACTCGTGTACAATATTCGAACAAACTCCGGGTGCCGTTTAAGTAAGCCAAGTGACATTGTTCTCGACTCGTTCGAGTGCACAGGCACTCGGAACGTACAAACTTCTTATTAAGAGACAGAACAGACTGTAATTGCCGGTAACAACCATATGTTAGACACGGTAGCTTCTTGAACTTTACAGTTAACCGTATCGTGTAACGCATTGTATTTTTCTTAAATCATTTTGAAGACGGTATATCCACTTTAGGTGTATTCTCCTAATTACTCCTGCTACTATCACAAACACAAAGGAAATTATCAAGGCTTATTCTATTCAATCATAACCTTGAACAGTTTAAGTATATATGATTCTATTTAAAAGTTTATATCCATAAAACTTTCCAAGGTCATCTCAAGGTCAAATCAATAGGAATATCGTATGAATATATCATTTCTGATATTGTAATTACTCGTACTCATATGATACACATATATGATATGTCATAAAACATACTATATGATTTTAAATTCAACGTCACATAGTGGATATCGCATATTTTTTTTTGTATTATAAATTCATTTAGAATTATACTATAATTGTTACGGACTTAAAACGAATGAAATATGTTATAAAACAAAATCATTTTTTTAACCTTAAAAAATCATGATGTCAAATATGTACATTGTTTTGTACATCCTTATCGAAACAATAGTTCCCTGCTCGATTAAAAGAATACTAAGGTTTCCAGTAAACGGAAAAACATTCAATTTGCTTTGCTCGATCGACCATCGATAAGACCCCTTTGATCGACAAATAATAACGTTGACCCAGTCTCGAGGGAGAAGTTGTCTCCGAACCCGTCTACTTTATTTCGTCCCCGCTGCTTATTTAAGCAACCATTTTCTCGAAACAGTTGTCCCACCAAAGAAACAATCGCGACTGAATTTCAGCTCGCGAAACACGAAATTTCATCGAATCGAATAGTTCTCAGCCATCGACTATTTAGGCCACGAAAATTCTTTCTCCGTAAGTTTCTCTTTAAAACGCTTTACCCGGGACGAAGAAAGAACGGTCTCTAAATAGAGGAATCGTTGTACGTTACAATCGATTGTTCGAACGTTTCTTCGACTACGATCGATGAATTCAAGAAAGCGGACGCTCGTGAAAAAGGTATCGGCAGCTGTAGCTCGAAATACGTGCGCGAAACTGCTCGTGGAGGAAGAGGAAGAGAAAAGGAATGGCTGAAGAGACGCTCGAACGCGCACACGCTGGTGGACTGTTTGAAAATTTCGAGAATGCTGGAACGTTTTCCAGACTCTCTTCACGTTCGAGGGCTTTTCTTCTCGCCTCGATCCCTTCGCGTTTTAATTCTCCCCGCTATTGTCTTTCTTTCCTACGCTTTATTTCTTCATTTCTTCTCCGAATTTTTCACATTCCTACGAGATCGAGTTTTAATTGCCGGTCTTTAGAGAGTTACATGCTTGTAAAGATGTCTAGTCAAATTAATGAATGTAAAATCGAATGTAACAAGCGAACTTTATACTTAAGATTGATAGAAATAAGTATCAACTCACAGTACTTTCGTTACTTTATTATTTTCAGTATTTTCATGTGCTATCTGATGTTTAACTTTTTAGCTACGGTTGCTCTCACGAGTCACCTGATTATGAAAACATATAAATAAAAATGTAATTTAATTTAATTTATTAATTTTTGATTCTATACCGATCCAATGTCATTGCATACATAATTTTCAACATTGAAGCTTGCCATACAGTGTCGCAAAAAATTCAACCTAAAAATTCAAGCTTAAATTTTGAAAGTAATTGTACTCACGAATAGACTGAAATTCTTTAGAGTTTTACGAGTTTTCAATTTTGTCTAAGAAGCTGCGTCAATTACCGTTTTTTGCTCAGCACTCAAAGTCCAAGGAGCATGATCAGCGTCTACCTAAAGTTCACGAGCAATTTTCCCGTAGCTTTGGCGATTTTGAGAAGGCGTTATTGCCCGCTCAGAAACTCGTAATGGCAGCGGCACGTGCGCCGTGGAAGTTAACGACGCTCGCCAACCCCTTTGGGAAACGTAGCAAGAGTAAGGATGGGAGAGCATCGTCGCACGCGGTGGACGATAAACTAGAACGCGACAGGAAGACGAGCCGGCTTTTGCCGCGCTAACGTACGACCTTCCTGTCGACTACTTACGGTTACAAAGCCGTTTGCTCGACCGTACCCCTGTCGGATAACTTAAGCAGTCACCCCGTTGCCGCAACTCCATCGTATCCCTGTTTTAACCGAGCACCCGTCACGAGATGCGCTCTTGAAATTCAGAGCTTTCCTTTTTCAATCTGACTGATGCGACTACCGCAAACTATTGTCGGCGTAATGCGAGATACTCCTTTACCCAAAATAATTTTCTTCTAGGATTCACTTTTTAGCGAACAAGAAATACCCTTAATTCTTTCAAAAATTCGAAGTTCTCCGCGTGTTAACATGGTTGAAACACAATGAAACGTTTCTGGGTATAATATAGAATATTAAAATCTCTAACATTCTTGAAATGAATATAGTCACTGCAAGTACCGGATGTCTTGATGACACACAGTACCTGGAAACATTGCAAATTGAGATATAAATTTAATTACTAGGGCAAGTTTATAGCTAAACATTGTCAGGTAACGGAGAAGCATTCTGTCATCAAACAAGAATCTTTTGACATTTCTCAGAATGTGCACTCATGCGCAATGTAAGCTTCCTTTGAAGGATACATATTTAGTATAACAACTTCATAAGTTTCAAATTTCTAAGAATTTCTGAAGTTCTTGAACGTGCTTTCATCTTCTTCTTCACTATCCATATATTTCTGAACCATATATTATTCTGAATCCCTGTACGAATATATATCCATTCTGAACCTAATCAGAATTAACCCCTTGCACTATGATTTATTTGTCAGATGCATCAGTACTAACTAATCACAGCTATTAAGACAGATGCAGAATGTTGAAATGTTACGTCAGTTTGGTACTATGAAATAGTTGACTATGCAAATTTGACTTGAACTAATTGCAGCGTATTAAAAATCGATCGCTCCTAATTGCAGCGAGTAAAATTGATCACGAGTCAGAAAATAGTGCAAAGGTTTAAACTCAAGATTCAGCATGGCTATAAATACTCTTGAAGTTTGTCGTACGTGTAAATCGAGTGAGACCAGTGAGTGCACCGAATGTACAATGAAACGGTATGATTTCCATTTACAAAAGGAAGATCGATCAAAGGCAGTAATTGCTTCGAATCCTCTTTGAAGAAGAACGACGCGACGAGCGATTCAACGGCGGGATACAACAAGTGAACGCGATTAAAACGCGACGCGAAAAGCGGCAATTCTAACCGGGGAAACTTTTATTGCGAGATCGAATCGTTAAAAGAGACACGGACAGAGGCAGTTTTTCGGCGTTTCTAAAACGACGATACGCGTACACAGAGAGATGGAGAGGGTGGAGGACGCGTTTAACCCGGACACGCGTTGCGCGAAAGTTACGAAGCTCGTAGGAGGGCAATTCGAAGAGTCGGATCTCGCGCGATTGGATCGGCAATCCGAAGCGGACGATCGTTCCGCCTCGGTTGACCACACCGATCCAACGGACTCGCAATTATCTCTCTCTGACCGCACGCGAGATTCGTGTTTGCTATTTATTTATCGCTCGCGCTGCATATTCCACGCGGCCTGGCCAAACAATCGACGGGCAAACATTCTGCCAGCGAAATACGAACGTTCGAATATTTCCACCCCCCGCGGGTAATGCATCGTTTTCGACGAATTCCACTAGTTTCGCGTAGTTTCGACGAAACTACTTTTTCATCCCTTCTTTCGTGTCCAACTGCGTCCATCCACCGTTCAATCGTGTAATCATCGAATGAAGCTGTTAGTCCGACATTTTCTATTGGGTCTCAGAATTTTTGCTAATCCACATCGATATTTTGTGGAGATTAAGCAAGAAACATATTCCGAATAATTCTTTAACTTACCTGATACATTTTTGATCGGTTTTATGCAGGACCCTACTGCTACTGTTTCACAATACATATTGTTTCTAGATACGTATGAAACAATTTGAATACACTTTAATATATTTTATTTGAAATGAAACTTTCATTTCTATGTAATTTTTAATCATTTCTCTCGGTATGATGAACTGTACGATAGTGGATGCAATTAAATTCTTTAACCCCTTATAACATCGAGTCAGACTAGTTACGATTTCAGACTAGTCAAAAAGACTTCATACGAAGTCAGACTAGTACCTACAACATAAGTCGATTTTTTGAGTCCAATACCGATTATAGCTTGTACAACCAAAGTTTTCCAAATACAAAATATATTTAGCACTTCAACTTTATCTTAACATTGCAGTAATTTATGACGCAACTACCGGAATTATAGGTTAACGAGTAAATATCGGTGTTCAAAAGGTGAATATCTTTTATGTGACAAATGAAACGTTCATGAAGCACGCGATTTCTTCACAGTAAGATTCCAGGTCACGTAAATACAAGTAGTCTGGCTATTCCATGGGGAACACAAATTACCGTGGTTGATCCTGCATCCACCTAACCGGGACAATTCGAGAGCGTAAACGATGGCATTGTTGCGGCCGTCGCGACGCTTCTTTTATCGCGCCTCGGTTAATTCGTGTTATTTTCAGGAACAAAGAGTCGACGGATGAATTAACTGGGGAAAGACAGCATCGTTTGTCCCGACCAGATTCCATGCAAACGCGACACACCCAGAGATTCAGCAATTAGACCTCTCGGAGATAGAAAAAAGCACGATACGATCCCTGTTGTCGTGCTCCATCTTTTCAGAAACGCATTTTTACCTTACTTTGTGCTGGAATAACTTGTGTCAACAGTCGATCGATCTCGATTTATAAACTCGTACGAAGTTTTTGATTCGCCCCACTTTTTACCTTCTCTTGTATAACTTTGTGAAAAGTTATAATAAGCTGAGGATAGAATATAAATCTTTCTGAATAATCAGTGTGAACGAATCAAAGTCAATTAATGGAGCAAAGACATACTCAGGGTCAAATAGCTGGAGGTATCGGAAGTGTCGATTGAAATACCTTGAAACGTAGGCCAGTTCGCAGTTTCTTGATGAGCGAGCCAAGTTTCACGGAGTCCATTACATCGGTTACATAGCGCTGTGCTGATTATAGCATAGGGGCGTTCAAATTTGACCCGCATCTAAGGAGGAACTTTGGATAAAGTTCGAGAAGCCCTCCTCCGCGTCCTGTTATACAAAACGGACTCGTGGCTGTAATTATAACCAACCATTGCAATTACTGCCCCGTTCAATTATGCTATTCACCCTGAAATCGAGTCGTTAGGGAAACGACTACGTCTTCGTGCTGAATAAATGATCCGACTATCTTATTCTTGAATAAAGACCACATTTCCGTGAAATAATTTCGAGTAATACACAAAGTGTTTCGCTTAACTTGAACGTCTTTTTGCTGCTGTAGAAGGAAAGGATAAATTATTTTACGTTGTTTCAGAATTTGCTGCATTTTTAATCATTAATATCAGGTATTCTTTTATAGTAATTATAAATAAAACGTTCCATCAGTTATTTTTTCTGTTAATTATAAATAAAGACTCTTAGTTATTTTTCCACCCCTAATTTAGATGTTCGACTTGAGTGAAACGTCCTGTATGAAGTAAAGTCTGTGTCGAATTGTAAATCGAAGAGATTAGTTCTGCGCGTAAAAGCAAATGTGACTCACGTTCATTCTAAAAAAAGATGGAAAAACAGGAACGCGTTTGTTGCATAAAAATCGATGAAATAGGAAACAGGGCAAAAATGGACTTGGGAAAATGGAAACACGCTAAAAACTTTTGTAGCGTTTTGATTTCAATCATTAGCGTTTTTAACAATAATTGTTATTGAATTTATTCAAAATTTTTGTTAACGTAGTTTAATATTGATACATTCAACAGATATTAAACGTAAATATATTATTATTTAGATAATTTAGAAATTTATATATAAATATTTATTTTTAAGAAATTATTAATGAAAAATTGAAATTTCCTTCCCTCATAAAATTTTCATTTAAACTCGATAAGTAAAAGTTATGTCTTAAACTACTACGAAGTTTTCTGGAACTAAACAAGAATGGTCAGTTATTTGCATGAACAATGCAATTGCGATGGTAAACAAAAAGTAGTTGTCTTTGTAAATCGCGCAACGGCAAAGTGGTCGTAAAGCGGAAAGTAAGGAAATATTCATAGGTATTTTATACGGAGTAACTGGTCCACCGATACAGATCTTGTTCATCGAATTTCGTTGGATTTGAACGTTGACAGACACTGAAACGCGATGGGACGGCTTCGAGAATCAAATTTTCACGAGAATTTCCATAAAAGCAAGCGGAAATGGAAACGAAACCGCCTTACGAACTCGATTCTTCCTCGTGAATAGGGTATTTCGCTTCAGTTTTATCGTCGCAGACGAACTGATACGGCGGCGTTGGCGGGTCGGGCCGGGTTTGCACAGCAGAATTATTAGGACGGTCCACGTATCGGCGTTTCCGAGTCCATTTAGAACCGTTTGCAAAATGAAATTAACGTCGCGCTACAATGTAATCCGTGACCCGGAATCGCCGTGCCGCATTAGGCGGCTTCACGTGTCCCATTCCGTTGCCGTATGTTTGCGAAACGATATTAGTATTACGACTGTCTCGTGCTATCTGCGGTTACAATTTCCACGGGAAACGAGATCTTCGAGACACCTTACAAGTTTACCGCCATAATTTCACTCTCACCGCCGCTTTTATTGCGTTTACTATCCTTAACTTGTCTTCTCATTCTCCGTCATTCATTAATTTCCCGTGTAATTTTAACGTGCCACTTTCTGTCGTCTTTCTTTTCTTATTTTCCTAAATTCCTAAATTTACCCTTCCGAACAATTGCCAAATTTTCATTCTCACGTTATAATATTTTCCTCTATGAAGTTAATATTCTCACCATTTTGTCGATGCTCGTATACCTTATTAACCTTTATTAACCCTTGAGATTCATCCATGTAATTTTTCATTAAACTCAATATTGTTGAAAAAAGATTAGTACGGTTATTTTATGGAATTGAAAAATTCATATTACTCAAATTGACAAGTTAGTACGAGAGCTACCAGATGGAGACACGTTCACCGACAGAACGTTTGTTTTAGGTTAGGTACCCTTCCTTAGATACTCTTTCGGTTAGCACCAAAATGGCGCAAGAATTCTGACAATTCCGGGTATGTCTTTTATACAAGAATTTATGTATCACACTTCACAACAAATATTTTTACCTTGTCTCTATTAAAAAGGATCGATACAATTCCACTGCTATATTAAGTCTATAATGAAGGGTTCTTTCGTTGAACTTGAAAATTTTGACGATTCAAAGCAATTTGTTAAGGTAGTCTACTGACAGCAGACTTGAAGTACATTTTCATTTTTATAATTTTAACATACACTAACAAGAATGTAATAATGATGTAATAAAATATAATTATAGTATACATTATAAGTATAGTATAATAATTTACCCATTTAAAAATGCACACTAATAATCGCAGTAATTGCGGATCATTTAACCCTTACTCCAAGACGAATCTCTTTTATCAGACTTCTCCGTCAAATTCGAACGAAATTACCGGTTTCGATCTTTCAAACCCAGACACGGTTCACCGAGCAAAATCGCGGAAGCTCTTCAACGCAGCTCTGAATCCCCCAGGTTGGTACGCAAAAGATCCGAGAGTTGTATCGCGTAAACACAAGGCGGCCGCGAAAAAGGCTGAAACGAATCCGGTCCTCTATAATTGGCACTCTAATTACCCTTTAATTGTGTACCGATCCGCGTTTAAGTGAACCAATTACCGTAGATCGTGTTTGAAACCGCCTACACCGGTACTCGAGCCTCGAGAACCGCTTTCCACCGGAAATAATATAGAGTTGATCGTAGGGGAAGATTTCCTGAAGCTGGTACAGGGGCTGCTCTTGTGTGCAACCACTTGTACTCGCGCGCGTGTGTTCGCGGTGAGTACTTTTACACTCAATCGAAATCGCTACTCGTGAAACTGTCTTCGTACAATTTCCTTGTTTTTCAACTTGTTTTACTCTTCAAATAAATTATTTATTTCCTGTAGCTGAGAACGACGGGCGTTTTGTATCGATTCGATGCTCAACGACGGTATTGGCTGAAATTTGGATAACCATTTTGTACATTTTTATATACAGAATTGTGGAATTCGTGGATTTTTGCACATTTTTTATATTGTTAAATTTTTATTCTAAATTTTTAAATTTCTAACTCTCCAAATACTCAAACCTCCAACTTCTGAAATGAACAAATTTTCAAGTCTTCAAAATTACTAAATTTCGAAATTCCTATATCTACAAACTATGGAATTCTAAAATTCCTAAATTAACATCTCCCTAATCCTCAAATCCCCGAATTCAAAAATTCCCAAATTTCACATTTTCAACTTCCTCAATTCCCAACCTCCTAAATACCTAACTTGCTTAATCTCCAGCTTGCTAAATCCCCAACCTCCTAAATCCCTAACTTGCTAAATCTCCAACCTTCTAAATCCCCAGGTTGCTAAATCTCCAGCTTGCTAAATCCTCAACCTCCTAAGTCCCAATCTCCTAAATCCCCAACCTCCTAAGTCCCAACCTCTTAAATCCCCAACTTCCTAAGTCCCAACCTCTTAAATCCTCAACCTCCTAAGTCCCAACCTCTTAAATCCCCAACTCCCTAAGTCCCAACCTTCTAAATTCCCAGCTTGCTAAATCCTCAACCTCCTAAGTCCCAACCTCTTAAATCCCCAACTCCCTAAGTCCCAACCTTCTAAATTCCCAGCTTGCTAAATCCTCAACCTCCTAAGTCCCAACCCCCTGAATCCCCAACTTTAAAAATTCCCCAACATGAAATATAACAAATAATTCTGCGATCAAAATTTCGATGTAGTAAATAATCAAAGGCAATCACGAACAAATCGTTCCGTATCAGAATCGACATTTAGTCGGAGAAAAAGATTGTACCCGGATCGATACATAGGTCAAAGTAAGTTTCACCATCAGCATTCGCTAATGGGTTTTACGTACGCGTTTATGAGAAGAGCAGGCCACGCGAAGGGAAAACTTTGCCTCTTCGCTTTTGCAGTTACTCGTAATTACAATTTCGGTAAAAGGTTGGATGCTGGGATCGTTTGCAGTAGGAACACTACCTATCTCGACAAAACTTCTTGCCATCGGCCCACTTTAATTATAAACGCGAGATTCTGTCGCGGCCATTTCTGCGGGTGTGTGCTATACAAATTATTTTCATTGTAGTCATCCAAGCCTATTTTTACCCTTAACAATCCAAACACTCCCCTTGTGCTGCCGTTTACGTAGAAAACAAGAATTACTGGCCGAACATTGTCCACAAAAATATCTTGTTTTAAAAGAAAAATTGTTAATCTTCGCTTCACTTTTTGATTCACAAGTCATTTTTTCATTCCCGCTTTGGGATAAAAATTTCGCTGAAAGAATAGAAGCAATGTTGCTTTATAAAATCTTCTAATAAAACAAATTGCAGTCTAAAGCAATTCGCAAACAAGAATGTACACGTTAAGTGTGAATAATGCAATTTCGTTAAAGAAAGACGTCTGATCGTCTTACCGGGGCGCCATCATAAAATTCTTAAAACGATAGACGGGAAAGTCATAAAAACGATATCGCGCTTTATAGCCGATAAATATCGATCCTGGTGAGAGAGCATTCGCTCAGACGGCTCGGTTCAGTAATCTTTTAATTTATCATTAGAAAAACGAATAACGATGTAGGCAAAAGTAGACAGGTGCTATTTAATGCGTTCTGTCATGGCGGTCATCGCTGATCGACGACTCGAATTTTATGAACTTTTCTGATAACCGAGAAAACTTTCCCAAATTTTAAATCACTCTTTTATACACACTGTACTACTTATGATGATCGTCTTGTACATTCTCTCATTTACAAACTTTTGTATAAATAATTTAATATCTGTGTTCACCATTTGTGAACTTTCACATAGTTATACTCATGCAATTTGTAAGAAAGAGATGCATCTTCTGCATCAAATCAAACGGTCCGTCAACTGTTATAATGCGTCCTAGACCTTATTCGGTATTTTTCTTCCCGAGTCTCGAGGATGAAATCTGTCAGTTCAGCATAATGTTTCATTCTTACGATCTGTCCCGCAGAGGTATGGCGTTGCGGTCGGTCGCTCAAACAACCGTTCTAATTGTAGACGCAGGTAAATTCGATTCGCAATCGACTCAATCGGCAGTCGTAGAACAAGCCCTAATTAAGTTAACCGGCACCGGCCGCGTACAGTATCGAGAAACTATCCCTGATTGCCTTGTTAACGGGATAGGTAACCAGGTAGCGGTAGTATCGATCGATACCGACAGAGAGGAGAAAGCCCTGATAAGGGTTGCACACCGACACGCGTTGCCACTGACAGATTTACAGTCTGTAACACCACAGTGCCGACGTGATATCTCTGCGAAAATTAATTGATTTCTTCACAGATTTTATGAACGTTGCTACTGCTCTTCGGAGAAACGTACGGCGTCTTATGATGTGGAGTAAGAAGTTAGTTTAGAGTAGAGGTTCATTTTTGGGGGGACGTTTTTTAATTTTGAAAGTTGGGAATTTGAGGATTTAGGGATTTGAAATTATTAGTACTGCGAATTTACAGTCTTAAAAATTGCAAAGTATGATAATCCTGAAACTTGTGTAGTCAGAAATGTTTGACTTTGAAGATCTAAGAATTTGGAAATCTGCAAAATCAGAAAGCTAGAAATTTGAAAATTCTGATATAAGAACTCATGAACTCCACCGCCAATACCTAACTTGTGACCATAAGATAATCCACCGTTCAATATTCGACAAAACTCTCGCTGCATGTCAATCACGAGAGCATGGTCCAATGTAGCGAACGTACAAGAAAAGACGAGGTGTCTTATCATCGATTCAGTTCTTCAGCTATTAACGATCGTTGTTAAAACGATAACGAGAACTTTTTCCAGGGGTTTTCTTCCGAGCTGGTCGGACGATTAATTAAATTATTCACCCAGTTTCATCGGGGTCGCTTAACCAACCCTCTTAACGAGCCGTTCTCCGTTCGTTTTTAATGGAAACGCTCGTTCGACTATGAAAACGTCGGTGGAAGATGTATAAATTGAAATGTTCGGATTTTGTAGACGCGATAGGTGGCTCGTGTTCTTTTCTTCTATTTCAACGATTCTCTGCGTGAATACGGTAATTGGCAATTTGACATCTGAAAATGCGTTTTTATCGACGGTGATTGACGAAGCAATCGATGCGTTAATTGAATACAAAGAGACTGCATTTCATTTTCTTCATTCATTCAAACCACTACAACTTCCTGCATATTTTTTCGTTTACATGCATATAATATTAATACCGAAATTATCTGAATTATGCTGTACCGATTTTGCACAAAATTAGTAAATTGAAAATTTGAGACAGAGACGGTATACATTTTGTATGCGCCTTGTATAAATTTTGATCAGACTTGAACCTAAGTTCGAAATTCTAGGTCCTAGGATCTGTATGCAAGGACTGTTAGGAGAAACGCGACAACCGTGACCGCTTCCGGGATAGCGACTTGATTGATAGTTTTCGGAATCGAGGGGTAGAAAAAAATAAATGATCCTCGAAGTAGTACGGGGAGGCTGACATTTCTTTCAACGGGGTCCAATCTCCTAGGATGCGTGATGTATCGTCGTACACCTGAAATCGTTCACGGCTCGATAACATTCGTGCAGCGTGACGCAGCATGACGAATAACTATCACCGTCGTAAAACAGAAGGGTCCTTGCTATATTCGGAAAATTCATTTATGAAACTTTAATTGTTCCATTAATCTTGAAAGTAACATATCGCAATTTAACCTTTCGTTCTGTCTGAAATATTCTTTTTATACTTTGAGAAATCTTCATCATTAGATCATTAAGACCCCTATGATTTTGTTACCCTTATTAATTTTAGTAAAATTAAGGGTACGTAACGATCTACAGATAACATTTATGTTTATTTCATAGATTAATACCATGAACGCATAAACACCTGCAGTTTAATTATTGTATGTAATAGAACCAGATTGATCCACTATTTGTAAGCTCTCTATCCGGTATATTATTTCGATATCATTTTCAAGCGAATATGTACATCGAATCACTCTCTGCTCGTCACGCGACGATTTTCAACGCTCCTATCGTTTTCCCCCTATGTATTCGTATGCAAAATAACGATATTTTTTTCTCTTCATTTCCCTCGATTCGAGCGGGCTTATTTCAGAGAAAAGTACGTCGTTCAATTTGGGAATTAATTCGTTAAACATGCATATTATGAGCGAACAAATTGAAATTTCGTGACATGAAATAAAACAGTCATTAAAGTAGAGATTATCGTGTGTTCCAATGCATGTTACAATTAAACCGATAAAATATTCTTCTGCGCGAGCAAATTATAGCTTCGATTAAGATTCATATACATGTACTCACTGTCTCGACGTGGGTGCAATTTCTTGATGTATAAATGACCCACAAAGGGTTTGCTGCGGCAAAAGCGAAGCTTTTGATCGTCAATGCGCGAGATCCTGTTCGTAGTTTTTTTTGCACGAAGCAGGCGTTTTGACGCAGTTATTTCCACGCGTTTTTCCCTTTCCGTGTCTGTCGGAAGAGCGTACACCGTTTAAACAAGCTTGCGACTAAAGCTTTACCAGTCCGAAATTTTCTGTCTAAACAAGTTTCGTGAATTCCTCGAGATTCATCTTTGAAAGCTCGGGAATCTTTCCTCCATTTGTTCAATAAATTAGTTAACTCATAACATATTAATGTATTAGCATATTAACACATAACATATTAATATATTAGCATATTAACACATAACATATTAATATATTAACGTATTAACACATAACATACTCCGTATTGAAGTTGAATATTTCATTAGGTATTTATATTTTCAGCGAATTTTATTTATTATTTCCACAGTGTTTATTTTATGTGATTTCAAGTACAATGTCTGGCATGACAATAGTAAAAAACACTAGTATTTGGAGTGACATATCTACTTCAACACACGACCTTTCTAAAATACTCTCCCGTTATAAATGAAGGGTATAATCGTACATATTTAATTCGAGGTATATTTATACTCGTATAAACTCGACATCTAGCCGTTTACGTCGAAGTTAATGTGATATATCCGTTCCGAGAGAACTTTACCTCTTCGTAATTTGATTCACCGTTTTAAAATACCTGGTACACTTCCTTCTACTTCATTATTTATTTACAAAATATCTGGTTACGAATATATATTGGTTGAAATGCTTAGAAAGCTCCTACTTGGCAATGGATCGACGAGTCCTTAAGTCTACGAAGATGGCGTCGACGTGACCGATCAGGAAATAATAGATAATAAAACTGTAAGCGCACGCGCGTCCAACTTTCAAATAATTGATTATGAGGGATTATTTTCGTTACACTTTCAGCGAGCGTCGTGGCGCGATGTCCGTAACGTTCCAGACAGGTGGCTTAAAATTTTCGTTTGCTCGTTTTGTCGGCAAGACAGCGGAGAGACACGAAACTGCTACTAAACTTCCTGACGACGAGTTACGGTCGACGAGACTTAACGCGGGACAGCGTAACGGGACGGTTCGGGGATCATCCGTCGACTGACGACTGCATAATGCAAGCACAGCAGCTACTTTGCCGAACTGAAAAATAGAATAGTCCGCTACCAGGAGGTGGAGCACGTCGAAACACCGCCTGGTCTCCTCGAACGTACGCCATTACTTATTTAACGTCGACGATGCACAGCCACCCGAACGCCTCGGGATCTTTTTCTTATTTTCCACTTCTTACTTCTCCTTCCGTTGGATCTTTTACCATCTCTTCGATTCGACGAGCCCTTTTCGACGACTTTATGTTCTGATGATTTGTCCCTTTATCCTATACTAAGCGTTTCGTTTTATGGTGGCGGAATAATTGATAACATGATCATAATCGTGTTTATCATGTTAACACTATGTCTCCATTTTTGGGGTTATTTACAACATGTAGATTTACATTTATAATATTTAGGTTGCAACTGATAGTTAATGCAGGGAGTGCAAAAATTAGGTGTATTAATGAATTAGGCCCAAGATTTTCAGATATATGTTACAGCTCTCTGAGTCGTTGAGGGGAGTTTAATTTTTTAACATCTTAAAGTGGAGTGCTTTAAGAGGTACTTGATCCATGCAGAAGGTGATCCTTATCACCATGATAAATATTTAACTTTAACAATTATATGGATCAAGACTTTCTTTCTGTAAAAGATACTCCTTGTTAAAAGAAAACCTTTCACTTTGATAATTTTTTATCATCAGCAGCAAATTTCTTAATGAAACTATTCAAATTTTGCGTTCTTGATATATGAAAACCAAAGATTTTAGCTAATTGAGGGTTGAATAAAATTCAGTTATCGAATAAGTTTTAAGGTTTTACTTATTCAATTTAAGAGTATAAAAATTTACTCTAAATTTTCAGTTACTTTTGCTGTACCAAAATATTTAACTGACCAAATAAAATGTAGTTTTAATATAATAAGTTTGAGAACATATACGTAAGTGTGTGCATAACGATGGAACATCGTTTCCATAGCAACTAGTAATCTCTCAAGCGCCGACGTGTCCAAGGAACCATGATTTATGTTTCGGTAGTTTTTAAAGCAAGTTAAATTTTCCATGTGAGCGGCCTTAACATCCTGTTTGCACGAAAGACAGATCGGAAAGAAAGTGGAAGGATCGCGTTTCAGGGTTTACGGTGGAGGACCAGATCGCGTTTTTCACGCCGCTGTGGAGGCAATCAGTGACGGATGCGATTTACGATCAGCCGAGGTGTGTCGCCACACTCTGATTGCTGCGATAACGATTTCTTCGATCGTTTCGATAATTGACGGCCCGAACTAACCGCCGCTGGAGTCCCGTTTCGTTTGTTTCGACCGGCGATTCCTTCCACTCGACTCGTTTCAGAAAATTCCTTCTATTTGTTGGTTAAAGAGCAAGCTGCCTTTAAAATAACTTAGCGCTATCCTAATTATACTTTGATAATTTAACTTTGACTACATTTCAATAGTTTAAGAGGAAGTACAATTTCAGTCATTCAAGGAGTACGAATGTGTCGGTAATTCAAAATGGCGTACGATCTCGATAATATAAAAGACATTCAGTATGACAATTTTCTTGACTTCATAATTCATCTCATCAAGATGTCATTATATTCTTTCACCGACACCTCATTTGTAGCAATGTTGAGTATGAAGCATAATCCAGGTCAGTAGCTGATCAGCAGTCATCTCAGTTTGAATATATTAAGACATTCCACATAAAAACATTGATCAAAGTGTCTGAAGAATCAAATGTCATTGAATATACAAGTCATGCAATATGAATTTTCTCACAGATCATTTTATGTTAGAAATAAATAATTTCTACATGACATATAAGAATGTTACAAAAATGATTTATCGAAGAGGTAATCAACTGAAGGGATTTTGACGAGAGAGAATTATTAATTGATCGAAAGAGAATAAAACAGATTATACGGTTATAAGAAAGAAGTTACGAGAGGGAAGGGAGACTCTGGTTGTCGGTCGTAAGGGACTTCCGGTGGCGTCGATCGGCCATAACCGAGACACCATCGATCTTAAGCACTCCCGTTGCATCGAGGGGGAATAACTTATCGGAATTCCATCGGACGTGGCTCGTTACGCGTTCGCGAAGAAAAACATCGCGGTTTCCTCGTGCGTCCCGCGAGGGTAAATAACTCATCCCCCTATCGAGCGATTTCACGGTGGCGCCAGGTTTCTTTACGAGATCCTGGACGCCACGGCGTTCATCCCTCTTCCCGACGTCGACGCTCCCGTCAGACGTCTGCGTGACCTTAACTACCAGTCGTCGACGTCGATAACGTTTCGTCGACGACGAGTTCAGTGGCTCCTCGCGACGCGATGCGACGCCGACGTATAAAAGTATCGTGAACGCGGGACGCATAAAGCTCTTGTTGACGATATCCTTATCTCGTTTCGCCGAAGTCTCCACCGATCGTAATAGAAGCTGTTTTGCGGCTGGCGCCGTTCCTCTTGGCTCCCTCCGGCCGTTTTCTCTGCGCTATCCGTGGAAAAAATCTGTGGCAGTTATCCACATTTGTCCACGATGCTTCCGACTTTCTTCTTTCCTGTCCATTTCTGCTCGGAACGTATACATAAACGCGAAATGGAATAAAAAATTTATCGTATACGAGACGATCCCCGCGCGTCGACGGCTTTCTGGAAGGATTCTTGGGATCTGAAGGAAAGTTTATTGCGACGGAACGAGAAATTCTACGTCCCGTAGATGGAAGCGGATGAAACAGAGACAAGGTCCCGTCGGCACTACGGAACGTAGAATAATAATTTCTAATGAAATAGAAACTACTCGCGTCTTCTGAAAACTTCTGACATCCAACTAGCTGCGTACCTGTTGACCATTTGAATCAAGGGATTAAAGAAACGTCTTTTCGAATCGCCATCCTTTGACGAAATGTTGTAACATGAAAAATTAATGGCAGCACCTTCAAGAAAAGGTGACATGTATTTCATGACTACTTTTGCTGTCCACTTCGGGAGTCCGTGCAAAATGTGAAGCACGGTGACTTAGCGGATCAGGAGCAACGTGTAAGTCCTCCGAAAGGACGAAAGTCGCGGGATCATTCGTAAGGGAATCTCGTTGAAAGTTCCACGACAGGATATCCTGCGAAGGGTAGTCGCTAAGACGAATGCGGATCACGATCCTGCATCGTTCACCGGTAGATTGACTGTTGAGACAGTTCTCGGTGACTACTAAGGGTAGATCGAACAGACCCCCGATGATTAATGACACGGATCGCCGCTGGATTTTCACTGGTGAACCCTTGCATTTACGACATCCTATCAATATGCGGTCGTTGTTCCTGTGGGAAAGAGAGAGCTAACGATGAAGAATAGTGTTCCACTGTTTGTTCAAAAATGTCTAAAATCGACACTGTTAGACAAATAAGATTTTACAATTTTTATTGCATTTCGGTTATACCTTGTATTTTCTCTACATTCTTGGATCTATGTCCAAATCCTGATATATCAGATTTCGGTATTTTTAAATCTAATGTATTCAGATTTCTGTCTGTAGATTTCTGTATGTCCAAATCTATATATTCCTAGATGCTTATGTCACCAATTCACTATATTTCCAAATTCCAGTATCCTCAGAGATATACCCCCAAATTTCTATAGATAAATCCCGATATACCAAAATTCCAATATCCTGAGATCTCTACACGTCCAAATCTCTATAATCCTAGATTAAGGGAAATCCCCATATCCCCAGATCTATATCTCGAAATCCCGCTATCCTCGGAGCCCTATAACCTCAAATTTCTACATCCCCAAATTCCAATATTTCCAGACACCAATATCCTGAGACCTCTATATTATAGATCTCTATATCTCTATATCTGTGCCTCCAAATCTCTGTATTCCTAGAACCCTATAGCTTCAAATCCGCAGATTCCTTTATCCTGAAATCGCAATATCATTTGATCTTTATACCCCCACATCTTCATATTCTCAAATCTCCGTATCTTCAAGTTTCTATACCTTCAGATTCTTTCATACCTATTTCTGTATTCCTGTATCCTATATTCCTGTATCCTATATTCCTGTATCCTATATTCCTATATCTCTATATCAACACACCCATGTATCCAATATATGTTCAAACATGCATAGACTAAAAAGAGAATTGCAAAAGGTTAAATACGCGAGGAGATGAGGTTGTAATGGCAAGGGTATTGAATAAAGGTGCAATAGGAAAAGAACAAATTCCATCGATATTAAACTCTTCCAGTTCCAAATGATTAGGAATCGAATAATCAGAGGATAAAATGCTTTCCTTATGGACTCTCCAATTTCGTCCCAGAGGAGAGCATCTTGAACGGTGGGAAACAGTTAATTGTATTTTCTACGGAAGCACGTTCTAAGGAATGCAATTTCGTTCGGTTCGTGCTGTTTAGTCGAATTTCCAACAAAAGAGAAGGCTGTCTTTCGACGACTACCCGAAGAAATATAAAACAGAAAACGTATTAACGTTATCTTCGTTGAAGGTTAGCCGTTTATCATCATTTGACGTGCAAATTGCGCATTGAAACGTTGTAAATATCGAACTCATGAATAGTAATTCGTATTTAACAACTACCGGTTCTTTGTATCACTCTCTCTAACAGAGACTTCGTTATACTTCAATTTCTCGAAGTCTGTTATTTTATGACAATAAATTGGATCACCTAGACACTGTCTTCCTGTTCCTCTTACTGTTCTTGGATTTCTATCGAATTTTTATCGAAATTGTTTTTCGTAATTTTGTCAATTTTTTAAACCTGTTCCCCTGCTAGCGTTACCTGCTTTTTATGAATGTAGAAGGGTTAATTCATTTGAAGGAAGCAATCGACGTAAAGCGTGGGGTAACTGTAACATATTATACTTAACAGGCTATTACACTTTGGCAAAAGCCTTTCAACCACGAGATGCAATAAAACTTGTATCAAAGTCCAAAGTTCGAAGACACGTCGTGGAACGAAGACTTAATACTTCCGCCAGCTTGACTGATAAACTTTCCGTTCCTGTTCACGACGCATCTAAACGTTGCTGGATTACTCGTTAAATAGTTGGACGATATACGTAAACTTCAATATTCCTCGATGAAACGAGCTTCAATTTTATTTTCATATCTTACGATAAATTTTGAGTATATTAGCTGTCGAAACATTCGAAAGACACACTTGAAAGTGCACCCAGCACAAATTGGCAGTATTAATTTAAACTTTATATCATTTTATTAATTTCCTGATAATGATTCGTAGAATAGGTTGTAAACTTCTGACATTAAATTTTTTATTCAAATTTTATATAAGGAATTATTTAAGTACAACTCTCTTTGTGATACTAAAACTTGAAGAACGTAATTGGTAATTATTATTTAATTAGAGCCTGCGCAACGTTTACTACAAGAGTCTTAAAGAATAGAATCACGTATGAATGTACAAAATTATGTTCGTTAAGTATTAAGACCAGACATGTAAATAAATGATTTTATCAAATTTTATCAGAGACAGTATTAATTAAGGATGCTTTAAAACGATATCTCTGTAAAAATACCCAAAAACGGAGAAAAACAAAGAGAAAATGTCCGTTAAGAAAATGAAGTAAATATCCGAAAAGTCGATCGACTTGCTAAAAAAGGAAGATATGGAGGTAAGGGGCCACGGTTCTATGCGAGACCGCAAAAAGTCACCGGTCGAAGAAGATGTAAATGCTTCTTGCCCCGCGCCAAGAAATCGTTCGATGATTCTTGCGTCGCGCGGTGTGTGGGCAGTGTGGCGGACCTCCATCGTGGGCCCCTCGCCTCTAAAAGAAAGGCGGAAAGGGCGGTCTCAGGGGGTACGGAGGGAGAGCCGAAGGAGAGGCTGGGGGCCTCACACGGGGCCCGGCGTGAGTCCCGACGCGAGGAGGTCTCAATCTCACGGGATATGCCGCGAGCTGTGTCCGCGTATACGCACACACACATACACACGTACACCAGGGTGGTTAAATAATTCTCGTTGTTTCCAATCTTCGCTCGACGCATGTTATCCATCAACCTGATACCATCATTTTTTTGCCATCGATTTGTTCCTTTTTAAAGTAGGGCCACTTCATGTACCGTTAGATTGTCAATCTTTTAATAAGTCATTATTATCAGATTTAATTTAATCCGTGAAGGATAGACATACTCGGGCGATACTGGATGTTCCGCGACTGATTTTAAGTCAACAACCGCGTCAAAATCGCGAGCCTTCGTTTTCGAGTCAATCGATTATGTATTTGTACAGTGGACGCAAATATACGTGTATTCTGTGCGTTTCGGCTAAGTTGCACAAACATCCGCGGTCAAGTTAACATTACCGCGCTAATATAATTAGCATTCGATATTGTAATCAGAATCGCTGTGTTAAATTACGCGGTGAATAGAAGTTCGATAAATTGCTCTTCTAATTTTACTGCGCAACGACCGGCATAATTTACCCGCTACTTTTATCGCCTAGAATGACACAAACGTAGCACGATACAAGGGCAAGGGCAGAAAGAGGGACGAGTTTAACGATCGATCGATAATGATACACGAGGGATCGTAGGAGTCCAGGCATTAAATCTGCCGCGAATGTTTAGACCGTAATTAATTAAAAGGAACCACGAGGTTCCAGCAGGGGTTTTAGGTTAGGCTACCTCCGCCAATGGCAGTGCTTTCTAACCACGAAAAAGCTTCGAGTCAATGTGTCGTGCATTCTTCGCGGGCCAATGAATCATTCGCGGTGCAGAGCCCTTTGTGCTGGCCGAAATACAAGGGCTGCTGGCCCCTGAGGGCCCACCCGTCTAAATCTAACACGATAAGTAGGCGGTGCCGATTAATCATGGTAAACTCGGACCTGGTACAGCTCCGATTCGCTCCCTCTTTCTTTGACCATCTATCCGTCTTCTCTTCGCTGTAACATGTACATTCTACTATGGCGGCGAAAACTTTCCGAACGATACGATGCTTGTAGCAAACGTGTGAATTAATCAAAATGAAAAATTGAATCCTGGAACTCTACACTGCGTGTCCCAATTATTAGCTTGCTGCAAATCAAACAGATACGATTTGACACTTATCCCAAAATGACACGATTTATCAATTTCAAGCTTAGACTCTGATAAGAATCGATGAAGTGATTTTAATGCGAAATAGCTGACGATAGAAATCGCTACGTGTTTTGCCGATGATCTTAATACAAAATGGCTGACGCCCAAGAACAACAATAACCGATTTTGAAGCGTGACACAATTATATGACAGAATTTCGTGACATAAAAGTATCGGAAAATGGTACTTGTGATACATTAACTAGAAGCTTGAACTTTACTAACGATGACTACATAAGCTTATGTTAATCATCTCTGATACTTTCAACGATAATCTCAAATAAATAAACAAAGCACCAGCTTATAACTAAATGACGAAACTTTTAATCGAGCCGAGTTCCGAGACTTACTGCGCGCAATTTTCGAAACTTAATCATCCGACAGCGACGAAATTTCTCCATAACGAGCATCGACGTCTGCCGCAGCCACCGTTGGCGGCAACTTCCGCCCCCCTCCGAGCGTGTGTCATCGAAAGCCGCAAAAAGGAAGTTGCAGAGACAACGGTGTGTCTAGCCACCGATCAAAACCTGTGCTCGTTCGTTCGACGAACCTTGTCAGCCAAGTTTTGTCTCTCGAAGAAGCAACCGGAAGTCTGTGCTGCAAATTGAATGCCGTCAGCCAGTTCGGAGCGTGTGCCTCGGAGCGGTTGCATTCTCCATTCTCCGCGGCGTGGGTTCTGGTTAACCCGTTCGTTCCGTGTGTTCGACGCGTTCGCGAATAAATTAATCGACCGTTTCAAAGGCCTCGCGAGTCGATCGAATCGAGCAGCTTCCGCCCGTCTTCGACTCGGCGCTCTATCTCGTCCCTCTTCCATCCGGCTATACAATTATGACATTAACGGCCAATTTCGCTTCCCTTATAGTTCCTCCGTCCCTACCACCGTTTCTCGCCCGGCTCTCTGTTTTCTAATCGCGTCTACTCGATCGCTTCCGGCGATGCAACGAACGGACTTTCCGTGTCCCAGCATCGCGTCAATTCGAAGATTCCCTTTGAGCCAACCAACCCCGGACACTCCCAGATGATTGACTATGAATATTTATGCTTGATAGCCTGCATTCTCCCAACCCTTAGACACTCGATAACGCGTTTAACCTTCCAAGGCTGCTCTAGGATACGCCTTGCCGTTTGGGACCGGATAGCTTTCATCCTGAATATTTGCTAAATGTAATTCATTTGGGACTTCTTCGCTGGTTCTTTCCAAGAACTGATCTTTGCACTTTCTCAATATTTTCAGAGACATTCTAAATTCATGATATTAACGAAATTGTGGATGGTGCAATATCTGCGACTTGACACGTAAATTGTCAGATGTAAATATAGGTATGACCAATCTTCGAACGCATTTTTCTAGGGAATTAAGCTTCATACAACATAAACGGTTCACAAAATCTGTGTAGTTTTTCAGATCGTGGCTCTGTATTTGATCCAGATGTATATATTTGTAGATCACTTTGTTCAGTATAAATTCCATTGAATTAATTCGTAGAGCACAAACCGATTGGCACGTATTCGTGCAAGAAGGTTGAACGATCGTTGTACGAGGAGGACAGGTTAAATTCGAAAAAGCCAACGATGGTGGGCTGTGCATCGCTGGCGGTCGATGGCTGCGTGGACGAACATATATAATAACGTAAACTAGGTGGCAGGGAGGAGCTGTCCAGAGTAAACAACGCGGTGGCCCAGGACTAATCGGTGTTCGGGCTTGGTTATGGGTTCCCACATCGAATCCCGTGGCATTATGGGACCCGGTGAGCTCTCACGCCTATCTCTCTCTCTCTCTCTCTCTTTCTCGCCTACGCTCCAGCCTCTGGCAGGACCAGCCTAGACCAGTTTACCGTGGCTAGGACCACCAATAACTACGTACGTGAGAGCCGGGGTTTAATGTTGTCAATACACCGTTAAACGGCCCCTGTTTCGTCGGGAAATTTCGAAAGTTCTGATCATTCGGGACACGCTGGTCCTGCCAACGTTCGTTGCGGTAAATTAATTCTCTCGCCGTGTTCTCGACGCTGGATAACAATCTTTTATATCGTCTTATCCAGCCGATATCTTCGTCGCGATTTGCTCCTCCAACAAGCCCTCCTCCTTTTGCTCTATATACAACAAGTGAAAGTACCGCAATTAACGATGATGACTTCGAATAATTACGAGGATGGTAAAGAGAATCGATCGACTATCGAAACAATTACCACGATTTAATTTTAATTCACTCTTCGATTATTCCTTTTTGCTTTGCGCTCGTATCACTTTCTTTATGCGTAACGGATGCCTCTCGACAAATTCGAATACCTAATTCCCATAGATTGCATTTTTTTACTTATGCATCACGTTCGGATTGACCCGGCGTCGGTTGAAGCGAGATTTTAAGCTTCGTTAACAAGTAAAACAGAGAACAAGATGGATTTTTCCGAGTCCGCAGTATCAGTCAGAAGAGAGGGCATTTCCAAAGAATAATGCATACAAAGCGAGCGGGATAGGGGATGAGGGTCGAAGTAATACGGTGGCTAAATGGGAAAATTGTAGAGGAAAGAAGAGAAAAAAGAGAAGAAGCTGGGAACATGTGCCTCGACTTTCATTTCTCAGTTGAGTTCCGACGAAACGAAACGAGAAAACCAATGTGTCTGGCGTAAGGAGGTCGTTTCCGTTGTTTCGTCGAGCACGGCAGACATTAGGGGAAAATTAGGAATATTTTCGCCTTGGTTAACGGGAAGAATGATTCGGGACAAAGATTCCGTAACGTCGCAGTTTATCAACGATTCTTTAAGGAATAATAAGAGAGAATGTTTGTCTTTAATTTCGTCGCTTTCGAATCGGAAGCAATCGTTGCTCTCGTTCAACGTTCTCCTCTATTATTCGGGAACAATCAGACCCTCGTGCATGGAAAGCTGCGTTCCGCGACTGCCATAACAAGACGTTTACGAGCCATTTGAAAGAATAAGCTCCTTCGATTTGGAACTCGATTCGTGGAGCTTCGATCGGTAGCCGTTTCACGGGCCAAGTAACTCTCGTTTCCTTAATTACGTTCCGTTGAACTCGCCCGAGGAATTCTATTTTTACGAACCATTTCACGATTGAACTCGTTCCAAAAATCGAACCATTTGGAACATTTTGCTGCTTTTTCAACAATATGTCCTTTCACGTGTATCTATTGATCATGTTAAAATTTATTATAATCTTCTTTATACAAAAATGTGAATGCTGTTATTGTGAACTTTTGTTGCTCTCCATTGACGAGTCTAGGTATTTAACCCTCAAGCTCCATTTTATGAAACTTTCAGATTGATACAGCTAATTAAACTATAAATTGTCGAGTCGATCATTATGGATCCAATTTGATGAATCATTATATCTCCAAGACATGGATCTATTTATCCATCATCATTGAGTGACTTTGATCGTTAGTCATCTTAGCCTATAATTTTCAAAGCAAGTCATTCGCAGCTAACTAACAATGATAAGAGAAAAAGAAGTTAAAATGTTAGACATTTTACATTCAGAGCCCTTTTGTATAAATTAGTCATATGAAACGTAGCGTGCGTCACGTGACACGTTACAGAACAAGAGATTAAATATTCCTCAGCGTTTAACGTAATGTTTATAATGAAAGAAGTCTGCGACACAGCTATTTGGATCAAGGTACAGAAGCGTGAGACGGTGAGGAGAGAAACGAAAGAAGACAAAGTGTAAAATCAGTGGTCAAAGGGATAGCAAGTGAGGACCGCTCCATCCAAACAACGTACCACTAATTCGGGAATTATTTGGGCAAACAGCGTTCCGTTTCCGTGATTGTCGGCTGGTTCGTGGGACGTGGGAAATCTACGCGGCGGCGCGTCGTTCAGACGCTCCCGAATTCTCAGGGAAATCGTTGAAGGTGCTTTCGATCTACCTCGCCTAGGATGTTTGCGTTTCCCATTAAGCCTGTGGTTTTCCCTTTAATCTTATCCGTGACTGAATTTTTCCTTCGATTCACCGCCTTTGCGAATTCCCTTCCCATTTTCCTCGATGGAAGTACGTTAACGGAATAACTTTCTACCGAAAATTCAGGTAAATGTACCTATTACCGATCATACACCAATAACAATACATTCACAGATATCTGCTTGAAATGTACTGAGATAGTCAAGGGCGAAGAAGGAATTTTCTTCCAATTTTCAAGACTAAAAATAAATTCCCGTAGAATCTAACGAAAATCGCAAGTGACACTAATTACCAATTTTCGTGAAATCGAATAAAAGTCACGGGAGGCATTGATTGACCCGAATTTTCTCGGAGTCGAATAAGAGGCACGAATGACGTTAGCCACCAGTTACCAGGATGTTTTTCTAAATATTCAAGGCTTGTTCGTCAAGATTTTCGAAAGTGGAAACGTTACGAGACGATCGACAGGAAGCCTGGAAAGAAGGAATCAGCCTGTCGACTATTCCTCAGTCGTCGTACTCCTCAAACAGAGAATAATGGAGAGTGAAATATTAACCAGGCACGATGTATTTTCGTAGCAGCGCGATGGCTGATTTCCATTTTCATAGGACGAAGCTACGACAACGGACTGATCCATAATATCGTGCCCGGGGCAGAAGCTCGTAAAAAAAAGGAGTACGATATCGTGGAAATAAGAGGAAGCCCCGTTTTATTACTGTTGGAAAGCGGAAAGGGAAACGAAGACGGGATATATGTATTCGAGATCTATTCGATATGTATTCGTGTACCTTTAAGAACAGAATCGATTCGGGACGATGACTCTTTCTATCCACGACAGCATCAATCTCCTAGAATTTACTTTATTGATTGTAAAAGCTATGAAACTGTAGATTTGTCGTGGTTTTACTACTTGAAAGCTTCGAAAGAGCAAAAATGGTTCCGGGAAGATATTCCTGAACGACGAATCGTTCGTTTCGAACTTTTGCATTCACCTCTCATATCGTATTTCTGAACCTCTACAACTGCCACAGAAGTAAATCAAACTGCAGGCTTTTGTTTCGCGGGGTATGATCATGGAAATTTTCGGAACACACATATTGTCGTTGCTTACGATTATATAACTCGTTAATTAACTCACATCATGCGTCAAGATACGATCTGTTACCTTTTATAAGTGACAGTCTTCCAGCTCTCAAGTTATAATTAACTACTATACGCGAACGGAATAAAGGAATAAAAGAAAACACTCGTATCAGATTTACAATATAAGCGATCTTGATGACCGAGTAAAAGGAGGTCTCATTAAAATGCAACAAAATTGTCCTCTGCGTTCTCGGAAATTGAACAGAATGGATGTAAAAGGAACGAGGCGACAACTTCAACTTCAAATCGTCGCGAAACGAAGATTCGGTTGACGCAGAAGAGGGAAAGAGACAAGCAGAGGCGGTTTTTCAAGCGATCAACCATAAACGGTCGAAGACAAGGCTGGCTGTAAATGGCCGTGACGGGAACCATGGTGCCACGTGTACACTGGTGCTCATAAGTCCTGACATAGGCCACGAGCACGGCTATCTTTTCGACGAATCGTCCTCCTTTACATCTACGCTCGCTGACGTTTGCAGCCGCGTTTGCGAGCAACAGCAGATGCCCCGTATGCACCGACAAGGTGAAACAAATGTGCATGTCGCCGTCTGTGGGATAATAATCTACAATGTTACCAAAGGACCTGTTCAAAATCGATTTCAGTTAATCTCATCGACGCTAGGTTATATTGTATCAACGCTACATTAACATTGTTGACCGGCATTTTAGAAGTTCTCAAGCTTCCTTGAAATACTCAAATTTGCAAATATTCCAAGTTCTTAAATTTCCAAATGTTCACGTCCTCTTTCCAAGTTTCCTAAATCAAAAAAGTTCGAGATTTCTAATTTAGGAGAAGCCAAATTAGCTCTCTAGCGTCCAAGACGTTTGACCTTTAATCTATTATGCCGCATAGCTGCAGGGTAAATCCTTTTCTAATTCAGTTCTGATTATTCCGTGCAAATCAGCATAATGACCCCCCAGTATGCACAATTCCATTGCTATGCAAACGCATTATTAGTGGCATTATCGGTACAGTTTGTGTACCAGCGATGGCGCACGCGCTGCACAGGTGTCGAGCCAGTGCAAACGTAAGGTGGAGTCCTGTACACGTATAACGCGTTCACCTGCTCCTGGAGGACTCGAGTTGAACGTCGCCAGGGGAATCCTCTCCTGACGACGCACAAAGGCGCTTTGTCGGTCGTATCGCTTTCCTTTGAAAGGGGGCGTAATCAAGTCCGGCACGTCCGGAAGGCTCTCGTCGTACGTGCCGAGTAAATCCGTGAAGGCCACCTTTGTAACTGAATCAACTAGCCTGTCTTCCGCGATATCGTTTGATAAATTCTATTCGACCTGCTGCCGCATACTGTTTCCTATTGTCGCGACCGCTTATGCTCGACAACATTAATCTTTCCACTATGCAAAATTAAATTCGTATTACCGCTGTTGCTCTTGATTCCAAGTATTTCGTGCTTATCTGTGTTTGTATGCCGCATATAGCATGTACCCAGCAAGGGATGATCGTGGAAGTTCAAGAAGTTATGAAACTTTCTGTGTCTATGTGTTTAACACCAGGTTTATGGAACGCGTCAACAGAATGTGACAGACATTTCTACGAAAGAACGGCAAGTTTTGTAATGTAAAATGTGAAACCTAAAACCTGTCATTTTGACTGGTTAGTTTTAGCGCTAAAGTTTCAGTCAATAGGGCAGTTTACTTGTTTTAATAAATTAACACTGACGATTTATGAAAATGCATCTTAGATTCCTCATAAAATACAAACTTTATAAAAATAATTTATGTTTCATCCCTTATTTATTCATTATCGAATCTTTTGTAAGTAGTAGGTTCTCTAGTTAATAACCTACCCTTCTTCCATGTCGATCCTTCCCCTTTTATGCTAGAGTAATAAATAATAGAAGTATTTCATAAATGAATGTATCCATCAATGTACTCCACCGAATATTAACTTCGACTTAGAAGTTCGGGAAAGAACGAAATAAATAAAGTTTCAGGGGAGAACATTGAAGATTTCGTGATGTAGGGTTCCTGGAGCCACCCTTTCTAGCTATCCCAGGTTTCGACCCTTCACCCCTGACGATCTCAGCACAATATTTCAAGAAGATATTGAATGACCTGGTGATTCGTGTTGATAAGAAATTTGTCAATCTTCGCATCTTTCATCTCGACCGCGTGACCCTTCGTGCCCCTTGACGTCCGACGAGTTTCTCTTTGTCCCTTTTCAACCCTAACAATTCCAAAGAGGGATTCTTAATTTATAGTTTTCTTTGAAATATGAGCCTCTGTAATGAATAAAGTACTGAACAGTAAAATTGTAATAATTAATATAGTTGTGATACAACTATGGGGATGATATAATTATGAAATGAAGGGATGATACAAGATTCGGATGAAATATTTCTAAAAAGAAAATGTTTTGAAATTATATACAAATGCAAGTTATAAAAGAGATTTTGAATACTCAACTTCATTTTTCGTAAAGATACCATAATGTACTTATCAAAAACATAATATGACAGATTTATTTGCTCCTGAAACATCGGATTGCTGCATTTGAAAACTGAATTCAATTTATATTACGCTCTGGATGTGCTCGTGCAATTTACGGATTACATGTCCTCTGTAATCAACAGACGGTGTTGATTGATTAAATCGTGTAATTTCTCGCTTACAAATTGTAGCATTGTATTATGCAGCATAAAATAATCCGTGTATTGTGACGCTTCTCGGATGAATGGTAGAATATCGAGCTTCAAATGAATAACGAAGCAATTTAACCATATTCCAGTAGACAAACGGTATCATTTAATGAGACGAAAAAACTGTGTAATCTTTATTTTTATGCTTTTTAATTTGATATCGATTTGCTTTTTCAAACGGTATCTCTGTCGCCATCTGACGACGCGTCACAAAACTCACGCAACAGAATCTTCCTTATTTTCGTATAATTTTTTTGAAATCATAATTTGTCAAAAACTTTAGAACATATTCGAATAATATTATAGCATGTTTCATGAGTAAAGAAATAATTTTTGAGCGAAGACTGACGGATTGTCGTCTCTATGAGTTGCAGGAATATACTACCTTCCTTATCTAGCGGCGATATACTATCGTTTTCTGTTCAATTCCATTCATATAGTTGATTTTATTAGTTTAATTGACACGTATATGAATTGAATTACATCAGAGTGTAACACATTTCGAATTGTTTTGACTTTACCAAACTAGTATCAATTTTTAACCATTCAATTCCTAATTAGCGTACGGGTTTATGTCTTATATGTCGCCACCTAGCGGTAGAAGTTGAGAACTAATTAAAGGTGTGTTTCAAAAGTGTGTAGTTCACCCTGTTCGCTGGAGAGATGGTGCCACTTGTTCCATTTTCGAAAAACCTCAATTAATATCGATTTTATTGATTAATATGCTTTATATTTATTATATATTCATTAATATTGATTTTATACTGTGCGCAATATATTTCGTGGATCCGAATATGCGGATTATGTGTTCAGTACAATTCGCACATTATACTGCATCTTGTCGATGATGTAGGGAATCACATAAGAATGGCAACAAATTTTCTTTCGAGTCGCCAAAAACCATTATCACAGATATCTTCTTTTACAAGAAAGAGTTTATTTGAAAAATTCAGTCGATATCGCAGCATAATGGTTTTCCAAAGTTTTGAGTAGACATTTTCCAGGAAGATGTTTGTGTCCGATCTTTTCCTTTGTCGATAACTCCTGAAATGTCGCTACATGCGTATGTATAGCGTGCAATATTACCGCTTGTTGTTATATGGCATTAATAGCACTCCTTTCAGAGAGAGCGCGCGTAGATATAAATTTTAAAGAGCATTTAAAAGTATTATCAAAATACACTCATTTTTTCATTAATTATTTTACAATAACCTGTTCCTGTTACAAAATGAACTTACGTTAAAAAGTCAATATTTATCTGAACAAATTTTATTAATCAATTCTTATAAATTAGACGTAATTCATATCAGTGCTGTGCAACCATGGGGAACCTGTATATCTGAAATTTTCCCTAAGAAGTCAGACTAGAGTGTACATGCACGTTCAAACAGTGGGTTTCTTCGTATATGCAACATAGCATCAGTGAAGTGCATAGATAAGGAGTGCACCTTGATTATACCTGCATAAATTGTTGCAATTTAAGAAAGAATAGTATATGTGCACAAATATAATATATTAAAGTTTTATACGTATACATACAATTATGCATATATGTATAATATACTTTACACATTTCGTATCAATAATCGCATTTCGTATAAGTACGTTCCTGGTAATGATCATTCCAAGTACGCATGCGCGGAAAACGCGTTACGGTATTGTATTCGAATTGCGCGGGGTTTCCATCGATCGACAATTCTGGATTGTCTGATTCTATATCTTTCCAGCAGATGACCCCCACCACCGTCTGGTCCACGTGACGTCACCGCGGTTGAGGCTCGCAAGCGTTCCTAGCGGCAGTTCTCGGAAGCACGTTCACTCGATAGGACGGACGACCGTCGTCTGGCGCACGACGAGCTTCAAGCAATATGGCGAAGTGTGTCATGGGCTCGGTGAGACGTAGTGTCGTTTGAAAATATGAAAAGTTCGCGGTATGGGTTGAGAATAATGTAGCGCTATGAAGATCGTGTGAATATTGTATTTGTGTATAACAAAGCATCGAGCTAGTTCCTTGTGATCGGGGAATTATACAGTGTGCGTTACCGGTGTGAAATCATGGCTACGGATAAAATAAAGGTTGCCGTTCGGGTCCGGCCGTTCAATCGCAGAGGTATGTAATTCCCGAACGAATCATTATGCATTTTTCCTCGTACTTTCTTGCGCTATCGTTCCGTCGATCTTTTATCGCCGTGCATGCTCGGGACAGCGTATTATTCGTTGACGATTTCGAAATCGACCTTCGATACCGTTCCACGATCGCGCTACGTTTTGACAGAATGACGTTTCCCCGATTGGTTCTGTCCGGGTGGAACGGTGTTTTGCACCTGCTACGCGATCACGAGCCTCGTTATCTCTTAACGTTCCTCTTATCTCGAGTTCCGTGTCTCGATGAAAAGGAAGCGTGCATAAGGTGCAGATTGCAAGCGCTCCTCTTCAAAGACCCACTTCTCCTAGTGTTTACTAGTTGAATCTTTGTCGCTTCTTTGTCCGAAGATTCAGACGGTCGGACGTTCGCCGTTTCGAACGACGTTCTTTTTCGTTTTGTCTCGATGCTGCCATACGATCGCGGACGCTGGATCGTTCTGGCTAACAGGGTTCGTCGAGATTTTCGAGCGTATACGGGTTTTTGCGAGTTAGGTTTTCGCGCATCCGAAAGGATTCTCGCCACCGTACCTGTCGGTCATCTGTCGCAAAACCGCGTGACAAAGAACAAACATGTGACTAAAATGCCAACGGTGACGTTACTCTCGACGACCTTCGGACATCGAATTTTGACCGATCGTAGACAGGATACGTTCAAGAAAGTTTGCTTATCTCTGTTCAACACTATCAGACTGGTTTGATAAAAACAACACGATGTTGTATGTTCTTACGTTGCATGATCGTCGCAATGTTTAATTTTTCTTTGAATTATGATTGGCTCGATATCGCTGGAGTATACCACGAAGAGCGCAATTGAACCAATAATATTATCTACATACGAAACAATCAAAAACTTCACGTTGTGATTCGTTTACATACATTTTAATTTAAAGACAATTAATACTTGATTGATATGGAAATACAGTTATTTTGGAATCGACGTATTATAAATCAAAGGGGATGAAGAGCTGAGGATATAATACTGGGATACAGAAATATCAGCGACGTACAGTCTAAGGCTAATTGGAACCTAGGACTATTTCTAGTCTAGGGATATTCGAGACGTACAGATTTTTTGGATCCCGTGATATTTGAGATTTAGGGATTTGTTGGGATGTAGGGTATTCGGAATCTGGGAACATTTTCACTCTAGAGATATTTGGGACTTAGTGATATTTTAAATCTAGGGATATTTGGCGTTCAGTGATATTCGAGATGGAGGAACGATCAGAACCTAGGGATATTGGGAGATTTTCATGTTTGGAATCTAGGGGAATTTCAGATCTAGTGATATTTGGGGTTCAGTGGTATTCGAGATGTAGGAACGACCGGGGCCTAGGGATATTTGGGGCCTTGAGGTTTGAAATCTAGGGGAATTTCAGATCTAGGGATATTTGGGGTTTAGTGATATTCGAGATCTATGATCGATCGGGACCTAGGGATATTTGAGGACCTCGGTGTTTGAAATCTAGTGAAATTTCAGATCTAGGGATAGTTTGCATACGGATATTTCATATTTAATAATATTTGGTATTTAGGTACATTTCAGATCTAAGTATTATGAAAAGGTATTTAAACTCTAGGGATATTTGAAAGTTATTTTATAAAATCCCTATATTCCAATATTCCACAGTTGAGAAGTTCCTAAATTAAGAGGTTAACGATCATAGTCGGTAATTTTCTAGAAAATCGATTTCATCGGTGCAGTTTCAGTCCCCACTGTAGTTGCATGTCTCTGTAAACAATCGAGATGACGTTTGATTGCGCACGGTATAAGAAAGCGATAACAACGCTAGCACGATTTACGCGTCTCACGAGTCAACTTGCACGTTCGCGGAAAAAAAGGGATAAAAGTGTCGTCGTCGAACGAGGCGAAGATCTGTTATTGTGCAGGAGTTTCTTCTTTCTGTTTCTCTTGGCAAACAGCTGGTAGCTGCCAGAGTTCTGCTTTCGTTTTCGTTCGTTCGATTGTCCTCAAGACTCGAGGTTGCAAGATGCTAAGCAGGTGGATAGCGTTTCTACGTTTATCAACGATCGTTTTGACGTAACGCGCCAGCGTTCGTCTCGTAATCAGCATATCTTTAACGCGTTCTCTATTAGCATTCGATCGTATATTCGTGCAACGTAGATCACTTCTTTTTTTATAAAATTACGTCTTAGGATCGCACACGTCGTGTATATGTTTTTGTAAATTGTACATTCGTGATTTGTCCGTAAGTGCTCCACGATGATATTTATAAAAATAACTGAATTGTTCGAAGATACTCGTTACACGTATCATTGAATGCACCTGAATTCTTATTCATTCGACGGAATAATAGCGCGCAACACGGTTAAACTATACACAGTGTATGTGGGCGATGCTGGTAACGAACGCGTTAATGAGCGCCCGGATCGAATAAACGTCATTAACCATCGCCATTACCATTGCCCGTGACTTTTACGCACGTAACGTATTATATGCGAACAATGAGTGCATGAATAAGATCAATAGCATAATGTCAATACATTGATTTCTTTGGGGGCCACTCATGACCGATACCTCGTATCTTGTGTAAATGAATAATTTTCTTAAGAAGAGGAATTGTGAATGACGTTGATATTACATCTGATTTTTATTTTATTGACATTTCAGTTTCATTGCTATGTTAAATTTCTAATGCTGTTTTCCGCCACAGCAATTCACGTATTAATGATAATAATGAACCCGCTTAACAAGTTATGGACTGTGTCATAAATTAATGATATGTTGTAATTACATATTAACGATGCGTGGAGCCAAATTAATTTCATATTAATTATAATATTACCACAATACGTACGTATGATACGAATGAATTCGAACGGATAATATTTAATTGATAACAGCAGATCGATATAGTTTCTATTAATCGCGAAACGATATAGTTCTCACTGTACGTAGTGCTACAAATGTACTTAGCGAACAAATGTATGCAGCGATAAGGTGTTGACGGTACCTTCCGGAGCGTGCATGATCCATCTCGGTTGAAATCGTTGAAAACATTCAGCATTCGAGACATACGAACTAGGAACACGACGTTCAATTCCCTCGATAGAGGCTCGCGGATCAGTCAAAGCACGAGTGGACATCGAATCCGCGATTCGAGAACATAGACGACCGATTTTCACCGTGTGTCATCATTTTATCTATCATCCTATAACGGGTCGTTCGATCATATACGCGCAAACGCTGACCAGGCATTCGATCACGTGTGAATATCTGGGCCAAGGATTCCGAGGAAGGTTTCCACGAGTTCAAAGCTACCGATTGTCGTCACCCAGCTAGATCGAAATATATCGAAAGATCGAACCCTTCGTCGACCCTTTCGTTACGCTCCTTTTCGCTGAAAACTGCTCTTTCACGTCTATGTTGTTTTCTATGTCATTATCTGAATATCGATAACTAAGCGCTTCAGATATATCTCGCGTTTGTTATCGTCGCGCGTTTGCATCTCCTCGCGTTATATCGCCAAACATATTCTTACATTTTTTGTATCGCTATGTGTTATATTGCCGTTTTATATCAATGTTTGTTACATTTCCACGTGTTTGTATTTCCTCGCGTTATATCGCCAAACATTAAATCCTTATGCGTTCGGCATCATCGTGTGTTATATTGCCACGCGTTATATCGATGTTTGTTACATTTCCACGCGTTTGTATTTCCTCGCGTTATATCGCCGATCATTACATCTTTACATGATCTGTATCATCACACGTTATGGGTCTCCATGTATTATATTGCCACGCGAAATATTGATGTCTGTTACATTGCCACGCGATATATCGCCGTGTTTTATATTACCATATGTTACATATTCAGCGCGCATTATGTATCGTACTGTGATATTTTCATGTGTTTTATATTGCATCGCATTATATCACTATACGTTGTATATCGCATCGTGTTATATCGCCATTCGTTCTATATCGCATCGTGTTATATCGCCATTCGTTCTATATCACATCGCGTTATATCGCCATATGCGTTATTATCATTCGTTATATCGCCGTGTATTTTATCTCATACATGATATATCACCGTATATTATATATGTTCATATTTCATATCACCATGTGTTATATCTCCGTGTATATCGCCACGCGTTGCATTAGTGTGCATTATATCGCCACGCGTTGTATTATCGCGCATTAAATCTCTACACGTTGTCTCGCCATCCGTCATGTTCCAGTACGTTATGTATCGTCATGTGTCACATCTTCATACGTTGTATATCGGCACATGCCGTGTCACATATTTTACGAGAAACCTCAGTATCTCTAAATTGTCGTTAAGCTCGAGGAAAGATGATGATATTTCACGTTAACGCCCCGTATCGATAGATCCATTAAGTTTATCGCGCAGGTAAAAATTCCCGAGAAAAATCGTGAAATACTTTGGCGTCGTTGATAAGCACCGTCTGTTATCAGAGATTTCGCCGTATCTTGTTAGATAAACGAAGTGGCAAGTTAATAATTCCTCGTGGAAGATCAATCGATTCGAGCAATTATTTCATTGGAGTGATTCAACGATACTTTTGTTTTAATTTAGTGAGAACTGTGATGACAGATTCGGTAAATCATGTTTCTTTTAGCACTTACAATTTTGATACGATCCTATGATGTTCGAGAAACTTTCGTTACGAATAGTTAACCAAAAAATAAAGATACCGAGCATGGTTAAGAGCTTTCCGACTTTGAATTAGATTGTAATAATGTCACGAATGCCGAATGCAAACATTTTAACTTTAGTTTGTCGTTACCAAGAGCAAGTATTTTCCCAACTTATGTTTTACAAGTAGTAAATGATAAATGTAGAAGTTTCAGTTACCCGGGAGAACCGAGAAAGCCAGAGATTCAGGAACTGGGGAATAATTGGGCATAGAGTACTCAGAAAATGCGAAATAAACTTGCCAATAACTCAAGTTACAGCGAAAGCAGTTGAAACTCAATTTAATAGCTGATAAGAACTCGAGCGTTATCAAGAACTAATAACTATATACTTTAATTATTGCATCAACTGCGGAATGTAATAACGGGCTTCGATCGATCTGCTGTTGCAAAACATAGTGATGTAATAAAATTCCCTGATGAATACAATTTTCAAATTCTTAGCAAATGTTTGTATGCAAAATTTTGCTGGTACACAAAAGTTTACATTGGTTCTTAATAATGGAATTGAATAAATTATCGTTAAAATTGTTTTATTATTTCCACTTTAGTTTACGAATGAAATGTATGGATTCTGTATTCGTGATGCAACGATATATTAATTTGAGGAAAAAGTATGACGAAATAATGGCAGTTTTGCGAAGTTGATTATAAATAATACGCTAACGAAATATGTAACTTGTTTTACGTATTGTATTATGCCCGTTGTACATAAAAAACAAGAGGATAAGCGGTATCTGCTAGCATAACTACACTTTTAATTCATACGAAAACGGAAATTGATAAGACACGTATTCGTCATGCTACACTTTCCTTGTGTGAGCAGAAAATAACTAGCGACGAAATAGTAACGAAACATATGGACGATACTATTATATTATTTTCGTATTAAAAATCAGCATTTATACAAATAAATTTTTGTCATTTAACAACTTTTGAATTCTGCATTCGGGTGATTTTACAACAAAAAAACTTATTCGTTAAATTAATAACGTAACTTTCGCAAAACATTTCACAACAATAATTATTAACTTATCAACAATTGGTCAATGACGTACACAGATTCCTTCTATCGTCTTATCCATTTTTTGCCTAAAATGTTGCAAAGTTTTTAAAACAATTAATGGCCAAGTTCGTAAACAACATAAACGAAATTATCGAGAATAAAAACATTAATTAAACATTGTGTTGAATAAATACAACTCAAACAGTATTATTCTTAATAATCATTGAATTACTGAAAGCAAAAGTGTATCGATAACAAAGAAAATTCATTCTCAATTATTTTAGAGTTAGCTCATAAAATATTAATACAGGAAATTGTCCAATGTTTCGACTACAAAATTTACAAAAGTGCATTATTTTAAAATCAATGCTTGTACATTTCGAAAATAGATTGCAACGTAAAAACATGATCTTATAAATAAAAACTGAAGATGATATAGTTGGAAACAGAGTGGTTGATCATTTTCTCGAGCAGCATGGCTGCCTTCGAAACGAATTTCAAGTGGTTAAAAAATAGCGCCACTTGAACTCAACACGAAGTCTTCAGTGGCGTTCCAAAAATACAAAGGGTTGAAAATAATCCACCTGGAGAAAATACAAAGGGTTGAAACCCAGAAATTTTCGACAAACTCATGTCTCGAAAAAATGAAGGAAAATTAGAAAAAGCAATTATTCGTGTTTATTCGTTCATCATTTTTATCGCACTGTTACAGATACATTATCGTAGTTTATTTCGGGTCGGTTATTTATCAATTTTCCCCCTTCTGAACTCGAAGTTAATCCATTTTTAGATTAAGGAGAAAACACGTTAAAAAAAGGGAGATATTTTGATTGAAATTCTTTATGAAAATTTATGGATACATTTTCGTATACGCCTCTCGCAAAGAGCAGCAACTCTATTTAACCGCGTGCAAAAAAAGAGAAACAGAGGAAGGACATAGAAACACACCCTTTGAAAAAGAAAACCTCAATTTCGCCTGAACCGTCTCTGTATACACGCGTTTACTCTTTACGGGAGAAGCGGCTTTGCCTTGCCTTCTTTTCCCTTATGTGCCAGGCACATATACGTTGTTGTACCTGAATACTTCTAAAAGCCAGTGTACATACAGGGTGATCCAGCAAGAAACCAAAAGTACACTTTCGCTCGAAAACGGTACGACACGTACTAAAATTACAGCCATAAAACCACAACATAATTTACGATACTCGTAACACATTTACCATGTGTATGTAAAACATGAGTAAATTGAAATTATTTTCTATTTACTTTTATGAGGGTAACATGAGAAAGAAATTGGAAAAGTGTAATAACTGGGAATGATTTTTAGGAATTTTGGGGATTTGATCATTTGGGGAGTTAAGAATTTTGGATTCTTCAGATTTGGAGATTGACATATGGGAATCTAGGAATTTAGCAGTGTAGAAATTTAGGAAGATATAACATTTGGGGACATAGGGATTTAGGGATATATGCATTTAGAGATCTAGGATCTTGAGAACGTTATTGGGAACTTTAGGGTTTGGGGATCTAGGGATTTGGTAGCTTATACATTTCAGAATTTGGGGATTTGAAGACACGTATTTCGGGGTTTAGGGATCTGGAGATCTAGGAATATGGCAGCTTATACATTTCAGAATTTAGGGATTTGAAGACACGTATTTCGGGGTTTAGGGATCTGGAGATCTAGGAATTTGACAATTTAGAGATTTGGAAAATTAGGAATTTGAGGATCTAAGAATTTGAGGGCATGAATTTACCCATCTAGGAATTAAGAGATATAGGAACTTCGAAACTTGAGAATTTGACACTCTAGAAATCTGAAGATCTTGAGCTTGAAATTTGGCAATAAAGAAATTTAGTAATCCAGAAAGAGGGTGTAAATTTGTGAATGTAAAAGTTCAAAAATATCAACCTTTGAAAATTTAAAAATTATCAATGCTATTTATTACTTATTAATGCTAGGAAATTACGAACCTATTAAATAAACACATATCAATTCCATGACAAAAATTTAGCGTAGTTCAGAGTATCATAAGGTTAAAAACCTTCGAATTTTTTTTACGAGCGTTTCTCGTAACGAGGACCCAAAACCAGCTTGAAACACCTGTCTACCTGCATCAGCAGATGGATTCGTCGAAAACGGTGTTTACCCAAGATCTCGAGATGTTTCAAGTTCTTCGAGCAGTTTGAGAAGAAAATTTTCCAGCAAGAAAATCGTAAATCACGGAGCAAAAAATGTTTTCTTTAATGTCTATTACATATCTTTACTACCGATCCGTTCTTGAGCCACTATCCTGAATTTCGATCCCTGAATCGATAAATTATACGTTTCGAGTGTCGTTAGGGGCGGTTTGTGTCGTCGGTAGGTAATTAACACGTTCCATTAGTTCTCTGGTTCAATTTTCATTAGTCGCTCGACAGTTTGGTTCAATACCTTTCTTGTGTCTTCGAAGATGGGAGCGGCTCGTGCTTGCTTCAATTAATTAGAGCCCACGACAGGCTTCTGTGGTTTTATTTCTTGAAATCTCCCTTTTTGTGCTGTTTACTCGACCGACATTTTAGGGTTCAAATTAGAAGACATAGTCTAATTTCGCTAATAGTAACTCGCGCAAGAACGAATGTAATTTTGTTCTTGGATGTGTTATTACCTCGGTGGACATTCGAGCTTTTTAGTTAGCGATGTGATTATTTCCACCCTTATTTTAAATGTAGGTTAACTAGAAAGTAGAAAAATTTCCAAATTTCAAGTTCGGAAAATAAGGAAATTTAATTTGAAAATGGTAGAAATTCAGAAATGGAGAAATATCAAATTTTCAAATGTAGAAAAATTTGGAAATGGTAGAAATTCCGAAATATATAAATTCTGAAATTTTTCAATTAAAAGACTACGAATGGAAAATGGAAATTACACAGTCGATAACCGAAAGTAATATTGGAAAATATATTCATCTCTATTCGCCGGTGTCGTTCAGTGATTCGTAGTTCTTCAGGGTTGCGTGAAGAATCATCAATCACGAGAGCGTCAATTATTCTCTGGCGCTCATAACGTTGCATAAAAGAAACTTGGAAAAAATTGTCTATAATATCGATGACGCAGTTGCCGGAGGTACAAGTGGATAAGAAGTTTGCTATCGGGTAACGTGATCGATCGAAGCGGCGACATATCCTGTGACAAAAGCAATTAGAACTTCTTAGACTACATTGCTATGCGTGGACACGCTCGATAAACCGTCGCGTACAACACGTGCTCGTGCGTGAAGATCTCGTCAATGGACATTGATGAAAATATCGGTGGATCTGATGCGATACTACTCTCTTTTTTGTACGTGTAATTATAGCCAATTAAGTGAACAAATAATATATGTGGGATTGTAGTATTATTTTACTATGCCACCATTTTACTCATAGCAGTGCATTTTACTTACGGTAGTACATCAGTATCTTACAAAAATATGACTTACCATTTTACTATTCTATAGAATTTACGTATACTTTTAACATTCATAAGAAAATCACTATTTCAAAACCCCCCACTGACTCACGTATACAAATGCACAGGCCAAACGGTGCGAGATACATTTTTCCACAGAATCGACCTCCCCTAAAATCACCTGAAACCCTCAGGAAAATTGTCAAACCATTTGCATCCTGAGCCGGTACGATCGTGAAGTAGATGGGGGTGCTCCACCCCCAGCAAAGCGAGTATGTATTCTATACTGAACATATCTTACCGAACATAAAACAAGTACTCTATTAAAATATTATCATAGTATTATGAGATTAAATTCCTAGTACAGTTCCCTTAATAATTTAACCACTCCTCTCTAAGCGTCCACCGTAAACACCGAAGATGTCCAATCTGAACGTTTTTTGATCGAACGTCCCCGTAACGAGTTAAATCCAAGTTGTGGCGCCTTTATCCCGAGGCAACGATAAATCGATAGTGTAGTGATGGATAGAGGTGAAAATGAAGTTCGTAGAAAAATTTCAAAGGGTAGGTTCAAACGAAGTGATCGTTCAACGAGTCATGAATGAACACATGTTACGTGTATCGATCTGTGCGGCCGAACGAGTTGTTGTACGCGTTTGAATAAAGTTAAGGCGAGCGGTCGTTTAGTATGGATTTGTTACCTTATACGATTACGTATGCACGCTGAGTTGAATGTTATAAGCGTTATGACTCGTGACTGTCATAAGATGTTACATCGTGCATGGCTTCCCTGTATCGTACATCGTCTTTTTTCGCCGTCGTGCTTCTTTCCCGTTGTTTCGAATAATCGTATCGATCATCCGTCGTCTCTCGTTACTTCGTTTCTTTGCTGTCTGTCGTTCTTCTTCTTTGTCGCTTCTTTTCTTCTCTTGGCTGTCGTTGCTTCTCTTCATCTGTCGTTGCTTCTTTTCTCCGATGTCTAGCGTTGCTTCTTCGTTGTCTATCGTTCTTCATCGTCGAAAGGGTTCTGTGGACAATCGTACTCGTCCACAGAAATATCTGCAATAAATGAATTCTTAATTTTTACTTATTCGATTGGACCGCGTCGCTCGAGTACAATTGGCGGGAATTTCGAATGTTAGCGCATCACTTCAGTATTCCAGTCTTGTGAGACATAGAAACTTTGCGATTTAACTTTTGAACTTGAAGCGTTTTACATACTGGAATTTCAGTCGATAACAAATATTTTGTATTGTGATTAACTTTTGTTTCTTCTGTTTCAGAGCTGGAACTCGGTACACAGTTAGTCGTCGAAATGAGCGGGCAGCAAACCATCTTGCAGCATCCCGTCACGATGGACAAAATGGAACGGTAAGTGATTCTCCGAGTATTAGCTAAATTTTCTCATCGAGTTCTAACTTCATCCGACGTTTAATCCCTAATTAAACTTTTACGATCTGTAGGATTACTTGCAGTCGAATTTGGTCTCCTCGATAAGATAGACTTTTTTTAATCGTTTAACTTTGATCTTATCTTTTGATTAATCTACTCGCTCAAAAATGGACTAATTTCAAAGAAACATAAGTCTGTTTTTGAACAAATACTTTAAACGTCCTCATTGAAAATTCTGGTCTGCACTGCTAATTAAATTCAAGTTTTAGTTGTATTGCACACTTATTTAAATGTGTTTTCGAACATCTTCCATTCTGGAAACATGTGAAACGTTTTTACGTTCTCATAATTGAAAAGAATGTTCGAAGGAGCACATTTAAATAAGGTACTCCAGACAGTATAACCATTCTATATAACACAAAAAGTATTTGCATCTGATGCACAATAAAGTGTCACTGAATCTCTAACAGTAAACCTACCAGAAAATAATGTACACTTTGAAAATAAAGATGTAGTTGAGAAGTAGATCAAAATCATTCGTACACAAATCTTGACGAAGATCAATAGAGATTTCAAGAAGCCCTTACTAAATTTCGTGACGTAAATACAGAACTTGTACAGGGATTATTCAGGGTCGAATCAAGGGGGGCTAGGTCCTACCTCATCTTCTTCGTGAAGAAGTCTTTGACCCTTCTGTCTATTCTGAATCTCACAAAAAAACAGTCCTTTTAAAGAGACTAAATTATCTCAAGGGTCGTAGATAGCCCCTAGTTGACATCCGGCCCATTTTACCCCTCTCTCGAAAATGTCGAAGACACGAGACAGAATGTTTATGACTCATCGTTCGCTGTATGAAAAATCGCGTACACAGCGATAAAGCAATAATCTCGCGCGAAAATTTCGCGTACACGAAAGAGAGATTATACGTATCGTTGTAAAAGGCAACGGCATCGTTGAACAATACGTTGTTCAACGTCGAAACGGTGCCACCGGCTCCCACGCGTCAACGCGTAGATAGCGTCAGCCCTTGTATTCCCGAAAGTTTGCAATGACACGTCCTCGAACGATTTCCCATATCACCGGGACAAAAGTGCATTTCGAAAGAGCTTCGAGTGCTGGCAACGTTCACGAAGGAGACGGTGACGTCGAAGATCGATACACTTCGCGCTGGGACTCTGTTAACGTGGTCGGGTGTAAGGGTGTCTTAGTTCCTTTGCTCGGGGTGGGAACATTTTAGTCGAGAAGAGAGGGAGAGAGACCGAGAGAGGCTTTGTTTCATCCCCTTGTCGAACTTGGACGAACGGTTATTGCATAATTGAACGATTCTCGGGGAGGCCATTCACACGGGATGCATTGCACTATTGTGTCACTGCTCGTCGAAATTATTCAACGAGTATGCACGCTTTGGAATAATAATTTGCAGAACTGCATACTGGATAGCGCCGTTCGAGATACAAATACAAGGACTTCTGGACATAGGGATCTAAGGACTTTTCATCGCTGTACTTTTGAATCTAGGGATTTTTATATCGCAACTTTTGGATCTATTTTTATCTCGGAATTTTTGAATCTAGGGATTTTTACTTCTGGAAGTTGGAGATTTTTGTGATGGATTTCGGACGTAGGGATTTTTTGATATAGGTACGTTTAGATCTAGGGATTTTTATGATCCAAAGGTTGTTGAAAGTACGAATTTACCGTTCTAGGTTTTTTGAATCTAGAAATTTTGAAAACTTTTGGATCTAGGGATTTTGAGGACTAGATTTTTTTATTCTAGGGACTTGGAACTTGAGAAACTTAGGATTGTTTCATACATCACTCAGTGTTCAGCACAACATTTGCGCAGTCCACTAGTATATATAACAGCACTTGCAAATGTGGCAATATAACGAGAGTCCTGCTTATCTCAAACATATTCGAATAAACCTTATTTATTTATGAAACCAACTTTGTAAATCTACGCATAAATAAAATAAATCTGAATATCATTCGTGTTTGTAAATTATTCTTGTAGAAAAATAAAAAACGAGTAAACACGGTATAAATTTGATATTAAGCGGTCAGCATCATAAAGTTCTCGTGTATACCAGTAAAAAGTATTCAGAATTCTAAACCACGTGCAAAATTCGTAAAAAATATACGATAGGCGTGCAAGATATGCAAAGTAGCTCGTTTCCTCTTCCACGCCGTTTCTGTTTCAAACTTGCTCATCTAAAGTTTCGCGGAACGTAGCGGGGCTTCTCGGTTTGTCCTATTTCGCTGATTCTTCAGAATCGAAGCTGACGTCGAGCCCATGAATCTTGAAGAAAATATAGAGTCCGAGAGGATAGAAAGTCCTGGACAGGTTGGCAGTGCCGGCGTGTATTAATGTTAACGGAAGTATCGTTTATCTTTCATGGTCTGGATCCTTCAACTTGAAATTGTTCGATTCGGAAAGTAACTGCTATGGCTTTCTCTGATCTGCATCGATGATTCACCGGGTTACGAATCGATCGAGAAAATGCGTTTGATAACCGATAGGTGAGACCTGCTCGAAGACTTTCCAATACTTTCTTTTGTAGATCCCTAATAATCACATTTTTATTCTAATCAAAATTTGTATTTTTGTACTGTTTTTGATTATGTATTTAGTGAGATGGGAAATTGGGAAATTTTTAAATTTAGGATTTGGAATTTGTGGAATTAGAAATTTGGGATTTTGAAATTTGGAATTTGTGGAATTAGGAATTTGGGATTTGGAAATTTGGAATTTGTGGAATTAGAAATTTGGGATTTAGAAATTGGAATTTTTGGAATTTGGAAATTTGAGATTTGGAATTTTTGGAATTTGGTATTTGGAATTTGGAATTTTTGAAATTTGGAATTTTTGGATTTTGGAATTTGGAATTTTTGAAATTTGGAATTTTTGGAATTTGGAATTTGGAAATTTTGGATTTTGGAATTTGCAATTTTTGGAATTTGGAATTTGGAATTTTTGGAATTTGGAATTTGGAATTTTTGGATTTTGGATTTTGGATTTTGGAATTTGGAGATTTTTGAATTTTTGGAATTTTTGGAATTTGGAATTTGGAATTAGGAATTTTTGGAATTTGGCAACGTGAGAATTTCAGATTTAGAAATTCGAAAATTCAAAATTTGGAAATTTGGAATTGTAGGAATTGGGGTATAAAAGTTTCCAAATTAGGAAATTACTTTCATAATATAGATAGTCCAAGAAGAACCTATTAATCATTGAGATCCTATTAATCATTAATTATAACATTGCAATCCTTTGATATCAAAGAATATTACAAAACTGCATCTCGCAGGATGTTTTAATCTGTATTTTTTATAGAATCTATTTTTCCAAGCAAGGAGCAGGTAATTAGTAAAAAAGACATTCTATAAAGAAGACGTTAACGCGAACGAATGCCACGTTTCACGGAAACTGCCCTTCGCTCGCGATTATTCACGGTTAATTATCGCACGTGTTAATTACCAGCGTTGCGGTTACCGCGAGTGGGCGTGCATACGGGTTCTCGACTTGACTTTAGATATGATAAACAGCCATGACGGTTGGAAAAAAACGTCGCATAATAATTATTAGCTCACGAGCGTGCTGGCTCATTGCAGTCTGGACCTTGCGTCGCGAGCAACGAGTTACACCGGTGACTGGATCAAGTTCAATACTTGATAGCGGTTTTGTAATAACGTAATCGTATCTCGATTTAAGAAAAGCTCGTTTCAATCCTGTCCAACGGCGAGACAGTTTATTAAATAGATGCGAATGATTTGTTGCACTTGCATGAAGCTGCGAGTGCTTCGAGTAATATTAATTTATTGAAACATTCATTTATCAACATCAATATAATTAATTTTAACACGTATTTGCTGTTAGTTTGTTATAGAACGAATTTCTCAGGTATGTTGTTAATTCAACACACCACAAAATAATAGATTTGATCATTTGGGGAGTTAAGAATTTTGTTGTTAATGTATGTAATGTATGTAATAAAATTTGTATGTTGTTAATTCAACACACCACAAAATAAACAAGGAGTGCTTATCAATTTTCCTCCAGAGGAAACCTAATTCCCCATAAAACCCCGAAAAAAATACTCGAAAGACTCAGCAAGAAGATTTGACCCTTAACAGTCGAGTAGATCGCGAAGAAGTTGGACACCAGGATTGTTTCTCTCGTCATCGATCAGTTTCTAAACTCGTCCATTGCAACTTTTATGAATCCGTCCGTGTCACGGACGGTCCGCTTGTTTTCGTTGTCGTAAAACATTTCCAGGCGACAACGTCTGGAATTTTTCGAGATCCTTGCGTCCCATTTCCAGAGCCTTACAAGGCGACCCGAGCTCGAGTAATCGCTCGTAAATTTTCTTTTGGCGACGAAATTCGATCTTTTTTTTTTTTTCCTTTTCGCTTTTCTTGCAAAGGTCACATAAATTATTACGCATCAGATTATTAGCGATCGAGGTTAGCGATATTCGTGGTGTTTTAAGCGAGCTTTCTCATCTAAGCGAATAATATTAATATTTTCGAGCGTTAACTTGCAAAATTACGAACGCCTTCGAATATTTAATTAGGCAATTAAAATTCTGAATAGTCTTCGTGTTGTAACGCGTTAACTATCGAGCGATAATTAAACCAGCTGTTGTAACGATATCACGGATGACAAGAAAACAAGGTTATATTTCAGGTATCCGAAAGTTGCAATTTATTATATTATTGGAGATAAATTAGACGATCTTCTCAATTTTCGACGGACACAACTTCGTTAAAAATAATACTCGTCATTAACTTGTCTCTAGTCGTTTTTTTATTACATGCTCGAAAAGCTGAAGGGTTCCCTTCTCGTTAAAAACTGACCCAGTTAACTGATTAAAGGGAAATAATTAGACCATTATTTGTATGATAATAAAAGGATTATTCTCTAATTAATTGGGTAAAAGTGTGTCGTCTGAAATTTTTATCTCGTTCGTTTCTAGAAACTGAGGTTGAATTTTCGAGATTGTACTTTTGCGCGTGAATTGGTGATTTTGTTATGAAATTTGGGGAATTTAGGGATTTGGAGAATTTATGGAAATTTTTGGGACTTTAGGGATTTAGAGAGTTTATGGGAATTTTGGGGACTTTAGGTATTTGGGGTGTTTGTGGACATTTTGTGGAATTTAGGGATTTGGAATTCGAAGACTCTGAGAATTTGGGGAATTTAGGGATTTGGAATTTGATGACTTTCAAAGTTTGGGGAATTTAGGGAGTCGGGGAATTTATGGAAGTTTTGGGGAATTTAGAGATTTCGAATTTAAGAACTTTGAGAATTTAGGGAATTTGGGGATTTGAAAGGTTTATTGAAATTTTTGGGAATTTGGGGAGTTAATGGAAATTTTTGGAAATTTGGGGAGTTAATGGAAATTTTTGGGAATTTAAGGACTGACGGATTTGTGAATTTAGAGATTAAAGAATTTACGAAATTTTGAGAATTTAGGGATTTGGAATTTTTTAAAGAAGTTTGAATACATTGAAATTTAGAAAATTTAGGATAACTTGAGAAGTTTAGAAAATTTGAGAATATAAAAATTGAAGTGAAAAACAAGAAATGTACAAATTGAAGATTGAATTGTCTAAGTTTCTAATATTTACAACACGTTTTTCCATTTGAAGATTCATTTTCTAACAATCTCCTGACATGGAACGTTGCAATCGACGCTTTCCTTTCTCCAGGAAAAACGAGCGTATTTAAGGTTCGAGTAAGAAAACAGACTTGGTTTTCACCTAGTTCGCAACGTGTTTCATAACTGTTATACGATGAATCTGTGATTATGATCATTGAACGGCATAGGAAACTGCTTATAAAAAAAAAAACAGAACACGAAACTTTTATGACAAAATCAAGTTACTTTCTCTTTTAATCTATTTGCGGATTAAGAATCGTGACTTAAGAGGAAATGGAGGTTTACGTGTTGATTGATCGCGACGTTTGAATACTCGTAATTTGTAAATTTAGAGATTTATATAATAATTTGAGAAATTTGGGAATTTGGGAATTTGAAAAATTGGAAATTTGAGAAATTGGAAATTTGGGAATTCGAGAAATTAGAATTTTGGAGTTTTGGGAATTTGGAGTTTTAGGAATTTGGAAATTTGGGAATTCGAGAAATTAGGAATTTGGAAATTTGGGAATTGGAGAAATTAGAAATTTGGAGTTTTGGGAATTTGGAGCTTTAGGAATTTGGAAATTTGGGAATTCAAGAAATTAGAATTTTGGAGTTTTAGGAATTTGGAAATCAGAAATTTGGAGTTTTGGGAATTTGGAGTTTTAGGAATTTGGAGATTTGAAATTTTGAAATTTGGTAATTTGGGAACTGGGGATAAAGCAATTTATAATTTTTGGAATTCGGCATTTTGATGTTTGGAATTTGAAAATACTGAAATTTTGAATCTGAGAAATTTGAAAACGTGCAAGTAGAACAAGTAAATTTTCGTATATAAAAATTAAGAAGTTTGAAAACTCATGCGTCGTAAATGTAAAACGCTAAAGCAGTTCGAGCACGATAAAAATCAACCTTCTTCAACAATTGCCGCGAATTCGCGAATTCTGAGTCATTTCCTCGCCGCACGTGTGCAGGTTTTTCTATTTTTTAGTATCCTTCAAAGCGTTACCAAACTCGATGCTTGTGCAATCATGCGAGTTTGGTAATAAGTTGAGCACTATGCTTTTGAGTTGCGTGTAACAATGAAATAAGAATTATGTATATCGTGTCACGTGGTTCACCAGCTGTTCCGTGTCGAAAAGAATAAAAGACTCGTCACGATACTATAAATCGCATTACTTAAAAAACTTTTGCTCCAACTTTTCAGAAGTCTTCCAAAAAGATGATACATGAAATACATAACTTAAATGTTCGTAGTCTTGCTATTTTAAATTGAAGTTATTCTGCATAAAAAATTGAGCTATTAATAATAAAGAAAGTAGGGATTATCCGAGGCATTTTCGAACAAATAGGCAATTAAGGATTATGGATGATTATGTTGTTACAGGTAGATGGAGTATTTGATGCGACGATAAATTGCCATCGTAAAATAATTTATTACATGGCCACTTTCCTTGTAAACGTGTATGGCTATTGAAAGATGATGACGAAGCTCCTTCTCGTATCTTGTCATATTATTAACATATTATTTGCACAATTTATCAAATAATTCAAACATTATAAATTAAGGAAACTTGCAATTATCATTTCAGTTTAGAAGCACAAGATCCTTGTTAATAAAATTGAATGAAAAATTCTTTGTTTCCTCGTATAAAGTAATGTATAATAAATCACCGGTTTAAACAATACAACTTCATTAAGAAGCGAAACGCTGCGATATTCGATATCAGATAAAATCGAACACGAATGTTTATCGCCGATAAAATTCAATTAATCGTCAAAAACTAACCATGCAAAATTCTGAATCCATTGAACACGGTGGAATACGATAAAGCTTCGATTGAAAAAATGTTATCGCAGAATCGATACTTATTTTATTAAATATTTTCTGCTTTAACTCGATTATATAATTTAACGAACAGGTTTTTCCGACTTGTTAAATAAACTCAAACGCGAATGTGTGTCATCCCGAGAATTTTCAACGTTTCAAATTACGTTGCATAAAACAAACATTCGTTGCGAGATCACATATTAATTAAATAAAACAAGAGTCACTCGATCGCTCGCTAAAAAAGAAATTTCATATTATTATCAAAGGAGATAGTGCAAATTTCGTCGCTTTGTGATTGAAATCAAAGCTTTGGGTCACAAAAGGCACGTTTGAGGAGCGAAATTCGTCAGCGACAGCAATTTCAGTTTCCACGTAACTGTGACTAACACCAAAGTGATTCGACGGTGGCAGCCTTCATTGTGCGCGCAGCTTGTTGCAATAAGTAATTGGTCTTTGTTGAAAACGCCGCTCTGTTCGCGTGCATTTTTGTTAGCAGCCGGCTTCGTGAAACAGCGTCTAGCTGTGTGACGCCGTATAGCGTACAGTCACCAGCAAATCTCACTATCCTAGGGAATATACCACTATCGTGGCGGAAAAAGATGTTCCACCAATTTCACATCTAGAGACTTTCCAGAGCATAAAGCTTCAAGGATGAATTAAGAATTAGGGGAATTTCAAGTTTTGGGGATATACGGATGTTCAAATCTAGGGATTTGGGAATCTAGGAATTTTGCGATCTCCGAATGGATTCGGGGAATCTAGAGATTTAGAGATATTGGGAATTTGGGAACAAGTTCTAGGGACCAAAAGATTTTTTATGCTAGGAATATTTGGATCTAGGGATATTGGGATATATGAATATCGGGATCTAGGGATATTGGGGTATAAGAATATTGGGATCTAGGGATATTGGGGTATTGAGATCTAGACCTATTGGAATCTAGGGATATTGGGATCTAGGGATCTAGGGATATTGGGATCTAGGGATATTGGGATCTAGGGATATTGGGATCTAGGGATATTGGGATCTAGGGATATTGGGATCTAGGGATATTGGGATCTAGGGATATTGGGGTCTAGGGATATTTGGGTCTAGGGATATTGGGATCTAGGGATATCGCAATCTAGGGATATCGGGACCTAGGGATATAGGGATCTAAGGATATCGGGATCTAGGGATATTGGGATCTGGGAATATTTGCATCTATGGATATTGGAATCTAGGGATATGGAGGTATTGGGATCTAGGAATATTGGGGTATTGGGATCTAGAGACATTTGCGTCTAGGGATATTGGGATCTAAGGCTATCGGGACCTAGGGATATCAGGGTGTTGTAATATTAAATCTAGTAATTTCGAATTCTAAGAATTTTGGGGTCTAGGGACATTGAAATCTAAGAGTATCAACATCCAGTAATATCAGGATGTAGGATTATTGGAGTCTAGGGATATCAAGAACCAGTGATATCAGAATGTTATAATATCGAAATCTGGTTTTTAAGAATTTAGTGATCTAGGAATGGAAAAATTTGAAAATTTATATATGATATCTATGAATGTATTTTTGAATTTGGAATTGTGAATAATTTGGAAAACCTGTGAATTTGGGTTTTGATAAATTGAGGGATTTGAAATTTTATAGGTTGGAACAGTACCAAAGTTTGGAAATGTGTAAACCTTGAAATATGAAAATTTGGAATGAGAAATGTTCGACTGCACGCATGTGTCTTTTATTCGAAGGAAACCTACGTTGCACCCGACTGTACATATCTCGGCCCGATGTATGGGCTCATTGTGACTCATTCGGTGCTGACGCTCGATACAAACTCGCCTTTCTGTACGACACGGTGCTTCTTACCTATCCGCGATCATTACCGGTTACGTAGATTGGATCGATTCGATACTTTCTCACGGTTTTCAACTAATTCGATAATCGAATACTTGGAAGCAGTTGAGAGGTATTGAAAGTTAATTAGTACGGAAGCGCACGGTCTTTGGACGTTCGAAGACTTGGAAGTTCCGATACTTGAAAATTTAGTAATTTGCTCGCTTGGAAATTTTTATATTTATACGTTTCAAGGTTTACAATCTGAATATGACTGAAAACTACGGAAAAGCTATAAAATTAAGGATCTTGGAAAAAATACGAAAATGAAAATTTAAAAAAATGAAAGAACGTCGTTCGTCGACCGTATGCAAACCACGTTACAGTCAACTAAAAATAACATGAATAAACGATCGAAGGTCAATCTCGAAAAGCATCGCGAAGATAAGATAAAAACGGGCAAACTCGAGTCACCAAAAACTGTATTAAAACAGACACACATTCGACGTCGACTATCAACATGGTGCGCGTAATTCAGCGGCAACTCGACGTTTTACAAGCGTCACGAGTCTCTTGTAAATAGAACCGAAGCACGCCGGGGCAAAAACTGAATCTCTTAACCCAGAAATAGCTGCGTTTCGCGACCGTGTCATAAACCTCCGACAAATTTCATCCCCTCGACCGTGTGTATTCCTCCCCCGTCACCGGGAACCGGTAAACACGGCTTAGTACCTTCGTAAAAACGCAGTCACGTAGCGTCGTTTTCGTGCTGGTCTCGTCGGCGGAACGCGTGTTCCGGACAAGGAGATGTGAAAAACGTGGGCTATTCGAAAACTGCGAAGCTCGTTTCGTCGTTGAACACGATGGCGCCAGGGAAAAACCACTTGAACCTCCGCGGATATTTTCAAGCACGAAGGAATACATTCGCGAGGGCTCGTCGTTCCGCTTCGCTATCAGCTTTTGTAAGCGTTCGTGTACCATCGCGCCAGTATTTTTCCTCCTTGGTTTCGCTGCTCAAATTAATACTTTTATTAGTCGATTTTTATATATAGAATCACTCTGTCGATGATAATACTACTTATTTTTCGCGACACACCATGTGCGTCATACGCTATTTACCTATTGCATTCAATGAGAGGTGTGAAGATCTAGAAGATAGTGATGTAGGGATCCTAGGGATATTGAAATCTGGGAGTATATGGTTCTAGGACTATTGTAATGGTCGAGAGTTGAGATCTAGGGAGATTGTGATGTAAGAATATTGTGATCTATAATAATTGAGATCTAGGGATATTTGGATTTTGCGATATTATGATCTAGGGAGATTGGGTTCTAAAGAGATTGGATCCTAGGAAGATTGCAATATGGGAATATTGGGATCTATAAAAATTGAAATCTAGGGATATTTGAATGTTGCGATATTATAATCTAGGGAGATTGGGTTCTAAAGAGATTGGATCCTAGGAAGATTGCAATATGGGAATATTGGGATCTATAAAAATTGAAATCTAGGGATATTTGAATGTTGCGATATTATAATCTAGGGAGATTGGGTTCTAAAGAGAGTGGATCCTAGGGAGATTGCAATATGGGAATATTGGGATCAAGAAAAATTGAGATCTAGGGATATTTGGATTTTGCGATGTTATAATCTAGAGAGATTGGGTTCTAAAGAGAGTGGATCCTAGGGAGATTGCAATCTGGGAATATTGGGATCTATAAAAATTGAGATCTAGGGATATTTGAATGTTGCGATATTACGATCTAGGGAGATTTCGCTCTAAAAAGATTGGATTCTGGGGAGATTAGAATCTAGGGATATTCGGTTCCAGGAAGATTGGGCCCTAGAGTAATTGCAATGTAGAGATATTAGAATATAGGAATATCAAGGTTTAGGAATGTTGGGATTTAGGAAAATTGGAATCTAGGGAAATACGAACGAATTTTCTTGTTTCTAAATTTTGAAATCCATACATTCCTAGATATCCCTAGATCCCCACGTTTCCAACTTCCTAAATTACCGTATCCCTAGATCTCCAAATTCTGAAATCTCCAAAATCCCCCAAAGATCGGAAACCCTCTTTACCTCTCCTTATTCTTCTTAGAAGAGCTTGATTTGCTTAGATCACACCGTACATAGCATAACGTGTAATATGCGTCTAATAAAATTGGTGACGCACCGTATATGTCACACATTACGACCGCGAGTTACTCATCGCGTGCGTCATACAGTATCCATAAAATAGAGCGAACGACACACCGTATGCGTCATATGCTTGTCATAGTCAGCCATCAGGCGAAATTACTCGGCGCACGGTTCGTGCGAGCTGTCAGTCATTACCAGGTACCTAGCTTTCGGCTTAATACAACGCCTATGTGCCACACGAGAAGTACATGGGTGTAGATTCTATTTACACTACGGGTTTCGCAGAAACTCTCACCCTTTGCTCGCTGAAACTAATAACGCAGTTAATCCCGGGTCTGAGTGTATGTAGATACCGCACGTCGCCGCTGCTGGAAACGTTTGGCACGATTTCTTTCGGTTGCGTTTATTGCCATGGAATTTTCATCGTGGAAGAAGTGGCATAGCCGTTTTATGGTTCCGGCTAGCGGGCGACGTTTCGCGGCTCCCATCGGTACTCGTATTTTCGCAATAAACGTCCGTGTTATTGGCAGAACGTTGCTGCCATTATGCATCAAATCACCGTTTCTTTTTGGCACAATGATGCGCTCTCTCGTACCGTGGTGTACCGTTTAACTCATTTTTTACGGGGGACTTTTACTTGCGAGGAAACCACTCCAAATCCCCTTTCATATTTTAATGACCTTTTAGACGTCGACAGCTCGTGCTACGAATCTTACGTACGGAGATAATGGTATATAAGATATTTCATACTAAACTTTTGACGAGGTTCATATTTAATATTGTAAAATACATTTTCGACAGAGACCGTGGAGCAGTCGGATAAGCGTTAGAAAGCTATCCTAATGTTACTTTTGTACGCAAGTTCAAATCTCCTATGTTCAATTTTTTAATTTTTTTTTTTATTGTATTCGTAAGCAATGTATAATGCACGGTTGATATTTCCAATAAGCCACTGCAGGTTCGACAAGAAATAAAGAAATTATGAGAACGTGGTAAAAGTCGTCGTTCGTGACAACAGTAATATCTGGCGCAACGAGAAATTCTAAAGAACGACCGTTAGTCGAATCGTATGGATATTAGTATCGAGTTTAGACTTTCACGGCTTATGATTGGAGAAAGTTGTCGTCCACGAAGCGAGCACCAACTTCTCTTCGTACGTAGAACTTGGAAATTGAATCGGTCGAGAAGCGTAGCTTGCTATTGTCACGGGTGTCTGGTCTTTGTCTTCGTTACGCGATTCAATTTCCGGCGAACTTCTTGCCCGTTGGAATGTTATAGCACCAGCGACTTGCTTCTCTCATCGCCGCTATTACTAGCAGCAAAAGGAACTTGCTTTTGAGTGCTCTTTTGGGAAATGTAGTTTCAGGCGTTTCTTTTTCAACGAAACGCGACGAGTTGCAGGATTTGTGATTGTTGACGCATCGATTGTGAACTGGAGGAACGCTAATTGTCACAAATTGTGTGCACACTTGTCATAAATTGTGGATGCTAATCAAATTTTGCAGTTCTTATTGACTTTATCATTGGAAGGTGAACTATTACCATTCTTGCAATTTTATACACTTTCTTGGAATGTTATTTTGAGCCATGTGAAATGTTCTCGTCTTGAAATTGATATATGACATTAACTAGAGACGAGTGTGGAATAAATGGAATTCTATATTTAGCATTTGGTAGTTTGTGGAATTCTACATTTGGGATTTTGCTGAATGAAGTTCTGCATTTAAGAATCATTGGGATTCCACTTATTAGAGATTTAACAGTGAGTGGAATTCTATACTTGGAATCATACGTGGAATTCCAAATTTAATAGTTGCCAGTATGTGGAATTTTGTTCTGTGTTGAATTCCACATTTGGTATTTGGTTCCTGTGGAATTCCACATGTGGCGTTTAGTAACTTCTGGAATTCCACATTTGGCATTTGGTTCTGTGTGGAATTCCACATCTGGCATCTGGTAATGTGTGGAATTCCACCTTTGGACTTTGGTAATGTCTGGAATTCCACATTTGGCATTTGGTTCTGTGTGGAATTCCACATTTAGCATTTGGTAATGTGTAGAATTCCACATTTGGCATTTGGTAATGTGTAGAATTCCACATTTAGCATTTGATAATATGTACAATTCCACATTTGCCATTTGATAATATGTAGAATTCCACATTTCATATTTAACATCACGTGGAATTCCAAAATTGACATTTAGTAATAAATGGAATTCCACACTGTACATGTTGCTGCAGATGGAATTCCATACTTGAAATCTTCATATAAATCACATTGTGCAGAATTCCAAATAGAACTACAGATTTGTTATTTCCCAATACATGGAATTCCACACTTGGGATTTTATTATACATAGAATTCCACATTTAGATTTTTATTATGAAATTCCACGCTCACAAAAACGTCACTCCATCGACCGTACTAATCACGAATAAAAATATGCCGTAAAGTATCAGTATACATTTGATCGTTACAGCATCAGATAACAAAGCAGAAGCTCGTATTTCCTATGAAGAATTAAAGGTAGAATCTAAGGGTGATTGTTCGCAATGAAACCCTCAGCCACGTGCCGATCCGATACTTATGGACCGATTACCTGAGGATTTCCGTTCCTGGAATCCTTTTTCTTGTTTCTTATCCTCGTTACATTCGTTCCGTTGATAAAAGGGATACGAACAGGGTTTGCGGTGGCTTTGGAAAGCAGGCCAGTAGCGTAGAAAGGGCGAAACGGGTGGGTGGGTGGTGGAAAGGACATTTAATGCGGGATTGGGTCGGGTCGAGGACGAGAATTGCACGAATTGAAGGACAGCCCTGGTGTCCTATATAATTTTCCTGTTTTTTTTACCTCATCTTTTTCCACTTTTTTCCTCGTCTGCTTCCTGATTACTATGTTCCATTTAATTCCGTGTAATGGCGGTGAACATTCTGTTACCGTCACGGGTCGTTTCTTCGCGAGTTCCGGAGCTTGCTACTTCGTGCGATGGTATTTTAAAAACTTCCTGAATGTAGTTAAAGTTGAACTTTCTGGCAACGGAAGAGTTTGATGTTGTTTTTTAACCGAATTTTCAAGTTCCGGACCCAGAAAATGGCTGCCTTTTGTCCTGTGAGCGATACAATGAGGTATGGAATTCAAATGGGTGTTCTCAACGAACTTTCAAGACTCTTTCCAAAATTCTTGCCATTGTTACTTTTTCTCATTATAATTCCCTGGCAAGTTGTTAAAAAACAAATAAGATGACATTTTAAACAATAAATTTCGTTGAACATGAAAATATTGACGGTGCTTGAAAATTGAAGATCTTCGATTCGAAAACTTTAATATCTCCGTGAAAATCTTTTCTAAATATCAGGAAAGAAAGCAAAGTGAATCGCGTATCGATAAAAAGAATCTTGCCGAATCCCTGTGAAAACATATCAGCGGTTCAAACTTGCCGGTTTGTCGTCACAGCGAAATCTTGTATCATTCGAATCTGGCGGACCAAGGCAGAAAGTTTATTCAGCTACACTCTGGCTAGCTAGTCTGATTCAGCTTCGAGGACAAGATTCCCAGGGGTCAATAAAAGATAGTCACGAACCCTTTCAGCGGAAATAGCGTTTGAGAGTCCACACCCGTGCTCCTCCTTTACCAGCGCTATTTTAGGGGATTTGATACGTGGAAAAAGAGCGGATCCCCTACCAGCACCGATTTTTGTTCGTCAATATTTCAGTCGTGCTCGATAAATTTTCTGCCTCCGTTTTTTTCCATACATACTTTCTTTACCATGCTTGTCACGCGACATCTTTCTGAAATATGTGCGAGCTATTTGTCTTCCTAACGGTATATTAGAACTTCTTTCTGACTGCATTGTCACTGGCAAGTGATGAATCATGTTTGATCGCTGCTACGGTTTAGAAAGATTCATCTTGTTCAGCTTTAGAAAAGTTCTGTTGTCCGCTGGGATTAAGCCTTGTTGCGAAAATTGCACTATTTTAAAGGTTTATATCGCGTTGTATTGTTTTATGGTCGTATCCATCATTTATCAATACTAAGAATAAAATTCCAGAGAAAATCCAGAGGGAAATTTCTAAATTTCCAGAGGGGGTTTCATAAAAAATACAAGAACCGAGAAGGTTGCTTCAACCCTCGTGTTCGTCGAATCTCGATGCCCTCGAAAGGGTGCGCGAATAATGTACCTCGCGAGTGCTCGTTAACGCGAAGACGCTATCCCGTTGATCGCGTTGATGGTAATCAACGTAGAGGTAACTCATTAGACTCTGATGATTAGAGTCTCGGCAAGCGACACCGGTACAAGAGAGACGAGGAGGATCGATGACTTCATTCTGAAGGGTCGTAACGGGCCTCGGGTTTTGCGAGATGGTCAGAGGGGCCAAGGAGGGTTCGTACACTTAACACGCGTGTCAAGTGGCTTCTCGGAAGGGGTTAGAAAGAGAGAGACGGAGGGGGGCTGAGAACTCGAAAAGTGGAGCACGACGAAGGAGAAAAAAAGCTGGTAGTCAGGAAACTAGCCTGGCGAGTTTTCCTCGCTGTCTCCCTTTCATTCACCGCGGTTCTTTCTCGTCTTTTGTTTCTACTCTTCTCCTTTGCATACTGGGCCACCATTATTCCTACTTTTACCCCTCTGTTGCCGAGATAAAGGAAGCAAAGCGAGGGGGTCAACCTCTGCGAGCGTCCCTTTGTCTTCGAGGGACGTCGCGAGGGTGTTCGAGGAACCGGGGCTTCGTTTCGTACGTATCCAAGATCTGAACGCTTTCTAGCCGGGTACCGACTCTGCAGGGATCTGAAGAGTTTTTCTGTCGCCTTTGCTAAAGCTACAACAGCTTTTCCAGAGACTAGTTGCTTTGCGTTCGTTTCAGTCATAAATAACTTTTGTCGCGGATAAAGGATGCTTACTTTTTCGACAAAACTCGTGCGGTTTGCTTCAAGTGAGTCCTTTCTTTCTCTGTTTTCGTGCAACGAATAGTCGCGAGCAAAACTTCCACAAAAAGAATCCATCCACGCATCAAGAAGTCTTTCAAGTGAAAAATTACGAACGAATTTGGAGAATTTAACCCCTTAACCTACAAGTTTTTCGGTAGTTGCGTCAGAGGTCCCTAATTATTACCACGGTGTTAAGATAAATAGAGAACGTTGAAATGTATATCTTCAATAATACAAGGTACAATTGGTATCGAACTCGATCTTCAAATACGATTTATGTTCGTCATATTTGGACCGCAACGTCGCGAGTCTGACTCGCTGTTATAAATCAAGGGTTAAGTCCGAGCCTCGGAGGGTTAATATCGTGGCCGGAGTGTTACATTATTTCAGCCGAGGAGCAGAAATTTAGTCGAGGAATGTGTGTTCGGAGCTCGTGTTCACGCTTCAACCGATATTTCAGGCCATGTACCCTCTATGTACAGCGGTTGCTGGAAACTTCGTATCCTGGATCCATGTTCAGCTTCGGTCTCACTTTTCGTCGCGACGACACACGATGCCTCTTCATCCAGCAATTGTGTCGACGTTGCGCGTTAAGTCCATTAAAGAGAGCCTCATTTCGTGGACTCCCGAAGGAGCGCGAGCAGCTTCGCCCAAAGGAAACTCGACGCTTTAATCGAACTTTCCCTGTTATCGGAGCGAAAGCTCCATCACACTGGTTATCGACGTCATCCATAAGGGATATTCGTGAAACTTTCTTGACGCTACTTCGTAACTTTCAGCCTCCGTACTTTATTTTTAAAGGCGGTCTTGCTTGTTCCCTTACGGATTATAAATTGATATTCGTGAGATGACTTCTTTACTCGAGCAGTTTATCTTTAATATTTCATTGTTCTGTTATTTTACCATTTGCTATTTCACCATTTTTTATATTTTTATTGATTTTTTATTGTTGCTGTTGTTTTACTGTTCCAGTTTTGTACTTTTTATCATTTTAATTTTACTGTACGACTACATACATTATTATCACTAGTCTACCAACTCCGACGATAATTAATAATGTCACAGAATTGAATGTACTGAAAATACTTGTCAAAATCAATTTGGGAGATTACAAAGAGCCTAACAGCATCATGTAATTGAAACTGTCACTCGAACGAGGGAGAACGATAGCCGAATAAACATGAAAGATACTAATCATCGAAGCGTCCCATTCACGAAGCGTTCCGAGGGCCATTTAGAAAAGTAAGTTCGATACACGATCGATCGAGAGATCCCGTGATTAGGCAACGGTATTCATCGGCCCATTTTCCATGTCATTCTACAGACATCGATGCATCATTTCCCTCAGGGCTGTTCTCTGGTTTAATCTCGAACCGTGGAGACCTTGCGCGAGAGAGGAGCGTTTTGTTCGCGGAGCCCGGAAGGTGCAGGATCCTCCTCGTTCAACATATTGAAACGCCCACCTGCCACCCATGCGCCCTCGTGCCGTTAAATTAACGTCAAACCCAGCTGGTATTTAGGCCAGCAACCCGTTCCGATGCTCCGTCTGTGTCTTCTCTTCGTTATCAAGGACTATATCAGTTGAAAAAGGGATCATTCGGTAATCAACCCTTTTGCGGCCACTTCGAGCGGAATTTTAGACCGTAGTCGAAATTACTTGGATTTTCAGGTCTTTTCGTTTTCAGGTTTCTTCGCTTTTTTAATTTCTATATTTACACATTCCTAAGTTGTAACGTTTTAAATTCTAAAATTACAAAATTTCTAATTCCAACATTACCAATACCAAAATTTCCAATTTCCAAAGCTCCCAATTCCACAATTCCCAAATTTCTAAATTCCCAATTCCAAAATTCCCTAATTCCAAAAATCCCAATCCCACAAATCCCAATTCTAAAATTTCCAAATTCCAAAATTTCCAATTCCACAATTCCCAAATTTCTAAATTCCCCAATTCCTAAAATTACAATTCCACAATTCTCAGTTTCAAAATTCCACAATTCCCAATTCTAAAATTTCCAAAATTCCCAAGTCCCCAAACTCCCAAATTCCAAAATTCCCAAAAACCAGGGTTTCCAAATTTATCAAAAGCACCAACAAGAATCCGAATTTCCAAATGTTCAATAACTGCAATTTCCACCAACCGAAATCGTTCCAATGAAAAACTTTTAAATGTATCTAAACGAAATGAATCGTGTCACACTCCACAGAGTACTAATTGCAATTCGAGTTCATATCTTCATTATTAAACTTCCGATTGTTTAACTCCAATATCCGAGTATTCAACGTACCACAATAAAACGCAACAAGCCATTGATCGAAAACCGCACGATATTAAACTTGGGGAACAATAAAATTGGAATTTTCCCGATGGAAAATCAATCTCGTTCGAACTTAAGATCAGGTTAACGCCGCCGAAGTCAGTTAACCGTTTCTTTCTCGATCAGGCAAATAAATCCGCACGACGGTTCGATTGGAAATCATAACGAAGACTTATTTGACGGTGTTATTTTCAACAAAGCGACCGTTTCGCGTTGGTGAATGAGCATTTATCGAATTTCGATGAACGTTCGCCTCTGGGCTAAGCCGGCTTCGTCGGTTAATCAATTTCCAGTTCTGTTTCGAGCTTGAGAAATTTATCGAGATGTCTGCCACAACGTTTCGATTCGACTCGATTCGAAGGTTTTCGATACGGAACCCATCGATACGACGGTTTTACTTGTTCTGGGAAATTTAGCAACAAACGTTCAACGGATTCGGTGAACCGAGACAATTTTACCATTTCCTTCTGGCAGCTTTCTCCTTCTAGGGATATACGGATCCTGCGATATTGGAATGTGGGGATGTTAAGACGTAGCGATATCGATATCTACAAGTATCGAAATCTAGGAACATTAGTATCGCGACCTGGTGATATCGGGATCTAGGGATATCGGGATCTAGGGATATCGGGATCTAGGGATATCGGGATCTAGGGATATCGGGATCTAGGGATATCGGGATCTATGGATATCGGGATCTAGGGATATCGGGATCTAGGGATATCGGGATCTAGGGATATCGGGATCTAGGGATATCGGGATCTAGGGATATCGGGATCTAGGGATATCGGGATCTAGGGATATCGGGATCTAGGGATATCTGGTTCTAGGGATATCGGGAACTAGGGATATTCGGAATCTGAGGATATTCGGTGTCTAGGAATATTTGGGATCCAGGGATATTCGGGGCCTAGGCATTTTTGGCATCCAGGGATAGTGAGATATAAAAATATTGGGGTCTAGGGATATCGGAACATGGAAGTATCGGAGTCTAGGGATGTCGGCATCCAGCAATATCGGGATATAAGGATTTTCGAAACAATCGTAGGAACTTTGAAACTTGAGGCTCTAGGAATTTAAGAATCTAGAAATTTGAAACTCTAGGAATTTTGAGAAATTTTGGAAGTGGAATATTTCCATATTTTGGTTTTTGGAAATTAGAGTATTTGAAAATGTAGAAGTTTATAGTCACTCTAGAACTCAGTTGCCACTTCTGTTTCGAGGTAGAGAACTTTATCGAGATGTGTGGCAGAGAACGTTTCGATTCGATAGGGAAAGCATCGATACGACGGTTTTCCTTGTTCTGGGAAATTGAGCAGCGAACGTTCGATAGGTTCGGTGGACTGAGACAATTCTACGGTTTCCTTGCGGCAGCTCTATCGTTCTCAATCCACCTTTGATCCATTCGGAACGCGTGAACGATTGTGAAATAAGGTCGTCTCTCCGACGTTACGGGATACGAAAGGTTCACACATTCGTCTGATTGAGCTCTGTATTGTTTTTCGATGGGATCCGCGTTTCGATCATTTGCCTTCAAAATCATACGGTACAGCTCGTTTCGTCGAATTAGGTGCAAGATTTAACAAAGATTAACCGTCTACATACAATGTAATATGTATTTCGGCGACGGACTACATTATATTAATACCAATTAGCGAGAAATATATGATCAGATAATCGTGTATCATGTCTGTATGTGTTGTAGTATACCGTTTTTGATAGATTTATGTTTTTGAAGCTGAATATTTATTCAATGGGATAATTTGATGACATAAAAGTACACTATACTGGCACGTATGACATATCAATTCGGAGCTTATGGTCCGACGAAGATGACTGTGCATCGTTAATATTCGTAACAGTAAATAACTGAGCGCTAGTTAGAGTAGACAATGCTGTTTCGTGTTAAATGACTCATTTCGAAATGCATACATATTGCAAGTCTGATTTAATTTCAAGACATAAAGCTGCCACAAAATGGCGCATTAATAGCCGCATCAATTTGAATCAAAATTATCAATTTCAAGATTAGCAAATAAAATAAGCACAATTCCAAATCCCCCAAATATCAAATTTCTGAATTGTCGAATTTCTAAAATTCTCGGCGGCAATCACTTGACCGTCGCTGATTTGAACGTTTTCTAAAAAATCAAAGCGAAAGAAGTTGAAAAGGATTTTCAGTCGCGTAATTTGTAGGGCCAATCGACCGGTTAATAAGTCGCGATAATGAACGTTGGACCTAATCGATAGTTCGAAGTGCACCGATGTAAAAGAAAATCGAGGCTCGAATGCAAGTATAATGAGACGGACGACGAACCACGGTGGTTCGATAACGAATGGCTCGCAGCCAGCGAATGCAAAACAGCTGTTTCGCATACAGAGAAGCTTAATTAGCCGGTCGTGTTAATTCGCTGAAACGATGACAGCGGTTATCGAATAAGGATTAATCAAACGGCCAATTGTCGTGCGGGATTAGATTTCGCCGCTTGCTACCACTTTGAATTTTCGCGAAATTTTATCCCGTGTACTTTTTATTCGGACATTTATTTCGCGCTTCATTACTGCCTTTATACGACACGTATTCGAATTCGATCAACGGTATATTAAACTTAAACACAATTTGATAAATAAATTGGTGTATTTAGTGCATAATAATTTGATAAATTAACGGGTGCATTTTATGCGTTATAATTTCAGAAATTTATTCATTTAATAATTGTACGCGGTTGATGCATAAGAATTCGATAAATAGATTCCTGCATTTTATACACTATAATTGGATGAATACATATTTGCATTTAATACGTAATTTAGTAAGTAAATGTGTACATTTATTACAGTAAAAATTCGATAAATATGTTGATGCATTTTATACATTATAATTTAATAAATAAATAAATGCATTTATTATATAAAAATTCGATAAGCAAATGTGTGCTTTTCATGCATAATTCGATGAATAACTTGATGCATTTAGTACATAATAATTTGACAAAAAATGTACTCATTTTATACACAATAATTTAATAAGTAAATGTATAATTTGATAAATTATTTGATAAATAATTTGATAAATAAATGTATGTTAATACATAATTGTTAAACGAATGTCTACTTAATAATATACTCAACAATTTAAAAAAGCAATATATTTAATTTCTTTGATAAAGAATTATGGTGAACGGAGTTCGACTAATAAAAGTATTAATTTATTAAATTATTAACAAGTCTATTTTACAAGCTACGTAAAAATAATTCAATTTATGTAAGTTATTAAATGACCCCATGTTTATTTGAAAGATATTTTGTAGGTTTTAGAGAAATACGTTGGAAAAGTTGATTGGATAAACGTTGGTGAGTAGCACGTACAGGGTCGCGATAATTAAAACGAGCCTAATTCAGAAACAGTTTTTTTATCCGTACAAACTTGTCTGCCGCCTACATCTTCTGGCAGACCCACACGTAGAAAACGATTATTTTTCTTCAACCCACGAGAGCTCGCTTGCTATTGACTTTTCTTTTTTCCCCTCCAGCCTGACGTTTCCTCCGGAACGAGTTCGTCGAACCAACGTTATCGTCGTCAATATTCTATCGTTCATTCAATATTAACCACAAACACGAAGTTACTTCAAATTGCTACTTTATTATTCTTTCGAGTTTCTAAGTATACAGTAATATTATAAACTGAGGTTGCTCATATAAACTAATATTTTAACTTAATACTATAATACTATCATGGAAAATTCAGGTTTAATAAACGTTTCTCTTCAACCTTTATTTTAATTGAAAATTTTAATCAAAACGCTAATAAATTGTGATAATACTAAATTACGACACTGAACCGCGATGATACTAATAAATTGTAATAATACGAATGAACTGTAATAAGATTAGTAAATTGCAGTAGTACCAATAAATTATATTGACTCACGAAGAAATAACAAGGTACCGTGTAATAATATGCCCCGGGCGCATTAATCTTGTTATAATATTAAATTTGATTTGAATACGCCCGTCGAAATATATGATAATAATGACCGACATTATCGTTATTCCGCAGAATCTAAAGTTGCTCGTTATCGTAGAAAATACTGGCGCATCAGTCAAGTAAATTTGCTGAACGTATTTGCTTCGCTTCGTTCGTATTCTGATTCACGTGTCGTTTCGCGTTTGCCTTACGGTTTGCATCGATCCACGGCTCTAACATCGATTATCATTTTCATTATCGTCAATTCGCAATCGAACGCGGAAACGGACCACGCAAATCGGTTGTATAGCGCAATGCTTCTCGATTGTGCCTCGCATCAACACGTGAATTAATATCGTCATTTATCCTTCGTTTGTGTTCGCGAACGATGCTTGCAGAAATGTGTTTACTACGTTATCAAGTTTCTTTACAATCTTTTAGTAGCTTCGATAGAAACCTACCTACATTTTCCTTTCGTCCGCTATAGAAAAATCGATCGTTTGATACAAAGATTTAATTGTTTTCAGTTGGTCAAAGAACTTTGGGTTATGGGGAATGAAATTTATATTAATGTATATCAGTACTATCATTAGTCAGTCTTCTTTTTTAAAAATTTCTTAACGTGGAATGCGATAACTAGGGGAATTTTGAAATTTGCAAATATAGTATTTTCGGGGTATTGGGAATTAAACATTTGGAAACTTGGTAAATAGGGAATTTCAGTATGTGAAAATTGGAAATTTGGTAACTAGGGAATTTGTGGATAGGGAAATTTAGTAACTAGGGAAATTCTGATTCGGGGACTTAACGACTAGGGAATTTTGAGATTTGGGAATTTGTGTATTTGGTAACTAGGGAATTTTTATGCGTGGGAATTTGCTAACTAGGGAATTTGTGGATATGGAAATTTAGTGACTAGGGAATTTCGGATCTGGATATTAAGCGGCTAGGGAATTTTCGGATTTTATAACTAGGGAATTTTTATGCGTGGGAATGTGGTAACTAGGGAATTTGTGGATATGGAAATTTAGTAACTAGGGAATTTCGGATTTGGGAATTTAGCGGCTAGGGAATATTGATATTTAGTGACTAGGGAACTTGTATGCGTTAGAACTTGGTGATTAGGGATTTTTGGAATTTAAAGATTTATAAATTTAGTAACTAGGGAATTTCTTGATGCGCAAATTTGTGAATTTGATACTCAGAATTTTTTAATTTCAACGTTTAGGCACTAGAGAATTTTGTGATTTGTGAATTTGGGAAATTCGAGAATGTAAGAGTGAAAATAGGATATTCCGAACGTATCGCATCGGTCATCCTAAGAAAGCATGAAAGAAAATTAATGGGTCAAGCTACTGCACGCCACGTGTTGTTCGCGCGACAATGCCTGACTATGCAAAAGAAACAAACGTTGACCAACGTTTCTGTCGCTTTTATGTGTCTTCGGTACTGCTACGGTTGTCACAGAAACTATTCCAACCATTTGTACGTATAATTAAGCTGGGTTTTCCATACACAGTAGACGTAATGCTTTTAGCTCAGCAACGAAACTGCTGGGCTGTCCAGCTCCCATCCATCTTCAAACAGTAGAAATTCGTGTGTACCTTTGCCATCCTTTGTCTTCCTTAACTGTGTCGTGAAAATAGATATTCCTTTTCCCTTACTTTTATGATTCGTCGAAGGCTTGCTACTTTATTTTAATTCCATCGGAGGAGATACGGATTCATGAATTCTGAAAGAACAGAGGTCCAATTAGTATTTGCACACGAAATCTCTTTCTTGCTCACTTTCTTTAACTTTCTATATTCGCTTTTTTTTTTTTTGTTACTCTTACGAGTGCTGTTCACACGCAATATCGCTTCGTTATATTTCGTAAGATGGTTCAAGGAGATTAACCAATAATTATACGAATCAAGAAGAAAGTATTTCTATATATGTTAATCGGTAGACTTTTGCAATTCCTGATCTCACACTTTGATGACGTAAAGATTCGAACTGTACTTCGACGAAAATTAATGTCAAGGGTAAATTAACGCGAAGTAAAATATCTTTGAGCGACAATCGTAGTCAGAGAGAATTTTACGAGCGCAGTAGGTATTTCGGTTCAGCGAATTCTTTTCGATGAATTTCGAATACGCTTGAGACTGATCGGAGAGGCTTGCTCGTGCATTTTCCATCGCATCTTTTCCACCTGGAAAAATAAGGGATCGAGGCCACGAGAGAGAGAGGCTGGAAAACGCGGCCCCGCCTTTTCCTACGCGAGATTGAGGCTTCCCTTTCGAAAAGGATTTGCATTTGAAGGGTAAAGCGTGGTTTTATAGAATGATATATTCTAGCTACCACTGTGCTTACTTATGGATGTCAGGGATCTCTCCGGAGAGTCGGCGACGCACGGGATTCAGCCATGTGGCCTTTGGGATTTTCGACGGGACGTGTGGGGGATATCTCGGATTTCGAAACTTTACGACTTACGGAGTTGTTAGATTTTCGGCTTTTTCGTACTTTTTTGAAATTTTGGAATTTTGAAAATCGCGCTTCAAAATTTTGTCATTCTTGAATTCTGACAATTCAGAATTTGGTAACTTCTGCGACTTTTGGTAACTTTTAGTCATTCCAACTTACTCCTAGAAATTTCCAGCAATGATAAGTAACTTCTAGTAATTTTTGACAATTTCAGGAAATTTCTACTAACTTCTAGAGACGTCTAGTAACTTGTAGAGACGTCCAGTAATTTCTACAGATTTCTAGTAACTTCTAGAGACTTCTATCGATTTCTAGTAAATTCTATAGAGTTCTAGAGATTTCCAGTAACTTCTAGAGACTTCTAGGGATTTCCAGATACTTCTAGGGATTTCTAATAACTTCTGGTGACTGCTAGGGATTTTTAGTAACTTCTAGAAAATTATAGCAACTTCTAGTATTCTATAATAGTTTTAGTAACTTTTAGTAATTTCTAGGGATTACTAGTGACTTTTAGTAACTTCTGGTAATTTGCAATCACTTGTAGTAACTTGTAACTGCTAGTAACTGTCTGTAGCATTAGGTGAGTTCTAGTCACTTTTAGTTGTGCCTAATAACAATATAATAATTTCTAGTAACTTGAAGTCACTGTTAGAGGTTCGTAGGGGACTCACTATTGAGATTCCTGAATATTGTGATCTGGGGAAATTTTGAAAGTTGGAAGTTTAACAATATCGTGTTGAAACATTCATGATTTGTGACTAGTAAACTTGAGAGTTTAAAAATTTGACGTTTTGGCTCTCGGTAGCTGTGGAATTTTGAAGATTTAGGAATAATGTTGTTATTTTTATCGTGAAAGTATTTATAGAACTTGTTTGTTTAAAGTGTATGTAAATTGCAACTTAGAGAACAATTTATACAACGAACAATCGATAATTCGGCGAATTTCCATGTGGAGGACGCGAAACAGGTTGATTCGATTACGTATTTTCGCGTTTCCACTCGGTTTTCAGCATGAACTCCTCTACTGTATCCCGATAAACAGCACCCTCTTGTTTACATTATTTGCGAAAGCTCGACGAACGATTAACGAGCTATGCTTCGCGATAAAACAGAAACGAAGCCCTCTTTCGATACCATAAAAGCGAATTGTGATTGGGATTATCGAAACGATTTAATGTAACGCGAACGAACTGTTTGTTCGAACGTTTTAATATTTCATTCGACACTTCTATTACAGAGGGGAAAAAGAAAGAAAGTGGACGAATAGCGACATAACCTATAACCGTTTTCATTGTTGTAACAGAAAGCCCAATGAAATAACAACGCAGCATTTCATGACATTTCATTCCTCTAATCGGAACATTCTTTTCTTGTTTCAGGTAAGTGAAAGATGCAATTATGGAGCCTTCCATGTGAGTTCACACAAATTCAACCGAACATCGCAAAATTAATCGATTAATTGTAAGTGATTGTACGTCTCTAATATCTACGGTAAATAAAGCAAAAGATTGTGACGAAGTGTTTCCGATATTTGCTACTAATTATGCGACCGTTTTCACGTTGTAAGTAATGGTAGGCTTTACGGGTAAGTCGAAATTGGATCAGCGTTTCATGCAGTGTCTGTAATGCGTTCAAAACGGAGATGACTGTTTCTAATTGCGAAACGATACAGTTAACGGATTAAAACTCGACACGACACTCTCTCAACCGTAATTATCGAAGGAAAAAGGAAGAAAGGAACGACAGTTGACGAGTTCTACTTTCACGGTGTTCGTCGTAGTTAGAGGGTAATTACGGCGGTATGGTTCGGTGAACGAAAAAATCATCGAGCTGTTAACTCTTCTCCGAGCCGTTTTCCTATCGGGAATTGACGCTTTGAACGAGTTGATCAAACAACTTCTGTTGATACTATCAACTTCGAGCAACATTTAGTGAGAGGAATAATTCGAGTTTGCCGTTCAGCTAATGTTTACTTAAAGTCTTCGCGCGTTGGGGATATCAATTTGGGAATTTGGGGAATTTAAGGTGTGGGATTTTGAAAATTTGAAGATTAGTAGCTGATTTTTGGTGTTTTGGATTTCAGAAATTTTAGAAATTTAGAAGTTTTAAAAGATTTAGAAATTTGGTAACCTGAAAATTTTTTAATTTTAATGTCTAGGGAATTTTAGGATTTGGCAAATCGATAATAAGGAAAATTTGATTTTATCACTTGGCAACTAGGGAATTGTGGGATCTGAAACTGGATAAATAGGGAATTTTTTAAATTGATAATTTGGTGTCTAGGGAAATTTTGGAATTCGAGAACTTGATAACTAGGGTAATTAGGGGTTTGAAAACTTTGTAACTGAGAAAATAGGGGAAGTTAGTAACTAGGGAATTTTTATGTTTGCTAATGCGGTATCTAGGGAATTTTTGAATTCGAGAACTTGATAGCTAGGGAATTTTTGAATTTGGGAATTTGGCACGTAGGGAGTTTGGAAATTTTAGTAACTAGGGAATTTTGGGGTTCAGTATTTGACGGCTAGGGAATTTTTGAAGTTGACAATTTGATAGTTAGGGAATTTCGGAAATTTGAAATTTTATATTTAGTGAAATTTTGGAATTTGAAAATTTGATACCTAGGGAATTTTAGAAGTTATGTTTTTAGTAACTAGGGAATTTTTGTACTGTCGATTTTGAACCTAGTGAAATTTTGGAATTTTGAAGTTTGAGAATTCAGAAATTTGGAAATCAGAACTTGAAAATGTGAGGATTATTGAATTGAAAATTTTGGAAATCAGAAATTTGTAAATTTGTAGTCGATACTTATAAACAAAACTAAAATATTTCCAATATCATATCGAATAAAAATTCTGAAATATTATCAAATATCTGTACATCGATTACTTATAGTCTTCAGTGTCTCATCATTGAGAAATTAGTGCAATAAAATAGTTAAATTATTAACAATCTCCGTCGAATTCATTTGGCATTTTCCTTTTCCCTCGTTTCTCGAATTCTCTGAACCGGTCACAGACCAGTCGTTCCACGCGTGATCATTTCACGGTTAAACTAAACGTTAAATCATAGTCCGCGCTGACAAAACGACCAAGGTAATCACGCGTGCATCTAATTACAGAGTAATCACACGCTTTTCGCATACTTCACGCTCGACTTTCCACGATGATTGTCGTTTGATTTGCACACATCTGTATTCGCAAGGCTGAGCATTGTCGGACAAAAAAGGCAGAGAATTAACTCGAATCGCCGTCGATCTTTGAATCGAAGAAAAATAAATTTCAGACACTTTTTACCCTCGAAGCGTACCGTTCAATTGAGTTCTATAAATTAAATTATACCTGTGTTCCATTCAATTGAATTTTTATCATTTAAATTATATATAACTTTGCTGGTATCACATCAAATATAATTCTATCGTATTGCGTGTTGAAATTTCATTGAAATTCAAATTGAAAGTATTTGTTGTTTTTTGTATTTACAATTTTTGTTATATCTTCTTAACGCGAGTTATAATTTTTGTTAAAGAAAATATTTATTTAATAACTATACTCGTAAGAGTTCAAAGACATCTTTTTAACAGAAAAAAAAAATAATATGTAAATAAAAATTAGGGGAACGTAAATATTTTATTTTTCGAGACAATGTGGGTGATGAAGGAGACGATTATTGTTAACGACGAGCGATTAGTAGCAACGATTAAAGGAAAAATTTGAACGATCGCTGGAGAACAGGTCTGAATAGGTTTCCCGTCGGGTCGCAGAGCAGTCCACTTAATCGACTCTTTCGTCGTGTACACGGAAAACGCGGGGAAAGAGGGAGAGATTGAATTAATTTCACGGTAGACTGAAAATGGAAACTCCAAGAGCCGTAGGCTGCCGTTGTCCCACGGACCTGAATCCACCAATTTTCTGGGAATTCGAACTTGCTTCGCTCCATTGTATCCAGCGAGGTTCGTGGAAAGTTCATGGAAAATATAGGTCAGAAATACATAGCGTGATTACGGTAAATACCGTACACTCGGGTGCAACGTACACCTCCCGAAGAGATTTACGTGCTTGAACTTCATTATTTTTCTTCTTGCAATTTTTCAATTTTATACTTTTTAAATTCTGCGATTTCCTGCTTTTCAAGCCTTACAATTTTCTTCGTTTGCAATATTCAAATTTTACAATTTTCTACATTTTCTAGTATTCGATATTTACAATTTTCTAGTTTTCAAGTTTTACAATCTTTTACTTAGCAAGTTTTCTAATTTTTTGAAATTCCTAAATTCCTAGATTTCTATATTCTCTCATTCTCAAATTTCTATAATTCCAAATCCCTGTATTACCATATTCGTAGATCCCTAGATACTTATATCTCCAAATACTGTTTACGAAACTGCCTTCATTTACCCCATTTCGTTAAATAAAATATCGCAACTAATTTAACATTTATCACATGTCAATAAATGAAATTTTACATCTAAATAAATGATTATTTATTTTTGTACCTATACAAATTACATTCGTTCCAACACAACGTATTGTATCAATACACGTTTGTATCAGAATTAAAGGCGCGTTTACAAGAACGTACACATACAGATACATACGGTGTTCGTAAATAACTACGTATCCATCTAGCGTTATTGATTATGTGTCACCCGCAACAAAAGAGTTGAGACGATCAAATTTATCGAACGACGTCTCGGTTCGTGTACAGAGGATAAAATTTCTAGGAAATTGTAAGGAAACCGAAAGTGGAGAATCGATTCCGCGCCGCGTAGAGTCCGATTGTCGGGCTGCGAGATCGATCGGTAAATCTGGTCACGTAGCGCGTTGTAATGATCGCGGTAGGGACAATCGCCGGATGAAGCATGTTTGTATCACTTTGTCGCTTTGTATCGATGTAATTGTAAAGAGTCAAGCGTTATGTCATTTGCAGCCTCTTCCGTCGCTCATTGGAAACAGGGAAACACGCGACGGTTAAACGTTACTCGCGTTCTTTCGATTCCTCGAATTTTATCGAATCGATATCAGTCGGTGCGCGTTCCGGGGAAAAAATTCCACGAAACATTTGAACTATCATTCGGCGAAAGAACGGTTTAGCTTACAATTATTTTGTAGGGGAATCTGGGGACTTTCCTAGAATTTTTTTACAGGAGAATTTAGGGATTTTCCTAGAATTTTTTTATCGGAGAATCTAGGGACTTTCTTAGAATTTTTTATAGGAGAATGTAGGGAATTTCCTAGAATTTTTTTATAGGAGAATCTATTGATTTATCTGAAGTTCTCTATAATATCTCTAGATTTTCAATGATTAGTCTTGTATTAGTATAGCAGTGGATTTTCAAAAACATTCCTAGGTATTTCAGGACGTTCTAGATTTTCCTGGAATATCACTATATTCTCTGGTAATGTCCCTAGATTCTCCTACAATTTCGCCAGATTCTTTCAGAATATTTCTAAATACTCTTACAGTATTTTTAGATCCCCTAAGAATATTTCTAGAGTTTCCAAGAATATTCTTGCATTCTAATATATCCCTAGATTCCCTGAATATTCCTATATTTTCTTATGACGTACCTACGTTCTCGACTTTCCTCAGATTTCTTATATGAGTGAACTAGTTAGTCTCTCTAGACTATCCAGAGCTCCTAGAATATCACTAGAATATCCTTAGATATTGCTGGAATATCCCTAGAAAATTCTCGAAGCCTAAAATATCCTTAGATGCTATGAAAATGTCCCTGGGATATCAATGGGTGCTGCTGGAATATCTCTAAAATATTCTCGGTACCTAGAATATCCCTAGATTATCCTTAGTCTCTACTAGAATGTCCCTAGAATATCGTTAAGTTCTACTAGAATATCCTTAGATGATATTAAAAAATCCCTAGATTCTCCTTAAATATCTGACGGTTCTCCTTGAATATCTTTAGCTTCCTCCTCTGATATTCCTGTTTCCCCTAGAGCCTCACTAGTCTCACCCTTGGAACTTCCAATATTCTTTCCACGAACTTATTACACTTTGCCTAGAGTGTTCCCTCCGCTAACTTCTACTCCCCCTAGACCGTACTTTACGAAATCTGCTATTCATTCATATTCGTCGAAGTAGCAGAACTTCATTTTACGTAACATGGTTGCAACAGAGTGCAGCAGAGGGTTAACAATGAATGCAAAATCTGAACCAGTTAACATCGAAAAGCGAGGCAAGAAATTTCGAAGCAAAACGTTTCCATAGCATCGAAATAGTCTCGAGGATTCTTGACAATTACACCCTATTTATTCGGCCTGCCACCCACACACGCGCACAAAGAGACAGATTAAATAGACACACATACACAAAGCCCGAATAGGTACACAGAGGGCGTGCAAGCGTGAAAAGGATCAACGTTGAATTCGCGAGCTTTTCAGACGATCTCGACGAAGATTAAATGCGATGATCCTCTTTCCCTTTTCCTTGCGGTGACGCGGCCGAAAGCGAGGCCTTCTCCCTTCATTCTCGCGGGCCGTTTGTGTCCGCGCGGGAGAAGCTGACGAACTGCAATTTGCATTGTGCCGGATGAAAGTGCGCACCGGAAACGGTGCGACGTTGTGAAGGAAATGAAACTCCCCCGATTATGAGAGTGTTTTTCGCGTGTGCCTCCGCGCCGGAGCCGCGTCCTTATTACATTTTTACTGGGTCGCGGAGATATTCCTATTAATTTCAAGCTTCTTTACGCTTATTATTACCGGTCGCTCTTTCTACACTCTTTATTTCGACACTTTCGCTCCCGTTTCCCCGGCTGATCGGCTCCCTTAGGATATCCCTAGATTCTCCTTAATTATCTCGACATTGGGATTTGGCACTTAGGGAATTGTGGGATTTGATCATTTTTATGTTCCTGAATTCGAAAATTTCAAAATTCTCATAATCCGTCGATTCCAGAATTTGGAAAGTTGGAGAGAAATTCTAGAATTTGGATAAAGAAATAAAATCCTGAAAATTCGAAAGCTTTCAGCTTCGAATAAAAGTAAACTTGCCTTTCCACCCCCTAAACGACGTACCGTAATCCCTGCACCCGCGAGAAAGAAGTATCTCTAAACCGTGCAATATTTCAGATCCAAAATGGAGTACTTTCCTTTTTCTCGATGGAACGTTTCGGCGAAGGGAACGCTGTTAAGAATGTTCGAAGGGTGGTACGCATACGAAGAGGGTTCAAATCTTTCTGGCATTTCTCTAGCAGTCGATACACCTGCCCGCTTTCGAGACTTCGAAAAGGTTGACCCACATAGCGACATCGTTTTAAACTGCTCTCTCTCTCTCTTCTTTCTCTCTCCGAATAAATTTCCTTGGTAGGACTGCGATGGTGTACGCGGAGGAAGCAGTCTTATCGGAACTTGCTCCGCTTCCTGGACGAATCCAGGCCGTTCTACTTTCTGTCGGGGCTCGAAAACGATACGTAAACCCCACGGAGGCTATCTCGAACACTCGAAGGGATTGAATTTTAACGATCGAGAATTATCCGGGATCGCGTTTTCACCGACGTTCGAGATTTTCGATTTGCCGCTTGGCAATTTGTTAGGCGCTTTGACGAAAACGGACAGATTCAGACTCTAATGCCCGGAGTTACGTAACGGATTTCTCGAAAGGGCGAAAAATCCTCTGCGATTCACCTATCTTTACTTACATTTCCGAATACCTATTACTAACCTTACTTACAAATTTTTTAAGCGATGCATAAACTTTCTTACACTTTTCTGGGGTCCTTCTTGAATATTCCTTGTTTCCCTAGTAATATTCGTTGCTTCTTTTTTAGGATTATCCTCACGTTTTCTAGGATGTTCTTACATCTCGTTGAAATATCCCTAGATTTTACAAGAATATCACTGGATTCCCCTAGTATATCCCTGGCACACTGGAGGATTCCTAGATTTTTACAAAGATTCGTTGAACGTTCTTATTATATCCCTAGATGTTCTTAGCATATTTTAATTTCCTGGTGTATCTCTAGATATCCCTAGCATACTTAGACTTCTTCGCGTGTCTCTAGTATTTTCTAGTATATCTCCAGAATATCCTCTAGAATCCCTAGTCTCCTCTAGTCCTCTTTATTCCCGTCCTAATGTTCCTAGATCTCACAAAAAATCCCGAGGATCTGTAACGCCGATTTGCAAATCGGAAATTTCATACACTACAAAGAACCTTCTTTGAATTCTCTCGATATATCACCGTTCGATGTACGAAGAGAAATGTCGGATTTGAAGGATAATCGATTCGAAGCGTGAGAAAAGCTGACAAATCGAGGAGCACGCGTCAAAGTGTTTAAACGATCTAAACGATACGTAAGAATAGGAGAAAGAAAGCGGCGCGGTAGCTGCGTGCGTGTCCCCCCTCGCGTTTCAATCTATTTTCACCGAAACGAGATCGATACACGACGAATGTTCCGTACACCGTTGGGTTGCAGCACGCCTGGACGACCGCATAACCGCATAGTAATGCACACTATCGCACGAGCCACGCAAAAATAGTGGTGCATAGTCGGTGTTGTATCGATCACAAAGCGGCACACGACGGTGTTATCGGACCTTTTTGTGATAACATCGATCCGCTTTGGGCCGACGGGGTGAACGTGTGAAAAATAGAAAATAAAATTATCCGCTCTTCGTCACCTCCCTTTCTTTCTGTCTTTTTTTTTATTTCTTCGTCAATTTTACTCTATATCGTTCACGATACGGCAGGTGTATCTGTGAACGGTGAAAAACTTCACTATTTATTGTTCGATTCTGGTCAAATCTGACAGGTAATTATCGGGAAGGTTTTTATATAGCAGGTAGATACATGACAGATAATTATCAAATTGATAATTTGATTGCTCAATAGGACAGAGTAGTATATAGAAGTAGTATATAGAACAGTTAATTATCTGACAGATACTTTTTTTGACATTAACGCTCTCACATCTTAAGTAGGTGACAGGAAATTATAAGACGGTTTTAGTTATCTTTAGCGAGTAACTATGAGATAGTTGCCTGAGAGGTCATTATAGAACAGTTACTCATCTGACAGATACTTATCTGAAATTAACATCACACCCGACATCTGATAATTACATCGGGTTGATAACAGGAAATTATCAGACGACTAAGACCAACGACTTACCTTTATCTAACTGGTAATTATCACGTTGGCAGTTGCCAGGTTGTGATCGAACAGCTAATGCCAGATATTCACCTGACATTAACGTCACATTCAACATCTCATAATTCATATCGAGTAGGCAACAGGAAAATATAAGATGGCGAATCAACCTTCATCTGTCATTAACATCACAAACGTCTGATAATTGCTTCGGTAACAGGAAATTATAGAACGGTTAATTATCTACCTACCTATCAGATGAGTAATTAACGAACATCTGAATATAACCTAGGCGATTATCTGACAGGTGACTATCTGTATCAGTAATGACGCGCGTCTATTAATTTACATAAATTAACTTCGTTGAAAAGAATATAAAAGTATCGCAAGTGCTTTAAAAATCAGCCGAAACATTTTTCGTTAAAAGCTTCGTATTACCCGGCGGAAAAGAGAAACGCGTTCAGAAAGTGGTTTCGATTTCGGAAAAGTTTTTTCGTCTTTTTTTTTCACGGTCCGTCTAGCGGAAGCCAGGGAAGTTTGACTCGACTCGTTCAGAGGTGAGCCGCGCGTAATTAACCCAGATTCTTAATTAGTATACGCAACTTCGTGACCCCGTGGATTTTCGAGCGTCGTTTGGCCCTGTACCACGTCGAGGAACCGCGAAACGCGTGTCTCGCGAGAATTTAACACGTTCGGATCCTCAAAGAACGTATAATTACGCGAGAATTCGAGTGGTCGTCGCGAAACCGCCTTCCCTCGCGTAATTTTCCTCGTGTTTCTCTCTCTCGACGACCGATTCAAAGCGTATTTTAATGCACCGACAAAAAAATAGAAACCTCGGAAGATTTATCGAACGCGTTATCTTTAATACGTTTCGCGTACGGGAGAAAGAATGATATCGCTGTTTAAACGTGACGGAGGAAAGATGGTCGTCGGACCACAATGAAGATGAACATTTGGTTAACATCCGATACAGATTGGCGAACGTCCAGTTTCGTTTCGAGTGTGATCACGTTTTGTCCGTTCATTCACTGATTTTCATTTTGGTTTCCCGGTGATGCGTGAGGGGAATCCTTTAACTTGTTGGCTTTTACGGGAAAAAATTCTACCTTTAATTCGTTCGGTTCCTTGGCTTGCGGACTGTCTCAGAAGCATTCAATATTTGAGCACCTTCGATTTTTCAATTTTATTTTTAGCAAATCTAGTAAGTCTTATTTATTCTTATGATGAATCTGGTTAGCAGTAAATTTATTCTTATAATGGATGTAAGCAAGCCTTATTTATTATTCTTATAATAAATCTAGTAAATGGTAAATTTATTATTGTAATAACGAATGTTGTAAACAAGTCTAATTTTGTATTCTTGTAATCCAGCATTTTTATAAAAAATCTAACAATTCTTATTTTGTCTATAAAATATTGTACTATAAAAAATTTATTGAGCTTATTCTCATAATAAATCTCTCAGACAAGTGTTATCTATGATTCTCGTAAAAAATCTGTTAAATAAATTTTACTTATCATTCTTACAATAAATCGCTTAAACAAATCTTATCTATGATTCTTATAAAAAATCTATTAAATAAATTTTACTTATCATTCTTACAATAAATCGCTTAAACAAATCTTATCTATGATTTTTCTAACAAATCTATTAAATAAATTTTATTTATCATTCTCACATAAACAAGTCTTACCGTAAATCAAGTAAATAATTGGAACGATATTCAAAGTTTTGACGTATTTCCTTGAAATAAAGAAAAGTCATTAAAGGCCGAGTGCCAGCGTTGAAGAACTCTATCAGTTTTAATAGCGAGAGGACTCTCCGCGGTTCTCTTTTAATGAAAACGCTAGCTTAATACCGGATAAAAGTCGCAAACGCGGTCCACAGTGTGGAACGAACGAGTTCCAGGTTCACATTTATTCGGCCTATTCGATCCTTACCAGGGTTTAAGCTCCGTCCTCAATCTCGTGATATTAAAGGATTTCCATTCGGGGATACGAGATGACCGTTCCAGGCCTAGATGTCTTTGGGAAGAAAAAAATAGAATGGGAAAAGGGATAACTGGTTCGCTTCTTCCTTCGATTTTCCAGAATATGTTTATTCTTCTTTATCTCTGTGATTTGTTACGTTTGTGGTACAAATTTTAAATAACGTTCTTCCTTTTTTTTTTTATTTGGTATATTCGGTATATTTTTTCGGTTACAGTTCTTTGGTTTTTCTATTTAATAATATTTATAATATTTTCTATTTTACTTGGGTAAAGTATAGTATTTATTCCTGATTAATAATTACTCTTGTATACCCGTACCTATGCACTATGCAATAACTATTTAATTTGCTCTTATTTAGAAAATAAAAAAATTTACTTATTGTAATAATACTTATAATGTATTTTTTATGATATATATTATATATTTATTGCAGATATAAATGAGTATTTAATATGACATTGATTATGTGACTAATATTTAATCGTTGAAATTAATAAATTTTGAAGAAGTTGAAAGTTTTTAAAGGATAAATTATGTGAATAGAACGCGAGTTTTATTCATCTCTCGATACTCGAACGGTAAATGAATGATTCTAGGGCATATAATCGTTGAAAAACGATCAGAAGGCAAGGGGTTAAAAAAGCTAACGACAGATACTTGTGTATCACGAGTTAATTAAGTACTCATAGAGTTTATCGGCTTGCCGAGGAATTCTATTCAAGGAACGTCAATATTTTAGATATCTAACGCTATCAGAAGCTGAACCGAGTAATTCTGCGGATTAAAAAACGGGGAAAATTGATGTGGCTGCTTAGAAGCAAATATTTCATAATTAATCCGATCGCAATTCTAATATTTCAATTTTGAAATTTAAGAATTTAATATTTGGGTTTTGAAATTTGAGAACTTGAATCCTTAAATACTTGAAAATTAGATAACTCCACAATTGACAAATATGAAAAATGAAAAATTTGAAAATTTGACCGAATCTCCTATTTTCTCACACTTTCCCACGTTGACAATGTATTTAACCTATTTCTATGTCACGTTTATGGCAAGAAACGAAGGAAGAAAAGTTAGCTGCACTTTCGTACGACAGCGGTGACTAATTGATTTGAAACTTCGTGGAATTGATTACTTAAGGGTGAAAAGTAATTAGATGAATCTCAGCTAGAGCTATTGCCACGTTCTTGAGATATTACTCGCTAATTATGTGTTTAATTAAAAATACCATTACTCTCCGCTACCTCATTTTTCGATCCCTTTGAGGATTCAAAAACTTTTAGATTTTCAAGTTTAGCAGTGAAATTTTTGAATTTTACGAATTTATAAATTTGTAAATATTGGAAATGTTTAATTCTATAATATGAAGACTTGGAAATTTGAAAATACAGATTTTTCACCCTCTTTAATTTCCCATCTCCAGTCTCAATTTCTCACACGTACTTATCTAAAGAATTATCAAACTTAATATATTATAAAGTTCACAAATGTATTTATTTCAAAATACAAAATTCTTAAATCTTCACATCATAAAGAATTATCAAACTTAATATACTGTAAAGTTCACAAATGTATTTATTTCAAAATACAAAATTCTTAAATCTTCACACCATAAAGAATTATCAAACTTAATATACTATAATGTTCACAAATGTATTAATTTCAGAATAGAAAATTCTCAAATCTTCACATCATAAAGAATTATCAAATTTCATACTCTGTAAAGTTCACAAATCTACCAATTTCAAAATAAATAAAAAATTCTCAAATCTTCACATCATACTACTAAAGAATATTAAACTTCACAAATCTACCAATTTCAAAATAAATAAAAATTTCTCAAATCTTCACATCATAAAGAATTATCAAAATATACTATAAAGTTCACAAATGTATTTATTTCAAAATACAAAATTCTCAAATCTTCGCATCATACCACTAAAGAATATTAAAGTCCACAAATCTACCAATTTCAAAATAAATAAAAAATTCTCAAATCTTGGCATCATACCGGTAAACAATATTAAAGTTCACAAATCTACCAATTTCAAAATAAATACAAAATTGTGAAATCTCCAGATCATAGCACTACAAGTATACCTTTGAACTCCTCAAAACAGTGTCTCGGCTGGCAAATGAGGCGAGCGTGTTGGACGAAATGAAAACGTCTAAATCCGGCTTTACATCTACGTGCACGTTTTCTGGCGGTTCTCGTTTTGTCGCATCAAAGGGGTACACTGCCGTATGTCGGGTCGATAAATACACGACGAATTTCTCGAACCGTTTCTCGGTGGATTGAATCGGAATCCGATGCATCCATGCAACGGGCCGAGACTTTGATGAATGCAAAAGCAAACAGCCGCACGTCCATCGTTGCTTCCGTGTACACACACCCGGAGAGCATCGTTCCTAGGGGCAACAGCTTGTGCTCTTTTCTCACCAAGTGTCTTCGTTTTTGGAACAGTGCAACGAACTCGTTTGGCATTGTTCTCTGACGTGCTACACTTTCGACCAACGGATTAAACGATGCACCAGCTTCCTACAAACAGACAGCACTTTGTTTCTCAAATACATTTTCTTTCCTTTCTTTTATTTCCACCCTTTTGACCCCTTTACTCGTATGGACGTTCGATTAAATTAGAGATATGCTTTAAATGTGGTTGTTGTAGCTGAAATTCTTTGTGTTTGATGTTCTTTAGAATTGTTAGGTTCATTCTTGTTAGACTTGATATATTTGCGCTTGTGAACATCTAAATTCAAGTTTATTTTTTAGTATAGCAAGAGTACATTTCTTGAGAATGATTGAAATAAAAATAAAATTAAGTATACGAGAAAAGATGAACTCTTATACAATCTCCAAATTTGACAAATTCATCAAATCTGCCAAACTTCAAACGCTGAAGTACTTCAAATTTCCCAGTGTACAAATTTCCAAATACCTCAATTTCCCAGGTGTTAAATATCCAAAATATTTCATACACCCTCATCATCCAAATTCCCAAGTTTCCCAAATGTGATGAATCTTTCAAGCTTCAAATGTCAAAGTACTTCAAATTTCCCAGCATTCAAATTCCCAAATACCTCAAATTTCCCAGAAGTTAAATATCCAAAATATTCGAAATCATTGAAATTCCCAAGTGTCCCAAATTTACCGAATCTCCCAAACTTCAAATGTCAAAGTACTTCAAATTCCCAAATACCTCAAATTTCCCAGAAGTTAAATATCCAAAATATTCGAAATCATTGAAATTCCCAAGTGTCCCAAATTTGCCGAATCTTCCATCGTTCAAAAAATTGTCTAATTTGCCAAACCTCGAAATTTCAAATAGCAATATGAAATGTTGAGATATTGTTCCACGTTAAATCCCCCACAGCAGCCGACACGCAAATAGGTCAAACGCGTCGTCGAAGGAAAAAAAAGCGCAATAAGACAGGTTCTATTAAATCGGAAACAACCCGGTCGAAAATCGTTGTCGGCGACCCTCCGTCCCCCCCCCCGTGTCGCGGGTTGGAATTCAATAAAATCGCTGGAAAAGGTCAGGGGTCAGGTGTAGTCGAGGCTCTGCATCAAGAGCGACGTGCACGCGCACATGAATTTATGGGGTTGCAGGGCATATTCGAGGCCTCAACCCTCTCTCGTGATCTACGATCCGTGTACGGGGGATTTCACGGTGATGCTTCGTCTTACGGTTAATCGAATTCAACGTCGCGTGAAGGATGACCCGGTCGAAGTAAATGCATTCGGGGATGATGATAACACGCTGCGATCATTAACGCGATCGTGATCGCGAAACGAGGGTGTAAGGAAACGCGAGAGTGGCTGCACGATGAAGATGAGTCGATCGAGATAAGAACGGAAGTGATACTTGGTGTCTATCGTTCGCTGGCATCGCATCGTACTTGTTGAAGCAAATGATACTAGAGTGCTGCCAATCGGCTGTGCGTCGATTGAAAAATGAAAATCATCTTGTTATTCAGGACAAATTATTTGAATTGTGATAAATTGTAAAAATTGTATATATTTATTTAAAGAAATATTGTGTACGTTATAATACTTGTAACATTGCACAAATTAATTTAAAGCAAGCATTATATAAATTGTAAAAATTGTACCTATTAGAACAACAATTGTATAAATTTATTAAATATTTTACTTATGCATTACACTAAAAATTGTATAAATGTATTGAAACAAATTTTGCATATATTGCATATATCATGCATGTGTACATGTCATGTGTGCATATGTCATGTGTGCATATATCGTACATGTACATTAAAAAACAAAACTTGTACAAATACATCAAAAAAAGAAATTATACAAATACATTAAAAAACAAGACTTGTACAAATATATGAAAAAGAAGAAATTGTACGAATGCATTAAAAAACAAGATTTGTACAAATATATCAAAAAACAGAAATTGTACGAATGCATTAAAAAACAAGACTTGTGCAAATATATCAAAAAAAAGAAATTATACAAATACATTAAAAAACAAAACTTGTACAAATATATGAAAAAGAAGAAATTGTACGAATGCATTAAAAAACAAGATTTGTACAAATATATCAAAAAACAGAAATTGTACGAATGCATTAAAAAACAAGACTTGTGCAAATATATCAAAAAAAAGAAATTATACAAATACATTAAAAAACAAAACTTGTACAAATATATGAAAAAGAAGAAATTGTACAAATGCATTAAAAAACAAGAATTGTATAAATATATAAGAAAGAAGAAATTGCAGAAATCCGTTTAAAAAGAAAAAATTGCACAGTATACATTGCAGCGAAAGATTTGATAAATTAAACGAGAAATCAAGATTGGTGAAAGATATAATATACGTGTGAAACAAACATGAAACAAGAGGAAGCTGAAAAACGTTAGCACGGTAAATCACAATCGCGTGACGAATCATGTTAGAGTTGCGGCAAAACAGGTAGAAGATTCATCAGTCTCTAACAACAGTAGATTTTTGGCGTCGATTCGATGGTTGTTGCCAGTGGTATCGCTGATCCAACAACGCGTTTGAATCTTTGCCAACATTATAACGGCCGCGAGATTAACAAAGTGAATGGCTGTCGCGTGGCGAGTCGAATGCAGTTTGTTGGGATACACGAAACTCGTGTAGAATTTCCTGATTTCCATGCAGAGATCTTCTCGTTATCCCAAATTATATACTCTGTGTACTAGTTTTAGAAAAATTGCGAATCTTTTGCGTCGTTTTCTTGTTCCTGGAGGGATGAGATAATTTGATTGAACATACAGGGTGTCTCACAACTGGTGTTACTCTTGGAACGGGGTTGTAGAGGACTTGATTCTCAGCAATTTTTTCCTTTGCAAAAATGGGACTTGATACTTTGTTTTTTAATAATTAATACGTTGAGTGTCTCATAAATTTATAAGGATCGCATCACAATTTTTTTTTTTAGAAGAAATATTTAGATAGATCAGTGATGTGATAATGTAAATGCAAATTTTTTAGTTTCATATAATATTCTACATTGTCAGTCATCGGTGACTGTTATAGCTTTAACGAAAAGTTAGTGGCAGTCATCATAAGGACCAACCAGAGTGCGAAACTTGCGCTGTATTCGATGCGGATACTGTTTCTATTAGAAGTTTGTATAAAGGACAGTCCTAAAGAAAATACGATGGGTGTGGGGATTAAAAGGGTGGTATAGCAGATAGTAATATAGATACTGTTTTTGCTGTAAGTTAGTGAGGGATGATATAATGCTGAAGAAGGTACGGTTGGAGGAATACATGTGGGGATCAAAAGGGTCGCAATAAATAGTAATATAGGTACAGTTTTTTACTGTAAGTTAATACAAGGGACAATTACAAGCTCGAGAAAATATAACGCGTGGGTGGCAATGCAATAAATTGTAATATAACGCGTGGAAAAACAGGTAGGAAAATACGGGTTGTAATATGTGGAAGTACGACACGTAGGAAAATACAATATGTAATAATACGACATGGAAATACAATATGTAGGAAAATAGTATCACGTGTGGAAATACGACATGTGGGAATATAACGCAGAGGAAAATGCAATATGTGGAAATACAATGTGTAATAATGTAATATGTACAAAAATATGACGCGTAGTAATATAAATACATATAAATACATGTGAGAATACAGCACATATGAAAGTACCATGTGTGGGAATATGTGTAGTTATACGAAACTTGTAGAACAATGCGTGGAAATGTAACATGTGGAAAAACAGCACACAGTACAATTACAATTGTAGTCAAATTACAATGTAACAATTACAATAACAAATACAATGTAGCACTTAATAATACAATATGTGATATCACAACGAATAACAGCACATCGCTGAATAAACGTATAGAAGTACATTTAACATCACACCGAATAAAAATATAATCGACACTACACATAAGAATTTCCGATGAAATCCATTACCGTGTTTGAGCTTCTGAGCTTATCCGACGAATTTCGTATAAGATCATACATCGACTAATAGAAACAGGTATACGTAGATATTAGCTTGCAAGAAGAGGCTGGCGCGAGTCCAAAAAGCTGCTCGACGAAGAAGAGATCAGATACTTGACACAGAGCTTGCCACAAGTTCTTTCGGCGAAAAAGGAACACCTTGTGCTTTGTGACGCTTTCGAACGGCGCCTCCACTTGCAGAATTAGAGAAAGAGAATGGGCACAGAAGAAAAGAAAACGAAGAGATAGGGAAGAATCTTTGGAAAGGGTGTACATAAAGCTTTGCCAGACTCGTGAAGTGTATCTATGCTAACGAGACATTGTATCCGTTGCTTTTCAAAGCGATCGTATCATTGTTGTCTCTGTTCGATTGTTTCTTTGTGGCCGAGTGTGTTCTCCATCGGGAATCGATGAGGGCCTCGATTAGCACATTTTAGAAACGTGTTTCTAAAAAGTGTTCGAGCTACAAACATTTTCGGGAAGATTGTTTAAATTATATTTCAGAATTTATTTCGTCTTCCAATCTGTTTCCAAAGGCATTTTAAACGCGACGCAAAATTAATCGTAGAAAGTATGCGGAATCTTTTCCGTGATTCGCGTAAGAAAAACCTTGACTCGGTGTATAAAGTCGACTTTGAAAAAAAAAATGAATTTTCTTCGGTCACGGTATCGCGGAATTATAACGTCACGTTTAAATTATGCCGCAGTTTGAGGACGCGTTTTAACCCTTTTATTTCAATTTAATGAATTCGCCTCACGAAGCACGTGCTCCTTTAGAGGGATCAAGAATTTTTCCATTCTGCCGTGATACCTGGCTAACTTTAAACGACTGCATTTTCCGCCCAGGATTTCCCTCATTTTGTTGGTAATTCCCGGTGCACTATTTTGCTTATTTATAACGGCCAATGAATAATAAAACATCGCTCTGCAACCTTTTCGTAATTTCAGCTCCTAAGCCCTTTGTTTTCCCTTTGTTTCGAAACTGTAATGGATTTCAGAGATATTTTACATTTCAACGTGCTGGAAATTTATTGTCTTCGATTATTCGTTGTTTTCTGTTGATCTAGATTGTATTTCGTATAAAATGAAATTATTGTTATAATAATTACATTGACAAAAATAATGGGTAGATTAAACACAGCAGGAATAACAGTCATAATATTAGTCACAATAGTAACAACAATAACAGCCACAATTGTAACAATAATGTAGCTACAACAACAACAACAGCCACAACAATTGTAAGATTAACAACAGTAACAATAATGTAGCTACAACAGCAATGCAACAACAACCGTTGTGGCATCCACAATAGCTTCGATAACAGAACTTATAATATAAAAAACAATTTTATTCCATATAATGTAATATAAATAATTTTATTATTTCAGCTGCTCATCAAGATTCATTAATATAACGAATAAAATTCGTTAAAAAAAATTACAAACTTGTAAAACTCTGCGAAATAATATTTTTTATACAAGATAATACCAAGATAAAAAATAAACGCGAGTTACACAATTGTTATGTACCTTCTTGAACATTAATTTAATAATCAGTTTGAAAGATTAATTCATTTATTAATCAATTTAGTATATTGCGTAATTCGTCGATGAACATCTACTTAATTCCACGCTGGTTTCGCTGAACACTTGGACCATCGAAATAAAAAAGCAGTATCCCACGATGAAGGACAACATCCCTCTTCTCGAATCAAACCCGTCGTCCACGTCATTTGCAACGTTCCTATTAAATGCTCTTCACTTCACTTCCGGTATACAACGTCGATGCGTTCTCACACGATCGATCAAGGTTGTATCGCGAGCTACCTGTTACTCGTGCTCGAGTTTCCATTACAGCGGATGAACCCGTTAAAATAATTAAAAATAACCGGCGTTATTTCGAGCGAATCCTTAGGGACTTGAAATCCCAATCGAAATCTCGACAATGGCATCGTGCCTCGAATCGAACCATTGAAACGTTCATTTGCGGTTTCGAGCATTGTGGCTTCTCCTATTATGGCTACTATTAGCCATAATGTTAATGGCTTTCGCGTACAGCACTTGAAGTGTATCTGTGGCAGACGATGAGCAGGGTAAATGTACAGGGTGTGAAAAGAAAAGGTCAATTTACACTCTTTTACGGTCAGTCTAGTGTCATTATTGAAAAGGTCGTTGCTTTGTGAAGTCTACGGTAATTTATTTATAATCAATATACAGTAAATTGAAAATCGGTTCATACAAGAGTATAGGTTCATTAAAATAATTATAATTCAAGATGTAAATATTTGAACTTTTTACAAACGCAAAAAGTGCGGTAATCTTGACTTCGAAAATTGTGCGCAGTCGATAACGAGAAATGTATATGCGCAGTCGATAGTGAGACGTAATAAATATGCGCAGTAAAGTTCACATGTCACATACACTAAAGCAGAGTGTAATAAGTTCTACTGCGCACAATTACTATGCGTCGTTTACAACTGCGCATACGTTCTACATTCATCGACCATTACAGCATATGATGTACGAAGGTGTACGAAGATGTCAGACGACTTCGATGGTTCAATCAGTGGCGATATAACGAGAGTCCACTGTAGATAAAATTAAAACTAAAAGCATTAGTATTAGGTTCTATAATAATTTACATGTATTTACATTTATTATTGCCATTTTTTATACAAGTTTCAAGAACACGACTAGCGAAGCGTAATTGCTAACCGCACGCATGTAAAAGGTTGACGTTAAACCTAACACACGTCCATCGATCGTAAACTATCGCGCGATCAAGCAAAATATGAAAACTGTGACTCAGTGGAAATTCACTGTACTCGTTAGCGGAATACATTACCGCGGTTGTTGGTTGTATCTCGAAGAAAAACTAGGATAAATGGAGGGAGCAAAGTGGTAAGAAACAAACGGAAAGTTTCTTATTGCAACGCGTCTGACCATTTCTCACGAGGATAAATGAAAATTCCAAGACATTCGAGGTGATTTTCGACCCCTCGTTTCGTTTTATACCGACCTATCTATCGATTCACAATGGTCGGGAAGATAGAAGGCGTCCCTGAAAAACGCTTCCATCGACCGGCGCAAACTTTCCCCGTTCATCCTTTATTCATAAGCGTTTGAAACATTAAACATCGTCCGCTTTATCGAATCGGTATTAACCGATTCTGTGCTGAGGGTGAAAAGTCTCTTCGGCCCGGTAATTTATTTCTATCGCTTTCGAAGTACAGAGACCAAAGGAGTTCCATGGATTTACAAGATCGAAGGTTTCGTTGCTAACTATAACTTTCGAGTCTTAACACGTTACTAACCGAACCGATAGAAATTCTTCTATTGATGTAAACTCGGATATAGGGATTTTATACCTGTATCGATATTTCCTTGGTAAAGTCTCAAATTCGAAATCGGGGATCTGGGAAATTTGGGGTATTTAAAGATGTGGGTGGAAATTTGGGGAATTTTGGTATTTGGGAAATCTAGGGAATTTGGGTTTTTGGAAATCTGGAGAATTTGGGGAAATTCAGAATTTCTATATTTAAATATTTGGAAATTTAAGATATTTGGTAAGTTGGAAATTTTGGTATTTGGGAAATCTAGGGAATTCGGGTTTTTGGAAATCTGGAGAATTTGGGAAAATTCAGAATTTCTATATTTAAATATTTGGAAATTTGAGATATTTCGTAAGTTGGGAATTTGGGGAATTTTGGCATTTGGGCAATCTAGGGAATTTGGGTATTTAGAAATAAGGAGAATTTTTATGTTTAGAAAATCTAGGGAATTTTGGTATTGGGAAATTTCGGAGAATTTGGTTTTTGAGAAATCTAGGGAATTTGGGTATTTATAAATATCGAGAATTTTTGTATTTTTGAGAAATCTAGGGAATTTGGATATTTAGAAATCGGGAGAATTTTGGTATCTGAGAAATCTAGGGAATTTTGGTATTTAGAAATAAGGAGAATTTTGATGTTTGGAAAATCTAGGGAATTTTGGTATTGGGAAATTTCGGGGAATTTGGTTTTTGAGAAATCTAGGGAATTTGGGTATTTATAAATATCGAGAATTTTTGTATTTTTGAGAAATCTAGGGAATTTGGATATTTAGAAATCGGGAGAATTTTGGTATCTGAGAAATCTAGGGAATTTTGGTATTTAGAAATAAGGAGAATTTTGATGTTTGGAAAATCTAGGGAATTTTGGTATTGGGAAATTTCGGGGAATTTGGTTTTTGAGAAATCTAGGGAATTTGGGTATTTATAAATATCGAGAATTTTTGTATTTTTGAGAAATCTAGGGAATTTAGGTATTTAGAAATATGGAGAATATAGTACTTGAGAAATTTAGGGAATTTGGGTGTTTGGAAATTTTGGAGAATTTGGGAAAATTCAGGATTTCTACATTTGAGTATTCGGAAATTTCAGAATTTCAAAATTTGAACATTGTAACCTTTACATTTGGATATCTATAAATCTACAAAATAATTTTGAAAATTCACAAATGTAGAGATCTGAATTTTAAAAAATTCCACAAACCTTACAAATGTATAAATTAAACAAATTTTTAATTTGAAAATCCAAGTATTTGAGAACTTGCTGAATGTACAATATGACGTACAAGAACCTAATAAACGAATACGAAATGAAAAGAGTACACTAACACAGCGAAATAAGAAGCTGAGAAATGTACCAGGGCCGTAGGTTCAAAGGATCGGCATATTACTCGAACGAAATCCACGATTTATTGGCTCTGCCTACGCAGGCTGGTGCTGCAACAGCGACAACTACCTTAATTAAGTTTACCTTCGTTAAAGCCCCGATTCACCGTTCATCCTGCCACTTCCGGCCTGCCTGCAGCGATCTTCATCGGCCCCCGCTTTCACCGATTTGCATCCGTCCCTTCGAAAGCCTAGCCTCGACCATGGATAATTCGTTTTGCAGAGCCAATTGTGCGACTGCCATTACCCAGCCTCGGCGTATTCTCTTGTTAATTGAAATTCGTACCATTTTTACCTTTACAACTCTCCAAATGTCACTGGAAAAATTACTACAACTTCCGGATGCGTCGATGTTGCACTATACTGGCTTTGGTGTGGTATTCGATATCAAACTCTATTTTCCTTTTTAATAAAATTTTGTTACAATATTTTTGGACTGTTATATTCTTTAAAATTTTATTTTGTTGTATATCACAATAGAATATTTTTCAAAATTATTTTTTAAGATGGTGTTCTTGTAAGTTGAATATTTTAATTCTTGTTTAGTTAACAAACTTGACACAGAAATTTTGGTCGTGATCATACAAGTTAAAGTGCATCAATTATAACAAGTACTGATCATACTTTGCCTATTATTCGTCTCAACAATATATTTGATGACCTTCAAACATGATTTTCAATAGCTGCTTCGATTTATTTCAAAATTCCTGCAAATCAATTCGGAATTATACATAGAGAAATATTTGGACTACATATGACAACAGTAACACGTACCGGAAATATAGAGTGACCGAAGTTACGACTATAAGTGAGGAATCGTGTCCCTTTTAAGTTCGTTTTAATCATGCTAAAATACCGCAGTCAAAGAAATATGGGCTAGCGAAAACGCTCGTAAAGATTCAAACTAGAGCAGTGAATCACTCGATTTAGTTACAACGTCTGACCACCTGTACACCTTTACTACTTATCGTCTGACCACTGCAGTGGTTCGCGTGTCGAAGGTCGTTCGTGATCACCTCTGCGTATATCGCAAATACTGTATTTTCCATCCGTATGGGGTGTTAATAAAAATTTTATCACCTTCCGCAAGATCACGAACACGTAACATATTATTTCTATCGACAACTATCAATTTAATAGTAATTGAGCCATTTACAATTGCAACTACATAACTCTCTCTTAAAAAAATTTCATTTGCCATATTTCTCAGACATTTCTTAAATTATACACTCTTTTATATATAAACATTTTTCAGGTACATTTCATAGCAATATAAATATGACTTCTGAATGATATTTTTTAAAAATAAACATTATTTAATTTTTTATCGAGAGGCTTTAAATTAAAAACTTTTTGTATGGTATCTTTCAAAGGTAAACATAATTGATACTTTTTAACATATGAACGTAAATGTAATTTTTTAATGGTACATTTACAGATGCAAATATGAACATAATTTTTCTTAAAACTTGTAATTTCTAAACTGATGCTTCTAAATTAAGTTCTAAATAAATGACCCAATTTATAAACTGCGAAAATGGGGCAAGTCTCGACTCCTTCGCAGCTGTACCCGCAGAAAACTTGATCGTACAGAGACGAATGTACACAATACATCTCGCGTCGGACAGTAACTACACCCATAAATCGTCATCGCAGATAAATACAGAAGCAGATAATCGATAAACGCGTAAATAGGTAAGGAATAAATGGACACCCGATGTATCGGAGGTCGAAGGAGTTTAGTCACGCGATGGTCAGCCCTTCCGCCGCGTGGCCAACCCGTTGGGAACTCGTTCTCGATTAAAACAGGGACTATCGAGCGGCCTGCGTCGTCTTTTGCACACAAGTCTCGCAAACATCGTGCCAGAAACGCGAAAACGAATCTCTTGGAGCTGTCGAGGTCGGCCCAATTTGCGTGTGCCAAGTGTTTCCGTGAGCCTCGTTCCGTTTTTTCATCCCCCGCGGATCGTTTCGGGGGTGAACGACCCCGTGTCATCCCCGTGCAGTTATCGACGAGGGGATCTTTCGACGTCGGCTGTTTCTCCTCTGTGTTCCGAGTTACACGACACGGTGTGTGTCTATCCACTGTTGATAAACCGGGTAGGTGCGCAGGAAATATTGGGAGCGGAGGTTGTCGGATGGTTAAATATTTGGGTGTTTTGTGATATTCGATGCCGCCATGATAGTTCGAACACGTATTTTTCTGTGACAGTACATTGTGTCAAAGGTGCAGGAAAAGGGGGGTTAAAACCATTATCTATTTGCGGATAATAATTATTAATTCATTTTTTACTCCAAGACATCGTACATTTCGTGTCACGAGTACTGATGAAGTATTTATATAGTCTTTGTTATTAAACTTTCAGCTTCAAGATATATCGTAAGTGGCATTTTGTGATACCAATGTCAGTCTTTATTTCGAAATTAGCCAATAGATACGTAACAGGCTAATAATACTTTCGTCCCGAAAACGCATTCGTAATAAATTCGCTGAAACAACCCCCGTTGGAAGATTCGCAATAGCAATCGAGAAGCGGCCGCTACTCTTACGAAACTTTTCTATCGTCGGTTTAATCGTTGCAATGAAAACGTGTGCCACCGGTAATTATGCAAACTGCTTTCCTCTGTTCGCGTGGCGCCGTTCTTGTCTCAGATTTAAGACGCCATTAAAACGTTGCAGTCGAGCCGATCGGCGAACAATTCTGGCTAGACACGAGAGGAGACGTCTCCTGGCACGTTCGCCAGGGACGATCGAGAAAGTTTTATCGCGCGATGGAAACGCAGGGAAACGACCGTTGCTTACTGCCGACTTCGTTTCCACCAACTTTCCAATCGATTCCGAACGACGCTGAGTCGTTTCACGGAACAACGGTGTCTTTTCGTCGACGAACCGTTAACCGTACTGTCGTACTCAACTTTCGGTGTAAACTAAAGAAAGCTCGCGAAGTTCTTGGCGAATCACTTTTAACGCTTTTAATTTAACGGCTGGAGCACGTTTTGGATGCGAAAGAACTACTGTCTTCTTTTGGAGAATTACATGATAAAATGAATTATTTATAATTTCTCGGTTAATTTAAAAGTATAGTACTAGTTTTATATTAACTAATTTTTTGTCGTAATTTGCTATTTGAGGATTTATTGTCACGCGCTATATTGCTTTGCGTTATATTGCCACGCATTATATCGTCATGTGTCGGTACTGTTTCGCGTTATATCGCCACACGTCGTATATCGCAACGCATTGTACCATTACACTTCATATATTGCCAAGCGCCATATATCGCCACCTGTTATGTTGTAACGTACTATACACAATACTTCATATATCGCCACTCACTATATATCGCAATGCGTTACATTAACACGTGTCATGTATCGCAACGCGTTATTATTGCCATATAACATGTACCGCGACTTGTATATTACTACTCCCCATATATCGCCACCTGCCATATGTCGTCACTAGCAAAAACGAATTTTATTTAACCTCTGCATGTATTGTCAATTTCAAGAATGTACTGCTCGTACAACTTTGCTGATGGTAATATAACGAGAGGCTACTATACATGTATACGTAACATGTATGGTATAGTTGTGTATAGTTACACAAAGAATAAAAAAAGAGACGGTTTGGCTAAAAATAGAGTTATTTTTGGAAGAGATTAAATTTTCATCGTCATTATTTATTGGTCCCCATAATGGTCGAGTTCCCAGTAATGAAATTAAAAGTTCAAAGTTCAGCAAAAGGTCCCGACGTCGGACCGAATAAAGCGTGTAACTGATGAATTATTAATTAAGACTGGAACACGGTAACACGCACGGCATTAGAAGAACGGTGAATGGCTAAAAAAGATTCTCGATACGCCTGGGTCAGTATCGATCCCTACACCTGGCGGGATACACAAGCATGTCCCCATTAAGTTGGTGCCACTCGTCAGGGAACTCGACGCGTTTGCTTTTTCTCCCTGTTTATCTGCGTTCGCAATTAGAATGTCACGGATAAACTTTTAACCGGAACATCAGCCGGCTCAACTAATTATGTTTGCTCTTAATACATACCGTACGTGGCCTGGTTCGCCGAAGGAACAGCGAACTTTTATTACCGACCGTTAAGGGAATTTCGATTTTCATGAATTAATAGGGGCACTGGGAGCTTCGTGAAATTCATGCTCCAACTATAATCGGATTATACATATAAGCTTTATTTTGTACGACGAAAAAGGAGAAATCTTCAATGACATCATTTTCGTCTAAAAATAAATGCTGTCGTGATTATGACTCACTTCTATATACCAATTTTATGGGAATAAAAAGTATAAAAGTAATTCCTTCGTAAATTAAACTTGCGATAAATTATTTTAGTTGTTTGTACGTATTATAACAGGACATATATTGCCATATACCTACAACCCTAGTTTTCTATTACCCTAATCTTAGATGTCTATAACCCTAGCTTCCTATGTCCCCAAATGTTAATACTTCTGTCAGATACCAAATCTCTAAACCCCTAGATTCTTAGATTTCTCTATGCATAGGTTTGGATATTTCTAGGTTCCAATATTTCTAGATCTATGTATTAGTAATATCCCTAGATCCCTATTATTTCTAGATCTTTATACTCCTGAATCCCCAAACCCCAAATCTCAGTATCCCTAGATCCATATAGTCGAATATCCCTAGATTCGAGTATATTCGCATTCGAATACCCCCAGATCTGAATATCCCTAGATCTATAAATTCGTAGGTCCAAATGCCCCTAGATCTGTAAATCCCTAGATCTATAAATTCGTAAGCCCAAATGTCCCTAGATCTGTAAATCCATAGGCCCAAATATTACTAGATCTATAAATCCCTAGATCTGTAAATTCCTAGATCCAAATATCCCTAGATCTGTAAATTCCTAGATCCAAATATCCCTAGATCCGTAAATTCCTAGATCCAAATATCCCTAGATCTATAAATCCCTAGATCTGTAAATTCCTAGATCCAAATATCCCTAGATCTGTAAACTCCTAGACCCAAATATCCCTAGATCCGTAAATTCCTGGATCCAAATATCCCTAGATCTATAAATACCTGGCTCCAAATGTCCCTAGATCTATCAATTCAACAATCTCAACATCCCACGATCTCCAGATTCTTAGTTCTAAATATCCCTAGATCTATAAATTCAAAAATGTGAATATTCCTCCATGTAGAAATTCTTAGTTCCTAGTATCCCTAGATCTGGAACTCGTAGGTTCCAATATTCTTAAATTTTAAAGTTCCTAGTTTCCTAGTTATTTTACAGATCGTGAAACCGTTTGTTCAGTCTGATATAATTATTGCTAACAGATCTGTATTCAAGTTTAAATCAACAACAAGGAAATAAAAGGATGTAAAGAAAGTCGTAATCTGCATTTAAATTCGGCTCGGTTGAATGAATCAAACAGCCACTCGAAATTTCCATGCATATTAAAGAAGCCCAGGTTTTTTCCCCCAGCATTCATTCGAATCGAAATGGAGGCTTTCACGACCAGTTGAGCTGAAATCGCATTCATTTAACTCGAAAGGGTTTTTTCGCCGATGATTTTTCAACGAGCCACCCGTCGAAAGTAAAGCGTGTAAAAAGATTGGAAATATCGAATTTACATAAAACAACGTTATATTTTTCCTGCCCCGACTAAAAGCTGGAAAGTGTACATCGATGAGAGCATCAAAATTTCAATATTGGCGGTGTAACGCGAGTTGTATCGTTTTTTACGATATCAGATTACTTTCTATTACATAGAGTCCGAAACAGAGATTCGCATAATTTTGTGACAAGCTATACAGGATAATACTTCTGATATATCAATTTAAAGCTGGTGATTTAAGGAAAATAATAATTATTACACAGGTATAATTTTAGAAGTTTCAGTTTTAGCAGAAAATTGTACCAAACTTCAGTTACGGAAACATAAGTCTACCGTAATTTCATGACATAAAAGTTTCACCAAACGTCACTTACGATATATCAATTTAAAGCTCGAAGCTCAACGAAGATGACTGTATAAATGTTCCACCGCCATCATCATCGATTCGCGATTAAAAATGGAGAGTTCCAGACTTTGTAAGACAGAACTCGATTATCTCATCCATCAGCCATTTTGTAACAGGAATATTAATCGAGCGATCATGCATATTAGACCGTAACCTTTCAATCCATATAAGTGACATTTCGCAATACTTTTATGTCATGAAATAACGTTAGACTCTTTCAACTCATTCGTCTCTTTCAGTCATTTATGCGATAATTTCTTCAAAGTTCATAAATTGAACTTATGAAATTTGCGAGGATATAAATGATCGTGTTATACAAGAGAATAGAAGAGAGGAAGAAAGTCAATCGTCACCATTTTCTTTTTCCTTTCACTAATTACTGGAGCTCTTCGGGCTAGCAAGTTTCAAGCTTTCTTAAGTTATAAAGCGGTAATGACTCGCTGGTGAACTAAACGTTCTAGTTTTTCCGCGAGCAAGACCGGAAAAGCCGATGGAAACTGATTACTCGCGTAGAAAATACGACGGGAAATCAATAGGGAGCCGATGCGTAGAACGTCGTTCGTTTTCAAGCGGATCGAGCTTTTTGACGTTGAGACAGGGTCGTGCTCTTTGATATCCAGGACAAGACAAACTCGTTTTCATTTCCAGCCAACGAGCCTTCGTATTTCCCGTGCAATGGGAAACGACAACTTTTCTAATAATTCGTCACGAACACGTACAAATAAGATTGCTTTGTTCGATGTAATGCAATTTCTTCTATGTTCTTTTCTCGTCGTTCCATATTTCTGCTTGCGTAATGCTCCCTTGGATTTGTCGCTCGATGTTTTATGGTTAAATATGAATCTTTCTTGGATTGTTCTTGTTTGGTTTGGGAATTTGGGTATTTGGTGGTTTGGGAATTTCAGAATTTTTTAAGCAAGTTTGAAATTTGGGAATTTGTAAACTTGGAAATTTGTAGATTTGGAAATTTGGGAATTTGAAGATTTGTGAGTTACGCTATTTTGAAATTTGAGAATTAGAGGATTTGTAAACTTGGAAATTTGTAGATTTGGGAATTTATAAATTTAGGAATTTAGAGATTTGGGAATATAGGATTTGAGATTTGCAAATTTGGAATTTTGACAATCTTAAAATCTGTAAATTTCTAAATCCTTAAATTTCCTAAATTTGTGTCATTAAATCAAATACTAAAATTTTATTAGAAATTTAGAAAATTTAAAAATTTAGGAAATTATTTACCCTCCACTTTATATAATATCCACAAGAAATAGTCATACTGCTTAAACAATAAACCCCAAATTAATAATTACTATACTTATTTCGCGCTAATTTAATCACCCCATAATATAAAACACATTCCAAAATTGGCCACTTGATAACAGCAACTACATTTACTTATCAACAATTATCGAAATATGATTAAAAGGTAAAGAAGAAATGAAATCGTATTGCAATAAATATCCGAGCGTTTTCGTCCCCCGAGAAACACGTCTGGATTTAATACACAAGATGCTTTTAGCCGCGAAAATATTTAAAACGAACCCTTTACGCGGTGTGGTTAGCAGCTTTTCCGCTGCTCGAATCCCAGATGGCTATAAATTGATGAAAGATATCGTGAGATGTATGTAATTATTGACACAATGTGATTGTCCCGCGTCATGACTCCTGGGGTTTACGGTATTGCGAATATATGGATTAATATCGCGTTGCACGAAATGTGCATTAAAATTGAAACATTGACTTGTACAAAATTGAGACATTGACATGTACCGATGTCAACTCAAGAGTTGCTGCGTGATGACACAAAGTAAAGGAAGTTCTATCTAGCGATTTGGGGATGTAGGAATTTGGGGATGTAGCGATTTGGAGACGTAGCGATTTGGGGATGTACCGATTTGGGGATGTACCGATTTGGGGATGTAGGAATTTGGGGATATAGCAATTTGGGGACGTAGCGATTTGGGGATGTAGGAATTTGGGGACGTAGGAATTTGGGGGTTTAGCAATTTGGGGATGTACCGATTTGGGGATGTAGGAATTTGGGGATGTAGCGATTTGGGGATGTACCGAGTTGGGGACGTAGCGATTTGGGGATGTACCGAGTTGGGGATGTAAGAATTTGGGGACGTAGGAATTTGAGGATATAGCAATTTGGTGACGTAGCGATTTGGGGACGTAGGAATTTGGGGATATAGCAATTTCGGGACGTAGCGATTTGGGGATGTACCGATTTAGGGATGTAGGAATTTGGGGACGTAGGAATTTGGGGGTTTAGCAATTTGGGGATGTACCGATTTGGGGATGTAGGAATTTGGGGACGTAGAAATTTGGGGGTTTAGCAATTTGGGGATGTACCGATTTGGGGATGTAGGAATTTGGGGATGTACCGAGTTGGGGACGTAGCGATTTGGGGATGTACCGAGTTGGGGATGTAAGAATTTGGGGACGTAGGAATTTGAGGATATAGCAATTTGGTGACGTAGCGATTTGGGGACGTAGGAATTTAGGGATATAGCAATTTCGGGACGTAGCGATTTGGGGATGTACCGATTTAGGGATGTAGGAATTTGGGGACGTAGGAATTTGGGGGTTTAGCAATTTGGGGATGTACCGATTTGGGGATGTAGGAATTTGGGGACGTAGGAATTTGAGGATATAGCAATTTGGGGACGTAGCGATTTGGAGATGTACCGATTTGGGGATGTACCAATTTAGGGATGTAGGAATTTGGAGATATAGCAGTTTGGGGACGTAGCGATTTGGGGAAGTACCGATTTGGGGATGTAGGAATTTGGAATCGTTGCTATTTCAGGCTGTAGCGATTTGGAAATGTAGCAATTTAGGGTTGTAGGAATTTGGAAATATAGCGATTTGAGGATGTACCGATTTAGGAATATAGGAATTTGGGGACAAAGGACATACATAAATGAAAGATATATGACTGCACATCGTATTAAATGGTGATTTGTTTGTAAAATTACAGGAACAAACCGAAAACGTTCGCGTTCGATCACTGTTTCCATTCCCTGGACCCATCACTAGAGAATTTCGCAAGCCAGGAAGTGGTGTTCGACGCCCTGGGCCGCGATATTTTGGACAATGCGTTTCAGGGCTACAACGCCTGTATCTTCGCTTATGGGCAGACCGGTGAGTCATAATAATCTCATTTATCATATCAATTCTACGAAATTAACTCACAGATAGAAGAGATGAAAACAACCTATAATATTTCTGAAGATTATATGTGTGTTAAAGTTTGCTAGTTGTAAGCAGATGTAATTTTTGTTATTGATTTTGATAATACTTTCTTTTGAGCAATTTAGGACAAGGGTGAATTTTGTCGATTTTGTTAATATTTGCTTGGGAAGATTGGAAATTATCTTGATGTACACGTTCTTAAATTTTTAAATCCTTAAGTTTCTAAATTGGCTAATGTCCAAATCTTCAAATCTCTAAATTTTCATAGCTTAAAATCCTCATATCTCCAAATTCTGACATTTCCAAATCCTTAAATATACAGATTCCCAATTCTCTAAATCCTCAAATCTTCAAATTCTGACATTTCCAAATCCTTAAATATACAGATTCCCAAATCTCTAAATCCTCAAATCTCCAAATTCTGACATTTCCAAATCCTTAAATATACAGATTCCCAAATCTCTAAATCCTCAAATCTCCAAATTCCTAAATCTCCAAAACTCAAATCCTCAAATCTCCAAATTCCTAAATCTCCAAATCCCAAAATCGCCAAATCTCCAAATCTTCAAATCGTCAAAATTCCCAAATCTCCAAATTCTCAAATCTCCAAATACTAAAATCCTCAAATTCTGAAATCCCCAAATTCTCAAATCTCCAAATTCTCAAATCCCCAAATCTCCAAATCCTCAAAATTTCCAATTCTCCAAAGTCCCAAATCTCCAAATACTAAAATCCTTAAATTCTGAAATCCCCAAATTCTCAAATCTCCAAATTCTGAAATCCCCAAATCCTCAAAATTTCCTAATCTCCAAAGTCCCAAATCTGCAAATACTAAAATCCTCAAATTCTGAAATCCCCAAATTCCCCAATCTCCAAATCTTAAAATTCTCAAATTCCCAACCTCCGAATCCCCAAATCTTCAAACCCTAAACCCCTAAATCTCCAAACCCCCAAATTTCCCAACACCCTAACCTCTTCAAAACACCATCTCCCCAAATATCCAAATTCCAAACTACAACAAAAGAAAAAGACTCTCCCAAGCACCGAATTAATTACATATAATTAATCTCGTCGTTCACCTCCACAAAGATTAACGAGTGCTTAGAAAGTCAGAGGCGGTCCTTATCGTAACATTAAAGCACCGTGGGTGTTTTATTGTATTTAACAAAAGCGGATAGAAGAAGAATGGGCTTTGTGTAGAAGAAACGCGATCAAAGGAGCTTTGCCCGAGATTTTCCGCGTCGGTCCACATTCGCGTTCCCCGCCAGATTTAATTCCTGTTGATAAGAGTGCAGCCCTCGTTCCACCCTCGGTACAATAAATGTCTGCTCGTTGTATAGCCATGAGTAATGCAATTAGAGAAGGGGCCAACGATAAACGTCCACGGTTGATCTTACATGTTGGAGAAACATTGACCGAGGCGACGACTAACGTTGTCCCGTTCTTCGCTCTAGTCGCTGTTACAGGAGAGGAAAAAAAATAAGATTATGCACTTCTAAAGGCTCTCCCGTCTTTCCTGTTCACTTAGCTGCTCGCTTGACATCGATGAATCGGATTTAACCTCTCGACTTATCATCCTTCTCAGAGCACTTACCGATGGAAGACTTGATAACTTACGGAGAAGTTGCGAGCGGATGCTAACACGAAACCCGTTAAGGGTTGGGAATACGCTGCAGTATCAATTGGGGTTAAACTTTCACTCCTCGAACGATCACTAAATTTATATTCGATGTTCTATATTGTTTTCACAAATTTTTATAATCGTGATCGACGGATTTTTTAATTATTTTAAATGGTGTAATTTCTGTTGGAGAGATTTGCGTTAAGGGGTGACAAGAGTAACAGGTTGGGAGGATTTAAATTGTAAAACACTTCTCTAATGTTTTTGGAAATTATTATAAATAGAATTGAAGGATTTTTAAATTATTTTAAATGGTGTAACTTCTGTTGGAGAGATTTGCGTTAAGGGGTGACAAGAGTAACAGGTTGGGAGGATTTAAATTGTAAAACACTTCTCTAATGTTTTGGGAAATTATTATAAATATGATTGAAGGTTTTTAAATAATTTAAAATGGTGTAACTTGAATTAGGGAAAACTTGCATCATTTAGGAATCCGTTGAGAGGGTTGTTTAAATTATAAAACATTTTGTGGATATTTCAGTGGTGTTTGATATCTTGTTTTTGTTCTCAAAAATTTTTAAATAATTTCAAGTGGTATAATTTGTATTGGGAGACTTGTATTGTTTAAAAATGTGGAATATATAAAAAAAATTGTAAAATTGGGAAGATTGTTTAAATTATAAATAATTTTGTTCTTTAATATTTGCTAATTATTATTACATTTTTAATGGAACTTTGATGAAGAAATTAGAATTTTCTTTATTTAAAATTTGAGGACTTCATTTTTCTAAAACATAATTTCTAAATAAAGGTGTGAAGTAGTAAAACTTCCAAATATCTACACTAGTTATAAACGTTCTTGCTTGCAAGTACCTAAACTGCCAAATATCAAAGCCAAAGCCCTCGAATGACTAAACTTCCAAATGCCATAACTCGCAAGAGCCGAAACTATCAAATATCGAAGCTTTCAGTGACCAAACTTCTAAATGCCACAACTTGCAAGAACTGAAACTATCAAATATCAAAGCTCCCAAATAACAAACTTCCCAAATAGTAAAACTTCCGAATACCGAAGTTCCCAAATATCGAAACTTTCAAGCACCGAAACTTCCAAATATTGAAACTTCAGACATCAAAATTTGCAGATCCAAAGCTCCCAAGTACTGAAACTCCAAAATATCAAATCTGTTAGTGCCAAAACCCTCAAATATCAAAACTTCCAACTACCAAAAATTTTCTTAACAAACCTTCAAGATTAAAATTCGAATGATACATTCACACACGTTAAGGATATATTTTTGTAGATCCTTAAAAAATTTGAATTTTTCAAACCTGTAAAATTGTCTCGTAGAGACGTCCCACACACATCTTGCAATATAACAAGTATCCATTCTTACGTATTGTAATGTAACAAATTCTGACCATCACCCCAACTGAAAAATCTCGAAATCTTTTTATTATCATAAATTGCCCCAAAAATACCAACAAGAATTTACAAAATAGAAGCGCGAGTCGTAGGAGATAAATTTAGCTGAAAATTGGGGTAGGTTTGTTAGGGAGGCACGCATAACCGTGGCTCGTCTAATTTCGTCGAACGAGCCCAAGGTAATACGCTCGAGTAAGCACCGAAACCCTTAGAGATAAGGGATTGCAAAATTTCTCAAGAGTAGTTTTTCCGCCACGGGGGTTTAACGGGATCGTTGGCTAATTTTTTAAGGGTCCGGGAAATCGTACACGATGATGGGAAGTGGCGAGAACAAAGGCATCATACCACGGCTGTGCGACAACCTATTCGACATGATCGCGAAACAACAGAGTTCAGAACTCACATACAAGGTCGAGGTCTCCTATATGGAGATCTACAACGAGAAGGTGCACGATCTGCTTGATCCGAAGCCGAACAAACAGTCGCTGAAAGTCAGGGAACACAATGTCCTGGGACCTTATGTGGACGGACTCAGTCAGCTCGCTGTCACATCCTTTCAGGTGAGTGATGATACTTTAAAGCCTTGACAAAGATATTGACTAGATACCTAAACAACCAAAAAATGTGCTTAGATAGCCTTAGATAGAAAATTTTGTTTCTTGTGCTAGCGAAAGAATACATTTGTAACTCCTCGAAATAGGATTTACATTCGGTAACCTTCTTGTTGCATAATGAGGTCATAGATACCTTCCATGTAAAATACAAATAGTCTTATAATTTTGATACAAATAGTACCTATAATTTTGATCTCGAAGTATAATAAATTTTGTTCGAGATGTTGTATTTTTATAAATAAAATGGCGGACACGACTTGTATTTGAGCACATTTCGTTGTTATAAAAGTTTGCATAGTATTTATGTTTGTATCTGCTCTGTGGTTTATTATGTGGACGGATGTTATACGGATAGAATGATAGGTATAGATATTAGTTAATATGAAACATTAGCTATGAAACAGGTTCGATCAGAGTGACGAGTATATCGTTGGAGCATATCTCTTTTATCTAGTATCCCTGTTCGATTATCACGAGTGTACTTGTACATTTTCCCCACGAAGCAGCGTAATGTCCCTTTATCACTTGTTTTGACCGGCAATTGGCTCAGTTCCAGAGCGAAACTGTTGTTGATCAATATCTGTCGTTGCAGTGCTTCGGCAATTTAATTTCTCCAACAATACAGCGTTCTGCGTGCCTTGACTATATAGCAAAGACAACTTGCTGCAACTGAGCACCGATACCAAACAGTAATGTCTCTTTCACCCTATAAAAATCGTTCGATTCATTTACGGTTCCTTTCACGGTTTCCTATTCTTATGTACGAAAGGAAATTATCGATAAAATTTCACGATGTACGATACTGTGGGAAATTACTCGAGGCAATATGTACAAACGATATAAAAATGGTGTCGTAAGTTATCAGGATGAGGAATATTTTATGCTGAGAGAAGAAGATGATACATTAAATGTGGGACACCAATATTGATGCTAATTATATTGCCACGTGTTATATTGCCGCTTATTAATATTGTCACAGGACCTGTGATAGATGGCCACGCGTTACATAGCCACTCATTGTCGCCAACTTATTTATCGACACTCGCCATATATTGCAACGTGCTTACATCGCCACTCGTCACATATTGCAACCCTACATATATCGCCACACGTCATATATCGCAATGCACCATATATCGCCACTCGCTATATATCACCACATATATGTCACATCACTACTCGCCATATATCGCCACGTGCCATATCATCTCTCGGCTTATATTGCCCCATGCCCTATATATCGCGGTATCTATAGCTACACATCACATATTACTCGCCTTATATCGCCATGTCCCATATATCACCACATGACGTATATCGCCACGCGCCGTAACATCTTCGCGTGTCGATATTGTTACGGGTTATATACTGCCGCGCGTTATATCGCCACGCATTATATCGCCGCGTCTTGTACAGAGATCCACAGAAATTGCGGCAATATAAAGAAATTCTTTCGACTAACCAAAAGCTATTATATATCCAATTGTAAAAGGTCTCCACTCGTATGATTTCTCTGTGGCAATATAACGAGAGTCTACTGTAATATCAATGTTGCTCAGAGTGTTTCTTAATTTTGTTTTTATCTTTGGATATCTGATTGCTAAAGTCCTCAGTAACGTGATGCTAACGAATTAAAAAAAAAAAACAATGCAATGTTAACAATCGTTTCATGATGATGATTGATCGATTGATCGACTTTTACTGATCGTCCAGTCGAGGTACGAACATTAAACGGACGAAGGTAATGATACACGATCCTTTCAGAAAGTAAAATCAGGTCGTTTTACATGCATCGAAGGTAGTGGTTAGCTGTTTTATGCAACAAACACGTTTCGTACATACCAGTAACGCGTGATAAGTTTCAATTTGCTCTATCGACTGTGAACTAGGATACTGCCCTCTCGCTTCACGGGATACATTGTACGATCATTTGAAAAAAAAAGACTCGAGTTTGATAACTGAGGTTGCTTGACCATACGCCTTTTATAGAAGTTTATAAATTGTAAACGATATAGTGTACAATATCTAGGATTGTGTCAGTCGAACATAATGTACAATATCGATATTGAAATATTGTTGTTCATTGTAAATTGCGATATAGGAATATTTGGAGTATAGGAAATTAGAAATTTATTAAATATAGTGTTTATTGGTTTGGTTGAACAGTTCATATAAACTGCGAGGATGAACTATACTTTTACGTTTCTAGTTCTACGTATTTACACTTTCACAGTTCTACATTTCTATGTTTCTACGTTTCTATATTTCCACATTTCCACATATCCATATTTCTACACATCTACATTTCTACATTTTTACATTTCTACATTGTCACATTTCTACATTTTCACATTTCTACATTTTTACATTTCTACATTTTCATATTTCTACATTTTCACATTTCTACATTTTCACATTTCTACATTTTCACATTTCTACATTTTCACTTTTCTACATTTTTACATTTCTACATTTTTACATTTCTACATTGTCACATTTCTACATTTTTACATTTCTACATTGTCACATTTCTACATTTTCACATTTCTACATTTTCACATTTCTACATTTCTACATTCCTACATTTTCATATTTCCACACTTCCACATTTCTACACTTCTATATTTCAATATTTCTAAATTCGAAGCTTTGCAAATCTCCAAATTTCAAAATCCCAAACTCTTCAAATTTGACACTTAGAGAGTAGCAAAATTTGAAAGTGTGAAGCTGCAGAAACTCAGAAAATTTGTAAACTCTCTCCTCCCGAATTCCGTAAAGTTTGACCGAAAAGATAAGTTTGCACTTTTTGTCGGGATGTACGATACACGGCTTAGCAGTCTAACTGGTCGATTTAACAGGACATCGATAACCTGATGGCGGAGGGCAACAAATCGAGGACAGTGGCAGCGACGAACATGAACTCCGAGAGCTCCCGTTCACACGCCGTGTTCTCCGTGATCCTAACGCAGACATTGACGGACTCGAAAAGCGGTGTCAGCGGCGAGAAGGTCTCTCGGATGAGTTTGGTGGATTTAGCAGGGAGCGAAAGGGCTGTGAAAACTGGGGCAGTGGGTGATAGGCTTAAAGAAGGAAGCAATATAAACAAGTAAAGTTTAAAAACTCTCGTTCAATTTTTATAACCGTATCGCATACTAAAGACAACTATACTCACCTGTCGCTTATGTCCTCTATAGTCACCCATCAACGTTTCACTTTCTTACCGAAGACACTTTTAACATATAAACCACTTGTCGATACGATTAACTTCACGCGACAAAAATATTATTTATTTTTTTATTGCGTTGTTCGTAATTTGGCGGGAAAAATTCAAGAACTTATTTTGGTGGATTATTTAGCGCAAGTATTTTCGTGTAAGTTTATGAGAAATTGTTTGCAGATCCCTAACGACGTTGGGTCTAGTCATTTCGAAGCTGGCGGATCAGAATTCCGGAAGTAATAAGAATAAAGACAAATTTGTGCCGTACAGGGATTCTGTTCTCACGTGGCTATTAAAGGTATCTTTTACCTTCGTCAATTTTTCACTACTGTTTATTTAAATAAAATTAAACGTTCTCAGCCAAAATGGTATTAGACATCTGTATCAAAAATTGCTTCTCTGATTTAAAATTTTATTTAATAAATTTTAATACGTGAAATTTTATTTAATAAAATTTTAACGATTTCAACTAAATGTAAATAACATGAAGATTCATTGAACATTGATTAGAAATGAGAATATAAGAGTAACAAAATGTAGCATGAGTGAAATGTAGGTGACCCAGAGTGTTAAATAATTGAATGTTTGGGATTCAGGATAATTTGGGAGGAAACAGTAAAACCGTGATGGTGGCTACAATATCTCCAGCAGCGGACAATTACGAGGAAACACTTTCGACTCTTCGGTACGCGGACAGAGCGAAGAGGATCGTTAATCATGCGGTGGTCAACGAGGATCCAAACGCTAGAATTATTCGTGAATTGAGGCAGGAAGTGGAAACGCTGAAGGAGATGCTATTACACGCGACTGTGAGTCATCGAGACGTGTTGAAACGAACGAATGGTCATTAACACGTTCCCTAAGATACAAGACGTATATTCCCTGTCGTATCTCCATTCTGCACGGGTCATTTCACATTCAACTTCCATTACGTGTTCAATTCACATTTTCATAATATTGATTTCGATATTTAAATTTTTGACCTTTTATGGGAACATCAGTCAATCTCGAGGTTACATTTGATACCTTGTTTGTTGAGATTATCCATTTATATCGCTTTTGGCAAATTTTAAAGGCAAAATTGATTTTTGACCATTTTTCGAGTAACAGAATTAAATTACAAGTGTAGTCTTACATTTAGTATCATTATTTGTTAAAATACTAATTATTTATATAATTTTATATGAGTGTAGCTATAACCCCATCAGAGGAATAACTAATTTCTGGCAAAACTTCAAGGAACAAAATTAGAGTACAATTAATCTTACATTTTATGCCTTTATTTGTGAAAATACCAATACGTTTATATAACATTTTATGGGCATAAACTTCATTACAAAAAATAGTAAACTTTGCTATAGTTTAAGTAAAATCTGTTAAAGGTATAATGAAATCCTTGAAATGAATTTTTATCCCTCGCCCCCCAACATAGTGATGTCCATAATTCATTTCCATTTAATTCATCATTTATGCATAAATTTGATAAAATTTATACATAAATCAGAATGAAAGAAATGAAATTGCTAATTAGTGCGTCAACTCTGAATCTGAACTAAATCTTCTTTTTTAATTGAACAAAAAAGGGCCAAGGATCGATAGTGGGTCAACAACGCACAGACATCACGGAGAAGTTGTCCGAATCAGAACGATTAATGAAGGAGATGTCGCAAACGTGGGAAGAAAAGCTCGTAAAAACGGAGAGGTTGCAGCACGAAAGGCAGCAAGCTTTAGAGAAAATGGGAATCAGTGTTCAAGCCTCCGGTATCCAAGTGGAGAAGAACAAATATTACCTTGTAAATCTGAACGACGATCCCAGCTTGAACGAGCTGCTGGTTTACTACCTGAAAGTACGTAAAAATATTTAGTTACAAACCTGTTTTGCATTTAGGGAATATTAGGGATGTATACGGAATTGTGGACTTAAACTGATTTCTGAATTTTTTATTTCTTTTCACATTTTTGGATTATACAATTTTTTAATTTCTAAGTTTTTATATTTCTGAATTCTCAGTTTTTCAAATTACCAATATTCTGAATTCTCAATTTCACAAATTTCTAAATTCTCAATTTCTCAGATTTCTCAAATTTTCAAATTACTAAATTAATAAATTATCTAATTTGCAAATTGTCAAATTATTAAATTATCAATATTCTAAATTTCCAAATTCTCAAATTTCTAAATTCCTAAATCCCCAAATTTCCAAATTCCCTATATCTCAAATTCCCTATATCCCAAATCCCCAAATTGTCAAATTTCTAAATTCCTAAATCCCCAAATTTCCAAATTCCCTATATCTCAAATTCCCAAATTTCCAAATTCCCTATATCCCAAATTCTCAAATTTCTAAATTCCCTATATCCCAAATTCCCAAACTTCCAAATTCCCTATATCCCAAATTTCCAAATCCCCAAATTCTCAAATTTCTAAATTCCTAAATCCCCAAATTCCCTACATCCCAAATTTCCAAATCCCCAAATTCTCAAATTTCTAAATTCCTAAATCCCCAAATTCCCTATATCCCAAAATCCCAAATTCCCTATATCCCAAATTTCCAAATTATCAATATTTAGAATTTGCAACTTCCCAAATTTCTAAAACCCCAAATCTCAAATCCTCAAATTTCTAAATTTCCAATTTCCCAATTTCCCACATCTGAAGACATACTTAACCAACAATAAATAACATCCAAACACCCAATATCCAGTAACTTTACATCTCCAAATATTCATTGCAAAAATCTCTGAAACAAAAAACGTCAGCAACGGTATATGTATAGACACCCTCCACTTCATTAAAATGGAACAGTACTAAAAGATGCACTTTGATAAAAAATGCAGGAAAGGACTCTGGTAGGAGGTCGTTCAGCCAAAACGGACCAGGATATTCAGTTACATGGGTTGGGTATCCTTCCCGAACACTGTGTCATCACGATAGAAGAATCTGGCCTCTACATGACGCCATTAAACGGTGCTAGGTGTTTCGTAAATGGCACCCAGGTGGTGGAGAAAACACCGTTGTTACACGGGGACCGAATTGTCTGGGGAAATCATCATTTCTTCCGAGTGAACTGCCCCAGAAGTGCAACAGGTAATGCTTTCCGAACCTGTTTATTTGATCGAATTTAAAAAAAAAGGTAGAAATTAGCTTCTTATCGGATTCTCTGTTCACAGCAATTAACAGCGAACCTCAAACGCCTGCTCAGAATATCGATTACAACTTTGCTCGAGAAGAATTGATGCTTAACGAGCTGTCGAACGATCCTATTCAAAGAGCCATCGCCAGACTCGAAAAACAGCATGAGGAAGATAAACAGGTATACCTGGAACTTCTGTCTTTTCACATGGCTTTGTATAGAGATTCTTATTCTCTGAAGAATTGGTCCTTTGTGTGTTAAATAGTTAGATAGCTTCTAGAGAGAAGTGAGAACAAGAGAAATAAATTAAATGTGCTGTGTAAAGTTAGACACACTACCAGCCTACATGTTTGAAGAGATTGATCATAAGTTGGATCATAATATAGGATCTAAACATGTACTATTGAATAATTGTTTTGTTGTAAATTTTATTTAAAACTTTGACGATGTAATAAGACACTATGTCAAGAACGTAGTTTTAATGTAAAGAACGTAATAAATCAGTGACCTGTTAAGTTAGGTACCAACCTCATGTTTCTCAAAAGATCCAGCAAAAACTGTATCAGTATAAATTATGTAATCATGTAAATCTTATGAGACATCTTACTAAGATCTTAACATCCTAAATTATACATCTATCTAGCATGTAAAACATTCTGATCTCAATGTACTTAATTTGATAAAATTGAGTAAAATTTGTTCGGTATTTAGGTTGCACTGGAGAAACAAAGGCAGGAATATGAGCGACAGTTTCAACAGCTGCGTAATATTTTGTCCCCTTCAACTCCTTACTCACCGTATGTACCGTATGACCCATTAAGAGGTAGTCAAAGCGGTAAATTGCACGCATGCACGCCAACCACGCAAATGCGTGTAGAGAAATGGGCACAAGAAAGGGACGAGATGTTCAAGAGAAGTTTAGGTCAATTAAAGGCAGACATCTTGAAAGCGAACGCTCTGGTGCAGGAAGCGAACTTCTTGGCGGAAGAAATGGGCAAACAAACCAAGTTCAGCGTCACCCTACAAATTCCGCCGAATAATTTAAGTCCAAATAGAAAGGTAATTCACGAGATAACTGAAGCAGATTATATATTAAAACAAGTATCTTATCAGGTTTTCTGAACAGTTCATGGTGTGACTTCAAGTTTTTGGATTTGAACTGTTCTTTTGTCCAGAATTGAAGAAATGCTGTATATTTTGTGAACGATTCTTATGATGTTCTAATTTTGTTCTATTATTTGTTTCTTTTTTATTAGTGTGTAAACTTATTGTTTATTGTTCTACCATATGTATTTTGATTGTTATTGTTTGACATTTTATTGCGTTATTCTGTAATTTTCAGTTTGTTCTGTTTATTTATTTTTGTTTCTTTTACTTTCACACTCTTCGATATGCAGAGTGTCTTTTTTCAGCGGGGAGCTTTCGTCAGCGAGCCTGCGATTCTAGTGAAGAGGACGAACATGGGCAGCCAGGTGTGGACCATGGAAAAATTAGAAAACAAATTAGTCGACATGCGGGATATGTACGAGGATAGAAAGGATCCCAATAACTGTCAACGATTACCTGCCATTAAGGTGAACAACTATAGCCCTTTATTAAAGTAACCAGTTATTAATATTCTCAGAAATCAAGTTAAATCATCATTTATAATGAAATTATAGCTCTCATTGAAGTTATATTGTAAAAGTTCCAATTTCATACAAGAACAGAAAACGTAAGAGTCTCTCCTAAATTAAATTTACATTTCAAACAGGATGAAGTACCTGGAAAAACTCAAGATCCCTTCTACGAGTCCCAGGAGAACCACAACTTAATCGGAGTAGCGAATATTTTCTTAGAGGTTCTGTTTCACGACGTACGGTTAGACTATCACACGCCAATAATCAGCCAACAGGGAGAAGTCGCTGGACGACTGCAGGTCGAAATTAGTCGTATATCCGGCCATTTCGCTCAGGATCGTATCTGTGAAGCTGCATCGGAATCGTCAGCCGACAGCACCTCTTCAGAACCTGAAGACTATTCGGGATCGAGTCACATCACCTGTCGAGTGACCATCAAACAAGCTACTGGTTTACCGTTGTCGCTTAGCCATTTTGTGTTTTGTCAGTACATATTTTATGGCCATCCGGAACCGATAGTGGTGCCAGCGGTTGATAATACCGAACAACTTAATGCGAATTGTCAAATGGGACAGAGAGACTCTTTGGTGTTCAAGTTTGATCACACGACGGATTTTAACGTGCCCACTTCGGAGGAGTTTGTGGAACATTGTTCTGGTAAGAAACCATTAGCTGTCCATCTTTTCACTTTAAATTTTAAGTTAGGTAAAGGTTCTCCTGCCATAATTTTAGTACATTCTGTTGTTGTATGTTCAGTATAATTTCGCTATATGGCCCATTGAAATTTCAAGCTTATAAATATGAACCCCTCTACAATTTGGTTTATTTCTGCAGCATTGCCTATATAGTGAGACTGCACTGTAAATAAACTTTTAACTACTCAAATAATTCATAATTAATTGTATTTATAATACAGCTATTGTATGTCCATTCTAAAGTATCCCCAAACCATTTTTAATCACAGAAGGGGCCTTAAGCATAGAAGTTTGGGGACACAGAAGTGCTGGTTTCTCCAGAAGCAAACCTGGCTGGGAAGTCGAGCAACAGTTAGCCAAAGCCAGATCACTGGCTGACAGATGGTCAGAATTAACCAGAAAAATTGAACTGTGGGTGGAAATTCAAGAACTGAATGAACAAGGAGAATATTCACCAGTTGATGTGGTGATGAAGCAGGACACATGGACAGGTATGTATTAATATGTGTATTGATTGAAGTGTTAACAATGTATACATGATTATTCTTTGTTTCAGGGGGTATTTATCAATTACGTCAAGGACAACAGCGGCGGATACAAGTTCGCGTGAAACCAGTACAAAATTCAGGAACATTGCCTATAATCTGTCAGTCGATATTAAATATAGCGGTTGGTAGTGTGTCCGTAAGGAATCGTCTGCAGATCCCGTTGGACAGTTATCAGGATGAAGACTTAAGTATATTGAGAGAAAAGTGGAGCGAGGCCTTGATGAGAAGGAGACAGTACTTGGATCAACAGATTCAGAAACTTATTAACAAACAAGGTGAGGCATCCTCATTGTAGGAAACATATTTAGAACGAACTAGCAAGGTGAGATTATTGAACTGATGGACCTCAGCCTTGTTAAGAAAAATGAGTTTGCTACTCTTTCAAGTTTAATTTCTAATTTCAAGATACTTATATAAGTGTTGTACCAGTTAAAAATGTATTAAAACTATGTAACTCAATGAAATGTATGTTTAGACAAAACAGAGCAAGATATAGAAAGAGAGCAGAGTCTCGTAGATCAGTGGGTCAGTTTAACGGAAGAAAGAAACGCAGTGTTAGTTCCTGCAGCAGGCTCAGGGATTCCAGGTGCTCCTGCTGATTGGAATCCTCCTCCAGGCATGGAACCACACATTCCAGTTCTCTTTCTTGATCTCAACGGTATGTTCAAATACCATCTTGTCCATTGTTGTAAAAAGAAATTTTTATGATTGTATTTTTGTAAACTTTAATATGTTTAGCTGATGATCTCTCTACCCATCAGTCTGGAGAAGAGGTTTCTGTAACAGGGTTAAACTCGATCTTGCCCAAGGAACACGGCAATAAATTTTACAATTTACCTATCATTCGTCACATAGAGAAAGACGTATGTGCCATTGCTGCGTGGGACTCTAGTATACACGACAACATACACCTGAATAAAGTTACGGATGGTAAGTTGCTATGTTCCATTTTCAAGCTTGAAATAGGAAGTCTGTTCTACTATAAAAATATATTTTAGCAAACGAGCGGGTTTTCTTGATCCTGAAGACAACGGTACGCCTGTCGCATCCTGCGCCAATGGATCTGGTGCTACGCAAACGATTGGCCTTAAACATATACAAAAGACAGAGCATCACGGACAGAATCTTCAAGAAGATCGTTCGAACAGATTGTTTGACCCAGACCGGTGTAACTTATGAAGTCGTATCGAATATACCAAAGGCGAGCGAAGAACTGGAGGACCGCGAGAGTTTGGCTCAAATAGCAGCAAGCGGTGAAGACAACAGTTTGTGCGATGGTGAAACGTACATTGGTAAGTCAACTTTAATGTCATTTAAGTTATTCAGTTGACGTGTCCAATCTGACATTGAAAATATGTCGACTTTTCGGATAGTTATAATGGTCGTGAACATGTTAAATTAATTTTCAAATTAAAACGTGTCTGATGTTTTCTTAGAAAAATACACCCGTGGCGTTTCTGCGGTGGAAAGCATCTTGACTTTGGACAGACTACGACAAAGTGTTGCTGTGAAAGAGTTATTGCAAGCACAAGGTCAACCGCTTATGCGCAAGACAGCAAGTGTGCCCAACTTCTCCCAGGTACTACTGCCTCTTCGCCGTCTTGGACGCACTGTATGCTTTTCGTTTAATTTGTTTTTTCTTTTTTAATTTTATATTACACTGTACAATTCATATTCTCTGCACCAGTTCGTTTTTATTTTTTCAAAACAATTTGTAGATAGTTTTGATTTTATTTGCTCTCAAATTTCATTTTATTTTCTAGATCAGTGATGGGTAATTGTACCTATAAGGATGTATTTATAGGTCAACAAGAGACGTGTTTTTTCTGATTATTGAGAGTAGTCAGCCCATCACTGATCTAAACTTTTGTTCTATGAATTTGCAAAGTTTGTCTGGTTGTTTGACCAATTAATTTGAAACGAACTACAGCTAAATCGAGTAAATTTGTAGAAAGAAGATTAGATAATATTATATGCTGTTACTTGCAGATCATGAGATCAGACACTTCGATGGATTCCTTGAACGTAACACGTTCCGAGAGCGTAACTGATCTCAATACCGAATTAAACGGTCTATTACACTCTCGACGTGCATCCACGGGTCACACAAGAAACGAGGAAAACTTTGTGACCACTCCATCGAAGCCATTCGGAATCGGTAAGCATGCATTCACCTCCCACGTATTGAATTCGATAGTGAAACATCTTCACATAAATTCAGTAAATGTATGTTCTATGATTTCTTGAAGAAATAAAATTACTTACACAGCTGGTAACACCTTATCTACCATTTGTGTATCAAATGCATTATCACGTTACAGTATTAAATTCGCACTTCAATTTTCTTTTCAACTTTTATTAATAAAAATCTAATACATTGCTATTAGAAAGTGTTGATGAGCTGTTGGTTGATAAGATGTTAATTGTAAGTTATTTGGTTAATTAATACAAGATTGTGGAATACGATTGATGAGAAATCATAGAAGACAACGAAGAAATGAATTGGTACTATCAATTAAACGATACTAAACGATCAACGAAAGATTCTTTCTCTTATTATTCACACAGAATTCACTCATACATTCATCTTCTCATTCATGTATTAGTTCACCGTTCGTTTTTCTGTAGTAATCCATTTTTTATTCCGAACAATTTCTCTGTTACATCATTCTCAATTTTCTTCAAATGGTAACATCGAATTAACACGTTTACTATTGTTCATAATAACTTTAACAATAACCAACGGTACTACAATAAAGTACGCCAACAAAAAGGTAATTTCAAGATTTCTGCAAGGAAGTTCTGTTGCTCTGCAAGCGTTTTTGCCATGACGTTGAAAACATTAGAGAGTTTAAATAGCAAACGACAATTATTTTTTTGTTTTATCAACACGCTGTATTTTTATATATGAAGCTTGCTATCAGGCGCAGAATTATCGCTAAATGGATTGCTACTTAACCCCTTCTCCATGGATTTATTGAAATTCGTTTCAATGTTTTTGTTTGAGATTATACAATTTTTTACTATATGCGAGATTCATCATATTAATGAATGCAACATCTTAGTTTGCTTTGATCACGATTTGATTATTATCGAACGGATAATAACGCTTTGATGAACTTAATGGCACTGATGTTTTTTATTAAGAACCTTAGCCTTAGAGAGATATCGGTTTACGTTTTCGATCACTTCTCGTTGCCTTGATTTTCCGCTTTCTTAAATTACATTCAACCAAAAATTCTATGATTCATTTTTGAAATGTGGCTTATGCAGTGTTTTTTGATATTTATATATATATACATATATTATCACCTTGCCATGATATTAGTCACTTTTACAATTTTTCCCTAGTTTTGATTGTCTAAAGTTCCACTGTTATGTCTTCCTTTTGTACTGGATATGTTGGTTCTGAATAATGGAGAACAATCATTTCATCTGTTCCCTTTTATTTTTGGTCTTTTTGTTGTTAAGATTCATGTCATCCATCGTTAGCTTTCTTTGCATTGTGTCTATGGCTTCAACCAAAACCTAGACCTACTTAGGTATAACTTCTTTATGTGGTTATCTGTTTACAAGTAAGAACTGAAAGTTATTTATGTAAACAACTTAAGAATTGATTTAAAATTGTTATGAGAAACATAAGAAAAGTAGGATAGAAGAATGTCACTGACATTAACTTCTATTTATGCAAAGTTGGATTCTGTATCATTAACTTAAATATTAATACAATTGAAATTATAATGCAGGACAAATAGACACAATGCAAGAATGCAGCAATCACTTAGAACAAACACAGTCAGAAATATTCTGATCACAATCCTTACAACATGTTTGGTAATACCGATCTCCTTATTAGCAGCCACCACCATTACACTGGAATTTCGTATTATTCTATTTACAGCTTCTATCATATTGTTATGTCACCACGCTATGTTCAACTTTTTCGCACAATCTGTTGGATCCATTTTAATTGTTACAGCTTCCTTAGAAACTTACCATACATAACCGCGATTATCATCGTTGCGGCTAAAAGAGAGTTGAGCATGGTAAAAGAAGAAAAATAAAAAAAAAAACAAACTTAATTTCTGACAAGGAAACCATCCCAAGAGTCCTCAGATTTTAATTAGCTTTTGCATGTTGCTACACTTCCGCAATTATTCTTTATATCAAAGATAAGAATATTAGAGTACTTTTTTAAATGAAACTAATATTTTTATTATTGTCATTGTATTTTAAATTTTAAGGTAAATTTAATAGTGTATATAACTAGTATGTTCAAACAGTGATTGATTAAGTATCTTTTTGCACATCAGTGGAAAATGTTAAGCGAAATTAAGATTTTCTTACTCACTACTAAGATTCTCAATTTGTCTTCTGTCAACTTGCTACAAATACTATTCTTCTTTATGCAGTTTAAGTTAGGTTATGGTCAGGTTAGGTTGGATTACATGAGAATTATGAGAGGTTAAAAACCTTTTTAGAATAGATATTTTGAAGTGTTTATAATACCTTCAGATACCGATTTACAAATATAATACCTCTAGATATTAATTGTGAATATCTATAGCATATTCAGGTACTTGTTTTCAAGGATCTGTTCTTAGGTTTCTATTTTGAGACATTTCATGTCTATTCTATAGATATATACACTTATTTATAAATATCTCTTTTCTTGTACCTATACTTAGCTGTCTGTTTTCACTTGTCCCTTACAAAGTACCTATTTTCAGGATCTGTTTTCTATTTTTGATTGCTTATTTTTATGTGGCTATTTTATAGTCCCTCTTTTTCATATTTATAAAAGTAGCTAATCAATTACTGTTTAAACATACTAAAGCAATATATAAAACTGATTCAAATCTGATAGGATCACCTGGAGTGGTTTTCTTACAAGAATTTGCCTAGCATTTTTTTAGCAATGACACTTAAGCTCCACCACTTATAATTACAGTATTTAAGACTGTCTTTTTTTGTAACGAACTGTAAAAATAGCGAATTTTATAGAAAATTTACTAAGGTCGTATCAACAAGATTAATGTATGCAACTTGTCTCTTCTGTTCCTCTGTTTTAACACTACGTCTCTACTACTTCTACAACTATTTCGGCCCACGCAAGGCTCCATTCTGAACTCAGGTAAAATGGAGTCTTGATTGATATTTAATGATCGATGCCATTACAGGCAGTGACGATTTTTTTTAGTATACATATGTCTTGTGAGTGGTTGAGTCTGTCTGTCTGTTTGTCTGTTTTTAGTTTATCAAATTGTATGCTTCTAGCCTGGTCTACGATGTCTGTTTTACAACTTTGGTAATGTTCAGAACTGAACAACAGTTTGAGTAACTCAGTTTAATCTTACAGATGTAGATATTAGTTAAATGGTGAACATCATTAATTGTGTAGCGAAGAACATTGTTCAATAAGTTTACATCTGCTAACGTGTTAGCTGTTGACATTGATCACCTTATTTGATCATTAAAGAAATTATGCTAATAGTATTTTGCATGATCTTATAAATAGATTATTCTACTTTTTTAAATGATACATTTTGAGGTAGATATAAAATGAATATGAAGGTTATAATTTAGGTTACAAGTATTAAAATTAATACAATTTACAATGTATTTGATTCAGTTCGAACAAGTTTAATGGATCCAGTTCTGAACATTGTCGACGTTTTTCTATCTGAATTATGGTGTTTATGCTGTTCATTTGCTATCGTGAGCAATGCTATCTTTCCATCACCGTATTACTTGCATGCGAATGCGTTTTCTACGTAATTTACCAAGCATCAGCTAGTCACTGAATCGTTTCTTCGCTCACAAATTTTGTTTTATCTTCTGCGATGATCTGTGCGTTGCTGATCGATCAAATCATGAAAATGATTGAACTAAAAACCTTCAGAGAAAATATCACCACGCCGTAGAAATCATTTTTTCTTTCACCGGCACTGTATTCACGATTTAACGATCTTGAAAAAGAGATCAGAAGCATGAATATATCATGAAGAATTCACAGTTTTCTTCTATTAGAATAGAAATGATTTCTATAGTTTTCTTTCTATGTGGATAATTCGTTGAACGTGGACGAATGTGTTTAATCGCGTTCGACGGATTATCGGGTTTTCTTCTGTATGTTAAGAATTCTGAGTTCTAAGTGGACCAACGTAAATAATGAGAAAAGAGAAAGAAGGAAGAAAAACGTCGCTTGTAAACTGTTCTAATCTCACTGTCTCTATCTGTGAATGTGCTATCGAGCCAATTTCTTTTTAGAAACGGACGTAGGTTAACTGTATCATATATGTGTACATACATATAATATATATATTATACATAAACAAATATTTATTTATACGATTAATGATTTAGGTGGATATTGACTTTTGAAAAACAATTTGGAAAACATTTTTTGAACTCGCTGAATTTTCTATATTTTTTAAATATCGAAATTCAAAAAGTTTCAAGTCGTTAAATTTTTATTGTAACTACGAATATTTTTAAATTTGTAGCTACGAAAATTTGTATACTTTGAAGTTCCTGTATTTAAAAATTTTGCAAATTTTTATATAGCGAATCAAAATAGTCTTGCATTGGCAATTAATTAAGGAAACTAAATTGTTTTTCGTTACGAGAAAAAAGCTGATGCTTTTGTATAAACAGGAAAATGGGAGTATGTAGTAAATTAAGTTTAACAATATTTATAAATACAGTTATGAACCATGGTGAATGAAGATTCCCATTTTCTTCGTTTGAAAGAGGAATTAGTTTAAAGTCAAATATTAAAATATTAGGAAACAATTTACAGTAATTAGTAATGCATGAAATTATCGTTTCAAGAATTAGTGAAGCATGCTTTGTGAAGGTATAGAATCTATCTAATGTTAATATAACTATACTTTTAACAGTTGTGTACTATTGGAAGACACTGAAACAATCACTATTGACTTTAAACTAACTTCTTCGTCTCAATTCATTTGAGCTCATGGTCCTCGTTTGAGAACATTAAGTATGAAATTCTTGTTACAAAAAAAATAAAAATTACATCTGACATTAAGTTATTGTAAATATATTTCAAATTTAGTGTCCTTGAATGAGTGGGCTGAAATGAATTAATGTATACATAACAAATTCACAATGCACACTATTTCGCAATATTTCCTCAATTTTTATTAACAATAGTTAATTTTCAGATTTAAAGTTTAATTTAAATTTCTTACATTTCCCATATTTTTTTTTTAATAAAATCAATGACTCCTATAATTAGAAACGGGTACTTTGAGTACCGCATTACAGAAAATTTTGTTATTCTAATAATTTTATTTAGAACAAATTATTTACAATTAGGTAAGTAAAATTTTCACTAAAATATCTCGCTCAAAGTGACTCTGCAATAAAAGAATGATAGTTTCCCGGTGCATTTTGGATTTGTGTTCAAAATGGCGAGTTGAAACGTTCGATCCTCGGAACAAAAGAAACGTGTTAAAATATTAAACGATTTCATGTCTATTATCACGTATATTACCTGTACAGTAATTGTGTCGACAATGAATGTTTTATCGATCATCGAGAAACGACGTGCAAGTGTACATTTCGTGTGGTTTGCCTCACATTATCCAGTGTCTTCTAGCCTGCAGGCATGATTGATCACTGTTCAAGCGTGTAAAAAAAAAGAGAGGAAAACGAAAAAGGTTCTCATTTAAGGCTCGCCATTCAGAGGAGAAAAGAACGTAGCGTGTTTTTTAGTGAACGACGAGAAAGAAAAAGAGAGAGTGCCGTGTAATCAGTACGTCTATCTCCTTTCAGCGAGACCAACTTTCCTGAATCTCAACCTGAATCTCAACTCATTGACACGTCTGCAACAATCCACCTCTGCCAAGTGTAGGTGACACTCGCTGTTGACCACTCTTTCAAACTTGCTACATTTCTATCAAGAACCGATGAAAAATTCATATCAATTTTTTGCAACCTTTCATACGAAATTCGAAGATTTTGATCTTTACACCAAACTTGTACACTTTCAGCAAAACAACGCTTGTGTAATTATATAAAAATTGTGAGATTTCGCTTTCTAGCAAGTCTGAAAGAGTTCATTCGATCATTCTAGTAGTGATTAGTAGACTGTTTGGTTTCCTTACTCCTTATTTCGATAATTAATGTAGTGTGATAGATATATCGTTAAAAATCACGGTTTGTTTTCTGTTCACTGTCTTCGATTTTTTTCCTTTTTTTTCCGATCGGAACTTTTGTAGTTAATGTCATTCTTTGCAGCCTAACTGTGCCCAATGGTGCAGTGCATAGTTCCGTATGTGTTCGATGTTTTATCGCTTAGAATAATCGGTACCTCCTCACCTCTGTTTTATGTTTATTTCAGGCTGCCTTATATTCCACGTATGTGCTTAATCTTCTGAGCCTCGTTGTTAGTTACTTGACTGCCGATCGAGAATATTTGGATTCACACATTCATTACACATGGAAACACTGACAGAAATATTCTTCTATGAGCTCGAACTGTCTTCTAGGAAGTATTTGTTAAGCAAAGAAATCGTTGTACTCATTGAAATACGGAGTTGCTCAAAATTCACGATACAATGAAAGAAAATTATTCAAATATTAGATTGACAATTAAATTTGCAAATTTCCCTTTTATACATCATAACGAATTATTACGAGCTTCGATTCAAAATTTTCATAAAATATGAAAGTCGCAAATTTAGTCGTCAGTCTGTCTCAACATAAATTACGCTTCTCGAGAAAAACAGTAAAAATGCAACTTTTAATATTTATAGTAAATTTTCAATCAGTGTACAATTAGAAAAAGATCGAATCCGTAGCTTAAAAATGATGATATAATTTTTGAAGAGTTTTGTATAAACAGAAAAATTTGTGTAGCTTGAATTTATTTTGAGAGAATTTCTTCCTAATTGTATCCTGATATTTACCGTGCTCTGTATGATCAGTTGGTATAAACCACCCTGTGATGGCGGATATCAGAAAAATAACCGAATACGTGGAATATACTTTTATCCTTTCGTTTTTTTTTAGGAACGGCATGGACACTCCTTTTGTTCGATATTTTTCACTGATATGTATATCAGAACCGACCTGGCACCTTTAGTGTGATCGACTCATAAGCCCAACTGTTTTACAGAATGTGTGTTAGTACCCAACGAAGAGAAACATGACAATCAGCTATGGAATCGATTCTCGTGGCCAGATCGGCCCTGATATTCAATCGATCACGATTTAAATTAGCCACCGACAGTTCTAACCTTTCCAGCTAAATTTTCCGACGTTTATTTTAGCATCTCCGAATATGGTCGGCAGTAAATTGGCTCTACGAATGACCACTCTTCACGAGGAAACATCTAACGTTGGAAATCAACTGCCGACGCCTATCAACGACGAAGACGAAGAGAAGAGCGACGCTGATTACTCTGAATACGACTCGTACCAGGTAGTACACGTTCTTTGGTCTTTTCAAATTATCATCGTGTTGGAAGGATTCAATTCTGTGGATCTTTGTATCTTCTATCTTTCTAAATACGTATTTGACTGTTGACTTACTTTGATACTGATTTGTGTTATTTTGTTATTAACTTTTCGTAAACGATGAACTGTGTACATTTAAAGAAGACCATTGTGGTGATTTAAAAATCTATAAATAATTGTTTATGATTTTGTCAAAAATTTACAGTGTGGATATTTGAAGATTTATTTTAGTTTGAATGAAAAATGTTTTATAAGTAGTGTTAAATTTAGAAATGTTTTATCTTCGAAGAGTTAAGGATTGCTATAGTCATCCATTACAGAATCTCTATTTTTTATTATAAAATAGCTAGATTTATCGAATAACTAGATTTAGACATTTTGAATAACCTAAACTATCTTAAAAGATAAAATTATACAACACTGCATATAAAATCTTAAAATACGTCCATACGTTCTATCTCCCCATGATAGGTGGAATCATTGACCTATACTACTGAAAGTACACAGAATAAGTGGTGGCAGACGTTACTAGTCAGACCTCCCCTTACTCTATGGCTAAAATTTATCTCTATGGAAATTAACACACAATTATTCTTAAATACATCCCTTTTACTGATAGTTTAAAAAATATCTTAAATTATACTTGGAACATCGTTAAAAATTCTTGAGTTAAATTTGACTGCAATAGAAATAATATTCAGATGTAGTGTGTTAAAAACAAAGTACATAGTCCTGTTTATAAAACTTCTGGAAAATTGCAAATATTGAATAAGCTTGGTATAATGCACTCAACAAATGTAAAAAAAAAAAAAAACTTATTTACACGAAAAATATTTTTTTAAAGAAGAAACACGTGCAAACTTTTGCTGAATTAACATTCTTGTCTCTAAAATAAAATGAATTTACAATTATTATATTATCTATAATATCCGCCAAAGCAATGAACAATTCTTGAAAAACTTGATAAAAAAATAAAGAATTTTGATTGAATAAAAATGTTCAGTTAAATCTGAAAATTCAGTAAAACAGTTAATCTAAAATTTCAGTAAAATTGTCCGTATAAAAATTGACCGGAATCGTTAACGAGACAAAAGCTTGCATACGACAGTTTCTTCGCGTTTCACGAGGACACGCAAAGACTAAGTCATTTCCACGATTATCATAATCACAATGAAGTCGCACACGATTACGTTCAGGCACCGGCGAAACCAGTAAAACCGCTAACTTCTTCACGCACACTGGATTCTCTTGTCGAACTTCAATCGACGAAGATCAACACGCCAAGCATGAGCAGCAGTGGTTACGGTTCGCAAGCGGTGTCGACGACCAACCTGACGTCCGAGGACTCGATTTCCGTCAAATCGATCAGCGTGGACGACACGCCGGATCTGGAATATCGGAATCTGCTGGAAGGCAAGAAACCCGAACGTATGGACAGCTCTTTGGTCGAGGAAACGCCGGAAGAGTACATGGGCGAAGTGACAAACGCTTTGGACAACTTGAACGTGATGGGCAGCAGTTGTAACGAGGGTTAGTAAAGCGATATTAAATTATCGTGCGAGTCGTGGAAAATTTGTATTGACAGGTTTTTTTAATTTGTAGAACGAACCAGGAAGAACCTGGAAGAAACGGGTGCCTACATGGACGCGGACATGGACAGTCCAGTATCTTCGACGAAGAGCGACAGCGACGCTAATAGCAGTTCTACGAGTGCAACTGTTCAGAAGAAAGATGTTCGAAGTCAGGCTTCGAGTAATCGGAGGAAAAGCGATATGGAAATTAGTCAGACCTCGAACTCTGGCGAGGATAGTCCTCTGGAGGGTAGCTCGGTTGTGCACACCAAATTACCGCCGGGCAAGGTAATTAATGCTGCCCATGATTTCAGGGATTATTTTAATTTGTAATAGAGGGTAGTGCACAACATATGAATTATACATAGATACTTGTAATGTAGGTACATGTAGGACATACAGATTTGAGCGTAAAATATTCAAATGTAGTCTTCAGTATGAATACACTGGCAAATTATCAAATCAGGTATAGAGAAATGAATGTGGAGTCTATATGAGGTTTTGGAACATATATTTGGTAACGATAAAAAAATTCTGTAACCATATAGGCTTCCACTAGTCGTATTTTTCGGTCTTTGATAGCAGTGAATATAATTTAGATGTTTAACCTTAAGGACCACCCTGTATATCCCTTGTTTGTAATGTCACTGAATAGTAGAGTGATATGTTGATTTTTGACTGTAATTTGCAGGTCGTGCGACGAAGGAAAGCATCCACCAACACAGGAAGGCCTACGAGTTCTCAGCACAGGGCTTCATTCCCTATGGTCCGTCCACAAGTATCCGAAAGTAAAGCTGCAGCACGATTAGAACAGTCGATGCATGCTCTACCTAACATGCCCTACGAAAACGGTGATAACAGCTCCTCAGAACGAATCGATGGTACATTATGTCTCAAACTATCTACCTTATCGTGTGAACTCAGGTTAACACTTATAATTTTTCTAACAGACGATGTAAGCGAAAAGAGTTCAACTTTTGGTTCGAGACACGACTTGAGCAGAGTCGAGACACCACTCCCAGACTGGGTCATAGTTGGTGAATCGGTTTTAGTTCGTCCTTACAGCTATTCGGGTGTAATAGCTTATGTTGGTCCAACTGAATTCGCGTCTGGGACGTGGATAGGAGTCGAACTTGATGCTCCTACTGGTAACGTTTCTTTTCTTATTTTTTTGATTTATTATATTAAGTTTAATCGGATAACGGTGGCAGTTTATGAATTGAGGTTTTCGAATCTTGCAGGTAAAAACGATGGTGCTGTGAATGGCCATAGGTACTTCACGTGTCGACCAAAATGCGGAATCTTCGTCAAAGTGGACAAATTAATTCAAGACAAACGAGGCAGAGCACTTAGAAACTACACTTTTACTCTTCCTCAATCTGCACCGATGCGCAGAAGCGTCAGCAGAGGTATATATTTGACCTTATGCTTTTAATGGTCTAACAGAAGGTTAAATGCGTGAAAAAATCTCTATCACATCAATTTATAACAGTCAATCAGAACACCTTATTACCTTATAATGTATTTCTTAAATTAAATTAACGCCGTCTCTTCAATGTCTAAATACTAATAACAGTAACAAAAATGTACAATTACAAGCTACAAAATCTCCTGTATGAACATTTCAAAATATAAAATCTACATTTGAAACTTAACCTTTAAAATAAGTGACTGTTAGACATTCATAACAATTTGATCAGTCGTTTAACAAAGTGTAAAAATGAAATGAATACTTGAAGTAAAGATTAAATGCTGGTTAAAATGTTCCAGGTGAGGGTTTACATTCCTTGCACCGAAGTCGAAGCCGAGGGGAAGGTCTCTCAACAACAGGCACACGATCCTCTCCACGTGGCAAGTAAACGGATCACACACCGCTTCACCGTAACCTTCGTTCTACTACTAAGCCACTAAAAAAAAAAAACAAAAATATCCTAATTGCTACATGCCTATTGATATGTGTAGCAGCAGTGTTTCAGTCCCTTAGACGTTTAGGGCAGCTATGGATTATTAATACTTATAAATAATTACTTGAAACGTTAGGTCATTAATGTGTATCACACACGAGGCATGGGAATTCCGATTCCATCGATAACGAACCGGAACATGCGTCGGATGGAAAGCATTTAGTATCTATTTCGCATTTTTTCAGTAGCGTAGGAACGAAGTCGATACACGGTTGGCCCTTAATTATATATCGACAGTCACCGACGACGACGATGTTTAATTAAAATCAATGGAAAAAGAATAACAAAACGAGTTTGTAAGCATTCCACAATTTTCGTTTCACCGACTGGTATTGACGAGCCATTTTTATTTTACACGAAGCTGAAAGTGATTCGTTTTATTTGCGATTTAATTGTACATTCTTAAATAAACTTATCGAAGACAGAGGGAGAAGGATGAAAGATGACGGGTTAAACTTTGATAACGATGTAAAAGAAAAACGAAATATTCCATAGGACCGTTAAGCAGCAATCGCATTTATTGTAATTGGCATATTCGAACGTACACAGGAACACACGCATACGATAATAGATACACTCTCCAAAATTACCAGGCGGTAATTTAAATTGTGGAGAAGTGAGCCAGGGACAGCCAAAATTCATGAAATAGAAAAACACGAATTAACCGCGTTGTGTAGATTAATTTAAAGATTTTATATGTATACAATTGTTTCATATATATATACATATTGTATTTTTTTAGCGCGACCCCCGTTAAGTTCCTTTTTATTGTAACATAAATACCCTTTGCCCAGCAAATATTACGTTTATTAGACGCGAACATGACACGCGTTAATTTATAAATGCGTCGAATTTATGTGTTGCACGATAAAACAATGTTTGTATTGGTCCATGATTACTTGATTTCCGTACTATTGGGTTATTTATGACCTGCTTTTGAAGTAGTAACGCGGCTGTTCATTGATAGAGTTGATATAATATATGTTTTATAAGAAATATCTAATTTGCACAGAATTTAATTTGGAAATAATATAATTTGGGTGAAATGTAATTTATAGAAAGTGTAATATTGAAAGAATCTAATTTATCAAGAACCTACTTTGGAAGAAATTTAATTGCCAAGCAACATAATTGGGAATAAATCTAATTTGCCAAAAATCTAATTTGCAAAGAATTTGCAAACAATCTAACTTGAAAAGAATTTAATTTAAAAAAATTCAGCTTGCAAAGAATCTAATTTGCATTAGGATGATAAAAAAATGACATGATTGTCATAATCACGAAATTCTTAGGCCAATACTCGCTTTTTTTAAAATGCAACATGGTTACATAGGATCGCAATATTAGTTTCGTAAGTTTAGCTAAGTAGACAATGAAAAAACAAAACGAATAAGAAACCGAGCTTGCTTTATTATTACACTTTCATCGTTTATGTATATTGATTTCGATATTGTTTCTTTCCGTGTACAAGCTTCGTTGCACCCTTCTAATTTCTTCGGTAATTGTTTATTCGCGAGGAACTCTGATAATATACATATATATATTTGATACAGATTTCAATGCGATTTAAACACCGTGAAACATCCCGTTCGATGGACTAAACAAATTACGATGTAACCCATTTTTTAGATGATAAATTCTTCTCGAGACATATAATCACAATTGTACGCGTCGCCTGAGGGAAAAAAAAATCAAATGACTATAACGTATTTTTTTTAATTCACGGAATAGATTGTGTGGAGTACGAAGGACGAAGAAAGACAAGAAGCGAAAAATGAAATGAAAAGAAACGTTGAGTAAAGTAATTAACGATTAAGGTGTAATCGCAAATCAATTCACTCTAAAAATTGTGAACGACAACACGAAACAACCGCATCAACAACAAAAAGAAATAACTCTTCTGTCCAATTAGAACAATACTAACGCTATCAATAATGAACATATTACTGTACGTAATATTTATTGAATATAAATAATAAAACACCGTGGCGCGACGTTTCTTTGTCAACACAAAAATGAAAAACAGAAGAGACTCGCGTACTGGCGTGAATTAAAAAAAAAAATAAAATAAAATGTCTCTGTACCGTAAAAGAAACGTCGCGACCAGACGGTAAATATCTCTGTCCATTTTTTGGTAATTCAAGATTATTAAAGATGAAAGAAAATTAAGACTCATAAATGTCACAGTGATGCTACATGCCTGCCTGGCATAGGATTAATAAAATCATTCGTTTCAGACAACAGGTTTTCAGTTTTTCTCTTCTTTTTTACAAGATCAATCTGGTTTCTGTTGGTTTCATTTTTAACCCTTTGAGTGGCAGACATTTTTTGAGGAAATTACATTTTGGATTTCAATCTTGACGAAATTTTTACACGATACGTTGCACTTCGCTTATCACGAAAAAGATACTTGAACGTGATAACTTTTATAAATAAGGGTACAAAGATTACTTGACACTCAAAAGGTTAATTGTTCACAAGAAGGTTTCGGTCGGCCTTCGATCGTTTATGTTACACATTATGTTTTATACAATTGTTTTTTGTTTTGTACGTGTATATACAGAGTATTCGGAATAAATGGTCAAACTTTGTAGTCACATTCGTAAGAATAAAAGTGTTTATATTATGTACATTTTTTCTTTTCATTTATAAAACATTGTAAAGTGATTAATCGTTGAAACGCTTGTTAAAATTGTAATGCAAATTATAATTAAGAGTTACAGTAACTTCAGTGAAATTACTAGAAACTATTATTAATTGCAATGACATCAAGTATCAAAAAAATAGAAAGTTTCATGAAGTGACAAGAATTTAGATCTGTTTTATTGTGTTTCAAATTGAATATTACGTTGGTAAAGTTTGTGTAAAAATTGTGCAATTGTACATCATATTATGCAATGTAATACAATATGTTGTATACATTGTGTGTGCAATTGTTACATAAAGTTTGATCGTTTATCTCAGGAACACTCTATATGCATATAAATGTATATATATTTGTTCTATTTTCTTTTTTTAAATTGCAGCGGAGCATCTAGCATTGACGGAGCTTACACAGCCTATTCCATCCCACGATAAGACAATGTCCATTTTTATCGTTATAATTATCTATATGATAATCGTTCGCAACTGTACTTTGTACCCGTAACGGATTCTAGAAATAATATTTTCGACCAATCGGTTTTACGATATCTCTCTGGAAGACTTCCGAGTTTAACATTATCCAAGAGACACAGCTGCAACCAAGCCCAGACACGGTCTAAGTTCCAAAATAATAAAAATATTAAAAAAAAAAATAAAAAAAAACGGTTTGCACGGGTCCAGTTTCTCAGAATATTAAAAATCTAATCTACGTCGATTTTCTTCTAAAACAAGGCTGTGAGACTTAATCCTTTGCTGTTTTACCCTGTACTCGTTTCTGATCATCTGCTGTATGCACCATTTTCTTCCTTTCTGTTTTGACTCAAAGATTTTAATATGTAAAACAATAATTAGTTTAAACGTTTATTGTTCATCATTTTTACACTCTGTTCAAATATCTCTGAAGATTCGTTCAAAATATTAAACTTCTCTGTTAAATTTTTCACTGTGAATCCTGCTTGATGTAATCTTTTTTTTACTACAATTTTCTGTATTTATAAACTTGAGAGATAAAGCACCACCAGTATGTGCATTTGAAATGAAGGATAGCAACTATGAAATATTTGAAAATTACAATTTCACATCCCTCAATTTTGTTGAATCACGTTAACAAATTGGCAGAAATTTGTTAAAAATTCATCGAGTTTAATTATACCATATGAACATGAAAATCAGTTAAAAATTATAATAAACCCATAAAGGACATGAATTCAGTACAAACGTAAACAAATAATATTTCATTTCGATAACAGTCTTGTAAAATAAAAAAAAAATCTCGAATGCTATCCACAGTAAGCCTGCATATTCCCAGTGTCGTCAATTACGGCGAAGTGCGAGCACGTTAATATTGAATTCGGAACTCTTCTAAAAACGCTTGACGGTGAGAGACTGTTCGAACGATCATCGCTAAAATACATTTAAAACGAAAAAAAAATCTAATAAGAACTCACATATGTATATGTATAATGTAAGCGAGTCGAGATTGGTGTTATATTTTAATGTAATGTAAAAAAAAAGAACTAAAAGAAAAGAGCAAATAACAAAAGACAAAACGTATGTGCGCAAAGAAAAAAAAAACCATCAACCACACTGGTACTTATAGACGTTTATCGACACAGTATGTAAGAAAATACTATAGTACGATGTGCACCAGCTTTAAGGCCCGACACACAAGCCCTTTTCCACAACCTCCTTTCCTCATCATCGACCCATCGATTATTGTTGGCGCATTAACGATATCGAGGGCTGACATTGTACATTGCAATTGAATCAACCTGTACGTTGAACTTGGTGCGACCAAATAGTGTTGTCGACCGTGCAATTTTCGTTCATTGTATGTACCTTTTCGAATTCCCGATTTAAAGGACGACGTATCGATTTTTATTCATACTTCAGTTGTACTCGTGCAGAATTGGAGTGTACTTTGGAATGCTTAAATACTAATATTTGATGTTCACGAGTGCTCAGGTACCGATTTTAAGTACTTTGGGGTGGTGGAATACTGATATCTTGTATTTGGAACGGATGAATTAAGGGATATTGTATTCTGGATTGATCAAATACCGGTATTCTACAGTTTGGGGCATTCGGGTACTGGTATTTTGTATGTCTGGACTCTTGAATACCGGTATTCGGTATCCTAGAGTACTCAGATACCGGTACTCTGTATCCTAAAGTACTCAGGTACCGGTATTCTATATCTTAGAGTACTCAGATACCAGTATTCTGGATCCTAGAGTACTCAGGTACCGGTATTCTATATCTTAGAGTACTCAGATACCAGTATTCTGGATCCTAGAGTACTCAGGTACCGGTACTCTGTATCCTAGAGTACTCAGATACCAATATTCTGTATCCTAGAGTACTCAGATACCAGTACTCAATACCCTAGAGTACTCAAATACCGGTATTTCTTATTCCAAGGCGTTGAAACACCAATACCCAGTATTTTCAGATGCTTAAATACCATTATTTCGTACTCTAACCCGCTCAAATACCGAAATTAAGTACTCTGAGACATAGAATACTGGTATTTTGTACTCTGAAACGATGAAATACCAATATTAAGTGTTTTCAAGTGCTTGAATACCAATATCCCGTACTCTTGAGCATTCGAATACTCTCACTTAGTATTCTGAGTACTCAAATACCAGTATTTTGTGCTCTCAAGCACGAAGTACTGGTATTTCATATTCCGAAACACTTAAATATCAATATCAAATGTATTGCGGTGCTTGAGTACCAATATTTCGTATATTAAAACTCGGATACCGGTATTCCGTATTCTGTGACGCTCGAATACCTGCATTTCACATTCTATTACATTCGAATACCAGTATTCCGTGTTCTATTACGACCGAATACCGGTATTTCGTATTCTACGTTTGAACACCGGTATTCGGTATTCCATTGTACTTGGATACCGATACACAGCATTTTCAAGGGCTGAATATCGGTATTCTGTATTTTCAAGCAAAACATCAATTGTTTCGCATTGTGAAATGATAGAATAAATATTTTGTACGTCAAAGCACACGAATACCAGTATTCTGCGATGCTCGAATACCATTATTTCTTGCGTTAAAATTTGTAATACGTCCGAAATCGTTAGATCGGGAATTCACGCTACTGTAACGTAGAAAGACATCTCTTCGAATGCGCAGAGCAAGAGAAATTAGTAAGAAAATGATCGATACTAGATTGTAAGGTTTTTGGGAATTCTCCGTAGATCCGTAGATTCGCTGTGTCACTCCCTCCGGTACTAGGTGACCGGAAATAGGAAAGCCTATTTTTGCATTGCGTGATTAAAGGCAGAGAACGTGTTTAGAGTCAGTTCCCATTCAACTGATATCTATTCGAATGATGTCTTATGTAAGACTATGGGACGGTACAAGGACGATTCGCGGGATGTTCTACTATTTTACCGCGTTCGCGTGATCAAATTATTTCATGTTTTCACTTTAATTTCAAGAATAGTCGTAAATATCCTTGCTATAAACCCTTTTTACCTAGCCAATGTAAATTAAACGCCCGATTTATTTTCTTGATAGAATTCGTGACTGACGTTTCATTCTTGTTTATGAACATGATTTTTACCGAAGATAAATTCTGTGAAGATGACAATCTTCGGTATGTCTGCTTTTGTGCGCAGATTTTAATTACACAAGATTTTGTGTTGCGACGTAGAATCACACAATTTTTTTTATTATATCAATGTTCTATTATTTGTTTGAAAATTAAAAAGATCGAATATTACTGAGACGTAGAAATAGAAAAATTTCGACGAAGAGTTAAAGTGAACGTAATAATATTAATAGTATAAATTTGGACTGAAAATTAACTGACGTCCAGTTAATTTTTATTATAAACAAATTCGTAACCTTTATTCGATTCAGATGAATCTATGCACTTTAATAAGAGACAATTACACAGGTATAATAGAACTGATACGTAATAAAATAGAACAGAGTGTATTTTATGAAGGAATGACTGAATCTTGACATTTAATCACGAAGGGTTATAATGTAACTATATCGGCAATTAATTAACTATAGCATCGAAAACAATCAGATTAAGATTGTTCAACTATCTTCGACTATTATAGTACGAATTTTTGAATACTATCGATTCAATATATTAAACTTAATCCTGATATTTTCAAATTACTACCTGAGAAAGATTGATAATCAAATATAAAATAGCAAGGAACATCAAGCAATCGAACTTGAATCGTCCTGAAATTGTAATACGTCGCTCTGATCGCAATCGTAAAAGCGTGATAAATTGCAAAATTTTAATATCAAATTATACGTGAAAGTTCAGAAAATATACTTTCATTGGTGAGAAAGAAAATTATGGATGGTAGGGACAAGTACAGTACACTCGTTATATTGCCATTTCCTTACATCACACTGAAAGTGAAAAAAATCAGATAAATTGTTATAATACTTCGTTTATTATTGTATGAACAAATATTTCAGAATTAGTTACTGTATTTGAAAGCGAATTAAATAATATGCAATATAGCAGATGGTAGCAGAAAAAAGATTACATAGGAATATTCTTATAATATTTTCTCGATACAAAACGATCAAGATTATAGTTTGAATTATTTTCTGCTATATTAAATAACATGCAATATAGCAGATGGAAGTAGCAAAAGCTTGCATAATAATGTACTACAATATTTTCTATTATAAAAAACAATTAAAATCGTTAAAATTGTTTTCTTAAATAAAAAAAAATTTTACACTAAGTGTAAAAATGGCAATATAACGAGAGTCCATAGAATCCATCACTTAAATAATATAATCAAATACGTTAACCTTCCAAAATTTGTTACAAAACAATTGTAAAATATCAAAGCGAAGAAAAAGATCGTTCCAAAGTACGTAAAATGGTGGTTGGTTCTGAACGAATTATAAAATGGCGATTGCGATGGCGATCCGAGCGGCGTCGCAGCCGGGAGTGTAAAATAAAGTAAGATACATAGATGAAAAAGGCGCTTAGGCGACTTTTATTTCGTGTTACGCATATAGTGAAACGATTAAAACGTCGCCCCGAGGGAAATTCAAATTCCATTAACTTTAGATGATAATTAGCGATCGAATTAGCATCGTACCTTTCTCGCGCACGCTGGTGCTACTGTGCACGTTGCACGGAGAACCGTTTCTCATTCACTTACTCGATCGTAAACATACAAACAAAAATACAACAGTACCAAAAAAGAATAAAAAACAGATATGTAATTATTAATAAGGAGAATGAGAGATAAAAAGAAACAATCATATTGCGACGAATACGCTTGCGGAAATTTAGTCGTCGCTCGAGAGAGAAATTCGCACTCTGTTATCTTTTAAGCTTCGTACCTTGAAGCCGATATAGGAACTGTCGCGACCAAATACAGATTTTCGACCCATTGTTTCGCTGTTTCCGACTGCTTGATGGACCAGTTTCATTGTGACAGTTTGTGCATTGTACAAGTTTTTCTTTCTAGTTAGCGTCATACTTTCGAGCTGCGCCTTTTAATGGACGTTCTTAAGGTTCGTTCATATGTACAGGTACTGGACTACCACGTGACATGATATTGGAAATTATTGGAACTTTAAATTTTCTAATTCTGGAATTTTTCAAATTCCCAAATCTCTAAATCTTCGAATGCTTAACTTCACGAATTTGTAAATCCCTGAACCGTTAAATCTCCGATACTTAAATCCCCGATACTTAAATCCCCAATGTCTTAAATCTTTAGATCCCTAAATCCCCATCTTGTTATATCCCTAAATCAGCAGATTCCCAAATCCCCAAATCTCTAAATCCCTAAGCCCCTATACCTTTAAATCCCCGAATCCACAAATGCTTAAATTTCAAAATATTTAATTCCCCAGATTCCCAAATTCCAAAATCCCTAAACTAACAAATTTCCAAGTGTTCATTATATAGGAAAACTTGAACAAAATTAAAATCTCCCACACACATATCTACAAACGATATTAAATTACATCGATATTTCCCGAGATTGTGTAATATGACACTCAGGTTTGAAATCATCAAAGAGACCGAATATAACTAAATTCCGGAAACAGTCTGTATTTATTTAGTGAATATACAAAGTGTTAGGTGCGTCCAATGTATGTGTATATGAACGGACCTTCAATCACACAGAATAATCGCATACGTACACACGCACACACAAAATCCGATCGCAGGCGTACGCACTAGTGGCACGACGTGCTTAGACGGTGAAGAGAGATTAAAGTAACGAAAACAAGAAAAATATATGATTAAAAGTGTAGGTAGGTGATATATTCCATGTAATATCTTCGAAGGAAGCTAATCATTCTTTATTATTAATATTATTTCATTTTAATTTACTCTGTTAGTGACGAACTTTATAGGGAATCGTGCGGTTTGTCCCCCGTTTATTGCCGAAACGCAGACAGAATACTTACCGAAATAACTTATTCGATCCCGTAGGCCATCTGCGGGACCGAAAATATATGATAATTATTCTGTGGAGTACACCGGAACTGTGTCGTAAACCGAGAGATGACTTACTGTGTAATAGTATTATTTTGTAAGCAGTCAATAATATTAATAATTATCGGATGTAAGCAAAATACCGTATCGCCCGAAATCTACCCCCCCACCCAACCCCCCTCTCCGAAAAAGAACAAAAAAAAATAAGATACAATGGAAAATTCATGTATTCGTTTCGTAAGCTCGTCTCGTCTCGAGAGTACCTATACCTCTATTGTTAAATATTATACATACTGCGATACTTGCATAGAAGCTGATACGAGTATGACTTAAACAATAAGGTGTGTACATTTTAATTTTTATGAATATAATAAAAGTATAATTTAATGTTCTGCCTGTGTGTTGTTCGATCAGAACGTTCCTTCTGTTCGTATTATAGTCTATTTTATATTGGATTAGGTTTAAAAACGATTACAGATATGTATGTTAGAGGGAAATGCATTATACTGCCACGTGCTATATTGCCATGAGATGACTTCTTCGAATTTAGTGGTTTGGAGATGTTTTAATTTTTCATTTTTTGAATTTCTGATTTAATATAGATAAATATTGAGAATTTAAATTCTTGAATTTATAAATTTTTGAATTTACATATTCACAGACTTATACAATTTCCAAATCACTAAATTTCACAAATGTCCAAGTTTTTAGATTATAAGTTCGACAAATTTTCAGATGTCAAAACTCTCGAAATTCAAAAATTTCAGAATTTTCTAATCTTCAAATTATACAATTGCCAGATTTCTAAACCAGCAAATGTCTAAATTCCCAATTCCTTAATTCTCCAAAATCTTCAATTTTCCAAATTTTCAAATGTCTAATTTATCATATTATCAGATCTCTAAATCTCCAAATCCGTAAATCTCTAAACTTCCCATATTTCCCAACACTACAATTCTTCAAAATCCCCAAATTATCAATTCCCCAATCCTCAAATCTCCAAATCCCCAAACCTCTAGATCTCCAAATTTCCATATTCCTAAATCCCTAGGTCTCCAAATTTCTATAATCCCAAACCCTCATATTCCTAATTCCCTAAATCCCCAAATCCCTAGATCTCCAAATTTCCATATTCTTAAATCCCTAAATCCCCAAATCTCCAAATTCCCAAATCCCAAAATGTTGAAACCTCTAAATTTCCAAATTCCTAAATCTCCAAATCTCAGAATCTCCAAATCCCTAAATCTCCAAATCCCTAAATATCCAAATCCTTAAATCTCCAAATCCTTAAATCTCCAAATACCTAGATCTCCATATTTACATATCCCTAAATCCCCAAATTGTCCAATTCCCAAATCTCTATATCCCCAAATACAGATATTTCCACATTTCCAAATCCCCAAATTTCTATATCCCCAAGTTCACATATTTTCGAACCTCTAAATCCCCAAAATTCCTCAAATTCCCAAATCCCTAAATTTCCAAAATTCCAAAAACCCCAAACTGTCGAATCCTCACACCTGCACCTACACATTACGCCACCGCACAAAATGCAAAACTAAAAAATCAAAACCTCACCGCAAAAAGAAAGACCATCAAAACTTGAAAACTCTCACGACAAAAGAAGTACTAGAAAAACACTCGATCCCTGCCGACACCGTTGAAGTATCGATGTGGCTACCGATTCAAACGTTCGATGACCGAAAAAAAAATTATACCACTGAACGAGTCGATCCCGAGGAATCTTCGTCGCCTAATTATACGGTCGACTATCATAAATATTAACGCAGACAGGCACACGCAATTAACATTCTGCACTTCCGGCGATCGGGAACCGCCCGATGACAAACGAAAGTGCATCCTTTGTCGAGGACAAGAGAAAGAAAGAAAAGCGAGACCGATACGTGGGCAGTGAATTATCCACGCGTGTGTGCGTGTATTGACTCACGTGCACACACGTGCGACGGCATATTGGGCGTGAGGCACGCTCGCCCAATTTAAATATAATAGGATGACTCCTGTGGGAATGTCGGTGACACCGGCCGGCAGGATTCTCAAGGTCCTTTTTGTCCCCGCTGAATCGTTCGATCTTCGAACAGAGAGCAAACACCGGCGAAGTGTTATACGCACGCGAGTGCACTCGAGATCTCTTTGCATCGTTTAACAACGATACAGGCACGATGAGACAAGATGTCTGCAATTAATATGCCACTTGAACCGACCTCTCAGCCGATGTTTGCTTCGTTGAAACATGTATGTATGCCACCGTCGAGGATTCCGCGATCGCGGCTGAACTTCACCTTGGTAGCGTAAATACTTGTCTGCGTGAATGCGGAATGATTCTTAATTAGTCGACTAGTACGGTGGAATAGTACAATTGTGAAAATAGTAGGGACAGAAATAGTCGGAATACTGAACATGGTGAAAATAGTTGTAGAGGTACTTCAATTATAGGTATCATATAAATCAAAGAAATATTAAGAATATTGAAAATGTAGGAATAATAGAAATAGGTGTAATGGATATAGATGTGATATAGTGAAGATAGTAGTATAGAGGTATATCAGTCATAGGTACCATAAAAATAAAAGAAATATTAAGGATATTGAAAATGTAGGAATAATAGAAATAGGTGTAATGGATATAGATGTGATATAGTAAGAATACTAGAAATAGATGTACTTCAATTGTAGGTGTCATAAAAATGGTGGAAATAGTATTAAACACACTGAAAATAATGGAAAATATAATGTAATAGAAATGGTATAGTGGAAATAGTAGAAATCTACTTCGATCGTAGGAATTACAAAAATAGTAGAAATAGTAAAAGTAATGAAATAGTAGAAGTAATAAAAATATTAAAAATAGTATCAGTGATGGAAATATTAAAGAAGTCTTAACATTAGAAATAGTAAAAATAATAAAAATAGTGCAAAATATTATAACTATTGAAAATAAACAGTCAAGAATAGTAAAATTACTAAGAGTGGTAGAAATAGTAATATTTAACAGTAAAAGTAGTGATATTTGATAGTAGAAATATAGAGACAGTGATATTTTATTAGAAGCAGAGACTGAAACCGTTTCACGGAAAACGTGTCGCTTAATTGTAGGTGATATTAATTACAGGCGTTCAACAATCGCCGGTAATTACTGGTCACGTTATTAATTGCACGAGACGAGTAGTTGCGAGTTGAAAAATTTATTTGTTAGGTTATCTACAAGCAACGAATGTGTCGTTAGAGACGAGAAAATAACAGGATGAGAAATTAAACGGACAACCGGATTACGTAAGTAATTTTGTTATTCACGTCAGTGCAAATAAAAAATGACTGTAATAGATTACATTCGTAATTCGTTACATTTTGAAGGAAGGATGATAACAGTTACAGACGCAAAATAAAATTATAGATAAAGTGATTTCGAATGGTATAATGACAAAAATAAATTATTATATAAATTAAATAACCTACTTGAAATAAAATATTGTATGAGAACATGAAGTATTTCACAAAGTTATATAAAAATAATTAATTATATTTGAATAATACTATCTATGTAACTTGTACAGGAGGAAAATTATTACCACAATTAAACTATACAACGATAAAAATATTTATATCTCCAAATATTCCAACATCAAGGATTCAACGACAATGAAAGACATTTATAATGAAATTACTTCCATTGTCGTTAAACGATTGTTTACATCGTAATAAAGAGGAATGTCGCGACCTCTAAAGCGATTATGTTTTTTGAAGTATATCCTAATGTGCATAAGATTATTCGCAAATGAACGATATTAAACATGGTCACATCCTTGATGAATCCAAGGACCCAGCGGTAACGTAATTAGCGTTCAAAATCATTTATTCATGGTTCTCGCTTTATTTAAATGCAAAAAAGTTAATAACCTATGCATTGAACTAAAAAAACATCCCGATTTTGTACATTACAAAAATATTAAATGGATAAACTATAAATGGAGTTACCTTGGGTACGAGTTCAGTATAACTATAATAGGCATGCGTTAAAATAAAACAATTCATCGTGGAAATTTCTCAAGAATTTTGGGATTTGAAAAACTGGGAATTTGAGAAATTTCGAAATTTAGGGATTTTGGGATTTGGAAATTTAGGGGTTTAGGGACTTTGGGATTTTGAGATTTGGCGATTAGAGGATTTGGAGACTTAAGGATTTGGAGATTTAGGGATTTGGAGATTTAGGGATTTGGAGATTTAGGGATTTGGAAATTTAGGGATCTGGAGATTTAGGGATTTGGAGATTTAAGGATTTGGAAATTTGAGAATTTGGAGATTTAGGTATTTGTAGACTTAAGGATTTGGAGATTTAGGGACTTGGAGATTTAGGGATTTGGAGATTTAAGGATTTGGAGATTTAGAGATTTGTAGATTGAATAATTTTGAAATGTAGAGATTTGGAAATTTAAGACTTTTGAAGTGAAGAAATTTCAAGTTTTAGAGATTTCGAGACTTGGAGATTTAGGAATTTAGAAATTTAACGATTTAGAGATTTTAGAATTTATGAAATTGCAGATTTAGGGAATAGAGGATTTAGGAAATTAATGTCAAAATTTAGTAATTCATGGGTCAACCCTAACCTATAATTTCTTCGCCAGGTGCGTCAGTTAAACCTAACCAATTATTACTGCAATTCTAAACAAAAGTTGTAATGTTATCTACATTTTGATCTAGCACTCTGTAATCATACAATTTATAATTGGTACCAAACTCAAAGTACCTTACATACATTTTAAATTTGTCATACTTGAACTGCGTCAGACTTGAGGTGTGTCATGAGTCTAACTCAATGTCTAGAACAAATGACTCGAACGACTGATGCAATGTAAAAAGAACACAAATTTGACAATTCGAATATCTGTAAATTAATTCTATCGATTCATTCAAGATGCCAGGTGAATTCGCATCACGTTTTCGTGCATGTACCTAGCACAAGAATGTCGAAACACATGTGATCGCGTGAATAACTAATAACCAGAAATATTTCGAGTGACATTGCATTAGTATTAATCGTAGTCGTGAACCGGTGATTTATGCATCCTGACAACTTATGGGCCAGGACACGTCGTAGCATCGGTATGATGGCAAGGTGCAAACGCCTACCTTCTGAACTTTTTTACGAGCGTGTATCACGGTGAAACGACCGTTCAATGTGTTTATATTGCGAGGTACACATATCGTTCGTGCATCATTCGCGAAGGGAAGCAGAGACAAACGACGATCGGTGTTGGCCATGGGTAAGTTCACTGATCCCATCGTGTTCGAAACGCAGGCTCGTCCAGCAACCGAGAGACACGTTTGCCCGTTGTGTGTATACGCGATGCTCGCTGGGCAACACTCGTGTCGCGAGCGAACCGAGAGAAAAAAATGTAGAAAAGGAACGGAAAGAGAGACGCGAACTCGCTCTTACACCGAGAACACGGCCATGACGTGAAAGCAAAAGAAGCCATGCGTTACATCCGAGCAATGTTCCCCTCGGCTGCTGAATGTCAATGCCTAGGCCACTTCTTGGAATTCCGGCGAAAAATCGATGATCCCCCATGGAGAACGGTCGATCACCAAATCTTAGTCGTACGTTCACCTTCTCGTCTCTTAACCGTTCGTCGAGGTGATTTATACATCTTTTGTTCTTATATTTTATTGTGTTTATAGGTTTGTTCAATATTTGCAATTTTTTATGGTGGGTTAATGAATTTCCAAGCTTAATAAATTCAGGAAGTTTTTATGTATTATTATTGGTAACTTTTGAATTAACAGATTTCTTAATATTAGGCAGATCAATCTTTGAATCATTAAGTTTACAAATTCTTAAATCGTTACATTCAGTATTTCTAGACATCACATTGTTCAAATCTCCAAATTACCCAATTATAAATCTCTACATCACTAAATTCCTGAATTTTTAAATCTCTAAATTCTCAAAGCCCCAAATCCCAAAATTCTTAAATCTATACATTTTCAAACCCTTAAATCTCCCAATTCTCTAATCTCCAAATCCTCAAGTGCCCAAATCTCTAAATCTCCAAACCCCTAAATCTCCAAATCTCTAAATCTCCAAATCCCTAAATCTCCAAATCCTCAAATCTCCAAATCCTCAAACCTCCAAATTCCTAAATCTCCAAATCCTCAAATCTCCAAATCCTCAAATCTCTAAATCTCCAAACCCCTAAATCTCCAAACCCCTAAATCTCCAAATCTCTAAATCTCCAAATCCCTAAATCTCCAAATCCTCAAACCTCCAAATTCCTAAATCTCCAAATCCTCAAATCTCCAAATCCCTAAATCTCCAAATCTCCAAATCCCTAATTCTCCCTAAATCCCAAAATCTCCAACTCGCCAAACCCCAAAATTCCCTAGTAACTGTACACTTCCCCAAAATGCAGGTACCTGATCGAAGTTTCCGCCCGGCGTTCCACGAATTCGCGCAGCGTTTCCTCGTAAACAAAGCGGTGCAGATGAAAGAAAAATGTCTACGACGATGATGGCCGTGTCGCATTTCGATTTTGCACTCCCCCCGGCCATCGATTCGAAATGCATTTATGCGCGATGGTGTTTGGGGACGCGCCTTCTCGTTCTTCGCTACGGCTTTAAGTATTTCTTCTCCACGTGTCGAACACGCATCTCGGTCGTTTTCCTCGGTGCCCTTTTTGTTTCGTTTATCGCCATTCGGCTCGACACCGAGTCAAATACAAATTTCACCTGCCACGGGGGCGAAGTCGAAACACGAGAACGACGAACGTGCCCGGGAGAAGCGTAGGCTCGTTGTTTTGCAGCAGGCGTATCGCGTTGACACGGCGGGCACACGCGTCTTACTACAACGCCTCGTTGTTTTCGAGCGGAACGTCGCGCAGTTTCAAGCTGGTTCTATCGCGAACACCCTTTGTCATGAAATTTTTTACAGATCTTACCGGATCTACGTAATGACATGCAAACCATGGTGTTATTTCGGAGAAGTCGACTTATCAGGACAGAGAGTTTCTGTCAGACTCCTGAGTTTCTTCAGTTTTCTTTTATCCTGATCTCCCTAGATCCCTGGATACCAACATCCCTAAAATTGGAGCATCCCTAAATTTTGCCAAATCTTCTTAGTTCCCGGTCTCTAGATCTTGGTATTTCTAGAATGCAAGGTATCTGGACCAGATTTCAGTACACCTGGACTTTAAATATCCCTAGACATGTTCCTATGTCCCGAATATCCTTGCATCACAATTATTCGCAATGTCCCTAGATTCCAAGTATTCTCAGGTCAAAATATCCCCAACTCTCAACTGTTTTGAGATCAAAATATCCCTAGATCATATTATACCTGAATCCTAACATGACATTTGGCAATTTGAAATCTTGAAAATTAATAATTCCACAGATATGAAAATTAAAAAATTTGTAATTCTGAAGGTTCGAAAATTTCCGAACTTCTAAATTTCTAAATCTAACAACCTAACCTAACTAATAACACAATTTAAACCAACGTATCTATTGTTTACCATAAAAATAAAAGTTTGTCAATGTCAAACATCAAAAATTTGATCGAGTGACCCAATACAACACTTATCGAATACAACATCGTAGTACAGTACATATAATTAGCATGACAATAGAACGTAAAGTATCAAAGCATCAAAACGAGAGGCCACGTTACATTTTGATCAGTTCACCTTCTATCGTATCTTGATCGACTCAAATGAAGCGATCGAATTAAATCGATCGATTCAGCCTCCTTGAGAAATCGTTAGGCTTTTAACCGATATCAGTGAAACCCGATCGGTTTGATATTGTGATCACGGTAAAGGAGGCGGAATAGGAAACAGAGTCACATTCGTCCACGCTGCGGCTTCGACGTTTACGTACATATGTATCTAACGTTTGCACATAAAAATTAGATATGCCATAGACGGTTTCTGAATGAAACGTTGAATTATTCAAACGATTTCCCGGGCCGCAAGGTTGGGCAGCCGTGTCACAGGAATCCCTTCGTGCTTTTCGAAATGCCGACAGCACGTTCCTACATCTTCTTGAATAGGTGAATCTATGTTTTTTCAATGACTCCATTGGCGCAAATGAATACCTGTGATTAATCGGTATTAACTGGTGGACACAGATCTTGTAGATTCTTTATATGTCAACTTCGAATTACAGTAATAAATAAGATACATGATGATATAAATTAAGAACAATATTAAGGATTGTTTCATCCAATTATTTCATACGAATGACTATAATAAATGTTCCATATTACTAATTATAAATTAGTATTATGTATATAAATGTCAAGTTTCATGGTGTAGACGAGTCACTAATTTAGGTACGTTAATTGAAGCAAATTAGATATATTAAATTTAATAATCGCCGTGTTTAATTATGTTTTATAGCGTAAGTTGCATCAATGCCTGTGAAGTGAACCTTAAACATTAGAAATTCAGAATTAAGGTACAATTGCATCAGCAATGATGTGAGAAAGCGTGATCTCGCTGCAACTGTTTTACACTTGATCGCCTTGTAAACGTCGATCCGAACGGGCAAAGAATACTAATAATTTGCGAAAGGTGTATTCAACTTCGCGAAATTTTAAAACACCTCCCCGTTATGTTGCACAATCAACAATAATCCTGAACATCGATTATAAACACGATCAACTCTACATTTCTTATCGAACTTTCTATTAAAACAACGTTCGTAATTGTATTTCGTTACATCACATTTTGTTGCTAATTTTTTTGCAAAAATATGCATTCTTTCTGCGATTTACAATAATGTTGTTAAATGTAATATTATTGACAAGATTGCACGTGACGCACCGGGTGCGTCGACAACTTGACAATATCTGACGCACCGGGTGCGTCAGTTTCAAATACGTTGAAATATTGCAATCAACAAAATTTTAGTTCAACTAATTAGTTCAAAGTTCATTTAATTTTGATAATAATTTTATTCGACCATAAAATCATAGTCCTGATCATCCTATATGATAGAATGACGCACCTGGTGTGTCAATACCTTGACTATACCTGACGCACCGGGTGCGTCAGTTTCAAGCACAAAATCTTGCAATCAACAAAATTTTAGTTCAACTAATTAGTTCAAAGTTCATTTAATTTTGAGAATACTTTCATTCAACCATAAAATCATAGTCCTGATCATTCTATATGATAGAATGACGCACCTGGTGTGTCAATACCTTGACGATGTCTGACGCACCTGGTGCGTCATCAAACTAAAACAAATTAAGACGTGTTTTATTTTAGATCATAGTACAATCAACTAAATAATATTCATCTAAGTAACATATTAAAATTGATTTAAGTGTAATAATAATTCGACCAATAAAATTCCATCGTTTCACAAAAGAACTTTCATTTTCCTCAGACGAGTTCATAGCACAAGTGTTATGGATAAGTGGTATTACCAATAAAAGTACATAATATATGAAGCAACAAGATATCGGGAAACAAATCGTTGAAAAAAGTCTCATCCCATCGTCAAAGTTAATCTCGTTCGTTAGAGTCGATGCACGTAAGACGAGGAGCTCAAGTCTCGATTTTCGAAATTTCGTATCTAATTATTAGGATCGATTTTTCAGGGTGACAGATTCGCACGGTGAATTTCGAGTGGTTTTGTTACATTGAGAGCATGATCGCACGACTTCCTGCAGCGTTCTCAGCCACTTCCGTCATTCGCTGGCATAAATCTGCGGAGCTAATGCAGGCACGTGTCTACGTGATCGCGTTTATCGAGCGATCGGCTACTCGGAAACGTGATTGCACCTGGCTTCTCGAATTCTAAAGCACGACCGTTCGGTATTAATAAATCGCAACGGGACTCACGTGTTTCGCACATGATCCTTCAACAGGATGGACCTTGACGTTACACGAAAGGATTTAGGTCTCATGTTTGACGCATTTGTGTCAACTGATTCCGAAACAAACATCTGTCAACGCTGGATCGAATGTGATACATGATGTGCATAAAATAAGGCTGACTGTACGACACATGCATCAATTTCTATTATTTTTATACATTTGGACTGTTTCGATAGACACTTTGTAATGAAATCTTATGTATTGTAGAATGTGTCTAAAACCATGTGAGATTTCCCTCCGTTGAAAATATTTTTCAAATTTTTATAAACTGATTCTTTTTTGAAAATCGTGATTTTTCACGATTATCTCCCTTTGATAACATTGTTCAAGAAATAAAAACAATTGTAATGTTATATAATTGTAAGAGTGAATTTTGTGTAATGTATAATTATAAGATTCAGCTTTGTGTAATGTATAATTATGTGCAACAATGATATTTAATTATTGTTTATGATTGACAGTGTCTAATGAGGGATTAATTCCTTTCTCAAAAATAGTTGTATTGCTCATTAATCTTTCCATCGAAGCATGGAATCGGATGTAAAATATTCCACAAAACTATTAAGGATAATTCGTAGCGTTACATAAGCGTGACGTCTTCGATACGGTATAGCAAGATGCTGACAATTTTTCTTCCGGATACGTGTACTCGCTGGTTTTAACAGGAAACAGGAAATGAGAAAAACGAACGGGGAACGAGAGAAATAGACACGTAAACGACCCGAGTAATATATGCACGAAGAGAAAGAGAATGAAAGAGCCGAAGTGAATGATGGATGATAGGAAAAGTGGTCTTAAACTGGGAGAAAATTGTTCGGAATTAATGAAATCCTTTCAGGATATCATTTTTGCAGTACTGCATGTCTCAGTATATTTCATTTCATCAAATTCATACAATCAATTCACAATTATTATTAAGAATATTAATAACATTATTTTAATAATAATTTTTGGGATTCAAAATTTTATTTCATTGCTCTTATTTTATTTCGTGGTGACTCATAAATTTTATGTAAAGTTTTGATAGTTTGGAATTTTTAAATTTTAGGAATTTTAGGAACCTTGTATAATTGCAAACCAAAAATTAAAATAATGATTTTATTAATTTAAAATAATTATTAACTCATTGCACTCATTAAGAATGTTTATTGAAAAAGTCCTTTATTGATCATTAAATTGATATTAAAAATAATAATTTGATATCATAAATAAATAAATGATGATTACAATATAATGATACTATAAATAAATAATTGAAATAATAAAGAAAGTAGAGAAAGAAAGAAACATGTGAAAGGAGAAAGAAATAACAATAAAAACGTGATAACACTTTTTATCATATTACTCAAGTAAGAAAGTAGTTGCAATCCGAAACATTCATGCAGGAAGAATAATTTATGGCAATCGACGCGTCTGGGAAGATTATTTGTTTAATGCGTGAATCACTGATGACCCATGATACCTATCCGAAGAAAAAAATGTCTTGAAATAAAATAACGAGAAACGAGGATGACCGTGTAATATATTTGAGATGAATCAATACTGTAATCAAATTGAATAATGCTATGTACACTCGCTTACGAATTACGTGTGAATGGATAGACAAAAAGTGTATGCATATTAAATAACAAATAATATTTTATTTATATGTGTTGCGTAAATTGCAGGACGAATTATTTTAAGAATTGAGAGACCATCAAATTGGAGAATCTAGGAATATGGGAATTTGGAGATTTGAGGGTTTAGAAATTAGAAATTTTCGAAATTTCGAAATGAGGAAATTTGGGAATATAGGAATTTGGGGATACAAGGATGTGGATCTAGGAATTTGGAGACTATTAAATTTGGGAATCTAGGGATTTGGGAATTTAGAAATTTGGGAATATAGGAATTTAGGGACAAAAGCGTGTTGACCTAGGAATTTGGAAACATTCAAATTTGGGAATCTAGGGACTTGAGGATTTACAAATTTTGGAACCTAGAAATTTAGAAATGTGGAAATTTGGGGATAAAAGTACGTAAATCTAGGAATTTGGAGACCTTCAAATTTCGGAACATAGCAACTAGAGGTTCTAAAAATTTTAGAATATAGGAACATCGAAATTGAGAACTTTGGGGATCCACAGATTTCAGAACAGGGAAATCTTGAACCAGAAGTCGAGCCATGAGTAACAATCGCCGATCGTTATCAATGCAACGTGATTTCGTGAGATGAGTCAGTGATCGATTCGCGATCGGATTCGTTTCAGATTCCTCGGCGATCGACGTATCCAGACTCACGAGAGTCCGCACAACGCGGCTTATTCAACGATTCCGCAAGGATAAAATCTTCCATGGAAAAGAGAAGAAGAGGAAGAAAAAAAAAGACTTATTGTCACTGTGAGTCATTCATTCAGTCTGGTGAGTTTAGCAACGGTGGATGCTAAAAGCTGACGCATTTTCATGGACGATGAAACGTGACGATACTCATTTTGTCCCAAATATTAATCAATCTAATGCACAAAAACCATCATGGTAGAAACTATAAAACAGAGACTACCGTTCACAGAGTCACGTCTAGTTATAATAAAACAAATGCATTACTAGTAGATACGTAAAAATCGATGACGCAACTAATGCGTCATATATTACTAAATTGACGACGCACCGGGAGTCATGTACTATCAAATAGAGGACGCACCATGTATGTCATATAGTGCCAAATTGATAACGCACCCTGTGTGTCATATACTGCCAAAATAGTGACGCACTAGGTGTGTCACATACTGACGACGAATCAGGTGTGTCATACACTCCTAAACTGACGACGCACCTAGTGTGTCATGTACTGGTAAATTGACGACACATCAGGTGTGTCATATATTATCAAATAAACGACACACCATATGTGTCATTTACTATTAAACGAAAGATGCATCACGAATGTCATATACTGCCAAATTGACGACACACCATGTGCGTCATATACTGTCAAATTGACGACGCACCTGGTGTGTCATGTACTACAAGACTGACGATCATCACAATAGAAACTATCGTCAGTCGATTCACATCAGAAGAGTCGAAGATGAAGCAAAGTCTTTTGTTTACTTTTCAGTAAATTATAATTAAGAATGTAATTTATTCGCATAGATCGCCTTGTCGTAATCTATGGATGCGACGACCTTTCAGGATGATCCATCGCGTTGCATTTTAATCGAACGGGAAAGGGAAATACGATGCAGATGCATCCTGCGAACCTTGTGCATAATCATTTACTCGATCCTTGCATCGGAATTATTTATTACCGGGGCACAATTGGGTTGCATGCGACCATTTGAACGAAATGTCACGATCAGCGAGGACCTGAATGATAATTTCACGTGAAATGATGTTAAAACGATGACTCGCGTTCAACCAGGAAAATGAGCATTATTAGTAATAGTGTTGCATCGGTATTACCATCGACGCTAAGAATTAGTGTTAAATATTGCTGCTCAGTCTGAGCGTAGATGCTGGTATAAGATACAACATTGCGCATTGGTATTAACATTAACGCTATTTTTAGCATACGCATCACTGTTAGTACTAATTATTACACATCCTCTGACACTCTGAATTTTATACATTTTCGAGATCTCAATATCTGAAAATTCTATTGTACTGCAGCTCCGAATATCCTTAGATACCCTGTACCTAAATCTCAAATACATCTCAACCCTAAATATCGGAAGATCACATATAATCGTGGAAAAGATAGCTCGATCTTGACACTTCAAATCTGAACATTCCAAGTATCCTTAGATCTCACTGTCGCTATATATCTTTATCCTTAGATCCCAATATTGCTGTATACCTATATTTTCCAATATCATTGTACACCTATACTCCTAGACCTTAATATCGCTGTGTATATCCCCAATCAATATTAACACCAAGTATAAAGCACAAATACTCCCATATTAACACCAGCATAAAGTAATCGTATTAATACATTTTATAGTACAATCCCATTCCACGATGTGTTTTGCGAGAAAACACGTTGTCTTCTGCTCCACACACACATTAAATTCACGTAACACAGCGTGTAATCATTTTAATCGTCATCTGATGGAATTACGCGCGTCGTGTGTACACGTAACACACCAGAGGCGACAGCTCTGTTTTTTCGTCGTAACACGGAGGAAACGGGGTAATTAACTCGCGTTCTAACGAACCGGCCGATTTTTCCTGGTGACATACGCGGCGTGCGACTTCGAAAAATAGTGCGTCGAAGGAAATATCGGCGAACAAACGAGCGTCTTGTGGACAGGAATTTCCATCGAGCGAAATGCTCTCGGCAGAACGTCTGTCTCCGATTAGTGTCGCGCGAGCAATTACTTAATTGTAACAGATTTCCTGTCTCTGGCGCGAGCTAGATTTCTCGCTAAGATAAGTACGCGTTCGTGCGTGCAGCTCGCAATTTCCCGATGATGCCGATGGGAAACGTCTCGGGTACGATTCTTTTGAAACGAACGCTTCTTGCTGGAGTGTCGTGGTGGAAATCGTTCGGTTAGAAACCTTGCGACATAGCCAATTTGCTAATACTTATCAGCCGATGTTGGGATACGGGTACAACGTACCGGTGTCAACTCACAAGTTGGCGCGTGAAGTGGCTGGCCCTGGTGGTTGGAAGAGCTATCATTGGTCAAAATAGAATCCCTACATTCCTGAATCTCTACACTTACGAATTCCTACATTCCAAAATCTCTATATTCCCGAATCCCTACATTCCCGAGTTTCTACATTTCCGAATTCCTACATTCTCGAATCTCTACATTCCCGATTTTCCACACTTCCGAATCCCTACATTCCCGAATCTCTACACTTCCGAATTCATACATTTCCAAATTTCCACACTGTCGAATCCCTACATTCCCGAATCTCTACACTTACGAATATCTACATTCCCGAATTCCTACAATCCCGAATACCTACATTTCCAAATATCTACATCCTCAATCCCTCCTTCCCAAATTCTTACATATCCCAATCGCTACTGCCCCAAATTCCTACATCCCCAATTCGCGACGTCCCCAAATCGCTACATCCCCAAATCGCTATATTTCTAAATGTCTCATGGTACTTTAATAGTTCCAGATTTCCCACATTCTCAAATATCTAAATTTGTAAATCCCCAAATTCCAAGAACTGTACTACCTCAGCGAACGTGTAAAAGCATCATTCTCGCCGTAGTTTAACATTTCTTCGACCGATTATCATAACTAGTTAATAAAAAGCAACTCTACGCAGCTAACTGACTCGACAAATCATGCATCAGATTTTCGGCGATTGTTCGAAACGGTATTTCTTAGAAACATGCGAACTTAACTGGCCCATGGCTCATGTGGAACAGGTTTGTGAATGATTCTCTGATTAAAAATGAAGTTGACAAATAAATAAAAAAATAATAAAACATCAACTGATCATCAGTTCATCTTCATGAAGATCATCACAGATTTCAAACAAACCACCTTGCCAAATTATGCAATTTAAAATAAGAAACACTTACTTTGAAATTTAAAATAAAATTGTCAAATAAATACAAAAATGATAAAACATGAATTAATGTACACGTCTTCATCTTCATGAGGATCAACACAGATTTCGAAGAATCCACCTAGACAAATTTTGTGATCTAACTTGTAGAACAGTTACCTGACCGCTTTAGTAGTTTCAGTGTGAACGTTTAATAGTTCCAGCGTCGAATGTCTACGGAAGTAGTCGTTCGACCAAAAATTTCAAGCAATCGAACTAGAAAAAAGTTCGGAACAAATAAGATTATATGAAAGAGAAAGGAAGCGAAGGTGTGAAAGCTTCCTTTCGTGAGCGGAGCACGAAGCAGGAAGAATCGATGCCATAATCGCTGATTCATCCATCACGACAGGGAAGATCCCTTGGTTTTTTATCGCGCAACAAGTAACTTGACTCGATTATGCATCGAACGAGGGTTCGATGCAGTTCGCAAGTGTAATTGTATTCGGAGGCTCGATCGGACGGGATTTATTACTGGAACGAAGGAATGGGTTCTTGGATCTGTGGCTCACCATCATTGAACGTGCGAACTAAACATTTCATGGAAAAATTTAATTGCTTTCTAAGAAGGAAATGTTATGAAAGATTTTTATAGACTTAGGTATTTTAAGATTTATTAAATTCTATTCTAAATTCCAAAATTTTCAAATCTCCAAATTCAAAAGTTTCTAGATTTCAAAATTTGCAAATTCAAAAATTCTACGATACAGAATTTGCATATTCCCAAATCAAGAAATCACTAGATCCCCAAATTTTCATATTCTCAAATCCTCAAATCCCTAGATCCCCAAATTTCCAAATCTTCAAATCTCCAGATCTCAAAATTCCCAAATCTTCAAATTCCTAAATCTCCAAATCTCCAGATCCCCAAATTCTCCGATCTCCAAATTTCCTAATACTGAAATCTTCAAATTCCTAAATCCCCAAATTCACAACTCACCAAATCCCCAAATCCCCAAATCCCCAAATCTCCAAACCCCCAAATCCCAAAATCCCAGAATCCCCAAATCTCCAAATCTCCAAATCCCCAAATTTCCAAATATTTATACTCTCAAATTTTTGAACTTCCAAATCCCTAAATCTCCAAATCCCCAAATCCCAAAATCTCCAAATCTCCAATTCCCCAAATTCTAAAATCTCCAATTCCCCAAATTCTAAAATCTCCAAGTCCCCAAAATCCCAAATTTAAAAAACTCCAAACTTCCAAACTTTTAAATTTCGAAATCACCAAATTTCTGCGCTAAAAAGATTTGAAATTAGCGCCACCTAATTTGACAAACACTTGATCTGCCCATCACAGACTTAATCTGTTCAAGGTTACGTGATACACGCACAGTGAGATAGATTCACTTGCTCGTTGTGCTTTTCTTTCGACTCTTTATTGTTTGTAACTAGATACGATTGTTTCGCGAGAAACGTTAAATCAGAAGGTGGAATTTGTTCTTTAGTTTTATCGGGTTGGTGATAGAGTGGCATGGTACGGTGGCAGGCGGCCGGGTTCTGCATTTCCGATTAGCTGCAGATTTTCAGAATGTTTCTCGTGAAATCGTCTTCTTTCTGCGTCTCTTTGTTTGTTTCCTTTTGTCTGTTTAGCATTCGGAGAAGTCGCAGGTTGCGGGAAGTTGAACGTGTGGTACCGAAAGCGATACACGTGACAGTGAAATGTAAGTAAACTGAAAATGTCGATTCAAATAACTTCGTTGTAATTCCTGATAACTGAGACAAGCTCGTTCGATTCTAAATTTAATTTCCTCAAGGAGGATTTTTGTATGTATGTAAGTTTTGTAAATAGGTATATACATATTTCATTCATTTTAAGTCACTTAGAGATACAATGTCGATATAAATCGTTAGAGACACATATTCGAATGTAATTAGATCCCGACGTCTCTATATTCGAAATATTCATAAATTCCAACTGATCTTAGATCGCAATATCCCTAGATCCTACAATCTCCACATCCCAACATCTCTAAATTACAAATATCCTTAGATCTCACATATCTGCATATCCCAATATCCCTAAATTTCAAATATCTCTACGCTACGACTATCCTTCGTTCCAAATATCCCTAGATCCCACTATCTCTAGAACCCGATATCCTTAGATACCCAAGTTTCTAGATTTACAAATCCCTAAATCCCTGAGCACTTACACCCACAAATTTCTAAATTCCCGAATCCCTAGATCCCCGAATCCCTACATTCCCGAATCTCTAGATCTCAGAATACCTAGATCCTCGAATTCCTAGATCCCCGAATCCCTAGATCCCCGAATCCCTAGATCCCCGAATCGTTAGATCCCCGAATCCCTAGATCCCCGAATTTCTAGATCCCTGAATCCCTAGATCCCCGAATCCCTAGATCCCCGAATCCCTAGATCCCCGAATCCCTAGATCCCCGAATCCCTAGATCCCCGAATCCCTAGATCCCCGAATCCCTAGATCCCCGAATCCCTAGATCCCCGAATCCCTAGATCCCCGAATCCCTAGATCCCCGAACCCCTACATTCCCGAATCCCTAGATGCCCGAATTCCTAGATGCCCGAATTCCTAGATCCCCGAATCCCTATATCCCCGAATCTCCTGAATCCTTGAATCTCTAAATCCCCAAATCCCTAGATCGCACTACCTCCAGATCCCAATATCCCTAAATCCCAATATCTCTAGATCCTACTATATTTAAATCCCAAATATCCCAAAATTCCAGTACATCTAATTACCAAGTACCCCCAAAAGCCCAATATATGCCTCTATTCTTTATTTAAGCAAATATTTCCCGCCCAGTCTGCTACATTCTGATCACGCTGCTTCCTACCTTAGCATAACATTCTCCGAAAGGATCATTCATTATAAGGTGAGGGTACGGATGCGAACTTTCTTCGATGGGATTGGCAATAAAAAGAGAGCAGCTCGATCGAAGAGGTCCGTGGAAGACATCGAGCTTAAAAAGGATCGCTAGCCACGCCCAAAAAAAAAATCATCTTCTGGTCAAAACCCCATTTCCTTTCTCGTTGTCACCATGGGACACCGTCTAATTTCTAATCGTCCAGCGATCCGGACGACTCATCCACGATGCCGTGTTCCACGTACTTTCCTTGCTTCTTTTTTCACTTTTAGTCGCTAGACGCTTTCGTTGGTCAAGGCTATCGCGTGACGACGACTCGTACGAATCGCGGGGGATGCTTCCAAGGATGAAAAATGATCGAACTGATTCCATTAGATTCCAATAGACTCCTCCTCTTCCATATGTAGTAATGGAGGAATTTTTAACTTTACGTTATTATGTAAATAATTTTCGTTCCATATTGCGTATTTGTGTCATTCGAAAACTATGGACTTGGACTTGAACTATGAAACGTTGTACTTGAACTATGAACATTTTGGAGATGCGAGAATTGGAACATTTGGAGATTCAACAAGCTGTAAGTTGAGGAATCTAGAAACATAAGAATCTGGATATTTGGATATGAAGTATCCTAGAAATTTACGTATTAGCTTTGGACTACAGAAGCGTGACAGCGTAAAAATGAAGAAATTTAAAGTTTCGTGAAGGTGGAAATTTAGAAGCGTGCTGATTTGAAGATTAATGAAGAAACGTGGCCTCGGTCCACAGTCCATAATTCACATTCCCGTCTAATTAATTACGTTGCACTTTTTTCGGAAGATCTGCCACGAAGGAAATCAGTTCCGAGAAATTGATTTATCCGTTAATTTCCGTGTCCTCGTCCGGCATTGTGCGTATCCTTTCTACAAGACGTTCCAGATAGGATTACAAAATTCGTTCAGCTGCATTTAAATAGGCTTAGGACCGAATTAATGCAAATGGATTCCGAACTGACGATGGTATCGTCGGGTCAGCAGGATCAAGAAAAAAGATGCACACGACTTTTTCCCCTTTAGACCCGAATAAAAACCGCGCTGACCGATTTCTTTCTGTTCGCTTTGTTTCCTCCTGTCTCCTTCTATTTTCATTCGAAATAGGTCTGGACAACCTGTGTATCGTGTTTAGTCGCTTGGTTTATGTGAATCACGTTCACTTCCACTGGAAAGACTTTCATTCAACAGACCAGAGAGGTCCCATACTTTGACCTGGTTATTTTTCCCACAATAAGATTATCTCTTTTAAATGTTCTATTATGTCTGCACATTTCTTATTAAATGTAGAGAGGAGATTGTATCAAACGGTCAGACATACGTACTGCATAGAAATGAACATAGGTAAGACGTTGAGTTGTAGTAAAATAAATGCATTACTGATAGATATATAAAAATCGACGACGCACCTAGTGTGTCACGTACTGCTAAATTGACGACACACCAGGTGCGTCATGTACTAGTAAATAGACGACGCACCAGGTGTGTCATATACTGCCAAATTGACGACACACCTAGTGTGTCATGTACTGCTAAATTGACGACACACCAGGTGCGTCATGTACTACTAAATAGACGACGCACCAGGTGTGTCATATACTATCAAACTGACGACGCACCTAGTGTGTCATGTACTGCTAAATTGACGACACACCAGGTATGTCAGATACTATCAAATTCACGACGCAACCGGTGTGTCATATATTGTCAAGTTGTCGACGCACCTGGTGCGTCACATGCAACCTTCTCAACAATATTACATTTAACAACATTATTGTAAATATCAGAAAGAAGAAGTTTACTAATACATGTATACAAATAATTTAATGATACATTAATTTCGACGAATGCGATCAAACAGAAAATAATCGCGTATGTTTTTCTAAATTTTCCGAAAGTAGATGTTACATTTTGCATTACAACAAATTGTTTCATGCAATTATCTTCGGAAAGCAAAACAGAAGGCACGTATACGATAAACGTATCGATAAGTCGCAGAAAGTAAAGCACATAATTTCGTGCGAAAAAAAAGAAGAAATTCTTCTAAACCAGATTCGATCGTTTTATAATTGTAGAACAGAATGAATTCAACGAAATATCTTATCTTTCATAATTTTTTTTTTCTTGAAGGCATTGTTAGAACGCATCGTTCTGAATTTTTGCCGACAATTTCCTCCATGGTCAACCGATAACATTAAAAACTGTATCATCGTAGAAACTAGGATAAAATAATTATCATGCTATCCTAGAAACGAGTCACCGAACGAGTATGTGTTACAAAACAGTTTACTTTTTCCTCGTTCATACTTTGCTATCCAACAAATTATCTTTCCTAAATGAAATTATACCAAAACATATTTCTACATTTATTACGATAATCAGGAATAAATATTACTATTAATAACAAAAAATCAGGAATGAAAGTATCTAAATATATTACGACCAGTCCCAAAATTGTGACGAAAGTATTTTATAAAACAATTTGTGCTTCAATGATAGTTTTGTAAAACCTTACCTTAAAAGTGAACGATTAGTAATTTTGATAGTGTCCTCAACATTCTAAACACGTGTCAGACAATCTTTTCAATTCGCGCACAGATATTTAGTCAGCCGTCTCATTAGTTTGCGGGGTAATAAATCATATAAAAGGGCACGAGTTGAACGCGTCCAAGAAACGCGTATAATTCATCCGAATTTGTTTAGCGATTAGTCAGCTAGGTTCATCTGCATTCGGAATTCGTGCAACAAACCCGATTCAGGGATCAAGCCTGCGGTCGTCGGCTTTTGCAAAGAGGAATTCTCGGAAAAGAATAGAAAGAAGGCTTAAAAACCTGTGTCCGATGATTCACAAGTGTATCGCGCGAACCCACAGGGTGGCCACTTCCTTGATATCACCGGTACCAATGAAATTCGTACGGGGATTCGTCAACGTTCATTGTTCGATCCCCGAACAATCGAGCTTTGTCGTCTTTTACCTGTAATTATTTCTTTAACCTTCAAACTCGAAGTTTCGTTCAAGGAAACAATTATACTTTAGTGCAATTTGCGGTGGGACACCTATGACCGATGAATATGAAGTACTATGTACTATTTTATATTATAAAGTACTTAATGGAAGCGATTTTCGGGATAAAAAACTTAATTTGGAGCTTGAATTTTGTACATGATAGATCCTCGTTATGTTGTAATCGACTTTGCACGATAATAAAAATTAGAAGTGTCTTTGGTTTCTACGAACTCTTCTTTCTGGAGAACGGAATTCTACCTGAAACGAATATAAAGTAACGTAGAAGAGTGCAATGTTCATCCAAAATTAACCTAGGACTCTTATCCTTCAGCAAATAGCTATATGTTACGTGCAAGTACTTAATGAAAGAAATAATTCAAATTCAACTCGTTCGACTGAAATAATTGCAAACTATGGTTCTAATTTTACTATGCTTTATGTGTACGTTTAAAAAATTGAATAAAAACCTTACCCAAAATTAAGGAAAAATCAGATTTCTGTATAATGTATCATAGAGGTAAAAGAATTTATTATTATTAAATTTATGATTACCAAAATATTGTATCATCAAATTGCTACATTATCCTCGCAGTCGAATAAAAATCAAGGAAATGATCGCATTTTGCCTACTGTGATATCATCAAACATGAGGAACCAGACGGGCAAATCAAAAAACTGGTTTTCGAAACAGTGTTTTGCAGAAATATTGCGCGGCAAATCGAAACCATTGTGGCTGCACAACGGATTACAACAATTTCTCGTTTCACAAGGCTCGTTTCTATATGATTTCGTTTTTTATACGATTGTATCACCGTGCTTCTTGCGACTCCACTTGGTTGGTGGTAGAAAAGGAAGAGAAAAAATATTCGGAAAACGACGAGACGAAAAACATCGATCATATTTGCGTCGAATTTTCTTCAGGAATGTTCTGACTACGTGCTTTGGTATTTCTTTCGGAAATTAGATGCACTAAGTACAAAAACAATTTTTCTGTGAAAGTTCGATATGATGTAGAAAGTTTAAATTACTCCATGAAACTTTAGCATCTTAATTTTCGTTTCATTTAAATTTTAAGATATCTGCATAATGTCATTTAAAACTGAATTAAAATCAATTAATTTTCAATACAAATCAAAATACAATTCAACCCATAATTTAATGTAATAAAACAAAAATATAATAAAAATTATAATAAAAAATAGAACTGTATCTCAAAAAAATATATATGAATTTCGAGACGGAATGAGTTAAATAAAAAAAATAAATGTACACGTAACTGAGACAAGAATGAACATACTGTGTCAATTATCAGGATCTATAGATCTTCTGAAGTAATTAGTCGTTCCAGAAACAATAAAACGATAAAACCACGACGGGAAAAACGTTTTCCTTTTATATTATGACAAAAATGAGGGAACAATGTGTGAGCTTCGTATTATTACAGAACACGGAAATGCTATGGTCCTGATATGCCACGATCGATACAGATTAAAATCAAGATAAACGTGTATGAAGAGGAAATTATACTGTGAATAACTGTTTTGTGCTTACAGCAGTGAGACTGTAATTAACTGCGAGCGAAGACTGCGTGTTAATTTGTAATAGCGAATAATTTTAGTTAAATATTTTGAGTCTATGAAGTTATAGTTTTAGTTTAATATTTTAACTGATAAACCTGTGAATAATAGGGTTTCGATTTTGATTTATTGTTAGTTGATTATTGATACATCATTTATAATGCTGGACACTTAATACGATCATTGTCATAAAATAGAAACAAATATCCATATCTACGAAACACAAGAATTACTCAAAATTAACTTTACAATGTACAAATAGCACAATGAGCACCCATTTAATGGCATATCTGAAACGTAAAGTAAAACTCTATTTGAAACCCTCCTGAATTTATTTTCAACTTCTAATGCTGAAAGTATACTAAATAGTAAAATTGTACAATAGTATAATATGTATCAGTTCATGTAAGCATAATGAAATAGTAGAATAATTAATAGCATAGTAACAAAGTAATAGTAGTAGAAGAGTAAAATAGTCGAATAGCAAAACATCAGAAAATCTTCAAGAGTCAAAAATCTTCTCTCACCCCACTAGAAAGCATAGTAGATACAAGATCCACAGAAGAATGATCGACGAGCCCCCAACAGGCGTTATAGCATGTACAGTCGGGTGCAACATGAACTCTCTACAGATAAGGACAAGTATAAGATCACTACAACATTTATCTTCGATTTTAAAGTATACAGTTGACAATTTTTAAATTCTTAAATCTTTTGATTCTCAAGTTTTCGAATTTCTAAATTCAAATTCCCAAACTCACATACAATAACTTAATTCCCAAAACCTCGTTCCTCAAGTTTTCATATTTCCCAAAGCCCCAATTTCCCAAAGTCCCAATTGCCCAGAGTCCTAATTGCCCAAGGTCCCAATTTCCCAAAGTCCCATTTTCCCAGAGCCCCAATTGTCCAAAGTCCTAATTTCCCAGAGTCCCAATTGGCGAAGGTCCCAAATTTTCCAAAGTCCCAATTCTCTAGAGTTCCAATTGCCCAAGGTCCCAATTTCCCAAAGTTCCAATTTCCCAAAGTCCCAATTTCCCAAGGTCCCAATTTCCCAGAGTCCCAATTGCCCAAGGTCCCATTTTCCCAGAGTTCCAATTGCCCAAGGTCCCAAATTTTCCAAAGTCCCAATTGCCCAAGGTCCCAATTCTCCAGAGTCCCAATTGCTCAAGGTCCCAATTTCCCAAAGTCTCAATTTCCCAAAGTCCCAATTTCCCAAAGTCCCAATTTCCCAGAGTCCCAATTTCCCAAAGTCCCAATTTCCCAGAGTCCCAATTGCCCAAAGTCCCAATTTCCCAGAGTCCCAATTGCCCAAGGTCCCAAATTTCCCAAAGTCCCAATTTCCTAAAATTTCAATTTCCCAAATTCTCAATTTCCCGAAGTCCCAATTTCCCAGAGTCCCAATTCCCCAGAGTCCCAATTGCCCAAAGTCCCAAATTTCCAACTCCCCCAAGTCCTCAACTACCCAAATCCTCAAACTGCTAAATTTCCTAAATTCCTAAATTCTCAAGTTCTCAAAATTCGCTAAATTCCTAAGTTCCTAAAAATCCGAAAGTTCCCAAAATCCCAAATCCCGACTTCTCAAATGTTCCATACACCCAAACTTCTTCCTCACCAAATTCCCCACCACTAAAATGCTCCCAACCCAACCTCAATATTCCCCAAACCCAAAACCCAAAAATATTCTAAACAGTTCAATTCTAAAGTTCGCAGTTCGATTTCCCGCTAAAAATCGGCGGCAAGTGTTCGTTTCCCTCGCGTCGTAATTTTCCCTAGGGAAGCGAGTTTTACCGTTGACTGTACGATCGCGAGTCGGTGTTGGTCGCGTAGCGTCGTGGTGGGAGGCCTCAATAAAAGTCAGTGGCAGACTGATTGTAATTCAGAGTGGCGGTAGACTCCGGTACCAGTTCCCGGTACGGTCGCGTCCTTTCTTCCTCGCCTCTTCTTTCTTCGCCGTTCCTTCGCGCGGATTCTGTTCACTCGGGGCCTTCCTCCTCTCCGTTGATCGCCGAAAAAACGACAGTTACACAGAAGGAGACGCCGTAAAGCGATCCCGCGTGCCTTCCGTTCTCTGTCACCGTGAAAACTCGTGCTTCGTTGGCGAACGCAATCGGTCGGAGAGGAATTACCAGTGGCGAACGAACCACCCGCCAGGGAACACACGAAATCGATAGTGTCGTGGCAACGACGGTTAAGACTGACCCTGTAGGCTAGTTGCCCTAACGGTCTAACCCTGGAGAGACCCGTTCTTCCGACTAGTATTCCCAGGGTAGACACGCGTTTCGTGCAGGAACAAACTCTGCTCGTCGAGGAGGAACGATTCGCCGGCAGACTTCGAATGATCGAGAGGACACGTGCGTCCAGGAGTCGTCGCGTTATCCTGCGATCCTGAAGTCCACACGAAATTGAAGGGCAACGTGTTGTGCGGACAGTGTCCGGGTGAAGAAAGGACCGGATTGTGTACAGGACACTCGCTGGTCTAGCTTTCTCGGGAAATCCAAAGAAGATGGCCAGGTGGAGTACACTTTCGCGATGGGAAAGATGTGCCGGAAGTGTCCTGTTGGCGATACTCGCTGTCTCGAGCGTCAGGACCGAGGAACAGGCTCCATCTATCTCGCAGACCGCGGCTATGGTAAGTTTTTCCAAATTGTGGACCGGTTTCTCTTTTTTTTATTTATCGTCGGACTCTCTGAAATCCACTCTCTGATCGTTTAGATGATTACGAATGAGACGGTACGAAGTGCTTGATTTGTGAACTTCAGGTTGGCCAAATCTATCGATTTAGATCATACGATGTACCGTGATATTATGATTGTGGTTGTAGTAATTGATAGTGAGTATTAATTGTGATTGCTACCTATTGTTGCTATAATTTGTTTAGAAAATTTCTTCGATATCTTTCTAACTGAATCATGTGTGAACTGTTCGATGCATAGTTATCTTATCGGATTTATCTTCGGTTATTCGTTAGTCTATCTCTATTTGACGAGATTAATGATGTCTAGAAAACTAAAAGCTGTCATTTTTTTGTGACAGCCGGTGTTATGGATCGGTGACAATCGAACTTGAATTTCTATGTCGTATGACTTATTTTATCTCGTGAAAGATTGCAGTGGTTTAAATATGCATTAGGTTCGCCATTCAATTAGGGTCATATGCATTTGTTAAATATTCATAGGATAAAATCCTGTATTGTGTGGCACGCTATAATTACAATTATTCAGAACGCTATTGCTTCATTTTCGAGTTTAAATTTTCCACTTTGAGTGATTGTCCCTCATCTAGACCAAATTTAACTTCTGATATTTTGTATTCTATTCTTCAATTTGTAGGATGTTACATTTGAAATTTTGTGGTACTATTTCCTTCAGAATTGAAGCTTCTAAATGTAAGCTCAAATATTATAAATTAAATTGTACTTTATAAGTTCAAGGTTATATGTGAAGGAGGGAAAGCTTTGATATTAAAATTATTTTCATGAAAGCAGAAAATGTAGAATAAGATCCATAGATCCTTCTAGATTTTTAGACTCCTAAAATCCCGAGTCCCTAAACCTAATTTTTAGATCTATAGATCTCCATATCCTTACAGCACTAAAGTCTTAAATTCCTAGATTTATAGATCCATATATCCCTAGATCCCTAAATTCCTAGATTACTACACCCCTAAATCTTCAAATTCCCAGATCTCTACATCCCCAGATCAGATCTCTAAATTTCAAGGTTAATAGCTCCCCACATGCACATATTCTCAAATTCCTATATTGCCATGTATCGAAATTACTAGATTTCTATCTTCCTATCCTTGTAAATTTCTAAATATCTAGGTACCTATAATCCTAGATTCCTAAATGTCTGGATCCCTAAATTTCTAGACCCTATAACATCCCCATACTTCTAATAATCCTACATGCATAGATCTCTATGTCCTCAGATTTCTATATGCCTATATCCCTATATCCCTAGATTCCTATATCCCTATACTGCTGTATCTCCACAATCCCATTCAGAAAATGCAATATATCAAGAATACATGTTCTACAATACAAGAAACAAAGCGCATCAAAAATAATGAAATCCACACCACAGAAGTCTAAAGTCACATACGCACTTACATCTATGACTTGAACAAAAGATAGACACCTATAAACGGTATCTTTGTTCCATAGAGGAGTGTCTTACCGAACCTTTGTACGCGAACAACAAAAGAAAAGAAACTTACACAAGTAGATAAAAGTGTAGAGCAGCGTTTCGTTCAAGTTCAATCTGATTTTCATGGAGGTAACAAGAATACCATAGTTTCGCAACGTTACGAGGAATTACGTGAATGTCGAGTGGCGACAATGGCCGACAAATAAGCGAAAATGAAAGGAAAAATGCAGGTTGTGCAATCTGTTCCTGGTCGGAAGCATTTTCGCGGCTGTTCGCGGAAAATGAAACGTTCCGAACGCAACAAGTCGATCCGGCGAGACTGCGCAGAGGAAAATACCCTGAACAGAGGTGGTTAATCGCGGGGAAAGAAAATTGATTCGCGGGAAATCTATCGTTTTCTGCGCCGTGTGTCATACGTGAATGAGTAATACGCGGCGCACGTTGTGTATTGTACGTGCGTGTTTCGTTCGACCACGCGAATAACATTCCAAAGGAAACGTTTATCTCGCTGACACTGATACACAGATTACGATGGACATCGGGTTATCTGCGCGACCAATCGCGATCGCTTTCGAACGTTCTTACTTTGTTCCATTCAATTTTCCTATTTTGCTAATTTACTGAAATCTTTTTCTTAATTCTCAAATTTTACCGTGGTCTGCAGGAAATTTATACCCAGACATTTCATTTAACTTTTGTTTGACTTTGTTCGGCATTGTTGTACGCTTTGGTACAAGTCTGATTAGGATATTTGCAAGCTTATAATTTATGGTGTCGTGCGCGAAATCATTATTGTGATTTATTTTCTTTTTATATCTAATATTTCACATAAATGTTACAATAATTTTAAGCTTGATAAACACCTTATTTATGATCATTAATAATATTTCGTTTATTCACATTAGTAGTTTTGTTTTTAGTCATTATTCATATCTTGAAATTTACTTTTTCTGTTACTGTCATTTGATTCAATTTTACATTATTCTCAAACTTTCTACATTTGTAATTTCAATATTTTTAACTTCTTTTTATATTTTAATTGGACAACTACAACTGCAGGTGTATTTTAATCGAGCAACTACAACTATGTTCTAATAGAACAACCATAACTTGACTATATTTTAATTGAATAACTAGAATTATGATTGAACTTTAATTGCATAAGTACAATTATAATTGAACTTTAATTGAATAACTACAATTATAATTGAACTTTAATTGAATAACTATAATTATGATTGAACTTTGTGTAACTATAACAACAAGAATATTTAAATTGAATAATCATTATACCCATATTTCAATCGAATAATTAAATATTATATTTTAATTGAGAATCAATTTCTGTGCATTTGGTAATACATCAAAGTGTTCGAGAATACATCGGAAGAAGCATCAACGTTGTACCATTATTTTATTATTAGTAATTACGATTGTGCAATTAGGTTCGCAACGACACCGAAGTAACTCGTGATGCCAGATAGAGAACGAGAGGAATGTTGCATAAATAATTTAGTCTATTCGACGTATCTCTGCAGGTATGCAACGCATTGAAAAAGAAAAAAAAAAAGAAACTGGAGACCGGTTTCCGACGTAATGACATAAGGTCGGACAATGTGACGTCACTTTGGCTACCTTCGCTAACAAAGTTCAGCTACGCGATGATGACTCGTTCCCGACCTTCGATTCATTGAAAAGAATGGCTTGCGGTAGTGTTAACTTTTTACCGAGAAATCTCCTATGCGTTAAGTGCCAAACTTTCGTCGATTAATTTCGTTCGAAGATATTGATCTTTTTTTTTACTATGTAATTCATCCGGAGCAAATAAATCGCAGAAGAAAGTTACAGAAAATTTCGATTATTATTAATTTTATTACTTTTTTATAATAGGTCCCTTAATTTTAATTGGACAATTTTATTCACTCAATTTTAAAATTAATTCTGATTTACATTAAATTGAATCGAAAGATGATTCGATCGATTTAATTCAATTAATACTTGAATTATTGATAAAGATGTTTATTAAATATGCAGATAATTGCTTTATAAAATAGTTTATGAAAATAGTGGGTTATAGGAATAGAAAAGTCTGAAATTTAATTCTTGTAGAACATGGTCTGATCATAAATGGGTAATTCCACTTCGACCGCACGAGGAACGTTCAAATTAAATCTTGCTTCTTGTTAAGGCGTGAAAATGCCAATATTGACAGTCTACTTTTTCAACAACATTTTTTGAGAACTTGAATATGCTCTAGAGATAAGATAATTTTCTTCTACGACTAAAAAAATCGTTCGAACTATTTCGTGAGATAACAGTATCTGAAGACGGTAAAAACAATACATGATTCTGAAAGGAAAAATTGCACTATAAATCAATTCTGTTAATAACTAATTCTGACAGGAAAAATTTGCAACAAAAACCAATTCCATTAATAAATAATTCAGAAATAAAAAGATTGCACTAAGGACTTTGTTCCATTAATTCCGAAAGAAAATTTACAAAGAGCAATTCCATTAATAAATTTTAATAAATTTTAATCAAATCCATTAATAAATAATTTTGAAAGAAAAAAATGTACTCTAAAAAATAATTCTGAAAGAAAAAATGTAAGACTTCACTTGCTAAATAAGATTAATTTTTGATTATACAATCGTAACTCGATTAGCAGTTAATCGAGTAATTAATCACACGATGCCACCGTTCAATTAATATTTATTCTCCGTTAACAAAAAAGTCGAGGGCAATTTAATTGACTTCGAATCTTGAAATCGATCAAAGTTTTCGCACTGTAGACTGATCAGCAGGTGGATCGATAATAATTAAACGCCTTGACCAAACGACGGTCATTGAAATGCGTTTACGAATGGCCGATTTCGTGCTTAGCCAATCTCGGAGTACGATAACGACTTAATTATCTGTTCAGGTAAATACGAACGCCAACAGTTTTATCTTCAAGGTTCGCGTGAAAAACCACGACAAACTACCTCACACCCTTAATTACGTTCCATCGGCTCTTTGTTCGAGATTATGGAGAACACGCGTCGCGAATTGTATAAGACTTTCCTCAACGCGTTTCGCTATCTTCAAATTTATGAAACTCAACGCTCTTAGATAACAAAACTAATGCTTCGTTTGTTTGAGATCATTTCTTTGTAATATTGTTGATTATTTTATTTTTTTGAGTTTGACATGGTGAAGTATTTGGTGAAATAGTAATTTTAAAGCTCACAAAAATATGTAAAAAATATAATAATAAATTATACAATTAACGGAATTACACGGAATTAGGAACAAATTAAAAATGTAATAGGATACGTGATTGAGGTGTAATATTTTTATGGCAATTCTTCTGTAATTCTTAAATTGAAATAAAATAGACACTCGATCAGATATTCTATTATTATAAATTGTTTAAAAGCTTCATAAATTACATAATAATTGTCAAAACAATTTAAAATTGATTAACTTTAATGATTGTTACTGTATAGGTTCTTTTCGATAAAATTACGTTCCAGAAACATATGGATTATTACATAAGTATTATTACGTCAAAATGAAAGAAAATGTGGGTGCCTCCTGGATGTTTGATCGAAATAATATCGCGAAATATGAAGCTCTGGTTGCATTTGAATGACTGTGTCGAGTAAAAAGTAGGCTAAATGCTCGTTGCAAGTAGTAAGAGTCAGGAACGTAGGCAGTAGAATCGTACTTACTTCAATCAGACCTATGGCTGTACATTTATACACGCTGTCCACGGTTGTTCTATAAAAGAACGGTTGTATAAAAAGAACACTTCATAAAATCATAAGAGTCATAAAATCCTTTAACGTGTGCCACAGTTTCGTGTATTTATTTAATGCAGAAATTTAATATTAAAGATTGCCTTGGATAACTTCTGTTTCTATGCAGTGGTCACATGTAACGACACAAATTACACACAGTAGTTATAAATTTTAATTAACTCTTTAATTTGGTATTTTATAGTGGTGATGTAAGAACACTTGAAAGAGTTAATTTAATATAATTTGATACAGGTAGTTAATATAATTTAATACAATGGAATTTTAATAAAAATTGTAAATGCAATTTGGAAAAAGAGAAGTTCTATAATTTAAACGCATAAAATGAAAAATATAAATATTTATTTATTGCAATCAGTGCAAATTTTTATTTATCGGTTGCAATCAATGAATACATGAAAGTAATTAATAATATTAAAAATATTGCAGATATTAATGTTTATTAAAATTAAATAAATAATGTTAATACTTTGTCACTAATTACTTGTGTCGTACAATAAAAACAAAAGATAAACTGATTACGTCAATCTCTAAATTTAAACTGAATATTATCTGACAAGAAATTTCGTATCTACAATATATCTGTAATCTTGAAGATATTCTATTAAATTTGTTTGGAAATATTATCGATAACGACGATTGTTTGCGATCGTATGAGCACGACGAAGATGATCGATGATCCACGAAGACATATTATAGCTAATTTATTCGAATGATCATTAGAGGCTTCCACCGTGACAACGTAATCGCGTCAGTTAGCGTGTAATACTTTGTTCTACAATCTTACCTGTAATTGGCACGAATTTATGTTCTGGGCAAGGTGCCAAGTAAAACGAGCATAACCAAGTACCTTTCGATCGCGACATGTTGCGAAGTTTAGGGAACGACAGGTGTTTCATAAATTAAATCAGAAAAAATTCACAATCTCTCTTTTACTTTTAACCGATAAAATGTTCAATGACTAAAATTATTTTTCACAAATAAAATTATTTTCAGTAAATAAAAATTGGAGAAATTAAAGAAATTGTGAACTTCAGATTAAATTAATAATATGAAAAGATTTGCTAATTAAAAATGTATAAAAATTGCAAAATAGTGAATTACAGTTGAAATAAGATGTTCGTAAAAATGTAAGATGGTTTCAAACATTCGAGGAACTTTTAATTTCAAGCTCGGATAAGTAAATTTTATGGATGAATCGAAGGTTGAGTAAAACCTTGAGCTACTTCACATGGATCAGTGGTTAGATGCATGCTAGTAAATCGGAGTTATTTACTCATCAAGTATCGAATAACAACTTGCTCGACGAAATAAAAATACCTATTGAATGATGACAAATTACTAATTACTGTTTCAAAACAAATTGCATCGTGATTTCGAAACAAATTGCATTGTTATTTCAATACAAGAGGAAGGAGCTGCTTCTAATCATGGTACTAGAAAAACATTATTACTAGAAAATAAAATTATTTCGATAATACGTTTATAAAAAGAAATTATAGCCAAACTTCAACTGAGACTCGAGATTTTAATAAATAAAAAAAATTGTTACATATTAATGCAAACAGAACACTGCTTATGTAAAATTCCATTTCTCAGTCAGCAAAAATTGATGTATCATGTATCTGGCAAACGTGAACATACAGTGAATGACCCCAATCGAACACCGACCTTTAATTTTCAGCTTCTGGCAACGTTCCATGTGCATAGTGCACTCAAAACTCACTTTCGACAAAGTGAATGAGTCCATTATTCAAACGACGAACATCCCAGTCATTCGAACATTATTCAACTTGATGCCATTTCGTGAATTTGCAAATTGTAAACTTTCTAAATTTTCACATTTCCAAATCTACCAATTTCTTATCGAATCCCCAAATTTATAAATTACCAAATTTTCAAATATCATAGTTATCAACTCTCCAAATTCTTGTATTGATTGAGTCTTAAATTCCCTAGTTTACAAGTACACTAGTTTGCAAATCCTCTAGTTCCCAAATTCCCTAGCTCCAAAATTCCCCAGTTCCCAAATTCCCTAGTTCTCAAATTCCCTAGATCCCAAATTCCCTAGTTCCCAAATTCCCTAGTCCCCGAATTCCCTAATTCTCAAATTCCCTAGATCCCAAATTCCTTAGTTCTCAAATTCCCTAGATCCCAAATTCCCTAGTTCCCAGATTCCCTAGTCCCCGAATTCCCTAATTCTCAAATTCCCTAGATCCCAAATTCCCTAGTTCTCAAATTCCCTAGTCCTCAAATTCCCCAGTTCCCAAATTCCTTAGCTCCCAAATTCCCTAGTCCCCGAATTCCTTAGTTCCCAAATTCCCTAGTTGCCAAATTCCCAAATTCCCTAGTTCCAAAATTCCCTAATTGCCACATATTCCAATTTTGAAATGATCAAATTCCTAAATCCCTAAATCCATAAATCCCCAAAACCCAGAAACTTCTCGAAAGCACGTGTACATTAAATTTCAAATGTGAGCACTTTACATTATCAATTATTTAATCCACATCCTTTTATTTGATCAATATTCGAAACTTGTCATGGTACAATTAATTTAAAATTCGCAAACGTTCCGGCACAAAGAAAGGAAAATGAGAAGAACGTTTCGGGAATCGAAAAGGAGAGAGGAAAAATTACCGCGGTTTGACAAAATGCCAATTTATCGATACCCCCTTATCTCTTTCTCTCGCGAGGATCATACTAGGAAATGGTAAATAATGTATGTGCCTCGACACGGAAATACACGAGGCGCAAGATCGCGAATGTTGGCCTTCGTGCTGGCCGATCCGCAGTCGTGGCACGATTTAACCGTCATCGGAATATTAACGATTGTCCAATAGATATTCTCATCGTCGCTCGATCCAGCGATCGTTCGATCCTTTACCTGTTCCCTGTCTATCTGACATTAGTCTTTCTCTTTGGAGGCTCTGCACGAGAGTATTCTTCCCTCGAACGAGATCTGATCGGTGCCTTCAATTAGCGATGCTTTTGACAATGCCAAAAATGCAATTATCCTTCGACATGCCGATTCGTGCGTCAGGATGTTTACGTGTTTCGAGTTGATTCAGATTTTCGATTCACTGGCAAATTTCAGTCAACAATGTTATTGTGATGAGTAATTTATTTGTACTTACATTCCAAATCAGATGTAATCTTACTTGAACATTTCGGTATTCATGTCTAACCTAACCTGATGATAATTTTGAAATTTGTATCTAACCTAACTGATAATAATTTCGATGTTTGTATCTGACCTAATTTGGCTCCAAACGAGAAACATTAGAATCGAGTTCATAAAAATTGTTTATAGAGTAAAGTAAAGTTGGGGTTTAAATAAAAATAAGTGACATTAAATAACAATTCATTATTCTCGTTTTAACAATAACTTCATGATATTACTGACACATGGAATTATCTATAACATCAAGATATTATCGATACTTATCTATAGCATTATCAATAGTAACACTTCTATGTTGCTACTTCCACAACTTGACATGAATAAAATTTTGTTACATATAACAAAAAAAAAAATCATACATTTATATTACGACAAAAAGAAATCTTAAAATGATAAAGTAACAAAAAATATAAGATCGTAAAATTCGTAGGCTACAAAGGAGCGGCCATCAAAGTATTAATCGAGAAAAGTTCAGGCACGAACAAAGATCGTAACAGAATTTCAATCGAATAGGCAGTATTTCGGCGGCGAATCGAATACCGTTCCATTCGAGAATTCATGATCGAATCCCGTGTGTCGAAAAACTGAATCACGAACACGCGTGTCGCTGGCACGAAACTGCCTTCCGTGTCTTATCGGGGCCTTCGCGGAAGATAGTTGCCAATGCAAAGATAGCAATGCTCTTGGCGACGGCTTATTACAATTACTAATCGCGATTGATCATTACTCGACGTGCCTCGAACGACCAATCGAACGTAGAACTGTAATCGTACCGTTGCGCAAAATCCGACATCGCGTCGGAGAAACATCTGACTTGATGCCAAACTACGTCACCTGACGTCAGAACACGTAAGTTTGGCAAAGACGAAATCTGGACACGTGTGTGCCGTGGCCTAGCGACCGGCTTCGACACACATCCTCGTTAACTCGATTGTTTAGGGATATAATATAGGAATATAGGGAATGTTATAGGAATATACGGAACATCAAGGTACAACTATTCTGCAGATCTAGACATTGAATCTAGGAACTTGGGAATTTCAGAATATCGAATTGGAAAATTTGGGATCTGGGGATTTAAGATCTAAGAATTTGGGATCTAGGAATTTGGAATCTAGGGATTTGGGGTATTGGGAATTTGGGAATGTAGGGACTTTCCATTTTTGGGATTTGGGACCTACGAATTCGGGATCTAGGGACTTGGAATCTAGGGATTTGGGGTATTGGGAATTTGGGAATATAGGGACTTTCCAATTTAGTGATTTGAGACCTACGAATTCGGGATCTAGGGATTTGGAATCTAGGGATTTGGGGTATTGGGAATTTCGGAATATAGGGACTTTCCAATTAAGGGATTTGGGAATCTAGAAATTAGGGATCTAGGAATATGGGACTTAGGAATTCGGGATATAGAAGATTTGGGTATTTAGGAATACGGGATCTAGGGAATTTGGGAATCTAGGTATTTGGAGATCGAGGAACTCGGAATTTAGGTATCTAGGTGCCAGGGACTTTGTAGTGTAGAAAGTAACTTAGAAAACTTGAGAAGTTAGGAGCACAAGAATTTAGAAACCCAGGGAATTATGAAATTTTGGAACACTAAAAACTTTGAGAGTCTATGCTTTTCTAATATCTAGTATTTTATCCCTAAATACTATAGTAACCTAGAAATTTTGAAAATATAAAAATGTTTAAACCTAGGAATAAAGTAGAAGTGATGTAATAATTTACAGATAAAGCGATATAGGGATTGTCAGCTTGCAATAATTGCCGGTTTTCTCGGTCATCAGTGTTTACATTTGAAAAGCTCGAGGTCGTCGACCCACGACCTCGTAAGAACGCGTATTCCAATCTCAGCTGGATATACTTCGTCAAGAAGCTGATAAAACGAAATGATTCATAAGTGCTTGCAAAAAAAGAATGATCGTAATGATTCAACGTTCCGGAAAAGCGCGCGTTATCTGACCGCACAAAGACAGCTTAGTAATGGATCGATCCAAACGCGGATCGAACCATTTTTTCGTTTTCTTTTGAACGATACGACGAATGTAAATAAGGGTTATCGAGAAAGGTTACACGGTAACATCGTTAGAGATTCATCGCATGAAGATGAGGATGTTTAACACGAGGTGATTAAGTGTTTTCGATGAATATCTTTAATTGGACAGTCGTGCGCATCGATTTGAATAGTTCTTTGTTCCGTGGCGATAAAAACAGAGCCGTTATGCTTCTTATAGTGTACGTTGCTGTTCCTTGTTTATTAGCGGAACAGAAAGTCTATCGGTGAATCCATGTTCACCGATACTTATTATTATTCATATCATTATGGTTTCTGAGTTTGGTGCGGTGATACAATTATTCTTTGAAGTGATAGATCTATTCTTGGAAGATTTTAATATCGTTGCAGATAGTATGACTAACTTGGAGATGAGAATATGTTAATTCTGATTACTGACGATCTATTAATATTCGAATGGTGTTTAGAAAGTTTCATTTTTAATTGCTCTTCATTCTCATTTTTCTAAATCCTAAATTCACTATTGTCAAATTTTCCAAATCCGTATATTTCCAACTTATCAAATTTCCAAATTTCTATATTATCAAGGTATCAACAAGTCCCTATTTCCCAAGTTACTAAAATTTCCCAAGTTCCTAGTTCCTAAGTTACCAAATTTCCAAATCCCTATACTCTCAAAATTATCGAATTATCAAGTTCCTATTTTCCAAATGATTAAAATTCTTTTATTTTCCAAATTTCCCAAATTTAAACAAATTCAAATATCTAGATATAAAAATTCCCAAATTTAAAAAATTTTCCAGATTCTCTTACACACAACCCCCCGGGATTCGAACTCGGGCCCACAAGGGTAGTAATCCATTACTCTACTCACTACCCCAACAGCATCTACTCAAATTTCTTCTCTCATAATGCTATTTTTCTAAAACATACAAGTTACATTTAAAAGATTCAAGTGTGTGTGTTTTATAAGTCTGGGTTACCACTGACCCAGCCATTGACATTGGAGAATTAATTGGGATGCTAGATACGAATGTCCAGCCTTTTCACATCAATATTGTTAGTTTTAATTTAACATTGGCCTCGCAGAATTGATAGGTTTTGCTTCTTTAAACTTGCAACAATGTTGTGCGCGATACATTTTAATTTCAGTCAGAAACGAATTAAGAAAACGGACATCAAGTAGCCTCGAGGTTATTCGGGAATCTGTTATCTCGAAGCCATTCCACGAACAGGTGCACGCAAGATTTTAAATTGGTCTCTTACCTGACCCGCCGGTGCTGCTGGGTCGAGTAAGGTCAGTTAGGGTCAAACACCTGAACATGTCCGGTGATTTGAGCAATTTTTGTCGAAAAATTAACGAACACGAAACTGGTAATCACACCAATAGCCAGTAATCACACTATTATTCCATGAATAAATCTTCATAAATATGGAAAATTTTGATCGAATTATACGTTCATTAAATACATTTCAAATCTTTGTTACATTTTATAGTCACAGTTCAGTTTCTTAAAATCTAAAATTAAATTTTAGATTTAATTAAATTTTAGATTTAATTTCAAGCTACTGGCAAAGAAATCAACAATTCTGGGAATTTGTAAAAATTGTAACGCAACAACAATTAGTGTTTTTGCATACAATTTTTAAATCTAGCGTAGATGTGCATGTAAAAAAAATTGGATCGTAACATTTTTTATTCTAACTATATCGCAATGCAATCGGTCAAATCAAAGTTTTCCTGTGTCGGCAACGTGACAATATTTATAATACCAGCAGATACGATCTGCCAACGTTACCTACGTCACAATTTGATAGTGAAATTCTTTGTAAACGTCTGTTGACCCCACTTTATAAAAAACGCTGTTACCATTCGATCAATATCTTTTATAAATTGCAACAGCTGCTAAAACATTCTAAAAATGCTTTATCTACCCCTGGACTGTTCTTACAAAGCTTTATCTTTGGACCTTAATTTATCATAAATACTGTTATCAAATTTCGTGATTTTATCATTAACGTTACTATTGTTCCACAACAACCAGTTTTCGTTATTCGAAATATGACTTGTACTTGAGGAAGCCGACAATGAGAAGATCTACGATCAACTTAGCCTTTTTTCGTGAACAAGGTTTCATGAAACACGATAGTATGAATGGAGCGGAAAATTACGGGCACAAAGGACCCATCGATTGTTGGTGTCTCGATGAAGGAGAAAACGTTAGTACAAAGACAATCATTGGAGTATACCAACGCGAAAATATATTGTCCGTTCGTACAATGCTACGGTGGACGATCAGAGGAGATAGCTTTTGTATTCAAGAAACGACCGGCAGAAGATGCGAAGGCGTTGAATACTGATGTCGTTTGCGTCGACAAAGACCTCTTCAAGGTCGGGGTCGCTACTCGATACCTCTTCTGCATTTCTCTACTCTCGTCGAGTAACTGATCCATCGTGCACCTCTGACGCACCGTTAACCCTTTAACGACGAGATATCAGACTGTCGTATATGACCAAAAGTTTCATATCACTTCATTTCTTATATTATCATACAAGCTCAGTTCATTTTTGTACATAGTTGAAAGAGTTCAATTTTTTTTTACTAGTACAATACCATAGAATAGTAAAACAGGAAGATAAGAAGCCATACAGCAAAATAAATTTGTTTCTCAACAAAGGCTCTCAAATCTCGTATTTCACGCTACGAATTGAAAAGGGAAGATTAGAGCTCACCCAACAACCGGGCAGATTTGGAATAAAAAGAATCTGCCAACTTCAACCAGCGTAAAATACACGCAAAGTGTTTCGCGTTCAGCTGCAATAAATCTTGCCAGGGTCTAGATAAACTACTGGACTTATAACCCCGGCAAGATTTCAGAAAACCGTGCATCATGCCTTATGCATCCGGTGGCCCTTAAAGCCGTGAGTCACGCTTCACGCTCGCACGAAAACGACATCTTGCAAGAGTAATACGCTGTGAAACCGCGCTACATCGTGCACGCTTGTTGTGCCGTTAAGAGCTTCTTTTTTACACGATTCTTGCTCGACAATAAACGTTACATTTCGCTAGAAATACACGATCCTCCATCGGCCTGTCGTTATCAGCGATAACGTAAGGTGATAAGGTTCGCGAGTAGACAAACGTAGCTATCGTGAGACACGATGTCCCACATTATCAGAAAGATTGCGCGATACGGAATTATGCAAGCAATCTACTTTGCTCGAATTTTACCCTTTCACTGCGACGTTTATCGCGTAATAGCGATAAATCAATGGTTAAAGCCATTTCTACGATATTCGATCGAAAATTTGTGTGCTGAGTTTTCTATAATCCTAGGGATCTCTGCATTACTGAACCTATGATTGTTACGTCATAGTAGTTATTTTTGCTGGAACCCTATGGATAGACTTAATATTAGTTGATCTTTGATAAAATTGTTATTAGGATAGTCGATCGATTTGCAGGACAATTCCTGCGTAGGCAACGCTTGATAAATTTAATGGTAGCCGGTAACGAGGTGAACCGTGTAACTGGGTCAACCGATGCATCAAGCAGCGACCTTTCGGATTAGAAGATACTGAGACACCTCAAAGGCCAAACGTGAATTCGCCGCGAATGTAAATTCGGGTTTGCTGATCTTGAAAAAGCGTGGCTCCTGGGTATCGCTCAAAATCACGCACGGAACACGTTTATCACGAGCGAATACTACAAACTTCCGATAAACTTTACAAGTTTTTCTACATCCCCAAGTTCCTACGTTTCCAAATCCTCAAATCCCCTTTCTGCATTTCCAAATTCTTAAATTGCCAAATTTCTGTTTCCAAATTCTTAAGTCCCTAAATTCTCAGCTTCGCAAATTCCTATATTTCCAAATTCTTAAATTCCCAAATTACTACATCTCCAAATTACCAAATTGCGAAATATTCTAATCCCCAAATTCCCACACCCCCAAATTGCTTAAATTCCAAAATTCTCAAATCTGTAAAGTCCTAAATCCACAAATTCCTAGTTTCCCAATTCTCAAATTTTCAATTTAATTAAGGTAGTGTCAAGCACTACTACTGCGCATGCGCGACAATGGCGGAGATGCGCAACTAGTGTGCGCGAAGAAGCACGTAAAGATGACAACCTTCTACTATAATTAAGATTAAAGTCTTTATTAGAAAGATATCTTCGAAAGTTATCCGTACGAAGAAACTGTAGGTTACTTGAACATAGAAGACATATTTGATACACAAGGGGTTAATAACATATTTCAACGAGAACAAAATCGTTACTGTACACTTGAATAATGTTCCCTGTAAAAGATCGATCATACGACATCGTGTTTCGTGTGTTCTACGAAACATTTACACTCGGTACGACATTCTTATGCGTTAGGTGGTATACATGCATAACAATGCTTTCGAAAAGGCAGATAGATAGGCACGATAGATAAGAACGATCATTACGAAACAGAAAACGGCGATTATTACACCGGTTAGTGTGTTTGGTAGAGGCACGAATTTCGTGCTAGTTTTAAATCGGGTCATGGAAACAGGGCATACGTCAGTCCCGATAACTCGAACAATCAAAATGTCAACTTTTCGACAGGTGAATACGATACGATGATCTGACCGAATTTACTGACAATGAGGGAACGTTTCGTAAAGCTCGTTTCCAACTTGTTCCTAGTTCCAGGAACATATGCGTCGATAAAACTAGGAACCATACTTTCATTGCTCAGTAAACGCGTCTAGTGATAAAACACTAGAACAGTCTTTTGAAGCATGTGGTTGTGACTGCAAATGACACCACTTGTTATCCTATTTTTGGTAAATATAGGTATATCAGTTTCAATGCATTAAGTTGATAATTGCAATGAAAATATTTTGAAATAAGGACAATATTTTTAAGTAAACTCAAATGTTAGGTTCAAATTCTTAATTGATACAATCGAGTACTTTAATAAAAAGTTTACTATTCTGTTAATGATACATAGTGACTGTATGTGATACGAATAAATTTACGTAATGCATGTGTTTAAATTTAAAGAAAGGAAATGAAGTAAAATCGTACGAAATACGTGGTTTCAAAGGAACTAACACGAAGGTTCCATTACCAAAACTGCGTATCTACAAATACTTCCTGAATCTTCGAGCATTGAGTGCTTTGTTTAAACTACATGAATCATAATGTACATTAACGATGTATCATTAAAAATTATTTATCACATACGATAAAAAACACAACGTGATTCTGGCAATCGTGAACCCGTTACTCATCGCTCGATGTTTACTTTGGCCAACTATTGAGCAACAAATAAACGCTACGCATCTTCGTCTCGGTAAAATCAAAGATTCCCCCATAGTTCGTATTTATTGCAAAAATGTCCAAGGCTAACGGATTGAAACTAACAATCGAGTACCCTGTAATTTAAAACTGTATTATCGTGTGCTCAGCACGTTTCTCGTTCGGAGGCGGCTCTCAAGGTAGCTCGAACATAAAACGTATCGTGCTTCGCCTTAATGGCTAGCCAGCGGTAATTACGTCAACGACGACGATTATCGATTTGTAAATTTGCAAGAATTATATTATCAGCCTGGAAAAAAGGAAAAGAAATTCCCAGTGACGGTATCGCGGCGAACGCGATGCTTGGACGAGAATTCTCGTCGAGCACGTGGAGATCGATTTTTAAAATACAAACACGTGAGTTCGATAACTATAAATGTAAACGGGAAGAAATATCTTTAACCTTTTGCGTTTCAGTCATGCTATACGTGTGTAATACTTTGATATTTTCGATGATTCTGCACAACGTATTTATATATCATTTTTCAGAATGATTAAAATAAATCTTTTCGACTTTGACCATGAAAATCGCGTTTCTTTCCTTCTTATTTACCGCACATATACGAGTCTACACGTGACATGTAATTACAATGTGGACACCATGGTTTACAACACGGAAACTTCTCTTCCTTTTGTTTGCTGATCTATGATCTGTACGGGTTTAATTTGTAATTTGTCACCGTTGATGTGTTCGATAAGCCACATTGATTTCAGATGAAATTAGTTACAACACCATAAGTTTTATTACAACAAAAAATTAAAAAGTTTGTTTTACTGTTGTATTAAGAATTCTATTATATACTTTATTATATTATACATATAAAATTACTAAAGAAAAATGTAAAATTTGCATCAACAGTTCGAATAATAAACAAGAAACAGATCTGTCCTCCAGAAAATAAAACTCTCTGTCCCCATTTACGTGTGAAGTCAAATAATATGTCGTAATACGTAAGAGATATCGAAAAATTGTGACGATACAATAGGATGCTTGTATAATATCCGTGATTAAACACACCCGCGATTTGTCACGTTGTCTCAAAGAATCTGCTCGTCACGAACCGAGAAGGAACTGAGTCTCGTGTATCTAATCGCGCAAAAATTTGTTTCATTTTCATCCACGTTACAAATCCGAATAAGCGTTCCATTAGCACAGTCATTGTTATGAAATACTCATTGGAATTCATCCACTCACTACCAGATATTCTTTTATTTAACAAATTCAGAATTCTAATACTAAATACTTTAAATGAATTACAGTAGATACAATAAAAATTATTTCTATAACAGATAAAATTTGTTATAAATAAAAATACTATCAACAGTTTCAAAGAATTATAGCAATGAACACGCTAAAGATCATCATTACTACTTCATTATTAAAAACTACCGTCTATTTATAAAATCAATCAATAAAAGAATACACACTTATCTGCAAAGTATGCGTGAGTCACCCGTAGTAATTCCTACGACCCACTCGAATCGATTAACGTTTGTTGCGTGAAATCTTCGAATTTTACCTGTGTCTGAATGACGATCGAAATCGGTGGAAAAAGAAAAAAGAACCCACGGATGATTCAGAATCGTAGTTCCACCGTGGTACGCGCCTACCAACAGAGAGTAGTATACTATTCTACTACGAAGGCGTCCCAAGGAGTGTCCATTCACGCGTGACACACGCTGCTTACGAGTACGAGCCTACTCCACTTACGTTCATTCATAAAAATCACGTCGTTCCTGGAACTCGCGCTCTGCTCACCGGGATATGACGAAGATTCGTCAGACTCGCGTTACGAAACGTTTTCGAGACTACGTTACTTATTCGTCGCTGTTGCGAGGTGCGAAACGATTTAAATCTTAGATGAACATTTACGATCTCTATATTCCAAGACTCTAAGTAGATCAAAAAAGTTATTACATTCAAAGATCGCCAGATAAAAAGATGAATGAATTCAAAGATTTTTAGGACAAAGTACCTCTATATCTTTAAATCCCTAGATACTCGAATGACAAGATAAACAAATTTCTAGATTCACAAGTACCAAAACCAGAGAATAAGATTTAAAACTTTTTATTCAGAAGATCCTAGAGTTCTACATCCCTTGATATACAAATCCCTAGATATCCAAATTCCTATATCCCCAAATCCCTAGATACCAATTAAACTTAGATTTGAAAATCCCTAAATCTGCAAATCCCTAGATTCAAAAATCCCTAGATCAAAAAATCTCCAAATTCGAAAATTCCTAGATTCAAAAATCCCTAGATGCAAAAATCCCCAAATTCGAAAATCCCTAGATCGTCAAATCCCTAAACTCGAACATTCCTATCTCCAAGAAACCCCTAGATTCGAAAATTCCCAAGTCCCAAAATCCCCAGATGCCTGAATCCCCAGATCCCAATTCCCTATACACCGAAATCCCCACATCCCAAAATTCCGTCATTCACAAATCCCTATATTCCCAAAACCCCATATTTCCATATCCCCAGATCCCCGAATCCCTAGGTTTCCATATCTCTGCATCCATACATTTCTGGATCTCTAATTCCTAACCCCAAAAATCCCTAGATCATCAAATCTCTGAATTTTCGCATTCCCATGTGAAAACCAAGAAGCTGTGAAAATTGCGTTTGCGTTGAAATTGCAATATTTTTGAAATGAACTGTTGATTTGTGTGGTATGATAAATCCAGCTGAATTGTTGAAGGATACGCGAAATTCTTGGAGAGAGATTGACCTCGTGCATTTGTCCACGTATCGTCCAACTATTGTCGAAAACAAGAACAAAATTAACCACTCCCGTTGCAAACAGTTCCCTGTTTCTCTATGCAAATGGCCAGGTTTATTTTCGTCGAACTCGAGGGACCGTATGGTGTATCGAGTTAATAATCCATAAGAGCAGAGCGTCTCATTTACATAACGATTCCGTCGAACTAGCGGCGTGCACTTGAAACGCTCGTTTCAAGGAATCGTGGTCGAATTCTACGTGTTTAGAAAGGAATGTACCATGCATACGCGGCGAAAATAATACCCGAAGGACAAAACCTTACGTACGTAATGGAGACGTCACGGACAAAAAACAACGAAATCCACCGAATTCTATTTTGAGCAAAATCCAAAAACCAATTTTGCTAGCCGAGGATCGCGTACGTGAACTCACGATGATCGGTCGAAAATTTGATGACGTTTATGGCATGTTTTTATTTTGGAATGAAGATAAACGAGATGAAGTATGAGAAACAACGAAAACAAGTGAATTTAACAATAATTTTGTTGTTGTTGTAGGAAGTAGTTCTGTGAAATAAGAACCGGTAGAATTTTTATTATTTTGCTTTCTGACTTCTACATCCATCTCTAGATAGGTGGGCTACTATATTCTTGAAGATCTACATTCCAATACTCTCAAATCCCTAGATTCTTTAGATATCAAATCAGTAGATGCTAATTCTTTAGATACCACATCAGTAGATACTAATTCTTCAGATACTACCTCCCTAGATACCAATTCCTTAGATTTTGAACCCCTAGATCTCAAATGCCCAGGTCCACAAATTTCTAGACCACAAAATCCCAGCATCCCAGATCTCGAAATATCAAACTCCCTAGATCCGTAATTCCTATGCTCCCAAATCCCTATATCCTGAAATCTCTACACACACAAACTGCTAGATACAAAAATCTCTAGATCCCGAAATCCATAAGTCCCCAAATCTATAAACTTCCAAACCCATGGATCCTAAAATCGGTGGATCACAAATCCATAAGCCCTAAAATCCCTAGAATCCGCGATGCATAAAGTCCCGAATCCCTATATACTGAAATCTCTCCATCCACAAACTCCTAGATACAAAAATCTCTAGATCCCCAAATCCATAAGTCCCCAAATCTATAAACTTCCAAACCCATGGATCCTAAAATCGGTGGATCACAAATCCATAAGCCCTAAAATCCCTAGAATCCGCGATGCATATAGTCCCGAAAACCCTATATACTGAAATCCTTGATTCTCCGAATCCCTAGATCCCCCAAAAATCCCTAGATTCTTCGGCACATTGCGAGAGCTCTTCCTCTATTGATAATTTCAAGAATTTTATCTTTGTCTTCAATCTATTAAAATTGAGAAATGTCCTCTCTTCTCCTTAGTATAATTTCGAAAACTCCATAGTTTGTGCGCTGGTTAAAACGGTGAATCATGGTTATTCAAGGCTTTCGTCTCGATGGATTTGCCTCGAGTGCAGCAAGGATGCACTGGATCAACGTATGCACTTCGAATATGTTCGAATGAATGTCTCCTTTATCTACTTGTCTGTCGTGTCTGACTCACGATGTAACTCTGTTCGAGGCTACACTTGTAATTTAATTCATTGAAATTAGCGTGTAGTCGGACATACTGAAACTCTAATAACACCGCCGGCACTGTTTTGCGTAATGAAATAATTGTACAATTTTGTTCGTCGCCAAATGTCTATACGTTTGATAACAATAATTATTTTTAAAAAGTGAATTATAATTACCGGCGATAACGCAGTTAGGGTATTGACAACGTTATCGATAATCGATGCCACATCACACTGAAAGAATGTTTCTGTTAACTCGGTAATTTATTGACTTCCGGTGCGGCTGCATTTTTTGTCCATTAGGGGATCGTTGTGCAACAAAAAGTTCGTCCACGAATGAGTCACTTCGCTCCGAGCAGATGTAAATTAAATAAATGTAATTATTTCGTAACAGATCAATTATTAATTTATATTATTCGTGTGAAAAATAAATGAAGAGTTTCATTCGTCATGAAATGCTAAAAAATTATGATGTTAAAAAGTGAGTTTCTGTTGCTAAAAAATAAATTTTTTTCTCGCAAGAACCTTATCCAAAATAAATTTAGAGAACAAAGTTGACTGTTTACTGGTTTTTTATTTATATTAGTAAGAAAGTGGTTTATCCAAGAAACAAGGAAAAGATCTCTTCCTGAAATTCGTGCGATTGGATCGAGAAAAATTTCCAGTGATTCAGCATGGAAGGATAGACAAGGAAGGCGGAAGCACGTAGCCGCGTTTTTTATTCGCCAGAATATTAATTGTCTTTACACGAAGCGGTTAAATAACAGTATCACACCGCATAGTCGCTAGCCGGGTCAATCCCCTCGGGCACCGTCATCTGTCACATTTATAGTTCGACAACGTGCGAAATCTAGCGGTACGATTATGGTCTTCCTTTCGTTCGCATAAAATTAATTAGAAACGAGTTTGTGTCGATCGAAGCTGATCAAAATCGAGGATAAATCTCCGCATCTTCTCAGTATTTTGCTTTCAAACCATTCGCGACATTTTTCTATTTCTGAACTAATCTGAATGCAATACCTTATCGAAACCGTAGGAAGCGGTAAAGTTTTTTGATGAAACCTCAAAATGTTTAGATTGTGTTTGTTTCCTTGAAACGAATAAATAATGGACAAACTAGAATAGATGATGGATGGAAGAGTCGTGTAAATATTTCTTAAAATACTTGGATTTCATTTCCTCTCTAAAATATACATATTGTTACATATGTAATTGTGTGTGTTGTTATAGTTGGTTATTTTTAATATATTCTGTTACAGAACTACCTGTCCCAATTTGGCTACCTGCAACCAATAAATCCAACGAGCGGTGGAATTATATCTCAAGAAACACTGTCGAAAGCCATTAAGGAATTTCAAGCATTCGCTGGATTAAACATAACAGGTAAGAGTTGCCTTCCAAAACTGTTTATCAAGAAGTCTACACGAAACATTTGCATACATTAACATTTTCTGATTATACAACACTAAGAATACTGGGATCTAGGGGCATTAATATTCTGGGAAACTCGAATCTAGGGATATTGGGGTCAAGGGGTATTCATATCTAGGGACATTAGAATGTGGGAGTACTGTAGGTACTAAATGTGGGAGTAATCAACGGATATTCGGATCTAGGGATATTTACATCTGGAGATGTCAAGATGAAGGAGTGTTAAATAACGTTTACATCTAGAAATATTAGGATGTGGAGAGTACTCGAATAAAAAAATATTCGGTTCTAGGGATATTTAAATCTCAGTAATCTAGGATCAAAGTGTATTCGAATCTAAAGATATTTGAATCTAGGGACATGTGAATCTAGGAACACTCGGATCCATGGATTACATATATTCTAATCTAGGGAGATTGTAATCTAGGAATATTCAAATCCAGGAATATTATGATCGAGATGCAGTCGAATCTAGGGATTATCTGACCTAGTAATATTTGAAATAATGTCCTATAATAATCCTAGTAAACAACCGAACAAAAAGTCAGCGAACAGCAAAAAGAACAACCGGAAATTAACCGGCTTAGAACTCGATCTCTTTATTATCAATTAATTTTTATTTACCGTCCCCGTTATCTCGCCGTATTATATTTAAGCGTAATTGAGTTAAACGATTCTCGTGGGTGCCTGTTTGTGAATCATGCCGATGGATGCATTCATTCATGCCGGCCGTGACTCACAGTCAGCTATGTAAACCGTGGACAACATAAAATTTGTCACATCCAATTAATTACATAGTTGCAATACGCAGTGACAAATAATACGATACGCCGGGCTGTATCAGAGTCCGATTCCAAAAGTCGTTTCCTATACGTCAAAAGAACGAAAGCACGTCATACGAGGTTCACGGGAATAATTATTATTCGCGAGTGAGTTGAATGAACAAAATAGATGTCGCTATCTGATCGCGAACAGAAAGATAAGCACAGAGAAAATATGGGACGGAGGTATCTATGATCTAATTGCCAGTAATGTGTCGGACCGTTTTATAATCGCGCTTAAACTGACTCGTTCGAGGATGTTAAGAACATATTAAGTTCAAGAACTGAGCAAATAGCACTAGAAGTCTGATGGTTTCTTAGAGAGACACGTCAGCAATTAGCCCATGATTATACAGTAATGGCGGCACGAGGTTAAATGCAAAATTCGTCTACGTTCTGTTCCAAAGTTTATGCCTTTCCTTAAATATTGTAGAACATGCTTAATGAAATAACAGGGAAATTTGGAACTTTTGAATTTTGAGACTTTGAAATGTTGGGACTTCGAGACTTTGACGTTGTAAGACTCTGAGACTGTCATCAAAATTACTTGAGCCAGTAATTATCGAATTGAGTAAATTCCGAAGACTCAAAATACTAAAAGAAGTCCCCGTGTTCCAGAACAGCAAAATTTGAAAGTTCCAAGCTACTTATAGACCCCACATCAAATATAAATCAATGGCTAACATTGAACGCGTCTAGGTCAGTCTGACCCAGTCACCTTCGTCCAAAGGTAAAGAAACTCGAATTCTAATTATCATATCCATCCAAAATAACCACCGCAAGTCTTCGAATAAAAAAACAACGAATGAAATATCTTCGAAACGACGCAGAAAAAGAAGTGCATGAGCGTGCACTTTTCCAATATACTTGCCCGACCGGCTCCGAATAAAGAGCTAATTTTTAATGTTCCTAGACCTTGAAAGACCGGACGCCGGTTTGACCGTCCGTCTGAAAACACGCGTGATTTTCAAGAAAGAAATCGACGTGACGAAAAAGGAGCAAGTAAAACGCGAGGAAAATCGACGAACGAATGTCAAACACCGTCTGAGAGATTGTCCCGAGTAGCGAGAATCGTTTAGCGAGCAACAGCTATTAAAACAAGCGTTTCGAGAAGCATTGCCAAGGCTCGAAGCCTTGACACACCGTAAACTCGGCAAACAAGCCGGACACGGACGAACAAAGAAGCAAATTATTGTTTCCGGTTAGGATCTCGTGGCGAAGGTGCTGCGGTAATTAGTGATAACGCGTTATCGATGACGACAAGCAATTTTCTATGCGATTAATCCTTTGCTCTATATCACTCGTGACGCACGACACGGTCTGGTATTTTCACCCTGATTGAATTTTGGTTCTTATTGTAATTTGTAATTTGGGGAATCAAGGTTAAGTGTAACATATGTCTAATATTTTAACTTTTGGTTTGGTATTGTAGCAATAATTAGGTAATTGTGAATGACTGCTTGGGAAATTGTAGGTATGGGGTTCGCCCTGTTTGCTCTGGCTAGTGGATGGTGACGATAGGATGTTCAGAAATTGGGAAATTATTGAACTTATAAATTGTTAAACTTGGAAATTTTCAATATCAATTTTCAGTATCACAGATTCTTATGTTAAGAAATTTAGAACCTTTCAAACTTAAAAATTTAGAGATTTAAAACTTGAAAACTTAGGAATTTTCAAACTTTAAAATTTATAAATTTTCAATATTATGAACTCTCAACAAAAATGTTCAACAGAGTTTATAAATCTGAATCTAACTTCTCACAGATTGGAACATTTTACCTAGAATTTCCTTGAGGAACTTCTTATTGAAAGAAGAGAATTTATTGACCATGAAAAGGAAATTAGCACCACGCAAAGAAGTGTATTTTGAAAGCATTCAGATGTGAAAGTAAATACGATAATGAATGACTTTCAGAATGGAAACCGGAAATGTTTTATTTTATGTCGGAAAATAACGACAGATCCTCTCGGATTCTCGATGATGATACTCCGAACGAATGACTCAGACTTCGGTGAAATGTGTTAAGTTCGTGGCGCTAAAAAAATGACTCACATGGTGATGACTCTAGCCTTGTCGCATAGCTTCAATCATATTTACGATTTAAATCAGAACTTATAATCTCTATTAAACCAATTTGAGTCAGTACTGATTCGAAACAATGCATATTTTATAACAAGAATTTCTCTCGAACGAGTTCTTTGTTCGAATATTTAAAATAGGAAAGATGTGTACAAAATCCGACGGATTGACAAAGAGTCTCTTTTTATAAGCAGAGAATGGATTCCCCAACCAGAACGAGCAATCTGTGACGCAAAAATTCGATCATTACAAAATCCAGGTAAAAAAGTCGGGTTTCACGAAGACAGGATTTCGCTAGCTGTATTATTGCCTCACTCTATTCAGATGACTGTTTTACAACTGTAATCGATAAGAACAAAGAGGACTGTTTTAAAAATCAAATCCAACGATAAGAACAAAGGAATTCCTGTTTCGAAACGGGCAGGACTTGAGCACATAAAAATGACACATTACCGAATAAATTAGACGGCTAGAAAACCGATAAAACCGATAATGGCAAAAGGAAAGCATCGCTGTTGTAACGACAAGGTTTTACCTACGTGTTTCGTATGATAATGATCGACTGCATTGTGATCGGTTGATACACCGCTCATCGTGTAACATGTAAAACAGTTGTGTTCTAATCTCTCATTATCATAATCATTGTTATCGCGATACAAATGATCATCGTTTTCCATAATTAAATAGAACATCACTATTGATATTTCGTTATGATGCTCTTTTATATTCTTCGTGCAAGGCACGTTTACATTTCAATTTCATAATTAGTAATGTTGATTTTTTTTAGATCTAACATTAGATTCAAGACAAATCTCAAAGTGAAATATTTTCTTTAGCTCTCGTCTTTCTTTAAATAATTTAAGCAAGAATGGCTACTTTCGTTGTAAATTATTTACACTAAAGATTCATAAACAAATAGTACAAGTTCTTGTATTTGCCATCGAGGTTTATAAACATGTCTTTACACTCATAATTTGAAAGAATGTAAAATAGTAAAATAGATTGTTCATATATGTAAAATATCCTCTCTTACATGTGTATAAAGTTTGCATATGTAGTAAAATATTAATTTCCAAAAGCACAGCAATGATTCATGACACAGAACGTTTCCTCCGATACCCTGACCTCTATTCTCGTAACTCGCATCCGACACTAGTCGATCATTCTTAAGCATATTCAAATCGATCCCGACGATCGTTCCGTTAATACACCGTAATTTCCACTCAGAGAAGTATTAATAAACCGTGCAATTTCCAGTCGCGTGACCATCGACGCAACATAGACTCGTTTGCACGTGACACGTCGATTAAAGCGAATCGCACACCTGTTCAACAGTTTTCAACCAAAAATTGTATCGAACCGAACAAAATCTGCATCGTACAGAATCGAGAAGGTACATCGATTGAATCTGATGAGATTTAACTGTTTGTATGAAATGTTAAAACGAGTGGTTTTAATAAGAAATGATTTCGTTCGTGTGTGCGGGGAGCTTAAGGTTTTTGCATATTGTGCATATACGTTGCATCGATGCATATGCAACCAAGATACAAGGAAACACACGCGGGGCACGAATGATCGCGAATAGAAAACGGAACGTGCATACATGGTCGAGGGATCGATAGTTGAGAATCGCGATTTCAACCTACATTTCATACGGGAATGATGTATTAGATCTATGACACGGTTTCAGTCAGGTTTTATCAATGATTCGATATGATCTTACTACTCTGTCACTGTTTTACTACTTTTAGTACGTTACTGTTTCACTATTTTAGTATTTTACTATTTTATTATTCTACTATTTTATTATTTTACTATTTTACTATTTTATTATTGCGATATTTCAATATTTTGATATTTTACAATATTACAATATTTCATTTCTAAAAAACAAATTATCTTTGTTTACAGGAGACTTCGACGAAGAAACATCTAAACTTATGGCATTACCAAGGTGCGGCGTTAAGGACAAAGTTGGACCTGGTTTTGGAAGATCAAAGCGATATGCTCTTCAAGGTAAATAGAATAAGAGAATACTCTAAGATGTCTTCCTCTAGTTTTCTCGTTATAAAGATAAATTCATTTTAGCACAAATTCGGTAAACTTCCATAGCGACGATTTTGTTGAAACTTCAAAACAATGGAACGCGATTTAACGCGTGACATAACATTCGATCAATTATTCGATTATCTAATCGATGCCTGCGGAAAGTCGTAGAATTTCGAACTTTAAACTATCGCGACCATAAAACATATCAAAGTGTACGATCTACAATGATTCACTGATTAAAACATTTCTATTCATATTTTTAGTACCGAATTACAAGTATTTTACATTTACCAATATATCTGCATAATAGATGCATATTTCAAATCATTTACCTGAACACTCATATTTCTTCCATCAGTGTTTCTACGATTAAATCCAACAATTTCATAGATTTCAAAATCCAGGAAGAACTTGTTTATTAGTCAATTATTATAACAGAATATGGATAAAAACGTATTTACATGGTTTAAAAAATGATTCGAACAATAGAATATTTCACGGTAGAAGGATTGTTTAGTACAGTGGTGTTACTTTTGACTTCCTGCCTCATTACCGTCAATGTAGAGTCACTCACCCTAAACAGGTCATGCACATTTGTATCGCAACCGTTCGTCGGATGGTCTCGATGCATTTTTTAACTCATCGAACTTGTTCTACATACATCTCCAAAAATCTCAGTCAACAGAACTACCTTTACATTTTGTCTTGTCTTAATTCTCGATAATTTTCATGGATAGTTCTAGAGAATTTCCTTGCAGGCTCATTCGTCCATCAAAAGTCATACCGATTGTTCTTTGACCCCCATTAATTAACAGTGATCACAGAAATCACGCGAACTTTCCCATAACAGCGATCCCCGCTAATTAATCACAACCTATAAGGCGATCCATTCACTTTTTACAGAGCCGTTCTTCCCGGAAATAAAAAAATCATCGGCTCTTGATTCACCAATAAGTGACGCATAGAAAACACGGGTATTTTCGTTGAAATCACCAAGGAATCATCGAGGTTCGATCTATGGATCCTAGCCGTGACTTTGAACCTCGCGAAAACGTTTCTCGATTCAGTGAACTCGTAACGAGATCGTCGAACCATACATCCTACGAAATTCCATCGCGTAATACCGGGGTCAAAAGTGACCCACTGAGTCGATTTTTATTTATACGCATAAATTATTGTGCTTATTATGTTACTATTACTTATTAAATTAATACACTGGAAGAAAAGTGAGATACACTAGTCTCTCGTTATATAGCCATCTTCAGAGGGATTTTTGTACCTGTTGGTAGTACACTCTCCAAAATCGTGGGAAATAGAAACTTCTGCATTATATTTTTACGTATTGCAGATCCTCGCGTTATATTGCCATTTTCTCAATGTTTCATGCGCTGCAATTCGCTTGCGTTATATCGCTACGCGTTATATTTCCCGCGCGTTATATCGCCATTTTCTCAATTTTTCACGCGTTGGAATTCCCACGCGTTATATCGCCATTTTCTCAATTTTTCATGTGTTGTAATTCCCACGCGTTATATCGCCATTTAATCAAGTTTCCACGCGTTATATTGCCATTTTTCCAATTTTTCACGCGTTGTACTTCTCACACGTTATATCGCAACGCGTCGTATATCCCACGCGTTATTATTCCCATACGTTACATCGTCAAGCGGTATTATCACAAGTTACAGTACCATACGATTGGAAATCTGTAAATCCAATACAATATCAAAGAAACCTTGATGAACCCAACATATCGCCAACTTCAAAAATTTTCCGTTACCATCCGCAGCAATATAACGAGAGTCTACTGTACATTTCCAGTATAAGATAAATTCCTTATTCGCTTGCTTCTTATTACCCTCGTGAAGAGTAAATGACTCTTCCGGTTGAATAATGACAGAATTAACCAATTACATGGAAGAACATTACAATATTAGCGTAATAGAAAGTGCATTTCTTATTTCGTTTTTTCTTGCTGGTCGCGGGTAGAAAATAATATTTGTTAAAAACATGGCGTTTCATGATATTTTTCAAAAATATTGCAAATGTTACGAAGTTGCAAAGTATTTGGTATAATTTTTAAATTACTGAATGCTCGTACGAACGGTTTAGTGTACTTTGACATTCAACCTACCTGCAATATTTTATTAAAATTTCTCGTTACACCTCATCCACAAGCGAAATCTATTTTTAATAAAATTTGTTATTGCAGTCTTACATGTGCACAGCATACAAATGCATTTTGGTTACAAATCGCTATAACGAAAGAATTAATAATAGAGACACGAATGATGATCGACCTTGGTTAGTAGAACCTTGCAACTGGATCTGTCGTTTGCTGGAGATAATGGATTTGTAATAAGATGACGAGGCAATCTTGAACAATTTGTTCTTTGTGATATATCGAACTGCTGAATATCGTCAAACAGCTCTTAATCATTTACAATTAAAATCATTATTTCTCCAACTTTCAAATACAAAATCAAACACCAAATATAGTCAACAAACAATCGTATCTATCGGAGTCTAAACGATTAAAAATAAATCGTTGCACAAGGAAGCAAATAAGATACGTCTGACAGTAATTACGGTATATACCGTTATATAAACGCACTGCATAAACGTTATAAAACGTTTCTCTGTTAAAAATGATAAATTATGAAAACACCATACTGACGATCATCGAAGGTCGAATATCTTGAGTCTACTGAATGAACAACGGTCGAAAACAACAAGCTTCGAATTTCACTCGGACGCAAATATTTTTTATTTAACGCATCGTCATTTTTTGCGCAGGTTCGAGATGGCGCGTTAAGAAACTGACGTACAAGATCAGTAAATATCCTCGAAATTTGCCACAACACAAAGTCGACGCCGAACTGAACAAAGCTTTCAAAGTATGGTCGGATTACACGGATCTCGTCTTCATTCAAAAGAAATCCGGCCAGGTAAGATAAATTACCAACGTAACGCAAAACAAATTTAAAACTATTTACAAAATTTTGGGGGTGTGAGAAATTTTCGAAAGTACAATAGCAGGAATTTATGAAAGACGAAAAATAAATGTGAAGTAATCTAAATATGGAGTCACTTTCCGTAGGTCCACATCGAGATTAGATTCGAAAAAGGCGAACACGGTGACGGAGATCCTTTCGACGGACCTGGTGGCACTTTGGCACATGCTTATTTCCCTGTTTATGGCGGTGATGCTCATTTCGACGATGCCGAGCAATGGACCATCGACAGTTTCCGTGGAACAAATCTCTTTCAAGTAGCCGCTCACGAGTTTGGCCATTCCCTTGGTTTGAGCCATAGCGATATAAAGTCTGCCCTGATGGCACCCTTCTACCGTGGCTACGAACCCTACTTCCGGTTGGACGACGATGATATTCAGGGTATACAGGCAAGTGTGAATTAAACATTTGATTACAACGCTTAGTTCTTTCATCCTAAAATAAAAATGTTATTTTTAACAAATTCATAAAGTATTACTAGGACGAAGTAGATGATTTTTATGATTTTATTTAGTCTCTGTATGGAAAGAAAACGGTGAGTACCAGTGGTGTCCCGACTGGACCAAGATTCGGAACTACCACTGTAGCACCGCCTAGCGAAGAAGACTCGGAACTTTGTACGGATCCAAAGGTCGACACGATGTTCAATTCTGCTGAGGGACATATGTATGTGTTCAAAGGTATGTATACCTACTGTGAATTAACTTTGCAATATCAAAAAGTTCTAACAATAAACTTTCCGGAACGATATAAATGCTAAATAAATACGAATTCAATTTCAGGTGATCGTTACTGGAGATTGACCGCGGATGGTGTAGCAGTGGGTTATCCTAAACTGATTTCTCACTCGTGGAAAGGATTGCCAGGGAACATAGATGCTGCGTTCACGTACAAAAATGGAAAGACTTACTTCTTCAAGGTAAGAAGACAAAAGAAATCACAAGATCCATCTAATGTTCTCATTCTTTGTTCCTATGTCTCCTCTGTTGACACACTATACATTGTTACGTTCCGAATCAATATAAAAAGGTAAACAATTACGTCGTTACAGGGCTCGAAATATTGGAGATATGTGGGCAAAAGAATGGACGGTGATTACCCAAAGGAAATCAGTGAAGGTTTCACAGGGATTCCAGACAACATCGATACGGTGACCGTTTGGACTGGGAACGGTAAAATCTATTTCTACAAGGGCACCAAATTCTGGAGGTTCGATCCTACACAAAAACCACCAGTGAAGAACACTTATCCTAAACTCATCTCGAATTGGGAAGGCGTTCCTGATAATCTTGACGCGTCGATTGTTTATCGTGGTTACACTTATTTCTTCAAGGGAGATGCTTATTATAGATTCAACGATAGGATGTTCTCCGTAAGTGCTAGTATTTTCTATTCTATAAATAGAAGGCGTTATATTGCCACACGCTATATTGCTACGCGTTGCATTTGCATCATGTAGTAAAACTGATTAAAATAGTTTAAACGAATTAAAGTAACGTACCTTTAGTTGAACAACTATGGTCGGTGTTTAGGTGGACGATGCTGACCCAGCGTTCCCGAGGGCGACGGCCTATTGGTGGTTCGGGTGTAGATCAGCAAGCAAAGGAACATTAGGTAATTTCCAATGGCTACATGAGAATCCTGAGGATTCATTAGCGCATGCTGGCATCCTGGAGTCCGTCGGTAGCGACTTCGATGACGAGGGTGATAGAAATGGTGACGTCGGAGACATCATTTTAGACGCAGGTACTACAGCTTCATTCGAGTCAAACCAGATTCTTACCTTGCCCTAGAAATTTCATTTTGTTCACTTGTTTGTGGTCAGAGTACAAAAATATATATGTGTTGATTAATTAGTATAATTAGTTTGTTGAATTTAGAAGTATCAAAATTCTAGAAACAAAATTTTACTCTAAATATGTTTTTTGATATGTAAAAGTACTGTGATCACTTAGTAGTGGATATGTGAAATTCGGAACTTATTCCACTTCTGTACATGGATTTGAAGTGGTAATAAGTAAACTGCAATTGCATAAAAACAAAAATGGCGAGGATACAGTATCTGGTGTCTCGAAAACTTGGCTATTACATACCTAGGGCTTTCAGCCATCGAAGAAATTTGTGCATGCAATAAAATAATTACAATTGCTTTATAATTCATTTGAATATTATTGCTTAGAGATTTGAAATAAATAGACTATTATTATCATAAAATAGCACTCAACAATATACAAAAGTCAATATTCAGAAACGATTTTAAGATTCAATAGGTAATGATGTTTCCCATTTGATTACAATAATCATTATTCAACATTTCAAAGGTTCCAATTATCACGATACATGTCACTATAGATACAACATGCCATGCAGGTCTTTTCCAATTTGTTTTAATCAGCTGATCTTATAATATCTATTATTTTTAAATATATTATAATAAATATTACTGTGATATTTAAATAGTTAATTAAAATAAAGTTATAAGACAACGATTAAAACAATTGGAACTACAAAATATTCAAATACTAATAATGAATCAATACACATACTCATTACATACTACACAAATCACAATCATTTTTAAATAAATTATAAATTGATTGCACAAACTTCTTCGTTGAAGATGAAAATTAAAAAAGCAATATTCATCTTAATCTGGGTATTTTGTGGTGGAGGGACCTAACATTAAAATCGAATCATTAACGAACATGAATTAATTAAATATCGTTGAACATAAGGCTAACTTGCTAATAAATACATGAAATCGCTTTAATATATCGTTACTCATTTGTTTTTAATCATGTTCATCAAATCACAGCTCTATATTGGCAGAAGTACTAACATTATTTAATTACTAGTAACAGTGGTGTAATAGCAGTAACATTATTTTATATATAAACAATAATCAATAATATCATAATATCATAAAAAGATAATACAAAATTATTTCTGCCAATATGCAAAATTATCATTTCAATCATCTTTGTTTAAAGTAATTCTATTAATCACAGGACGACTTCTATTAACTTCAATAAATCATCAAATAAATTTATTTTTATTAATTCGAATTAATGAATTTAAAATTATATTAAAAACCTGTACTAAAATTTCAGAAGTCCTCCTGAGGATAAATAGACGCGCAAATATCCTCCCATAATCCGGCCCCTCCCACCGACCCAATTCTTAACCAAACCTCTAACGAGGTATTCATTCCAAAAATTATATTCATATGCGATCCAAAGCCCAAAGTATTTATTAGCCAAGCAAAAAATGAAGTTTCGTACATCCTGTAAGAACAACCAAAGAAATTATATCTTGTATTTGTCATGTTACCTACCATTGATAAAAATGGATACCATTAAAAGTACCGTCTGTCACCGTCGCCGGACCCAGTTTGCTGAAAACAGTAAATATTACAATGTTAAGCTTTCCTTGTTTGTCATTTCTCTTTCTTACATTCTTTTGTGTTGCTTATTTATGAGATCGTGTCCGACTGCAAACTTTTTCTTACCTTTTTCTTTTCTTTTCTCTGATTATTCTTCCCTGTACATCCTCATTCCAATTCGAATGAATTTCAGTTGATCTCATGGGTGTATCGTGTCTTTGGTACTCACTTCCGGATCATCGTTATTTTCATTAGACAATTACGTCTTTGCACGCCTTGTAACTAACGCTCTTTGTTTGGTGGACAAGTACTGCTTTAATAAAAAATACTATTTTGAACTACTTTCAAAATAACATTATTTTCGAACAACTTTTTTGAACAAAATAGTATTTTACCCAACTGATCAAACCGGATTTGTCAACATGAGCTCTAACCGCCAAATCACTCCCCCACTCTTGTTCTGCTGTCATGGCGTTCGAATAATGGCTGATGAGAACAAAAAGACCTCTTTTAAATTTCAAATATCAAGTTTTCAATTTACTACTTTACATTACAAAAATATATTTTAAATATAAACAATTCGATCATACCTGATTTTCGATATTAGTTACCGATGAATTGAACTTAACACATTCCTACCAAAATTGGTAACCACTTCGTTCTTCCGGTAATAGAAAGACACTGCAAAGAACACCCGTTGACAAATCTGTGTTAATAGAGACTACTATGTCACATAATTGTTAGAGATTGTTATATCTCAAGAACATCTCTAATAATTGTACATTCACCGATAATATTGCACGAATTTTTGCATCAAAATCAAAGGATGTATCACAGCACGAATCACGTGTATACGCACGTATCTCTACGCAAAAAGTATAAACGGATGCATGGTAAAACTATACGGAGGATGGTTGCGTTGTTTGGAACTTAATCTATCGTAAGATAGAATCTCCCTCTTTTCCCACTCTTTAACCAGAAAGTAAACAAAACCGACCTTGATTTCCATGATCCCGTTTCTTTCTTTTTTCCTTTTTCGTTTCTCATTTAAGATTTCTTTTTCTTGTGCCCATATACACGTATACAAACACACATACATACACACTTTTCACGTGCACGTATCTTTATTTACCTTTCTTACACACAAGATTTACTTGCACGAATATTTTACTTTAAGTCTTTATGATTTTGTTACACAAGTAATTTTGGTATAAAGGGCATGTTGTATCCTCAGTTCTATTTTGCACCCACTCTATTTATTTTCGGGTACTTCTTGGTACGGTTTATGTAGAAGCTGCTAAATATTTTACTATATTGAAATATTTTTTTGTATTCTTTGATATTCGTCGATAATTTTATTTATTTTTATTTTTGATATTTTATTTTAAGACGAAGTTATTACATACTTTTATTATTAAAGATTTTTGTGCGCAAAAGAAGACATCGTATCAATTTGCTTTACAGTAGTTATACGAATACATTTAACGGCATATGTGATGCCATTTGTTACAAGTTTCTTTATTTTGAATATATTTTCGTACGTTTGATTTTAATTAAAGCACTATTTCGTTTTTGTGTTGAACACACACTCAGTCGATACTATATATTCCCAAAACGTATATTATTAGAATAGAACTAAAATTGGAGAAAACACAGAAATCTTAAATCTTAAACGAGTAACCTTCTCAATTGTACTTACGGACAGATACTGTCAAACTTGACATTCCAACGACAGATCGTGACGTTGCAAGACGCTGACGAATTTCGAAACGAACGTTCACAGGAATTGCGTATAACACGCGTCCAGGAAGAGTCGCAGTTCCATTAACCCGGAAAAAACTCGCTTTTACAGAAGACAACAATCTGCACTCCGAATCGCGCGGGTTCGGGAAAAAGTGAACGGACGAGAATGAAAACTTGTTCGTTCGAGGAATCGTTGAGTCGTAAACTCGGGTTAGAAGGCAACAAAATGGGACAAGAAATTATCAAGGGGAAAATAAAAGGGTTCACAGGAAGCACAGTTCCGGATATGCCGAACGAGAGACATAATTAAGTTCCAAACAACGACAACAACCTGCGATCGTAACCTACCCACGATTCGACTTCCGTTGTTTCACGCGCGTAACCGGTGCAGTGAACCATCCAATCAGCAACGATTCTTTTAGCATAGTTTCCCCCTCTACGACTTTAATAAAATTCGACAGGCGAAACGGACGAGCAGCTAGTCACGTCGTCCAATCAGGATGCGGACTCCGCGGCGGGAAGCGTTTTCAAATCGTCGATGTGGTGGCATCTTCCGTTCAGTTTGATAACTATGATCATCGCTAAACTCGTTGCCACTACGTAGAAAGCGTTATTGGAGATCGATCCTCAAGCGATGGGATCATCGACGAAAGGAAGTCCATCAAAAATATTTGAACTGACTTCTCAAACGGAAAAATTGTGATTCGAAGTATGTTGGACACGGAGAAGGAAAACAGTGCCAAACTGGCAATGTGCTAATCGGATATGACCAAGTGGTGGCTTGCTGGCAATGTTCGGCTACCATCCCTACTTTCTCACTCCAATAAACCATAATAAATGATTCTCGCTAGATAACAAATTTCCACAACTCTCAATTTTCCAAATTCGCAATTTCTCAAATTTGAAATATGATTGGCAATGTAATGAGAGTCTACTGTATCTAAATTTTGTAAGATGATTTATAGGGATATAACCTGACTGATGGTAAGGAGACTGACCACCTGGTAGTAGAAATCATGTAATTGTCAGCAAAAGACACTTGGTCATACCTCTAGTAGTTGATGCTCACAAATTATGAGCTGTATTTTTTTTCTTCGATATTAATGAACAAGCAGGTTTAGTTTGTTCATTTATTGTCCTGTTTGTCATACAATAATCATTCCATTTGAAGCAATGTTGCGCAAACAGTCGAGAACTGTTGCTTCATTCATAGTTTATAAGTATTTGCAGTATGTTTTATAAGATGTGTTTTATTTGACAATTTTCTGTTTATAGATTCCATGCATCTTACAGGACATTCTGTATATATGTAACATAAACAAGAACATGTAAAATATGTTTATACATAATATTTTTTAAGTCGCATGCAATGTTGTGTCATCAAACCTTTTACACTGCCTATTTATTCTTTTTTCGTACATCATGGTTTATATACATAGTAATGTTAAAGGCACTTATTTTGCACATTCGTCATAGAATTTAAATTTTAAAAGAACTGACATATGTTGCGACATGACAAATAGTAAATAAAAACAAAGAACAGTCAATTGGTTTCTTGACTGGCAGTATTATGAGTATTATAGAATTTTCATTGTTTCTCATATAGAGTATAAATATTTCTCGTAATGTAAGGAAATGCATAGAGTTATGAAAATACATAAGAACCTTAGAGTTTTATGTTAATAGTGTATAGAGTGTTGAATCTTGAATGTATGGAAACATCTATAGTACTCATGGTAATGATTTCAGTGAAAAATACTTATCTTCCTTCTAAGTGCCTTAGAATGTTCTCTAAACATTATGAAGTGTAGCTCTCGTGCATAAATTTGTATTAATTTGTTGTTATTATTGTTCATTAATTAACAATAACTAGACTTATTCTACTTATAAATGTTTAGTATAAAATATTGTTCTCTGTCTTTCAAAACAAATTTTGCTTCAGTCTTTCCAATTTTTTTCATTTTCTATCATATAAAAAAATATAGTAAATAATGTTGATAATAGGTACATATTAATTTTTAATGACCATGTTATAAAGTGTGAGATTTACTGTAGTATACAAAAAAGAGCAGCTCTCGTTATTTTGAAAATAGTAATTGTTTGTATTGTGCTTTAAAACCAAAATGATGTTAAAAATAATAACAGTGTACATAATAGCACCATCATGTGTATGTATACTATACATTGCAGATGTTTTTTTAGCATATACCTCTCTTTCACACATTTTTAGATATGACTGAAAATATTTACAATTTATAGTGTACATTCACGTTTACAAAATCCTAATGGCATTACTATATGTTTCTTTACATTCGAAAAAATGTTTCCATAATTATATTATAAATAATCAATTAAGTACTTAAGAATTACCTAGCATTTAAGTATAAAGCACAAAAAGCCTTGTACAATTTTTTAATACTTGTTAAATAAATCGTTTTTTGAAAAAAGTGTAACACATGTAAAAACTTTGTATTTAAAACACGTAGCTCAAAATTTGTAGTATACAAATATAACATATACATACATATTAAGTACTGTGTAATGTACAAGGCCTTTATCTGTGTTATATTTTCTGTCAGGGTATTAAAATGATTCATATTGAAACTTGCCACATTTTGCTATACCCTGACATTGTACAGTATCAATAAAAAAACCCAGTTTATTTCAACTAACATTTATTGTAAAAATTAAGTAAACATCTGATCACTACCAAATTATTTTTATTGCTTAATACTTTACATTATAAAAATATAAATTTTAATAAAAAAAGTGCATAAAATTATTTATATTAAATAAACGTTGTACTAATTATTACTAAGATCTTTTCTTCTTTTCAATTTTAATTAAAGTTTCGTCTAAGGTAACTTTATACATTAAAAGCTTAGAATACCTTTCAAGAAGTTTCTTCCAGAACTGTGTGATATCAGACATCTTCAAATTGTCCCATATAAAATCCCGTCCAGAATCGGCAATTTTCTTGGACGATTCATCATTATCCATTGCAAACTGTATCAACTCTCTATATACATAAGAAGATATGAAAATTGCTGTGTTCTATAAAAGTATATGATAATAAACGGTTCAAAGCAGATAAGAGCTCACTCTAATACTGTTTGATTAGCATCCTTAGGAACTGGTATGTAATGAATCCAAGGAATCATTGCTTCATAATAAAATTCAGTCCATTCATCCCCAACATGGAATACTAGAGATCTACACAAAAATAAATGTTTGTGCCTGAATGATGCTGCAACACCTCGATAATTGAATAAGTATTTATATTTACAATGAGCTTCCAAAGAAACTTCTGAAGCTGGAGGTGCATACAATGTGTCCTGTAATAAAACATAACATGATCCTTCCTATGTATGCACATATAAACATAATAACACTCTATTACCTCATCAGATTTCCATGCTTGGTTTTTTGTGTACTGAGCATCTATTAAATTAGGTTTTTTACGACTTAACAGTATCAAATTATCACGTTCAGAACTTGTTCTAGATCCCCTGAAAAATGCTTTACTTTCTTTTTTCTCCCATGGTAAACTTTTACTAGCTTTATCTAAAGATAAACGATGTTCATCCCATCTTCCAAGACCACGAGGATATAAAGAAATTGCAGGACCACCTTCCCAAAATGCCCATGCTGGATATGTAATGTCATAATATTGTGGTGTCTATAATTATATTTCACAATACTTAGAATCTTCCATGATTAAAAGACAGTGTATAAAATATGTTTTTTGTAAATGTAAAAATAATTCAAAATTAATATTCTGTTTACCTTACTGAATGAAAACACAGGTAATGGACCCCCAAAATATTTGCTAGATTGAGGATAATCTCTTACATTTATAACTAAATCCATATCTGGCAATTTAGGAGCTAGTTTCAAAAGAAAATGCTCTATTCCAGAGCATCTCGAAGGAAACATACAATCTTTTTGTCTATATACCTTGCCCTTCACTATTTGATAAAATGTTCCTCTAAAAGTTATCACATTTTAATCAACAAAAGTTCTCATGATACTAAATGTTAGTGGACATACCTAACTTTTGCAGCATCTACTAAATCTTTGTTTATACCTTTTTCTTTGAAAGGTTTTAAATCGCGTAGAATAATATGTTTAAAACAATTATTGTTAGTATTATTGCAAGGTTGGTAATTTCTCTCTGCTTCCTCGATCATACCATAGTATTTATTGTATTGTGCATTGGATACTGAAAGGAAAACCATTATAAATAATATTACAATTTTTAAATACTATGTTTACAAATACCTTTTTTATAAACATTTGTTTCTTTTTCACTAGTGCAGTCTTCAACATTGTCAACAGAACAATACTGTTCTTCACAATGAACTACATAGAAAACAATGACTAAATACGTGTAACTTATTAGTAACATATTTAATTTAATTGTAAATAAATAGTGACAGAACAAATCTTGAGTATCATAACCACGAATTCTGGCGCTTAAAAATATTTAGTTGAAACTGCTGACATCTATAGTTTCTGTCACAAAAAAATATATTTACTTCTACAGGATCGGTAAAGCATATTTTTCTGAAACGAGAAGTTCAGAAACTTACAAATTTGGATATTTACATATATGAATATTTGAAAATTGGGTAATTTAGAAATTTGAAGACAATGGGAACATTGAAGAAATGATAAACACAACACTTTTTCTTTAAAATTTTATTAAATAAAAAATATATATTTATGCTTGTTCACCAATAGGCATAGATTTTATAATATCAGAATTTCCTGGATCTGTAATAGAAAGGGTACACACACGGAAATATTTTCCACAAGCAGTACCCAATTCTATATTGTTTCCAACGTAATGATGTACACCAGTCTTCGCCAACATAGCATAGTATTCTATCTCTGATTTCCTGTTATCAGAACAAAATAAAAATTTATAAATTTCAAATTATTTTCTAACATGAAATGTCTCTGCACTTACAAGCAGAGACGTGAGACTACTCCGTAGAACTCCTACTATAAGTATGCAAATCAATATGGTAATTATAAAATTCATCTTGCATAATACTTTGTTTGATTTTATTTAATATTGATTTATAATTTTCATATTGATTTATGGCTAGTGAAGGAGTACTACATCTCAGTCTCACCTTAATGGAGGAGTGTTATTAGCAATGATGACTAATTTTGCTTTTCCTTGTCGAAGGGATTTCAGCGTCTGTTTGTAGCCTAGGACGTATTTTCCTGACTTCATAACCAGAGCTAACCTGGTGTTGATACCCTCCTGGGACTTTTTCTGTTTACAAAAAGAAACAAATTGTATACAAGCATATTCTCAAAGTTATACCAATAGCATCTTAACCTCAATAAAATAGTATCATTAAGAATTCGAAAAATTTAAATAAATAAATTCTATTTCGATAAAAAAATATTTATAAACAAATCTGTAAACTTAATACGTTTATTTATACATTACTATTTGATATTTTATGCATGGAAATAAGTGAAAATTACTTTCAAAACTTAACTAAGTTAAGCCGAACATGTGGTTTTGGAAATATATTTACCTGTTTCTTTTGGGCCACCATTTTCACTATTTAATTATATCTGTAGAAAAAGCAAACATTTAAACACGATTAGTAAATGTTTTTTTATATATTTACAAGAAATTATTAACAAATATTCGAATTTAATTGCATTACCTTCCCAGCAGGACTACTGCCACCGCAGAAGGCAAATGTAAAGGAAGTTCACTCGGTTCTACACTCGAAGTTCGAACCTCGATCCCGCACGTGTTCGATTTCGAGATTGCCACGAAATACAAATACATTAACAGTATTATGCCTGATTCACAGGAGTCATTTTCAAAGTTGATAAATGACACAATTTTCCAAGCCAAAGTATTTACTTTTAAAGGCAAACTTGTTCATTTTCTAACAAGTAAAAATAATATTAGACTCGATTTGAAACTCGGTTAGAAATTAACTAATATGTATCGTAAGTAGTTACACGTAGATGGTGGTTTCCATGGCTCCAATGTAAAAAACTATGAGAAATCCAGAGTTTCTCTCAAATGTATCAATATTTTGCATTATTTTACAAAATAAAACAATGTATAATAATTTCGTTAAAAATCATTAATATCAATAAATATAATAATAATATATATGGAATAAAATAAAATCTTATAATTATACTCCAGTGTATTGCAATTTACATGATCAATTTTTTATTATTTACTTTGAATATATATTCACTCAATGTATATAATTTTTTTGTCATTTAAATTGAATTGTAAAATTTTTCGTAATCCTTTATAAACTTTCTTTTGTGTACGATGTATATATACATATATATATGTACATAGTTTTATGACTATAGTCTTTACGATTGTAATCGAATCTTGTAATTTTTAAATAAAATGGAAATAATGAACAGTCGAATTTATTTTATTTGTAAGATGAATGGAAAGATATAGGGATGGAATATATTCAGATGTTAAAATGTTTTAGAAAATCGATATAATCAGTAGGAAACGTATGAAAAGGAAAACGAGTCAGTAAAGATAGAATATTGTTGTGTAAATATGATAACGGATGTGAGCGAAATATTGGAGGTGTTATCAAGACAGCTGGTAACAATTATATTTGTACATATACATCTTTTGTTTTATTAGTTCTATAGTTTGTACAAGTTTTACCACGAGTTCACGTTTTAACAACGCCCACATTTGTTATTTGCATAAATAATGTTGCAAAAATTTTAAACATATGTTTTCATTTTACATATAATAAAATTTAACATTTTGACAAAAAATAATAATAATAATAATACATCTGAAAAAGATAAAATTGACAAGAAAACAATGTGTGTTTAAAGATTGTTATAATTTTCTTAAAAACATAAAAAATATGTTAAAATATTTGGTAATAATTGTTATTATTCTATTTTAGAAATATTTATAATATGGAACTTAAATGTAAAGTACAAACTTATGATTGGGGAAAACATGGTATTGATAGCACAGTTGCAACATTGATGAAATCTGCTAATGCAGATTTTACATTAGATGAAAAGAAACCATATGCCGAATTATGGATGGGCACACATCCCAATGGCCCTTCAACCATGAAAGATTTAAACATGTCTTTAGAAGAATACATAAAACAAAATAGCAAAGTATTAGGCAGCGATACTCAAAAAATATTTGGTGAACATTTACCATTCCTATTTAAAGTATTATCTGTGAATAAAGCACTATCAATTCAAGTGCATCCAAACAAGGTATATTTACTTATTCCAAATGCTTTCTATGATGCAATGTAAAATATCATATTTCAGGAGAAGGCGAAAGAATTGCATCAGCAGTATCCCACTATTTACAAAGATGCAAATCATAAACCTGAGCTTGCAATAGCATTAACACCATTTGAGGCTCTCTGTGGTTTCCGTCCAATTAGAGAGATAAAAGAGTTTTTAAAAATTCTCCCAGAATTACGTGCTGTGATAGGAGAAGATAAAGTACTTAAATTTATGACAATAGATGAAACTGGTATTAGCAAAGCTTTGAAAACATGTTTCCATAGTCTCATGACCTGTGATCCTGGTTTAATAACACTGCAACTTAGAAAACTACTTGACAGATTATCTAATTTGGGTAAATTTGATTAACAATTAAATGTTTAATTTAAATATTATTTTGTTAATAATAGTAGGTACACTATCTTAATTAAACAATATTTTAGATGAATCGTTAAGACAAACTTTACATGCCAGTTTATTAGAAAGACTGCACTCAGATTATCCTGCAGATGTGGGATGTTTTGGCATTTATTTTTTTAATTTTATAACAATGCAGCCTGGTGAGGCTATATATCTTGGACCAAATGAACCACATGCATATCTTTCTGGTGGTAGGTTTATAAGATACATACTTCTCAAATACTACATTATTATTATACCTTATAACATGTTTATAGATTGCATTGAATGTATGGCATGTTCTGACAATGTAGTGCGTACAGGATTAACCCCAAAATTAAAAGATGTGCCAACATTGATTGAAATGTTAACATATAATTGTGAACCAGCTTCTGCAAAAAGATTTCAACCTTCTCGCGAGGACGAATGTACTGAAGTATTTCGTCCTCCGGTATCTGATTTTGCTGTTGCTAAGATTACAGTAGGTTTTTTTTTAAATTTTATATAGCTTAATCATTGGTAGTGCAAAAATTATAATATGTTTTAGATACCTCCTGGAAGATCTTCATATAATATAATTCCCAGAAATACAGCAAGCATTTTAATTATTATAAATGGAAAAGGAGAAATTTCATCGTCGAAAATTCTTTATCGTGGATCTGTTATCTTTATTCCGGCGAATGAAGAAATCGGAATAAAAGTTCTATGTGGATGTCATCCAATGTTGATGTTTCAAGCATTTGTGAATGTTTAAGGTAACTTTGGAATATTGAAGTTATTCCAAAGGAAATTTTAGAATATTTGGAAACAGTGTGATAAACGGTAAAATTGCACGCACAAAATATTATTGCACTTTTAAATGCTTTTTAGTCTAAAACTATAGCTGTTGGTATTTCAAATCGAATAATAGTTATAGTTCATCTAGAGGTTGACAAAATTATTCATTATTATTCTAAAATTATTCGTTTTAATAGAATAGAAACATTGTTTCTATAATGAAACATTCCATAGTTTATATCAGGTACTAGAAAGTAGAGTTGATGTATGTATACAATGTTTCCAATACTAATGCATGAATGTATAAAATTACAGACATGTTTGAGCTACATTGGAAGCATTTACCATTTGCAATTCCTGCCATATACGTATTATAATGCATTTTGACCTTGAAGTCACATTGTAGATGTTAAATAGTATTTATTTATATCAAGAAAGTCAATTTTTTCTTTTTAGATTAATCTTTTATTTCAGAAAGGTATACCAATTTATACAGTAATGTACTTACATATTTTTTGTGTTAAAACATTTTTTATTCATATTATTTATGATGATCAGAAAAGATATCATTTTATTGATCATTCCAGTGCAATAACAGAATGTAATGTGCAATCAACTCTAGTCAAATTATGTTAACTATTGTTTCTTTTAACTTTGGTATATGTGCATAAAGACTACGAGTAATATTTTATTAAATGTTGGTTCTTCATTTTTTGGTGCCATTTAGTATAAAATACGTAAACGTAAGCCATATAAATAGCATTTAAAATTCATTCCATAATGTTTTTGTTTATGGAAGAAGAAGAAATATTCATTTATTGTTATTAAATATAAGACAGCAACAACGATAAAAATAATTTTTTAAATATTTTAATGTATGTGTGACACATAGTGCCTTTTATTTACAGTTTTCGAAATAGCTAAAATTATTGTAACAAATATTATACTTTAATAATGCAATGCATCCTTTCTTTATATAAAGTATAAACATTTACTTTATAGTGATACAATTTCATTTTATGTAGTAACAATTTTAGATAATAGTAAAATATTTTACATTGCAGTATGGTACAAATAATCGATTGTATAGTCAAAAAATAAAAGGAATAATTTAGCCATCACATTCTTAATTTGATTTCTTATTAACAGAATGTAACAATGTCAATGTACAATATTTAAAGAATTGTTTAAAAATCATGTTTATGTTGCACAGCCTTAAGTTTAAGATATTGTAAAATATTTTATTTAAAAATTTATTTGAAATAAATCAAAATTAAAAAAAGATTATATCCAAATACCATAAATTAATCGTCGTCTGATTCATCATCCTTTTTCTGAGCATTTTCAGAGGATTTGTCTTCTTCTTTATAATGTCGATACTCTGGCTTCAATTCCCACATATTTCTATGAGGGTTCTTCAGATTATAATTACAAACCTCATTCAGTATTTCTTTCAAGTACACCTAATGAAATAAAAAAAATTAACATAAACATTCACAGTTTAGTGATCATATGTTTAGCAATGAAATTATATACTTACAATAGGTTGTCTTGTAATTTTCACAAGATCTCTTATATTATAATACTGATGTTTCTCAAAAGCAGCAAACAACATATCTAATACTGTGTCTTTATCATCCCTCATCTTTTTACCCTCAGCCTTCTTCTTCTCTGCATATTCAATCTATAAAATATATACAAATGTGTTATTAATGCACATTAACATAATGTTTTTTAACTACACATTTCACAAAGTACTTACATTATGTTTGTGATCAGAAACAGGCTTATAATTTTGAACTACCCTATCTAGTTGCTGAACTTGTCTTTGTGGCACAGAAGCTCTCTTAATACTTTGTAGTTTCAACTTCATATAACAATTATCAGCTAAAAATAACATAATATTATACATATTTTATCACAGTTTTTAATTTATTACAATAAACTCCTTACCATATGGTCGACATTCCAATTTTTGTACAATTCTTCCTTCCATATAAAGTTTCTCGGTTTCAGGAACAATAGAATCTGAACTAGTAGATGCTAACCAAAAGTTACATTTATAAAACAATAATGTATTTAATTAAGTAGTTTAAGCAGTTTAAATATGACTTACGTGTAACATGAGAAAATACGCCTAACATTTGTTTTGTTACTGTTGTAACATCTAACCTATGTTGTTTTGGGATTTCTTCTTCTCCTGGTTCTTTTAATGCTAACACAGCTTCAGACAATTTCAGGGATACTTCTGCCTTTTGTCCAGGATTCCTAATAATATATGCAAGGTGAAATTACAGTATTGAAACATGCATAAAATTAAAAAAACCTACTTTGTTATTTTCAATTTTCCAACTTCTATATTACCAGGTGCTTTTTCCCATTTATTCGCTATGTATTTAGGTACTTTGACGAGCCACACACCTCTACCAGCATTACTTAAATCTAATTCTTTTTCCGTGTGTGGAGTACTTCCTGACATGATTTCTTTTTAATAAGAATCTTACGTTATATAGAAATTATATCTACCATTCCGTAAAAAAATAACGTTTTGTTATGTTGTAATGGGTATACTGCAATGATTATAAACGATTAAGACTATGAAAAGCATACTGTACTGCCCATCGAATGCAGTCATGTTTTCATGAAACTCATGCTGATATTTCTTTTTTTTTATCGTCTGTAACTGAAAATATATATGTTCCTGTTGTTTGAAACATTTCTCTGCTGCATTTGTTTGCCCTCATAAATGTTCCGAATTGAGTGTTTGATTTGCTATGAGTCTTTGGTGCGATGGAAAACCTCATTGTCTATCAAAACAGGACGAACAAACTGTGATAACGGTGCAAAATTACTAGGTTCGTTCAGTAATGTGATTCGTCCTAGCAAGTGTTGATGGAATTATCACCGCTTTCGCGTACTTCTTTGCGGTGTTTATCAACAGGTGCAATTATAGGTATTTACCTGAATACTCAATACCCCTAATTGCTATAAGGTAGATATAGGGAAGAACAAATAATTTTAGATGCAGGATAATTTTTTGCAGGTCTAAAGCACATACAAAGAGACCTCATTACAAGGGTCAAGAAACCAAAAGAGCACCAATAGAATAAACATCAAAACAACAGCAACCCAGTTTCGCGGAATATATCCACGCACACTGGGAGACAACTGTTTAGCAATATTCTCTCTGCTTTACCGTCCGCTAACTTAGCATTATCTTCAGGTATCATAATTTTTATTACAGTATTTTGTTTCATTCTATGGTATCATTATTACATTTATTTCAACACGTACCCCTATTCCAAATGTAGCTAGTGCACATACACACTAGTTAATAATGTGATAGAAAGAAACACAAAATATAGCCATTCTTTATTTCTTGGAATTGTTTAAGATTTGTAGTTGATGTAAATAAATTGATAGCACTATCTGTATTTTGTTTCATTAGTGAATGGTAATGTTCACTGTTAGAGGAACTATTTCATGAACAGCTAGCCATTTTCACTTGCAATTTGATTCAGTTACATTATAATTACACTAACATTGGTGGTGTACTCCCCTTGCTGATGGGACCAGCCTTCCCCAGACATGGTTGTTAGTACAAAATTGTACAATAAATGATTTAAGTAAGAAAACAATTTATTTCACCTCCAAAACAGTGTCATAGGCTACTTATAAAAATAATACTATTATTACAATTATCTTAATAGTTAAATGATATGTTGAATCAGTATGTATTGTATATAATACCACAAGGCATTTTATATATGTACATTGGTATTTATATGTATATATTTTTATCTGTTAGAAATAGTTTTAAAAATATGAATTTAAATCTTATAAATATTGTCTTTTGTTTCAATATACTTATTCTATTTAAATCTTCATTTTACATTTACCTAAATACCACACAACAAATTTTTGTATGTTCTCTTGCATAGCCAAGAGAATTATACGTTTTAGTACGTTTTAGTAATGTGTTAGTTTCTGCACATGTAGTTTACATGTTTAAAACAAATGCAATTTGATCAAGTATAAATTCGAAAACTAGTAAAAAGTATTTTTACTACTCCTGACTCATTATTGACAATTCGGCCGCTTATTCTTCTCGCGCATTGATAAGTAAAACGAATGTACAATTGCACTACTCCATCAAACTGTGATGACAATTGTTATGATCACTTAATTTTTATAATCATTTCTAGTGTTTATAAGGAGTAACATATGTCATGGGAAAATATTTAAATTTCATATTTGTTTTCCTCTTATAAAAATTTCGAAGTACGAGTCATTAAATAAAAAGCTATAATCATGACTTAATTGTCTGAAATGATAAAAAACATAAGAGATCTTGCGACAATACGAAAAATCTCTGCATCATTATTTATATTACTTGCATGATTTATAGATGTTTTGTTCGACTATTATAATAAAAAGATCTAGCAAAATTTGATATATTTCTATAAAATAAAATAAAAATAAAATAACTACTTGTGTTTGTTATTCGCCCGATATAAAGGCATTATTTTTACTTAAAAAAGAAAAGTATAATACTTCTAAAATATACTGTATCAGAACCACTTCCTTCCGAATCAACTAACTTTTAGTCCTAATTACCGAGTTCGAGAATTTGATAACATTAGTCCAAGTTTCTCGTAAGCATATGTCAAATTTTTTGTCAAACTTTCACAGCATCCTTTTTCTTGTATGGTTTGAAATCTGTAAGTTTTGAATTTCTTTTCTGTATCTATATAGGTAACAGCCGCCATTAATGGACATATAATAATTTTTGTGTGATCTAGGAAATTTATCTGAAAAGGAAATAAAGAGAATTTGAATGCTGAAATTTTAATTTTTAATATAACGATGTAGACAATGTTGTTTTCAACATTTAACTTACTTGTACTGTTCCATTTGTTAATTGCATAACTACGGCATTTTGTGTTCTGAACCACTGATACATATAGGGTATTCTAGACATCGCATCGCATGGTTGTACGTTAACTGAACTCCCAGCTTTCATTAAATTTTCTTTCATATATTTTAAAAAGAAGTTCAACAATTTCATTTTCTTTTCTAATTCAGCCGGGTATTCTTTAGCCGTGTAATACAATTCATTTCCTTCGCGATTTATATAATGAATATTGAAACAATTAGCTAACATAATTAGTCGAGTGCCATCGTTATACATCACACCCACTCCGTCGTCAGAAAGTTGATAGCCAAAGCCGTATTTATCTGAATAGTCAACCCATTTACTTATCCATACTACAGGTTGTGCGGCTGGATCTGTCATTTCAACTGTAAAATTTAAATAAATTTTATTTATATGAAATAAATTGGCATACTCTGTAGAAAATATTTGATCACTTCAACTTCATAGAATGCTACTGAATAAATATTAGATTCAATGAACAGAAAATTAAGGAGATGAATTCATGCCTGAGGTTTCCGTAAAAATCTGACAAGATCTTGAATATTCTGCATCAGGAAATAATTGTCATCATCATGAACAATAACTTTCATGCAAAATGCAATAATAATATTTAATCCTTGGATGAGTGTACCTGCTGATGAAGTTGTCTCTCTATTTGGTTTAGACTTTAACACAGCAGCCAGCTGCTCTCTTAATGTCTGCTGCATCTTTTTAATATCAAGATTCAGCTTTTGAACTTCATTCATCGTATCCGCAAGCTTTGTCTTACGAGCTGGACTAACAGGTACTCGGAATATAAAGTCTTGTCTCTCTCCTCCTATATTAGTATTCATTTCGGATAACGGCTTACGTTGATTGTGCATTTCTAACATATCTAAACGAGGTGCCATTGTCAAACATGATAGAGGTAAACTAAGTGGCATAAAACCTGTAACACAGTAGAACAAAATTATCAATTTTATATTCCGATTTGACATTGAAATTTTTAATTAGTTCAATGATACGTACCACAAGAAAAAAACGGATCTGTTATTAATTTTGATATAGATGGACGTTTGGATGGATTCCCTTGCAACATATTAGATATCATGTCTATTGCAAGTGTATTTATATGGCTGGGAATTTTGTACTGAACCTGTTTAATTCTAGCATAGGTTTCTCTTAAACTAGATGTTTCAAATGGAGGTTTACCGACTAACAAAGTATACATAATGCATCCGATACTCCATATGTCAACTTCATAGGAATGACCAGCTTTAGTTAAAATTTCTGGTGCTATATAATTAGGTGTTCCACAAAGTGTTCTGTTAACAGAAGATAAGATTAACTTTACAATATTTGTATATATGTTATGTTAAATGATATAATTACTTCTTTCGCTCTCCTTCATGTTCTAATCTGGTAGCCAATCCAAAGTCACCAATCTTAACTTGTAAATCGTCACTCAAAAATAAATTGCCTAACTTTAAATCTCTATGAATAATTTTATTTTGATGCAAATAATTTACACCTTCTAAAATTTGTTTCATATAATATCTGGTTTCACATTCTGTTAATGCTTTTCTACGTTTATGTAATTCCATCATTGACTAAAAAATATAATATCTAATTTAACAAACTATATGATTCCAAAAAATTCAATTGATAAATCCTATAGATTATTCACCCTTTTACGGCACAATTCCAAAATTATATACACATTATGCGGGTCATCAAAAAATCCATAAAAGCCAACAACATTTTTATGATTTAAAGTCTTGTGAATAGAAATCTCTTGTGTCATTTTCTCTCTGTGATTGCTTTTTGTAATCTGCGATTTTGGTACAATTTTCCCAGCAAATGTGCAATGTGATTTTGATTCTCGAATTTCGTAACATTTTGCAAAACCACCCTGCAAAATTATATAACTAAACTTATTAATTACTGTAACACAGATAGAAATTGTATGAATATGAAATAGAAATATTTTTAAATATATTGTTCATGCATCAAATAGCACATGTTTTAATAAATGTGAGTAATGTTTTTTGAAATATAAGCATTTTAAATACATAGCTAAACAAAGCATTTTAAAATAAATTAAAATGTTTATTTCATACATCATTTTCATAACTTTGAGGATAAAGCAACAAGTTGTGTTGCTATGTAGTTTCAAGATTACTTGAATGAAAAAAAAAACTAAAATATAGAAAAAGACGTTCAGCTTACAAATGAGTACTTTAAATAAATAAAAATTAAATACATGAAAGGATTACTTACTTTCCCAAAAAATCTGCCCTTAATATAACTTTTTCCGGAGCTTACATCGTATATCACGTCAGGAATAATGCACTCTTTTTCGTCTTTCGACATCTTGGGTTACTTTTTTTTGTGTAATTGTAAAATATGTAATGTAAAACTTTATGTTTCGAAGAAAATTATTTGGTCCCTCTCTGCGCCTTATGAAAATAAATATATTTAATGTTAACTCTCGTGTGAAATAGAAATTGCTGCTTTTGCTCACGCAAGAAAGGCAACGGATTTCAATATTTAAATCCCAGTTTGTTGACCAATCCCGCATTTATCTGCGCGAACCATACGCGCAGTTATTCACTAGGAGTCTTCACGTATCTCAGCTATGTTCAAGAGATTTTTCGTTATTAGTATGGTCACAGGTATGGTGCCAATTTCTACCTTGCTTCATACTTCGTGGTTATATACACGGTGAATAAAAGTATATGTATAATATAATGCACAACATTTTCAATTTAAACTTGAATTAGTTAGAATCAATTGTTAATAAATAGTAATATTTCTAGTCTACTGATAAATAATCTTAATAAACCCAAAATTATTTTCATAAATTAAAAATAAATTTCTCAAGTACATCGCATATTCTAACCCTACCAACAAATGTTATTTTTATTAAATATAATTTATTAGTTTAACAATATATATGTAGTTTAATTATTTTTGTAGGTAACACAATGGCATCTACATGTATGATTATAAGTCGACAAATTTCAACATCATCTATTTCTCATGGTAAACGAAATTTTCGAATGATACAGCTCTATAATAAAAGAGGTAGTCGACAGTTTAAAAAAGAACAAGCTACAAATCCCAAATGTGATATACCAATTGATAGTAAGTAGATTTTGCTTTATGTATCTTTAATTAAAGTATAACTTTTAGTAGGTTTGTTTGGTTTTGCCATTAAAAACTTTCTTAACAATATTCACACAATACCATTATTAGATCTTTCATTTATTTCTTGGAGTAGCTCATCAATTTATTCTTTTCATAACTCATGTAGATTCAGTAACATTGTCTAAGAAATTTTTCAACAAAGTCAAACAAATTCCTTGAAGTTATAATATTGAAATAGAAATAATTAAATGTTTAAAAACTATTTTCAGGAAGAGGAACAAAAGCAACTGGGAAATATCAGAATGGTATATGGGTTAATATACCAGAAATGATACCAGAACTTATTGTTCCTTCTTTAAAAGATTTCCATTTAAAGCCATATGTTTCTTATAAAGCTGAAGTTACACAGCGTGAATATACTGCTAAAGACTTATTCAATTTAGTTTATGCTAAGAAAATTAAAGAGGATTTTAAGAATGGTCAATTGAATTCAAAAGGTGAACCATTAAATCCTAGTGAATATGAAAAATTAACACCTGAAGAAGCTAAGCTTCGAGCTGAAAAAACTGGTACAGATATTTTTTCACCAGAAAGATTGGAAACCTGAATTATGTTATATGTTCATGTTAAAACCAATATAAAATATGCAAAAATAAGTGTTTGTAGCTTTTGAATAATTTCATTCTACAAATAAAATAGTAACAATATTGCAGTCTGCATATGATTTTATTCAATATGTTCATACGCGCAATGTATACACTTGTTGATAATTTCGCAATTTTAAGTAATAATTATTTACCATCATACATGACTTCGAGAAAATCGTTTAATTTAGTAGAAAATCCTTAATTTCAACTGGAGTTTATTTATTGTATTTTTATTATCTGATTATTGTACAATATTTCTTAATGCGTCATTATCTGATAGTAAATAATTATTTTACAAAGTATTTGCACGCGTTGCAGTATATGGCCAAATAATAATTCTGTTGTGTAATTTTGACAAAAATCACTGTTGTTATTAATAAAAATGATGTTGCGAAATTTATTGGTATATTATTTACGTAAATTTATTACTATTAAATCAATTTGTTTAATGCAATGTCGCACTTGTTCAAAAAAAAGGATAGACGGTGATGCGCAGCAGTGTCAAAACCGATTTTCAATTCCAGCGGTCTTTTTAATGTATTCTTGGACTGTCTTTTTAAGAACAATTTGCCGGGTCGAGATTATGCTAACTTAACAGCTACTTTTTTTCACTTATCAAAAGACTTTTTGAGCGAAGTTTGATTGTTTTGTTGGGTAAAAAATTGCGGAAAATTTGAATATTAAAGTCGTTGTCAGTTGTGCGCGGCCGGTATTGCTTTCTACTGACTAGACTACCAGAATCTAATTATATATTTGCTTTAAAAAAGTGCTGTATTCGTATATAAATGTAAAAACTTTCTGGTTTTATGAATTTTTTTTTATTACTGGTTTCTTTCTTTTTTATTCAAATACAATAGTGTAAGAATTTCATAAAGCGGACTCATTCGGTTTTCCATTTTGAATAAAATAACAATTTATTATAAACAGTTTTGAGTGATAATATTATGTATAATTATTGAAATAATTTGTACATCCTGCGACAAATAAAAGCTATATAAAATGTTCAATTTTTAATACAAACAATTACTACTTTCGTTTATGATCATGTATACAACAATTTTATTTAAACATCTTTACAGAATGCAGCACTTTTCTTTTTATTTCTTTAAACAGCAGCTACTAATTATCACTATTTATTGTTTGTATCATTTCTTAGTTCTCTATAACGATCGTAATGAAGAGTGGTATCCGACGAAACATTTGGTTTTGTACAACAATATTAATAAAAATGTATAACAAAAAACATTAACGTGGTTTCTTTCATTTTATAACTCCACTCTTCGATTAATTGCATAAAAAAGCATAAGTGGCATAGTTCTTGCGTCTACTTTAAAATAACATTTTATATTTTATGATTACAATGCCATGTTTCAAGATAAATCAAGTTTTTCTCTCGTCCCGTGACAACATCCTCTTTACATTTTACTCGGTAATAAATATTTCACGTAATTTATTTGTTTCAAAGTAATATAACAGAATTTAATATAAAATAAGCGACGAAAGTGTATGAAAAGAATACTGTTATTATTATATGATTATTCATTGAAGTGTATTCAGGAAGCACGCCAAAAAGATTCTTTGCTAATTATCATTCATATATGCACAAGTATACACGCTGTACTTCCAATTAAACAAAGCCATTGTATAGCAAGACATATGCCACTTGCTTATGAATATAAACTTGGTTGGTGTTTCTTCTTGTTAATTATCAGTCTATGATATAATTGGATATTTGACTGACAAAATCAGCCAATCAATAAGGCAGGTGCACGTGTTACTACACGACAAAGATTTTTAATAACAATACATTTTCATTATATATATATACCTATATGTGATACATATAACTTTCCTATGAATGACGTATATGATTGTATAAATATATATGATAAAGTATGAGTGGTTTCAAAGCAGACGTTTCAGAAAAGAAGATTATTCAAAAGGGATAAGTCTTTGGCATTTAGTAACACGTACCTTCCATTCAATCAAAGATTTTGTGTATGAAAGCTAGATTATCATGGAGGAAATCGTTCTACAAAGAAATGTATTCAACATTGTTCTCGGACACTTAGAAAGTACATAATTATATAAATAAAAATACTGATATGGAAAGACTAGGAAGGCAATACTGCTTATTGTATTTTATATGTATCTAGTCTAGTCTTTCAGACTCAAAATCTCCAATACTAAAAGTACAACAGGGTAGATGTTCATTCCATTGGATCCCCAACGTTTTCGAAGATGGTTGAATGAGGGTTGCTTCCAGTGGGCCATAAAAAGCCACCTACACTGCCAGGTGGCAAATATGATGCTCCTCCACTAAGGCCCACCTGATATATTTTCTTCTTTAAATTATTTACATTTTGTATGTCATTTTTGTAATCAATATCTTCATTACAAACTATTCAAAATAAAATCTAGGAAGCTAAATAACGGAAAAGTGCTACAAATCATATGCATTTTTCAAGCTTAATGTTTACGTGTTTTAACACTGTATTGTTTGGGGGACTTTTTCATCATAATTGTGCTAATACATGATTAAGTTTTTTTTGGAATTGTTGTTGGTGTATCGGTGCATAAAATGGTGTTATTGTCCTATTGTGTATTTAACAGGCAAATAAGTAACTATTTAAAATTACATTGCACAGTTATCAAAATAAATCTTGGTCTTATTTCAGGCGCATATGTATATATGATAACGCAAATGTTATACAGCAGTGCAATTCTTAAAAACAAAGATAACATTTTTTGTTTTGTTAACTGTACATTCATACCTGGATCCCAGAGTCAGATGGTATTAAGTCACAATTTTTTGGTTTCAGAGATGTACAAAAACAACGGTACAAGATACGGAGTTCGAAATTTACAAATTGAAAAATTGACTATGTATCACCTTATTTAAACAGTAAACTTAATCGGTTCTTGTTCTGAGATCGAGATATTCAGTAGAGGATTGGTACACATGCATTCAGCATGGGCGTAGCCAGGGACAACAAAAGGGGGCACTTGCTCATCCCTTTAAAGCAAAAAAGTAACGTTTACCCTAACCCGGAGAAAAAACTTAAATTACAATTATAACAATTAATAATTTGAATATAAAAATAAATCCCGGTTACGCCCATGACACGAAGTAAGGCAAATTAGAGTGAACAATGAATTGCCAAATTAAAGAAAAATAATTGTTTATTTGCAATCTAACACAAATTAATTGTGCTCTCGTATCACAAGTAACGTCTAGTCGCTAATGTCGTAAACAATGCTAATAATAATATTTACATCGATACATCGTTGTGGACATGATACACGCCCACAACAACGTTAACATTATAAAAGGAACGGTAACATAATACTCTATATCGAGTTCACAATTTTGGCACGACTTAAACGTGTTCCAAAAGAACAATGACGTCATGATCATTGGACAGATACCAACGAGTTATTTTGCGTTCTTTTATGCCAGCTCGATAACTTTTTTTTTTATTAGGCAGTTTAATCCGAACGATTTTTGAAATTTCTATTTATAGAATTACCTGTTGGCTCCACAGCAGTGTCCTTTCTGCCAACTGACAATCTGCTGCTAGTCGAGATGGTAGACTTTTCCATCTTTCTTCGTCTCGTTTTCTTTCTCTATCGACGAAGTCTCTATCAACGTGTCCCTGAGATAAAGGTGGCAAGATTTGTGTCCTTTGAGCTAATTTGTAACTGTCCTGCCTTGGTACGTGCTCAGTGCGTCTACTCGTGGTACTTGTTGATACCGGTATCGGTGTTGGACTTCCTCCACCTCTGTGTCTATGATATAAGTTTCGTTTTTGTTGCAACATACGTTGTTGAACTAGCAACTGTAATTGCGTACTGGAGTCTCCTCGAATTTTGAACTGTGACTGATTCTCTGGCGGCGTAGACGGTGGTCTCAAATGAACAAGGTCCAAATGACCTCTAGCTTTACCAGAATCTATAAAGCCACAAGAAAATTATTATTATCTCGTAATAAAATCATTTGTCTTACTAGTCTTATTTATATTTGTAATACCTTGAATACTTCGTTGCTTGGTTGGCCTGTCTCCCCCACCTTGTTGATAGAATAATAATCTAGGTCCACCATCAGAAGCTCTACGCCCTTGAGAAACTCTTGATATTCGTCCCGTTATTGGTGATGGACTCATAGGTGGTGGAGGTGTGCAAGAAGGTAAGCTACTCGTGAACGAATTTGTCCCTGAGTAATCTGGTGGACAACCAGAGTCAAAACTAGACTCGAAAAGCTCGGACGATGAACTACCGCTACCACCCGCGATAAATAATGTCCGACTAGGAGGATCAATAGAATCCATAAGTGGGGTATCAAAATGTTGCTGATAATCGCTTAATCTTCGATTGACTATTTGACTGTCAATTCGTTGACTGATATCATGATCTAGGCCTAATCTATGTTCCTCGAGTTTAATTTGAGCTTCTCTTAATTCATCGCCGCTTGGACCTTCTTCTAAATCGCCTTCCGCGCTACAACATCCTTCGTCGGTAGAAGAGCTTGTTGAACTGAACCTCTTTCCACCTCGTGTTGCATCTTCTCTTGTTCTACAAGGAAATACATGTTGCATTTTATACAAGTGTTCTATCCAGGTATCGGATGTCTGTAATGATGAACAGGTGATTTAAGATCGTGTAGATTTTGTTACCAAGATTTTGCTACCTCTTATTTGCTGTGTTAATTATTATTAAATTTTAAAAATGTATCAAATCATATGATCTAATGAACTATGATATAACAAAAATTATGTAATTCCTTAATAAAGAAATGATACAATACAATTTTGAAAAAGCATAACTTCAAGTAAAAAGAAAAGCAATGAAATAAAATAACACAATTACCAAAAATAAAGTGACAGCAAAGTGCTTCCAACCCAACCTGTCCTGATTAAATCTTCAATACATGCATCACCATCAATAAAGATCAATGTCCCACTAAGCTATTGCTGTAAATAAAAATTGTATGATTAACATATTGTTTTCTTAGAAGTTTTTCTGACTGGTAGGATTGGAAGTCAAGTAAAGCATTTTTAAACTTTAAATCAAATTATATAAACTAAACGTAATATAATATATAATAATATAAAAACATAGATTTACCTTGATTTGAATTTATCTTCTTTTGTTCTTGCAACACCTGGCCAGCAAGTATTATTTGCTGTACTGCTGATGCGATGTTGCTTCAACCTTTCCAATAGCAAGAAATAAATAGCAGCATGATGATCGTAACTGCTGTTTCTTAATGACTGTTAAAAGACAAAAATCTTGGTTTAATAATTATTACCATGTTTTACCCTTGGGCATCTTATTTGACTAGATCTTAAGTATACTAGTTTACTTGAATATGAGAATGTTAACTGTCATTTTTTAATTTATTCTGAATAAATATAATAGAAAATACCTCTCTAGTTCGTGTAATATCTATGCCTAAACTATGCATAAGTCGAAGTATTTGCTCATTTGGTTCTTGGATGGATGATGATGGTCTTGTTATTATCATTGAACAAACGGTGTCTGCAGAGCCGGCCATCCAGCGATGCCTTTTTATTTGAGGAATGGTATATCGCTTGGCAGGTTCCAAAACCAACATTTTACGTATTAAACTTTCACAATCTGTGGAAGAAATTTGAAATATATTCTCCCGACCGAAACGTCGTAAAACTGTTAATTTCTCAATCCTTAAATACCATGGTACTTGAGAGTTGAAAGAATTATAAGAAAGCTACCTGTGCTCATAAAGTACGGAATTCTAAATCTTCCGCTCAAAACGCGATCTCTTAAAGACTGAAGAGTAGATCCATCGAAGGGCAGTGCTCCACATACTAATACATACAATACAACGCCTAAACTCTGCAACAATAAAATATTATTATGATATATTTAACTCTTCATGATAAATGTCATGTATTAAATATAGATAAACTACTCACCCACACATCAATTTCAGGACCAGCATAATGTTTTCCTCTAAAAACTTCTGGTGCTGCATAAGGGGGACTACCACACCACGTACTTAATCTTTCACCAGGAGAAAATCTATTACTAAAGCCAAAGTCAGCAATCTTCACATTCATCTGAGCATCTAAGAGTAAATTTTCAGCTTTAAGATCACGATGCGCTACACCCGTTGCATGGCAGTATTCAACCGCAGAAAGTATTTGAGCAAATGTTGCACGAGCTCTAGGTTCACCCATTCGTCCATACCGTGCAATATAGTCAAATATTTCACCTTTGCTTGCATATTCACACACCTGGTAAAAATATAAGATTAATATAGGTATAAGATTATACTAAACCTTTTTCTAAGTTGCTTAAACATACCATATATATCATATTTTTTGTTTCCATAACTTGATATAATTTGACAATATGTGGATGTTCCAATTGCTTCATTATTTCTACTTCTCTATAGACTTTTTCAAGATTGGTAGGGTCTAACTGAGTTTTATCAATTATTTTAATAGCCACCTGAAAATATAAATTTTATATATTATGCATACAAGCATATAATATGCTTTTATTAGAATAAAATTATCAGGGATATTCTTGTATGATATTTACCTCTGTCTTAGTAATACGATGTCTAGCTAATTTTACCACTGCAAAATTTCCTTTACCGATAGTTCCTTCAATGTCATAAAATCCTACGCGAATTTGTTTCTTCCCTTGACCAGAATCCATTTTTAACGAATATGTAAATTTGTTTATCAACAAATTTTAAATGATTGTTCCTCCTTATTATATTTTACAATTCTCCAAAATCACTGAAAAGAAATAAGTAATCAAAATATGAAAATCTTTATATTTTTAAATTTATATTAATCATTTCAAATCTTTGATTGTGGCTTAAGAAGTTATTTCACCATGTTTCAAAGGTATATGTGTAAACCTTGGATATAACGTAACACAATTGATATGTTGAATTGCTATTGTCAGTGCAAAGTTGGTATAAGCATCATTGGCTGCTATGTACATATAGCCTTGGTAATATGATATTTAAGTTATGATAGATATCAAGATCACAGTAGTAGATCTGAGATCAATTACAGTGATTATTTATTGAATATAACTACAGAAAATGATTGGAATGATAAAGATGAAGAAAATAAATAGATTTAATGTAGGATAAGAATATCCAATTGTAATATATTCATTACTTTGTTATAGACATTTTATTATAACAGTAAAAAGTAAACAGGAGTCAAAATACAAGGCCTTGTAATCACAAAAATACGTCAATCGATGCAAATGTGCATTACTATTTCAAATTAGCCAATTTAATACAGAGAAAGAAGTAGTCTCGCGAAATATTTTCACTTCCTATTCGAAATACTATTTTACCAATGTCTCTGAAAACTTCTTTATACAGAAATAGTTTCATCACGTTGTTCGTAAAGGACATTTTCAACAAGAGCTGTTCACACGTTCTACGTGCAGCGTGCAAGGTAAAACTGCATAGATATAATCCAACGCAAAACTACTAAAAGCACAAGAGGCTTGCAAGAGAAGCTTCCTCACAAAAGTGTAAAAGCTTCCTGCAACAAGTACAATAGGTATTCTCGACTGACGTCATGGATCGACAACGACCTCTCGCCTATCGACGGGTCCAGGATCGATACCCGTCGATAGTCCTCGATAAGACGATAAAAAGAAAAAAAAGAGCAGAGCAAAAAAAAAAGACTGAGAGTCAAAGAACACTGAACCCGGTAAGCTCATCGTAAGAATTGATAACGTCGATGACGGTGAAAAGCAGACGTTGCCTGACAGATACTCGACTATACTTACGTGGTTCGATCCTGGCTCCGAATTACCGGGTACAACACGTTTCGAACCGGTAGAACCGTATACGAAGCGAAAGAAACGCGTTGGCGCTGTCGACCTCGACGGGTGCGTAAGGTCGGAGAGCCGATGCCATCGGTGAGAAGTCGTCCTTCACGTTTACGAGATTCCGAATCTCGTTTCGGAACGGCTGCGTTCCTACGACGAGGGTCGTAGGAGCTTCGCGCAATACGACGGTTCGATACCGACTGACCGACGGCCATGTTGCTACCCCCCTGCTATGCCAGAGTCGCCGGCCCCTGATGCTTCCTCTTCCCTCTGCGTCCCTTATCTATATCAAAGCCATTCTTAGCGAATACTACCACTACTACCGTCACCACCACCCTATCTTCCTTTTTCCCCCACCCGATCTAGTGTCCCCACTATCGCGGAATGTACACGCGCGCGCAAGCGTTATCTTCAACAATTGACGTCAACGTACGTGCTACTATCGTCTCATCGTTAATTGTTCCTGGGTGTAATTGCAAGGCAAATAGCCCGTATGCTACACCACGTGGTCGACTGATCGACTTCTTCCTCTTTCGTCTTGTCTCCGATCATTTTTTATTTCGAATGTACGTACGTAAAGCACGTTGATTACAAGATCGTACGGTATATAACCTCGATAATTCGAAACTGAAGGGAAGAGCCGCGGTCTTCGGGTTATACAGATTTCGATTTATCGAGAGTTTAGAGTAACAGGGGATTAACGAACGAAACTTTGACGTACAGAAGCGTTGTGGTACGAAGGTTAATAATTTTTTGTGAGTTACGGATAATGGAAAGAAGAATCTCAATTTTCGAACATGAATGAGTAGTTGAATGGTAGGAAACATCGTATGACTGGTTTTTAGCATCTTCTGGTACATAACTATAAACTTCGAGTTGCAAAGGTAGCAGCAGTAAAAGTTTGATTTACAGACGTGAACTTGGACATACATATAGAGGTCTGGCTACTTCAATTTCGAATTACAGAAGTAAAATAATGTAACTGAATTTTATTTTGACTTATAGAGGTTTTCGTAGCGAAGCACAAAGGACATAGATGGTTTTCGAGTTATCGAGGTGACAATATAATTCGATCTATCGTTTTAATGCGGGTTTCCGTAACTTTTAGGTGCCAAAGTATTCGTTTATAACCTATCATTTTTTAAAGTCTTAACGTCTTCAAGGTGTAATGTTCCACAGTCTTAACCTTTCAAAATTTCAGTCCAAATTATTAAATTGGAAAAAGCAACAGCAACTAATAAAGACTGTATGCATCTGATGTTCCAAGACGACAGAAAGAATAACTGCAAACACGATTGCCCGCCAAATGAGTGTATACTTATGACGCTACAGCCATCGTGGAATTATACTTACAATATTATAATTTATTACTGGTGTAACTGTAATTTTATTGAGTTTTAAATGTTATTGCATTCTGATGGATTTTATTGTATACAGATCGATTTTATCCGGAAATTTCTGATCAATGTATGTAAAAATATTCTAACGTGTTTGACGAACACGTAATGAGAGTATGTTGCTCTTGTATGTCACACGTACTGCAAGATTGCACATATTTACATTAAACACGATAGCAGGCGATCAAGATATTGAATATCTTGCGAAACAGAATGTCACACGAAAAGCAAGTGTTTTGTACCTAATCAGGAACTTTGATAATTAAATCTTCTTCATGTCTGATATTTTATCGGGGACGATAACAAACAGCTGAAGGGTAATCATTTGACGTGTTCCTTGACCTACCACAATAAATGTGACGCGCACATAATTAGTTTTCACTTTTTCGTTCAAATAATATTTACCGTGATACGCGCCCTTGAAAAAAAGGAGAACACGTTTAATCTTAACGTGATTCACGAAAAAGGTAGTTTGCATGCTGTTAAAAAGCGCTTACAGTAAAGAAGCGAGGTTTGACGTCAATTCTACAAAAAAAAGTTACCAGTATTTACCAGAATTAATTATCTACCACCGTCGATGACGGGGACGATCGTCAAACCGCTGACGACCGTCGGAAAAGAAGTTATCTATATAGATAAGGTGAATTGAAAATAGTATATATGAAATTTATATAATCAAACGGAAGACGGTTTTTAATTACGACAAACAATTGTGTAATACTTTCCCTGATACAAATACTAAATACACTTGGAAATTTTAGAATTTGTAAATCTGTAGACCTGTAAATTTGTAAATCTATTTTGTAAATTTGTAACTTTGTCAATCAATAATTTTGTAAATCTGTAAATCTGCCAACCTGTAAATTTGTAACTTTGTAATTTCATAAACCTAACCTAACTTTGTAAATTGTAACTCTGTAAATTTCAAATTTTTTAAATTAGTGACTTTATAAATTTCTAACTTAGCAAACTTGTAAACTTGTAAACTCGCAAATTTGTAAATTCAGAAGTTTAGAAGTTTGAAAATGCAGAAATCGATAATTGTAAAATCACCCAGTAGCGGTATATCATCTCTTTATCAGTGATAAATAAATTTCGCCGTTTCTTTTCGACATTTCGTCGAACGTGTATATGTGCATACATATTTCTACGATTATCCTAGTTATCGTGACTGTATGGTAGAAAATGAAATATTCATGAATACCAATGTAATCGTATTTATCGCTAGTTAAGTAAAGGTTACACGAGCAACTTCCCACACAGGGATGTAACTGCGTTATGCCTGTAAAATTAACATGCGCGGTAGCATTCTACATTTGCGAACGTTATTACGTCCGTAATAATTTATACACATCGGTCGTGCACGATTCGAGGTTAGATACGCCTACGATCGAGATGAGCGAAATCTTATTCAAATGCTAGATAACTATAGATAATGACGGTAGATAATAGAAATAATGGAAATAATGAATCGTAATTTGCTCGTTATCGACGAATACATTTTTATACGATCGAATTATCGTTCGGATAATCTCTTCTATTTTTAATGGGCGCGTGGTATGAAACTGTTATTTTGACAAATGGCAGTTCAGATAATTTAACAAAAATTGTATTATAAAAGCCATTGGCGTGACAGGAAGTTTTGCTTGGGATGATTATTAGACATTACTAGATTATTACAATTTATTAATTTGTTAAATTTGACTGTTGGGGATTGGGAAATTTACAAATTTTGAAATTGGATAGTTTGGAATTTAGAAGTTGGATAATTTAGTAATTCGGAAATTTGGAAATTGAGTAATTTAATAATTTAGAAATATAGAAATTTGGAAATTTAGGAATTGGGTAATTTAGTAATTTGGGAATGTAGAAATTTGAAAATTTAGAGACGTAAAAATTTATAAATCTGTCAAACAAAGAAATGTAGAAATTCAAAGATAAAAAAAGTAAAAAATTAGAAAAAAATTCAGCTAATTACAGTGCAGGTTACAGGTACATTAACGTAACTGCGTTTTTTATCTAGCAATAAATGAAGTTTGCAGCGTTCCGTGTAGAGTAGGTATGAATAAAATTATTATAAGGAAAAACTTATGAATTTATTATTACTGTAATTCGAAGTTGAAGCAGTTATCGAACAAGCTCATTTTTCATTACGGTAATAATAGATTCGGACGATGTCGCATTCAACTTTTTTTATCTTGCTAGTCAACTTTTATAGCGTTAATGTTTATGTATCATTTATTTGAATGACAAGTGCAGGTATGATTCGTGATATTGTGTATCGATTATTCATTTTATTCTTGCCTTTGCGTCAATAATTTGAAAAATTCACTTATCATTATTTTATCACTTAATTCAAGTAATATATGTATTTTTAGATTGAAGGTCGGACAAATATTCATAAACGAAGTTAAATATAAAAGTATTGAATGTATAATTAGCTTGTATGATTGTAGATTAAATATATGGTCAAAATATAGCGATACTGATCAATTATGTATTAAGTCAATTATAGAGGTACTCGCTGTGTCTGGTAACTTGAATGTAATGCATTTTGCAAAGTTTTAATGTTTAAATTTTCAGACGACAAAATTTTTATATTCTCAAATTTTCACATTACCAAATTTTCAGATTCTCAAATTTCTACATTTCTAAATTTTCAAATTACCAAATTACTATATTCCCAAATTTCTATATTTTCAAATTTCCACATTACCAAATTTTCAGATTCTAAATTTCTACATTTCTAAATTTTCAAATTACCAAATTACTATATTCCCAAATTTCTATATTTTCAAATTTCCACATTACCAAATTTTCAGATTCTCAAATTTCTACATTTCTAAATTTTCAAATTCCTAAATTCCTACATTTTCAAATTTCTAAATTACCAAATTCCAAAGTTCCAACATTCAAAAATTCAAAAATTCCAATTTCCAAAGTTCCAAAACCTCAAAATCCTACATTTCCCAAATTCCCACCTCCCAAAATCCAAAAATTCCAAATTCCCACAGGTCCAAATCTCAAAACCTCAAACTTCCACAGTTCCAAAATGTAAAAATTCCAAACTTCTCAATACCTCAAAATTCCAAGTCCCAAAATCCACAACCCCATTCCACTAAAACCCCCAACAAACGCTTAAAAATGAAACACAAAACATTAAAAAAATATTTTACATTATCGGTTTTTCTCTGCAAATTCCCGCCATCAGCTACCAACCTAAATACCTCGTATTTCGCTCGAAAGAAGAAAATCCCCCGGCAAACGATCGCAGAGGGAAAAAGACATAATTCGTAGAACTTTTTAAAGATCGCACGCAAGTAATTTATTCGCGTTAAACGTAATCCCGTTCCCCCGAGCGGTCTCGAGCGTCATCGCGGGTCTTTCATCGACGTATTTTCGGCACCGCAGCGTAATATGCTCCAACTGCGTCATAATTAAAACAGACGAACCCCGACACACGTTGTTGATGCACTCGAAAGCTCGCGATGATTGCGGAAGAAAGTCTAGCGACATAGACACACTTTTCTTCATCATCTTTTCAACCTTGTCGCTTCGCGGTGCCTCTTTTTCTCCCCCTCGCTTCTCTATTTCTTCTTTCTCTTTATTTTTCTGGCTTTTCCGAGAGCTACACTTTGTGCGTCAGACGCGTTACGCGATTTATGTTACTCTCGCGTGATTTATAACATTAGTGTTTTATACGCAAGTTCGCCCGAAAATCGGTTTTCGAGCAATTTTCGACGCAGAAATATTTCGATCGGTTTTGCGGTTTTCCTTTTTTTCTACAAAATTAAGATCTGATTTCTTCAGTCGCGATACGGAGTTCTGATCACGTAACGTTGTACGTGATTTCAAAATTCAATGATTTATCTGACCTTAAAGTGACCCTGCAACGTTGGAGTGACCTTGAAGTGACCTTGATCTAAAAGATCGTCGTAAATTTAATTTTCTTAAAAATTTTAGAAACTGATTGTCTAAAACATACTGTATTACGAAGATATAATTGTTTCTTTGAAAAATTGTTGTTCCGTGAAGTTTCGTTTTGGAACAAACACATTTTAGGTATTACTTGTGATCTCAAGTTAAAATATGAAATGTTTATCCTCAATTATAAAAATAAACTTAAATTTAATTTTATTGTTATGTAAATTTTAGACGCGACAGGAAAATTAATAAAACTGGTACATTTAGTAGTTTAATAATTGAAACTAAAATGAAAGAGCCCGAACGTGTGAAAGAGACTACAAATTCGTTCAATTAGAGTAGAGAATAAAATGACTCGAATCGTTGAAACATTCAAACTGAAAGTATTGAATTATAAAAATCTGAATACGAGTCCGTTCATCTCTGATATTTTTTTTTCATTCCGCAAAATTGGTTGGAAATATACGTTTCAAGTTATTTTGAACGGTACAAAAATACAGTGCCGAAGAGTAACAGCCATAAAGAATATTATATTTCCGGCATATGATATTCACAGTTGGTACAGCTAATTTATACTTTGATCAATGTTTTGGATAAATTTTGTGTTATTTTTTTAGTGTTCGAAAACTCGATGTCGAATTAGCCGACAATAACGCGTTTTTAACGCGAAATTATTTGCAGATTAAAAAGTGTTACATTAATTTTTTGATTGAGCGATGGTAAATTGAAAGTTTGATAAACGACAGATGTGTCAATTGTATGTTCATGTATTGCAATGCATTTACAGAATTATGTTACAGAGTTGTAATGTTATAGAATTATCATATTAGAGAATTGTGATTTTACAGAATTATTACAATGTATTATAGAATATTACAGAATACAATTCAGAATTTTCCAATTTAGAAATTTGAGAATTTGGAAGTTTAGGAATTCGGGAATTTAGAAATGTAGAAATGGAGATTTGGGAGCGTAGAAATTTGGGAATGTGGAAATTGGGGAATGTAGAGATTTGGAAATGTGGAGATTGGTGAATGTAGAAATTGGAGAATGTAGAGATTGGGGGATGTGGAGATTGGGGGATGTGGAGATTGGGGAATGTAGATATTTGGGAATGTGCAAAATTTGGGAATGTGGAGATTTGGGAATGTAGAGATTTGGGAATGTGGAGATTGGGGAATGTAGAGATTTGGGAGTGTAGAAATTTGGGAATGTGGAAATTGGGGAATGCAGAGATTTGGGAATGTGGAGATTGGGGAATGTAGAGATTTGGGAGCGTAGAAATTTGGGAATGTGGAAATTGGGGAATGTAGAGATTTGGAAATGTGGAGATTGGTGAATGTGGAGATTTGGGAATGTAGAGATTCGGAAATGTAGGGATTTAGGAATGTGGAGATTCGAGAATGTAGAGATCTGAGAATTTAGAAATTTGGAAATGTAGAGATTTGAGAATGTAGAAATTTGGGAATGTGTGAATGATGAACCTCACATCCTCCAAAATAAAAAACAAACATCTCCTATACTTACTCTCAACAAATAAGAATCTAAGACACCCAACGTAAGTTAGACATACTCTATTCTACTCTACTACAAAACTTCTACTTTTACAGAACTCCCATTGTCACATATCCCTGACCTACTTTTTTGTAATACGATTCTATCACGAATAATATTTATTTGTCGAGTGTCTGCATAACACCGTCGAATGTGTACAAAAGCGAAGGTGTACATCAAAAGCAAGTGATATCGTTATCAAAAATTGTGCACATAAAAGATTGAACGTACTGTGAAAAGTAAATATCAAATGATGTACTTAAGATAGTCGGAAGAATATAACGTAATTGTATCGGTGGAAAGTCTAAAGGTACCATGCGAATCATTAGGATTATTACAACATCTAGTAATGGGATTAAGATAATGGGATTACGAAGATTGATCTTGCTTGTGACGTGCGTGAAGGTACTTAAAGTTGACATAGATGGTTCCATTGGTATTCAATATTTATTCGCTGCATTCATAATTTCGATAACCAGCAGGATAATTTATTGATTAGAGCATAATTTATTTTATGATCGAATGTGTAAAGTTTTTTGTCGCATCGTGGCTGGTTAGATAATTAGTGAACTTCGTTTTATTAATGGAAATGAACGAGGTATGGATTTGATATTAATGTTTGACATTAGAATAGTTAGCGTTTTATGTCTGATTTGGGGGGAATATTAAATTGAAACAATAGTATTAAGTTTGTATAATATAATTATTTCTTTTGTCTGTACAAAATTTATTTTTTCTTCATTCAATTATTAATTAATTTAATTAAATTATTCTTTATTCTCGGTTCAAAACATATTCTCTGTATCTCTGATTTCGAAGTTACGGTAAATAAACGTTTCGCAACAAAACTTTCCCTTCGCTCTTTACACGTTCCATCTTTTTTGTTTTCACCTGTTACGATCACGCTTTCCATTCTTCTGTAATTGTGGTCACTTTTTCCACGTCTGTACCAAGATTCAATGACTGTCAATCCTATCTGCTTTAACACTCGTCTAGTCTTAATGTTTTGCAGTTTAACATTTCCTTGCAGTACATTTGACACGTGTACTAGCTACGTACATTTAATATACGTACTTGACTAGCTATATGTACATTTAATACCTATACTAGCTATATACATACATTATTGAATGTATCCACATATGTGGATTACCTATATAGATTTAACACGTACACCACATACACACATTTAATGTATGAACTAGCTATATAAATTTAATGCATAGACTTGTTACATACATTTATCACGTATATCAGCCATATGTGAACCACCTATGCATATTGAATATTGCATCTACAATATATAGATTTAACATGTATACCAGATACACATATACACATTTAATATGTTGACTAGCTACATACATTTATATCAGCCATATACATGTGGACTACGTATACATATACAGATTGTACATTCACTCATCCATACACTTATTACGTATATTAGCTCTATACACTTGTCACATATACTAGCTACATACATTTAACACATACACTAGCTATGTACATTTATCACATATACTAGCAATATACATTTCACACGTGTACCAGTTGTACACGTTTATCAGATAGACCACCTACATACATTTAACACATACACCACCTATGTACATTCATCACATATAGCTATACACGTCTAGCACTGTATAGCTTAATTCCACATACTATATGCGTACATTTAATACGATTGACGTCACGAATGTAATTCAATCGATTATTCAAAGGGGGATACGTAGACATATTAATTGAAAAATGGGACGATAATATTTGTACACATTATACGTCCGTAAAAATATAATGTTTATTAAAGTGTAGCAAACTACGCACGTCCATTTCTATTGTGACGTACAATTTGTTAGCGCGTTCACCATCGCAGTACGTATACCCATATTTAGCAAGCCACAGAATGGATTATGTACATATTGTACGTATCAGGATGAAGTATTCAATGATTTGCACTTTCAGATAGAGCTCCGTTTCAAAAGGTCTGATTTATATAACGGGTCATAGACATTTAATTAAGCTGTGGTTTAATTCATGTATGACTACGGATATAGCAGAGATAGGTTTATTCAGTGATTAGATTGATAGATTTATTCGATATCGTTTATTTAATCGATTTCGTTGATTCATAAATTTATTTAATATCATTTATAATTCACTTCATCGATAAATTTTGTTAATTCATAAATACAATCATTTAATGAATAGATTTCTAACAGACTAATTTATTTAATATCATTTACTTATTCAATATATTTTGTTCATTCGTACATAACACCATTTATTAATAAGAAGAAAACTTGCATAAACTTTAATAACCTTGATCAGCTAATAATTTTAGTTAATACTAAACCTACTGACTTATGATGATTACTTTAAAATTAGAAATGAGGTTAAAAAATAAATAAACAAACGCAAATAGTACACGCAGTAATTCATCTTCATGAAAATCAATGAAGATTCGAAGCACTCAAATCGTGTAATTTATAATAAAGAACATGTGGAGACATTTAACAGGTCGGTGGTTTTAACACTTCGACTAACACGTCACCTACATGTGTGATATTTTCCACATGAACTTATCAAACAACATTACTAAGAATTCGATCAAAAATACTCGTATCAAATACTGGGAAAAAATATTGTGAACATATTTGCTAAGATGTATTATCACTAGAACTACCAACGTTAAATGCACACTTAAATCGAAACTAAAGTAGAAATATACATATAAATATTGCAGCATCGCATACACATAGTTTATCGAAATAAAGCGACGAACTATTACAGATGACAAACAAAATTTTGTAATATAAAATGTTAGACCTGAAAGTAGTTTGGTAGTTGCAGTACCAAACATAAAAGTACCTAATAAAATTTTGGGCAAGTGAACCTGTCAGGTCATTTAACCGGTTTTAGTGTCAATTTGATCGACATTGTAGGTAATAAGAATGAGAGAACGAGCAGATAGATAAGAAGGTTGACGAGGGAGGCAGAAATAGAATGATTTGTTGGAGCGTGGCGGAGTAGGTGCAGTAGGTCACGTAGGAAGGATATTCGGGATGGTTGAGCGTGGTTCCTGGTGGGTTTCGGCACGGTCCTGCTTGACGTCATCGAATGACGTCAATCCAGGGTCCCAGCAGGTTCCCCGGCCCTCCTTTGAGGCGCGCTTTATCGCGTCAACGTAAGAAGACGCATCCACCGCCTCCGCCGCCTCAGCCCTCGTTGTCTCCGCCGACGCCCGATACGGTTAAACGAGCAAGATTTACGAAATGCCAACGCCATGTTCGCGCCAGGGATCTGCAAATAGAACTGAAATCAACCTGAAATAACAGGGAGACGTTTCCGCGGGAACGACCGGGAAACAATGCTGTCCCGTGAAGCTTCATCGAACGCTGCACGAGGGAAAAAATATTGATGGTACACCCGGCTGCAATGTGGACTCTCTTTCGATAACTTTTGCGTACGCGTTTTTTAATTCGCGCTCGCGAATTTTTTAGATTGCGATCTCTCTGATATTTTCAATATTCACGTTTTTGTACCTTCTCTAAATATTGCAAATTTTCGAGTTGTCTTTCAATTTCTATAATCGCTAATTTTACTATTTTTTATATTCGGAAATTTTTAGACTGTACTTCTATATTTGCTCTTCTAGTTTCTGAATTTTTCAATTCATTGATTTCTTATATGTAGAAGTTTATAGGAAACTCCCTAGATACTAAAAGCTAGATATTCTAGATTTTCAAATTCCTAGGTTTTCAAATACACGGGTCATCAAATTTCTAGGTCTTCAAATCTCTTTTCAGTATCCTAAGATCCCCAAATTTCTAGGTTTCTAAATCTCTACATCTCTAAATCCCTAAATCCCCAAATTCCTAGATTTTCAAATTTCTAAATCTCCAAATCCCTAAATCCCCAAATTCCTAGATTTTCAAATTTCTAAATCTCCAAATCCCTAAATCCCCAAATTCCCAGATTTCCAAATTTCTAAATCTCCAAATTCGTAAATTTCTACATCCTTAAATCCCCAAATCTCTAAATTTTCGTATACCTAAGTCCCCAAATCCCTAAATCCCCAAATTCCCAGATTTCCAAATCTCTAAATCTCCAGATTATTAAATTTCTACATCCTTAAATCCCCAAATCTCTAAATTTTCGTATACCTAAGTCCCCAAATCCCTAGATTTCCAAATCTCTAAATCTCCAGATTATTAAATTTCTACATCCTTAAATCCCCAAATCCCCAGATCTCCGAATCCCATATTTTTGCAATCCTAAATCTCCAAATAGCTAGATTCTAAAATCTCTACATCAAAAAATCCCTAGACTCCCAATTGTCTACGTCTAGAAGTCCCTAGTTTCCCAAGTTCCTGGATCTCTAAATCCCTAGGTATCCACATAACAAAAATCTACAAATCCATATTTCTCCAAATATCAAATTTCCAAAATTTCTAAGCTACCAAATCCCTAGATATAATATCAGTAAATCCCCAACTTCAAAAATTTCCAAATTCTGAAATTCCTAAATTGTTAACCCAACTCAAAATTTGAAATCCTTAAAAATCCCTAGAAATAGAATCTTTAGAAATAAAAATCCCTAGAGGTTGTTAATATATTTGATATAACACAAAACTTTAAATTGACTTGATATTTTTTTTTTTAACTGGAAATGTTCTTTAGCACAAAGTACCTAGCAGTACTATCTCACCGAATTATCAAATAAATTGCAATTAAGAACAGAAGTTCTCTATGTTGCAACGCCATCACATTAGCTTGCCAGATGCATATCGTAATCGAGATGATTTATGAGAATTACTAGATCATCGCGAAATGGTAATTAAACTGGTTTTTGTTCTTTTTTCAAGAATAATCGCGTTAATTTATGTGTTTCGTTAGATCATTAGATGTTTATCGTCCATTACGTACACTCGCAGGCACTATTAAGTAACGGTGCAACAAAAAATTCAAGTGAAAATGTAAATTATCCGTGATCCATCATTTCATAAATTTTCTTTTTATTAGTATACGAGAGGATTGTCGTAATTAGGCGAACGACGGGGATATCTAAATAATTACTCAACGGAAGAAGTCAAACGAAACGATTGCACCGCCTTTTTGTTTCCAGGCGAAATACCCTGTTGTGCAAATTTGTTTTGCCGAGATATCGAACGTTGATTAGAATTGCAACATTCGTTGAGGCACATTGGCGTAATTGCGAGTTTTGGAATTTAGAAATTTGATATTTTCGAAAATTGGTAGTTGGAGAAATTTGGGAATTTTGGGTTTGGACATTTTTTAATTTGGAAGTTGGAAATTTGGCGAATTTGGAATTTGGCTTTTGGATATTCGGGGAATTTTGAATTTGGCATTTGGAAATTTGGGGAATTTTCAATATGGCATTTGGAAATTTGGGGAATTTTGAATTTGACACTTGGAAATTTGGGGAATTTTGAATTTGACACTTGGAAATTTAGGGAATTTCAAATTTGGCATTTGGAAATTTGGGGAATTTCGAATTTGGCATTTGGAAATTTGGGGAATTTTTAATTTGGCATTTGGAAATTTGGGGAATTTTGAATTTGACACTTGGAAATTTGGGGAATTTTCAAATTGGCATTTGCAAATTTGGGGAATTTTCATTTTGAAATTTGGAAATTTGGGGAATTGTGAATTTGACACTTGGAAATGTGGGGAATTTGGAATGTGACATTTGGATATTTGGGGAATTTCGAATGTAGCATTTGGAAATTTGAGGAATTTTGAATTTGACATTTAAAAATTTAGGGAATTTTGAATTTGGCATTTAGAGATTTGGGTATATTTAGAAGATTTGGAACTTTGGTATTTGGAAAATTTGAAAACTTGGAGATTTGAGGTTTCGAAATGTGAAACAACTCAACCTCAACTCAACTTATCAGTCATTACCTAGCAATCAATAAATTATCAATCGAGGTATAAAAATTGAAGAAAGCAATTATTATAACAAAAATTGGTTAGGTTAGGTTAGGTTAATAAAATATCAATGGAGATATAAAAATTGAAGAAAGCAATTATTATGACAAAATTTGGTTAGGTTAGGTTAATAAATAATCAGTCGAGATATAACAATTGAAGAAAGCAATTATGACAAAAATTGGTTAGGTTTGGTTAGGTTAGGTTAATAAAATATCAATCGAGATATAAAAATTGAAGAAAGCAATTATGGTAACAAAAATTGGTTAGGTTAGGTTAATAAATTATCAGTCGAGACATAAAAATTGAAGAAAGCAATTATCATGACAAAAATTGGTTAGGTTAGGTTAGGTTAGGTTAATAAATTATGAATCGAGATATAAAAATGGTAGAAAGCAATTATTATGAGAAAAGTCTCGTACAATTGTTCGATTGTGTAATTTCATTGGCCGAAAAAGTTTGGCAACACAGAAAGTTAATACCTAATTGTGAAGTATGCGAACGATCAGGGTGCACCGTGAACGCTTCGGATTGTCCGGATGTTTCGTAGGTAGTTTCTTGGCAGATTTCGAGGATAGTATGAAGTCTCGAGCATCCTGATTCAAATTCGATATTCGAAATATTCGCACGTGGCTCGGTTCTCACGCCTACGTTCCCGTTCTCGGGTGTAGCCAGTTTCCTTCGTTGTCAAAACTCGGCCAGACCCGCGATTTATTTCGGTCGCCACTTTGTCCAAGCTTATGTCACAATCGTGTCGCGAAGGTATTTCGGATAAGGATACACCCGGGGTGAAATTAGAACTGGCGTATCAAAAATTACTCGAGCCACGGACGATATATTGCCTACGTTTCGTGCGTTCTGCGACTTGACATTTCTCTACACAGCCTGACTCATCTAACTTCAACGTTTCAAATAGCTCTTCAATTATTCATACGTACTCCACATATACCTGTCTATTTACTTTTACTCGTAAACATTCCTGTAAATGTACAAAAACACTCTGCGAACGTGCAGAGTGCACTTTTTAGAAGTGCTAGCATTTATTCCAGTTTCTTTATCGAGAAAATATTGCTAGAAAATATATCTCCTTCAAATGCATTTAAATAGACATATATGTACCGTATGTTATTTTATATTGTACACATAATACATATTTTTCATTCAAACAACAATATATGTATCATAGAATTAAAATGTTATATTACATGTACATATATCATTCCCATATTAGGTGATGCGTGCATAGACATATGTGTGCATGTGCGTATATCATCCTCAAAAGCTAACGTATGTACCTTTTTAATTAATTTTTAATTGACTCGAGTGATTTATAGTTATACGTTCCTTGATACATATGTTGAAAATTATTAAATTAATTACAAATTAATTATCAGAGTCAATTAAAAATTAAAAGTCATTGAAAATGTACGTGTATTAAATTTTAATTGAAACTGAACATTACTGTGATACTTCGTTTAATTTCAATTAAAAATTTAATTGATACAAGCTTATTAAATATACACTTAAATGTAAGAATGTCGGACTAATTGTATGTAATCAAATAATTAATAACAGAAGTAAATATCAGTATTATCTATATGACATTAAACTGACAACTTAAAATCAGTAACATTCGCATCTTCAATAATTAATGTCTGACTACAAATATCTACACAGTGTGAGTCTACGATAAATAAATGAGAGCAACAATTTATTGTGTTATACAGGAAATTGCACGCAAAAAACAGTAGTTTCCTCGAATATTCAGGAAAAGGAGGTATTTTTATTTTACGACTTGTCGAGTGATCAATAGCAGAAAGAAAGGCTATCGATACGCGAAAAAGATGTAAAAATATAATTCGGTGGAAAGAGCGGTAGTAATATTCCCCGGAGTTTACATTCATAAATTCGTTCTTTTTCGCGGGTAACTATGAAAAAAGAGATATACTATCGTTCAGGGCGTTATCAGTAAACCAGGAAACTCTTTAACGAGATAATGCATCTACGTCAGCGAAAAAGTGCTTTTCCAATTGCAGAATAAACCTCTCGAACTGATTGGCCTTGATCTGATTTTTCTGAAGAATCTGCACATTAATTTGCTGTAATTTCGATAATAAGCAACGATGAATCGAAGGACTGTTCGGGAGAATCAAAGTGATACATTGATGACACTGTAAATGAATTAGGTATATTTAGAACGCGGATCAGAAATTGATTTAGCTTAGTTTCTGGTTGAACTTGTGGCTTGTTTTATAACTTTATCTCTCTTTTAAACATATGTACGGTAAGTAACGCTCTTGTTATATTGCCAGGGACGAATAGCGAAGAGGATTGAGGTTGACAGTAATATCGAGGACTCGATAAAAATTAAAAATTTTCAAATTCTACTTTCTTGAGTTCTAGGTTTCTATAATTTGTAGATTCTCAAATTTCCAGAGCCATTTTGGAGAATTTTAAATTTTACAATTTTCTAAACTTCCAAATTCTGAAATTTTTCAATTCTCAAATTTCTGAATTCCTAAATTTCCAAATCCCTATATTTGTATTCCCAAATCTTTACATCTTCAATATTTCAAAATCTCTAAATTTCCAAAATTCCTAAGTACCGAATTAAATCCAAAAATCCCCAAATTCCGAATATTTCAACTTTAAATTCTAAAAATCCCCAAATCTGCAAAGTACAGAAATCTGGAGATATTAGAACCGTGGGTGCCTGCAGATACACTAATCTAGGGACGTAGGTGTTTAGAATACAGAAATCTAGGGATATAGGTACATAGAAGGTACACAATATAAATAAAGCACAGAATAAAAATTGTACAAATCCAAAAATCTAGTAATCTAGGAATTTACGAATATCAGGAATACAAGATGAAATCTATGAATTCATAGAAGCATGAAATGCAGAAAAAATCTGTTCATATATACGTGAAAGATCTTGCGACAGCAATCGAAATGACCGTTTAATCTATCGAAGGAAACCGATAACCGATGGATCGCGGATCTATCGAGGACACGTGACGGTCGATCATTGCAACGATACCGACGGCAATAACGTAAGCGTACTCTTCTGTCGCGCGACTCTGCGTACGCGTGGACGAATCGGATCGTTGAATTTTCGAGACGGTCTTCGCGTGGACCAATTCCAAGTGTTGGCAGTCGTTAGCGGTGAACCTGCGTCATTTCGTTTTGCGTAATTAGCTAAAAATCACAAGTGCAACGCGAAATGACGCAGAATACGCGCAACGTTGCAGGAAAAATCGATGTGAACGATCGAATCTCGCTCGTGTTCCGGCTCGAATCGATGAATAGGCGATGTAGCACAATCGTTTCTAACGTCATCGTTTCCTCGTATCGGATAATTACAAGAACAATGCCACGGTGACAAGACAAAAGTGCATTTTCTGCGATCCACCCTACCCAATTTGCTCTTCGTTTTCTTCAGAAAAGAGTATTAAAAAATAGTCACGTGGCAGGTGACACGTGATGTGTGCGACACTATAATTAGCGCCTGTGTTGGTAATAATAACGGGAAGATGCCTTTTTTCGTTTAGTTTCATGTCGCATGTTCGATGCTTTCTGGTGGTTTGGAATTATGATTAGATGTTAATTGTGGATTGAGTACTTTTTGTGGCATGAGACGTTCGAGCGTTTGGGGAAGTTAGATGTACTGGAATATTGGGGATTTTGGGATTTGGGGAATTTGGAGGTGTGGGAACGCTGGAGGATTTGAGGGTTTGGGAAATTTAAAGATATTGGACTATTGGGAATTTGAGAATTTGGGGATTTGGGGAATTTGGATGCTTAGGAATGTTGGAGGATTTAGGGAATTTAAAGATATTGGACTATTGGGAATTTGGGAATTGGGGAATGTGGGAATTGGAGTGTTGGGAATTTGGGTATTTGGGAATTGGGGAATCTGGGAATTTGGATATTTGGGGATTTGGGGAATTTGGATGCTTAGGAATGTTGGAGGATTTAGGGAATTTAAAGATATTGGACTATTGGGAATTTGGGAATTGGAGTATTGGGAATTTGGGTATTTGGGAATATGGGAATTTGGGAATTTGGGGATTTGGGAATTTGGGAATGTGTGAATTTGGATATTTGGGAATATGGAAATTTGGGAATTTGGGAATTTGGGAATTTGGGAATTTGGGGATTTGGGAATTGGGGAAAGTGAGAATTGGAGAATGTGGGAATTTGGGTATTTGGGAATATGGGAATTTAGGAATAGGGGAATGTGGGAATGTGGGACTTTGGATATTTGGGAATTTAGGGATTTGGGAATTGGGAATGTTGGTATTTGGATACTTGGGAATTTAGGGATTTGGAAATTGGGGAAAGTGAGAAATAAAGAATGTGGGAATATGGGAATTTGGGGAATTTGGAAACTTAGGATTCCTTGGACATTTCAGAATTTGGGGGAATTTATATTGGAATACTAAGGAATTTGAGAATTTCGAAATTTTTGAATTTGGGAATTTGGGTATTTGAGGAATTTGAAAGCTTAGTATTCCCTGAACATTTCACAATTTGGGGAATTTAGAAATATTTGAATAGTAGGAATTTGGGTATTTGTAAATTTAGGGAATTTCTAGATTTAGAAATATTGGGATTTGCAGACTTGGGCACATTTAGAATTTAGAAATATAGAAATATTAGGAATTTGAGAAGTTTGAGATTCAGGGAATTTGGAGATCTAGGAACCTTGCAGTTAATGATTTAGGGAATCAACAGATGTTAAATTAAAGATTTAGAAATCTTGAGAATTTGAGGATTTTTAGGATCTAGAGATCTAAATGTACTGAAAATTGAAGAATTTGAGGATTTTTACAATTTATTAGGAACCTTGGACATTTGACGATTTCAGTCCTTACATACATTGTTATATTAAAAATTTGGGATTTTGAAATTTATTTTTGAAATTTGTAAATTCAGAAATCTTTGGTATTTGAAGACTGAAACTATGTCTCCAACCTTCGTTCTTGCAAATTTTTCACCAAATTGAATTCTGTCCAGAAAAATCATTTCATCCAAATTTTTGCAAGTCATCTACCTTTCCTCTAAATCAAATTCCGTGAATCGATTTTCATCGTGAATCTGGGAATTAATTGTTGTCATTGAACCAGTCGCGTTATGAATTCGTCGGCTTCTACGAATTAACACGAGCAAATGAAATTTTGCGACTTAGTCATGAGTCATCTTCGAGTTGACGTCTGTAACTTGATCCGTGAAACTCGTTCCCTACGAGTTCAAACTCTGCAAATCCGTGTTATTCAATTTATGCGAGTCAATCACGGTGATTTAACTGTCGTTCGTCATTTCTTTTCTTTGTTGCATCAATTGTGAGTCACTTCTCGCGATTTCTCACCAGTGTAAACGTCTATGAATCAATTATTGCAATTTCTTTTCAATGTCAATATCTGTGCATCAATTTCTGCAACTTTTTTTTTAAATTCGAGTCAATTTTAGCAAACTGAGTTTCGTAAATATTTATAGTGTTTGTAGACTTTTGTATAAATTTTTGCAATTAATTTTTAGAAACATTCGAGAATATTTGTAGTTTAAATATTTAATTTTCTAAATGTAATTGTTTAGAAATTTGTAGACAATTTTTGTAAATATTTGTGAATGGATATATATAGATGTGTGTAATCAATTATTATAAAAATTTGCAAATATACATATTTATAGTCTAAATAAAATTATATTTTCTAAATACATTTCTTTAGAAATTTGTAGTTAATCTCTATAAACATTTGCAAATGAATATATTCCCAAATATATTTATTACATTTTCAAAATATATTTGTTTAGAAATTTCCAATTTTCATAAACATTAGTTACTTAATTTTGACAAATATTTCTGTTATGTTGTCCTATAATATACTTCTTATTAATCAAAACTTCAGTTTCACAAAATTGTTTCATAAGTCCATTAAGACTTCAATAACATTCCCCAACAGAACCTTCCATTATATCTCACTAATTGAGTTACTCCACTATAGAATTAAACATGCATCGATCTGTTAATCAATTAGATATTTTTTATTTAACAGTCATTAATTCCTGCTTTTAATCGTCTCCTCCAAGTCGGTTCCAGTTAAGGCGTCAGTATTAATTCACATCTTTCTGCCTGTAGCTCCTCCTAATGCGTTTTGCAATTGTACTCTATGCAAATATAGAGATAACGCAAGACAGTTCACTTAGCTTAATTACATTCTTATTAAACAGTCTCATCGTTATCACCTTGGTTGCCATGATGGTCAATTAGTGTCTCACATTCTTATCTTTTTTTACTGTACATTCATCGATAACCTTGGTTACTTGATCTGGAGTATAAAGTAATAGAACTAGTAACAGAAAAGTAAAAATAAATGTTGGACAATATTAGTGTTGTAATAATAGTGAAACCGTACGTCTGTGGATATATATTTTTATATACGTTAATTTTCACGCGTTATAACTAATAGGTGTTGCAACCATGTGCTATATTTTCATTCGTTATGTAACTATGGATTATAATTACAATGTGATGAATTATACCTTGTAATGGATATATTTTGTAATTTTTAGCGGTTAAAACTATGCATTTCTACGCTTTGCAATTTTTACGCGTTGTAAATTTTATGATTTGCAATTCCCACGCGTTGTAATTTCTACACATTGCAATTTCCACGTTTTGAACTTACTACGCTTTGTAGTATTTATGCGTTGCAATTTTCACGCGTTGTAATTACTACGCAGTGCATATACCACGCTCTGAACTTGCTACGTGTTATAAATTCTACTCGTTGTAATTTTCATACGTTGCAATTTCTACGCGTTGTAAATTTTACACGTTGTAATTGCTATATATTGTAATCACCACGCCTTGTAATTTTTACGGTTTATAATTTCGACACGCTGTAATCTTCACATATTGCACTTCCCACGCGTCCTGGCGATTTTCACGTGTTATGCTACTACGCGTTACAATTTGCACGTGCTGTATTACCATGAGTTGCATCACTATATTTTGAAATTACAATGAGTGCAATTATTACACAGGATTCGCATGCATCACGTCGTAACACATTGCAATTTCCATGCATAACATCGCTACAAATTAGCAACATAACGTATATCCTTATATGGTGATATGACGTGGATATGGCGTGGTAATACATCAATTATAGATTTTATGTGGATTTTATTAATTTTATATCGATAAAGATTCTATGTACAAACAGATAGAACAAAAAATCTAAAAAATATCAAACTTCATCAAAATATAGTAAACTTGGCTCCATATTGAAAATCTCAAAAAATTTCTTCCTACATTTTGATCACCAATATAAAAATAATATACATATGTGTATATGTGTAGGTAGTTACTATGCATAAACAGTATAGAACAAAAAATCTAAAAAATATCAAACTTCATCAAAATATAATAAAATTGATTACATATTGAAAATCTCAAAAAATTTCTTCCTACATTTTGATCACCAATATAAAAATAATATACATATGTGTATATGTGTAGGTAGTTACTACGCATAAACAGTATAGAACAAAAAATCTAAAAAATATCAAACTTCATCAAAATATAATAAAATTGATTACATATTGAAAATCTCAAAAGATTTCTTTCTACATTTTTATCATCAATGCGAAAGCAATATACATATGTGTATATGTGTAGGTAAAGTTACCATGCATAAACAGTATAGAACGAAAAATATTAAAAAATTTCAGACCTCGAAATAAAATAAAGTAGACTCCATATTAAAAATCTCACGAAATGTCTCTCCAGACATTTATGACTAATAAAAAAACAATATATGTATATATAGGTAAAGTTAGTATACACAAACAATATTAAAAATCTCAAAATGTCTTCCTAGACATTTATCACCAATAAAAAAACAATATACGTGTATACGTAAAGTTACTAAACAAAAACTCTAAAAAAAAGACTTCATAAAAATAAAGTAAAGTTGACAATCTAAAATCAGAAAAAAAATTTCTTCCCAGATTTTTAGACCACACTGTACGTGCACACTTGATGCGCTCGTATGATGAAAATCCGCTGCAAGTTTTACGACACGCTTCGCTCGTCGAGCCTCAAGAAAATAATTATTGAGAAAGACCGTGTGCCTCGTACGCTCAGGCACGGTATAAAAAAAAAAAGAACGAGAGAAACAGCCTTCAAGATTGTTCGTAGTTGCATCGTCAACCCAGTTGTCTGATTAAAAGTTAATGTTGGTACAGAGGATCTATAGAATTATTGTTTGCTAATGATCCTTCTGTCTTAAACAATAATTTAAAGGTCACTTTCCAACCTTCCGCTTCTGCCGTTGCGTACGAAATGCGATAAATCATTTATTCGTTGCTTATTTCGATGCTGTCAAGAAAATCTGGCCCGCGTCGGCACTTTCCTTCATTTATCAAAAAAATGTTTTTAATTTACTTCGTTTATGGATTGTTTGAAAGGTGGGCGAAAATGTGAATTATTGAAGGGTTCGTGGTTTGAAAGTTGGGGTTGATTTTATATTTAGGGGTGGAAGATTGTTGATATTGATGATGTATTGCTTGATGTAATCATTATATTGTAATGTGTATTGGGTGTGGTGTTATATGTGAGGTTGTAGTGTATTTATAACGTGGGGTGATATAGCACGAGGTGATATGAATGATTATAAGGAAATTAAAATGTAGAGATATAGCACGTGGAATTTATGCGTGAGTTTAAATGTGCAGTAAAGACAATGCGTGGAAATTATAATGTATAATTGCAAGGAGAGGAAGTTATAATGTGCAGTAATTACAGCGCGTGGAAATTGAAGCGTATAGTGACTCAACGCGTTGCAATTATAAAACGTGATGTAACATGTGGCGATGCGGTGCGTGGAAATTGCAGCGCGTAGAAACTATAACGAGTGGAAGTTACAACTCGATGCAATTATAACGTATGGAAATTACAACACGTTGTAATTGCAATGCGTAGAAATTAGGGTGGATTGCAATTACAATGCGTGGAAATTTTAACGCATTGTAAGTACAACTCATGGAAATTACAACGTAGTGAAATTACAACGCGTGGAAATCTCAACGAGTAGAAATTTCAACGCATTGCAATTACAACTCGTGGAAATTACAACGCGTAGAAATTGCAATGCGTGGAAATTTCAGCGCACTGCAGTTACAACTCGTGGAAACTACAACGCGTAGAAATTGCAATGCGTGGAAATTACTACGCGTGGAAATTTCAGCGCACTGCAATTACAACTCGTGGAAATTACAACGCGTAGAAATTGCAATGCGTGGAAATTACAACGCTTAGAAATTGCAACGCGTGGAAATTATACCGCGTAGAAATTGTAACCCGTGGAAATAACAACGCATTACAATTACAACGCATGGAAATTTCAACGCATTGCAATGACAACCCGTGAAACTTACAACGCGTAGAAATTGCAACGCGTGGAAATTACAACGCATTGCAATTACAAATCGTGGCAAATTACAACGCGTAGAAATTACAACCCGTGGAAATTACAACGCATTACAGTTATAACGCGCAGAAATTACAACACATGGTAATTTCAACGCTTTGCAATTACAACGCCTAGGAATTACAACACTTTGCAATTACAACGCTTAGGAATTACAACACATTGCAATTACAACGCGTAGGAATTACAACACATTGCAATTACAACCCATGGAAATTACAACACTTTGCAATTACAACGCCTAGGAATTACAACACATTGCAATTACAACGCGTAGGAATTACAACACATTGCAATTACAACGTGTATGAATTACAACACATTGCAATTGCAGTGCATGGAAATTACTACACAAGGAAATTTCAACGCACTGCAATTACAACCAATTGCAATTACAACATATTACAATTACAATTCACAGAAATTATAACGTGATGAAATTACAACGCATTGCACTTATAACAAGTAGGAAGTACAACGCATTACGATTATAACGCGTCAGAAATTACGTGACGTAGTACTCCAACGCGTTGTAATTACAAAACAGAGTGATACAACACGTGGCAATACAGCGCGTGACTATATAACGGGTGATGATCCCATACCAATACCATACAGCAAAATATTTTACCATTTAACAATTTTCATTACGGAATAAACTCTCGATCGCAAAAATCACCATATCATACAGAATTGAAATAAAATTGTAAAAACAATAAACAAACGACGGAGCATAAATCGATATGCACATTATCTCGATAAATCAATAGAGTCCTCAGAATCTTGATAAATATAATAATTTACAGAAGGTAATTTGTTAATGTTCCAAATGACCCGTTTGCTAATTGTAGCAACTAGTTGCTTGTTTAGTAACAAGTGTCTAATATATACTATTTAGTTTAACGTAATTTTCTTCATAGCCATATTATAAAAGTTTGGTCCATATCCGGTACAATGCATTCGTAGAACGACTATTTGGAGGAAGGTATGTTGTAATGGACACAGAGTATATAGGTACACGTGTAGCGTGACAGGTTTGTTCTCGGGCCATTACTATGCCGCTATTGTTACGACGTATGACATTATAGCGATATCACGCGAGACCCGTTCGCGAAGAGATGCGATCTCTCGAGTAGCTCGAGCATGCACCGAGTTCGATCCACTCGCGTTAAGGGGATTGCACGAGGAAACCGAGAATGAAACCTTTCTGTACGTAGAGTACGTTGGACGAAAAGGTTTCCTCGAGCGTGACGGCGATTTATTCAATTCGAATTCCGGGGGCAACGTCTCTCCGTAAAAGGCTAATCGTTCGATGGTTCCCGTTTCGGTCAATCACCAAATAACTCCTTTTCTTTCTTTTCCTCTCTACACTGATTTAACCCTTATTCAATCAAGCTGAGTTCAATGCTCTTACGCGCCTACTTTACGTCATACATTTCATCCCGAATAATACACTGAATGGAATTTTGAAAATAGCATGTTTTGATAACTCTTAATTGTTTGAAAAATTTATCTTCGAGGTTTATCCCAAAATATCTTAATTTTGACTGGAAAGATTTATCTGAATTTGTCTGAAATATTTATAGGAAAAGTTTGTCTGAGATATTTACCCAAAATCTTCATATGAAAAATTTCTGTTAAATATTTAACTTCAAAATTGGTTTAAAAAATCTCGTTCTAAATATTTACCCTAAAAATTCATCAGAAACATTTGCCTTCGATATTTACCTCAAAAAATTTATCTAAAATTTGCATTAAATATTTTAAAAGAATGTTCATCGAAATTTGAAATACTTGCCGTACATATTTGGATATTTTAAGACGCACTTTATATTTACATTCAAGATTTACATGGAAAGTGCATTTTAGGAAGGTACCGTTTTGCCCGAAAAATTTCATCGTTGAAACGATGTTAACAAGATGAACTATATATGAAATTAATTAAAAAACGAATTGTAAAAGTGAGAGGGTTACTATTATAAGTTTTATAATAAACCTTGACAATACACCATGGTACTGATACAAATTTATCAACTGAAGATAATTATAGTTTGTTGACAAAGGGGTTGAACAATGCAATATAAAGCTCAGTCAGAAATAACTAATTGTTAAAAATAATTGTTGTAATCCTTGACAATATGGTTATTTACAAACATATAGAAAATTATATTCTCAGCAAAGGGGTTGAACAAAACAATATCAAAAAAGCGTCAAATAAATAAATCATAATAAATAAAACAAATTTAACAACTTTAACAAGTTATATCAACCTACAGTCTTTCAAAGAGCAATTTAAAAATAAAGAAAAAAGAAGTAAAATTGCATGATCTGCAAAATGTCTACAGCTATCGATCGATGGATGCATTCAAACATTTCTGTGCATAATAACTTGTAACGGTGTAACATTGAATAATTTATAATGTATACGTTGGTTGGTTACTGGAAACAAGGAAAAGTTGATCGTTACGAGAGTGCACGAGCTGTTTTTCGTGTACGTTTTAGGAAATGTATATAAAGAACTCGGTTTCGCTTTAACGTACATCGGTCACATGATGTTCAGCCTCGTGCGTTTTTCCTATTCCGAGCATGAAGTATTTGCGCAAATAGAGAGCAGATAAGGCAATTATGTAATTTCTGGGAATTTTCGAAAGTCCTAGGCGAATTGTACGTCAGTTTCGAACGTTTCTATTGTTAGGTTTCTTATCACATTTTATTCGAATTAACTGCATTTTAACTTTTTATGACGTCACAACAATAACTTCTTTTTTATCCTACTGTCGGTTTTGCATGTTTTCTTAAAGAACAGATGTTATCTTTAGACCGACATTTCGTTTTATTATTACCTTATTATTTTAACATTCTGCTATTTGATCCTTTCGAATTGTAGATTTATTGTTCCTTCAAAATGTGAAGATTTGAAGAGAATTTTGTTAGACAAGCTGAACCATTTTGTAATGTCTTTCAAGGAACAATATTTTGATAATCGAAAAGTACTCAAGTCTAATACTCAAGTTAGAAAACTTTCTATTTACGGAAACATATATTAATAAAATTATAAACCTATTACTTTCTCAAAAATGATTAATTATTCTAACAATATTTTCATATGTATTTACTAGCATAGACTTTTACATAAATACCCCCTTCATAAATAAAATGTAGCTTTATAAAAATTTCCACTTACAGCTTTATTTATTTCCTCTTATTTTTGACTAAAGTTTCTCGTAAAAACATGAATAATTGCAACAGTATTTACATTCATATTTGCTGACATACACCTTTACATAAGCGTCCTTTTTATAACGAAAACATCATTTTTCTAAAGTGTCTTACTGACAGAAAAATTTTTAGTTTTTAGTAAATGTATAAAATATTTTGAGACGTATTAGGCAGATGTCAGTAAGATATCAATAGTAAAAAGAATGGGAGGGTGAAGTGAAAAAATGTTGAAATAGTAGGGTTAATCCATCTCGCAGCAACTTTGTTCCGTGGCTATTGATCCAGAAAGAGTTAAAATCCGTTTCACGTGTAACGATTAATATCCTAAAAGGAGCCGTTCTTTATAGAAAAGCCAATATCAGTATTATCAAGGAAAAAGGTTCGCCGCGACAAAAGGGTGTAATGCTTTCAGCTACAACGGGAGACCATTTTCAATGACTCGAATCTCTGGCAAGAACTTTTCATACCCTTGCCTGTTTTCCGCTTTACTGCCACCAGTGTGAAATACGATGGCTTTTGTAGTGCAGAATTTACAAGGACAAGATATTTCTAAAAGACGATACGCTTTTGTGTTTATCCAAGATGCACGGACGCAATGGTTGCACCATAAACAGGAAAAGTCCCGAGGGTTGATCGTTCGCTCTTTCCTGATGGATTCGTGTAACGTCAAGATAAAAGCAGAGATACTGTTGGGAATATTTTCATAAAAATAGAGTTCTTGTGCGAATCATGATTATTTTCTAATTAAATCGCAAAAATTAGCGAAGTGTACGGATACGCTGCTGCCATCTGTAAGATGTCGGTAAATTATATACCGTCGATATTTTAAATTTATTAACTAAACTTCTGAATTTGTAAATATTTGTATTAATAAATTCTTAGGTTTTTTCAAATTCTTAAATTCTCAAGTTATTAAACTTTAAAATTTTCGAGTTTCTAATTCCTCAAATGTCTTAATCTTCTTTCCAAATTTTTAAATCTCTAACTTCTCAAATTTCCAAATTCTGAACCTCGCGAATTTCTAAATTTCTAAATTTTCAAATTGCAAAACTTTTAAATCCTGAATTTTCAAATGCCCAACCTTGCAAATTCTCAAATTGTACAATCAGTAGATAATTATTTGTTTACTCTTAACAATTGGTTTGTTTGTAATTTAAGTGATAGAATAATTTAAAAAATAATTGAATGTTATTAATAAATGTTTATATTATCGACGCGTGTTGTGTGAACTATGTTCCGGATTTCCCGTTGGCAGCACTTACACGAGCGCTTTAAAATTCAAACAAAATGGCGGGAACGAGTCAATATATTAATTAAATAAATCCTTTGCGGTTTATCATTAACAAATGTAATTGAATTAATTCTGTAACATATTCTCTATACATAAACTGAATTTGATTTAACCTTACCGATTAATATTAATATAATATTTAATTAAATGAAATAAATTTTATATCAGCAATACTTAATTTAGATTTGCAATTTTATTTTTGAAGAAAGAAGAAACAATTTCCAACTTTACAAACTTAAATTTTACATTGGCTATAAACTGTTTAATTAAAAGTTGACCTGGATAATTGTACTCGATAACAATATTCTGTATCTCTATTTTATAGTTAATAAAAAGTTAAACCAAGGAGAGATTTCTTTCTCGTGAAAAATGAATAAGGAAAGCAGAAGGAATCTCGTCATATTTATATACCCACGGCTCGGTCCCATCACTCCATTCCATTAACAACCAGGTGACAAGAAAAATGTTCGTTTCCATTTGAAAGAAGAGAAAAGAAACGGGATGATAATGGTGTCTCCTCTTTGCCCGCGTTCAGACAATATTTTCGTAATTCCAAGGCCGTGTTCTTGTGGAAGACATTTGTTCACTTCACCGGAAGTGGAGGAACATATATCAGCTGACAAACTTCTCTGACACTTTCTTGAACTCTTTAAAAAAATTTTCCTTGACATATTTAACGTGCTAACTTTCCAACAAAAACTTTCTGTATCTAAAGTAACTGTTTCTATGAATGTAAAACATTAAACAAATTAACTTTTTAAAACTTGTATTTAATGCTGCAGTTAGACTATGAACTAATTCTTTTTTGTTGTACGTCGTATAATTGCTACGTTACGTATGGTAATAATAGGCATTTTTGTATATTTACTGTAACTAGAAACATTATTCTGCAAATTTAAATATTACAAGTTGCAAAAAACATTTCTACCTTATATGATATATTTTATTATAAGAGTAGTTATTTATATGTTATACATTCACATTCATAAAATTAATATAAAGATATACATACGTTCAATAATAAAATTGTACATACCAAATGACGCTAAAATATTTTCCACTAAAAGTTAACTTACAAAGTTGACCAATTAAGGAGATATTACACAAATTGTTTTCCACTAAAAGCGCAGTTAAAAAGTTGACCAATAAGGCAGATATTATGTAAATTATTTAAATTGTTTCTTGTTAAACGTGAAGTTACAAAGTAGACCAATTAGGGAGACAATACATAAATTATCCAAATTGTTTCCTACAAAATGCACTAACAATTGCTTAAACTTGTATTGATAAATAAATTGCGACTCATTAAGTTTAACCTTATCCAGTATTAAACATCAAATATCACTTGAGTATCAGACATTAAGTATCAAACATTAATATTAAATTTAATATTCTATATTAAGCTTAATTATTCCTTATATTTTTGTTTTCATGCACTGTTAATTTTCATCTGTATATTCCACATATATTTCATATATGATTCTTGCTATGTACACATTTATCCACACCAAAAAGTAAGTTTCATATGTACATATATCAAGTTTCCTACATATGTGCATATATCAAATTTTCTACATATGTACATATATCAAGTTTCCTACATATGTGCATATATCAAGTTTCCCATACACAAGTATATGCATATGTATAATTTCCCAGACATGCATATCTACAGAAATAAATAAATGTAATTATCAAATAACTAGATAATACTTAGTAAAAAATAAAATACATATTTCTAATAAAAGAGCGATCGATTGAATTTCGCGGGAAAGTTTCGAAAGGAGCTGATCAAACACGTGGCAGGAAAAATGCAGGGAAACGTGGAGGTTTGCAAACAACCGGGGATAAATCCTTCCCGAGTAATTATCGTGCGTTGCTATCACGGTTGAATCGTTGCCAGGAACATTGTAGGGACACTATCCACCGTAGGTAAAACGACAGGAAAGCTGGTCTGGGAAAAATCGATATTATCCAGGTTTGCCTCGACAGACGAGCCCTTGCTCAAACGTTATATTTAGATGGACCCTTCCCTCGTCATCAAGTGACAAGGTACAACGGCAAGGACCTTGCTCAATTGCCCCTGCTAACCAATATTAACATGATTAGCGACGTGGACCTTCACTGGTACAACTTTCGAAACGATTAGAGATTTAGATTTATGGCAATCGTGGCTAAGTGGACGGGTCGATAACCATACAGAAAATTTATAATCTTTGCGGAGATTTGGGACATTCGGGGATTTCGATGTTTGAGGATTTGAAGGTCTTGGGGATTTTGGGGATTTGGACGTTTTTGGGGGTTTGGGAAGTTGAGAGTTTGGGGATTTTTGGAGGTTTGGAAGTTTGGGGATGTGGGCAGGAAGAGATTGGAAAATTTAGGAAATTTGGAAGTTTGAGAATTTGGGGAGGTAGAAAATTGGGGAGGTAGAAAGTTGGGAATTTTAGAATTTGGGGAGGTAGAAATTTGGGAATATAGAAATTTGGGAATTTGAGAATTTGGGGATGTAGAAAGTTGGGAATTTGAGAATTTGGGGAGGTAGAAATTTGGTAATTTGAGAATTTGGGGATGTAGAAATTTGGGAATTTGAGAATTTGGGGAGGTAGAAATTTGGGAATTTGAGAATTTGGGGAGGTAGAAAATTGGGGAGGTAGAAAGTTGGGAATTTTAGAATTTGGGGAGGTAGAAATTTGGGAATTTGAGAATTTGGGGATGTAGAAAGTTGGGAATTTGAGAATTTGGGGAGGTAGAAATTTGGTAATTTGAGAATTTGGGGATGTAGAAATTTGGGAATTTGAGAATTTGGGGAGGTAGAAATTTGGGAATTTGAGAATTTGGGGAGGTAGAAAGTTGGGAATTTGAGAATTTAGGGAGGTAGAAATTTGGGAATTTGAGAATTTGGGGAGGTAGAAAATTGGGAATATAGAAATTTGGGAATTTGAGAATTTGGGGAGGTAGAAATTTGGGAATTTGAGAATTTGGGGAGGTAGAAAGTTGGGAATTTGAGAATTTGGGGAGGTAGAAATTTGAGAATTTGAGAATTTGGGGAGGTAGAAATTGGAGAATATAGAAATTTGGGAATTTGAGAAATCGGGGAAGTAGAAATTGGTAAATTCAGCAAATTTGCGAATTTCGAAACTTGAGAACTTACAAATTTGAGAATCTAGAAACTTTAATATTTGAGAATTTAGAATATTTAGAAAATTATCAAATTTTGACAATATCAGAACCTGAACACTTAAAAATTTGAAAAGAAGATCAATTTATTTTTCACCCATTTAATTATTCACATTATATAATTCTGAATACGTTCTCTTTGTAAATGTTGATATTTTTTAACAGTGGGAGTTTCAGTGACCTACATAGGTATTTTACGTAGAATCAGGACGAGTCTTTTGATGTTGTATTACCAAGTTATAGGCAGTGTTCAGAATTACATTTCCTAGAAATATTTATGTTTGACGTAGATTTCAGGTATTCGCTTTTATTAATAATCTCAATTGTATAGGTCGGCTTTGTTGCATTATTATTAAACACCGAATTCCACTAAAATTAATTATCACGATGAACAATATCTCAGAAAATTCCTCTTGCGTTAAATATTTTCGTTTATTTTAATTACACAAAGTCAAATTTCTGACCCAAATTTTCTAAATTTTCAAATTCATAAATTTTCAAATCTGTAAAGAAATTTAAAAATTTCTAAACCACAAGTTTCCTATATTCTCAAATCCTTGAAATTAAAAATTTATCAAATTTCTAAATTTCAAAATCTCTAGACTCTCGAAATTTGTTAATTTCAAATTTCAATATTATGATCAATTTTCAAATCCCTAAATTTCGTCACAATTGTTAAAATTATACACAAAAGAGTTACATTTCTGAATCAAAATAAAGTACACTAATATTTAATTTCACCAGAACTAATATTTCATTCCACTAATTAATTTAAATTTCGATTCCCAAATTGTACCTCTCTAAAATTTACGATAATCAATTTCGATCAATCTTAAAATATCTCGGAGAACAAAATTCCAGACGGAGTAATATTTTAAACATCTCAACCGAAATTCGTGGAATAAACGTGACATTTCTAATTTTATTCTCAGACATGAGATTTCTTATGCATCGATGTCTATGGTGGTTAAAGTGGATATATTGCAACATTCGATTCTATACATCCTCGTCGACACTTTGAGCCTCGTGTATCAAGCACCATTGAATATTTGCCTTTATACGCATGCAAAGAAGTGTGATTTTAGGACTGGAAAGAAATCAAGAATGAATAAGCTCGCGATTTACGCGCCACCCTTATTCCTTTCTTCGTTTCAATTAAAACGAGTACCTTGTACGTTCTCCACGGAAGAAATGAAATTTCAATTCCAATATTAAGAAAATGATTTCATTACAATACTCTTCCTTTCAATTATTACATGGGAAAAAAATATTTTGGGAACCGCTTTGGGAGACAAGATATTCTGATGAATTCATTTTAAATTAATTTCGGGATATCTTATTATCATGATTCATTAGTCAGAAATCATTTATAAAATAGTTAAATATTATGTTACATATGGGTACTACAAAATTGTAAAATTTTTAAATAAAATTTTAAATAAGTTAAGGGATGAAAATTTTGTTTCGTTTCTTACAATTAATATCATCTTTAATTCTTCACATTCTCATATTTTAATCGATATTTGATAGTGTAATCAAAATTCAATTTATAATTGTCCGACAAATTTAAACATGTTAAGGGATGAATTTTTCTCCATTTTCAATAAATATTTTCTGTATTTTAATTCTTAATATTCTCATGCTTTATGGAATATTTTTAACATGGCTTTTGAGACTTTAATTAAGTAGGTTTAAGCTCATGCACGCGTAAGGGATGAAAATATATAATTTCTATATTTAAACAAGAAACATCAGTTTGAAACGTTAAGAATTTCTCGTAATTTCATTAAAATCTGTTATCTTGCATCGTAATATTATCTTCAATGTTTACGTTCTACGTTAATTGTACAAATAGCAGAGTTTATTAATAACGCAAGGGGTAGCGAATGAAAAACAGACGGGATCTTTGTTTCTCTTACTTTTCTCTTCTTATTGAAAATTTATTCGCCACCATAGGTTCACCATCATTTTTTTCAATCTTTTCTTTCATTAAACATCCCCTCGGATAAGCATCGCCAATATATCCTAATCATGTTACACGTCGCATTCTTATATTTCGTGTATTTATCACAGATGTTTATGGATTTATCGAGGTCAAAGTTCAAATAATATATTCCACATAAAATGCACAGATTATTTATGTTTAATTTGCGGACGATAAATGCACAAACATCCCCCGTATCATTTCGTACATTTTTCACCCTTAATTATTTTACAAATGCAATATTAATTATTAGACTAGATTGAACATAGAAATAATGAAATTTAGTTTTAAATATTTAAAAAAAGTTGTGGTTACTCACTGTTACGGAATAATCAAGTTAAATTGAAAGATAGAAAATTAGAGGTTAGAATCCACAAAGTTTCCAGAAAAAGTCTCGAAAAGAGATCCCTCTTAATTACTGTTTCGTGACGTTTCCATTATGAAGGCGTTCCGTCATAAAAAACAGTTGGTTCAAGGGAAGATGAAAGTAACAGAGGATACGGGACAACCATAAGGGAGTCATGAAAAAGAGAAAACGATCTCATCGGGACTTCTTTTGGAGTTGTATTACAGAGAATGCTGAATCAACTACTTCTTTACGAGGCGTTTTAAGGATCATTTAGTTTAATTTATCTCGTGAAACGATTACCTTATCTTACGAACACAAGATATATTGATTTCTACTTGATTTAATTCCCCCGCACAGAAATATACAATCCTCGTTTTTCTTTTCATCGTGCACAAACGTGTACAATAATTGTTTATTTCATTTTATTGGATTCTTCGCGAAAGGATTTATAATCCGTTCGGTTTCGTAAACGAAAACGTATTCGTAACATATTTTCCTCGAGCTAAAACGACCCCGTTTTTCAGCCCGAATAATTCACACAAGTATTATTCGGTCACGGTTGAAACGTCTCACTTTTACAAACGTTTGTGTCGGTGTTACAGGGTGCCAAGCAATGTTTTCATTAAGCAGTTTCGCGTATGATAAATACACGTCGCGTAATCCTCTTACGAATCTTCCGTTATTTACCGTACAATCCCGATGTTGATTTCGAAAGCTGCGATTTCATGATCCCGTCATTTTACCAGCAAAACTGGATTACCAAATTATTTATTCGATCATTTGGAAACGTAGAAAATTTCACGTTGGAAGCATCGATACGTAGTTTGAATAGTTGTTCAAATATTTTAATTACCTTCATGATTACGTGTGAAGTGCAGTAGTGTAAACCAGTATCATGAACATTTGCAGTACCATTTCTAGCAAACACTGCAATTCGTTCTTTTTAAATACCAAACAAGCTAACTTTATAGATATCGAGAACTGCAACGGCCCTATTTAACAGAGTCTCGGCTTAATGCCAATTTCAATTAGTTTCTGTTTCCCGTTCTTACAGTCTCATGAGTACCGAAATTTCACGATCATAATTAGAATCCTTAGATCACTTGAAATGGCTCCTAATTGCGACGCTCGTACGAGTTAATTTCCATTTACAGTAAACTACCGTTATATTGTCACCAACGAGACAAGACTGTGGATTACAGGAATGAAAAATTCTTGAAATTAGTTTTTTGTTATTATAACTTCGAAAGTAATTGAACTATAGTAGTTATATCGTTTCGAATTTTTTTATCTCGCGTTATATTGCCACGCGCTGCATTTTCCGCACGTAATATCTTTACACGCTATATTTTCATTGCGTTATATCAATGTGCATTGTATTTCCAACACGTTTGTAATTGCTACACGTTACATTTCCTATGCGGTATATCGCTACACAGTTTTCACATGCGATATATTGCCACGCGTTGAAATTATCACATGTTTTACTTCCTTCGCGTTATATCGCTGATGGCGTATTTCTCTTGCGTTATATTACAGCGTGTCGTAGTTCCTCGCATTATATCGCCGCGCGTTGTTTCCCACGCGTTATATCGCCACGAACTGCTTTGGCATGCGTTGTATTGCTACGGGTTGTAATTATCACGCATTGTACTTCCCTCGCGTTATATCGCCGAGTGCTGTTTTCCACGCGTTATATCGCCACGAACTGCTTTGGCATGCGTTGTATTGCTACGGGTTGTAATTATCACGCATTGCACTTCCCTCGCGTTATATCGCCGAGTGTTGTATTTCCTCGCGTTATATCGCCGCGCATCGTATTTTCCGCAATGTGTATTTCTTACGCGATATAATATTGCATGTTGTATTTCCTCGCGTTATACCGCCGAACGTTGAATTTTCCACGCGTTATATTGCCGCGCGTTGTATTTCCCACACGTTGTAATTTCCATGTGTTGCAATTTCCACGCATTATAATTGCTAAGCATTTTAATTGCCTCGCGTTATATTGCCAAGCGTTACATCACCACATGTTGTATTTGTCACTCCTCATATAGCCACGAGTTGTAACTGCATCGCGTTGTATGAAGAAGTGTTGCGTCACCACCGTGCTGTTCATATTGTTCCGCTTCCACGGCAATATAACGAAAATCAAATGTACAAAATATTTCTGTAATTTCCGTTATACAGAAACAAATAAATCGAACTTTAATTGCGCTGTTTGTTACAATTGGAAGACACTGGTTTTTAATTCTGCAATTATAAATCCTTTCACGAAGGCGTACCCATCTTCATATTCTTTTTAGTAAGTTCAACGTGGAAATTGTTCACAATTGTTCCGTAGAAGTACAGTAAATCATTCATTTTAGTATCGAAACGGGGTTAAACGATCCTCGATACCGTTCCATTGCCTCAGTTTCCAATACCGTGGTGTTTCTCGTTCGATATGATTCTAAATGTGACCTACATTGATTTCACGGAACGGGAATATGGATCAGTCAGTTGTCATAGAAAAGCGATATCGCTGGCTACTGTAATTCGATGAATCAAAGCAAACATGATCAAGGAGACTGTAATTCTGATAGCAAATCTTCGATCGAATTATAATGATAGGGACAATATTGCAAATATAGGTACCAACACAGTAGTTTAACTATTTCATGTGTCTATAATAGATATTATATCAATACCGTTCAGTCTTATTCTACTCAGTTTTTATCATTAAGCACTCAACAATAATTTAAGCACGAAGTGCTTAAGTATTTAGTGTTAAGTAACTCAACTTGAGTATACTTCAGTACTTCTGGGATTTTTATTACTTTTGAGAACTTCAGAACATAGTTAAGTACCCAAGTTGCTGTTGACTCACCTACTAAAATGATACTAAACCTTAACTTTTGAATATAACTTTAAATACTCAAGAGTATTGAAACCGTACTGTTCTTGTCCAAGAACAAATGTGTTAATATGTTTTCTTAAGTTTCCGAAACTTTCTCGAATCGACCAGTTAAGTAGAACAGTTGAATCACAGGAAAATTTGCATCGGGTTACGTTGAATGCTCATCGGCTATCAGCAACAGCAACAGGCGACTTCTGGCCTCCGAGAACAGTTCGCCTCTTGTGTCCGTGCATATACACATTGCTACCTGGAAAGCTTGCACGATATGCCTCTGTGATGTATTGATTGGAAGCTGGGGCTACAGGTGGCTTTCTGGCGCTTGCGCCATGAAGGGATATGAATAAGCTCTCGTTTCCTTATTAAAATCCCCCATGAGCTTGCCGGAGTAATCGTTACCTGAGGCTCGAGAGTGTGTCTCACGACCCTTTTCTATCACCCTCTGTTACTCTCTCTCACGTTTTCCTCTTATGTTCTTTGCCACTCTATGTTACGCGGGATAATCGTCGGATCGTGATGGGAATAATTAATTTCTCGATTATTACGTTCGCGATAAAGATTTGCCGTATGCCATTCTGCATACAGCTACTTCGAGGCTTACGTCTAAAGTTATTCGTTTCCTGTTACTTCGATGATATTGAAATTTTCACTAGATATCGATTTCTAACTTTATTACTGTTATACGTCGTTACGTTCGTTTAGAAGTTTAGGGAAATTATTAATATTTGTAGCTAGGTAAGCGAGAGAATTCTGATGATATGGATCCATGTGATGGATTGCTGGGAAAATTCAAGTTTCATGGTCAACTTACTAAATAGGTGCCTAAGATAGTTGCAATCCTAGATTTCCAAGTCCTCAGATTCCAGTATTCCTAGATTTATTATTAGACTCCATTATCCCATTATCACATCCTTAAATTCTAATATTACTACATCGTGATATACCTAGATCACGATATATTCTAAATTTCAATATTCCTGAATCAAGGTATCCCTATACCTAGATCAGATTATCCCAAAATTCCAATATTATACCGATACCACAGATAGACAAAAGTTTGAATTTTGGAACTTTGTAATTTTTAAATGTACAACTTTTGGAGTTACAGAAATTATTTCAATTCTCGAATTTCAAAACATGGGAATCTTGAAATTCCTAAATTTTTTGATTCTGTCCTAATAAAATTTGTTAGTTTTGAAATTTGTAATGCAAAGATTTTAAGATATTAAAATTGAAGAGTTTCGGAATGTCAGTGTACGTTCATTAATTTCAATAAATGTGGAGAAAGATATTAAACTTGAATCTCGAGTGCATCGATTCGTGAACGAAATAAAAATCAATGAACCTGTCAATTATCCAGCAGAGTACAATAAAAGGAAACGTATCGTAGAATACTACTTGATGTTTCTCCTCCTTTCTGCGAACAAATGAGCTAAGTTTTTCCTTTTACGTCGAATTTAACTTTATATTATACTTGGAGAAAGTATGATAAAAACATTTGAAACATGAAATAATCTATATGTATAACGTTCAATTGCAGTTTGATATCATGATAATGCTCCATCAAATAAAACATGTATTATGGCATAAATAAAATAAAAATGAACTGATTGAAATGTTGATCATAATTTTGTACTAGAACAAAAATTTAAATACAGTATATCAAAAATAAATTGTTTTAACGAGAATATAAAAAAATTGCATTGAATGTTATACAAATACACTGTGTCCAATGCGCACAGAATTATAAATATTTCGTATCGTTAAATATTCCAGCGGTTTATCGCCTATAAATTCGACGTGAAACTTCCCTAATCGAGAAAAGTTCCTCCCTTGTACGTGATAGAAATCCATCGCCGAGATAAGCGTTCGAATTTTGGCTAAATGTCTATAAAACTTGCAAATGCTCACAAAATTCTCCCAAACTTACCTTCCTGCTTCCGCAACTATAATTCTCACGCGATTTATGTTTCATATTATTGCAGAATTCCACTTTAAACCTTATAGACATTGCTCTCGTTCAATTTTTATTAAATAATGTCTGAGAAGGGGTAGTACTCAAATTTTAAACAATATTTTCATTTAATTTTTACTAAAAATTCATTATTATATTGCTTAAAGGTACTTAAAATGAACACTATTGTACAAAATCTTAAACAATATCATTTTTATTTAATTTTTACTAACTGTTCATTATTGTATTGCTTAAGGGGTAGTACATAAAATGTATTTAAAGGATAATATTTAAAGTGAATTACGTTGCAAATGATATTACCTGAAGGACAACTAAATAACAAGTGATACATATTATTGGAAAATGGTGTATAAACTTTGCTAAAAATTAATCGATAAGGATACTCGAAGATGCTGGTAAACATTGCAACGAATGCGAAGAAGGGGTCTTGCAACAAAATGCTTGGAAATCCACGCCAGTTATTTAGAAAATTTAATTAAGAGGATGCTCCAAAATTTGCGTCGCTATAATCGGAGGTTGTTCCGTCGGGAACGAGATAAAATTGGTTCCAACGATTATTAAGTTTTGCAAACACGCGTATAAACATGTTCTACAAACAATGTTACAAGACTACTCGTCGTTCCGTTCGCGTACTTAGCGAGTGATTAAACTTTGCATTCTGAGATGAAATTTATGTTCGCGACGGTGCGCGTGTGAACTACAATTTCGAATGCAAAGTAAACCGACGACCTATGCAGAATTCAGTGCGTTTCCTGTGGCAACTCGAAAGAAATTAACTCAACTCCCTAAACGCTCGGTGCAATCTTCCAATTAGAAAGTTGCACGCCATGAAGCCGCAGCATCTTCAACAACCTAATCAATCATTCACGTGTTTCCATTATAACACCTGTGGGCCCACCTGATCCCATGAATCTAGGAAAAAACCGAGGGAACAAAAAAGAAACGTCTTAGTAACATTATATCTTATTAGGTTCCTAGAAATTTAAGGATATATGGATCTAGAGATATGGGGATAAAGGAGTGTAGGACTCTAAGGGGTTGAAAAATATTGAGATATTCGGATATGGTGATAATAGGGTGTCCGGGTACTGGAATCTAGGGTAATTGGGATGTACAGAGATTGAGATCTAGGGTAATTGGGATGTACAGAGATTGAGATCTAGGGACATTGGGATGTACAGAAATTGAGATCTAGGGATATTGAGAGATGTACAAATATCGAAATCTACGGATATTAGGATGCACGTAAATTGAGATTTAGGGATATCGGGATGTACGTAAATTGAGATCTAGGGATATTGAGAGACGTACAAATATTAAAATGTAGGGACATTGGTATGTACAGAGATTGAGATCTAGGGATATTGGGATGCAAGAATGTTGAAATTTGGGATATTGTGACCCACAGAAAAATTGATCTAGGGATATTTGGGCCTGCGGATGTTAAGAACTAGGAATCTAGGGATATCGAGGTAAATATCGGGATAAAGATTTTCCTATCGAAAAACACCAAACAACTCCTCCCCTTAAAAAATAATCCAAAACTCCAAAAACTAAAAAACCCAAAAATCCCCCAATCCATAAATCTCCATATTCCAAAATCCAAAAATCTCAAAAGATCCCTCAATTTTAACAGCGAAAAATGAAAAAATCCCAAACTTCCGAAGTTTAAAACTTTGGAAATTCCTAAAAATAACAAAATCCGAAAATCCTCAAAAGTACAACACGTGGAAATTCCCAAAACTAAAAAGTTCCAAACATCAAAGATCGTAAAGTCCTAAAGCTTGAAAGCGGAAAAAAAATACTATCCCGACATTCGATACACTTGTACCGCTATTTAAAAGGGGAAAGCGTGCACGGGAATAAAATATTTGGAAAACACGCGTTCTCGAATCGACGATGGAAAACATATTGCATCCGAGTATCGTGGAAATCCTCTTCCGGTGCAAAAATCGTCTTGACAATAAATATTCCTTTTCCAGCCAGCCGGTGAAGTTACTCGAAAAATTTCGGTCGCTTCATATTTCAGACGTGTTCTCTCTCGCACACTTTCTGAAAACACTCGTAGAACGGGGGGATGGTCCTTAAAAACCGCGTACCGATTTCTCTCGGTCGTTCGTGTAAATTTTCCCGTGATTTCGTTGAACGTTCGCGAGAGAAGCAACAAATCTACGAAATCGTTCTTTTCTCGCGCGTATTTCTTCACGTCGTTGTACAAGCTGCTACGTGGTCGACTTATTCGGTTGTCTCGGATATAAGAGGATTTATCAAATTCGCGTTCTAGTCATAGTTACGCGCAGCAGACGTAATTTTCCGTTTAACTGAAACGCTCGAAATCCATTTCAGCAGTCAGTGCAGTTGTAGTTCAACATTTAGACCTCGTATAATTATCGATCATTTCAATACTATTTATCTTCTGCATACAATTTCAGTTGATTGTTTCGTCCATTTTTCTTCGTCATTAGATGTAGGTAAAGAAGTATTGTATTCATCTGAAAGTTACTAGTGCAAGATAAACTTAAGTTACTAGTGTGTTGTGCAATTGGTAAAATATGTGAAGCGATTGCTGCAAATCGTCAATCTTATATTTTTATATCCCTAGATTTCTATATTCCTATATCCCTAGATTTCTGTATCCCTAGATCCCTTAGGTCTCTAGATCTCTAGATCCCAATATTTCCAAATTTTATCTCTACGCCTCAATATTTCCAAATTTCAATATTCCCAGATTTTAACATCTCTAACCCCAATATTCCTAGGACCCCATGTCTACAACGTCCTATTATTTCTAGATGAGAGTATCTCTACATATAAATATCCCTAGACCATCAGATTCCAAGGTCTCTATATCCCCAGATTACTAGTCTCCTAAATTTCTATATACCTAGATTACTTGTTTCCCAAGATTTCTACTTCCTACATCCCTAGTTCCTTAACTCTCTAAATGTAAAACTCCCTAGGTACCTAGTATCTCTACATCGTTATCACCATATCCCTAGATCCCTATCTTAGATCTCTCATATTCTTAGGTCACCAATTTCCCAGATACACAATTCCTTAGATCCCAACTTCATGGACCTCTAATTCTCCAGAACCATAACTAAATCATAATCTAGATCATAATTCTCTATGTAGATCCCAATACATATAGACCCCTTGACCTCGATGTCTATGCATCATATCCCTAAATTTCTAGAGTTCTCAAATTCAAATACCCCAGATCGCAACATATCCTTTGATCTCAATATACATATACCCAAACATCCTCAGATCCCATTGCACTTTGATATACTTAGATCCTTACATCCCTGTGTCTCTACACGTAATTACCCATATGTGTCTAGTCCCTATATCGCCATATCTCACGTTGCCAATCCTAGATTCGTAGCATCCCAACATCAAAATATCCCAATATTCCAATATAAAATGACATAATCAATAAAGCTAGAGTCGCGTAGAAGAACGACGCTCGTCCATTTTGCAGGAGTCGGTTTGGTTAGCAACCCTCGTGTTTGCCTAAGTTTGTCCGCGTATCTCTTGGCACCCTCGCGAGCGCTATCGCAACGCGTCTCGGCCCTTCTGTCCCGTTATCAACCCCGTGAAAACCACCAGCGATCTTCCCTCTACCCCCTCGTTTATCGTGTGTACACGCAGAGGGGGTGGGGGGTTGAAACGGTACGTCTGCGCGATACGCGACGAGAGGAAGCGAGCCTCTTTCGCGGCCGGTCCGACACGCTTTTCCACCCTCGACCACAGTCCTGCCGCACCGCCGCAACGTGCCACACAATCGTGAGTAAATTTCCTGCACACTGGCTGATCACACTTTCTCTCTTTCTCATTGTCTCTCTCTCTCTTTCCCTTTCTCTCTGTCTCTGTCCCTTCGTGACCGTGTCCTGTATTCACCCTTAAATTGGCTACGCGATCAACCACCGATAAGTGTCCGATAATAATTCTCTACGCTCGTCGTGCTTTCACGGGGCTGAGCGAGTCGATTTTTAATCGCCCCATGGTCGACTTGATCTTGTTTTTATTTTCGTCGATGGTTTCAGAAGAAGGCGACCGTGTCAAGGGGTTGTGCAAACGTGAGCTCGAACGCTCGGGGGTTAACGAGGGCTCAACTTTTTTTTTTACGGAATTTCTTTACAAATTTTTGTTCTTGTGTTTATGGTAGGTGATCTGAAGTGACGGTGAAAGGGGGTGAGAAATTGTCGGAACAATTTTAAACACTTAACAAGGGTTCAGGAGGGTTTACTGCTTCTTTTTAGAGAGTTTCTTTACAAAATTTTGCTTGTTGTGTTTATGATAGGCGATCTGAGAAGTGATGGTGTAAAGGGGTGTGATGTTGTCAGATTTTTTATGTTTACTAGGGGTTAATAAGGATTTACCACTTTTTTGGAGAGAATTTCTTTACAAAATTTTGGGCTTCGTGTTTACGTTACATGATCCGAGATGAAAGTGATAGTGCAAATGGGGTGTGAAATTTTCAATTTTAAATATTCACCAGGGGTTAATGAGGGTCTGTTATATTTTTTACAAAGTTTCTTCATCAAATTTTGTTTTTTATGTTAGTCGATCTGAGAGGAAAGTGATGGTGCAAAGGTGGTGTGCAATTGTGAGGTCTCTGTGAGGGGTGTTTGAGTCTCCACGTATTTTTTGTTTATTTTAAATCTTTTTTTGCAAAGTCACTTTGAAATGTTTATAAAGGATTAATGAAGATTAGTTGTCAAATTTTCTAGGAATTGTGATTTCTTTCTTGGTTTCATTTAAGGTGACCTTGCAAAAGGGGTTGCGCCAATGATAAGACAATTTAAAATGTTCCTAAAGTATTAAAACCAGAATTGTACATTTTCCTATATTTATTAAAGTTTTCAAAACTTGTACTTCAGTTTTATTTGTACATAAAATGATGTTGCAGAAGGGGTAAAAATGTGAGCTGAGCTTCGAATGCTAATTAAGGATTAACAAAGTTTTGTTGCATTCCGAGTCTCTTCATCTTTCCTTCGGTGAAATATCTTTGAAAATTTCTGCTGAACATGAACGTGTACAAGGGGTTGAAAATGTGAGATTAATTTTGAATGTTAATTAAAAGTTAATGAGGGTTGGGTGAGTTGCGAGACTCTTCCTCTTCCTTCTACAAAAGTTTCGTGAAAAATTGAGATTTCTTTTATTGTTTCATACAGGTAGAACATATTGGAAGTGATCGGGGTTGCGTAAAAGGGGTTGCAAAAATGTAAGGTCAACTTCGAATGCTGACTAGGGGTTGAAGGGGGTGGGTGAAACACGCGAGACGAACGTAAGAATAACTGACTCGTATTTTGGATGCTGTTTTCCGCTTGAAGGAAGTTGTCAAAATCGATTCTGCAAACATCAAATATTCTACAAGAAATAGAACGTTTACCCACGTTGATATTTCTGAAAGTGTGCGATAAAATGTCAATTAAATGTCAGTTAGGATTAATCAATCTTTATTCTGCACATCCCCTTTGTTAATGGAAGGCGAGTCCAGCAAATAAAAGCGTTAAAATTTATTTGTAAAGGCAGTAATTTGTTTTGCTGGCGACTCTGCAATTTAAAGAAAACTTTTTTCTCAGATATTAGTGGCGGGAAGTTTAATTATGTTATTAACGATTCAGTTTTTCTTCGAAATGAAGAGTAATCCTAGTGACCAAAAGTGGTGAAATTTATTCCCGTGGAAATAGCTAGTACGTTTGTAATTAACCTTAAAATTTAAAGCTAACGTTGCTGTTAAATATTGGTCGCTTTAAAGATTCATTTATGCAGGTTAGTAACGATGACCCAGTTTTTAGTATAGGAAGGTTATTGTAGTTGTTGGAAGTAGTATCATTTATTTATAGCAGGGTGGTTTTTATGTTTGCTATTAATTATTGTGTTTGTTGTGATTGTGGGAGATGTTTGTACTCGGTTGACAGTGAATTTATGTTTTTTAATTACTTTATACTCGTTATATTGCCGTGGTTGGGGATGTGGTGGATACTTTTGGGATTTTTAATTCTTAGGATTTTGGGATTTGGGAATTTGGGGATTTTGGGATTTGGAATTTTGGGAATTTAGAATTTTGGAATTTAGAATTTTGGGATTTGGAATTTTGGGAATTTAGAATTTTGAGATTTTGGGATTTGGAATTTTAGAATTTTGAGATTTTGGGAATTTAGAATTTTGAAGTTCTGAAATTGTGGCATTTTGGAATTTTAGAAATTTAGAAATTTAGAATTTTACGATTTCAGAACTTTAGAATTTCAGAATTTTTGAAAATTTTCTTATTCAAAGATATCAGTGCCACTATTGTATATGGCAATATAACGAGGGCCTGCTACATTCACTTCCAAATCTCTAATCCTTCTTCAAATATTAACAAACAATTTTATATACAAGAGAAATCTGACACAGAATAGAAATTTGATTTAAAAAGAAAATTTGACATAAAATAGAAATGTTATCTAACAGAAAAATTGTAAAATTTAGTTATGAACAACACGACCCCTTGAAATATTGAACCTTCTGAAATCATCCAGTTGATTCAAAGAGAAGATTTAATTGATTTTCTTTTCAACGAATCGAAATATGAAGCCAAAGGTTTGAAGCGACGAGAGACGAGAGTAGCAGGATTTAAGGGTTGATTCAGCGAAGCGGTTCTTTATTTCGTCGTACGTATTTTTTTGAGTGTTCCTGGAAGATCTCGTGGAAGCGACGCGGAAAGATCTAGTGGATAAGCGAAAAGCATGGAATGAAGATTAATCTTTTTCCTGTCGGCTCTGGTTTGTCTTTTTCAAGGGCTGTTCTCGATGAGATACTTTCAACATCTTGATTGGACCGAACACATTTACCGTTTCGAACGATTTCTCATTGGCTGGAAAACTGAACTAAAATTATTTTAAACTCAGTTTGCGACTTTCCCGACGATAATCAAGCAATAGTTGTCTTCAACTATTCCTTCATCAATTATTTTTTAATAATTCTGCAAGGAATAATAATAAATATTTTCCTTTTAAAAAAATTATATAAAGCAAAGTTAAATAATAGTTTGCAATGTTTCAAAAAGGTACAAAGAAATATTTCAATAATTTTATCAATAAAAGAAATGACGTCATGTTCACCAAAATAAAAATATAAAAAAATTCACATATGTAGCTTCGTAACAAAATAAGGTACTAAAAAACAAATACCTGAGACGAACGAAATGATTGAAGTATCCATCGATTACTCGTTCGATAGTTGAAGATATTGTCTCTAACGATTTCGAGCAGTCTGCCACAGTAGAACGCGTACTCTTTTTATAAATACCCGATAACCGATATTATAATAATAACACCGACGATTAAATTTTTATCTCCCGTGTCAACCATTGCCTCTCTCTGGCCGTTCGATCAATTTCCATCGAAAGCATCCCTTGTACAAAGATATTTTTTTCCGGACAAACGCGATTTTCAAGCGGTTTTTCGTCACCGACAATTCGCGAATGAATTTTTCGACGGAATAAACCAGCCACGACAAATTAACTCGGTAGTTCAACCCTCTTCGCACCCTGCAGAGCCGACAAGAATCGTGAAACATGGTTTTACCAACAGTCCTGGACCAGTTTCAAACGATCCGGGGAAACTTGGTTAGCAGAACGAGATTATAGACGACGGTGTGTCGCTTTGGATCCACGGTTTTGCTTTGATACAAAGCAAACGTATCGTTCGTGTACCCGGGTCTTCGTGTTCCACGAGATTTCTCCTTCATGACTCGACTCGACAACTCTCTGCACCTGATTTCTGATCATCTCAACAATGGACCATAACAATTTTATCAGCGTGTCGCCAACGTTGTGCCGAGTGTACCCTTTCGTTCAGTGCTTTAACGAAAGTGAGGTTAGGGTGTGCGCAGAGTGATACAATGATGGTGCCTGGAAATTTTGTCTATTTCAAGTGATTACTCTTCAATTTGATACACATCTTTTTTTATTCGATCAGCAGTCTAAATTCACCTTTATACGTTTAACAGAATGTGTCAATTAAAAATGTAACGTTTGTAAAATAGTAGAAAAGTGACTAATAAAAAGATCTGCATATTCTAAGGGGTTGATGTCAGTAAAATGAATGATTATGTTAGCTAAAAAAGTTTTAATAGTAAAAATTTTCATCACTGTCATTTAGGTACTCTGTATAATCCGTTGTTTGCACAGTGTAACCTTGTTAAAAGTTGTGAACGTGCATTTTAATGATGCGACATTGTTTTAAAACCGATAAAGTGTGATTCACTGTTTTCGCAACTCCATGTCGTTCAAATCGATTTCTGTGATCAAGTTAGGAAACTGAATATGTAAACACGTGGACAGAAACGTAACAAATACGTTTCTCATTTATTCTACTTTTGCATTCGGTAAAATTTTCTATTCGAATGTAGTCAAATTTGCTATTATTTCATATTTTAGCAAACATTCCTTTAATAAAATTGCTCTTTGTATTTTGTAAAATAACGAACTATTCCTTTGATAACTTTGTTTCTTTGATAATTATTTTATATTTAATTATCTAGTTAATTCAAATTCTAAAATTCTTTCCGAAATTACCTTTGATACTTTTGTTACAACTTTCAGAAAATTTCTTTGATAATTTTTGGTATAATTCGGCAAAAATTTTTAGCAAATTCTTTCAATCTTTGGTATAAAATTCTTAAAAAATTGTTTCAGCAATTTGTGTATCGGAAATTTACAAACTCGTGCAAAAACGTGCGGCACAGTGAATTTTAACGTCGAAAATTTTCCTTGGAAATTGGACTAAATGATGCATTTGCGTGCACGAATGTCTCCATAAAGCAGAGATTTCTCGAGTCGAGTCCCAAAGTGTACACATCCATGCATAGAGAATTAATTTCTGGCAAAGGTGTTACCATACACGCGAGACGCGTCAGCCTGACAGCACAAACGACCCCTGACCCCTTCTTTTTATAAATGTGAATCACGACAAACGACTATAAGCACAAACGCCACTATGTGTGTGTGTCGTGTATGTGTAACGATAGCGAATTTATTTGTCCCTTTCAAGAGGATTACGATCGACGAGGTCTCCGGAGAGAGAGACCTCGCGTTTAATCGCAGGTGATAGGGTATTCGATAAAAAAAAGACACGGAATCGATTACGAGGGGGAATCTTTTTATTCTGTCACTTGTTTACCGCAGTTTATTGACAATTATCTGTATTCGTAGAATTAACAGAACCCCTTTTCCCGGAAACGCAACTCTTCGATCTTCACTGTTGTCATCTCTTTCCTGTGTATTGTAATGGCTGCAATCAACAAGTGCGTGATTTGTATCCGTTCAGTTTGTGTGCAGAAATTGAATCTACTACTTCCAACACGCGAGGTTTATAAAACTTTTCAGTTTCATATTTACTCGAGCTCGTTTTGATCGTTGGGTCTGAAATGTTCTGTAAATCGATCTCGGTCGGCTAATGGACTTTTTAGCGATCTTCTGGTTATCTTCTCTTAGTAACTATTACTAAAAGTTTCGCATTGTAAAATTCGTACCTAAGTCAATCTATGTTACATTTGATTCATGTGTATCTTACTGTGCTGTACATAATTTAATATATCATATAGAATTTAATTAATATGTCATACATAATTTACGGAATATATCACAATTTAATTAATATATAATAATCAATATGTTACACATAATTCAATCAATGTATACTTGATTCATTGAAAATATCATGTAATCTAAGATTACAATGACACTAAATGACAAGATGTTATTTAAAGATTCTAATTCAGACGTACAATACTTGGATTTAACTAGATGGACAAAATTAAATTTTTCATTATGATCTCTCGGAAATATTAAATCGCAAGCAACAGTCGTAGCGTGGTTTACATTTGTCCTCCATTGTTCTTCCGAGACAATGGGTTCTTTGCTTATTTCGATCGCAATCCCTTCGAGGGTTGGGTAGATTCCATAAAAATACGCTTCTCGTTTCGAATACAATCGGGCCATCCTATTGCTGAAAGAGTTGCTGAATCGTGACACGAATAGATGCTCGGTCGAGCTAATCAGTGACAAACAAGCACTTTGCAGAAATACGTGTACATTGTGATATTAGGCATTTAATTTGTACTCTTTTCTGGTATCCATCTTCAAAATTTTAACCTCTTCAAGAGTTATCTACATACTTCAAGACGTATGGAGATATACACGTATGTGGATATGTACAGATGTACACGTATGTGGATTTTTAGCTAGGTTTTAAATTCAACCAACCATATGCGAATATTATAATTGTCATACACTTTTTCAAGATCTGTTTATACACTCGTTATAGATAAAACGAGTAAAACTTTCTCCTACAAAATTTTTTTTTGTAATTTTCATTTTCACTATACCAATTGATATGCGAATTTGTATAAGACTTTTACAAAATTATTTTCACTAAAAGTGATTCCTACAATTACTGATAGTAATGTTAATAACAAAAATTACAATTTTTTTGCGATAATAGAATCGTTTAGGAATCACGTATTAAATAATGCACTATTTGGAATATTTGCGAATTATTGGAAAATGTTTTGGCGTCGTTCGTTTGCATACTTTTGCAATGGGATTTGGCGGGATTCCGATCGAGCAATTTCGCGGATTACCGAGAAAGGAACTTATTCCATCCGGAATGATTATCTTTCGTGATTGGAGACCTTGAATGCGTATGGTAATTTTCTGGATCTCCTTCCGACACGATTGCATCTCCTTCCGGGAGACATCGGTTCATCGATTTTCTCTCCAGCCAAGTGAAATCTGTTTTAACCCCTTGCTTTATAACATCGTGTTGCTTCTAAGAGACTATCATTTTCTTATCCGCTCATCCCGTCGACTATGTAAGTTTCATCGCGTGAAAAATTCATCTTTTCCCCTATAAAAAAGATCACACTCTTGTAACGAGAATAAAAATTGAACACTATAAATACGTATGACATTTTTCATAAAGAAAATGTTCTTGAAGATATAGGATATTTCAGTGGGAGATATAATTAAAAAGTAGGTTAAATATTTACAAGTAAACATACTGTACAAGGTTTTCATTAAGAGTACTTCTCTCTTTTAACTTTTAAAATATAAATACAAAAATTACATCGTTTAAATTATATCTGAAGACATTTTGATTTATTTAATATAACTACGATTTTAGATAATTTGAATCACGTTACAACAAGTAATAATTAATATAACGATTAGTTAATAATTATTAGTAGTTAAAAAGAGTCGATTGTTAACCTCCTATTATGTTAATGTTTGTCTAATAAATGAAGTCGAAGGACAGTCATTAATTAACACATCATTATATAAGAAACATATGAGATATCGATCTGAGATTTTTTCCAATAGTCAGTTTCATCTCAGTCACGAATCCCCGGTGCTCGTTGGCCGATCGTTAATTTCAGTTCAGAACCCGATATCGTCGTCGGTAAATCGCATTTCCGCACGTAATTCACTTAACGATCTCCCACGGTGTCGTTAATTACCGACGGTCAAAGTATCGAAAAGATGAGAAGCCATGTTGAAATTGAATAACCGGCTGCTAGATCGTACACTCCTTTACTTTTTTTTCCCGGTTGCTTTGCTATTCTCGACTATGGTAAAAAATAACATTGACGCGTTTCATATGATAATCTTTCGTTATTAATAATATTTATATTACTCGCAATATAAGAAATGTTGTTGGTACATTATTTTATTTTGTCCGCGACGCATGGTTCTGCGTATTTTTGAAATTTACGTCCTTTAAATTTGATTTCCATTGCAATACGAAATGTAATTTGAGCTAATTTTGTTTTATATGTTACATCGTATATTTTCGCTTCTTTGTTTTATTTTCCTTTGTACCTTTCTTTTGTATTATTGCATTTATTCTCTTGTCATTTCTCTCTTCTCTTTCACCAATTATTTTCCAGCGAAATACTACGCTCACGCTATTGGCATTGTATTTGCAACAAAGGGGTTTACCAGGAAATCAACATGTGCTGTATATAACCTTGTCGATATGACACGATATTTTCATTCAATTTTCCCGCCAAAATTGAACTACCAGTTCTTACAAGTAGCTAAGTAACTTACAAGTAACAACTAAAAAATAATTACACTTCGAAAACAATATTTCGTATTAAAAACCTGATCACACTGCAATTTCGATAAATGCGATATTAACCTCCAAAGTGTCTTTCAAAATGGCCGACGCATCAATTAATAGTCCATCACCCATTCTTTATATCGTAAAAATGGTTGATATCGACGTGATAAATCAGATTTTTTTCTCGTCACCCTGGAAAATCGATTTTCCTCGTAATAAAAAAATCGTGTTGTGGTCTCTGTTAGGATGATTGGTTTTATGGGCCAGGTGTGTGGTACATGAAACGTCGTGTATGAAAGGGCACGACTAAAACGTGCAGCTTTTGACTCTGTAGAAATAACGTGGAAGGTTATATCGAACAGATTCGAAAAAGTCGATAGAGTAACAGAGATGGAAATAGGTCGAAGTGATTTGTTTAATTCCTAAGTGGTCAGGATTCTTCTTTTTTTCGGTGAAATCGTATTTTTATTTTATGTTCCCGGGAAGTATGAAAAGGTCCGATTGGAAATCGATGCAAATGTGTTCAATTTTATGGGGTAGTTTATTTACGAGCATAGGCTCTTTGATATCGGATGTACAACGAAATTTTATCTCTGTTTTCGATACTTTTTCCGGGGGAAACGTTTTGAACGGAAATTTTTAATATCGCTGATGGTTATTTAATATAATCGAGTAATATTTTCGCGATTGGACCTTTCGCATCGTCCGATGGAAGTTGATTTTTTTTCGATCGATTATTTGATGATTTTTCTTTTAACGGAATTGCTTTATTTCCTGGTGTAATTTCGCTGTTTTGAATGACAGGATTTTGATGGAATTTTATATTTTTTTCCTGGTCCACGTTTAGGGAGCTGTTTAAACAGACTATGCCTTCACGTTTGTACATTTTTGTATTTTCATATTTTCACACCTTTACATTCTCATGTTTTCATATTTTCACACCTTTACATCCTCATATATATTTATACTTTTACACGTTTATAATTTTATATATTTATATTTTCATATATTCACTGTTTTGTACTCTCATATTTTTACACTTTCATTTCACACTTTCACATTTTACCATTTCCATATTTTTATTTCTCAAATTGAGAAATTTAGAACCTTGTTTGCAAATGTTCAAATATTCGAGTTTCCAGGAGTCCCCAAACACTAGTGATGGCACAGCACTGCCAGAAACAGATATCTATTTCTGAATTTACGAATTTCTGAACAAATGAAGCTAACCTGATACAATAAGGAAAAGATAAAAATATTAACAATGTTTTGAACGTTTATATTATTAAAATTCATGATGGTAGACAGTGATTTGTTGTAAGGAACAAAACTCTGAATCTTTCTTAGCAGTCTTCCTGTTGATCGTAAAATTCTTTGCAAATAAACAACTGCGACAGATCGCAAGAAGCTTATAAGTTTCTTTCCTGTTGCTGCTTGCTCTTACGTATTTATTCCAAGAAATTCTCTTGTAACTTACCGTTCCTTTTCATTTTAATCTATTCTTCGAATTTAATGGTCCAAAAGAACCTCCTCCTATAAATCTCTCCAAAATAAACAAAGACACTAGCAGCATTAAATTCACCAGAACGTAGACACATTATTTCAAAAGCTGAAAAGTATTCCTGGTTATTTTTAACAGAGGTTAGGTTTTATTTAGGTTAACCTTAATAAAAGTACTCCGTTCAAAAATTTTAACATTTGACAATTAAATATTTTATTGTACATTCTAATTATCTAATTGAACATTATAATTAATATTTCATCGAACATATTAATTACCCAATTAAACATTACAATTAATATTTAATTAAACATTCTAACTACCTAACGAAACATTATACTTAATATTCAAAAACATTTTAAATACACGATTAAAAATTATTAAAAAATATGATTGACATTTAATTAAAAATTTCAAGTAAAATTTTAAAAAAAATACGAACTACAAAGAAAACAGACGAACTCCTAACACATAATTTATTCGGCACGTTCATTAAATTCCGCCCGTAATAATACCGTTACTTAACGCGTGCAATTTTTCATAATTTTCATTTACATAATCGTGCACTCGATTTACATAATACCGGGCCAGTAATTAATAAATACACGAACACGTACCTATTAACATACATTAACGTGTTACGCTAAACTGTGGCTACGGTGCGTACGTAAACACGCGCGGACCATATAGCGGACTGTTTCAAATGGGAAATGGAATACGGCGAAATAGAAGAAGATGCGTCGAACACGGCAGAATACTGCGGCGAATAATGAAAGTTCCGATAATGGCGGTCCATTGTGTTTCGGTAACAGTTACTTGTTATATAGCACAGGCCGCAACAAAGTTTAGAGACTAAATCGATTCGACGAATTTCCACGGTGAACTAACCGCTGTCAGCGTAAAACCGATTGTTCGGAATGAAACTTTTCGACCGAATATAAGTGAATGCCATAAAGTAACCAGCAGTTTATGACACGACCGAGAATCACCATCCTTTAGTTAACCGGGTTAACTAATGTGCTCATTTGTGACTCCGTATCTCTACTTTTGTATGATCGGGTAATTAACAGCAGGAGAGAGAGACAAATCGTGCATTTTCCCTGGAGAAAATGCCGATGCTTAATCGGCGTTACCGATGTTAGCAGTTTGAGGTGGTTACAAATTTTTTACGTTGGATTACACATTTCAGAATTTGGAGAGTGAAAAATTTGAAAATTTGGGAATTTCGGGATATTGGAAAATTTTGGGAATTTGGGAGATTTGAGAAATTTGGAAAATTTGGGAGATTTGTGAAATTTGGTGAATTTTGGAGATTTGGGAAATTTAGGGAATTTGGTAAATTTGTGAAATTTGAAGGATTTGGGGAATTTGGGAATTTGGGAGATTTGGGAAATTTGTGAAATTCGGTAAATTTTTGGGATTTGGGAAATTTGAGGGATTTAGGGAATTTTTGGAACTTGGGGAACGTGGAAAATTGGGGTATCTGGTAAATTTGTGAAATTTGAGGGATTCAGGGAATTTCGGGGATTTGGGAGATTTGAGAAATTGGGGAAATTTGGTGAATTTTGGGGTTTTGGAAAATTTGAGGGATTCAGGGAATTTCGGGGATTTGGGAGATTTGAGAAATTGGGGAAATTTGGTGAATTTTGGGATTTTGAAAAATTTCAGGGATTCAGGGAATTTCGGGGATTTGGGAGATTTGAGAAATTGGGGAAATTTGGTGAATTTTGGGGTTTTGGAAAATTTGAGGGATTTAGGGAATTTCGGGGATTTGGGAGATTTGAGAAATTGGGGAAATTTGGTGAATTTTGGGATTTTGAAAAATTTGAGGGATTCAGGGAATTTTGGGGATTTGGGAGATTTGAGAAATTGGGGAAATTTGGTGAATTTTGGGGTTTTGGAAAATTTGAGGGATTCAGGGAATTTCGGGGATTTGGGAAACTTGGAAAATTGGGGTAATTTGGGAATTTGGGGAATTCGGGATATTTCTGAGATTTGGGGAATTTGGTAAATTTGTGAAATTTAAGGGATTTGGAGAATTTTGGGGACTTGGGGAACTTGGGAAATTGGAGAATTTTGGGGATTTAGATTTTCGAAGATTTAACAATTTCTAAATTAAAAATTTTAGAGCTCAGGTTCATTAGAACATATAAAGTTCCTATACTTCTTCATTCCCAAATCCACAAATTTCCCTATTTCCAAATTTCTAAACAACCAGATCCAAAACTACTACACTTCCAACATTTCCAATTATCAAATTTCTGAACTTGCAACTTAATTACAAAAATTTGAATATCTCAACATTTGCAATCTCCATATTTACACAATTTCAACGTTCATTTACAATATAAATTATCAAATGTAAGGTCCCCAAAAAAAGATATCAATTACAAAATAGTACAATGACGAATGGCAACTGCATCTAGTAAAACTAGGCTTCCACGAAACTTAATCTCGCAATTGACATTTAGAATCCTGAAAAACGTCACGGACCGTCGTCATCGTTCTTTGTCACGTTTTGCAATTAGTCCCTTTGCAATCGGAGAGCTCGCTTTGGGTATTTGGCGAAGAACCGGTCTCGCGTGTTTTATCGAATAAATTCATCTGATTCAATTAATCAGAGAGAACACGAGACGCTTTCAAGAACGTTGATACCATATCTCGGAAACGCGATATCCTCGATAGCTGTTCGATTAAACTCGAGCCTGCGATCATCGTTTCCGGTACGATACAATTTTCAAACGTCTCTTCATCTCAAAGGATGAAACTTGTCCTCTTTGAACGTCCGATCGCGATATTTTCCGCTCGTCCAATTTTGTTAATAACAGAAAGAATATCTTGCTAAAGTTCCTCCATTCCCGTGGAACGAGGTGCGAAGAAAGGATTCTACGAAATTATTTTGATCCTCTTCTTGCAAGCCGAGTGAACCATCCTCCTTAATTTATGGCTAGTCGATGTGTCTCGTTTAATTAAATTTTTAAGCGAACGAGGTAATTCTATGCTAACAAAGGGCGGAATTGCTTCACTTCGCTGATCTTGTCTTAACAATCACTTCGGGGGTTAGCGAAAGAACATTTATGTGTAAAACGTAATTGAGAGCTAACTTCACTTTGTGAACACGTTTTTGGAATAGATATAATTATTAATAATTCGTGTTATATGTATTATTTACAAGGGATATTTGTTTTTCATTCTGTTGGATTTATAAATTAAAATGGGGTACATTTTTAACACGTGATACTTCATTGACATAATATATTACTAAAATTGAACGTTAATATTTATTATTAAATTTTCTCAATTTTTATTATTAAAATTTATTTATTCTGTTTTGCATTCAGAACGAAACAAATGACTGAAACTTCAGTGATTTGAAATAAATTCTTTGCAATTCAAATTTCGCGCTGCGCGTTTTGCTACAAAATGGCGTCGTCAGTGAAAATGGCTGCCACGATTTTGTACCTCTGTCTTAGAAATGAAATCTTCACTACACAATTTCTAGTTAAGTTGTAATTATAGTACAGTGAGTTAATCTTCAAATCTTAACTACATAATTTCTAGTTGAGTTGTAATTATACAGTGAGTTAATCTTCAAATGACTCTTTGATCCTCAAAAAGTTTCTCCAATAATTTTTCTAACGAAACACTGTTTTTTAAATTGTGTTCCAAAAACGTTTTTATTCGGAACACCGTGTGTATTATTCTGTATATACTTGACTGATAATAAAATCGTTCAACCGACGAAGAATATCTTCCTTTATCCCTTCTTCTCAAACTGACGTCCACTTCCGGTGGACGATCATTTCACCATCACGTTCAGTCGATATAACCTTGTGTACAGAGTCCTCGAGCATCGAAGAACATCCTGGACCAAGTTTTCTCTCTCAACAGGTGGTAGTTGTGTCGTCAGAAAAGGAGACACCGCTAAAATTCTCTAGAGAACCAGTCTGTTATGCTCGTTAGTATTTTATCACCACAAAATAAACGACAGTTTCGTTAACGCAATGATAATTATTCGATCATGAATGTTACATAATCCCGATGCTAACGTAAATTTATAATGACATCAGATATTAACCCTTTAATGAACGTTACTCGTATTATAGATTCTAGATACGTTTTTGAGGAAACAAAATGGCTTTTCACCAGAAATATAGAAATTGAAGAAATTAAAAAGTTAAACATTTGAGAATTTAGAAATTTGCAAATTTTTGTGTTTGCTGTTGTGTAAAAATTGATGAGGATCAGTAAATATAAATTGAAGTGCTGTCGCTAATATTTTATAAGATACCAGTTATTAATAAATATTTAACAAATATTTTTCTGTTTAAGTTCAATAAGTAAAATTTAGATAAGAAGAAATCTAAAATAAATTTAGTTTTTCCTGTTTTAGTCTCATTTATTTGCACTTCCTTCGCTAAAAGAATCGATGATATAATGAAATAAAAAATTATGTTCGCTAAATCTACGGAATGTTGCAAAACGAATAAGAGAATAATAAGAAACGATGAAATAATCAGTTGGTTAACGATCTGTGATATCGAAGGCACATTCTCCGTTCGCTAAATGGAATTTTAATCTTCGTTCTCGTTTTTATCGATTGCAATAATTTTCTAGAGAGCCGTTCAATCATTCACGGCGCCATTAAAACGAATCGCAATAAGAAAGAACGATACAGGGAACACCGACGATTTTACCGATTTTAATAGATCTAATTAATTTCCCTTTTTCGTTCGACTTCGTGCCGACTAATAAAGACAAATAAAGCCACAAATTTACTCAAAGCTACGGATTTACATAACCGGCGGAGATTTGCTTGGAGTTGAAAGGTTTAATCTCCATCAAGATGAAGCGTTTAATTATCGTTGGACAGAATGATCGACCTCGTTACGCTTCTGAATGGAAACGTCTTTGATACTGGCTGTTAGACAATAATGATTTTGAAATACACTCAATTATATCTGAAAATATTCCTTTGGTAGCCGACTGAGAAACGGATTAGTCTTTCGTTTATAATTCTGATGCATCTGCCTTTTTTTTTCGTCTGATGATTTCAAAATAATTTTAGATGATTTTATTAGACTTGCTGGATTTTTGCAACTTTTTTTTTCTGCATTCTCCAATTTTCAAATTGCTAAAGCAACTATTAAAAATTAATTATTAAAATCTATAACTTTCCCTAAGTTTTAAATCCCCAAAATTTCCCAAACCTCCCAAATTCATTAAATTCACAAAATTCCCCAAATCCCCCAAACTTCCCGAATTCCCCCAATCTCCCAAATTCTCCAAATCCATAAAAATTCTACAAATTCCCTAAATCTGTAAAATTCCCCCAATCTCCCGAATTCTCCAAATCCACAAAAATTCCCTAAATCCGTAAAATTCACCCAATCTTCCGAATTCACCAAGTCCGTAAAAATTCCACCAATTCCCTAAATCCGTAAAATTCCCCCAATCTCCCGAATTCCCCAAATCCACAAAAATTCTACAAATTCTCTAAATCTCTAAAATTCCCTCAATCTTCCGAATTCTCCAAATCCACAAAAATTCCAAAAATTCCCTAAATCTCTAAAATTCCCTCAATCTTCCAAATTCTCCAAATCCACAAAAATTCCATAAATCCGTAAAATTCCCCCAATATCCCGAATTCTCCAAATCCACAAAAATTCCACAAATTCCCTAAATCCGTAAAATTCCCCCAATCTCTCGAATTCTCCAAACCCACAAAAATTCCCTAAATCTGTAAAATTCCCCAAATAACTCAAACCCCCACATTTTCCTCCGAAAAATCGCAGAACCAAAAGTACAAACTTAAACTCTAAAAATACCAGTTCTCTACGTACGCACCAACCCACCCTCAAAGGTAAAAGAACGTGCAATTAAATTTAAATTGCCTTACCCGCAACGATACATTTCTCAGCATTTAATACATCCCACACGCAACATACCTACACAAATATTAGATCAACCCACGTTTAATAAAAGCTGTGCTCTTTGAACGATCCAATCGTAGCAGCGAAACGGAAAATCTTGTTACCGCATGAAACAGGCGACCGTACAAAAGCAATTTTTTCACGATAAAAGTCGATATCCGATCGTATTCGGTAGATACGGGATATCGGCCAGAAGATTACGTACGCGACAATAATTTCCCCAGAATTCGTTCGTTCTTTCGCGAACTGTCCCGAGTCCTTTGATCTCCGCGAAATGAAATCGTGCGATGTTACTCTCTGTTCCTGGATTTCGCGGTTAAAAAGTAGCTAATGAGGAATGTTTCCTCTGTGGAAGAGACGTGGAAAACGCCTGTGTCGCTTTTCGCGAAATCATTTTTACCGGATTTAAACGCGAGGGCTCGCGTGATAAAGGTATCCGTTAAAGTCCACTGTTTTTTCACTCCCTACGACACTGCTTCAAAGCACGTGTTTGCTCGCTTTTTAAACGTTTGTTAATGTTTCGTTTGATTAGCCTTTGCGCAATTTAATCACAATGAAAATCGTGACTGGTTAAATTAGAACCGCGTAAATTAACGTCAAATTACGTCCACCGGATTTTCGACGTATTGACCCAATTTTTACTCAGTATTTTTTTCAAATTGATGTTCGCAAATTACAGACTATGTAAATTTGTACACTACTGATGTTTGCAAATTGCAGATACAACGTGATGGCAGTGCCAGTTTTTCATTTGTCATAAATGCATTTTGGAATTAAAGGACTTTTTATTAAAATAAAAATCGATACACCGTTGTAACATCGTAAAAAGGATTTCGCAATTATTTGTCTCGGTTTAATTTAATTTTAACGTTCCATACTTTTTAATTCGGAAAAAATTGTATATTGAAATACATTTGTTTTAACAACGTATTAAATTCATTCAACAGCGTATATATTTGTTTTAGTAACATATAAAACACGTTTGTTTTTTTAATAATGTATGAAATTCATTTGTTTTAATAATGTATAAAATTCATTCATTTTAAAAACATGTAAAATGCATTCATTTTAACAATGTAGAAAATATATTTGTTTTGATAACACATAAAGTACGTTTGTTTTACTAAAATATAAAACGCATTTGTTTTAATAATGTACAAAATTGTTAACGAGGTGCAGAACTTTTTGTCGAATTTATCTTTATGCAAAATGTAGAAGACATATTTCAAGTTTATAGAGTTTGAGCTTAGTAAAGAAGCTTCTTATTTTTCCGCCGTGTATCATAGTTAGCCCAGAAAGTTTTTACCCTTAGGTAAGGGAGTGTTAGCTTACTTGTCGATCGCATCTGTAAAGAATTCACGGTGGTCGCATAAAGAGACGGAAATATCGGTTTTCGATAACGTATCGCGGAAATGAATTTGCGTTCTAATCGACGTATCGAATTGGCCGCGACGTCACTTTGACGGCTCGGAACGAACACGCTTCTCTTGTGGTATCTCAAAATTTTAAGTGCAATTTGCTTCGCGGAATACTTTGACATAATGTATGCACGATCGAGTGCATAGTCACTTTGGATTAGGGTGTCTACATTTTTACATATTTAAGATTTCATATTTTTGTATTTTTGTACTTTCATATTTTTATATTTTTGTACTTTCATATTTTCATATTTTTGTACTTTCATATTATATTTTATGAATTTTATATTTTATTATATTTTATTTATCTAGACTGAATTATATTTTCATATTATCATATTTTCATATTCTCATATTTTCACATTTTCACATTTTCATATTTTTATATTTTCATATTACCATATTTTCAAATTTTTACATCTTCATATCTTCATATCTTCATATCTTCATATTTTCATATTTTCATATTTTCGAATTTTTAAATCCTCAAATTTTTATATTAAATTTTTAAATCTTCAAAGCCCTATATTAACCAAATTTCCAAACCCAAAATCTGCAGCTCTGTAAATTTCTATATTTTGAAAATATTACATTCTCAGATTTCTCAATTTCTTAATAATAAAAATACGATATACATCGTTGAAAATATTTTTACGAATATCTCGTAAACTAAGACCGAACATGAAAACCACATATAGAGAAAAATTGTTCAGAATTGTACGTTGATTAACATATTTCAAGGTTATTAAAATCCGGGACTAGGATTCTGAGTAATTATCACTTAAACTTTAGTCCAATTTCAGCTCCATGTTGTACAATTTGTCAGGTGCGTCAGTCGGAACTATCTACTCACAGCTACAATATTTAAACAAATAAATAAAACTATTATATTATATCAATTTATATATTATATCAAGGGCAACAACCCTTAACTATGCAAATCATAAGTGGATTTAAACATCAAACTAAATTAAATTCAAAATTCGAGTAAGATTTATCAAAATTGAACTGTGAGTGCGTCACCGGTCAGACTCATCAAAGTACAAGTGTTTGGTTCAAATTTTACGGATGTCGAAGATTAATTTCAATTTTGTACATTCATAAAATTTGATGCAATTTTAATTTTGAACGTTCAGAAAATATGGTACAATTTCAATTTTGAACATTTATAAAATTTGATGCAATTTTAATTTTGAACATACGTAAAATTTGATACAATTTCAATTTTGAACATTCATAAAATTTGATGCAATTTTAATTTTGAACATTCGTAAAATTTGATACAATTTCAATTTTGAACATTCATAAAATTTGATGCAATTTTAATTTTGAACATACGTCAAATTTGATACAATTTCAATTTTGAACATTCATAAAATTTGATGCAATTTTAATTTTAAACATACGTCAAATTTGATACAATTTCAATTTTGAACATTCATAAAATTTGATGCAATTTTAATTTTGAACATTCGTAAAGTTTGATGCAATTTCAATTTTGAACATTCATAAAATTTGATGCAATTTTAATTTTGAACATTCATAAAGTTTGATGCAATTTCAATAGCGAATTTGCTTCTACATTCGACAAAATTAATCCCCGAATGATACGATCAAAATTTTCCCGTGATTTTCATCCAGCAATTTCGAACCACTCACAACCGATAGATATTAAAAACGTTACATCGACGACACAACGAAGTTTCGAACGACCCCAAATTGCCTGGAGTCGTACGACTACGAGACTGGTTTAATATTTTCTGCGATACGTAGAAGCTCGCGAACTTCACGCTCGTGTCAGCTCGATACTCGGACTGTCGGATTCGTTGAAAACATGGTCCGATATTGTATTTACGTCTGACGATGGCTGGTTTCGAACTACTCGTCGACGAACGGCGAACAAACGAGAGAAAGAACGACGGAGATATAATACACGGGAAGGAGGAGAACGAGAGAGACGGCTGAAGAGTTGGCAGAGCCTACACAATGCGGCTATTGTGTAAGCAACTTCATTGAACCAAATAGAAAGTGGTGGGGGAAAAGGGATGAAAAACTGTGCAGAGACAATAAGTGTCATCGTTGAGGACAGAAAGTTACTGGTAACCTTTTCACCTCCTCTATAACTGACATTTTCGAAAATGAAACTCCGTCAAAAGCAATTCACCTGAAAGTCGAATTCTGTCAAAAAGTGTGTTTCACTTTTGTAAACCGATCACATACGTGCAAACATTTACATACTTTGGTAAAAATATAAATATAATCTTTGGTAATTGGCAGTCATTTATGTAATTTTTCATTCTGAAAGTTGACATAACATCACATGCAGCCATTTATGTAACTAGACGATCACAAAACGAAATTACCTCGTTTTAGGTAAAATAACGAGACAAAAATATAAAATAAAATTTGTTCGAATGCAATGTCAAAGAAAATTAAATTTGAAGGTTCTTCAAAATATTTGTTAAAAAATTTGGCGCCAAAAAGTACATTTTCGATGAACTTGTATATGAACAAATTACGGTATTTTCTGTCTGATTATCCACGTATGATTTTTAATCGTTTGTACGATCAGTTACAAGGCACGATTTTTATCAACGTGACCCATAAATCGTCGTTGAAACAGAAATGTAAGAGGGACAGAAAGCATGGAAAGACTAACAACACGTGCAATATGTATCATGAAATTTGTAAAAAATAATCTGGACGGTAGATGTCGAATGTGAAATGCTGACGTCGCTTCATCGAAGTGGCTTCGCTCCACGTTTCGACGATTACATTCTCCATGGTGGCACTTGACCCCATTGAGAACGCTCGGAATTCGGAAATGGGTCGGGAAACATGTCCCTCGATGCTGAATGTATAAATTGCTTTCCTCCACGAGACACCGGAAATCATCTGTCTCGAATGAAATTCTCCCTTTTTCGACGAGTGTCGCGCAACGTGAGGTCAGAAATCTTAGATCCTGGAATTGTGGAGAGACACGGGCAATTTCGAACAACGTAAACCTCTTTTGAACATGTATGCATGTAAACGTGGAAATTTTTGATTTCTCTACTTTTTCAACTTTTCGCCATTCAGTTTTTAAATTATTCAATTTTCTAATTTTTTATTTTTCAGGATCTCAATTTTTCAATTACTCTATCCCTCGATTTTTATAGTTCTCAAGTTTTCAAGTTTTCAAGTTTTTAAGTTCTTGAGTTCTCAAGTATTCAAGTTTACAAGTATTTAATTTTTCAATTCTTCAATTCTTCAATTCTTCAATTTTTCAATTTTTCGATTCTTCAATTCTTCAAATTTTTCAATTTTTCAATTCTTCAATTCTTCAAATTTTTCAATTTTTCAATTTTTCAATTTTTCAATTCTTCAATTCTTCAAATTTTTCAATTCTTCAATTCTTCAATTCTTCAATTCAAGTATACTAGTATTCAAGTATTCAAGTATTCAAGTATTCAAGTATTCAAGTCTTCAAGTATTCAAATTTCCAAGTTTTCAAGATTTTAAATATTCAATTTTAAAATTTTTCAATTCTCGAATTTTTCAGTTTATCAATTTTGGACATTTCCAAACTTTCTGAACACCTTAATCCCTGAATCTTAATTTTCAAGTTTTTACGTATTTATACCTCCACATAGTCAAATCCTCAAATTGCCTCAATTCATTCAATTCTATGTGAACTGTAAAGAACAATACACTTTAAGAAAATGAAAAATCCACCCAAAATGCTTCCATTAATTGAAAGAATATAAATTAAAGTTTCTTTCGTGTCATCTAACGAAATCGACGCTATTACAAGATTGATAAAAAAGAAGGATAAAATTCGTACAAATTTCAGTTATGTAAATGACACTCATAATAATAAAATAAAATTGTGCATTTACATGAAAGACATGCAAATTGGATACAAGTTAACGTGGTATCCCACGAATGACGGTGATCACGCAAGAAAAGGGCGTCCGCTTCTGTTTACGATTATCGTCCCTAGGAAATCAAGATTAATGGCCGATAACGCTATCAGCGAATTGTTCACGGCACTTTTTACACTGGCTGTCCTTAGGAGCACTTCGGGGATTAATCTGTGAATAATTTCTCGCTGTCCCTCGATTCCAATCGTTCAACCCTCTTCAAGGAGGAACGATCATTCACGATGAGATATCCGTTTTCTTCCGCGCATCGCGCAGGCACAAAAAAAATACCATCTGATCCGATAATGTATGATCGTAGTTATCGAATTAGGAATCGAGAGGATACACGGATAAAACTGTCTGACGGATATCGATTTTTCTTCTTTATGCAATTTCATGTCTTCGAAGCTGCAAGAAAATTGAATCCTGTCGACACAAAAATTCAACAATGAGATCTGTATGGAAGATACGTTTATATTCGTGAAATGCGAAAATGTGAAATAGGGTTGTGGAGGAAGATGTGAGGGTGTATAGGGAATCTTGAATGTAGGGATTTGGGGATGTATGAATTCAAGGATGTAGAAGAAATTGAAGACGGTGAAGAATATTGTAAGTTGTAAACGCCGAAGAATATTGTAAATTGTAAAATCAAAATTGTAGAAAGAATAAATATTGATTTGGGGTTGCAAGACTGTGGAAATGTAGGGATTTGGGGATGTAGACATTAGGGATTTAAATTAAGGAACTTAGAGCAATTAAGGAACGTAGAGATTTGGGGATATAGGGAGTGATGAATGTACAGATTTAGGAATGTAAGAATTTGGGAATGTAGGGATTGAGGAATGTAAGGATTCAGGAATGTGAGGACTTGGGGATGTAAGTATTTGAGGATGTAGAGATCTACTGATCTGAAGATTCGGGGATGTACGGATCTAAGAATGCAGAGAACGGACGTAGGGATACTAGGGACATTGACATCGAGGGACGTCTGAAAATCTAGAGATTTAGGGATGTAGGGATTTGGGGACGTAGGTCATTGAGAGAGGTAGGAATTTGGGGATGTAAGGATTTGGGAATGTAGGATCGTAGAGATGTAGAGATCTAGGGACGTAGAGGTCTGTGGGCGTAGAGATCTGGGGAGATAGAGAACCAAGGACCTTGATATCTAAGAACGTGTGAATCTAGGAACATAAAGATCTAGGGATGTAGGTATCTAAGAACGTATGAATCTAGGGACATAGAGATCTATTGATGCAGATATCTGGGGGTGTAGGTATCTATGAACGTAGAGACCTAGGTTCATAGAGATCTAGGGACGTAGGTATCTAAGAACGTAGAGACCTAGATACATAGAGATCTAGGGACATAGCTATCTAAGAACGTACAGATCTAAGAACATATGTAACTATGTACCTACGAATCCAGAGACGCAGTACATTATGGATTACTAAAATTTCGAAATATCAGAATTTGAGGTTAAAATCCAGAAATGTAAGCAACTTGACATGTAGAGATCTAGGAACATCGAGGATCTAAGAATATAGGAACGTAAGAATCTGCAGTACAAAGATCTGGGGATTTCGACATAACCTCAAAACTTTCTGAAGCCAAATAGTTTGCGAAGACGTCGAATCTATTTCGGAAAATTAGCCGTCGCTAATAAACAATTTAATAAACGATTGCGTTTGCAATTAGGTTTAATCGACTTTGACGGGGATCCCGGCAACTAATAGAGCATGTTTAGCGGCCGGTGCTCGAAACATCGAATATTCATGAATAGTCGACAGCGTTTTATCGAATAAACAACGAAGTGACGTCAAATAAAATTCATTGCTGGGATCGAGAGAAGCTGCAGCTTCGAGAGCTTGTTGCGTTCGTTGCAAAATCGATACGCGTTTGCCGCCGGTGTTTTGTTGCGAGTGTGTTTTATACGGGCAATATAGCTATACCGGGATAAAAATAGATACACAGGGTGATCGCAGATTTGTGGTACACCGTTGCTGTATACTTTGCGAACGCAACAAAAATATTACTGCGAATTTTTGTGATCTTCGATTTAGTTTTCAAGGTCCTTCGCGATTTTATGGATTTGTCCTTTCGATTTTTAACCCTGGGTATTGTTGAAATATCGGGAATTAATTTAGATTTAAGTAGGAAGGGATTCATTATTTTATTGTTACGGTGGAATAGAACTTGTAAGGCTTTCGATTATTGGATTATTTTTTAATTTATCGATTTATCGAGGTTGTAAGAATTCTGGTGTTTGACATTTTTAGATATTAAACACATTTAGGGAGGTAAGTTAACCTTGTTAGGTATCACAGTAGGGACGAAAGTACAGGCACATGATAATTCAATTACATCTTCATCTACTTCTTAAATTTTTTAAGTGTATTTGTAGAACATCTCCCTTTCGATTTTAAATCATCAACGTCCTAATTTATCAAATACAATAAATTATCAATTTAGATCCAAATAATTTTTACATTGACTAATGCAGTAATAATTAAGTACAGCAATTGAATTATAGTAACTGAATTATATTTAAGTTCCCAATGAGTTATTTAATCAATGCTGTACTTAATCAGAAAGTTCAATTAAATCAATTGTTCACCAAAAAAAACATAAAATAAAGAAACATTCAACTGTTCATAATATGAAGTCAATATGCACCACAAGATTAATAAAAAATATAAAAAATTAATTATGTACATTCTTAATACAATTTGTATCATAAATACGTCTGACCTATATCATAAATACAGTCTGAATGTATTAATTTCGTTATTTAATCATGCTCGACTAACGTGAACGTACAAATATGTACATATATCATTAAATTATTTTCTTTTTTATATTATCAATAATCATTGATTGTTCATGTACATGTTGGATATTCGTAAAACGTCAATGATCCGTGCGAGCAAAATACCTGAAGCAAAAACGTGCTGGTTACGTTTTATTAGAGCGATGGAAGGCCATGACGCGTCCTTCACGCTTATTCTCATCGGTGGAGAATTATTCTCGAAATAGACGCCATGGAGCGCCATCGACCCATTAAATATGCACGATTTTTTCGATGCGCACCGTTTTGCTGAAAATTTTATCCAAAACAGTAACAATTTCTCTTTCGAAAACAAGCTCATACTTCACTGCGAAGTGACAAATAATTTCCATCGTCAATTGATACTAAACTAAAAAATAACATCCATTGTAGAAACTAGTTATTAGTATTGCAAAATAAAATAATTTTGTATTTAATTTTCTATCAACAAAATTACTGCAACTAAAGATTATACGATTCAAAGTGATCATAATCAATTTATTGATTGGAGAATATAATTTTGGGGGATGTAGAAGTGTACAGGTCTAGAGATGTAGAGACACATGACATTTAGGGATGTAGAAAATTAAGAACATAGAGATTTAGGGACGTAGGATATTTAGGGATGTAGGTTTTGGGAGTGTAAGAATTTAAGGATCTAGGAATCCAGGGACATATGATATTTAAGGATGTAGGAATTTAAAGACCTAGAGATTTAGAGATGTAGGACAATTGGGGATACAAGAATATGGGGATCTAGAGATGTAGGATCGTCGGAATTTGGGAACGTAGGGATTTGAGAATGTGATGGTCTAGGAACGTAGGAGTTCCACGGACATAGAGTTCCAAGAACGTACGAATTTAGGGATGTGGAGATCTAGAGACGTATGGATCTAGGAGCGTAGGAATTTAGGAACGTAGAGACCTAGAAACATGGAGATCCAGGTACACAGAGATTTAGGAGCGTAGGGATCTAGTAGAAAATTATGGACGTAGAGATCTACGAATATAGGGATCTAGGAGTGTAGAGATCTAGGTACATAGATATCTAGGAATGTAAGAATATAGCAATGTAGAAAATTCTAAAGGTAGAGAACGATGAACATATGGGTACAGGGACATACAGATACACACGATCACCCTATAGTTCAAAACGAGAAACATTTAGAGGTTTAGTGACGTACCGATATTGAAATGTAGGGTAGATATCTAGCAACGTAGATTTGGAGATAATTCAGACCTAAAGATCCATAAATAAAGCTAGGAACATACCGATACAAACGACCACTCTGAAAATAACCATAACCCAAATCCAAAAACGAGATAAAAATAACTCGATTCCATATAATCGAAGCATTACGAGATTGGCCGATTCTAAACCGAATTCCATAACTTCGTTATTACCATCAGCATCATGTTCTCTCAATCTCGTCCATTAAACGCGAAATACTGGCGAGTGGGCGATCCACGGGGGCGTAAGCTTGCGCATGGCGAATTTTCAGCCGACCAGACACACCATGAGAACAAGCTGTCTGGCCGAAGCATCGCGTTATCGTGGTAGCTGACCCAGTTCCATGGAGCCGGTGACCCAGTTCCAGCTTTATCCACCGTCGATCCGCTTTGGCACGTCTACGTGTGCACGCGTATATACATGCGAGATATACAGGTATCCCACGGTACAGGCATGCCCTGTTGCGTGCCCAGCCAGCTCGCGAGTGCTCCAATGTGTAGGGGTAACGTGCACCCCACTGTACACACAGCCAACAGGTAGCTGCGCCCTGGCCCATATAAATAGACACAGCCGGGATCATCCCTGGACCACCCCTCTCTCCTCTACCACCTCTTCCTCGTCTAACCTTGCTCGCTCTCTATCGTTTTCCACTTGCTTTACTCTGCTTCTTCATGCTTCTCGTTCTCTTTCTTTCTTTCTTTTTCCTTCTTTCGTTAACCATCCCTTGCTTTATTCTGCTTCTTCATGCTTGTCATTCTCTTTAGTTGTCTTTCTATCTTGCGTTAAGGACCATTTTCTTCCACTTGGTGGCTCTGTCGCTTTTCATTTATCCTTTGTCTCGTTTTTTTCTTTATTTTCTTATTTTAGATTCGCGGAGTTCTGAAGTATGAAGATAGCGATTTGGGGATTTGGGGAATTGGGGATTTGGAGAATTGGGGATTTGTGAATTTGGAGATTGGGGGTTTTGGGGATTTGGGAATTTGGAGATTCGGGGATTTGGGGAATTGGGGAATTGGGGACTTGGGAAAGTTGGGAACTAGGGAATTTGGGAAATTGGGCAATTGAGAATTTGGAGATTTGGGGACTTGGAAAAGTTGGGAACTAGGGAATTTGGGAAATTGGGCAATTGGGAATTTGGGGATTTGGGGATTTGAGGATTTGGAAAATTTGGGAACTAGGGAATTTGGAGATTTCGGAATTGGGAATTTAGGGATTTGGAGATTTGGAAATTTGGAGATTTGGGGATTTGGGGATTTAGGGACTTGGGAAAGTTGGGAACTAGGGAATTTGGAGATTTGGGAATTTGGGAATATAGGGATTTGGAGATTTGGAGATTTGGGGATTTAGGGACTTGGGAAAGTTGGGAACTAGGGAATTTGGGGATTTAGAGATTTGGGAATGTTGAGAACATGCGAAATTGGGAAATTTAAGGATTTGGGGATTTGGGAACATGCGAAATTGGGAAATTTTTATATTTCTATATCCCGAGATCCCTAGATCCCAATATTCCTATATCCCGATATTCCTAGATTCCAGTATTCCTATATCCCGATATCCCTAGATCGCAATATTTCTATATCCAGTTATCCTTAGTTTCCAATATCTCAAAATCCCAATATTTTTACATTCCGAAATCCCTAGATCCCAATATTTCTATATCCCGATATCCCTAGATCCCAATATTCTCATAGCCCGATATCCCTAGATCCCAATATCCCCATAATCCGATATCCCTAGATACCAATACTTGTATGTTCCGATATCCCTAGATTCCATTATTCCCAAATTCCAATATCTATAGGTTACATCCTTAAATTCCTATATCCTTATATTCTCATATACTTATTGTTAGATTCTAATATTCCTAGATTCTAATATCCGCGTATCTCGACACCTCAAAATCAACGCTAGACATATCTCTAGACACCAATATCCGTAGATCTCTTACAAACCTACATCTCGATATCCCTAGACCAAAAAGTCTTTCACACTTCCATACAACACTCCCCATAAACACATTTAATCTTTATGAAACAAATAAGTATAATTAATCTGTTTCCTCTATAATTTATTCGGTTTTATAATTTACCCAATGGTGTACCAAAGCTTTGCAGAGTATATGAAAGAAATTTTATAAACCAACGAACCGAGTTTCCGTACAATTTCACCGTTATTCCTCGCAGTGAATCGAACGCTTTTGCGAAGAGCGCTTTCGAGTTTCGTTTCAGAGGCGCAATTGGCAGAAAAATTTCCGATTAATTAACGCAACGATACAACCGTACGGGAAACGTTTAATTTCATTCGTACGTATGAAATTGTTTCTTAACGAACGAATCAACGGTCACGATACGTTTCAACCTCCATCACGGATTGTGCGAACTTCCCACTCGTTTCCTGTTTCCCTTCTCAGACGTTGGATTTTAACTCCATCCGCGTAATGAGGTCTGTCGAGTCGCCGGCGAAAAAGAGCGAGAAACTACTACAGATACTTCCCGGGTTTGAAAGAAGCTTCGCTCAAAGAATTCCGCGTCCAACATTTTGCCGGAGAGTAGATCAGATCTCGAGTTTCTTTGCCAGCTATTTGCACGGACAGCTACGCGAAACAGTTTCAATCATTCGCTTGCACTCTTAGTAAATCACTCGGAGCGCAACGATTGTTGGGGAAAAAGGTGGAAAGTGTTTTTGAAGTGTACAGAGTGGTTTGCTGAAAAGAACTTTTGAGATCGGAGAATTTAATACGCTGCTTGTGGTAGGAGTTCACTTTTTAGATGCGCAATTTCGAGATATTAGTTCGCGGATCAAGGGTGTGTGGTTTGCTCCAGATAGTAGTTGTAGATTGCTTTGCTTTCAATTAGGGTATCTGAGTGCATAGTTGTAGTTTGACGTTGATTTGAAGTTTATTTCATTTGGGAAGTTGAATATTTAGTTCTAAATTTCTGTTTCTAATATTACATTACATTCGTTTTTAAATATACAAATTATCACATTTTTATATGTGCACATTTGTAAATTATCAAATTCTTGAACATCCATATTTCTAAATGATCGAGTTTCCTTTCAAAAATTTCATGTTTATTTATAATATATTCCTATGTTTGTAAATTTCCAAAGTATCAAATTTCTACGTGTCAATATTTCTAAGGGAACAAGTTCTCAAATGACCACATTTCTAAATTTTCAAATTTCGGAGTTTCCAAATTCCCAAATTCCAAAATATTGGATTCTAGAGATAGAATGTAGGATTATCGGGATCGAGGGCTATCTGGATCTAGAGATACTTGGGCTTAAGGATATCGGAATATAGAAATATCCCTAGATCCTCAATTGCGACATTTTCCAATCTCTACATCCCCGAATTCTTAAATTCTCGAATCCCTAGGTTCTCAAATTTTTATGTTTCCGAATTCCTAGATTCTCAAATTTGGATGTCTCCGATTCCCTAGATTCGCAAATCCTTATATTGTACTTGTTATTATAAAGGAAATAGAAATATGAGGATCATAAAGTATTCTTTCATGATACCAAGAAATACGTAGACATGCTGTCGTAAGAATGTAATTAATTCAACGAAATTTGAAATTCATTATCACAGAACGAAACATTGCGTCGAAAGATTAATTATTCCAGAAATCTTCCAAGTTTCCCGACTTTTAATCCCCAAATTTCTACCCCAAAGCGCCGAAGTACTAAATTATCCAACGCGTCTTCGCTCTAATTCCCCGCGACCATAATCCTTATGTTACAACCTACGAATTTCACAGAACTGAATCATCAAATTTTCAAAATTCTACAATTCTTCATTTTCTCAAAAACCAAGAGATAAAGGATTCTTTAAAATGTAGGCGATTTTTAAGCATAAATTTTTTAAGTTTTTAGTCACAATCATAACATTTCACAAATATTTGATCATATAATAATATATGATAATGTGTGATAATGTATAATAACATATGATAAAATATAACATATTATACTTAATAAATATTGTTAATATAAATACTGGAATATATTTCATTAATACTTTTAATATAAATACTTCAATATTATATACAATTTTGTAAATATTTTACTTTAATATATTTTATAAATACTTTCGATAGAAATTCTTCAATACATTTCATAAATATTTCTAATAAATTTCGCAATGTTTTCAAGTATCAAAATATTCTACAATAACATCGAAGTTATCAAACATTGAGGTTATGTTGGAACCAAAAATAATTCTGCAATACTCCTTTGTCAATTCAATTAATTATCAAGTAAAAATCAAAGCTGAAGTGCTCCTTAATACATTAAAATCGAAGGTACATTTCACGAGAAGAATCTTGGGTGCTGAGAACGCGGATGCGCGTCCTGCACACAGTGTAACCTAACCTAACCCTCGAAGTGTCGTAATATTTCGAAAACGTCGTTCCAAGTTTGTATCTCATTCGTTAACAGCTGGAAATTATTTTTAGACCGTCTGAACAATTTCGCGAGCGACTGTACGCAAATCCCTTTGATCTTTGAAAGCATCCATCTGGCTGATTGTGCCGGGGTATTTACGCGAAACAGGCTGTCGCGATTTTTTGCCGAAAGAATCTCGCGAAATGTCAAGTACCATTTCGTCTAGGCAGGATTAAAGTTCGAACGATTAATCTGCATGAGAATAGCAACCGAATCGAACAATTCCAGATTATATCGTTCAAGGGGAATTTAACCGAGCAACGAGAAGCATGGAAATCTTTGTCAGGGAATTATCATATTGAAGATTACGTTGTTACCATGCAGCGAACGTCCATGCAAATTGCCCTGGCTTCTTTTTTTCTTCGCCGAAAGAATAAGACCGGAGGGTTACGATGAAAGGTTTCTTTGAAAAATACTGATTTTAGTTTACATATGATTTCACGGGTGTGCGCGCGCGTGATATTTTATGATTCGTGAAAGTCACAGGAGTGTTCGTGCATGATTGAGCCGTTCATTACGAAAGTAGGGCAACTCCGTCTTTGAAAAAATTGATTTCCTGTTGTTTTGCCTTTTATCGAACGCGAAATTTCACCTTGCTACTCAACATCGCTAAGAAAATGGAGCCTCTATTAGGCTCCTCGATTAATAATTTAAACATCTTTTCTTTTCGCAAATTTCTTGATCAAAATTAAAAATTATATAAAAATATGTAGTCATTACTTTTCTTATTTTCATAACTGAAATGAAAAATTAATTAAAAATACGAAGTCAAGTATTTTCATATTTTCATAAACGAAATTGAAAATTGATTAAAAATATAAAATTATGTATTTTCATAAATGAAATTGAAAATTGATTAAAAATATGAAGTCATAAATTATCATATTTTTAAAATTGAAATAATGTGAAATTTTCGAGAACGCTTGATTGACAGGATTAATTAATAATTATTTGATAATTACGTTCGATGAAATTAATATTCGAATTTATGTACATGCACGTGAAAATTACGGAACTTAATATGTTTTGACTATTATCATTAATTTAATAGCAATCTCTATAGAATATTATTTAAAATAAAATATCGAATTAAAAATAGTGGAGGTAATAGAATTTATAAAAATTCTACAGGGTTTATTTATATTCTATTATATTTATTTATATAATTTATTTAACATTACTCAGGTTCACTTGTTCAGTGTTCAGTGCACATTTCCCTTTGTGCTTTCGAGATACGATTATTCCAGTTGGTTGATACTTTTTTCTTAATAAAGTGCATCAAGGAGAAGAATATTAAATAGGAAACGAGAAGTTCCACGTCAAACGAGCTCCTTTATATTCAAAATAATTAACCTGATAATAATATCCTCAAATATTGGCTAATTAAAATATTTTAATTAATCTTTTAAGTCATTAAGCACATGTACTGAAAAAGTATTGGTAGCTTCATTATTATAATTATAATTAAATATTATTAATTGTAATCAGTAATTATAATTAATCGCAATCAAGCATAATTATTTATTTAATTAGGAATATGTTATTCGCTCAAGTGTAATCATATTTTACTATGTATTGAATAGTAAACTTTACTATTTATTATTAATAGTAATGAATTATAATTATTCGTATATTTGATTTATTATTTATTGTACTTTTAATATTATTTAAACATAAAATTCTCGTAATATCTAATAGTTCAAAACTGTATTAATTTCTTAAAAATATCTTCTAAATTAAGACTTCATAAATGATCATTCTATAACAAATATAAAAAACAATATGCATTTCATTTAAACAAAATAATTTCAGAAAGTCAAATCATATTAATACTTTTCTGTTCTATTTTATTTTCACTCATGAGTGCATTTTAATAAACATAACCTTACCATAACATTTGAATCAACATAACCTCAACATAACCTCTAACAAATATATAAATATAAATACTAAAACAAAATTCGTCATAAAAAAGAATGACTAAAATATTCCATCCATGAATACTCTCGATAGAAATACATCTCGAATAAAATCACGAAATAATGTAGGAAATAGCCCAGAAAAAAGTGATTTTCTCGTCAAAAATGTTGGTTTACCTTCGGAAAGTTCTCACATGGGAGCCTGGAGGTCTCCGTTTTCGATCCACAGCTTTCCTACATTCTCAAGTATCTTTTCACTCTTTGACGAAAATTCCCTTAAGGTTCTCTTTCCTTTGATCCGTCGCGATTTTTCTATTAAAACTAAACAAACAAGAAAACGATTCTCTTGAACATGTCGCGAGTCACCGATTCCTCTTCAGGAAAATTCTTTCAAGGATTCGTCGAGTTCGTTTTTTTACTTCTTCCTTTAGAAACAACTTTCTCGGATGCTATGTTTCTTCTTTTCTTTGACGGAAGAGATTCTTTCAGAAGATCGTCAGTCATGCGACGGGATATTCAAAGAACATGCGACGAATGTCTTCGAAGAGTGTCTTTGATTGCTGTTAATTTATCAAATGGAGTTTTTAATATTTTATCACGGGTTTACGCGTCTTTATGTAACAATCGTTCGAAAGGTTACATAATTTGGGAAATTTATACATTTTTAGAATCACTAATTTTCGGATTTATAAATTAAGCTCAGAAATTTAGAGATTTTCGAATTTACAAATTTTTAAATTCAGAAATTTAGACACTTCCAGAGTTACAAATTTTCGAATTCTCAAATTTTTAATTTTGGAACTTTAGAAATTTTCGAATTCATAGATTTTTAAGTTTAGGTTAGAAATTTTCAGACTTAAAAGTTGAAGGGTTTGGGAATTTGGACACTTGGGGTATGAAAATTTAATACTTCCACTCGAATATTATAGTAAGTTATGCGATTTCCTTCCTGTAAATCGCCATTTTCCCCAGGGAAGCCTACCCTTACAGTATTATACATTAACTATCACGTAACTAAAGTAAATAATTAACAAATAACGATCTTTCTATTTAAAGCATTTCTTACTTCCTGCATCCCTTTTCCTACATTTTATTATTATAATAAATTGAATTTTGATAGGTTATAATTTATAGAAATGTCAAAGGAAGAATTTTGACAAAAAAATTCAATTCTGAAAAAATATCAATTCCAGAAATTCAGAAGTATTAAATTGACTTAATTACCTAAGTAATTACCAACTAAACGAAAAATACCCTTATTATTTTCCCTGTGATCATTGTGAATCGTAAACCAACCATGAAAGTACAATTAAAAAATGAATACTCGTTATTAACAATGTTATTGTACTCTTTTTCTCGAAACTCTGTTACTGCTTTTTAATTCTTCCACTAATTGCATGTGCAACCATTGCTCTAATCACTTCGGATGAAAGTGCGGTCGAGTATTTGCAGTGTACACCGGAAGCAAACAATCTGACGTAGCAGGAAAAAATGTGTGCACACGTAGGAATGTTCATTACAGTAATTAAATATTTGACGTCAGCTCGAACGATCGATACCGGCACGAACCTAAAACGCTTTATTTATTCGAACGAATTCGATATTCCATTGCCGTTATATCATTATTTTTAACGGGTTATTTGTCGCGCGTAAATTTTACCAGATTACGAACGGATGTTATAATTTCCAGCGGCACGAATAATTTAATCGAACAATACCGAGTGAATAAACATCCGTCTGGCAAAATTATTCATGGGGTGCTTAAAATATCGCTTGTGAAGAAGTACTTAAACTTCGGTTCTGTAATAAACTCACATAATTCGTTTATTCAGAAAGAAAACAGTAAAACGAGAATATAAATTTTCTAATTTTTTAAATTATTTTATATTGCATCTTCAGTCTATGTTTTTATGTATTTTTATTAAAGACTCTTTGCCTGGTATCTTTTCAATTTCGCAGTACCTTCGCAAGATAATTAACACGTCAATCAAGTGCTGCGAAAAATAGTTTTTGATTCCGAAATGTACTTCCTTTGTGAGAATCATTTAAGTTTCAGTTGCTTTAAATTAAACTGCAAATTGAAAGCGAAAAAATTTGTTACATTTTTTGAAAGTTACGTTTGATTAAATTAAGTGCAGTAGTACGATATATTGACTTATACTACTGAAGTTGTACTACTGAAATTTCATAAAAATAATAGAAATTAGTATACAAAGTTTTGTATTGTATAAGGTGGACATTATAATACACTTCTGCGAAAATATGGTCATAAAATATATTGAGTTCTACCACTAGATCGTGCAGTTGAATATTTATCGTTCGAATATTCTTCATATAAAACTTCACAGTATTCGTCAAAGAAAAGCAATCGACTCACGCGTTGTCTTTTACGGAAGAAACTAAACTGTCCACAAAGTTTTCATTTTTTTGCATTCAGAGGTAAGTTCCCCTAGTGGGTTCTGAAATTTTCAAGTTGGTCCACTGTTGCGGGTAGCGATGTCACAGTGGTTGTGGTGTTCTCGTAAAGCCACTGGCTGTCCTCCTTTCTCCTGTGAAACTTTAGACCGGAAGTTCCTACGTGAATTTACTCACCTTTGAGCAAAGTCGGTTGCTCCGATGCCATGCTCTCGGTTAAAGTACTCCAAACAACGAACTTTGAAATGTGTCTAACGGAACACAACTGTATCAAGATACTACGTGTCGATTGCGATGATCCTCCGCAAACGGTATTCTTTTTCAACACCTCTGAAATTCAGCCTTTAGATAGTTAAATTATTAACTGGAAATAATTTTTATAAAATAATTTCTCCACGATTAATCTTATGTTTAAATATCCTGAAAAATATCGCAACGCTGTAAATCCACATACAGCGCAGAAAAAAATATTAAATTGCTATCAGAGAGTTTTAATTAATTCAACTAACCCAGAGAAACTCGACTGGTTCTAAACCGAAACTTTAATAAAAAGATATTCAATTTTCACTTTTTCCACGCCAAATAATTTAGTTTCGAACACTGTTGCAGAATTGTTTGGTGCTGTTTTCCGTGGCACGCGTAAATGAAACGATACGGGCGCAATAAAAATGTGAACGGCGCGCAAAGTTGAAATTTCTTCGAAAGGGAATTAAATCGAACAGAGGAACGCGCAACAGAGTTTCAGTTCGCGTGTCTCGTAGCTCGTTCCATCGGCGCCGGTTTTTCGTTTGTTTTCGACGGGAGTGAAATCGATGGGAAGTACACAACAGTCTCGTAACTTGTTCCATCGATACCAGTTTCCATTAGGTTGTATACGCACTGACTGCAGATAATGACGACATAAAGGTGTGGAGCTTTGCAAGACTAACAAATCGTGTTTTATGCTCGTCCCTTGCAAAAAACCTCAATTACGGCGCTGATCTTTAAATCCTCGAGCAACCTTCTTTTCAATATTTGATATGTGCACTTTCAGAGACAAATGGACCTCCGTTCGTTCTTTTTAAATACATTTTTGCTAAATTAAGTACGTTTCTGTAATCCTCCTTTTGAAAATATAAGTGGGGACATGCATAATAGATTCTTGTTTAATGAGTGTTATATTGCCACGCGTTATATCGTTACGTTGTATAACCAAATGTCATATTGTCACACGTTATAATACCACTAGGTATAGTGCCAAGCGATATATGCATTGTGTGATATTATACGCAACCACTTGCTATATCGCCATACGTTATATCGTCACGCAGTATATTGCAACACGTTATATTGCCACGTGTTATATCGCCACACGTAGTATATAGACACGCGCTGTATATCGCTACGCACCATATATTGCCACTCGCCATATATCGCCACATATTGTATATCTACGCGTCAAATATCGCTACTCGTCATATATCGCCGCACACAGTATATGACTACGCGGAAAATATTGTTACTCGTCATATATCGCCACTCGCCATATATTGCCACTCGTCATATATTGCTACTCGCCATATATCGCCACTCGTCATATATTGCCACACATACTATATACCTACTCGTCATATATTGCCACGCGTCATATATCGCCACTCGCCATATATTGCCACTCGTCATATATTGCTACTCGCCATATATCGCCACTCGTCATATATTGCCACACATACTATATACCTACTCGTCATATATTGCTACTCGACATATATTGCCACTCGTCATATATTGCCACTTGCCATATATCGCCAATGTCTCCACGTGCTATGTATTGTTACGCTTCGCATATCGCCACCTATCCATAGCAATATAAGGATCTGTCATGATTTCTCGTAAATTTTTGAGATTTGAAAAATAATTCTCAATACTATCAGATTTCATGATGAATGCACGTGTAACGAGAATGTTTTGAATCGCGACAGTTTCGTTGATACTTTATATAATTAACGTGCATATTTCTTGTCAGTCCTTTCGTTCTCGCGACGTCCGCTAATTAGATTTTTTTTCACGATGAGAGCCTGAATACGTTATTCTTGAGATGCAAGACCGGAATAGTCAGAAGGTAACTAGCGGGGGTCGGGTCAGATTAATTCCGAGGATAAAAATGGATGAAAAGACGGTTTTGTTAATGTAAACTTTAAATTAACCCTTCATGATATCATACGTTATGAAGATTGTAAAGAGTTCTGACATTTGGAGAAAATGTGCGGTCTCCTATATAAAAGATATCGTGACTGCAATATTGAATGGTACATTTTAGAACATAAAGTGGAATTGTAAAAGAATATTAGATGAAAGATCGCCAAACTTGTCTTAATGAAAGATGAAGCTCGGGACAATTGTGACCATGAATAATTGAAATCGAGAATAACTCTTGTCGATGATAATTGAAGTCCAGAATCTGAAAATGATTGAAACTAGGAATAATTGAAATCGTAAATTATTGAAATCGCAAGTGCTTCAAATTGAATAATTGAACTAGAGGATACTTGAAACCAATGATAATTAAAATAAAAAATAATTGAAATCGCGTATATAAACCGCGGGTAACGAGAACTTACCGTACTGAAGTAACAAAATGCAATATAATATATCGAACAATTCGATTAAATAACTACTCAACAATTCAATTAGCAACAAATTAAATGCCCGGAAACTTGTACCCGATAATGTAATTGAATTCGAGCGACCGTTCGGCAAACTGCACCCTCTTTTTTCGGAAACGGTAATTGCTGTTTTCCTGATCATCGTTGTCGGCCTTTGAACGAAACGGGATCCCGTCTGATCCCATCGTTCCTCTTTGTGAACGGTCCGTACCGGAAATCTTCTTTTCCGTACGATGAAGTCGAGATATCGAGGCGTGAAATTAATAAAATCGATGTTGACCGTGTTCGAGGAAATATTCAGGCTATAGTGAGGAACGAGAGGAATTTTTTCATTTTAAGGGAGCGTCGGGAAAGTTTGACACACTCGAAATTCTGATAAGAAGGGAACACGATATTTCGACCACCCCCCGGTGTTTACTCGTCTCAAACTAATTCGATCGATTTTTTTACGGCCGAAACTTACGGACCGGGGTGAAAAATAATTTAGCGTTAATGAAATTTAGGGAATTTTTGTCGTACGGTTTTAAACTCTGATCAGCATAGTGGAACAAGGACTCAGATATTTAATCAAGCTTTCAATTTAATCGACTACAAATTAATATTTAACTCATTTCCTTTAATTAAGAATGAAATTCTCTAATTAAATAATTCGAGGTTCATTTTTAATTCAAACATTAAAACGTCAAATGTAATTCTTAATCAATTATTAACTGGTAATTTCTGATCATTAATTGAAATCTATAATTAATGAATTTAATTCTCAATCCAATCGTGTTTGATCAGAGATTAGTAACTTCATCAAATTTTAATTTTATTTTAATACAATAAAGGATACAAACAAATAATAATAGAAAAAGTGACATTTTTGCATAAAATTACACAAAATGCAAAAATTAACAAAGAACATCAACAATCAAAGATTCACAAGAAATTGAATAATATTTAATTTAGTTCGATCAGAATACCGAAAATGGCGTCATTCTTTTCTTACTTTGTTTCCAACTCTCGTATCTCAACTTTTCCATCAGTACCCACATTCGTCATCGCCTCCTCGATTCTCACCGACCATTATGATACTTTATCGTTTTCTATCAATTTCGACGTTATCATTCTATTTCACCGACATCTTATCTCTCGTCGTTGTCCAACATCACATTCTTTACGTTCGCTATCCGTGTCCTCTCAGTTTAGAGTGGTCATTTCGATTTAGACCCACGGTCTTGTTAGCGGGAGTTTCGAGGTATACCACGGTTTTTCTCAGGAAAAAGCGTACCCTCATTTCCAGGGATTTTCCAGAGCTCGAGTGTCGAGGACCAAGAGCTTTCAATAGTTGAAAGGACTCGACACTCGCTGAAGGTAGACGCGCAGATAAAGTAAATGTTTGTGTCGACTGATGGATCATCAGCTCTTTTTTTTCAATGTCACTTTTCACGCGTTCATGCAAATTTTCCGTTTATGACGTTCTCGATAGAAATTTCGAATTTGCAAATCTATTAAATACAGAAATTTATAAATGAAAAATTTTCAAATTTACAAACGTTTGTTTCTTTAAATTTCTACATGTGTGAATCTAGAATTTATTCTAGAATCTAGAATAAACAATTTTTTAAATTAGAAAAAATAGCATAATAAGCAAGCTCTTAAATTTAGAAATTGGACAATTTAGACACTTCAAATTTATGAATGTTCACTTTTAAAAATTTTCAAATGTGTGAGTTTAGAATCCACAAATTTTTTAAATTAGGCAGTACAACATCTCCAATAAGCAAATTCTCAAATTCACAAATGCAATAATTTTAATTTGTCATATGCAACGATAATAATTTTAATTCATTAAATGTAATAATAACGATTTTAAATTTACAAGTGCAGCTTCAATTTCAACTTTTAATAATAACATCAACTTTTCAAGAGCAACAGTAACCTAACCAAAAATATAATTTATAGTAAACAACAAGAACCTAACCTAACCAAAAATACTATATACAGTAAACAACAGTAACCTAACCTAACCAAAAATACTATATACAGTAAACAACCTAACCTAAACTATCCTAACCAAAAATACTATTTACAGTAAACAATACGTTATTACATCGAACAGTAAAAGCCACAGTAATATTACTCGGTTCCGAAGTTGTCGCGCATTCGAGAAAAATCCGCGCCCATGTTTTTTTTCATTTATATATTCGTGCACGAATAGAAATCTGACACATGTAATAAAAGTTGAACGAAGCACCTCGCTGATATTTCATTCGACGAACGAACGTCCGAACACGTTCGATTCGAACTATCGAACGAAAATATTTCATACGATTGCTGTTTCTCTTCGTCATTCGGCAAATAACGTGGCCTGATTCCGGCATGCTATTGGTTTCCGCTGGGATTTATTAGAACGTGATAAGTACGATGGTGGGGAATGGAAAAATCCCGACAAATAACTCACTGACAAAATGGGTCAGAAAAATAACGTTGTTTACTTAGAAGTCTGTTGATTTTTCCACTTGTGCATGTTTATTTTTAAATAAATCCCACGTGAAACGCGGATGTAGAAAAAATCGTTCCTTTAATTTCTATCTCATGTTTCTTTCAAGATATGTGCAATTTTTCGAAAAGAAAATATTTTTGTAACGTTGCAGTGAAATTCATTTTTTATTAGTATTTTTCCAAGAATAATTTATAGTTTGATGACTGTGAAAAGTTACACTAGGGTTTTATTCGAAACACATGTTATATGTGTCACTGTCAGAATTATAAAATTGAACCTTCTACTAATTCTTTCATTATAAACATTAACGAGATCTCAATTTTATTTAGTCACATAGTGAGTAATTTCGTTAGGAATTGAGGTTATGAATAGTTTAAAAAAATTCTTCTGTCACATATTAAAATTTGTTGATTCAAGATGAACATGTGAAAAATTTCATTCTTTTATAATCTTGAATTGGACTATTTTCATAATCAGCATATATGTCACATGTGTATGGCTTGAATAAAACATGTCACATATACACACATGTGCATGTGTATGTGTCTTGAATAAAACACGTTACATGTATACACACATGTACGTGTGTATGTGTTTTGATTGAACACTATAATTCTTCACAATCAAATGTGTTAATATATTAACACAGCAAATATGACTTTATCTAAACACATCAGTCAATTCATTAATTTCGTCAAAAAGTATAAATATTTAAACAAATTAATTTTTACTATTACAAGCTACAATTTTTACAATATTGAATCATGTAAAATTTTTGTCAGCGTATTATTTATATTTTATAAACGAATCGTTTGCAATAATTCAGAGCGATATTGGTCAGGAAAGGAAATAAATATTGATGGAACAAGTTAGAGGAAATATTTATACCTGCGAACTTCTCTTTCAGAAGTATGATACTTTCAATACTTTTTCATTTGCCTTCTGAGCGTCTCGAGCTTTTGTTTACAATGTACTCCGGTAAAAATGAAAGTTTCCGAACCACGTGGAGACCTAGATTCTTTGCAAGTTCTTCTTTGACCCCGCTTCTGCTCTTTTTCGTAGGCACACACCGCGGCCACTAATCGATAGAGCAAACTGTTGATTCTGACCCGGACATATTCTCCACCATTCCGGATTTTGCAAACCGCAAACTGCCACTGTTTCTATCAATGTCTTTCTTTCCTGACATCGTCAATATCTATTTTCTATCAAATTTTAGACATCTTTAAAAATACGTACACTCTTATTTCTTTAGAAGATGGAGAAATGAACATTGCATATAAAAAATGAAACTTAAATATCAAATTTTAAAGTGAAAATTATGTATCAAACTTTAAAATGAAAATTAAATGTCAATTTTTAAAATGAAAATTAAATATCAAATCTTAAAGTGAAACTTAAATATCAAATTTTGAAATGAAAATTAAATATCAAATCTTAAAGTGAAACTTAAATATCAAATTTCAAAAAGGAAACTAAAAATTGAAATATTAAAATTAAAATTAAAAATGGTGCTTACCTTAAAGAGAAATAAAAATGGTAAGGTAGGAAGAGTATCTTATATTATATTGTTTAATTGGGGAAACGTATGCAAACATGTTTAAGTTCATAAAAATTGAGGCTCCTACATTTGCAAATATTTAGATTTTCCATTTTGGAAATTTATGAAGCTTCAGAGTTATAAGAAGCAAGTTTAGAAATTTAGAAATTTGAGAGGCTTAAATCTTCAGGTTTAAAAATTTACAAAATTGATTTAAATTATCAACTTCGAAGATTCACTCAATTGAAAGAAGTCTTTAAGTTCAAAGTTGAGGTGCTGCGAAGTTAAGATGTACAAAGTTGAAATCTATCAATTTTCAACTTGAGACATTTACAAATCTGAAACATTTCAATCATTTACTCTTCACTGTTTGAAACTTCTGAATCATGTTCCAAATATTCAAATCTACAAAACTCCTAAATAATACATAACTTCCTAAAAGATAAATAAATTGAAATAAAACATAAAACGAACAAATTATTTTTAAATCACTTTATGAATAAATTAATGAAAAAACTTGCGTGTCGCGTCATGTCACTTGAGGAGGTTAAATGTGTCATTGACAAAAGAGCTGGTGGTAAGCATTTAGCTCGTCGATGAAAACAATCTCGCAAGCGAGTATATTCGTTCCATGCACGTCGGATGGAATTTCGCGAACGAAATCGTGTCACGCTCGAGAAAATCTCGCGTGCGTTTTTGTGAGAGACGCGTGCGTGTCTCGGTGAGGATGTTTCGTGATTCTGGATCAAAGCAGCTGCGATCTCTTCCCGGAGATGCTTTATCACGTGCTTTAGCCGGGACAGAATTTGCAATTGAATCAAAACGTCGTCTCCACATTGTGGAGAGAAATCTCACATACATTATACATTCAAACAAATTTAATTAAAAAAGAAATTTGCAAATTTGGGAGGTTAAAAGTTTACCTGAGTATTTTCAAATTTTCAAATAAGAAAATATAGAAATTTACTGATTTCAAAATTAAGTAGTTTAGAAATCTGCGAGTACATAAATCTGAACATTCGAAATATCAAATTCTGGAAGTCGTCAGATTTTCATATTACAAAAAATAACTGACTTTCTAAAAATCTGCATCTTTCAAAATTCTATAATTCAACAAATTAGTGATTCTAAGAATCTTTAAACTTTCAATTTAAAAAGTGCTATAATCTGAAGTATATACACGAACGTATTACAAGTACTAGCCCCTGAGTCTAACCCCTTTAACCATCTTCCCTTCCGTCCCAAATCGATTAGTATCATCACCAAAAAATCAAAAGGGTATACAAGAAGAAATATGCTTCTGAATACAGCAATATAGCCATACGTTGTTTTCCACCCTCTTCGAATCCGGTAGCAGCATGAATTCAACATCCTCCATTCCCTCCTTACGATTTCCCGTTTCATAACACCATGCCACCCTCACGGTCTATTCATCTTTCGTTGCCTTCAATCTCGTTCCCTGGCAGACTTTACCCATGGCTTCCCTTCCATTCTTGGCCCATGCTCTCGACGGAGGCCTAAAATCCCTGTAGGCCTCGTGCATCGACGCTACGGGGGCTAATATCGCGGGCCAACCAACCCCCATGCGAAATCGATGGAGCTTAAGTCCCTGGACAGCGAGGGTGGCTGTGTTTCTTCGATCGCTTGGTCGTTAGTCTTCTCCAATTTTTTTTTTTCTCTTTCCCTTTTTTGACATTCGATTCGTTCGATATGCGAGGTGATCCTCTTTGACGCGGGGGTAATAACGATCGAAGCTCTTTCCTCGAGATCGTTTAGGGATGAACGTGCGGGGTCGTTGGATTGATGAGAGGTAAATGTACCCGGTAGCCAGCTGATGATTATCGAATTTCGGGAATCATAATTTATGTGATCTGTTGAGCGAAGGAACGTCAACGTTAATTTTATTTGCTCTTTTGGACGTTCTCCTGAGATGCTCAAAAAATTCATGAAAGATTGCAAAAAATTAAAGGATCATATAAAAACATCAAAACGATCATGTCAAAACATGTACATAAAAAAAATAAATAGAATATGTATAAAAATAAATGAAAAAAGTTATTGATAAGAAAAAATTAATGAAAATTTTCAAGGAGTTGAACGATTATATAAAAACATGTCAAGACGATAATATAAAGACATGTTCATAAAAGAAAAATAAACAGAACAGATAAAAATAAAAGAAAAAAATTATTGATCAGAAAAAATTAATGAAAATTTTCAAGGAGTTAAACGATCATATAAAAACATGTCAAGACGATAATATAAAGACATGTTCATAAAAGAAAAATAAACAGAACAGATAAAAATAAAAGAAAAAAATTATTGATCAGAAAAAATTAATGAAAATTTTCAAGGAGTTAAACGATCATATAAAAACATGTCAAGACGATAATATAAAGACATGTTCATAAAAGAAAAATAAACAGAACAGATAAAAATAAAAGAAAAAAATTATTGATTAGAAAAAATTAATGAAAATTTTCAAGGAGTTAAACGATCATATAAAAACGTGTCAAGACGATAATATAAAGACATGTTCATAAAAGAAAAATAAACAGAACAGATAAAAATAAAAGAAAAAAATTATTGATCAGAAAAAATTAATGAAAAGTCTCAAGAAGTTAAAGGATCATATAAAAACAAGTCAAAACGATCATATAAAAAAATGTTTACCAAAAAATGATGAACAGAACACATATAAAAATAAAAGAATGATTAATAAAAAAACTAGAAAACCTAAAAGAAATTAATGAATCATACAAAAATATGCTAAAATATTCTTAAAAAAAATAGAACATAAAAATGAAGAAAAACAAAATTATTAATCATGGAGGGGATTTGAACTCACGATAAAATAATTCAAGGACTTCTGACTCTTGCGCTACCACAGACATTACTATAATTGCGATAATTACGTATTCCTCTTCTGAAAATCAGGGGATTAAACGTTGAATATCTTCTGAAATAACGAATATTCACAAAAACGTCCAACTGCAAGTCGTCCTACTTCCGCTTCGAATAACAAAGAGTTAAATGAATGATTCAACGACTGTAATGACTCTTTATCAATATAAAACGTTCAATACAATCGTCTATCAAGTTTTCCGTCTTCCTCTCAATTTTACCGATTATTTCTGAACACGTCGTTGAAATCCGTCAAGCTGTACGAAGAAGAAACCAGATTTTTCTATTTTCGTCACGCAGAGAACGCATCTCGCGACGTGACGTGTCGATAGCGAAACTGCAATCCATCGAAATTGCCTGGAACCACCTACACGCATTTTCCCGTGGTTGAACGAAGATTTTCCAGCCTCGATACAACCACTTTACCTTGACACATGCTTTGCATTCGCCATCCCTCGTGTCTGCGATCGATTTTTCCCGTTTTGACGTCGACACGTGCCACGGGTGAAAAATTCTACGAAAGCGAATTTTCCCGCGAAGCCGACGTCTCAATCGAATTTTCCGCATGGAAATCCTGTAATCGTGACTCGCCGCCGAAAATTACGAAGATCTACCCGTAACTCTGTGCAACTTTGTTCCATGGAGACCTCAACTTCAATGAGGGAGCGGCCATATTCGATTACGATCGGACCTACGAATAAAATTGTTATCACGAAGTTAGCTATTTTTTTCTTCGACGAGGGATCGGAAAAGTTTGAAAATTTTCCTTTTCTGAGTAGGATGTGCGAAAGTTTGGTATCCTTGAGGGGTGCATTTTTTAATGGAGGGTTATGGGGAAAGATTTTGATAGATTGGAAATTTTTATTCGTGAATTTAGGGGTTGGAGTAGTTGGATTTGGTGATTTGGGAATTTGAGGATTTAGGGATTTGGAGATTTTAGATTTCTGTAATTTTGAGTGTTCGAAATTTCAAGTTTTTGTCATTTAGGAAGTTGGAAATTTCAAATTTCTGTAATTTGGAAAGTTGGAAATTTCAAATTTCTGAAATTTAGAAAGTTGGAAATTCCAAACTAGCAAATTTACAGAATTCAAAATTGTAGAAACAAGAAAATTTGGAAATTTTAAGCTTGAAAATGTATGCAATCCAAAATTAAAAAATTTGAGTAATTAACACAATTGTGCTCTTATTTTTGATACGAGAGAAATATACTATTAATATGCAGAATGTATTAGTTTAACAAGATGAAATATCTAATGAAACACGAATTATTGATCCAGTTAAATTATTATTCGATTATACAGTATCGAGTTTATGTCCTATAACAGAATTATTTCAACGCTTCACTAGCATTAAGGTTCATTATCAGTTTTAATTAGCTATTATTATCACTTATGGACTGTGCTCACGTCATTAATCAATATTGAATAATAATAAACCCTACAATATTGACCGAAAAGGTAGCTTCAGATCTATTCTGCATCTAGTGAATAAGTCTGAATTCACCATAACCTCAGATATTACACAATATTACTTGTCACTATAAAATTTCAGAGAAACAGTTTATAAAAACAAAATTTATAAATAATTTATAAAATGAATAATTTTAAATAAAATTTACAATATCTCAAATGGTACTTAATATTTATTAAATCGCTGTTTTCATGTATAATTTAATATCCTTTGTCAGCAAAATAAGCTGTTGATCTTCGTACAAATAATTATTTCATCTTCTTAATTTAAATACGAACATTTCGAAATTCAATATATTCCACGTATGATCACGCTTTTACACGTGGCTAATTAATTCCAATGTATTAATTGTAATTACATGATCCTGCAAAATTTATTATAATTCATACATCTTTGCAATAATCGTCGTAGTATAAATAACATTCACATTGCTCTCGTTTATTAATTAAATATACTCATTAACTATATTAATCAGCTGTACAAATTAATTAATTGTCCTACAGAATATGTTAATCCTTTACTTAAAATACAAATTGAAATATAAAGTATGAACATAAAAAATATTTCAAAAGATCAATACATGTTACACACATTCACACATGACTAATTTCAGTGTATTAATTGTAATTACATGATTCCGTAATATTTATTCAAATACACTTGCAATACTCGTCAGAATATAAATAACATTTAAATTGCTTTCATTTATTAATAAAATAACCTTGTTAACAGTAATTCAAGCGAGACTTCGAATATTCAATACTCTCCATATTAAACAATTAATATCCACATGAAATCGGACATGAAAACAACCAAACAATTGATCCTCCCACACAATATATTAATACTCCGTCGCTTAAAATAAAAATTCAGATATAAAGCTCGAACATGAAAATTGTTTTATGTTACGTTACGTCACATTACACGTACATTTACGTCACTTCAAAAAATCGATACACACATGTCACACACGTCACTTTTATACAAAGCGAATTCGAATTTACAGATTGCAATTACTGAAACGGTGAAATTAGCCGTAAAATCCAGATTGATACCCATTATTTACCTCATTGTTTCGTGGATAAAGACACGCGGAGATGTAATCATTAGCAGACCATCCGCTAATTTGGTCTGCGAATCACGTAGGCGTATGCAGCTTACCATAATCGAGCGGAACTATTAATTGCTCGGTACATACAAGTTCCAGCCAGGAGGTTCGATCATCGGGATAACAGGACGTTTTGCTGTAAATTATTGACGAGGATGGGGAATTTGCGAGAGGAATTACTTACCCTCCTGATACGACGTCGGCGATCACCTGACTATTCGAGTTCTTGATTAATAAATTTGAACAATCATGGTGAAACAGTCGTGTCGGTAGTTGAGAACCAAGGACACTTGGTTTTGTATGATTTTGGATTATTTATGAACTTGGACATTTTCCAAATTATGAACGTTTCTAGAATTACTATATTCTAAAATCAGAAAATTCACACATCTCTAAATTCTAAATGTCCAACTATCCCAAATACCCAAAATTTCTGAAATTTCCAAATTCGCAGACTTACGCCGCTTAAAATTCACCCAGGAAAACACGGACATAATTCAATAAGTCACCGGAAAAGAACACTCGACCGCGAGAACGTATAATCTTTAACAAACAGTTTAACCTAGAATAAAGAGAGCGTTTCTGCGTCCATCGATCAAATTGGTTTTTGCCGGCAGAGCCCTTTTTCCGCGAGTCATGCACACGAAAGGCGATGACTGTCATTTTCTGCAAAATGCAGTGATAAATGAGGGACTCTGGATAAAGCTTCTGTATCGTATGAAAGAGATACAATGAATTCCTCTTATATTTTATAGAAATTGTGAGGCTGAAGTGGCAGAAAAAAATCTCGCCAGGAACAGAGGCAGCGTGGTATTAAATTCAACGTTTACATTTTAAAATGGGAATCCACGAAACGTAGAAAGAAATTCTCATTTGCAGGTGACTGAAGAGATATCCTTTGCAGTGATAGCTTTGAATAAACGCCATTACACTGTGCAAATGTCAAAGTTAATATCGGACCGGCTATTTGTGAAGCTGGCATTAATATTATTCGTGATAGCCTTCGTTGTTCGAGCGCGCGAATCGTTATGTAAGAGGTTAGGTTCACATTAGGTAGGAATTATTTGTTTCTGCAGAAAATTTCAGATGGCTTATTTTCATTTTTTTACAGTTTTATAAAACTGTACCTCATTAGTACTTCACTATGGCTTTTACTAGATTGATTATAATAATAAGTTCTATAAATTGTTTATGAAAGTGCAAAAGAAGCTGTCATTTTCTGTCGAACTTTGATAAAACTGAGAAACTTCTGAAGTAAATGCAACAAATGAATTCGGAATAACATTTTCAATTATTTAAAATTACAATACGTAATATGTAACTTATCGCCAGTAGAATTCTCGGTGATTTAAGAATAGAAAACCAGACATCAAATAATAAAAGTAAATTGCGATGAGCCATCAATACATCGATATAATCAACCGCCGAGTAAATAATTAAAGTGGCTGCAGACTGATGGACACGTACCGCTAACAGGGAAAGTAATTTGACAGGAAACCGGAAACCATCCTGTCTTTCTTATATTGAAGCTTCTTTCCTACGTCAATAGAGCTGTGTACACAATCATCAATATTTACACACACATACAACCTTTGTATGTATGTAGATATCGAATATCAATCGATTGTACCTGAGTGACTTTGATTACGTACCGATTTCTTTTCTGTTACCAATTGTGTCGATATAATGAGACATCAATTTTTTACCTGTAAACTTTAATCGATCGAAAGATATCTTTTTATAAGTCAGACATTTTCCACATTCTTTCACTTAATAATTTATTATTTTACTACTTTATTCGTTTTGCAGTTTACTATTCCACTCTTGTACTGTTTCATTACTTTATTATTTTACTATTTTAATATTTTATTATTTTATTACATTACTAGTTTACTATTTCATTATTCCACTATTACACCACATCAATATTTTACAATTCCATTACACTACTTTTCTACTAGTCTATTCATTTCACTATTAGGGTTTTATACTTCCATTATAATAATCCACTATTTTACCATTCTACTTTTACAATCTTACCTACAATATCTACAATTACATCTAGTACAATTTATTTCCTTTCAGTACGTCCAATGCTTCTCAGACTTTATCTTTTTATAAAATGCAAGTATATTTTTAAATAATCTTCCACTTTTATTTTAAAAAGAAAACTTCATTTTCTCATAACGAAATTTTCTTACATTTATATTAATTACAATACCAATATTATTTTATATTAATTACGATGCCAAAATTATTTTCAAATTCTTCCTCCCACATTTTCGATTTATGGAGATATTTTCGTGGGTGGCGTAGAAAACGTTCTCCTATAGATATAACTCGGAAAGATGTGTAGGTTTGAACGGTGTTCGAAATTTTCGACAGAGTGTCGTAATAACAAGCGACTAATTAAGGCCGAAATGAAACCGCACCGTGTATTTCTGCGATGTGTACTACGTCACAAAACCGCACACGTCAATCGATACCTGATCGCTGTCCTCTTTTCGCCATTTCCAGAAACTGCGGTTCCATGTTTGCACACACGTATCGTCGTTAATATTCGCGTTGCTACATGATAACGGAAATTCGTGTCACTTGCCTCGAACGATTCCTCTTTTTTCCATTTACGAGAAGCGAGCGGAAATGCTAGAGTACGTTTGCGCAAAAAGTCGCGTGTTTCAATCGAAATTAACGTTGTAAATCTCTGAAATGCTGTTCGTTAGTTAAAATAGTCGCTGCTAGGTGTAAAGAAATGAATCTTTTATGGTGAGTACTTATGAAATGTGCAAGCAACTGTTGTATAAATAAATTATTCTTGAGGTTTTGATAAGGGTTTTATTATTAGATCTGTCTTTGATTTGCGGGGATGGAAAGTGTACACCTGGAAGGTTTTTAATTCTTTCAGTTTGAAAGTTTTACAATTTTGAAATCTTCAAGTTTTCAACGTCCTCAAATTGACTAGTTTACAAATTGTGAAATTTCTCAAATTCTTCAAATTCCTCGAATTTCTTAAAAATGTCATGTTTCTGAAACTTGCATTTTATAAAAAGATAAAGTCAGAGAGGGATTTTAAGGACATATTCAAAGGAAATAAATTGTAATAGATGTAATTGTAGGTATTGTAGGTAAGATTGTAAAAGTAGAATGGTAAAATAGTGCATTATTATAATGGAAGTATAAAACTCTAGTAGTGAAATGAATAGACTAGAATAGTAGTGTAATGGAATTGTAAAATAGTAGAGAAGTAAACTAGTGATGTAATAAAATAATAAAATATTAAAATAGTAAAATAATAAAGTAATGAAACAGTACAAGAGTGGAATAGTAAACAAGTAAACTAGAAAACGAATAAAATAGTAAAATAATAAATTAATAAAATAGTAAAATAGTAAAACAGTAAAATAGTAAAATAAAATAGAAAAGTAGTAAAATAGTAAAGTAGTAAAATACTAAAAACTAAAATACTAAAATACTAAAGTTCTAAAATATTAAAATACTAAAATACTAAAACAGTATCAGACCCAAATCAGGTACCTCTTCCCTGAAGATCATGAAGCACAGCGAATTCGGTCGTGAAAGATCGTCGTAGAAATCGGCTTCCCATCGGCGATGTAATTAAAAGCACTGGCCGTGGATTGGATAGAATTAAATCGGTTGGAAAGACACTATTGCTCTCGATTCGCAACGTTTGCTGGACGAATGGTAATTAGCTGTTATCGATTTTGTATTGCTTCTGGGAGCTTTGAGGTTACCGATCGAGTCGGCTTTGAGTTTTGCGGAAAATCGTGACCGTTGAAGGCAATTATAGAGATGGATATATTGATTGGAACCTGGTCTTTGAAGCAGTTTGAAGTACCTGACAATCAGACATTTCAACGTGGCCGACTAATTTGTCACAATTTTTAGTTCGATTTTGACGAACTTTTATTACAGAAACTTCAATGTGACATTTTTGCCTGAAATTTACACCAAATGTTGAAATATAGGTCGAAAAATCATTTAATAATCTTCTATTTAGAAATATCATAGAGTTTAACTTTATACACTCTACATATGACGTTATACGATAGTCTCGGTATATTGCCGCCTTTGTACGTTGTATTGAAGACTTCGTATATTGCAAACTCCAGAAATTATTCATTCACACAGCTGCACCTACAGCAATAAGATTAAAGAAGCTAATGTTGATTAAAGTGGTTCAGTAAATAAAATAAAAACTTCACAAGTGAACAAATTAAACAAAGTTTAACGAATTAAAGTGAATTTTGTAAATCTTAAAGAAACGTAAATGTCAATTAATTCATATTTGTCGCAATTTCCTATTCCATAATTCATAGTCGAATGACTGAATGATGTGTAACATTTAACGGAATGCATGGAACAGAGGAGTGCATTTAACGCGATTATAATGTTTATCGTGTTGGAAACAATTTAACTATTCCAGTCTCTGTATAGGAAGTCTGCGTACCGTATTTAGGCCAGCTACTATGTAAATTATTTGTCCTTCTCCGTAACTACGTATCATGGCCTGAATAATTCTATCGTCCAGACGGTAACAAATGATTAAATCTAGTTTTCGTCTTGCTACACAGGCAAATTCACCTCTTATCCACCCTTTATGGAATCAATCCAATCGCCTTTGTGCATCTTACACCGAATAATCGTCTCATTTGTCTTGATAATAATTCTGTTACTTAACATCATTATATCTCCATTGAAATTTGAATAACAAAGGTTAAAACACTTTTAGCCAATGTCGAAATTTTCGAGACATTCTATTAGCGAGTTCAATAAGAAATTAACAATTATAATCATTCTCAGTATTCTTGAATTCACAAGTACAAAATTATGAGAATTGACATAAAAGATTGTGCAAATCGTTCAAATTATCCCGGAAATTCGAAATAAATATAAATAAAAACGTTTCGAATAATTCTGTATACGAGATGATCGATTATATGGGACGTAGATAAATCACGAAACGACAGGTGATTAGCAACGTTATGAATAATAACGTCGAGCAGGGGATTAGAATACGCGCGAAGGGTTGACAGGATTGCGAGTTTATTCGTCGACGTCGCAACTTTCGTTCGCAGAGTAACGAAACAAAGGACGCAACAAGCTGTCAAGTGTTTCTACGATAATCGACAGACTGTTAAAATTTTCTTTGTACAGGTTGAAACGTTGCTATGCTCTTTGTCGAGCTCCCACGCGACTGTTCGCTTGTTGCTTGTTGTCAGGAAACGTGTTCACGGGGGTGTTAAGTCCTCACGAGCGACGCTGGTCTTGCAGCGTCTGAAAATGGCTGAGCCGTGTTCCTTTTAGCTGAAAACGTTTCACCTACATTATACTCTTTTTGCCTCTTTTATCACCCACCCGTTCAATGTTCGAGTGATGTTCGCAGGAAAATCAGAAATAAACTACTGTCGAATTCTATTGGACGTTTTGAATTTATTCTTGGTTTTTGCTGGCGTAAACAACACTTGGAAAATGGCGAACTATTTCGAATTATACATTTATGATTAGTAACATGGGGCAAATAACAAGAAATTATGAAATATTGTATTCCACTATTTTAGTATTACAACTTTCTATTATAATAGCATTATATTGCTTCATCTTTTTATTTTGATCATATTCTACTATTCCATCACTTCACTCTTGTATTACACTATAATCTACTATTCCACTATTCTACTATTCTACTATTCAACTATTCAATTATTCTACTATTCTACTATTCTACTATTCAACTATTCAACTATTCAACTATTCAACTATTCAACTATTCAACTATTCAACTATTCTACAATTCTACTATTCTATACTTCTACTGTTTAATAATTCTACTATTATCCTATTCGACTATTGTAACAATATTCTACTACTCTGCTATTCTACTATTATAATATTATAATATTTCACTATTCTTCAATATACGATTCTACAATAATAAGAATTCAATATATTCTTCAATATACTGTTCAACATTTTACAATTCTACGATTTTACTATATGAATATACAATTGAATATAGAATTGAATATACAATTTTATCATTTTACTATTCTGTTATACAACTATGCAACTATTCTACAGTTACACTACATGATTACACAACTATTCTACCATTTCACTGCTTTAACATACTACTATACTATTATTTTACTATTTTAGTATTATTCGACTATTTTAATATACTATAATATTAGGGTTGTATTACATTGTCCTGATTGAGCAGAGTATCGGAAATTGCTTCGTAGTGTAAAACAGGTAACGACATAGATGGGAACTGTGCCGAACGTGTCAATATTGCTCCTTAACAATTAAATCGTATGATGAACTAATATTTAGAGCAGAGTAAATTTGTTAGCAGTTTGATAGAAATTTCGGGTCACGACATAACCCCTGATCAATATTTGTCTGCGAGATTAATAGCTTCCCGGTTAATAGTTCACAAGATTAATTATATTTCACGTGCAGTGCCATTTTTTATCTCTCGAGTTATCGGGATATTTTTGGAGTGCACCAAACGTCAAATTTTTATCGGATTATTCGCTCTCTTTATTTTATTATAAATTTTTTTATATTTAAGAGTTGTAGATAATCAAATTTTACTATTTTTTACTGTTGAATATTTGGTTATTTGTTTAACTATTTGACTGCTTGATTGTTTGACTATTTGAATATTCGACTATTTGATTGTTTGACTATTTGACTGTGTACATTTTTAACTATTTAAGTATTTGTCTCTTTAATTATTTGACGACTAACAATTTAATTTTAAACAATTTATAAAAATATTTAACTATTCTCTGTACATCACCTTCACAACTTCCAATCTAAAATATATGTGCTTGTATTACTAAAAAATTGTCATTGTTTTCAAGGCATTTTCTGCAATGTTCATTTTGGGGGCCACTGTTATTTATGTGATACGACATTCAGGAATAGCCGATCTTCATGAATATATTCACAAAAATCTCTTTATAATAACGTCAGCAAAAACTCCCCATGTATTATACATATGCTACCATATTACACGAAGTCGCGATAACACACTCTACACGGTATTACTACATTTCCTAAAACATCGCGAAAAGAAGGGTGAAGAAAAATAATATAACGTTAGCCAACGTTGCTGTAAACATGGCACGGTTTAATCCGCCGAAAAGTTAAAGCTCAGCATTTTTCGTCATTTTTTTGGTGCTTGTTTACGAATCAGAACGACTCTTCTATCCATTTTAACGAACGAGGCATTACTATTTTCCGATAATAATTAAATCCACTGTTCTCATAAATCCAAAAAAACAATAGAAATGTTTTTTGCGTCTGAATTAATTAAACTTCTTTCTACGGAATATTCCACGTAATTGGAGCAGGTTATAGCGTTTTTTGATTGCAATTAAAAAAAAAAAGACGAATGATTTGTAGAGGACGATATTTCCAGCTTCATATTTTTCTCGCAAGTGCAACGATCCGCGTGCATTTTACAGCCGCGCTATTTTTTCTTTTTAACGAAAACGTACCAACGAATCAGATCCCTTCGTTATACGACGCGAAAAAAAAAAAAAAATATTAAGATAAAAATTCGCGAGACGCTCGAAGCGACTTTTAATCACGATAGAGTTTAAATATTAAACGAATTTATTATTCGCGCGGACGAGGGCGACCGAAACTGGTTAGCAAAAGAGAATCGCAGTTAATCAGAGGTTCTCTGACCTAATTCCTAATATTCTGCGTGTGTGCATAAATTTCGTTGCACAAACTGCACGCAGTCCGGTACCTGAATGGTTTCAAAAGGAATTCCTGTGCCGCTATTCGGAGCCATTCATCGATTCTCGTCGTTAAAGGGAGAATAATGCGTACACGCGTCAAAGGACGTCGAGATTTGATCCTTCGATTCGCCAGAAAATCCCAGAGATTCTCCGGCACATGCTATAGCAGTATAATTTTAGATAAAGCGTTCATACTTGGTATTAAACATACTCGGGTGTGTAGTATACATGTGGATACACATTGCTTTAATGTTTAACAGAACTTGGGATGGGATGTTATTTTGATTAGGGGTCTTAATATTTTATTACTTTACTGTTACACTATTTCGCTATTTTATTATTTCAGTAGTATACTATTTTGCTCTTTTGCTAGTTTAATATTTTATTACTTTTCCATTGCAATATTTTTTCATTTGGCTATTTTACTATTTCGTTATTTAGTTATTTTACTAGGCTAGTATTTTGATGTTTTACTATTTTATTATTTTACGATTTTACTAGTTTACTATTTTACTATTCTACTATTCTACTATTTTACTGTTCTACTATTTTACTATTTTACTATTTTACTATACCACTATCTTATTATTTGGATATTTTACAAGTTTACAACTTTATTACTCTGCTATTTAGTTATTCAACTATTCTATTGTTCTACTATTTTATTATTTAACTATCTTATTATTCTACTATATTATGGTACAACTATTTTACTCTTCAACTACACTATCATACAACTACTTTATTATTCTACAATTGTATAGTTTAACTACTTCATTGTTCTACTATTTTATCATTCTTGTTATAATTGTAGCAATATCATCATCTACCATTTTCTTAGTTAACTATTTCATTATCCTATTTTCTACAACTCCATTAATACCCTTGTGTACAATTTCACCATTCAAGCAATGATAAGTAATATAAGTTGGCCACGCGTGGACGCGGGAGATTAATATATTTCATGAAATATGTCGGTAGGAAGCACGGGTGGATATAATAAAGAAGAATGTTGGTTGCAGGATGCAACCGCAAAACTTTTAAACTGGAATACGATACACGCTGCGCGAACAGTGGAATATCGGCAAATATTTCAATTAGTTTTGCAAATACCGATATCCGATATTGGCTTCGGCAAGGCACTATTATTCAGCTTCGTCATAAATTTTATAGCAAAACGGGCTGGTTCGCCGCTAGTCTAGCGTCGCGTCGCGGAGAAAACGATATGCACGTACAATTTGATGAAATTTCAGCCGCGCACCGAGTTCGGGATATGTTACATTCTTGCGAACTAATTAAATTGTACGCCGAGCGAATGCAATTATAAGTTCGACGTATTCGAGAGCGTTGATGCAGGATAGGGATAATTGAAACTACTGATGCTGTTATACGCTCTTCGAACTCTTTCGATTTCTTATCGATCCGAATCATTTTTATTTATTATTTAATTATCCATATAGATTATTAATACTCACTGATGCTATACTATAGTATACTCTTTTGCTATTTTACTATTCTACTATTTTACTATTCTACTATTTTACTATTCTACTATTTTACTCTTTTACTATTTTACTATTTTACTATTCTACTATTTTAGTATTCTACCCTTTTACTATTTTACCTTTTTACTATTCTACTATTCTACTATTTTAGTATTCTACCCTTTTACTATTTTACCTTTTTACTATTTTACTGCTCTACTATTTTACTATTCTATTATTCTACTATTCTACTATTTTACTATATCACTATCTTATTATTTGGATATTTTACAAGTTTACAATTTTATTATTCTACTATGTTATAGTACTATTTTGCTACTCAACTACACTATCAATTGAGATGAATTTATCAATAATTGGGGAGTTTGTAGTATATTATGTTATCTGTATTTTGTATTATTACGCTTATCAATAATTTACAAGTTTGTATCATATATTACGTTATGTATATTTTAACAAACGACACTAATCGATAATTTATAAGTTTTCATTACAACATATTACAATTATTAATGATTAGTAAATTTTATCATATTATCTCTTATGTATATAAACTTATACATTTGTATTTTAATTTCACTATTTAATTTTTGTAAATTAAAATACACCACGTGGACATATAAGAGAATGAATGGATTAACGCGTTTCAATATTTGTCGCGTAAAACATTTCGATCGTCGATACGTTTCGTTGAAACGTTAAATAGTGTGTAAGCGAAAGTCTTGAATGGAGTATGATTTTCAGTATCCTTTCCATAGGATTTCCGTTAGCGAAACGTGAATATAAAAGAGCACTGTTGAATTCGCTGCACGAATCGCCAACGCGAATCGTTCGAGCGTGTAAATACTATAGATGTAAGCATCCTGAATTCAAAAGCGTATATACGCTCGAACAACCCTCTTCGAGATGCATTGATAAAATGACGGGGACTGTGATACTGTTCGCTGATATCAAAACGACTTCTATTTTCATATTCTTTTTTTGTATTCGGTACTGGTTATTTACGGAAAATACGAATTAGTTAAGTAGACTGATTTTGGGTAATTTGATGGCGTTATGATGTAAATTTATTTATTTTAGTTAATACATGATGGTATATTAATTACTAGTTTAAATATTGTTAGGTGCTTTATTGTCAATGTTTATAGGAATTTTGAAATTTAGAGAAATTTAGGGTCTTTGAGAACTTTTTGACGATTTTGGATTTGTGGAATTTGGGGACTTTGATAATTTAGGAATTTTTTAATTTTATAATTTGAGGATTGGATTATTTGGCGATTTGGTAATTTGGAGATTTGTTTGATTCACGGATTTGGGGATTTTGTCATTTGGTAATTTAGGAATTTGTGGATTTAATAGTTTAGGAGTTTGGTCCTTTGGTTACTTGATAAATTTGGCAACTTGGGGAATTTAATCATTTAGAGTTTGGTAATTTGAAGCTTTGGTTAAATTTCTGATTTGGTAATTTAAGGAATTTATAATTTAGGGACTTGGTAACTTAGTGAATTTATAATTGGGGGTATTTGTCATTTAGCAATTCGATGATTTGATATTTTTGTAACTTGTGAATTTGATAATTTAATAAATTGGAAACTTGGACTTCTGAGAATTTGGGGATTTGGTAATTTGAAAATATCGTAGTTTAAAATTCAAGACTTAGAATTCTTGAAACTTGAAAAATTGAAAATCAAGAATGTGTCAGTACCTTCAGAGCCTCAGAACCATAAATTCAGAATTGCAAAAGTTCAACAAATCTGAAGCTTGAAAATGAAAAAATGTCATATACAGAAATGCAGGAAAACAAAAACTTGAAAACTTCGAACACACAAACTCAGAGACTACCATTTCCATAACCTACAAAACCTGAAATACAGAAATTCCTGTAACAGGTGCTCGACAAACTAACCAAAAGTAGAAACTAGTCAAAATATGAAATTACGTTTCAAATTCCCAAGTGACCAATAAAACCCCAAACTCTGCATTCGGGACAACTCAGCAAGCTAATAGCCCCGTGGACGGCCATATAACAAGAGCGAACATACACCGTATTATTATAATGGAAGATAAGGTGTTAATCGTTGAATGCGGCTCGTTAATCCGAATCGAATGAGCGCGTAGTCGGCGAAACTGGGCTTCGTGAGGCTCGCACGTCGTCCATCGCGGTCTCCACGTGTCGGAAGTCAATTAGGAACAACCGGAAGTTGGCCCTGGGGCGGAATGGCAGTTGTTGCGCGAGTAGTCGGGTTTCGCGGTAACTCGACCACTAAGCACCGGGGTCACGGTGACCCCAAAGCGATGTAAATTCAAAGGACGTTCCTAATAACCAGCCACGGCTTCCAGGGGCAAGCTTGCTGCTTAAGGAAATTTTATTTATAATCACCGACGCTAGTTAGATCGCTCGAAAGATTAGTTTGTTTTATGGTTCCTTTCTTTCTGGGCAACGTGATTAATTGATCTAATGACAGGGTTTGCTTTCGGACCGTAATTATCGTTGTAACTTGTGTTTTAAATGTAGTTAGGTTAATATTCACGCGGTACTATTTTGTCGGACCTCCATTTTCTGTTTTAAGAGTTCTTTTGTATTTATTATTTCGGAGAAAAATGCAGATTGAAAATTCAACTTCTTTTTAGTTATGATATTTAGTTAAACAATGAGATATTAAACAAGTATAAAATAACATGTTGGAATGACATATTAAATAACGTTTAACATGTTGAGGTTAGGTTAGGTCTAAGAATTAAATAACGTTTAATATGTTTAAGGTATAACATGATAAATAACGTTTCAAACAAAGTAACATTTGAACACATGTTTCAATGAATAACATTTTAACGAATAACATTTATTGTTACAATGTGTATTAAAACAATTTATTTGAACGAAAAACGTGAAGAATAAAATGTCCTAATCAATGTGACGTGAAAATGTGATAGTCTATTACACGAAAAATTACTTTAAACGAAATTATTTATATATTTTCAATTTACAATAAATGTGAATCATCCCCTTGTATAACAAATACATAGAAGTATCTCCATGAACGTAATTTCCGAAATTAATTAAACATCTCTCAAGTTCATAAACTTGTACAAAGTTGCAATTTCCGAAGATTTAATTTTTAAAAGTTCGACCGATTATAACTTGCGTAAGAAACGGAAATTAATTACGTTGCAAATGAGCTTTCGGTGAAAGTTTAATTATATTTAAATGGGACGATGTTTATAAAAATGTCTCCCGAGCGGAAACGGTTAATAAAATTTGCAACATTTAACGCGAATTAAATATCGATTGCAACGGTGCGGTTTCGGTGAAATTCTGCCGAAAAATTTGATAAAGAGAGCGAACGAACCGGAATATGGAGTACCTTTTATGCAGATATTTCAAGCGTCGCATTAATATTTATCAAGTGCGACGAACAACTACGTTTATTCTCGTGGTATATGCGTTATAACGGTAAATCGAATCTGTGATATTGTTAACGCGATTATCATTCAATTTTTCCGCCGCGTACAAAGGGCGGACGCGACGATAAACGAGAATAAATATTCACGTTTCCGAAAACATGCGATTTTAATGCACCGATGACTGGAAATGTTAAATATTGAAGGACGTATCGACGTTTTGATATGACACGTGTGTATTTAACGGTGTTTGTGTATGTTCTTTTGTACAGACGGAATATGCTTTTTTGTTGGAGTGCTCTGTTGTTTTGTTTGGTGACTAGTTGACTGTTTGGTTATTTGATTATTTTTACTGTATTGCTATTTTGTTATTCTATCACTATACTATATTATTTTTACATTGCTAGATTTTTAGATTGTTACATTTCTACATTTTCAGATTTTTAGATTTCTAGATTTTTACAATTGTAAATTTCTAAATTTCTAGATTTCTAGATTTCTAGATTTCTAGATTTTTACAATTGTAAATTTCTAAATTTCTAATTTTCTAAATTTCTAAGTTTTTAAATTCCAATATTCCTATATCCCCATATCAATATATCCCAATATCCCTATGTCACTATATACATAAATGCTCATATTCCTATATATCCCTATATCCCCAGTTGCCCAGATATCTATATCCCAATACCTAAGTATCCCTAAATTTAAATACACCTTGATCTCAATATCCAAATATCCCTAGAGTCCAACATACTTTCATATCATAATATCTAAATATCCCTAGACTCCAATATACCTTGGTCCCAATATTCAAATATCCCTAGACCTAAATATACTTTGACCCCAATGACCAAATATCCCTAGACCTCAATATACCCTTAATCTCAATATTTCAATATCCCTAGATCTCGATATCGTCAAATTTCTCTACACATCCTATAAATCCATACTTCCATATTCCTATGTCATATATTTCAAGTTGCAAAAAATGCGGAGTAGTTAAATTGCAAATTTAATTTCAAGGAGAAACGTTAACACGACTAACCCGAATAAAAGTTATCCACGCAGAATTCTTCCGCGATAAATAGAGAGAACGTTAAAGGAAGTTTTAATAAGCCGACTTTCGCGAACTTCCGTAGATCGCGTATTTTTTATTTTCTGTACGCGAAATGATAATTTAATACATATTCGAACGATACCGACCGAAGAAATCGAATACCAGCAACGAGAAGTTTTATATCTCGATGATGCGTACGGTTTCTATACGGAGATCTCACGTTTAATTTCTCGCTGTACTTCCGGTGAAATCTCTTGTCAAATTGCAATGCATATTGTAGCACGGGAAAAATAGATAAACGATTATCTATGTACAGATAGATAGACAGATACATAAGTTCAGTTACAGATAGATACATTAATCCCTTGCAAGGGAATAATTTATTTATGATTTTTTATTAGTTATTTGTCAGGTGCGTCAGAACTAACTAATCATAGCTACAATATTAAAACAGACAAGGAAAGTTGAAACGGTATGTCAATTTATTATGCAATCAATTAAAATTACTTGGACTTGAATTCCAAAAGCGTACTCAAAATTCGAGTAAAACAGCTGAAGTGCGTCACGAGTCAGAGTGAAAATAATGCAAGGGATAAGTTAAATATAAATAGACATACAACATAGATAAAATTAGAAATTATTTCAAGATGACAGGTATTTTATTTTCACACAAACTAAAATAAAGATATCAGTACATAAACAGGTGCTCAATGATACATCAGTCAGCGTAAAATTGAAAACTGAGTGCGACGCGAATATAGTTAGACCTAATCATCAGATCATTTCACTGATCATTGCTTCAGAAGCTGTGCACGATGGACCAGAACATACTCGTAAACCAAGGCGAGTCCTGTAAACCGATTCAATCGAGACTCTGACATTTGCCCATTGTGAAAATGGACCAGCTCGAGTGTGAACGCGTCCGTCCATTGCATTCGATGAACAATAGTATCGAGAAATTCGATACTAAGCGCGTAACAAGCGAAACCACGACGAGGTTCAACCGATGAATTTGAAGGTAATCTGTTTACTGTTCCCCGCATCGATGCATGTGTTCACCACCGCAAAAATATCGGCGTATCATGTTTAGATCTAATTACCGGATGAAATAAAAGGCCATTAAGCGAAATTGCTCTCTCGATCAACCGCTCTGCCTCCATCAAAGTGTTTTGCGTTCATCGCTACGCTGATCACGTCGTCTAACGTTTTATAATTCAATTAGCCCGATAAGAACGTTTTCAGCTTGCACAACAATTAGATTGCTATTACGTTTTGGTTACGTTACTAATTCACTTAAGATCTTACCTGAATAAAGTTAATTTACGGTTTACATCGTTTCAAATTAGGTTAACTTGCATTTGATAGTATTTTTTGTTGGAGATAGGTAACTGTTTTGAACGGTTTTGGTGGTTTTGGAAATTGGGGGTTGAGGATCTGGTAATAGGGGAATTTAGTACTTTGTGGATTTGGTTACTTGGAGATTTAATTTAGTAACTTAAAAAATTTTATGAATTCCTTTCAAATCCCCAAATTTCTAAATCCCAGAATCTCCAGATTCTTAAACTTCATATCCCTAAATTTCCAAATCCTTAAATATCCAAATCCCTATATCTCTATGTCCCTAAGTTCCCAAATCCCTAAATTCTCAAATCCCCAAATCCCTAATCCACAAAACCCCAAATTTTCAAATCCCAAAGTCTCTAGATTCTCCAATTTCCAATTTCTAAATCCCCATATCTCTAAATTCCTCAATTCCCAATCCCTAGAACCCTAAATTTTCAAACTCCAAAGTCTCCAAATTCCTAAACTTCCAATCCCTAAATTTCCAATTCCTAAATCTCCATATCTCTAAATCCCCCAATCCCCAAATCCCTAAATTCCCGTACATCCACACACTACACAAATCCCACATCACACATTAAATACAATCAATAACTACTAACCCACAAACCACTATTCCCTACATTGACCAATACCCTAAAAAATCCCCAATTATTCTTATACTCTAAATTATTATTATTAATTGGAAAGTGTTGACAAGATTATTTCCGAGATTGAACGATGCAGCACGTAGTCAGGATCCAGAAGATGGCGAGTGCCGTCGCGACCACATCTCCATTATCTCGATTGATGTCCGATCGATTGATCAATGACGACGCACGCATAATAATATAGGCCGCGTTATTGGTACACAGTGCACGGTTCACGTGTGTACATAATGCAAGCTGTACGTTAGCAGTGCGCGGCGAGGTAAGCCACCGTATTTACCTCCATTGACACTCGCATTAGTTGGCCGGCCTCTCTTTGACCAGGCTCTGATAACGAACTTCCGGGGAGTAAATTTACACGGTTACAGAATCAAGCGGGCAATAGCTTGCTAAGTTAGTAGATTGTTTTCTAATACCTTCGAACTTGCGGGCTTTTGGTCAAATAATTTTATGGTCTTAACACTTTAACTGACGATACTAGTATTTTTTTTTTGGGGGTAAGTTCAAATTTTAACTAGTTTTAATCTGATTTTATTACTGTATTGATATTCTATTTTAAAAGACTTGTTTTGTATTTGTTTTATTTTACTATATACTACATATGGTTACTTATACAAATGGTTCCAATGCTTATATCAATGATTATACCAATTATTTTGACTAGTATTTTTCAAAGTGGAAAAGTATCCTATAATTACTGAATTAGACATTGTTTATTAGATATTTGCCTAAATTTCTCGATGTTTTGTTATGAAATTTTAACGCACGCAACGTCACATGACATTACAAGAAGAACATCAACATGGCCGCGATGCAACGTAACATAGTCATCCATGTTGTTTCACGCGGCCATTTTGTATACCGTAGGCGTTGGAATAGGACTTAATTCTTTTCTATATGTATACTGATATTTCACAAGCCAGAAAAGTGGCAGAACGAATGAAAATCTCTGAATTGTTATAAGAAACGAACAACATATCAACGTAATGCTCTGATACTGAGTATGATGAATTGTATGAGCACGAAGAAAATGAATTAGTAAGAACTGAAATTGAACTTCACAGCAATAACGAGATTGCAGAGAAAGAAAGTGTTCAGGAGTCCTCAGAAGGTGAATTAAAAAATACTAGAAATTTACAAAATTTGAAAACTTTCATAAAAAAATATAAAAATGTAATAATTTGGAAATTCAAGAATTTGTAACCTGTCAATTCAATAAATCTCTAAATTTAGAAATAAGAAGTTTCAACGTTACAATAAGAACAATGACATTTTACTTTAAGTCCTAAGTACCTTAAGTCCTTGACCGCTGTAATAATACGATTTGTTTCACAAGATAAAGTGACTTTCGAAGATTATCTGGGATAACAGGTAATTATTCTCTGTAAATGTCCTCGGTGTGCAATTCTTTGGATAAAGAAATCATTATCCGAGCCGCGAATTCTTCGGTAGAACGTAATTCCACTCGGGAATTGGAGGTCCTGTTCAATCGAGACGCAATTGAAAAAGTTTTTCTAATTATTGAATGCAGCTGCAAGAAGATCCGTAGAAGTTCTCTTGTTTTTCAGGCTATTCTCAATTTATTTCGCCTCTTCGAGGCAAGCTCAGGTGTTAAGTATATTTCTTCTCCTTTTTCCACTCTTTCTTTCCAGACTTCGTGTTATTTTCATGCAACAATTTAAGAAGATCGATTTGCTTCCTTCAAACGTCTTACCGAATTTCGTTTCCATAGGAAGACGATTTATCATTCTCGAACGTTGAATTAGTTAAAAATCTTCGTTGGTCTTTTAAGGCTCTTATAATCCCCGCATCTTATCTCGCTTTAACTACTGTTTAAGTAGTCTTAATTCACTTCAATTTATTTTCTCGAGTAATTTTTTTTTAATCAGTGTAATTATTCTTCATGTTTTTTAATGTATATTCTTTTTAAGTAAATAAATTATAGAATCATTTGAGAGATGTAATAATTTCATTAAGTATGCATATATGTATATCCATACTTGAGTTAAAGGTTGATTCGAAAATAGATTTACTAATTTTGTGCTTGAAATATTGAATTCTGAAATTTTCGGATATGAAATTTTAGTTTTGGGAATCTGAGAATTTCAAGATTTGGAAATTTGAAAATTTTGAGATTGGAAATTTGGATCATGAAATAACGAGTTAAGCAATTGTGTGGGAATTTACAAATATAGGAAACTTGAAAAATTCGAAACTTGGAAGCTTGAAAATTTAGAAATTTCCAAGTTTTCAAATTTGTAAATTTCAAAACTTGCAACTATACTTTGAGAAATTTTGCTTCCAGAAATCTGAAAATTTTGAAGCTGAAACTTGAAGATTCCAAAATTTGGAAGCTTGAAAATTGAATAATTTCGAAAGCTGCAGCCCTATTCTCACCTTACACAAAATACCCCTACGCTAGTCGAAATATAACCCCATCTATTCTGACAAAAGTTGAAAAAAATCCTTTCCGTCATAAAAGACAGTTAGAATATAAATGTACCTCCGAAGAGAAATCTGTCTTCATAGAATATTCCGTTCCGTGGAAAGATCACCTTTTATCGCACACCTGCACGCGACCCTTTTGCCGCAACATTTCATTTTCTTCTTTTTCTCGCGGGAGTCTCGAACAAACTTTGCCATCGAAACACTTGTTGACGAAATATTCACGAAATTTCCCGAGCGAAGGCTGAAAGTTCAAGGTCATTCTCATCCACCTGTTCGATAATTTCAAGCTCGATAAAGGGTTCCGAACGTTGTCAAAATTCTGTTAAATCTGCAAAGCATCCAGTTCTGTTTAAAATCGAGAACATTTTATTCGTCCACTTTGAGGGTTCGCCTTTAGAATGCTCATGGCTGACCCAGCATCCCCTTAATGGTTTTAGGGCGAGCCCTCCCTCGAGATGTTTCCCTGGTGAATACCAAAAACCTCGTTCAAAGGGGGACACATCGATTTCTTGTTGCTTATTTTGCTGCTGATATTTCTGTAAGCCTGTTAGAACGGCTTTAGAAGTTTTCCTGTATCGTATTTCTACATGTGGAGTTCAATGTGTGCGTAATGTGCTCGAATTGTGAAGAACTTGAAATTTCTTATTCTTTGGGGTGATTTCGAACATGGGGTCTCTTTCCAATCGTGGTGTGGTGTTATAGCGAGAATTGTGTCGAATTTAGTTATTATTAAAAATAAGTTTCGTAATAATGAAACGAATGGTGAAGTAATGAAGTATTCGTTTCATCTGTATTTGAAATTATGAAGTATCATTGAATTTTGAAACAATTTTCAGAGTGATAAAATCAAATAGTAATTAATTTCACCAGACATCACATCTGAAACCACTGCTAGTCATTTCGAGGCAATAAAATATTACAAATGTTTTCGACGTTTACAAGGTTCGAAAGGAGAAATAAAGAACAGTTTCCTCTCTAATTGTTAGAGAGGAATAAAGAGGCAGATATCGAGAATAAACTCGTTCCGTTGTTTTTGACATCACTTCCGTTGATTACCCCGAAGAAAAGTGGTAGGAAATAATTTATAAGCATCCGTTATTTCCCCGTCGACGTCGCTCGAAGAACTCGTTTACCAAAATGTGAATAAAGGCTCGGAGAGTGTTTTCCGCTTGGACGGCCATTTCCGTTAGATGTTTATTGCGAGTTTGTTACTCTGAAGGGACACAAATGTAGGAAAGGGTCGCCATATCCTGCGTCCCTTTGATTAACTTTCGACAACTTTGTGGTCGTTTTCTGCGGAGGCTTTAACAATTCTCTAATACGTGGGTTCGTTTATAGGCGGAAGGTATATTAAGGGATTAGGTTCGTTTCGCGTCGTTGGTTCCTTACTTTTGTTAACTTGTTAAAGAAAGAATCGCTCTTCAGAGGGATGTTAATGCTGAAGTGCTGCTTGAATTGCTTTTATGAAGAGAAACGAAGACCAAGAAGGATTTTCGTGTAACTTCGAATGGAAATACCGTGGAAATAACATCTTTATCTGCATTCTTTTGTCCCGGACGAATGAAACAATATTAGCTGAAACACAATACTCGGTCATTATTTCTGTAATTAATCTTCAGGGTAAAAGAGAATCTTTATGTTGTTTCCACATAAAATATTTGAACAATGTCATACCGTTCTTGAAAAACAATATTCTCATAAGGACAATAAACACATGATTACTCTTTTCGGAAATAAAAATTGCCACAGTACTTTGTTTATGTCACAAATCTTCAATAAATAATAATAAGAATAATCTTTATGAAAACACATACATGATTTGTCTTTTTGAAAACTTGTCGCCTGCTTATCTCTAATATGCTATACATGATCACATTATTCAATATCAAATATATCATCATCCATCATCCTCCACCAATAAAAATATTCAATGCATCAGAATATTAGACTCAGGACAACAATTGCCACTATCATAACTTTGTAACTGCAATATAATTTTATACAGAGCTAATAATTATTTTGATAATTATTTAAAATAACCATCTGTTAATGTCATTGATCTTGACATTACCAAGAACATGATATATTCCCAAGGTCATCTTGATTTCTTTTTACAATTCAATAAATGAATTTCTTTTGTACGTGCACTTTCATCTATATTTCCACTTCGTTTTTGCACAAAAGGTACATTTCGTCCGCTCCAATAATTTGAAAGTCCACGAACCGCGGAAAAGGTTTCGGTATTCTAATAGAAAGATCAGGAACGATTAAATCACTCATCCGGGGGTCCCGAAGCGTCGCATGAAAGTCAAATTCTCCGGTGAGCTTTTCCGAGTCTCCATTATTACACAGCTCGGGTCCCGGGTGTAATCAGAATTTCATAAACGGCAATTTTGCGTATGCATAACCACGTAGGCAAACTCGTGCCGCGATAAATCTGTTTGGTCGGGGCGTGTTTGCACGAGCTCACGCACAACACGTGGTCGTGTTTCTGCGTCGCGAAAGCCTGCAGAACCGTGAAAGCTTCAAAATCGTTGCCCGATTTTTGCGTGATCGTGCCGCCTGACCGCGTATTAGTAAATCCAGGACTTTTTTTTTTATCGCAAACGTAAACGATCAAACCGGTATTTCGTTTGAAGCTTACGAATCTACTGAAAAATACCTGTGTACACGACATGGACCGAAAGGAAAAATATTTTTATACGTGCACGAAAGGACTTTTGATGCTTTGACAAAAAGCTCGACTAAATTTGGTATCGGATATAGGGATTTAGGAATTTGAGGATCTACGAATTTGGGGATCTAGGGATTTGGGATGTAGGGATTTGGGGTCTACGGATTTAGGGATCTGAGGATTTGGGGATATAGGAATTTGGGGATATAGGGATTTGGGGATATAGGGATTTGGGGATATAGGAATTTGGGGATATAGGGATTTGGGGATATAGTGATTTGGGAATATAGGGATTTGGGGGTTTAGGGATTTGGGGATTTATGAATTTGGGGGTCTAGAGATTTGAGGATCTAGGGATTTGGGGATCTAGGGATTTGGGGATCTAGGGATTTGGGGGTCTAGGGATTTCGGGATGTAGAGATTTGGGGGTCTAGGGATTTGGGATGTAGGGATTTGAGATTCTATAGATTTGGGGATTTAGGAATTTGAGGTTTACGGATTTGGGGTCTAGGGATTTGGGGATCTAGGGATTTGGGGGTCTAGGGATTTCGGGATGTAGAGATTTGGGGGTCTAGGGATTTGGGATGTAGGGATTTGGGATTCTATAGATTTGGGGATTTAGGAATTTGAGGTTTACGGATTTGGGGTCTAGGGATTTGGGGATATAGGAATTTGGGAATCTAGGGATTTGGGAGTCTAGGGATTTGGGGGTCTAGGGATTTCGGGATGTCGAGATTTGGGGGTCCAGGGATTTGGGATGTAGGGATTTGGGATTCTATGGATTTGGGGATTTAGGAATTTGAGGTTTACGGATTTGGGGATATAGGAATTTGGGAATCTAGGGATTTGGGAGTCTAGGGATTTGGGGATCTAGTGATTTGGGGATCTATGGATTTGGGGATATAGGGATTTGGGACACTAGGGATTTGGAGATCTAGTGATTTAGGGATCTCGTGATTTCACGTCTAGGGACTTGAGGTTCTAGGGATCTAGTAATCTAGGAATCTGGGGATTTAGGGATCTTGGAATTTAGAGATTTGGAGGTTTAATTATTTAGAAATGTGGAATAATCAATTTAATAGTTGAATAGTTTCTATTTTTCAAAATTCCTCAAATTTTTCTCAATTGCCAAAATTCTCAAAATTTAAAAATTCTAAAATTTCCATATTTCCATATTACCAAATATTTAAATTTCTATATTTCTGAATAAGGAAACGTTGAAGTTTCATGGTACGAAAGTATAAAATTCTGTAAATTGGGAAGAAGCCTCATTCAGCTTGTACATCTTTATTATAACACAATTTTACGAGCACTTCAGTGTCTACCTTTCAACCAACAGCAGTCAGCAAGGAAGCAAGAATAAGAGTGATTATCGGATTCGTAATTCAGAAGTTCTAGTTCCAATGACATTACGGTTTCCATTGCGATGTTCATACTTCAAAAGTTTAAGACGTTCTTGTCTTCAAAATTCAATATCAACTCCCTAACTCTGTTTGCTTTTAGTCCAAGTTTTCCCAACAACACTGTGCAATTACTATTCACGATGATTAATGCATCATTGATTGTTTTAGAACGTCAATCTGTACCACTGTAATTAATATATGTCGTTGAAACTCATTTGCATCAGTTATACTATTTTAGACTTTAATAGAACGATAATATGTTCAATATCTGTTAATGTATTAATTATTTATTTAACATGTTAACTATTTAATAAGATTTTATTGTATTATATGTTATCACTTTATTGGGTGATTTTCTCAATCTAGGAAAAAATACGTACACAAATTTTTACGATCTATACAAAAATAACAGTGGACAGCAAATAAATTCTATTAGAAAAATTTATTAAAAGAAAAATTGTATAATATTCTAAATTTGAAATACTTTTAAAAAAGTGGATTGAGAAAATTGTACATACAAAAGATAAGAAATATTGTTTCATAATTTCGTTAATTACAAAATGTACTCCCCTTTATATTCAGTAAAATGCAAGAATGCATAATTAAATTTTCACAAGCAACATCTATAGAAAACTAACAAAAGTCTTCCATTAAAAAAGATTATAATAATACCACCAAAGTGTTTCAAAAAAAGCAGAACCAGAAAATTGAAAATACAAGAAATAACATATATTGCAGATAATATCGTTAATTATGCATTTTTCAGCTCGTTTAGCAGAAGAATTTCATACCGCATATTTGTAACACGATGCAACAAAGGGTTAATGGTTTTTTTTTGGAGGGAACATTATGCAAGTAAAAAAACTGTCTAAAGGAACGTTTATAGCGTGGTGCACAGGGATAGTCAGCGATAAATGATGAGGCGGTTTTTTACCATCACAGCGTGCGTAATTCTAGGAAAAAATGTAGGTCACAGGATTTCCGGGATTTCGAATGGCGTTCATTGTTTCGTATGTTGTACACGAGATTCTTTCGAGCCTTATATCTCGGAAACGAATTGAGATAGCGGCTTGAAACTGAACGTGGCCACTGGAGAACATTTAGTTTTATATTCAGAGAACATAGCTGACATGCGAATACGTATGTATCGTAGCAATTTTTATTCAAATTTAATCGTTCTTCGGACTGTACTTCAAATTTACATGTACAGCTCGTAGATTTTTACGTTTTTAAGTCTGAACGTTTCTAAACTTTTAATCTTTCAATTTTTTAATTTTTCAATTTGTCCTATTGGCATTTAATTTTTTCAATTTCTCCTATTGGCAGATTTTTCAATTCTTCAATTTAAATTTTCAAGCTCCCAAATTTCTAAATTCGTAAATTTTCAAATTCTAGTAATTTCCAATGTGCAAGTATCCGCAATCTTCCATTTCCCCAATTAGCCAACTTCCAAATTCTCCAATTGCTCTATTTCCCAATTCTCCATCTTACCAATTCCTTATATCCCCAAATTCTCCATTTCCTCGATTACCTATTTCCCCAAATTCTCCACTTCCACAATTTACCATCTCCCAACTCTCTACATCTCCAATTCTCCATTTCCCCAATTCCTCACCTCTCCAATTTTCCATATGTCCCTGTCTTCCCAATTCCCTATCACCCCAATTTGTCAACTTTTAAATTCCTGAATTCCCCAATTCCCTATCTCCCCAATTCTCCATTTCCCCAATTTTGCACCTTCCCAATTTTCCTACTCCTAAATTTCCTAATTCCCCAATTCCTCATCTCCCCAACTGCCTTTCTCCCCAATTCTTCATTTCTCCAATTTCCCATCTTCCCAATTTGCCAACTCCCAAATTCCCTAATTCCCCAATTCCTCATCTCCCCAACTGCCTTTCTCCCCAATTCTCCATTTCTCCAATTTCCCATCTCCCCAATTTGCCAACTCCCAAATTCCCTAATTCCCAAATTCCCTGATTCCCCAATTCCACATCTCCCCAATTTTCCAACTTCTAAATTCCCTAAGTCCCCAATTCCCCATCTCCCAATTCTCCATTTCTCCAATTTCCCATCTCCCCAATTTGCCAACTCCCAAATTCCCTAATTCCCCAATTCCACATCTCCGCAATTTCCCAACTTCTAAATTCCTTAATTCCCCAATTCCCCATCTCCCAATTCTCCAATTTCCCATCTCCCCAATTTGCCAACTCCCAAATTTCCTAATTCCCCAATTTCCCAACTTCTAAATTCCCTAATTCCCCAATTCCCAATTCTCCATTTCTGCAATTTCCCATCTCCCCAATTTGCCAACTCCCAAATTCCCTAATTCCCCAATTCCACATCTCCCCAATTTCCCAACTTCTAAATTCCTTAATTCCCCAATTCTCCAATTTCCCATCTCTCCATTTTGCCAACTCCCAAATTCCCTAATTCCCCAATTCCACATCTCCCCAATTTCCCAACTTCTAAATTCCCTAATTCCCCAATTCCCCACCTCCCAATTCTCCATTTCTCTAATTTCCCATCTCCCACATTCCCTAATTCCCCAATTCCTCCTCTCCGCAACTCTCAAACTCCTCAATTCCTCCTCTTCGCAACTCTCCAATCCCTCAACTACCCTCCTCCCCAGTTCCCCAAATCCCCAAAATTTCATAATAAAAAATTTCGCATGCATCCCTAACAATTCCCCAGGTATATGTATCCCCACGTAATAAAGCAGCATAAATCAATTAACCCCCGTCGGTCGTTGATTAGCCAGTTCTCCGTAACCGAATCAGCGAGGCGCACGGTTATTTAATGTGCAACGAAAGATCGATCTCCGTAACGAAGTAACGGCTCGTTCGATATTTCGAAAAAGTCGCGTAAAAAGTGGCTTGCATCGACGGGAAACGGTTCAAGTATTCCACGAAGCTGTTGTGGAACTGCCATTAAGCGTTTATTGAGTTTCTCGCAGGCACTCGCTAAACGCACAGCCGCGTATCCTCCGCTGATACAGCGACGAGCACGGCGTTCCTGCTGATAGAAAATTGCTCTAATAGCTTTCTGCTAGCCGCAACCAACGACACGTACTATAATAAAGCTGCGTGGAACAGATTTATTAACCTGTGGTTTGCCTCATTACATCCGCACCGCGAATATCAAACTTTAACGCCATCACCGATGTTCCATGTGCATCAGTGGCGGCTCACGTATACTGCTGCACCCCCTATTCCACTTGATGTTATCTTTAACGTATTAATCAAAAATCCTTACCATGTCCACCTTATCATTCAAAATTCACCATATTTTCCCTAGAGAAAGTATTTTTCCATCAACCATTGTTTCCCAAATTAACAAACGCGTCATGGACTGTTACCTTGTACATCAAAATTGGACGCCTATTACCTTCAAAAATGATTTTTGACGTAACAATAGCATTCGTTCGGACACTTCCAACGCAAAACTGCACATAACCCATTGTCGAGTTTACAATTCGCCGAACATTATCGAGTACTCTTTGTTCTACGCAGCTTTTGTTGCGAAAATTTCCAATTAATCGTGTCGTAACGAAACACACCGAGTAATTAACCGTAGCTGACTGGCTATAAATGTAGCCTTTTCGAATAGCAGACCGTACAACTTCGGCCGTTCGACTTTTCGATCAAGTACGATTGTATTCGGAGACTCGTTAACAAGTTGTTGGTAACGTTAAATGACTTTCTACAACCGTTACGAACGTTCCATTCAAGACTACTATTTAAATAAAACAATTAATTTAACATGTAATTCATATTTATTGGCTGACAACTTTTGTTCTAGATTTATTAACAGTAGAATCGTAATGAAGGTCAAAGCTGCTTCGGGTCCCACATTTTAAATTATGGACATTTTTTTTAAGTTGCTTTCACGAACGTTTCAATAAAGAAATCAATTCACGTAGCTCATGTTTATTGATCAACGTGTTTTGTTCTGCATCTGTGAACGTTGCATTTGGAGATCAAAAGAGCTTGCTCCAGGTCTCATATGTTAATGACGGACGTTTAAGTTGCTTCTACGAACACCTCACAAAGACTATAGTCCAACTCAGGATCTATTGTTAAATTTAACATATATTGTATAGTATAATGTAACATATTGCATATGTTATATTATACAATATGTTATATTATATTATACACATATGTACTGTATAATATAACATAATTGTATAATATAACATAAAAGACTATACAATGAATTGTGAAATAGTAAATAATAAAATGTATATAATAAACGACAAAATAGTAGAACATTAATGATAAAGGCTATGATCAAACTCAGAACCTAGTCCAACTTAGCATTTGGTTCAAACTAGAAGACTTGCACATAATGAATTATAAAATGTTAGAAAAGTAATACAGTGAACAAATAATTCAATACTAAAGTAGGTTATGTGGAAATATACATATATAAGAATTTAGAAATTTCAAGTGGCTACACTTATAAATTTGTAAATTTTGGCAGATTAGGATCTTGGAAATGAGAAGTTTCAAATATACAGAATTTGTGATTTTTCAATTTTCAAACGCAGAATGTAAATTTTTAAACTTGAGAGCTTGGAAACTATAATTAGTTCTATAAATTTAGAAATATAGAAATATCAAGTGTTCCTGTAATTTTAAAACTTCCAAATGTAGAAACTAAGAAATTCCAAAATTGGAAAATTTTGAAGTTTGAAAAGGATTTTCAGAAAAACTTGTTACTTTAAAAATTTCGAAGCTAATAAATTTCAAAGCTTAAAAGTTGTAATAAATTGAAGATGTAAACATTGATAAACATCTAAATGTTTTAATCATTAGAGACGTAGATCTGTTATATTAAAGGTGGCTCACATCGCGAAACACGGATGTAGGGATAATGGCAAAGTTTCCCGAATTACTAGCCACGAAATTGAACCGAAACTCGATCAGGCTTTTCCTGTTCCGGAAGTTAGGTTCCACGAAGTAGCGTTCGGTCAAACGTGCTTTGAATAGAAAAATCCTCCAACCTTCGCTGCTAAAAATCTTCTACAAAACGTAAACTAGTAAAGAAAATTGCTAGCACTATTCGAAAATTGCTCGTTTATTTGAAGCACCGTAGTAACATTGTATCAAACATTTTCAGGAACATCAAGCTTGCAATCACTTTCAGTTTGAAACGCACTACTGTAACTTTGTAAACAATACAATGCAAAATGGATTTACAGTTGCCCGAGTTTCTGGTTTCTAGCTTTCATACAATTGGGAGATTGAATGCACGAAGTTTGAAATTATCCAGTATTGAATTTCGCTATTCGTTTTCAAATAAAAAATTGTATAACGGTTCAAAGGTAGATTAGTTAACGATATAGAACAATTTCAGTTAATTTTCTCTAAATAATATCGTCTAATAGGGATTTAAAAACTTACAAGCTGTTAAGTTTTTAAATTGTTAATTTGTAAACTGAAAAATTGGCGAATTGAAAAAATATGTAAATTGAAGAATTGAAGAACCGAAGAATTGAAAGATGGAAGAATTGAAGAATTGACAAAATTTATAAATTGAAGAACTGAAAAATGGAAGAATTGAATAATTGAAAAATTGAAGAATTGAAAAATTGAAAAAGGGAAGAATTGAAAAATTGAAGAATGGAAGAATTGAAAAACTGAAAAATTAAAAAATTGAGGAATGAGAAACTTAGAAACTAAAAAACCATGAAACCAACAAATTTCAAGAACCTACAATATGAAATTGTAATTTACTACGTACACACTAGCAACCTCGCCACGGCCATATAGCGAGACTCCATTGCGCACAATGTACATTCACCTTCACATCTTTGTTTCAATTTACCTCCGCGTAACTCAGAAACGTAATTGCGTCAACACAGCAAGTAAAGAAACACAAAAATTCATTTATTCATGAAACAACCGCGTCATACCGAAGCGGCGTTAACAGAGGCAACGTTAAATGGCATCTTACCGTACGGTTATAAAACATCCAGGTACAAAAGCTATTAATAGCGAAACGTTTAAAGAAACAGTCCGTCCACAATTCGAATAATGAGCAACGACGTTTCTTGACATAATTACTTCCAGAACGGGTTCCCAGAAGTAGCGATTTACCGGACGGAAATAACAAACCTAGGAAGAAGTCGTCGCATGCAGTAATCTCTTAAATTAATGTCATCTCGTAGCAGCGCGCGAACAAACGAAAGTTCACCTTGCCAGTGCGCTTTGAAAGCTCGGCGTGGTATTAATAACCAGCGAGTTTCTAACACGGTTCTCTTCATTGGGAGCAAAGTTAACCTCCGAAGGTCTCGCTTCTTATTGCATATCTCCTATCCGCGATACGTTCCTCTTTTTATCGCTCGATGAAAACCAACCACTCTATTTTCGCGGCTTGATTAAGAACGGCGAAGCGTGTTCGAGCTCCCTTCTCGTCGGGTTCTTCAACGTCTCCGCGGAAAGTCCCGCGTGTATTTTGCTTTCTGCGAGAAACTCGAGGACACCGGAGAGTCCTCTGAAGATAACGCGAGGAAATTCACTTCCGGTCGGGATATAAGAGGGAGAATTCGAGCTTCTTTCAAGGACACGACAGCTTTGAGACTCTGTTAGAAGAGTGATTCGATAATGGCCTTCGGAGACTTCAACGTGTAAAGAACTGGAACACTGGGTAGATTTGGACTAATAGGAGGTTAAGCTGGGGATTTTTATGAATTTTATAAGGGTGTAGTATTGCGGGGTGAAATGATGGGGTGCTGTTTCATTTGGGCGTAATCGTTCAGAATTTTGAGAATTTAGGAATTTGGGAAGTTGCGAAATTGGGAAATTCAAAATTTGGGATTTTGGGATTTGGGGAATTTGGGATTTGGGGAATTTAGGATTTGGGGAATTTAGAATTTGGGGAATTTAGGATTTGGGGAATTTGGGATTTGGGGAATTTGGGATTTGGGGAATTTGGGATTTGGGGAATTTGGGATTTGGGGAATTTGGGATTTGGGGAATTTGGGATTTGGGGAATTTGGGATTTGGGGAATTTGGGATTTGGGGAATTTGGGATTTGGGGAATTTGGGATTTGGGGAATTTGGGATTTGGGGAATTTGGAATTTGGGGAATTTGGAATCTGGGGAATTTGGTATCTAGGGAATTTGGAATCTGGTAAGTTTAGAATTTGGGGAATTTGGAATTTTGGGGGATGTGGAATCTGGGGAATTTAGAATCTGGTGGATTTGGAATTTGGGGAATGTGGAATCTGGTGAGTTTCGAATTTGGGGAATTAGGCATTTGGGAAAATTGGAATCTGGTGAATTTGGAATTCGGAGAATTCGAGGAATTGTGAATTTGGGAAATTAGAAAATTAGAATTTTGAGAATTTGGGAATTTGGAAACAAGAAGACTAGAAATATGCTAAGTGCAGAATTTAAAAATGTAGGAACTTGAAATTTTCAGAAACCAATAGCCAGAAACGTTCAGAAACCAATAAACCATAAATATTAAAATTTATATTTTTACAACTCCCAAATGACAAAAATCGGATCACCGCCGTCATTTATTTACACATCGATATTTTCTCGAAATTGTTCTACTGTTTCAATATTTCATCGTGATTGCTTCAGCATTTAAATTGTCCAACACCTGAAACATTACAATTTTCCCGGTATCCGTTCCGTCGCAAGAACAGTTGTATACTCACCGAACAATAAATTTAAACCTTTTCGCCGTTCGAATATTTTTTCCACCTCGATGAAACTAGAATTCTTCCTCGAATCGAAAATAACCATATTTCACGAAACATAGGGTAAACGCGAACGGTTACGTTGCGCGAAAATAAAAACATACAATTCATGGACATCGAGAGGAAAAAATATTGTGACGGAGATTTGTCAAATCGTGCTTCGTATTCTCGTATGTCGTCGCCTCTGTTTCAGATTGAAATATTTATCGTTGCTTTAGTTTTTATCTCGTTGCGTTTCACTGTTTTCCAGTCGCATCACCATTTTGACAGAATATCATGGTTCATGTTACAGTATCAAATTTCACTACTTCCGGCAGCCATTTCGTGTTGGACAAATGATACGAGCACATGTCGCGATGTGTCGAGTTTGCGTTTGTATTTTGGCAAAGGCCTTTGTTACAAATGGTTATTTCAATGGAAAAACGATTTTTCAGAGGATTACACCTGTTGTCAATTTTTAGTGCGCTTTGCACAGGTGGCAGAGGTTTGTCCGGAGAGTCGGCGACGCACGGTATGCGGGGCATTGGGTTTTGAAGATTTGGGGTTTGGAGTTTTGGGATTTGGGAAGTGGGGAATTTGGAGATTTTGGGTATTTGAGAATTTCGAAATTTGGAAGGTTGGGACTTTGGAAATTGGGGATTTGGAGAATTTGGGAATTTGGAAGGTTGGGACTTTGGGAATTGTGGATTTGGAGAATTTGGGAATTTAGGAGGTTGGGATATTGGGATTTAGAGAATTTGGAAGGTTGGGACTTTGGAAATTGGGGATTTGAAGAATTTGGGAATTTAGAAGGTTGGGACTTTGGGAGTTGGGGATTTGGAGAATTTTGAAATTTACGAAATGGGCAATTTGGAAGGTTGGGACTTTGGGAGTTGGGATTTAGAGAATTTTGGAATTTGAGTATTCGAGAATTTGGAAGGCTGGGACTTTGGAAATTGGGGATTTGAAGAATTTGGGAATTTAGAAGGTTGGGACTTTGGGAGTTGGGGATTTGGAGAATTTTGAAATTTGGAAAGTGGACAATTTGGAAGCTTCGAACTTTGGGAGTTGGTAATTTTAAGAAATTTGAATGTTGGTAATTGGAGACTGTAGGGTATTGGGTATATAAGAATTTGAAACTGTACAGGAATTGAGAACATTGAGAATGTGGGACTAGTGGGAATTTATGGTAATAAAAATTAGAAATTTCAGAAATTTGAGAACATTTTGGTTTATAGAAATTTAGAACTATATCAATTTTTGACCAGAGAAACTTAGAACCATTTCATATAACAAAAGTTCCAAATTTTAGGAACCTCAGACTTAAAAATTCGTCGAATTTATAAAACTTGAAAATCTCCAATTTCGAACATTTCAAAACTTTATAAGTTTAAAACAACATTATGAATGTATTTTCGCTATAAAATAATGTAACATTACGAGATCCATTGAATACCTTTCCCAAAATTATTAAAATTCTATAAGAATGACGGTATCTGATATAAACACAATATTTCTCTCCAAAAGAGATACGATAACAGAAAATAGCTGAGTGAATGTTTCTTATTGAAGGAAGTAAAATGGGAAGCGATGGAAAAAATTCAGCTCATATTTTTCCTCAGATCCGTGAAAAGCTTCCGGGCCATCAGATATAAAAATCCATTAACCTTCCGTCGAAATATCGATTTCGATACAAAGCGAGATGTACTGCGCTGTTCTGTGGACAATGTTTCAAATTTTCTATCCTATAACGGATAAAAAGTTTCGGCAAATATATCTATCCAAATTTAAACTGCCATCGTGGTAGCCTCTGTTCACAATATGTGCCTTTTAATATTCATGAATTTTATACGAAATCATTTTATATCAATTTATATTAATTTTTACTGTATTTCATAAGATTTATGATTTAGGTAAAGTAACTGAGGATATAGGGATTTTGCAAATGGCAGATTTGAGAATTTAGGGAATTTGGGAAATTTGTAATTTGGGGGATTTGGAATTTGGGGGATTTGAAATTTAGGGGATTTGGAATTTGGGGGATTTGTAATTTGGGGGATTTGTAATTTGGGGGATTTGGAATTTGGGGAATTTGGAATTTGGAAAATACAGAATTTGGGGAATTTCGGGAATTAGGGATATTTGTAATTTGGGGGATTTGTAATTTGGAGAATTTGTAATTTGGGGGATTTGAAATTTGGGGAATTTGGAATTTGGGAGATTTGGAATTTGGGGGATTTGGAATTTAGGGGATTTGGAATTTGGGGAATTTGTAATTTAGGGGATTTGTAATATAGGGGATTTGTAATTTGGGGAATTTGTAATTTGGAAAATATAGAATTTGGGGGATTTGGGGAATTAGGGATATTTGTAATTTGGGGGATTTGTAATTTGGGGGATTTGTAATTTGGGAGATTTGGAATTTGGGGGATTTGTAATTTGGGGAATTTGTAATTTGGAAAATTTGGAATTTTGGGGATTTGAAAATTGGAGTATTTGTAATTTGGGGATTTCCAAATTTGGAGCATTTGAAATTTCGGGAATTGGAATTTGGAAAATTAAAAATTTGAGGAATGGGAAACTAAATTGGGGATCTGAAGAATTCGGAAAATTGATAACTCGGAAATTTGAGAGTTTCTAATTATAATTGCAGTACGTACAATTAAAACTAGAATACAATTATAATTACAATAACTATAATTAAATACAAAATACAATAAAGAACGAAGCATATCCTCTACCGAGTCAACAAAATCAAGAATTCAAGCGTCTCCTAGGCCATTTTTCATCGTTCCTCATCATCCGCGTCGTCCACGATAATTCTCGAAACGTATTCCTCGAGCGTTCTCGCGACACTTTCATTTGCTGCGTCCCCTTTTTCCCCCAATTTCCCCACTGTTTTTTCTCCGTTCCTTCAGCCACAAGAATAAATTCTTCCACTGGAACAGGAATACCGATATTAGCGTTCCTTCGATCCCCAGAGACGTTCCTGGTCTTCCATTTTCGTCGCTGTTTGTTCGCAACTGACGGTTTCCGGTTCCCACTAGCTACCCCATACGATCATAGAGATGAATCACTTTTGCACCGAATGTAACTCACGCTATCCACTCCTGATATTCTTTCATCCCTCGATATATACCACTTGCTCTGCCCTTTTCTTGTTGAACTCTCGATGAAGAGGCCTTCTGACGCATTGTGTTTGCACGAAGGAGGCCATTTTGAGAGGAAGAAGTCGTAGGGAGAAGAGATATGGGAAAAATTTCGAAATATGGGGAATTTGGGTACATTGGAATTTAGGGAATTTGCAATTTGGGTAAATTGGAATTTGGAGAATAGGGATATCTGGGGAATGTAGAATTTAGGGGGTTTAGGGTTTGGGGAAATTGGAATTTGGAGAATGTGGAATCTGGGGAATTTAGAAGTTGGGGAATTTGGAATCTGAGGAATTTGGAACCTGGGGAATTTAGAAGTTGGGGAATTTGGAATCTGGGAAATTTAGAATTTGGGGAATTTGGAATTTGGGAAATTTTGAATTTGGGGGGTTTAGAGTTTGGGGAATGTAGAATTTGGGGAATTTGGAATCTGGGAAATTTGGAATTTGGAGAATGTGAAATCTGGGGAATTTGAAACTTGGGGAATTTAGAATTTGGGAAATTTGGAATCTGAGGAATTTGGAATCTGGGGAATTTGGAATCTGGGAAATTTTGAATTTGGGAAATTTTGAATTTAGGGGGTTTAGAGTTTGGGGAACTTGGAATTTAGGGAATTTGAAATCTGGGGAATTTAGAATTTGGTGGATTTGGGGTTTGGGGAAATTGGAATTTAGGGAATATGGAAATTGGAGATTTTGGAATTCGGGAAAATTGGAAATTGGGGAATTTAGAATTGGGAAAATTTGAACAAAGAAAATTGAAGAAATATAATAAATCTATTCTGGAAAATGTAAAACAAAATTTACAGAAAATTCAAACTTTATAATTACTGACCGAAGATAATTTATTATACGACTGTTTCTAGGTTAGAATTTATCCTAACCCCTTTTAAGAATAAAAATTGAGACGAAATTAATAGTAAAAGAGAAAAGAACGAGGTAAAAGTTTGTACACACACATTTTTTAAATCGAAGTTCGCAAAAATGAAGCACAACGCGAAACATGAAATTTTGTCGACACATTTCAACATCATCACCTTGAATAAACATGTACAGCGAATGACGTACGGGAAACTTTTTCGACATGTTTTCTTTTAAAATCCTATTCCGTGATAAAAATTTTGTTTTCATTCTCTGCTACATCGTTTCGGAATAACATCGATAACATGGAAACGAAAGCTACATTGTTGATGATGGGTGAAAAAGTGACAATGCTTCCGGTTATTTTCGTATTTTCCTGCATCCGTGTAAATATACAGTTTCTCTAAACGCGAAAATATTTACAATATTGAAATGAATAAATATATTTTTAAACGCAGAAACAACTGTACTTTCATTGTCGCTTGAATGACACCTGTCAGAGTAGCAGATTCAATGAATCGACCGCAATCATTGTGAACTGTGAAGCTATAATCGAATCTGTTGTAATCGTTCTAAAATTACTTGGCTGACATAAACAGATCGTAAAAGCATTTCACGATTTCGAAGACATTTTATTAGTCTCGTCCGTCGGTTTTAAGAGCCACCTGTGGATCACGTTGGCTTTGTGAATGTATCGACTGTTGCTTCGAGTCGATCGAGGCGTCGAAAAACGAGGTGTCATCGCGAAATCTTGAAATATAATAATAAAATCTTATTAAATTAAATATATTTTTTAAGTAGAAATTTTGAGAGGTAGCGATTTTATGACATGCAGATTTTTGTATACGGAGGATTTGAACTAGTGAGATCTAGGGATTTGGGGAATATAAGGATTATGGGATGTAGGAATTTTGGGATATGTAGATTTTGGCATATGTGGATTTTGGGATATGTGGATTTTGGCATATGTGGATTTTGGGATATGTGGATTTTGGCATATGTGGATTTTGGCATATGTGGATTTTGGGATATGTGGATTTTGGCATATGTGGATTTTGGCATATATGGATTTTGGGATATGTGGAATTTGGCATATGTAGAATTTGGCATATGTGGATTTTGAGATATATGGATTTCGAGTTATGGGGATTTTGGGACATGTGGATTCTGGAATATGTGGATTTTGGGATATGTAGATTTTGGCATATGTGGATTTTGGTATATGTGGATTTTGGGATATGTGGATTTTGCCATATGTGGATTTTGGCATATGTGGATTTTGGCATATGTGGATTTTGAGATATATGGATTTCGAGTTATGGGGATTTTGGGACATGTGGATTCTGGAATATGTGGATTTTGGGATATGTAGATTTTGGCATATATGGATTTGGGCATATGTGGATTTTGGCATATGTAGATTTTGACATATGTGGATTTTGGCATATGACGATTTTGGGATATGTGGATTTTGAGACATAGGAATTTTGGGATATGAGAATTTTTGGACATGTAGATTTTAGGATTTCGACATCTAGGGATTTCGGAATGTAGGGATTTGAGTTACAAGGTATATCTGCATACAGAGAATTTGAAATATTGGGATTTCAGTGTCTAGGTGTTTCGATATCCATAAACTCCTAGTCCTGAGAATAATGTTTAACATAGGGATCCACAAGCTAAGATCATTTCCGTAAGTACGTACTGATGCACAGATTTAAGCATCTAGTAATTTAGAGGTTTCCTCCTAAATCTAGTAATACATCATCCTATAAAGTACACACGCGCACTTCACTTCGGTACTAGACGCGACAGCACCGTAAATCATATTTTTCGCAGAAAGAAATAAAAATTGAGGTGTACATCCGTTTAACGTTCGCCGCGAACTTTGCACGAGCGGATGTATAATTTCATTCGGCGGATAATCAAGCAAAAGCATCGGAGAACCTTGACGTTTCTCGCGAAAACACCTGGGAACTGGTCTTCCTCCGGTTGTCGTTTCGCTCCTTCCCGCCGTATTTGTAGATGAGTTTTTAGAACGATACCGGACGAGCTTTTCCAGATTACTTTCGAGGTTGAACGTTATTAAGCCGGTCCGGCTAACGGCGATGCAAACGAGTCTCGCGATTTAGCGACGGGAGACCGGTCTTTCCTGCAACGTTTCTGCAGAAGTATCAAATTATTCCGACAAAGGACGCAATCATGGGAACGTTTCCTATATTGCCGAAGAAATTCTCAGCTCCTCGTAACAGCTCCACGCTGCTTTTGAATTTGTTAAAGTTCACCAGCGTGTTACGGAGGTTTGGTTCACGTAGGAGAGTGAAATTTGAGATAGAATATTTATCAGTTCATCAATTCGTTAGTGACTACAGTTACAAATTTTTTAATTTTTACATTTTTAAGTTTGCAAGTTTATGAGTTCACAAGATTACAAATTTATCAATTCATCAATTTATCAATCTATCAATTTATGAATTCATCAATCTATCAATTCATCAATTTATCAATCTATCAATTCATCAATTTATCAACTCATCAATCTATCAATTCATCAATGTATCGGTTTATCAATTCACCAACTCATTAATTTATCAATGTACCAATTCATCAATACATAAATTCATCAATTCATCTGTATATCATTGCATCAACTCATCAATCTATCAATTCATCAATGTATCAGTTTATCAATTCACCAACTCATTAATTTATCAATCTACCAATTCTTCATTACATCAATACATAAATTCATCAATTCATCAATTTATCACTTCATCAATTCATCAGTATAACAGTTCATCAACTCATCAATTTATCAATCTTTCAGTTCATGAATTTATCAATTGTTCAATTGATCAATTTATCAACTTATCAATCTAACAATTCATCAATTCATCAACTCATCAATCTATCAATTCATCAATATATCAATTCAAAAATTTATCAATTTATCAATTCATCAATATTTAAATTTAAAAGTGCATCACTTAATCAATTTCCATGTTCTCAAGTTTACAAACATTCATCTTCTTCACTTAATAATTTCACAATTTTTAAACAGGAAAATTTTGTAAGCAACCATTTTACAAAATATAATTATTAAAATAAACAGAACCCATGTTTTCTGCAATTAATACCCATCGTGTTGTTCGTTCATTTCAGATAAACAATAAACGTTTTCTGCACGACACGAATTTTCCTGTTCTGTAATAATGCGGTGTAATATAACATCGTATTGCGGTTCGCATTAACGAGCACTGAAACATTCACCTGTCACCGATGGAATATATTTGACGTTTCCCGTCGCGGCACTAATTTTCACCATCACGCCAAACTACATAAACGCGACACGTCGCCTCGAACCATGGTGCACTGAATCAATTGATAAACTGCGATGATTAAACCGCGAATTTTTATATCGATTTTCCACTATCCCCTGCCAATTGACTAATAAACGGCAAACTGTTCTGCGTGCCGAAGGGAGCTGGAATTTGTCGAGTAATTTGCCGAAATTATCACCACCTCGTTAGTGTGAATCGTGCACGAAAATCATTTGTGGTACATGCTAATTTTAGTGTAACTTTCTGTTCATTTCATTTTTATTTTATCTAATTAATCAGATCTTAATTGGTTCTTGGAGGCGAGGTATATTAAGGGTGGAACTAGAATTCTTTTTCAAGATGTTTGCAAGTTTCTGAATGTTCAGATTTCTTAAATTCGCTAAATTCGAAGTATACAGGTTACAAAATTCCGTAAGTTTACAAGTTCTCAAATTATTGAAAGATCAAATTTTTCAAACATTCAAATTCCTATAGCTTAAATTTTCTATAGTCTCCAAATTCCTAAATTTCCAAATTCCTAGATCTACCAATTTGCACAATACCAATTTTTAAAAAACTGCACACCGACCAAAAAAATATTTTGACATTTTTTTTTACACTTTTTAGAGCGAAATCGCAAAATCCGGCTCTGTACGACTCTGAAGTAGAGTCTGAAGAATATCTCTAAAAAAAAGTATGACAAAATATTGCTTTTTAGCTTCAAAGTTTGGGAAGTACGAAGTCGTGTTTTTGAAAAATTTGCATCTACTATCCTTGTCTCTCCTAACCAAACACACATAAGATAGACAAAGATCGACAGAACTTCTGCGAGTCACCGCATGAGGCATTAAAGTCACACCTAGGGATAACTCGTCAGTGCACAGGACCCGTGTGCTGACTTTTTGTCACCATAAGAGAACCTTAAAGTCTCCAAATTCACAAATCCCCAGATTCCTAAGTCTCCAAATTCCTAGAACCCCAAATCCACAAGTTCTAAAATTCTTACATCCCCAAAGTCTCAAGTTTCCAAATCTCAAATCCCCAAATTCTTACATCCCCAAAGTCTCAAGTTTCCAAATCTCAAATCCCCAAATTCCTACATCTTCAAATTCCTAGATCCCCCAAATTCTTACATCCCCAAAGTCTGAAGTTTCCAAGTCTCAAATCCCCAAATTCCTAGATCTCCCAATTTCTCATGTCCCAAATTGCCAAAAATCCGAACTCCTAAAATTTCAAATTCCTCACATCTCAAATTCCAAAATTTCCATCTCCTCAAAATCCTTAAATCCTCCAAATTCTCAAATTCCCACTAATCCAAATTCTCAGCGTCCCAAATTTCCAACCTCCCAAAATTCCAAATTACAAATCCCAAAATCCCAATCACAACCCCTACACATCAGTAATAATCAGTTACCAAAATAAACAAATCAAAACTGACCCAATATCAACTAAAAAAAGGTTTAAAAATAAGAAAGCTCTGTTCCTCCATCTCGAAGAAAATCTGGAGATGCACATAGGGAAATTGTCCGTGTTACACGGATGAAATAAGTTTCAGGCAAGATTCAGTCCTCTATACGTATCATAAATCACCGGCACTCGAGTTGAGGGTTAAAAATAGTAGCAGAGACAAGACAAAAGACAGCCCTTGGCTCGACAACGATGAATAAGAGGAGTTTCGAAGTACATCGAAAACTTCAATTGCTTTTGGAATGTTTGAATTTACTTCGTTAGTTTAACTCGTTGCATTACGACATCTTTTTTCATTGCTTCAATATGCTAAAATTTGCTGCTTGAAGAAAAATGGGAGAAAGAATGCACGAATTTTGTTCCTTGAGTAATTTTCAATTTTCTAATTTTAGAAGTTCAAGTGGAAATATATATCTCATTTATATTTTGTCTATGAATCAACTTTATTAAATATTAGTGAAAAGTTTCTGTAAAGAAAATTTATTTTTGAATCGAACGACGAAACTTGATTCATCCATCGAATCGTCTGAACGACGAATAATTTTTTGGAAACTCGATTCGAAGCTGTTGAAAGTTCCCTTTGAACAACTTTGCCCGTTTCGTCGTTAAGCACGATGAAACTTTCTAAACGCGGAGCTTCCAGTGACGTTTAATTTCAAAATGTATTTCACGAACTCGAAAAGTTCCTAAACTGCAGCTCCCGTCTTTCTTGCACGTCAATTATTATTATCCTCAGTTACCCTATGTGCCAGCCCCTTCCACGTTAATGAGCGATCGAATTAACATACGAATGGATTTAAAATTGGCCAACTCACCATTTTCCCTTGGGAACAGGGTCTTCATGGTCGCTGGTTACGTTTGGGATTATCCCATATCTTCAGAGAGGATTTTGGTTAAAATGCTATGATAAAGTATTCAAATAATTTGTTAAAATAGCGTTTAAAATAATTAACGCTTTGCAGTTAATTTATTTTCACCACTATTTATTTTGTGATTATTAAATAATTATTATTTTGTACGAATTAATTTATCATGAATTTTGTACCGATTTTTGATTAATAAAAATATTTGATAATAATTTTTTATTGATAATATTGATTTAGTATTGATTGATAATAATTGATAAAAAATTCCCTAAATTACATTTGACTCCGTTCGATTCTGCAATGTAAATCCTTACAATTAAAAATGAATACTACATCAATTAAATTCGAGCGGTAATCGACCTCACATTACAAAGAAGTGAAAACAAAATGGCGGCCCCGTGCGTTTAATATTTAATCGTTCAACACGATCATCAAAGTAATTGTTTGCACGGCTGTAATTTTCAAAACGTCAGCCAATTTCAGGCGAATATAAACAATGGATAATGTATATTGTTAGGTAAAGATGGATAATCCCTCGATAGAAATCGTTCATTTTGGTACGCGCTCGTAATGGACGCAGAAACGTAACATCAGCGTACGTTTTATGTTTATTTGCGCGCTGTATTTGCATAGTCGATATTTGAAACGGGATATTAGATGTTGATTTTCATGAAATAGCTTTGCGTTTGATGATCGAATATCGGCGATGCGGTTTTGGGGTAAATATCCGTGTTTTATGCCCGGGAATCCGGTGCGAGTTACGATATAGTTGGAAATCAGGCGATTTCTATGGCATGAATAAATACGATTAATGAAATGAGCTGAATATGATTAATGAAATTTGCAATTACGACCGGGAAATATACATGAGGCACATACGACGAATGAAACGGGATTCAAAAGTTATTTATCATCTAGATTATCAGATTTTATGTCTTTCGCTATTTCATTTTAATTCACCGTATAATTTTTTACGTTTCAAATTTTATTTATGAACTGAGGGGCTTCAATATTTGTAACAAAAATGTGATCAAATTGTTAAATTTATTATCAATATCACGATGTAAAATTATAAACTTGTAAACAAACAAACTTGTATTTACAAATTATTAATAATGCTATTGTTTCTAATTAAATATTCTATAGATACAAATAATATGTACACATAATTAAATAATAAATTTGAATAAAAAAATTGCAAATAAAATTGCAACAATAAATTACCATTAGCAAGAAGAAAATTGCTAATTGTATAAATTTATACAAATTATCGATGAATGTTTCTGGCAATAAAAATTCAGCTTATTAAACAGCTAATTAATAAACGGCGCATTTAAAGTTTAATCTACTTACAGAGCAATCTACTAACAGCAATCTACACAGGCTTCTCGAAAATTGTTCCTCGAACAAAAACACTGGATATTATCTTCTTAGCTGATTAATTTCGCAGAATGCAACCGGTCAATACCTAATAAAATATGCATTCAAATTTCAACTCCAATCTGCACGAACTAATGTATCCAAAATATAAAAAAGCAGTAAACGATTTGTTTTAAGATTGTATCGCTCGTTTCGCCTCCTCATTCGTCTGCCTCTTCAGGTTCATCAACGGAACATTCAGCATCATCGAAATGAACCCTTAATCGTTCGCATTGAATTCCGCAAACACTCGCGGTCAACCTAAAATTCTCCAGAGGGGGTTGAAAACGTTCGAACGAACGTATTCTTGCTCCAGGGGGGCGTTAAACCTGGTTAAATGGCTCGTCGGGCTAATTGAAACCACGAAGGAGGAATTAAATCGTGGAACAATGCGGCTGAATTATTCTCGAAATGGTTTTATTTAGAAAAAGAGGGGGTGAAATCGTGTCTGTTGCGGATCGAATCGATTCGGAGCTCACGGGATTATGAGTGGGTGAGATTTTCAGGCTGCTACATCATCGAAATTCTCTCCATTTCGAGTAAACCACCCTCCATATTTGGCCGGGGGTGCTGCGAAAGGAAGAAAACATAGTGTGTGTGTGTATCTTTTGCAGGTCGGCCAGGCCCTTGCCATGCGATGTCGTTGCAGAACCCCAGACTTCGACATTACAGGTCGAAACATCTGATCAGATTCTATTTGCCTTATATTCTGAGAACAGTTTTTCAGAGTTTTTTATTATGCGTTGAATACTATGAGGACAGACACGCGATATTATATACTTCTAACACTCTATGATCTATCTCTCTTGCTTTGTTTCTTTCTGTATCCGTTCATTTTTCGTTTATAGTATTCATAGTTTTGTTAGTTACCAGGATGTGGTAACCACAGTACTTGTCTGAAACGGGGGTGGAAATGTTGAAGATTTTCTTACTTATTTTTATTTCCCATTTAATTGTCGTAGATTGCATTATCGAATGAAAATTTTCTATGTTCAATGATACTGAATGTGCTAATTGAAGCACAATTTGAAAAAATGTCTTCCACATTTCCAACCAACTTCTTCGCAAGTATTCTGTTTCTGACACTACTACCACAGCCTGTGTATATTTGAGTACACCTGTACAGAGTGGTATATTTGAACAAATTACACACTTCCTAATTGCAATTAAAATAAATAGCTAGAGGAAATAGGTGAATGGTTCAAGTAGAACTGTATTCCTTTTACAAGAATTTTATTAAATTCTGTTTAAAAGAGTATTAAGGTACGGCATGAAAAAAATCATTAGTTCATGAGATTTTAACCTTACTCTTCAATTTAAAATATCTCGTGAACTATTGATATTTTTGACGTTATATCTCTGTGCTTCTTTGAACAGAATACTAGGAAGAATCGATACATGTCTAGAAAGATTTCAAAAATTTTAATATGACGTGAGACGTTTCAGTGTCATAAGGTCAAACTGTTAATACATGTGTATGCATATGTATACATTCTAAATGCATACACTGGAATGTATAATTACACTGTTGTCAAATATAATTACATTGTTGTCACATATAATTACCTCATTGTCGAATATTATTACAACGTTGTCAAATATAATTACCTCATTGTCAAGTATAATTACACTGTTGTCAAATATAATTACATCGTTCTCATATAATTATATCTTCATCAAATATCTCGTCGTCAACAATTGTTACATAAATAAAAATTAAAACTATACAGACAATTTAAAAAAAAATATACAATTTAGAATTGAATACAGTATCTTCGATTCACCGTTTTCCTACGAAATCAATTTTCAATTGCAATTAAAAGGAAGTATAATTTGTTGAATATGCATCACCCTGTGCGTAGTAGAACGCGATACCTCCAATTGTCTCGCTGCATCCACGCTTTTGTAACTCTGATTTCGTCAATTCTCTGTAGCCACACCTGCGTTCTCTGTGCCTCTAGTATACACATGTGTATGTATATGTATACATACATATATATATACATATAATGTGCGAAACGTTGCTCCATTTACCGATCGTTTACTATCGTTTCTGAGCGTTTCTCGTCACACCCACGCACCATGCGAGTGGGTGGGTGTGGGTGGACGTAGAGAAGCGTGGTTTCGTAGCGTCGAAAGCTCGACAGCCAGGAGCTTGCGAATTTACACGCTCCTACTACGTCTGATATCCGCTTCCGCTTTACCACTTGTACTTGTGACGCGAATGGTAGAACTACCACACGCTGTCGAACGGTAGTCTCGATTGTACGGGAAGCTGATCAAAATCTGATACATTCTATCAACGATGTTTATATACACTGGCTGTTCCATTTTCCTTTCATAACACGTTAATCAATATTTGTATACGTCTCTCAAGGTTGATATTCTTTAATAAACATTTCTGTACATTCTTCGAGGTTGAAGTTTATTAATGAACATTTGTATACATTTCTCAAGGTCGAAATTTATTAATGAACATTTGTGTACATTTTTCAAGGTTGAAATTTATTAATGAACATTTGCATACATTCTTTAAGGTTGAAGTTTATTAATGAACACCTGTATGCATCATTCAAGGTTGAAATTTATTAATGAACATCTGTATGCATCATTCAAGGTTGAAATTTATTAATGAACATTTGCATACATTCTTTAGAGTTGAAGTTTATTAATGAACATCCGTATGCATCATTCAAGGTTGAAATTTGTTAATGAACATTTCTATACATTTTTCAAGGTTGAAATTTATTAATGCATACTTTTGTACATTCTTCAAGGTTAAATGCATTAATGAACATTTGTATACATTTTTCAAAGTTGAAATTTATTAATGAATATTTGTATACATCCTCCAAGGTTAAAATACATTAATGAACATTTGTAGGCATTTTTCAAGGTTGAAATTCAGTTTCATTTACATGTCACGTGTCTCATTTTTGATTTTATTATTACTGTATTTTAGAAAATGTTAGAGAACATCAATTTTTATTCAGACATTTGGTGTTTTGTTTTGATTTCATCAACATTTGGCCTCAAAAATAAAATGTACACAAAAATGTAGATGTAGGAAATTGATTTTTATTTAAAGATACCATTTATTTTATAGCGGGAACTTAAGTAGCATTGAACAAAGATGTACATTTTTATTTCTTTTAAGATACTGAAAAGTATGAGCAGTAAAATCCAAACATTTAAGATTTTTTTGTAAGAAGAGAAAATCAGCTTCCCGTGCAAGATGAAAGTAGTATCCTAACCGCAATATGTAGTCTGTTAGAAAGTGAACCGAAGAAGCTTCAACACACGATCGTATTTCCATTATCCACGAAGCGTGCGATTAGCAACTGGCAAAGCATGGAAAACCAGTAGAGTTGGAATCTGTAGAAAAAGGTAGCGAAGAAACCACGACTTCGATCGAGTGTGCGTTTGACTTTTCGAGTGTTCTGTTGGCATGGCCTCGATTCACCTAAATTGATCGTTGACACGTTGCACCCTTTTTCGAATTGAGTCACACAATCTGTTTATCTATTGGCCGATGACAGATCGGCGGCTCGTTATCGTCTGCTCAAGCCGAGACCAAGCGTTTCGATTTCAGGACCATGACAGCGATCTGCTTCGTGTGTAACCTGCCGATCCTGAGCCATCAGGTCGGCCTGGAATGGCAAGGAGGCAATGGCTGGGACGATCTTATGAGGGAACAGGTCGAGGAGTCCACTCTCAGGCAACGTTTGGGTGAGTACCGATCTCAATTCACGAGTTGAGGACCCAAAAGATCTATTGCCACCGTGAACACTTGCGAATTTCGCCAAATAAGAATGACAACTGCACCAATTCGCATTATCTCACTCTCGAGACGTTTGTCGACTTGTTTTTGGCCTAACTGATATGCTGCTCAGTTTCTACCGCAGAAAATATGTGAGACTCTAGGCGGCCATTTTTCTATTCTGAGCAATTGGAGTCCTAGAAGAGGCTCTTCTAAACACTTGGGTTAACTCATAAACCAACTGGGGTTGACGTCGATAATACACATGTACAGGCTGTTCAGCTACTGCTGGGCATAATTTCAAGGGGTGGTAACTGGGGTATATTGTTCTAGTTTAGTTGCTCTCAGAATATATGTACATTTGAAATAAAATCAGGAGTTGCAGGTAATGAAGGTACTAGAGGGGCAATTCGTTATTATTTTGTTCCTGGTCTTAAGAGATTAAGTTCAACGAGTCAAAAAATGAACCCATACTATCCAACTAAAAATGTCTTCATCAGACATCTTAACTCAAAAATTTTAACTCAACAAGTAATTATGAACTAAACCTATATTGAATCAATATAAACCTATTGTTGAATCAACTACAAAATTCACCGAATTATTTAAAACCTATTTGTTATGGTCCTGTTACATTTCCCGGTACAATATTCATCAGAAAAGAATCGTCCCGCAGGAACAGGAAGACGCGACTCGGCAACACAAATCACGCCCACATCGCCGCCTAACGAGCCCCAAGAATCGTCGCCGACAAATCAACGTCGTCGACGGTCCAGTTTAGCTCAGCTGACGGATATATTAAGGGAATGGGGTGGCGGTGGTACAACCGGCAAGACCAGTCGGGGGAACAAATTATGTCGTCGGGAAACATTGGCCGATATCGCGAAATCGTTACCGTGGTCCAGGCAGACCACGACGGACGCCAGCCATCTTGAAAGGCTACGGAAAAGGCGGGAGAGTTCGGTGGACAGCGGAATCAGAAGTCAGGCGTCGACGAAATCGAGGAGAGACTCGGCCATTAGCGATTTCAAGAACGATATCGCTAAATTGTGGAGCAAGAAAGATGCGACCCCTCAAGCTCAACCACCTCCTACCGTCATCTCACCTACCCCTCGTAGAGGTACGTTTTTAACCCTTAAATGGACTTCAGTCTTGTACTGTAAGGTGCACGAAATACTAGGATCTATGTTTAACACTAAAATTACCAAATCAAATGACCACTCCGCAAGTTCAGGGACACATTTTATTAAAGCATTCTTTGACATCAGCATTGATTTTCATCAAAATAGAGAATAAATTCGTGTACTAATTTATGTTTCGTTTGTTTACTTCATTTTTTATTTCAAATTAAGTAGACATATGCCGGTAGGTTTAGTGTAAATTTTTTGACGTAAAAAATATCTATACCAAAAATTGTGTTAAATTGTTGTTTCTACTGCTTCAGTAAGAAGAATTACGTTTAATTTGTATGTGTCATCGTAATAAAGTTGAAGCACGTGGCAAGACAGTAAGAGTGTGCTTCTGACATGATTTGTGGTGGAAGTTGTTCGACCGACCGAACTTTTAGACTCCTATAATAATTTGTTCGTACGTGGTAGTGTTTCGTACGTTTCCTCGGAAATTTTGATTTAATCGTTTAACAATACTTAAAAAATAAATATTATATAAGTTTGATATTACATATGTGTGTACGTAGAAATTTAGCAAATACTTTGGGTCTGGTAATTCGAGAATTTGGGGTTTTGAAAATTAGGGAAATTGTGAACTCAAGAATTATATTTAAAAATCCACAGATTAGCTTTTATCGAAATTTGGAAATTCAAAAATTTGAGAGACAGACAAATTATCATTCCACAATTTATAAACCTAAGAATTCCAAAAATTTCAAATTCGAATATTTAAAAATCAGTGCCTTTCGAATTTCGCAAATTTAGAAATAAAACTACAGAATACATAAACGAAGAAATTGCAAAATCGATAAATATGTTACGTTTGTTACAGATTCAGGAGAATCCAGGAACTCTCGCCGAGGTTCTAGCGAGAGTGCCAGATCTCGACGGGATTCCGTGATCGCTGGACAGACTCCAAGTCCTGGTGAACGGAAACATAATTGCCGTCATCATAGGCGTAGACAATCGCAACAATCGGTGGATAGTGGTAGCGGTGTGACGCCCACAAAATATTACAGGAATGATCAAAGACCAAGCGCCTCCAGCACCGACAGCACAGCCAGCAATGCTGTTAGGTAAATGATTCAATTCGGATCTCTAATTCCGATTGTAATAGAGATATGTTCTTGATTGCGGTTAATTAGTACTGAAGGGGTTTAATCTTGTTAATTTTAGGAGAGATTCTATTTTGGAGGCGAATTGATTTCGTTTCGTATTACTGCTAACAACTGTTAGATGCGTATTCAAAACAGATTATTAAAATTTGCATTGCAGAATAATCAATCGCTGAAAATAATCGTATATTGATATCTGTTAACCTTGTAATATTCTGTGTGGAAGGTTTTTCGTGCAAGAACATTTAAATATCTTGTGAAATATTAATATTTCATTCGCAAGAAATATTTTGTTCGGAAAAAAGTGTTTCATAAAATATTTTGCAAAAAAAAAATATTTCACAAATCAATAATTCGTCCGAAAAAATATTTCATGAAATATTATCTACTCCGAAAAAGTATTTCACAAAATCTTGTCCGATATTTCGTAAGCTTCAATCAAGTATCTGCAACAAATCCCCGAAGAGATTTTAAACGAACACTACTGAACAAAGAACGCTTTTCAGAGATCATCTCGAAACCCGTAACTCGATGGATAAGAGTGATCGATCGAGCAGTATCGAGGCAAAAACGGTGGACACGAAGACGGTAACACCGACCACGACAACAACAACAACAACCACACCGCAAATCGATGGGAAGATAATGATCGCGACTACCACCGATTCCAAAACGTCCACGACCACGACAACAACCACGGTCACGACATCCACCACGTTGACCGTGGACATGAAACCCGCTTCCGAAACTAAGAATCTCACTTTAGAGACATCTATCACTCCTCCCACCATCGTGATGTCGTCGGTGACACCACCGTCTGTATCGCCGACAGCTGCTAGTAACCTTCCGCTTCCTGGAACCTCCACTTCCGGTAGCTCCAGTCCTGTTGGTTCGCCAAATGTGAACACACCGACTCACCCGCTACTTACGACCAGGAGGGACTCTACTACTCAGGTGAGATCTCGAGGAAAGTCTGTTGTACTGTACAATGGACTCTTGATATATTGCATTTTTGGTGATGAGAATAGTTGCCCTTGGAGACTTGTCCTTTTTTGGGGATTGTACACGGAGATGCAGAGTTATTGCAAGTCTAGTTTGTGTTCTTCAGAATACTACATGAATGCGTTAAGGATTATAAGAATGCTCTAAGATGCTCTACACATTTTTTAAGATGATCTACAAGTGCTCTAGATGTTTCATATGCATTCTAAGATGCTCTGCAAGTTTTAACAATGTACTACGAATGTTATAAGGATATTCTAAGAACATTCTAAGGACGTTCAAAATAGTGCATGAATGTTCTTCAAATATCATAAAAATGCTCTAAGATGCTCCACAGATGATGTACATGTGCTCTAAGATGCTCCATACGTGTTTTAAGATGCCGTACAAGTGTCCCAACAATGTTCTAAGAACGTTCTAAGACTATTCTAAGAACGATCTTCAAAATACTTGATGAATGTTATTCAAATACCATAAGAATGTTCTAAGATGCTCTAGGATGTTCCATGCGCGTTCTAAGATGCTCTGCAAGTGTTCTGATAATGTTCTAAGAAAGTTTTAGTAATATAAGAACGTTCGAAGGATGTTCTTCAAAATACTACATGAAAGTTCTTCAAATACTGTAAAAATGCTCTAAGATGCTCTAAGACGCTCTACAGTGCTCTAAGATGTTCCATTAGTGTTCTAACATGTTCTAAGGTGCTATTAGAACGTTTTATGAATGTCATTGTACAAACAAAGAATATTCTGCGAATGTTCTAAGAATGCCCTCAGATGATCCACAGATGTCCGATGCTTCACAAGTGCTCTAAGATGCTCTGCAAGTGTCCTAAGAATGCTCTAAGAGTTCTATTAATGTCATATAAAGAGTCAGAAAATGCTCTAAGAATGCTTTAAAAATGCTATAAATAGTCTAAGAGTGATTTACGGGAATCTGAAAGAATTAAAAATGACCATCCAAGATTTATAACCTAAATATCTATCAAAGTATATAAACTATGGAAATATATGTCACATAAATGATTTAGATGATCATGTGATTAATGTGACAAAATTTGTTGCAGTGTTACTACAAAGGAAAGGAGGCGTCGCCAAATAAATTTTCGAGATTAACACGACAAGCAGCTGCCATAGACGAATCGATGCCACCCGCAGGACGGCGAGGAAGTCAGCCAACATTGTCACCAGATCCTGATGAAGGAGGTACAATCACAAACTTCAACCTCCATTAAACTTCATGCATCAAATAAACCACGATTGTAATTACAAATACAATTACAACAAACTATGCCCTGAATGTACATCCCCTAAGAAAATATGAAAATAAGCAACGTCTATCTTCATTCGCAATTCACTCTCTTTCCACTTCCTGTCTGTCTCTTTTCTCTTCTGTTTCGTAAATGAACTTTTGTGTAGTATGTTTCGTTGACGGAAATGTGTATGTTCCTTTGACAAAAATGTGCAGTATGAATAACATTGTTTAAGAAGTGTGTATGATTTGAAGAATAGTGAGATTTTGTTGAATGTTCGAAGGACGCAAGGCTCGCAGGGATTCGTTGAGTCCTGACTCTGCCTCCTATCCGAAACGACGCGATTCCAGGAGCCATCTGAGTCCTGACAGGACGGTCGATAAGAGGGACATCAGTCCTATCAGGCAACGGAAATCTCAGCTGAGAAGGCAGTCCACGTCGATGGCTGGTCGGTCACCTCCCAGGTACCGCCATTTTATCGATTTTTAGCGTCGGTAATGTCGTTCTCTTCGAACATGAACGTTTCGAAAACGGACACAGTTCGCGACAGAAGGAAACTTTGTAAAATAATTTCAGTAAATTTTGTTGAAGTCTAAGATTACAGTATTTTGTTAAAATCTAAAATTTTGTTAAAGTCTAAGATTGTCAATGACACTATTGGATAAGAAAATTTGATGCTACATTAAAAGTAGAAGTACATATTCTTTGAATTATGGGTTTATAAAGGTAACAAATGTTTGAGTTAAGGGCACGTTCGAAAATTTATCGATACTTTTTTAAATGTTGCAAAATAAATCCTGGAAATGTGAGGTAGATTATGGATAACTTAAAATGGTGAATTGTGTGTTTTAGGTCACCAGATAGTTCTTCCTGTTCCTCGAGGGATCCGAGTCCTTCTCCTTGCGCGCACGCCCCCGCGATAAGAAGACAGTCGACAACGGACGAGATTTTCATAGCTCGAGGTTTTCGACGGCAGAGTACTGCCGAGGAAATGATTAGGTGTCGAAATTTTCGGAGACAGAGCTCTCAAAGCGACGAAACGGTTAGTTCTCTTACATCGATATTTTGTAAATTCACAAATTTTTATAAATTTGAAGATTCAGGGTCTCAAGTTTGGCATTTCTTAAATTTTTTAAGTTACGAATTTGTGATTTGAAAGTTTATGAAAATGTTTGAACTTATAAATTTGAAATTTAGAAACACAAGTAAAAGTTATTTTGCAGTTATAATTACAATTTATTAAAGATTGGTATGTTTAAGTGTTACTTGTAAAATTATAAAATTGTGAAGTAAGATTTTGAAAGAATGAAATTAAACAGTAAATGATTGTGTTCAATTTTTGTTTTTATGGTTCAGGTTCAAAGATATCGAGGACGAAGGGATAGTTCTGCACAAATTACGGACGGAACATTTGCAACGATGACTGTCGAAACATCAAGTACATTTTTCGATAGCAGTACTCAAACTGGTGAGTGAAAGTTTTGTTATTACTCCTGAGGTTTTGACAAAAGTTACGAAAATTTAATTTGTTATTGAAAATCTTACTTAAGCCTAAATAATAAACAAATAAACATGTCGACCATTATTAATTGCAGAAAACAGCTAAAGGGATTTTATCAAAATTAATTCAAAATATTATTTCAAGATCACCATTTCAAAGTAAATAATTTAGTAATAATTATTATATAATACATTATTTAGAGATAATGTTTGTCTTAATTGAGGACTCTCTATATAACTCTATATAACTAATTATATTTATGCGCGTGTATCGTACCAAATTCGATTTAAACTTCCCGCCATAAAGGGTAGTGCACTTTAAGTAGTATGAACTGTGCTTGATCGGACGTAACGTAAGCGCCATCACTGATGCTTTTCACTAACTTTCTTCAACTGTATTATTTCTTCATTGATATTTGAATATCGAATAATTATACAAACTGTTACTTTATTATAAATAAATTCATTTAGTTAAATATAATTTTGTTTTATTTCAATTAATAACTTGTTTGTTATTTAGTAAATTATATGCTTTTAGGAAGAATTCATTGCATTATCGATTTTATTCATTTTATTTTTCAAGATCATTTTATTGGGTAAAAAAATGTTGAAGTTAATTAAGTGAAGGGATTAAAGTATGATTAGCAAGTAAATTCAATAACGATGACCTCGAATTTTCTTGATCACGGCTCAAATTGAATCAAGTCGCTTCTTCGATTTTACTTCATCACTAAATAATCTCATCTTCTCGCTGGAACTTCAGTTTAACCTTCATTTCTTTATTTAGAAAAAAAAATTTTCCAAAGATTTATTTTTCAAATTTCAAACTCATTTAATTTTCCTTAGAATAAAACTAGTTCTACGATTTAATTGACTAATTAACACGAAGTTTATTTTTAAATCATATACGTTCTCTCTCAATATAGGTTACTTCCTCAATTATTTATCATCTTCTCTATGTCATTCAAAACTACTCCTACTATTCAATTCCTATACTAATTACTACATATAAAGTTCATTACACTCTTACCAACACGTGTATTTCAAAAATACACACGTTTGAGTTATTTATACTCACACAATTTAATTTTCAATTTCACATACTCTCAGAACAACCCTTATTATTAAACACACAAACAAGTTATTACAAAGTTCATTAAACTTTCAACACGTGTAACGCAAACATTGCCCCAGAGTATTTCACATTTTTACATAAGAAATTACATATTTAATTTTACATAATCGAAAAACAACCCCTATTATTAGATACATTAAGTCATCACAAAGTTCATCAAACTTTCAACACGTGTACCACAAACATCCCAGAGTATTTCACATTTTTACACGAGACATTACACTAATGATTTTACATAATAGAAAAACAACCCCCATCATCAAATACAGTAAGTCATCACAAAGTTCATTAAACTTTCAACACGTGTGCTACAACGACACCAGAGTATTTCACATTTTTGCACGAGACATTACAGGAATGACTTAACATAATCGAAAAACTACCCCTATCATCGTATCCCGAAACAAGCCTTATTATTCAATCTAGAAGCTAGTTATCAGGAAGTTGATTGGACTTGGTGACAGTTAAAATTTCCCGCCATCTCGAGGCACATTGAAATCGAGCGAGACCGGTGCGAACGGCGCGGCATGCGCCTTGGCAACGCGTTGTCCGGCGTCGCGACGCCAGTCAGCGTCCACTCGAACGCAGGCGTGGTATCGTTGACTTTAGTTCCAACGGCGTAACACTGGGTGCATGACAGTCAATAGCCAGCTGAATAGGAAATCAGCCCCGAGGAGCTGCTTGCCGAGCGTGTGCGTGTTCCTCTCGCGTCCCGACGCGTTTTCTCGAGTATCCCAGTGTCCTGGAAGAATCCACCTCCGACGGTATCCTGTCAGGATCGAAGCCGACAAAGCTCGACAGAACACGTCCAGTCTCTCTGATCGTGATCGACTTGTCCTGATCGACGATCGAACCTGTGCACGGATCAACCTTATCCTGGCGAAAGTAGGATAAAGGACATCAATCATCAGCCAGGATCGACCATTCGAACAGAGTGCGTTTCTGTACGAAAGTGTCCGGGTGAACTGTTTGTCCTGCGAAGGAGTGAACGTTGGTAAAAGGTCCTAAAAGGACATCAATCCGTGGAGAATCGTCCTGTCGATCCAGCTGTTGCTGCCCGCGATGAAGGCCTCGATTTCGTGCTAGGACGATGGGTGGTGCCCTTCGATCGATGATCGAAGGTTCATCGTCCACAGGATCCACCGAGTGATCCTTCCACGAGAGGAGTCCTTGAAATCCTTGCCAACGTGTACGAAGACGTAGCAAGTCTGGCCAGTGTGACAGGACGCAACCACTTGTGGCAGTGTCGTGGATATCGGTTCACGTATCCTTGGAAGCCGGCCAGAAACACCACGTCCCGGAGTGTCCTTCGGTTAAAGGATCTTCGATGAGCTCGCGATCATTCGGGCTACGGTTCGTCGTTGGTGATGCGAGTTATTGTCGGATGTTTTATCGCGGTGTGCTCGTGTGACATGTGATGATACGCGGTGACACGGTGATGCCAAGGACTCGTGATGCGCAGCGAGGATTCGTAGGATTCTGTGCTGTGTCCGCTACACGAGATGAAGAGCCTGTCCTGTTTGTACCTGGGACCTACGAGGTAGGAGCGTTTCTTCTCTTGTACAGGCTAGTTCAAAAATTCATTCTGGGGAATTTCGTAGGATTCGTGGGAGAAATTTAGAATCATATGAGAAATTACTGTAATGTAAATGTAATTTGAGAGTTTATTGAGCGACATTTTCAAATTCAGATATTTTTTACAGAGGTGGTGGGCAAGTGTACAATTGCACTAGTTTCTCTCATTAGTTACGCCTAAATTATTAAATACTTTGAATAAGTCAAGAGTCAAGAATAATTTATCACATAAATCATTGAAATGTTCCATTAAAATTCGTGCTTAATCCACCCTTACTTGTGACTAACTTATTCATTCTTATATTACAATAATGATATATAATTAAAATCTTCAATATTTTATAAATAACGAAGGAGATTTTGTACACTGAGTAGATAAATATAGTATCTGTATTGTTGTATTAAAGATCTATGTTGTTATATGGAAGTATATTTATTTTATTGTATTAAAGATTGTTGTTGCATCAAAAATATGTTGTTCGTGTTTTTATATCAAAGATACATTATTTATGTCATTATATCAGAAATGTGTAATACATGTTACTATATTAAAAATATATTACGTTATTATATCAAAAGTTTATTATTCATGTTTTCATATCAAAAATATATTATTTGTGTTATTATACCAAAAATATATTATTTACGTTATTATATCAGAAGTATGTTCTTTATGCTATTATATCAAAAGTATATTCTTTATGTTGTTATATCAAAAGTATATTCTATATGTTATCAAATGAAAAATATATTATTCGTGTTATTATATGAAAAATATATTACGTATATCAAAAGTATATAATTTGAGTTGTTACACGGAAAAAATATTATGAGTGTAATTGTATAAAGAATGTATTACGTTATTACGGTGGATATTCATTCAGAGGGAGTAAGAGAATGTTTTTTAATTACAAAAAGGTGTAGATTTAATGTAATCCCTGGCGAGGACAATGCAGGATGCGTTTAACAGCAGAGGAAACAGTGTAGAGTATTTTCGTCGCGGGTTTTACGATCCCCGTGATTAGCAGAGCGGAGAAACGCTCCTCGTTAGAACGCTTTTATTGTTCAGCCGCGTCTGATCCCTCTCCCGCGTTCAAATTCAACCCGTCCGTGTGCATTATGACCGTTGGAACGGTTCATTTCGTGATTTTTATCAGATCAACGATTGATGTTCCTCGTGTTCACGTCGTGAAAATCTCTTTTCCATGTAATGTTATCAAATTTAATACTAAACTTAAAATACCTCTAAAATTATATCTCATCAATTTCATATTAGCATTCTTAATCACATGTTATTCTACTTTTTTTTTCAATTTTTGAATTAAGATTATTTTGAACTATTATTATACTTAATTGTAATATATTCCAATATTAATATATCAGATTTAATTGTTAATTATTTTTCGAAGATTGTATTTCTATTTGGATTATTGTACAAGAACTCTTTGTTGTACATATTAATTTTTAGAATAAATACATTTATGCATCTAGTAATTTTGTTCAAGATTTAGAAATCCTTAAAATTATACCAAATGTATAAATTTCTTTATATGACATTTTTAATAAATTAAGAAATTCCTAAATTTAAAAAAATGCATACTAAATGTGTTTTTGATGTGACATTTATCAAAAGAAGTCCCCAAATCCCCAAACTTTTCAAATGAAAAAGAAGCATAAATTCCACGACACAAGAGATCCCGAAAGCAATAAATAATTTGTCCTCGAGCAGCGAGAAGCAATATTTCTGAAATATTTGTCCGATCATTTAGCAATATATAACACGTGAAAGTAGTAAATTACAAAACGATCGTCCAATAATTTTCCTCGATTTTCTACGAAAATACATTTTTATCTCCGTACAATAAAGTCAGAAATTGAGTTAAATGGCGCATGCTACAGAATTTATTATTGTTTAATTAACGTCGATGACAAGCGGCCATTGGAGCATGAAGTTCGCAAATCATTCGATAAAAGGGAGACTTCTAATTGTTAAATATTGTCAAAGGTAACGATTTTGCATTAATTATACTCCATTGTTTGAATTGGTTTTCATCGATGTCGTCTTTTATTTCGTTCGATCGCTGGGTGTTTTTATCGTTATCTTATAAACCCCGTCATTAATCTTATTAAAGGGCGTATTTCACGATTTAATTTACAAATCAATTTTCAGCGCAGTAACATTTTAATCCCTCGTATTTCGCTGTAATTAATAGCGTCAATTCGACAAATTATCGATTCAGTTATTCAACAATTTTTAATACGCTTCATTTTTTTATATTATTAATTACATACGTTATCGCAGTTTCTTTCTGTTCACTTTTTTTGGTAAATATAACAGTTAAACGTTTTACCTTTGTTAATATGATTTTTAAAATTAATTGCGTGTTCATGTTTTTTTACAAATATTTTCATTTTCGAAATAAGAGAAATCGAATGACATTTTCAATTTCGAAATAATATAGGTCGAATTTTCAATTTTGAAGTAATAGACATCGAGAGATATTAATTTTATAGTCGAAGTACATTTCATATGGGACGTAGGAGTTTCGTTAAATATTTGATCGTTTAATTTAGTTCGACCGCAAAGAAGATTTCGATCAAAATGATCGAAACGTTTCCCATTAGTTTCCGGCAAATGCGATTTCTAAGAGCGGTTTCCTTTTTAAGACAAACAACGCTGGAATTGAATCCGGGGAAGCATATTTCATTGAAAAAGCACCATTTTGTGAACCATTTATATGCTCGGTAAGCATCCGGTACATTTACAATTGTTACAGCAATGTGATTGTAAAATATCGTTCCGAGGAACGGAAAGCTTCTCTCGTTTGTAAAGTGGCTGAACAAATCGACAATTGCTCTTTTCATCAATTCTCTTGCAATTATCGAGCGGAACGATTCATCATTTTATACATGAAAATTAAACTCGAAAATCAATTCTGGAATTACGAGGTAATAATGGAAAAATAACTGAAGTTGTTGCACGATATTTTTCATTTTTATAAACGATTGGATATTGTGATGTTATGAGGATGACATTCGATTTAAAAAGTATTACAGAAATTTAATTGTAATTTTAATTACATTTTCCCGTTTATTTTGATATTTTCACTATTCTTCTATTTTACTGTTTGACTGACTGTTTTCTTGTATTCCTAATTTACTGCTTTACTATTTTAGTATTTTACCACTTTACTGTTTTACTATTTCATGGTTTCACTAATTTATTGTTTTACTATTTAGTATTTTACTACTTTACTATTTTACTGTTTCACTGTTTTACTATTTCATGGTTTCACTAATTTACTGTTTTAATATGTTCCTATATTACCATTTTATTATGTTACCACTTCACCATTTGACTACCCTCCTTCACTCTTTATTAATTTTTATTAATACATATAATTTTGATATCCTATATTAAGCAATTTTATCCTATATTTTTAGTCCTAAAAGTACAATAAAAAAATCATTAAAAAATCGAAACGAAAGTACAACACAAAAATCATCCCCCTAAACAGAAAAATTAAAATCTCACGAGGAAGATAAATCTCGCAAGAAAAATAAAAATAGCAAGGGTACGATCTAATGGACCACAATAGTCTTGAAATCGTGATTAGCAAACAATGTAAACAAATACGCGGAGGAAGAGTAAACAAATTACTATTCAGCGGTGGACCAACCTCTGCGTCTCCATTATCGCAGCCACTCATCACTATTCCCTGCGACACTTGTACATACCTCGAAGCCGACATCTTTCGACGTCCATCGACCGTTTCCACTCTTCCATTCCATTTCCTGCGAATCAAGGAGAGGGAAAAAAAGGAATTGCCCTTAATTCGCGAACCGCAGACTAATGCAATCCTTCGGAACGCCCGCTGGTTCGCAGCTCCATTTCGAAATTGCGTCAGGGGCTGCTTCCGCATTCCCGTGTCGGACCACGGAATAATAAGCTGAAACATACTACTAGTCTTCCTGTTCCCCGTCGATCTGTTTTATTCTCTTACGTGAAATATCTTTCGAGTGGTAAGGGCAATCTGGAGAATAACTAGGTTAGACCTGATTGGAAAATTGGGGGTTGTTTAGGGATTTCTCTTTATTTCTTTGAGTAATCTGTATTATTCGATGCTGTAAACAGGGTGGGAGATTTTTGTATTCTAAGCTTTTGAAATTTTGGACTTGTCAGATTGGGAAGTTTTGAATTATGAAATTTTTGTATCTTCTACAAAATACTTTTAACTAAATATTTTTGTATTTTTTACAAAATGGAAGAAACAGGAAATGGTACAAAATTTTGACAAACTGTAATATAATTTCTGACAAAAAAATAACGAGGTTTTAATAAAATTTTCATATAAGAATCTAATAAAATTCTAGCAAAATTTCAACACAAGAAATAACAACAGTTCTAATAAATTTTCCAGCAGAAATAACACCGAAATTCCAATAAAACTCGTTCGGACAGTGCGATAACAATCTACCAAAATTCCACTGAAATTTTCGTTATAAGAAATAACATAGATCGATTAAAACGTCCATCTTTCTCGATAAATTCTCAGAAATTTCTTCGAATGTAACAAAAACGGAAAAGTAAAAAAAAAAAGAAAAGAATGGTCTGGCAGTCGGTTCGATCGTACGGTTCGTTTCCTTCGACCACTTGTAGCCTCGAGGACCATGAGTACAATGGCATAGTACAGTGGAAGATGGTGGACGGGCAAAGGGAGGAAGAGGAATTGCTCGACGAATGGAAATTCAATCGAATGGCCTGATCGTATTATTCCCTAATCTAACCTCTTCCTCTCCGGCCTGTGCCGCGTGACGCCAACTTAATGGGCTTTTAATCGAAAAATGTTAATCGAGGGAAGGCTCCACGATCTTTCTAATCTCTCCCTCGTTTTCACCCGAAAACGGTTCTAAATCCAGAACCGAGCTTCGAATAATCTTATCGCGAAAATTTCACACGAAATGAAATTTTATCACAAATTCTCGAATTTCTCAATAAATTATTTGTTGCAATTTTTATTTGAGATAAAGTAATCGAGTAAAATAATGAAGGACTACAAATTTGAAGAGTTATTTGGAAATGATGAAATTTTAGAAATAAAATTGTTAATTTGATAATTGGTGTTAAGTTTCATTATGTTGTTCGAAATTTCATTTGTTAAAGTAGATTATTTATCATAGGACGTATGATTCATTGAGTTGTACTACTAGACGTTGAGTTGTACTACTGGATTTTCATAAAACAACAGTAGCTGATATACAAAATATTGAATCGCTTAATGAGATGGTTTTGAACCTTATTACCTATTAAAATAGATTTTTTGTGAGAATATCAGAGGACGTATGATTCACTGAGTTATACTACTGGATTTTTCAGTATAGAGTTATACCACTGAATTTTTCTACAAAGAATTGAATTTTTCTAATTCTGTAATTATATTTCAGAGGTACTAAATTATTAACCTTTTCCATCACACAAACATAATTGAAAAAAATTTAAAAGTTCAGAAATTTTCAAATTTATATAATTGCAAATGTCAAACTTTTAAATATTCTTCTATATCGCTAAGATCAATTTTTTTATCCTATAACCCCGTTTATGGCAATATCATACCTCTCGGGAACACCTCACCGATCATATTAATAAACATCGATCCATAAAATTGAACCAATTATACTAAAACGTTGAACCATAAAAATGCAATTGATGCATGAAACATTCAATCGTATTACCGAGTAGCTACAACTTTTACTACACTTTTGAAGAACTTTGATGGAAGAGAAAGAGATGAGATGGCGAGCGAAATATATCGAATTATACTACTGAGCTGCGTCTGGCTTTGCTACTTACGTTCATTGATACCCTCTGCGGGTTTTAATTGAAAATTTCATTCAATTTTATTCGAATGTAAATTCAATTAAGATCGTTCGATTAAAACAAATTGCAAGATTTCAATTTCTGTTTTAATCGAATCTTTTATTGAAACGACGATGGCGTTAAGGAGCGTTAATAAAATCACGCATTAATTTTCAAATTATACATACGTTTTCAATTTTTAAATACACGTATTGTTCAAGTATGTGTTATGCTCATTCTTCAATTTTTAAATCTAAATCCTCAGTTAGATATTTTACATTGTTAGCACAGTACACTTGTCGAAAACGAATCTTCCTTTTGTAGTTTTTAATTTGTTTGAATATACACAAATATCTGAATATACATATATTCTGAAGATACATAACCTTAATTTCTGAATACACACATACTCAATTTCCAAATACACATGTAATTTCTGAACACACATAACCTCAATTTCTGACCATACATAACCTCAATTTCTGAACGTACATATACTTTATATATTCAAAACATACATTTATTAAATCCAACAATCGTCAATTTTGACGACAGTCAACACGTCGCAAATAATATAAGAAACGATGCACCGAAGAAAATTGCAATCCCAATCAAAAGCGACACTCTTCCACGAATTCGCCGGTCGATAAATCTGTCGTAATTGACTTCATCAGCCGGTTTCCATTTGCCATATTTTATTTGTCCGTATCGCGTGCGAGGAATTCCGGGCGCAATAAGTGCTTCAGAAATAATTATCATTTTAACGGGACGTGGCCGTAATCGCCAGTGTCCCGCGATTCCAGGAATTTCATTAGTTTCGATTCAAGCCCGTCTACCCTCCGATTGTCTTCCGTCATTAATTCTCAGCAACGCAGCCGCATTCATTACTAATTCCTATCTAACGCGTCAACTCGATTCGATCGATCGATCGATCGGCCGATTACCGTCGGAAACCTGTCCTGACCGTCCTCACCTTTCTTCCGTCTTACCTGATTAACCTAAACCCTTTGATACGATTACCTTCAATCCGTAAACATTTACACCTCGTGGACACGGGTTTCCATTCAGATTAATACGGTGAGGACTGAGGAATGTTGACGTTTATTGGACGGAATAAGTGAAAATTATATTATTATCTAGGGATATGGTGATATAGGGATATAGGGACGTAGGGATATGGGGACGTAGGGATATTGGGACGTAGGGATATGGGGTCGTAGGGACATGGGGACGTAGGGATATGGGGACGCAGGGATATGGGGACGTAGGGATATGGGGACATAGTGATATGGGGAAATAGGAATATGGGGACATAGAGATATTGGGACATAGGGATATGGGGACGTAGGGATGTGAGGAGATAGGGATATGGGGACGTAGGGATATGGGGACATAGGGATATGGGGACATAGGGATATGGAGACATAGGGATATGGGGACATAGGGATATTGGGACATAAGGATATGGGGACATAGGGATATGGGGACGTAGGGATATGGGGACATAGAGATATTGGGACATAGGGATACGGGGTCATAGTGATATAGGGATGTGGAGATAGGGGATATAGGGATAGGAGATGTAGTGATAGGGGATGTAGTAGTAGGGGATATAGGGATAGGAGATGTAGTGATAGGGGATGTAGTAGTAGGGGATATAGGGATACAGGGATATAAGGATGTGAGGATATAGGGATATGGGGATATAGGTATAGGGGATATAGAGATAGGGGATATAGGGATGGGGAATATAGGGACACGAGATATAGGAACACGGGATATAGGGATAGGGGATATAAGGATGTGAGGATATAGGGGTAGGGAAATACAGGAGTAGGAGATATAGAGATATAGGAATATGGAGATATATGGATAGGGGATATATGGATACGGGATATAGGGATATGGGATACGTGGATACAGGAATGTGAGTATATAGGGGTATGTGGATACAGGAATGTGAGGATATAGGGATATGAGGATATCGGAATATAGCTATATAGGATATAGGTATATGGAAATATAGGGGTACTGGGTATAAGGATGTGGACATGTAGATATATCGCGATATAGGAGTATGTGGATATAGGGATACACAACAGTACGGAATTACATATACAGAGTAGTGAGTATAAAAGGATTTAGAAATTACAAGATTTGCGAATTTACGTATATGCGAAGATAGAAGTTTAGAAATAAATGAATTCATTGATACAGAAATTGAAGTATACAGGGTTACTAGTGTAACTCCCTAAAGGGTTGTAGGGAGCAACTTTTTCCTTTGCAAATATACAGAGTGTCTCGTAACTAGTGTAACTCCCGGAAAGAGGTGGTAGAGGACGTTATTCTGAACAAGATTTTTCGAAAATAGGGTTTGAAGCTTCGTTTTTGAATAATTAAGATATCTAGATATTTTAGAATCTGTAAATTTAGGAAAATATTTAAGGGTCTACAGTTAGACGAATTTGAATGAATTAAACAGCGCCATAATGACGAGAGTTCTCAAAGAATAAATTCTTTCGCATAAAATCTTCTGACCCACCATTTTGAAGTTGACATTCAGCGCCCTTGTACAAGCCCAGAAGGAAAAGGGAAAGGAAGATACGGTTTATCGTCCCGAGCCGGTGCTTGCAACTTTTAAAGCGTTCCCGTTCAAATGGAGGCGACACAAAGCACGCCAGAAAATAATCGTAACTTCCTTCGCCGCGGATATTGCCACGAGCTCTTCGCGGCAAATAAATAACGAAAGTTATCCCGTTACAGCCACTGGGAACCATAACCTGTGAAAAATGTTCTTAACGAACGGCAAGGAGAAAAAACTAGGGGGAATTACACGAGGTATCGGAATCGCGATAACAGTTGTCTGCTGGGCGAACTGATATCGGTGCTTCGACGAAGAAAGCTGCTCTTTCTTTTTTCTTGGACAGTTCATTGTACACCGGTGAGCGTTCTAGGGTTCCCCACGGAAAATGGCGGTCTAAAGAAAATTTAACGCTCTTGATTTTTACTCGGTGCTTTATAAATTTGAATAATTTTTATATTTGTGGAATATTGGTTTCTTGGGGTGTTGGAGAATTGAGAATTTTATGATTTGTTATTTTATATTTTATTCTTTTAATGATTTCTTTTTATGTTTTATTGTACTATTTTATTATTTCCCGATTCGAGATAAAAATCATAGATACAAAAAAATTGAGTACTTCATCAAAAACAATCGTTCAACAAAATTTATAAAGATATTATTCGAGGTAAAAATTCCTCCTTCGACATAAGAATTCATACGAATAAAAAACACTCTTAATAAACTTTGTTTTAATAGACCATGGGTCCGAATGACGCGCAACTGCAAGTGAAAATGTCCCGTTCGAATAAATATTCGAAAAGTATGAATACGAAAGAGGTCTGAGAAATTCCATTCCGCGGTACACGTGGCAGAATATTCGGAACGAAGAAACCCGTGGGTACAATTAGACGTTCCGTCGGTCACGAAAACGCGTCGCGACGTCGACGTCGCGACGGCTGACTACTCTGTTCGCGATATCAAAATTCCATGCTCGGCACGCGCTGGAATTCTTTGTGGCCCCCATAGGGGCGAGAAAGAGGGACAGGATCGACCACACCCCTCGACGACACGCTCGAAGGGTCGTTAAGTATAAAACACGGAAAACAGAGGAGGGAAAATGGGATCGGGGACGTGGAGAAGAAGAAAAAAAAAAGAAGGAGAAAAGAGAACGATCGAACTTCCAGGATGCTTTGCGACTGGTCTAACGTTGTATCTCGAAATTGATCGATGGCTCGCACGCTCGATCGGGGTTGATTTCTTGGTTTCTTTTTTCCCACACTGCGAATATGTTGTCCGGCTTTTATTCGTTTTTTCTGACCAACGTGTCGAGGACACGATGCTACATTTAACCCAGTTTCAGCTTCTTGCAATTTTTTCGATGTTTACGTTCGCTGGATTAGGATTGCGGAAACGGGAGGGTGATTATCAGAACTATTTTTAATCGATGAAATTTGCGGTTGTTTTTACGGGAATAAATATATGCGGGCTGGGAAAATATTTAGTATAGCACTTGAAGTATGTTATTTTTGTGGACGTGAAAAATATTTATTATATTTATAACATTCTGGTATAATATTAAGGTAGATTCACATATATGTATTTTTTAAACATTGTTATGTGTTTTGTATTTAGAGACAATTTTTTAATGTTGTCATATGACAGCACCGAGGTGCAAAGGATTAATTGTAATAGTTACTGAACATCTTTATAATATGGATTAGTTGATTTAATTTTACGTCTTTATAGTGCAACCTAAATTAATTCATTTAATTTTACTTCTTGACAGTGTAATTGTAAGTTGGATTAATCGACTTAATTTTGTGGTACTTCTTGGGTAGGTTCGATTTTAAACAATAATATTGTAATTTTTAATCGATGTTTTTGCATCTGTTTATTGTTTCAAGAACCATCGCCATTGTACGACAACAATCACTACCATGAAGAATGCCTAAAATGTAACAGCTGCGGCCTGAATCTCACGGGACCCAATCAAAAACGGGCTAGACGGTAAGTTTACAAAAATAACACAAATTGTACTAATATTTAAGCTTCAACTTTTTGTACTTGAAATACACAGCTATTTTTTGCAATAATAATTAATTTTGCATGTATTTTGTTTTTTATATACAATTATTGTTATTGCTATTATTATTATTATTACTTCCTTACTTAAGGAGAGTTTGTACAAAAATTGCATTAGAATGTTACAATCATATATTACAAATAATGAAGTATTTTTTGCATTATATTCATTGCAATTCAATCTAACTATAACTTTTATGAAAGAACTGCATTATATTTTGCTATGTCCTGCAACTAAGTACATTTTGCAATATGTGTCTGCTGCAATTAAGTACATTGTGCAATATGTGTCTACTGCAAGCAAATATATTTTGCAATATATCCACTGTAATTATATCTCGCAACATTCTATTTAAAAATGTCTCAAACATTGGAAATTGAATTTGAATTAAATTGAAAGAGGAAACTTCCACGAAGTAATGCATCGATACTAGAATAGTTCGCGACTATTAATCAAAATTTTCTATCACCGTTGATCAGTATTCACTTAGTGCTAGAGTCTGGAGGATCATCAATTATTCGACTGGTCTTTTCACAGATTCAAAAACCAAATACTTTGCGATCTTCACTTCGCTGACGTGGCGCTGATGGAGTGCTCGGACTTCATGCAGCAGTTGCGCAGCTTCAAACCACAAAGTTTAGGCTGCGCAGTTGCCCGAAGAAAATCATCGACCACCTTGATCTTTCCTTTGCCACCGCAAGCATGTTCAGGTAAAATCATTTGTTATTTCGATAACATTTCTATCAAATCTCCTAACGCTATCTGTACCTAACTGGTCAAATGACGAGTAATAAAATTGTTAAAATAATGGAATAAATACATTTTAGCATTGAAAGCATCAGACTGGTATACTTAATTGCTAATAATTTCAACAATTTTAACAATTTTGACAATTTTAATAATTTCAACAATTTCAACAATTATTACAAAAATTAAATAAATGCATTTTAGTATTAAAAATACCAAACCAGTCATTTGATCGCTTCACAAATTTCTTATATCAAATTATAAAATATGTTAAGATGCTTTTTCTAAAATCTAGGTTGACTTTTATGGAGGTAAAAAATTAATTGTATATTCAATTATGTTTTACCGTTAGTTTGATTATTTTTAATTAAAAAATATGTGTGCATTGTACACGGATACGGTTAGTGTTAACAGTAGTTAAACTAATCTCACAATTTTCCTTAGCTAACACAGAGTTCCAACTCAATTACCTTAAGATAATTTAATTTAATTAATAGTTTTAATTAAAGCAAAACTTAATCATTCTTATTCTGCAAAAAGTGTTAAATGACAATTATTCGATCATTTTAAGTACATTAAAAGGGAAATTTATTTCTAAAAAATTCAAAGCTATTATAATTAACATAATTGAAGATATTACTGTTATACATAACCGAACCAAAAAATGATATTTTGGTAAAAATGTAAAAGTTGTACGATTGCGCGTTTTAATATGTTAAAAGGTGGATTCATTAGTGTGACAGTGGTGTTTCATCGGCGTAATTACGAGCAAAGAAATCGATTTCAATTTAAAATGGGTACACAGTGCACGACACCGTTTCTTGCTCGAGTGGTCGCAATTCCTTTGAGACTCGACGCGTCGTTGCTGCCGGAAGGAAAGAGACTCGGGTCGCGAACTTTTACAAGCGTACATATGTATGAATCCGAGCTACAGGTGGTTCTTCCTGTCTTGGATTATGCGCCTTTACATTCAGCCACGTCTGCACTTTCCGATCGAAATTCGCTGCCACGAATTAAATCTGAACGGGCACGATTGAAATTAATCTCCAACCCTTTCTCAAAATCTTCGAATCATTTTAACTTTTCAAACGTTATCTCGAACAATTTTCAATCATACTCGTTTGCATTATTTGTCTGATAAATAGCCTCAGATATTAATTTATTCAAACAACCTCAGAGTGTTAGTCACGAAAAGGTTTGATAAAAATTTGAATTTATGAATTTTATATTTTGAGTAGAAAGAATAAAATTGTCTAAGTTGTATGTTAACAGTGTTTCAGTAAGAATAGTGTTTATGAATATAAACATAAGATAAGGTAAACACAAGAATTCGAAGAAAAAAGTCGCAGAGGCAAGATTACAACAAGAAAATAAAAAAGTATACCAAAAAAGTAAGAAGGGTTTTACTCGATGAAACACCGAAGCACCTTTCAAAAAAATTCATGAATCGAATTCATAAAAAGAAAGGATATCGATGATTCGGGTGCGAAAAGAACGAGTAGGGTCGTTTCGCGAAGGATCTTCCCAGAGGATCATTATTTTATCGCACGCCGGAGAAACGGACGAAGAAGTGGCAAGATGGAGAAGCAGGCTGGCGTATCGACGATCGAATTTACGAAGCACTACAGGCCATTAGTTCAGACAGGAGAAAGCCGAGATTAGAGGGATGGAAAGATGTCGAGGATGCACCGCGGACGGTTCACTTTAAGTTCGAATACCAGGCCTGTCTATAAACAGTTTGGTGTTCTTACCTTACAGTGAATCGACCGCGGTATCGTCGAGGAATGAGAGAAATACCAACGATGGATCGATCGGACATCGATACTGCTCTTCGCGGTTGGAAGAATCTCGTGTGGAAGCTTTGATTAATGGAGAAGGTAATACAGGTAAATGTGGGGTAATGGTTGGCGGACATTCGAGAATTTGGAGATTTGGGGATTTGGGGATTTGGGGATTTGGAGATTTGGATATTTGGGGATTTTACGATTTGCAGATTTGGGGATTTTACGATTTGGAGATTTAGGAATTTGGATATTTGGGGATTTTACGATTTGGAGATTTAGGAATTTGGAGATTTGGGGATTTGGGGATTTTACGATTTGGGGATTTTACGATTTGGAGATTTAGGAATTTGGATATTTCGGGATTTTACGATTTGGAGATTTAGGAATTTGGAGATTTGGGGATTTGGAGATTTAGGCATTTGGAGATTTGGAGATTTGGGGATTTGGAGATTTGAAGATTTAGAGATTTGGGGATTTGGGAATTTGGATATTTAGGGATTTGAAGATTTGGAGATTTAGAGACTTGGGATTTGAAGATTTGGAGATTTAGATACTTGGGATTTGAAGATTTGGGGATTTAGGGATTTGGGGATTTCAAGATTTGGAGATTTGGGGATTTGGATATTTGGGAATTTCAAGATTTGGGGATTTGAGGATTTCAAGATTTAAGAATTTGGAGATTTGGGTACTTGGGGATTTGGATTTTTTAGAGATTTCAAGATTTGGGGATTTGGAGATCAGAGGATTTGGAGATCTGGGAACTGGAAGACTCTTAAAATTGTAGTTTTGGATATTAGGAGATTGGGTATTTAGAAATTTGGGGTTATATAAATTTGGATATTTAGAAACTAAGTAATTTGTAGATTTGGGGATTAGGGGATTTGGAAATTTGAAGATTTTGGGAAACTTCGATATTGGAAGATTTGGACATTTGGAGATGCGAATTAAAATGTGCGAACTGAAAATTAGAAATTTGGAATTGAAATTTTGGATATTCATAAATTAGGGGTTTGAAGATTAAAAAATTTAAAAGTTAATAAATCTGGGGTCTTGGAAATTTAGAAATCTAGAAATTTGGAGCTTGAAAATTTTCAAAAATTTTGGAAAGAAATGCGTGTACCTCACAATATGTAACACTAAACATAATTTTTCGAAAATTATTGTAAACTATTGTTTAAGCCGAATTATATTGTAATTTTGCAAGCGAAATATTTGTAATTAAAGAAAGAAATATAGGAACACCGGAATGGAGATGATAAAAGTTCATTTTCTCTTGGATATTACGTAATGTTAGGACGATTGAGCTAAGAAGGGTAGAATGGAGGAGAGATGGTGGAAGAACGCATTATCGACGGTACGTGACTAAGTAGACGAAGAATCGTGTTGCAAGATAAAAGAAAAGGCCAACGTCAATCCTGATTCTATGCTGGATTCTACGTGGTTCTTTTCGTTAATTCTCGAATGATCAAACAGTATAATACAATAATCCTTGATATTATAGTTATCATGATAGAATAAGTATATTTTAAGTTTCATTCGCTTTTGTGAATGTTAAGCGTTGCAATCTGCGAAAAATTGTATGTATATTGTAATTTATTTGTATTTACTTGTTTATGTAAGTATTTTTACTGTTTTAGTACTTTACTATTTTAGTATTTTGCTATTTGAGATTTTAGTATTTTACTATTTCAGTGGTTTAAGATTTGGTCCAAGTTAGGGTTAATTTAATTTGGGACCAAGTTCAAATTAGGCTCTAATCTGATTTAGGATCTGATTCAAATTAGGGAATTTTCATACAGTAAATAGTCAAATAATAAGCAATAAAATAGTAGAATATTAATGAATATTCACTTATAGCTTATGATTTAATTTAGAATCTGATCCAAATTATGACCCATAAAAATTTCATATCGCCACCTTCATAGTCCACATAATTCAAAGTAAACCTCGCAGATGATTGTATTATAAATACACACACATCCGTTGTCTAGTTATTAATATAAAAATCGAGGTCTAAGTGAAAGCCAAAATTATATTAGCAATGTAAGTAAAAATGAAGGTTATATCAGTAATGTAAAAATAAAAAATTACCAATCAAAATTAAATTACCAGTGTAACTAAAGACCAAAATTAAGTCACCAGTCTAAGTAACAATAAAAATTACTAATGCAAGTAAAAATCAAAATGAAATAAAAACTAAAATAAAATTACCAACCTAAAGATCGAAGTTAAATTAAGCAAAAATCTAAATACAAATCGATGTTCATATTCGAATGGACCATATAGTTATTTTCGTAAATGATCCTTGCAGACGAGTTTTGTAACGAATTCCCACACAACCTGGAGCCCACACCCGGCTACTGGATCGAGTGTTCGAGACAGCAGATCACCACAGACACAATTTGGGACGAAAGCGAGAGCGGAGACGCGACGGACACGGAATTGGCCGAGGAACAACGCGAATCGGACACCGACGAGTTACCGAGAAAGAAAACTACCATCGAGGAACAATGGGAGAAGAACCAAGGATTCGAGCTCACGTCTGTCGAACAAGAAACCTACGAGAAATACTTCTACGGAACTGAACACTGGAACTATTTCACGAAGGACGAGGATCTGGGCCCGGTGATACTCAGCATCAAACAGGAGACGCTGAACGGACGGGATCAATTCAGGATACTCGTCAGAGCCATCAGTTACACGGTTCATGGACTGATTCCTGCCAGCTGCGTTTTTGCCGACAGGTATTTTACGAATTTTCCTTGTTCTTCCATCCAGTTTTCTAATCTTCAAATTAGAATTTATTTTTAATTTATATTTACCTTTTTACAACCCTGATGTTCTGGGTTTTTAGATTTTTTTCAGTTTTTCAGTGACGGATTTCTAAATTTATTTAGGTGTCAAATTTTTGTATTTTTAATTTTTATAATTTTATACATTTTGCAGCTTTGTAAGATTCTTGGATTTTTGTAATTTTTTAAGCGACGATTCGTCGACTTTTCAATTTCTTGACGATTCTTGGATCTTTTAATTTTCTTAATTATTAAACTGCTTTTTCGATTTTTATCATTTCTTATATTTCTCAGTTTCTTCGTTCGTAATTCTTGGATTTTTTCATTTTTTCAATTATTAAATTATCACACTTTGAATTTTTATGATTTCGTACATTTTTCAAACTCTTAATTGACGATGCTTGGACTTTTTAATTTTCCTAATTATTAAATTTTCTCACATTGAATTTTTATGATTCTATACATTTTTCAAGTCTGTAATTTGTCAGATCTTTTAATTTTTAAATAGTTAAATTATCAAGTTTTCAAATTAATCATCAAATTTTCAGATTAATTATTAATTGATTGCATTAAATTCATTTATTTATTGATTCTTCTTACACAATTTAAATTAAATAATTAGTTCAGTGTTGATGAATCTGATCCATTATCGAATTAACCCTTAACAAAATATTTTTTTTGAATTGTCAAATTTCGAAGTTTTTAAATTATTCAATTATCAAATTAATTTATAATTCATTCAATTAATTACGTTAATTTACTAATTCTTCTGAAACAAATGATTTTAAATAATCAGTTCAGCGTTGATAAATCTGATTCATCGCCGAATTAACATTTAACAAAATACATTTTTAAATTGTCAAATTATGAAGTTTTCAAGTTATTCAATTATCAAATTAATTTATAATTCATTCAATTAATTTCGTTAATTTACTAATTCTTCTTAAACAAATGATTTTAAATAATCAGTTCAGCGTTGATAAATCTGATTCATCACCGAATTAACATTTAACAAAATACATTTTTAAATTGTCAAATTATGAAGTTTTCAAGTGATTCAATTATCAGAACAATTATTAATTCATTCAATTAATTTCGTTAATTTACGAATTCTTCTTATACAAATGATGTTAAATAATCAGACCAGCGTTGATAAATCTGATCCATCACCGAATTAACTTCTAACAAAATAAGTTAATCGAATTGATTTATTGTTCACTTCGCAGGTACAATCGCGAAGAGGTAGTACGTAGCCTGGGGAAAGAGGTAAATGTGAATCCACCCTTAACGTTGGGCCAACTACCAGACACCCAAGACGAGTTGCTCAAATTGGATCAGGTGTTCATAAAATCCGAACTGAAAGTTGGTGTGATTTACATAAAAGAGGGCCAACGGACGGAGGAGGAGATATTAGCTAACAACGAGAATTCGCCGTTGTTCGAGGAATTTTTGCAAATCCTTGGCGATAAAGTTCGATTGAAGGGATTCGATAAGTACAAGGGTGGTTTGGACACCATTCACGATTTAACTGGTTTGTACTCGGTTTACACCAATTGGCGTGGCATCGAGATCATGTTCCATGTCTCCACGTTGCTTCCTTACGAGCAACATGATATGCAAAAGGTAAATTAATTATGGCAATCTGCATAATTACTGTTAGTTATGGTGAACTGATAAAATAAAGTTATGGCAAATTGGATAAATAGAATTAATTGTGGGAGATTGAAAAAATAAGTTAATTATGGCAAAATAGATAAGTACAATTAATTAGGGCGAATTGGAAAAATCTAATTAATTGTGGGAGATTGAAAAAATAAGATAATTATGGCAAACTGGAAAAATAATTAATTAGCTTGTTAAGTAGTTCGAATGAAAAACGAAAGATATCTATGACAATTTATTGTTATAAATGAAAATAAGTAGTTTGTTATTAAAAATTGAATTATCAATAATTTGCATATTTTCATTGAAACAGACCAATGCTATGATGTTAATTTTAATTAATTCTTCGAATTTTTACTATGTGAATTTTAATTAATTCTTTGAATTTTTACTATGTGAATTTCAATTAATTCTTTTAAATTTTACTATGTGAATTCAGATTAAGTCTTTGAATTTGTACCATGTGAATTTTAATGAATTCTTTGAAATTTTCGTCATTTGAATTTTAATCAATGAAAATGGGCCTTTTTGCAGCTGCAAAGGAAGAGACACATCGGCAACGACATAGTGTGCGTTGTGTTTCTGGAAGCTGACAACACAGCTTTCAATCCAGCCTGTATAAAATCGCATTTTTTGCACACGTTCATCCTAGTGCGAGTTAGTCCGCGAATAAAAAGAAAAGTAACTAGATACGAGGTGTCAGTGGTAACGAGGGACGAAGTCGGAGCCTACAAACCTTATCTTTGGGAGCAGAATGTCTTCAAAAAAGGTAACGCGTAATTTAAGTCACAATCGTGTCTCTTGTCTCGTTATATGTCTCGTCATAATTTATTTTAATAATATTCAATTATAAATTTTCGAAAATACATCTTCAAGGTGTTACACTACAAGAAAATACAATAAAAAGAAAAATTGATTTGTGTACTTTTCTTAAATAAGTATTAATTGTTTATTCAAATATGGCAGGTCCTATGTTTCGTGAATGGATCTTGACGAAAATAGTTAATGGGGAGAGGGCAAGTTATTCAGCGCCGAAATTCGCGAAAATGCAAGAAAGAACGAGAACTCAGATGCTGGAGGACATTGTTGCTAATTTGGCCAATCATGCTGAGACTGGACAGATACCAAAACCGTACAGGTAACGATAAATTAGTGACTATCAAAATTAGTAAAAAAACGATAACTAAGATTGAAGTTACAAAATGATAACTAAAATTGAAGTTAACGAGGATAATAATTGAATGAATGTTTCAGGCGTGGTTCCTGGAGACCGATCGGTCACATGAGACCGTCCTCGCCACTTTTGGATTCCGTCAGAGATCAATTCGAGGACTACGATCAACTAGCCAAAGATTTTACCAAAGTATTCTTGAATAATCAAGAGAATACAGCTCTGAACGCGAATCTGTTCGACGTTTCTTTCCTAGTACCTGGACAGAAGAAGCAGAAAGTTCGATTCACGGGTGTCAGGGCGATTCTTGCTGTCAGAAGCAGGTGATTAATAGAGATTTATTCTATAGAGATTTATTAACGAAAGTTAATGACGCGTTTAATTTGTCTGCACAATTTAGGGTGTTCCAAGAAATGTTGTACGGAATCCAAACAGGTTTTGGAAGTCCACAAGTGCCGGTCGCAGAATTGCTTGCGAGGCCAGCGCCAACTCTGTTGAGTCCCAAAAAGCCAAGAAGCTCGAATTTCCTTCAAGTTCCTGACATGGAGAGTCCAAGGTTCGTATCCTGTTAATTATTTCTATCGACAGGATTGTGCACTATGGTTGTCAGCAGTCCAGTCTCAAATTCGATTCTGAAGACTTGCTTATTCGCATAAATCGCTTTGCGATCAAGTACGATAACGTGGTAACCCATTTTTGGCCAATTATGACTATTATTCAGTTCCTTCTGTTCTTTTTTTTCGTATTATATATGTTTCTCTGGTGTAATTCTTGCAGTAATCAGATTGTAGTATTTGTTATGTTTCGTTGTAGTACTAGATGTGTGATTTGTTTGGTATATTTTAATCCAGAGTAGTATCATGATATATTTATATAATAATGTATGCAAAAATATTGTGTTGACAGATGTAAAATTTAGTTGTTTATTTCGCTGCAATTTTGATTGTGGCAAAATAACGAGGGGTGATACCACGATTTGAAGCAAATTTGAATGTTTTGGAAGTTTGAAAAGGGGACTTGGGAATTTTTAAATTTGGGAATTTGAGGATATAGGGAATTGAAAACGTGGGGATTTGGAGATCTAGGGATTTTGGAATCTAGGAATTTTGAGATTTAGGTACTTAGGGATCTAGTGATTTTGGGGTCTAGGGCTTTTGGGATCTAGGGATTTTAGGATCTAGGGATTTGGGTTCTAGGGAATTTGGGATCGTGGGATTTTGGGATCTGGGAATTTTGGGATTTAGGTACTTAGGGATTTGGGGATCTAGTGATTTTGGGGTCTAGGGATTTTTGGATCTAGTGATTTTAGGATCTAGTGATTTTAGGATCTAGGGAATTTGGGATCGTGGGATTTTGGGATCTAGGGATTTTTGGGTCTAGTGATTTTAGGATCTAGGGAATTTGGGATCGTGGGATTTTGGGATCTAGGGATTTTTGGGTCTAGTGATTTTAGGATCTAGGGATTTAGGGATTTTTGAGATTTGGGAATTTGAAAATGTGGAAATTTGGGAATTTAGGAATTTGAAAACGTGGAAATTTGAAGAGTTGGAAATTTAGGGATTTAGGAATTTGGGGATTTACGGATTTAGAAATTTGAGAATCTGAAAGATTGAACCTGATACGTTCACGTTTACTTTCAATCTAAATATTCTATCGATCTCATCTCCTTTCTGTACAAATCGCTCCTGCAATATTCCCCACGTACTCAAAAACTGATACTTATCTATTAACTTAATATTTTGAATTAATCAGGTCAGAAATGGGTTAAGAATGAAAAAAGTAACAAAATTCACTCTCTAGATTTAGCGAAATAAGAAAATTGGAACACGAGTTGGGTGAGATTTGAATTCGCCTTTGATGTCGTTGTCGAATGTACATCTCTATATTGTATATATACATATTTAATCGTAATTATGTGTATTTTTTACGGCACTTCCATGTCTCCTATCCTCACATACACGTACACGGACACACACAGCACCGCATGATTATGGTTCACCGATCAGAATTACGTTCGGATTGTTATCTATCGTGATACGTTTGTAAAATGCGATGAACTCTATCCTATTTTTTTCTCTTTTTTTTTTCGTCTCTATTCTCTATCGTCGTGCTCTGTAATGCCTTGCCACCGGTTCTCTCGACCAATTTTCTCGAACACGTAACGTTTCTATTACACGAAATATTCTGTCTCTCTCTTCGTACAATCGCAAAAGATTCGAATCTGGCATGCAAGTAACATTCGTGTACGATCGAAACGAAGTCTCGTATCGAGGAGTGTATTTGCGGAACGCAAGCTCTGGATTTTTTCTCTATCGCACGCACGTTTTCAAGATTTTCGCCGGTCGAGCTTTCGTCGTTGTCCCGTATATTCGTCTTTTTTGATCACGTTGAAAAATTGCAAATTTTTACCTGATTTGTCCTGAACCTACCCACTTGTTCCTTTCTCACCTGTCTTTAACGAGGGACTATTATTCTTCGATTTTGGTATCCTTTAAATATTTTGTTAACCTGTATCTTTATATTCTGCGTAAGAGGGTAAAATGTAACAGGAGTCCATTTTATGGGTCATATTGCACATTATATGGACGAGGATATCGCATGTGCAACGACATGTCATAAAAGTACATACTTCATAAAACTGCAACTAATGGAACATGTGAATCGTAAAAATATACTACGTTGATAAAAGATATGGTCGTACAATGGTTACATTTTTAACATCTTCGTACATTTCATTGAAAACTGTGTAATTAATTTAATATAAGAAACAATCAGATAAGAAACAGCTAAAAAGCATAAACTAAAAAACAGCTAAAAAAGCTAAATTAACGAGTATAAAATAAGAAGCAGTTAAAAAAGCTAAATAATAATGTTCAAAATAACAAAATATATAAATATACTCAAAGAAAAATGAAATAATTAATAATAACGAGAAAAAAAAAATTATTCATCATAACGAGATTTGAACTCGCGATAAAATGATTTATAACACCTGCCGCTGTAACCCCTTTGCCATTACAACCGATTTAATATTATTCACTTATTTAATATTTCTTGAAATCAAAGAATTAAATATTACATATCCCCTGAAATAATGAATATTAACAAAAAAAACCATAAACTTAGCAATATATTTAAAGGGAAACGAAATCGAAAGTCCCTTGTGAATCCTGAAAAGAACTTCCTCTCCGTACCCTGAGGTGCCGCTTTGCGGTTTCTGTGAGATACTGGCTCTGACTTGTTTAGACCCAAAAGCGTGCCCTCGTCGCCCATGGTGAAACGAGCATTCTCGAGGCTGAGCACCATCACCACCGGATGGGGAAGAAGTATTCGGAAAAGCGGAAACACGTTGCAGAGCGAGGATCGGAAACGTTGGGCCAGCTCGCAAGATTGCAGCAGTACGTTTATTAGTTCAATATTAACAGAACGATCTATACTTTCGATATACGCCTCTAGTAACTTTAGTGACATTACAAATTTATCGTTGACTTCCATTTTTATCAAACTCCGCACCTTTATTGCGAGGCAGTGTAAGATTTGAGAGACATTTATAGATTTTATTTGTTTATTTTTAAAAGATTCATTAAGGTTATTCCTACAATTTTTTAAATACTCATTGATAAATTTTATTCCTACAATTGTTTAAGTATTCGTTGATAAATCTTATTCGTTCATTTTATAAATATTTATTTATACATTTTATTCGTTGGTTTGTAAAAAATAAATGTTTGTTGTAGACAAAGAAGCGAAGGAAAAAGAAAAGGCTGCCCAACAACTGGCGGTGCCAAGACTCAGCGTATGCGCGGATGCACAAAAGGTCGACAGAGCGAAACTGGCGCAAACAGAGGTAATAAATAAACATTCATATTTTAAATAAACATTCAAAATGAAATTAAACTTTATACCACAAATTCTATTACCTAAACATTCCAAAACATTCATGCTTAAAACATGACTGTAGAAGATTCACAAAGCTAATTCTGAAGCTAGTGGAATAACTTCACAATGTACTAATCTGAAACGGGAAATAAACATGTACACTTACTATACTAATTTAGTATAATATAAAAAACGCTAAGTTACTCTGAGAAACAATAAATTTACTTTGACTATAAAAAAAACTACAGAAAGATGTGAAGGGCATTGAAAGGTAGAAAAGTCCCTCGGTTTAATTGCAACCCTCCAATTCTACTTTCATCCCCCTTCTATTTACAGTTCGACATCATCGAGTTCGATCCAGAAACCTTCAGGATCCTCCTGGACTACCTGCACACAGGTTCCTGTCCGTTAACCTGCAGCAACATTCCCGGATTAATCTGCGCCGCGGAACACTACGACCTTCCCGAGCTCCTTCAAGCGTGTTTCCATCACGCGAAACAGTTCCTGCGAATCGAGATCGTCTGCGTGATGCTTTGCGCTCTGGAGAATTATTGTTGGCGTTACACGTCGGCCTCGGAGCTGGTCAACATGATCCTCGCGTTCATCGAGACCAGAGCGTATCAACTGTTCCAGAACCCCGGTTTCTTGACCTTGAGCGAGTCCATGGTGCAGATGATCATGTGCAGGAGTCTAGAGGTCGGTGAGATCAAAAAGTTCGAGGCCATGTTGAACTGGGCGAATCATAGGATAAAGACGAAAACGACCAAGGAGAATGCCAAGTCTGAGTTTACTTGCATCATGGAGAGACTCTGCAGAGATCTGAAATTGTATAGGATAACTCCTCAGGAACTTATTAGGGTAAGGTCGCTGAAGAGTTAACTATAATACAGATTCTATTGTATCTGGATATATTCTAAATTATTAATTATATTTTCAAAATAATATATTACATCTATCACATAGGACTATTATGTAGACTATATTTGGATCTGATCTAAATTATTGATTATTCTTTGAATATAATCTACGTCATCTATTACTTACATCTAATATAATGTGAAATGAAATTTATTTGCTTTAAAATAATCTAATTCAGCTAATTATATTAACCCCTTGTACTATTTTGACCAGTCGGACTCGTGACGCACATGTGACGCATTCGTGATGCACTCGTGATGCACTCGTGACGCACTCGTGATGCATTCGTGACACATATGTGACGCACTCGTGACACACAATTGACGCACATATGATGCATTCGTGACGCACTCGTGGCACATATGTGACGCATTCGTGACATACACGTGAAGCACATATGATGCATTCGTGACGCACTCGTGACACACACGTGACGCACATATGATGCATTCGTGACGCACTCGTGATACATATGTGACGCATTCGTGACACACATGTGATGCATTCGTGACGCACTCGTGACACACTTATGACGCACTTCAGCTGTGATCATTTCTACTCAAATTTTGAATATGTTGATTTGCAGTTCAAGTCCAATTTGCAGAGTGAACGATTTCATAATACCAGACTGACATAAAAAATACAAAAATTGTACTTTCAAAAATTTGTATAATTTAAGTCAAACCCAAAAAATTAATATGTGTTACACTTACAAAAATTTGTATGATTTAAGTAAAATCCAAAAAATGACTGTAAATAAAATTGCACGAGCAAAATTTATCTCAAAATTAACTTTTGCAGATCGTTTTGCCGTCAAAGGCGATAAAGAACGAGAGGATCCTGGAGACGCTGATGTACCAAGCGAACTCCGGAATGTACAGAAACGTGGACAGCTACTTGGAGGCTTACCAAAACAACGTGAGAAATCAAGAGAGTTTCGATCGTGGAATGTAGAAGATCCTGTAACGCGACGAACCAGTTTCCGAGGACGTGGTCTTCAGGAAAATGGGAGAACTAAAACGTACCTGAGAAACAGACTCCAACCGCAAATAAGGCTAAGGTTGATCCGGTGTTCTCGAAAGAACTTGTCTGATCGTACCTCCGAGATGCAATCGAATAATCGAGGGGTTAAACGATCATTGTTCCAGCCTCAAATCGCGTGAGAACTCGTTTGAGGAAAATAATAGTCAAAACGGTAGAAAAACGGTGAAAACTTCCGGAAGACTTTTCTTCCGATTCACTGACGAGAAGAGACTGGATGTAGGATAGAATAGTCCAATAAATAACGAAAGAGTCATCGAAGAAATTTCGAGTTGAATTGTCGAGTAGCTTAAGGTAGCTTAAACTCGTGGAGACGAAACTACACTTTTAATCGATCAATTAGAAAATTCAAGGTGAATTGGTCTCTGTCGACAGCGCGAGATCCAAGAAAAGAGCACAAATTTCATATCTATTTAAAGAGTAAGCTCAGGCGGAATTGATCGCAGGTGCTTTGTGGCGTTGAAAGTAATTTAGCCACCTGTCACGGGAAATAACGCGAGGAAATTGTTCGAAGAGAAGAAAATAGGTTGTATTCGAAACGATTTCACGGCCGATGCCGTACATGACAATCTGTATCATAAAGAACATATAAAAGAAGAGAGAGCAAGGAAGCTTTTGGCAAAAGGAGAACCGAGGGATGAGAAACGTTATTGATAATACGATTAACCTAACGATTAACTACTTGGTAAGCTTGAATGAATTTAACTATATAAAATAACAATATGCATTAGACCTGTAAGGGCGAGGTTAACGATAACAATAATACTGATAGATAAGATGAATAATAAATAGTAATAATAATAATGTAACGAAAAATGAAAAATGAAAAAAATAACAAGACGTGTCGATGTGTTAATGTGAAAAATTCAAAGGCGACGAGGAGACAAGTTGAGGCAAATCAGAAAAAAGAAAAACGAAAAAAAAAAAATGAAATATAAGTATTCGAAGTCTGTTCTGTTTTCTATCGTAGTTTTTGTATCTTCAATACTCTAAGGCAGATATTCTAAAATTCGCGGGAACAGGCTGGAGAACGGCTTTTCTAAAAAAACAAAGTTACAAAAAAACATACACGAGTCGAAGAAAATTATGTATTTGAATTTTGTCGCTTTCAAAGAATTTTCGAAATGGATAGGTGTACGTGGGTGTAGTCAGGGGCGGATATGGGGGTGATTCGCACCCCCAACAAATCAATCAAATTTGAAATTCTGATTATTGATACGGATATTAAAATTATTTGGATAAACTGAATCAGTAGAATTGCGGTGAACATTTGAAATGTGTGTGATTTGAATACTTGAATTGATTACACGAATATTTCTATAATTTGAATCATTCAAAATTGACATTGGAATAATTCGAATACTGGATTAATGTCAATACTTGGATATTTAAATAATACTCAGAATATTGGAATGCTAATAATATGTGGATTTGAAGTTCTAATAATTCGAATACGTTCGAATGGTTCAAATAATTCGAGTGACTAAAATCGCAATAAAATTTAGATTTCAAATTTGAATGACTCGAGTACTCAACTAATTTGAATAGACGAATATTCGAATAATTTGAGTATCAGGAGAATTCAGATCTGAAATTCGAATAATTCGAAATGGTATTAGTACTTGAATATTTGAATAATTCGAATACTGAAGTAGTATCACTACTCGAATAATTCGAATACTGTACCAGTGTCTGTACTCAAATATTCGAATACGAAAACTAGCATTAATATTCGAATAATTCGAATACTGAAATAGTATTAGTACTCGAGTACTCGAATAATTCGAATACTATACCAGTGTCAGTACTCCAAATTCGAATAATTCGAAATGGTATTAGTACTTGAATATTTGAATAATTCGAATACTGAAATAGTACTAATACTCGAGTAGTGAAATAATTCGAATACTGAAATAGTATTACTACTCGAATAAATCGAATACTGTACCAGTGTCTATACTCAAATATTCGAATACGAAAACTAGCATTAATATTCGAATAATTCGAATACTGAAATAGTATTAGTACTCGAGTACTCGAATAATTCGAATACTATACCAGTGTCAGTACTCCAAATTCGAATAATTCGAATACCAAAACCCATCAAACATTCGAGTACCAAAAATTTAGACTTGAAATTGTAATACCTTGAATATTTCAAATTCCAATTTGAAATTTGATTAATCCAGTATCCAAGATCAATAAAAATAATCCAAAAATCCATAAAACGTGACCCAGTTACACCCACGAACGTTTTATTTTTGAACGAAATAATTCGAGAATTTGTCTGGCCTGGTTCCCGAGTTTCATCGACTGCATTTTCACGAGCAAAAGGAAACCACGTAAAATAAGAAACAAATAAAAAAAAGAAGAGAGAAACAAACGCGTGATTTCGTCGGTACCACGCTTAAAGAGGCTGATTTTCGTCCCCTGTCTTTCCACTTTCGCTCACACGACTCTCTATTTCTTCCGAAGGAAAACAAGGGCTCCTCTCGAAGGCTCCAAGAGAACAAAGAAAAAAAAGAGAATATTTTTTACACGAGATCACGATCACATTTCTGATCCACTACCCTCTGTCATTCTGTTCGTCACGCACACACGTAACGTTCAACAAACAATCGTAATGGGAAAATTGTAAAAAAAGAGAGAAATTGATAAAATAGAAAAAAAAAAAACGCTGATCGATTCCCGTTGCGAGGGAATCGTCCAACTGTTAAGTGTCTTATTGTTCAGGCAAGCGGCTGGACGAAAGTGTAGAACCTTTTTCGCGCTGTCTTGCTGGTCAAATAGAAATATTGGTGATTGTTAGTCGACGGAAGAAAGTGTGACGTCATTGGGCAAGTAACACTAGGGAAATTTGTTGTTGGTCATTTTGGCGAGGTTGCAAGATTTGTGAGGTTTGTTAAGTTGACAATTTTATTTGCACTTTTTGCGTGAACTAATCTGATCTAAATAACCTAAGTCAGACTGTGCTCTAAAAATGGTATACAATACCTTTGATATTTGAATTTTTTAATTTTCTCAATTTTTTGAGATCTTAGAATGATTCATTCGTATAATAATGTTTTACTGAACAAATAAGACAGAAGTTTATTAAAGACTCTCGTTATATTGCCACTGATAGGATTATAGATGTGGAACCTTCTTGGAATTGGCAATATATTGAGTGGGACAGAAGGTTTGCTTAGTATGCAAATTTTAGGTTCTTCAAATTGAAAATTTGGGAAAATATAAATTTGAAAACTTGGAGGTTAGTAAATTTCTGAATATTTAAATTGAAAGACTGGAACAAATGTAAATCCAGAAGTTTAGAAATCTGGAAACTAGAAGGTTAAAAATCTGAAAATCTGAATTTGAAATATTCCAAATTTTTATGCTGAAAAATGTAGGCGTTTGTAAATTAAAAAAATTGGAAATCTAGAAATATAGAACTTGGAAGGTTAAAAATTTTGAAAACCATACAGTTGAAAATTTAAAAGTTCGAAAATTGAAAATTCGAAATTTGAAGATTTCTAAATTTCTAAATTGAAGATTCGAGTATTCCTAAATTGAAAAATCCGCAAATCTGTAAATTCCGAAGGTTCAAAATTCGAAAAACTTTAAATTCCCGAATTTGTAAGTTCAAAAATCGTGCAATTTGAAAAGCAACAAATTTCTAAATAATCTGAGTTTAAAATAAAAATTTGTGAATTAAAAACTGTTGCAAATGAAGTCATATTTTCTTCTGGTAATAGGCAATTTCATCCGAGCAAGACGACGATAGATAGTTTTTTATTTACCGAAGATCGTAATTCGATGGGGAATGAATAAATTCGGATCGTTTGTGCCTGAACCCGCAGCCAAATTCTGATCCGGATATGTCGACGAAGCTGGTAGTTCAAAATGGAGAGGGCTCTTTGTAATATTTTTACAGAATCGTAGAACCGAGAGGTACAAAATGTGACACGCGAGCCAAGGGAATATCCATTAACTAATAGCGTAAGTTAAGTAGATATGCAAACTAACGTATGTGTAGCTGTAATCACGATCACGGGCAAAGGAAACTAAATAAAACGTGTCGTTGTAAACGTGAACGTTTTGTAAAATAAAATAAAGACATGCGAGAACTCGATTGGACGATGATCGATCAACGTTTTTATGTGTTTGATCGAAAAATTATGTACATATGTAAAACGCTCGCCTGACGAGAACTCGATCTGCAGTTTAGTATGTGTCGATGTGTATAACTTGCGGTGGATCGACTTTTTTTTATAAACTATCTGTCGAACGTTATTGTTTCTCGATTAATAATCGAGGTACCCGATTTGTTGCGTACATAACAAAATTTCTGTTAACGTTTTATTCGAATTTAATTCAGTTATGATATTTCGTGAGCTGATTATTGAATTGTTAATTGAAAAATATAATTGTTTGATCATTGATAGAATTTTATACTTAAATTGTTTTTGTTTGTAAATTGTTATACATTGTCTTTATAGAAATTTAGTAAAATTATTTAAGAAACATTGTTAATATGATCTTGAATTTCTGTTTTATAAATTAAATATGTAGTCGAAAACATATACTGAATAGATTACATAAAAAATCGTAAAAATATATATAGAAAATATAGATCTCAGTTGCAATATGCTTCACAAAATTTGAATAAATTTCTAAATTAGTTAGAGAATGTTAATAAACTGCAACGACGTAGTACTACGTGCTATTTCGTTCGACGAAAACGTTCATGTAATATACCACGTATCACTGTAAATTAACGCAAACCTAAAGCGTGTCATATTGCGAGACTTGTAGTGTAAATTATTATGAAACTTGTGGTTCATCGCTGGTCGATGCAATCGAAACACTAATCGTCGCGAAAACACGATATATGTACTATAATACAATACAGAGGTTTATCGTTAGACCGTAGTACTACGTGTTTCGTGGTTCATCGATTATTAACCCTTTCGCTGTGCGATCGGAAATCGATCATTAATCATAAAACGATTAGACATCGATTAACAATTTTAACTTATTTCCAGAATATTCAATTCCTCGTTTTCAAAATTCTCAAATTCAGAATGAAAGTCTTTAAACTAAAGTAATTGAAAATAATTGAAAACAACCGAAAAGAATTGAAAAACTTGAAAATCATTGACAAGAACTAAAAAACTTGTAAATAATTATAAAGAATTGAAAAACTTGAAAATAATTGAAATACTTGAAAAGAATTGAAAAACTTGAAAATAATTGAAAAACTTGAAAATAATTGAAATACTTGAAAAGAATTGAAAAACTTGAAAATAATTGAAAAGAATTGAAAATACTTGAAAAATTGAATATTATTGTTAAAAAATAAAAAGGCTTGTTTTTTAAAAATGAATGTTTAATTTCAGAATAATTAATTGCAATTAATAATTGATCCGCCTCTGTGAACAGTATAATTCCACAATTAATTTTCTAACAGTGATTCATTAAGACAATATCACATTTATAATCAGTCTATAAGGTCCAGACTATTCTATACAATATTTTATTAATCACATAATTTGTTCAAAAAACAAAATTTTGACACTGAGCATAGAATCATGCAAATACTAAAATCACACAAATGTTAAATGAATAACTAATTGAAAACGAGTTCCAGTATAATAAATATAGCGAAAGGGTTGAATCGAAGGAAAAAGGCGAATACGATCGACAGATAGTTTATTACAGGCGTTCAAATGATCATGAATTGACACGATCACGTCCAGATTCGTCGTTATGCTATCACTATGTCGTTCATCCTCGTAAACGCGAAAAAAAACAGTAGACTTTCCGTGACAACGTTCACGATTAAATGAAATTGTAAAGCTTCGATCGTGGAACGTGTGTCGACCGAAATTCTACTAACTCGGTGTGTAAGCGTAGATGTTCTAGCGTGCGATCGAAGTGCATCGATTTATAAACGCGCTTCCGGGAAAATTTCATTTATCACGGTGCATACACAGAGGTGTAATTAAGCGGAGGTTCGTGAGAATATGGTCCGATTTTAATTATCAAATGACTATCGCGAATTTTCATTACATTTCGTGAAATTTTAATTCAACAACTCGTAATCAGGAACGTATATCGAGTAATGGGAAATTTAAATATTAATCGTTTGAATTACGTGGAAATTAAAGTGGTGTTTAAATAATTGGACTCGCGCGGAACAGGGAGTTTATTGAATAACGTGAAAATTTTAAAACGATGTTTTAATGATGAGAAACTTTAATACCGAGCGGTGTAAATATTTAACATTTATGTTTGAATGATAGAAAATTTTAGTATCCATAGTCGAATAATAAATATTTCAAGTTTGAGTAAATTTGATAATTACTCAATTACTCGATAATCAAAATTCAAATTAATATTTAAATAATGGGAAATTATAATATGATTTTTAATGAAAATAATCTTGTTTTAAATTCTTAAGAAAAATATAAAGAGTCAAATATCAATAATATGATAAAGCAAATTAATTCTATGAATGAAATATTAATTTTACTAAATCGAGGACTCGTGGAATTTGTACGAATTCGTCGAAATAATTGATCCAGTACAAAATTTGCACCTCTGGTATGCATTACACCATACTACTAATTATAAGTTAACGTGCGAAATAGCGCATTCTTTTTCCACGCTAGATGACAGCCAAAGCATACAGCGAGAAAAAGACAAATAGAAAATTAATTACCGAGCAAGAAATAATTCAAGAGAAAGTGTAAAGAGAAACGGTATCTTGTAATATCTTCAATCTTAACACGTTATCTACCGATTACGAATTCAATGGGACACTAATACATTTATTAGACAATTTCAGAACTTGAAAAGTTATTTGTACTCTTAAATTTGAGTACTTGAAAATTTATCTGTATTTTTAAATTTGAGTTGAAAATTTATTTGCAATTTTAAATTTGAGAACTTGATAATTTTCTGCATTTTTAAATTTGAGAACTTGAAATTTTAACTACGATTGAATTTAAAAATTAAAAAATTGATAAATTTGAGAATTTGAAACTTTAAAAATTTTTAAACTTGAGAATTTGAAACAAAATTTCTAAATCCATAAATCTGAAATTAAAAAAATTTGTAAACACGAGTATTGGAATAAGACTCGAGAACATCCAAAATCAAAAATCTGCAAACGAAAAAATATCAGGAAACTCGTAAACATATTTCGGTAGATAAAGCGTTAACACCGAAAGATGAATATAAATTATTTTCATCGAAAGCGATTCTGTCCAGCCATTGCCGACTACTGTTCAACCGTAGATGTACACACACAGAGCGCGAGAGAATCCGAAGTAACAAAATAAGTGAAAAAAAAGAAGAATATCTTAGTAAAACAACGGAGAATATGAATGAAGCTATATATAAATATATATTCGTATATAAATATAAATATATACATTGTATAACGTACACACGCGCGCACACGTGACACGTACACGCATACATATTCATACACATGCACAGAGTAATGCAACACAGAAAGACAAGAATTATTGTAACAAATACCATGGCGCCACGTGGGCGGACAGCGGCGAGTATTGAATGCATCGAATTTCGGAATTCCATCACGTGGAATTCGATTCGAACTGTAATATCGATACGCGAGGGGTTGTGTTTGTAATAATATAGACGATAGGACGCTTTATGGAGAATAACGTAAGGGTTGCATGCAACGGAACGGGGATTTTTCAACCCTTTCGTATTTCTATTCGAAACTTTTCGGATATTCGAATTTTACTGAAAGGTGGTTAAAATTATAAACATCGGGTGATTTCTGAAACTTGAATTTTGATATTTGTTTAAATACTCTTCTTTTAAGTTTTAATTTCTGTCGTTCAATTTTAATACCGAAATGTGCAAATTATTTTAGTATATAAAATATTGGGGTAAAGTGATGAGGGTATATGAGAAGTTTGAGTTTTTGATATATTTCAGCTTATGTTTTGAAGATTCGTAAATTATCAGACACTTCAGAGATTGGAGGAAGGTAAATCGATACTGATGTACTTGTGGACCTCTTAAAGATACCCATCGATTAGGTTTCTAATTGAATTGCGATATCAAAATAATCTGCAAGGAAATTTTCAAATTGTAACAATGAGAATTCAGATTACCAAATCATTCTTAAATTTAATTACCTTCATTGTAAATTCCACGTAACGATATAATTTTAGAAAATGCAAAGTGAATTTGTGATTTATGTCGACTAACAAACAGAAAGTTTACAATAATTATTTGCCTTTTCCAAAATTACCTACATAATTAAAATTTGAAAGACCCTAAAATCTACAGTAAAAGCATGGTAAAAATTGATAGTGAAAATATTATTCTCGGTAAAAAAAAAATTTTCAGTATTCTCGAATACTAAAAAATAATTTGATAAAAAAGGGGTTGAAAATTTCCGTAACGTATCAATGTTCTCATCGCCATCGTTCTACCCTAATCACCGTTAAAACTCGCTGTCCACTAAAACGACGGCCTTCGTCGACTCTCATTCACATTGTTGTTGTTGTTATTGTTGTTGTTAATCTATTCGCCGATTTCTACATCCGTTCAACGATCGCTGGTCCCGAGCGTGCAATCGAATGAAAATTAATCGAGTGCTCGAAAAAAAATGTCAGCTCGATGTGAATTAACCGGGACAGACCTGTTTTATTATCATCCTCACTTGCGTCATTAACGAAAACAAAGAACAGAAAGGTAACGTGAAATTAAATTAATTGGATCGATTAAGAACATCAAGTTTAGGTTTTATTCTTTATTGGAACACTTTCGATTGCGTTACATTAGTTGAGCATTATTGTTAGGTTGTTGCAGATAAGATGACTGATTTGGTTAGTAAAATATCGACTGCAAGTTGCAAATAATATTCATTTATAATAATTTAATTAATTCATTTATATTCTTGTGAAGTATTAGTGATTTTACAGGATTCAAAATTGACTGTTTGCTGTAAATGGAGAGCAGCCATTTTGTGTTGAGATTATTAACGAAAGGTTCTTCAAACATTTAACTTTAATTTAGCATATCACAAGAAAGGTCGTGAAATTGTTTTCAAAGTTTATATGTTTAAAAATTCATTATTTGTTCTAATTGACAAGTAATTTTATGTGAAGAGAATTAATGAACGATTTGTATATCTTTTGTCGAATCTTAAGCTTTAAATTGACGTGTCTCAAGTACTATTTTATCATATCTTTACGTCATCAAATCTTATCAGGCTTTATTAGAATTCAAAGATGGTCATTCTATGCTATAATCAGCAGGCAGCCATTTTGCATTACAAATATCAATGAAGTATTTGCACAGCTACTTTCAGTAGACTTTAATCTTTAAATTGACGTACAAGTGCTATTTTACGATACTTTTCTGTCATGAATTTTTATGAGACTTAAAATTCATCTTAAAATTCATCACCATTTGCTATGATTGGCAAGCAGCCATTTTGAGCTAAGACCATTGGTGAAGAAGTATAGTTATTTCCATTGGACTTTGACATATCATAAGTACTATTTTATGAGAATTTTCTGTTATAAAATTTTAAGATAACTTATGTTCTAAAATTGAATATTGTGTAATTGGCAACGGCAGCCATTTTGTACTAAGAACATGGATGAAGACCTTGCACAGTAACTTTCATTAATGAGTCTTGATTTTGACCAAAAGTATTTCAAAGTACATTTACGTGAGAGACATTTTCCGTTGTATAATCGGTCATGTGATATGCAACAACCAAACAATTATTGTATTTTAATACTCACAATTGACAGGTCCTGTTAAATTCGCGCTCTCGGGATATTCGAGTCCTCGCCTAACGTTCATCGAGTGTTTCTCAAGTACCCGGATACTCGTTGTGTCTGCGGAACACGAATACAATCAACAGACACTGATAGTGACACGGTATACGTGTATGTATGCGTATGTGTGTGTGTTTGTGTATATATGTATGCATGTATGTTTGTGAAAAGAAAAAAATTCATGCGTTTACGATCGACGGTATTTTAAGTATTATCGTTTGATAAGAGGGAATAACCGAGTGGCACGTATTTTAATAATATAAATAATAACGAACGCGAGAGGCTACGAGATCATTTCGAAAATATGAAATGTCGATCGTCTACGTTGATTCGTGAACGTTTCGTTCGCTCGCAAAGCTTCGTGGCGAGTCAGCAATATCATTCGGATTCCTGTCCGTGCACTCTTGCAATCCAGACGTATCGCTGTGTTCGCATTATTGCTACTGAAATATCGTTTCGTATCAGATAAGCGGATATTATTATCAGAGCGGCGAATACACGATGGATACCGAATAATATTCGCAATTCTTAACTCGTGCTGGTACACGCGCGCGCGTCACGCAAACAGGGTCGCCATTACAGTTTCCGGGGCCCCGGGACAAACGACGATACACTGCTCCTTCCATGTAATGTTTGCCAATTTCTACATTCCAAAATTTCAGAACCTGTCACCTTTTTCATTTACAAATTTTCAAATTTGAATATTAAAAAATTTGACAACTGATAAATTTATCAATTTGAACATTTAAATATTTGACAATTTATAAGTTCATCAATTTGAACATTAGAAAATGTTACAATTTATAAATTTATCAATTTGAACATTTAAAAGTTGGTCAATTTATGAACATGTCAATTTGAACATTTGGAAGTTTGACAATTCATAAATTTACCAATTTGAACATTTAAAAGTGAGACAATTTATAAATTTGACAATTTAAATATTGCTAAATTCTTGAATCTAAGAGTCTGTGATTTTGGAAATGTAGAAATGCCTGAATGTAAATTTGAGAATTTGAAAGTAAAATCCCGGGGTTCCCAGAACAGAGAGCCCAGGGCAAGTAGCCCCATTTGGCCGAAATTAACGGCGACACTGCACGCAACGATTCCTCTTCTGAACTCTGTGCTAAGAAGAACAAACATTTAGCGAATTTTGTAAATTAGCTAACAAATTCGGGACTCGCCGTGTCACGCTTGCGTGGTAACGAATACAGAGGCAGATGACATTATATGACAAAGAAAAAGAAAAAAAAATTATTGTATATGAAGCTACTGTGATGTTACTGTTGAATATAAAAAGAAACTATATATATACATAAAAGATGCTGTATTTAAAAAAATTTAGCTAGTGTGTTTTTTATTTACTCCTTCATTAACTCGGACAAATTCTATTTAAATTACAAATGAAGTACCACAATTTTGAACAGTGAATCGTTTCGGTAATTCTCTTATTTTGCAAAAATAATTTTTGAAAACTTTTACTTGGTCAAAAAACGGCATGAAAAACGAACAAGAGTGATGAATTCTAGCTAACAGCGTTTACAGCCATCAAAAATACACGCTTCCAGAGAAAAATACTTTTTATTTCGCAGTCCATAGGAAATCGTTTGTTTCGTTAGAACAATTTTTAATCGTCGGAGTGATTTTTTAGTACCACGTGTTACTTGATTAAACACAGCCGCTGAAAACCATTGACGTAACTAGGATTTCTTCAAAATCAGTTTTAAATTGCGACGCATTATATTTGGTATTATACTGCCACAGGTTGCATCCCTATGCCTTATATTGCCACTCATTATATGTCCACATTTAGGAGGAGCAAGCCATCCAGTTACGCCAATACTGATCACTTTAATGTATATATTTTTAGTAAGTTCGTTTTCTATTTTGTTATGTTCCCGATAACGTCTCAATGAAAGTTTGTTTTGTTACATGCGACAAGTATGTGTGCACGATTGTGCGAATATCATTTGTTGCGTGCGATGTTCTGGGGTCATACTAATCGGGTATGAAATGTCGGTCGTTACCACTTAACCTCAAATAAAATATTACTAGATCGCTGTTTATAGTCGCAGAGAATGAGGCGCACGTTATAAAATCAGATTTATTTACAATTCTACAAGATCGGTTTATGTACCTGTACAAATCGCTGATTCGCAAACACGTATTGCGAACTTTTTACAAAAATTCTAGTCACCATATTAAAACATTGCTTCTGACTCTAGGACGCAAAGCCAGCCGTATTTAACAGATATACATATATTGTTCTCATGTTAAAACTCGCTAATCACGGTTGTCCCATAAATGACGTGATTGATCGAACCGAGATATGCGTGCTTTCATGAAAATTACTTCTTTTTTTTTTCGTTTTTAGACCATTGCAATCGCGTGCAAAGCCTGATACAGTCTTATTCGAAACGGTATACCTCACGGTCGAGGTACGTTATATGTACAGTTTTTATTTCGTTCGTATATTCGCTAATCATATAATAGTCCAGGGTTCCTGAAAAACAATTTCAAGACAAGTTAGCATAGTCTTATTGTCAAGTTTGTCTTTTCAACTTCACTTCACCATTTTGCCCTAACACTCCAGTCTTTTGGTGTCCAATGAAGACACTTAGGATCTATTCTGATCTGCCTCTTTTCCATCGCGGCTGCGTGTTGCTCGATAATCTCCCTGCGAATAAACATGTATTTGTCAGTCAGATTACTGAGGAATATCCGTGTGTTACAGAAAGAAGCTAAAGTCTGCTCGATTCGTATCCCTAACGATGCATTGACTATTTTTATGTAGCCAATTACCTATTCAATGTAACAATATATTGTCCTTTGTAGTAATTAATGAGATTCAAATTCTGTAGCGTCCATATCACATCTTCTTTCTTAATCGATGTCAGCTCGCATATTTCGCTTATCGTTATCTGGGGCTTCTCGTTCTCGACTAACGGCTTTATGTTCAATAAAATGTCCAATATCGTGTGCGCCCAATAACTTCTGTAAGACAGTAATCCCAGATCGGACAACGGTTTCTCGGGCGAGCCAGTTTTACCCTCGAATTTCGATAATTCGTAGGAGAATTCTATCAAGAGTTTGCCGTAACCTCTTCTCTGATAAGGAGGCAGTGTAAGAATGCATGCCACGTTGTGGTCCTCCGTTGATTCTTTCTCTTTCGAAAAATAACCAACTATGTGAAATCCTCTACTATCAAAGTCTGTCATTACGTAGAACAAAAATGGATCTGTATCGTAGTAAAGTGTTTTATGATCCAAAAATAATTTTGCTAATAGACAGAGATTTTGTGCATAATTCTTGTTCTTTCGGCCGTCAATTTCGAAAAACGATATGGATCCTTTTCTGTATATTTCGTTACCAGGCGGATGCCTTAGATTGCACTTGGCCAGATGCCTTTCCAAGCATTTCCGACTTTTTCTGTACTTCAAACAGAATTCACAAATATATATACAAGGGAGGTTCACCATTTCTTGGGGATAAGGACTAAAATACCAAGGTTTTATTCTATGACGGCCTAATTCTATCAGTTCTACGTTCTTCATTCTCGTAACAATGTCATCGTGATGATGAGCAACTAATGAACCTGTTGGCCTTGGACCAGGTGTTTGTGGTGGTCCATCTTGAGAATCATCGTTCTCTATAAATGCTGCTTTCCTTTTTCTAGATATTTTCTTTTGCAACGCCGCTTGTAACACGGCGGTACCATTAACTGGTTCATTACTGAGACTGCTAGGACTAGGAGGTCTACTGGGAACTTGTTTTTTTGGCGTGGCTGCACCAGTTCCTGGTGTGGTTCCATCTCGACGAGGATATTGGACTTTCCTCGTGTCCAAACTATCTTCCATAACCCATTCATCTAATCGTTTATTGACTAAAATATTTGATATTTAGTTAAACAGCTGTTTCTACACGTAAACAACACCTTTCCTCCTAAGTGTGGTTATACTTACAATCTACATAGTGAACATAATAACACTTGACACCGTGTACTTCTTTAACACTGATGATTTCAGCAAGAGCTGTGGATGAAAGGAAATTCTTGATAAACCCTTAGTATTACACCTACATCTATAGAATCGTTATTGACTGTCCAGACACATCAGAAGAAAGTACATGTGCAAAACTATTTGCGTCCAAATAACCTAAGCATAACCTAAAAACTAAGCTGTCCACAATGTTTGAATAACAATAGTCAACAGTATTTAATTAAACATGTCATAAATATTCAGAATCTGGCTGTAATATTGTTACGCAAACACAGTTAGTTTGCCTACAGAATGGTTCAATAATGTGATTCAATGACATACTTATCAAATGATTTTTCTAGTACAAGATGGAATTTCCACGAAAAAGAAATAATACTATTTTCCAGGTAAAATTATAGTTAAAACAAGAAATAATTATTAAGTGGATATTGTACTTACGCCAGTCGTTTGTTCCAAGCATTTTAACCGGTAAACGACAGCCTTCCACCAATGAATTCTGAAAGTGAGGTTAGAATTACATGATGTGCAAATAGTTGTCATTTTCAAGCATTTCCTGAGAAACTGCTAACGTTATAATATTCAATGTTTTGCGGCACTTACCACTGAGTCGCATATCGTATCACGTTCGTCGTGTTCATCGATCATTTCAATCACAAATGAATAAAACGTTCCACCAAACACGATTTTGTTTTGAAGCGTTCACGGCACTGACGCGAGCGCCTCGCCGCTTACTTTACACATAAAACGAACTACTTTTGAACAACACCCCGCGCACTCGAATCGAACAGTCGAGTATCGAATTATACACCAACCGCGAATTTTGTACGAATTCAAATTTTATTTCATTCTTTCTTGGTTCATATTTGATACTTTTATTTGTATAATTCTGCAGTAGATTCTGAATCTTTCTAATTCCCAAATTTCCATATTCTCAAGTTCCCAATATTATAAAATTTCCAAATTTTTAAATTATCAAGGTCTTAAATTGTTATGCTTCTAATCTACCAAATCCCGAAATTCCTGAACTAATAATTTTCAAATGTTCAAATTCTAAATACACGTGATTTGTGATCCACCGATATTAGCTATTAAAGAGGGTGAAAGAAAAGTGAAAGAGGTGTTCATGCACCGGCACGACATCAAATAAAATTCCTCTTCAGTGATACGATGGAACGTCGAGGACCGTGCGCGTTATAATTAAGTAAGAATGATTCAAAGGAGGATACGACCTGAGCGCTAGGGTTATACGATACGTCATGAAAGGTGCTTGTACTTGCATGCAATTAATTCTGAAATACGTAACATTTCGAAAGAGGTAAATTTAGTGTAACACTGTTCCCGCGAGTATTTCACACGATTCCATCCTACCATCTTCGTCTGCGTGCTTTTAAGGTTTGTAACGTTCAACCATTTTAGTCACTTCAGACAATTTGAGGTGACGTCTTATTCTACTGTCTACCTTAAAATAGTAACAACTATATTATACATTGCAAGCTTCCTTTCGCGTTCTTTTCGTATTCTTCTCCTTCGTTAACGAAATTATTTCTAATTTAATTGTCTCTGCAAAATAACAGTAATTGAGAGACATTAAAATATAATGGCACCAAAGAGATATTCAATTAGTAATTAATAAGACATTCAGGTAGCCATTTATAACATAATACAGTTATTAATAATCAAATGAGTTTAATTACTCGTTAATAATAGATAAGAGAAAAGTAATGTCCACATAGTCGATTACTGATTATTAAATTGTAGATCATGTGGATGCTTGTATGTGATCGTTTACTTGAAGTTAACCTGGAGTTAGGGTAGGTATTATACGCGGGAGATTTGAAAAGTTGTATTACTTTATCGATCATAAACGAATACAAATAAAACGACTTCGATAACAAAATATAGTTGTAGGTACATTGCTACACCATTATTATAATAACGTATACAATTATATAATATAACACATTATTAGTACAATAATACACAAAATTATTAGAATACAATTATAAAATTTTATACAATAATTACAATAGTTCCTATCATAATAAAAATATTATAACGTCACATGTAATAACATTATATTCAACTATAACATAATAATAATGTGTATAATTATACATTATAATAATAAATTCTCATCACAATAATATAGTAATATACTTATTACAAATAAATTTAGTAACATGTGTTATGTATGCGTTCAGTAATTTATAAGTGTACTATATATAGTAAAATTTACTAAATTTAGTATAACATATATTATACCATAAATTTATAATATATCGAACGATCGATGATAATTTCTCGCTAAAGTAGCCGCGGGATAATTCGAATGGCTGGTAGCATGAAATATCAACGATTCACCTTTTCACCCGGGTATTTCTTGGCAGAATAAGAGGGTCCGTGAGCGAGGTTCGTTTTTAGATAACAGTTTGATACTAAAATTACGACTGGTTCGATCGACCGTGTCGTATCGAGGGTTTACCGTTGCGAGCCCCACCCGGTACACACGTTCCTACGCCTATGTATCGTCCCATACACACACGTACACGTACGCGCGAAATCTGCACGATTACATATACATATGTACGGGCACATAAGTGTACTCACATCGGGCATACATAAGGGTTGATAGTGCTCGGGCGAGCAAGCCACCCTTATATGCAGGGCGTGGCCAGAGTCCACCAATCAGAGGGCGGGGAATCCCCGAAAGACCAAATCGAACGAAGTAAAAATTTCAGCGGTCGCGTCAAACGCCAACGCCAAAGGGGATGAGCGCGGTTGATCCCGGCTTACATTTTCGTTACTTATCCTGCGTTCGGGATCTTCGATACCCTGTTTCTTCTCTCCCTTCTTTTTTTCGCCTCTCCCTTTTGCAGTTTTAACGCGAGCTCTTAATTGTGCCGGGGAAACGAAGCGACAGGGAAATAACTGGATTTACCTTGATCCCTCATCGGGACAAATTGGCTGCACTCGATTTTATTAGTTTCGGGTTGTTTTTACAAATGTAGCCACACGTGGTGTACTTACAATTACTTTTGGATCTCAGGACATAGTTCCGGAATTTGCATTTTATGTTATAGATATTTTTACGATACTTCTAGAAATGGCGGTACACATAATACAGCAATCTCCGATTTTATTCGTGAAGTAAAATCTTGGTTATGGTGTTCCATGAGTTGCATTTTCAAACTTTTCCTGTAAATATTCTATTTCATATAAACATTAAATAATTTAGTATTTTATGTAATTTAAATATTCAATGATTTAGTACTTTATATTCTGTAAATGTTAAACATTGCATCATGTAAATATTAAACAAATTAATATTTTATATCATGTAGATATTAAAGGGTGTAATATTAAATGATTATTATTGTACATCGTATAAATATACAATGATAATATCGTGAAGTAAAAGCGATTAGACGCGAATAGTTGAATTTGAAAGAGTACGAAACTACCCCTAGCACGTGAAGCAGAGGTAAAGGGAGAAGGATGAGAAGAGCGTTGGCACAGAAAGAAAGATAGAGACAAACAGTGTGTGCGTTTAATAGCCGTAGTGTTACCTCGGAGGCCTTTTGCCATTAAGAATCCCACAAGACCGTCCTCGGGGGTCCTTTCCACCCGCCAACCCACGTTACCCCTTTCCGCAATTCCGACATATTACATGGTGGCCCGGGTAGAGAGTGGGTGTAATACGTGTTCGTAGCTGGCTATAACTATACGTTGCGGAGGTACACCTAGGTACCACTAAAATCATTAGAAACACGTGCGCCATGCAACGCGCAGAATCCTGTCCCTTGCCATTAGAATGCTTAGACGGTGTTGTATCCCGAGATCAATATCAAAACAACGCTGCATGACCGCCCACTCTGATGGAAAACCTGCGGAAAGATAAATGATTCGAGGGAGTTTGATAATTGATTGGATTCATACGTTATGCAGAAATATATTTCTGCGAATCTGACGACTTTTTTATACAGTTGAAATTAGTAGATTGTACGTGGTGTTTCCACAGAATTTCTAGGATCATATAGAATTTTATGGAACTCTTTATTGAAATTTGATATGTAATATTTTTTACTTAATGTAAGCACTATTGCAGTAATTATGTATTCGTATTCACAACTCTTTCTAAAGTGAAATATCGTCTGAAGTCCCTGCGCAAAAATTCGCTAGTTAATCGCATCTACACGCGGTCGACGTCTCGTTCGAGGGCTAGCAAAGAAACCGACGCAATCTCGGCGTATCTACTTTTCCAGATTGCGTTGCCCTTTTTTTCTATCGGATTAGCCGGTGTGCCGCATCAAAGGAGAGAAAACGGCGAGTCGGAAGAACAGGTGGAAGAAGGACGACGTCGAGAAAGCCGGCGATGCAAGACGAGGAAAGAGAACAGGGTCAAATAAGAAGAAGAAGAGGAAAAAACAGCTCGTACTCTCCTCGTCGCGCTGCTTAAAATTCATAAGGCGCTCTGTTTACTTACTAAAGATACGCAACCCCTACACACACCCTCTTCGCACCCCCTCGGCGCACCGCGAACGTTGCCACGACGAGGCCGTGCTTTATCGCGGAAAATAAAATTATTGGTTGCACTTTTCGCGCGGGACGGCCCGACACGTTTTATCTCGAGCGACCACCGACGAAAACCAACGAATCGACACACTCGAAACTCAGGGATTTTTCTGTCGCTGCGATGCGAGAGCGCCCCGCGGCTCTCGCCGCTCAAAGAGCCCGTTTGATATGCTGATATCGCGCCTTTTACCTTCGCCATCTCCATAACGCGCCGTTTCTTAGCCGCGATTAGAAATGTAAATTCGAGAACGACCCTCTGCGGGAATATCGGTGACGGCTGGTTTAAAAACACACCGCGCTAACGCGTTTGTGGGCGGACGACAGATTTTCGGTGCACGCTTTATTCTCAAATGTCAGTATCTCCATATTCTAAATCGAATCTAAATATTTTTAAATCTTCAGCTCTTCAAAATCCGATATTTTGAACATTTCCAAGCACTCAATTTTTTGAAATTCGATATTTCAGAACCTCCTAATCTTTGGCCTCTAAAATTGCTCAATTGTTAATTTGAAAGTCGACGAGTTTGTTAATTTGAATATTTACAAATTTAGTAATTTGTCAACTTAATGATTTGTAAATATACCTGGGTAATTAGAGAAATAAAAAATTTACAAAGATGTCTCTAAGTGTACATTTGCATCCCCATGCGTTTTAATACAGCTACTAACCCCTATCTATTATATCAAAAATAAGCAACAATCAGAAAGCAAAGCCATAAAAGCACCCACCGAAGCAAATTCTCCCAGCTCCACCCTTTCCATTAAACGTCTTCAACTAAACGTCGTAGCAGCTTTGTTAGATGATCCCCATTTCCCAATAAAACACGCTCATCACTGATCACCAATTCGATAACTGGTAATCCTTACAGGGTATCCATCCCTCTTACCTCAATTTTAATATCTCTCCCGATCTACCATTGAACATGAATTTCCCGATAACGGAAATAAAATTCACCGTTCATCGTTCTTCCACTATAATTATCATCCCCAAAAAAGGACTACCTCAAACATTCTCCCTCGACGAGTATTAGAATAAGCAACCTTTCACAAAATATTTACTGGAACATACTTTCTTTTACGTATTTCGTTAATACCTTATCGAAATAATATCTATATTTCGCTGTAATTATCATCCCTCAAAATGAACCTTCCTGAATATCATGAAAATGAACCTTCTTGAATATTCTTAAACATACTTTCTTATCTATATGTTTAATACCGTATTGAAATAAAATTCATCTACCAGTCTTTCTCCGTAATTATCACCACCAATAAATGAACAACTTTTCCAAATTGTGTCCTTATACAAGTCCTCTTATGTGCGTGTATTGTTACGTTTTCAAAATAAAATACTTCATTGATCTCCCCCTAATAATCACCCGCAATGAATAACAATCCCAATAGATGACCATTCCAGTAAATAAGCAGCCCAATTTATAACCATCTCAATAAATGATCAACTTTTGCAAATTATGTCCTTAACTCAGTTCTTATCTGTATTGTTACTTTACCGAAATAAAATACTTTATTGATCTACCCCTAATAATCATCCCCATTAACTGACAATCGCAATAAATGGCCATTCCAGTAAATAGATGACCATCAATAGATGACTATCCCAATAAATAACCAGGCGAATAACCGATCCTCCCGAAATACCGTCAACAAGTACCAAAAAAGCAACGTTCCGAAAGTACGAAGCCGCCTTTCTCATCCGCGTGTTTCGTTAGCACGGGTGGTTGTACGTAGCACAGTGTGCCACCTGTGCCGTAGACGTGCCCCCTCCCTGCCCCGTAGCGCCCCGTTGTCGCGTTATAATCTCGTTGCTCGGGGCGACGTCGAATAAAGTACTGTCGGTGTGACGGTAACGCGAGGCACCAACTATTAACTCATTAGTCGAAGTTCTTCGTATTATCGCATTCTCTTTGAGGCCGGCTCGGTATTCTCGCATCGGTGGTCGTCGGCGCGGGGGTGGTTTAAGGGCCGAACACCGGCGGGGTAGGACGCGATGGAAATAGGACGCGACGGTAACACAGAGCGAGAGAGGGGCAGGCGGGTGAAACGAAAAGGGTATGGGATGGAAGGAGGATGACGATGACGAGGGACACGAAAGAGGGTGGGAGAGGGTAGGCCCGTGGAACGTTGGCAGAAATGGTGACGATGTCGGGGTGGGTGGTAAGGGTTGAGGCGAGAGAGCACGCAAGGGATGATAGGGCATCGTGGATGGTAAGGTAAGAGGTAGACGGTGCGGTGTTCGCAGAAAGGGTGGCCCGGTAGCTAAGGGGTGGTTGCACGCCCGGCATTGTTTCGAACAGGCGTGTACACGTACATACATCTATTTGGCACATAGATAAAGCATCTTAGAGACCGCGTAGAAGGGAACTACGACGGGAGAAAGGCTGAGGACGAGGCAGGAGGTTGAGGTGAACTGGAGAAGAAACTGGAGTACGGGCTGTTACCGGAGGGGCGGGAGGGGGTTAGAAGAGAGAGAGAGGGTGATAGAGGAGCACCGGCACCACCAGCCAGCCATCTTGCCACAAACTTGACTCGACCAATCAGCGTCGAGGCTGTGGTCACCGTTGTACCCCCCCGCTCCCTTCCGCCCCCGTCTCACTGTTCCTATGTTCTCCGTTAGGTTCCTCTTGCCTCTCGCCATCCACCTAACCGTCTCTCTCTCTTATGGTCCGTAGTAACCCGGCACCACCACCTGCCAGCCAACCCTTTAATTCTAATCAATTTACTCTTGCGCGAGCCTCAACCCCTCGTGTATCCTCCTGAGCACGACTGAACCTCCAACCCTCCCCTACGTTTCCCGGCTTCCATCCTCCAAGACCAACCCTACTACATCTGATAACGGAACTACCGTTCGGCCGCACGGAACTCCTGCTAACCGGCTAAATAATTAGCGCGAGGAGATTAATTGCTGGGAGTTAAGGCGCGAGCTAACGACCCGCTCGTGACGTGGATGAGCATCGGAGGGACTCGGTTTGACCACTTGTGTGGCAAGCTAAAAAATATTAGAACATTTGTGTGGGTCATAGCGGATTGTGGGTCACAGGGGATTAGTATCGTGATCATTAGAGGTTGGTATCGTGGATCAAATATATAGAGCGAATTAATTATTGAGTAAACTAGTGGGTATTTGTGGATTTACTTGTAATTTTAGATAAAGTTGTTAGTTGAGTCGTATCGCTAAGAATGGGAATGCAATTGGCAATATTGAATGAGATGGTTTGATGTAGCACTTTGATTCGTATCTGTTTCCCTAGACCAACATATCCCTAGGTCTCTGTACTCCTATATCCTTGTATGACTATGTCCCTAGATTTCTATACTTCTTACATCTGCATACCTTTAGACAATCCTATTTCCTTGGAAGTTCAGTATAATTAATAACCGAATAAATAATTTTCTTAAACTTCTCCAAAAACAATAATTATTCTTCTTCCCTGCAAATTATTTAAACTAGTTAATTTGCTCGCAGTTGAATTTTGACCCTAGTCCCCTTTCATGGAACAGAAAGAAGCACTGCGTGAAATGAAAGCGAAAGTATCGCTAAAATCTCATCGACTGGCGTTCGCGAGGACGATAACTCATCGAAGAGCACGAGGCCGAAGTAAGGAACATAAATTTTTCTTGCAAAGTGCATTCACGGTTAGAAGCTGGCAACCGAAAGCACTGTGTCGGTGCACGTTGAACGCTTAAACGCTGGCCCGGTCGTTAGTCTACGAGCCATTAAGTAAATTATGTAAGCTTTGCCGAAGTCCTTGGAGCCAGAGGAAGCGTAAACTTTAGCCGTCGCTCTTGAATCAGGGCCGATCAAATTGTTTTTCACCTCTTCCACCTTCTCACAGCCCTGCTTTCCTTCCCTCTTTTACTTTCGCTTACTCTTCCGTCATAAAGTATGCACGAATTTTCATACACTCTCGTGTTGATCAATTTATCTTTAACTGATTGTTATATTTGTTATTGATAAACAGAGATGCTGGTTACGATTATTAATTCTGGTTATTCTTCGTTGTATTTTTGTGTAGATACATGGTAGTATTAAATGGTGTCAGCATGTGATAATAACAAATGTGGTAGCAATACATGGTATCAATATGTGTTAAAAACAAATATGGTAGCAATGCATGGTATCAATATGTGATAAAAACAAATATGGTAGCAATGCATGGTATCAATACGTGTTAAAAATAAATATGGTAGCAATTCATGGTATCAATATGTGTTAAAAACAAATATGGTAGCAATTCGTGGTACCAACACACGATAATAACGAATTGTGTAAATATTCAATAGTAACGAATAAATATGACATTGCATATTCTCAATACGCGATAAAAGGGAGTATAATACATTAAGCACGTATCCCAAGCCAATAAATAAAAGTACGTATATAAACCGATAAAAAAAAAGTTTCATTCGATTCGATTGGAAGCAAAGATTTGTTGGAAGTTCGATTTCCAACGTGAACGACGACATATCGCGTCGAAGGGACGAACAGAGAAATCCACCCTCTCGGTATTAATGCAAAAGAAGTCCTTACCTCGGTGGTTCGCAATCACCGACATAAATAAATCGACCTACCCGTCTATTTCTCCCCGTTGGCCCAGAATCCCCGTACTCGATCAAGCATCGAAATACGTTCGCATAAAAAAGAGAAGGCGAACGATCGAGGAGGACCGATTGTTCTACTCGTGCAGATCGGATTTGTCGTTTAAGCCACGCTCACTCTCTGCCAATCCCACGGACGATCTGTAATCTCTTAGACGTCCGCCATTTATTCACCGCGATTTTATCACTGATACACAATATGCTGAATCGTTATTAACGATTCGGCGAATCGCGTAATACACCTATTGAGGGTGATGTTTGATACATTGGAGGGGAGATGTCTTTCAGTCAGAATTGGCCTTAGTTAAAAAATTCCTTGAAATTGGGTATTTGTATAAAGGGATGTATCATTTGGTGTATAATTTCGTTATACATTATATATGGTATATTGTTACTGTGAATGCTAGGCTATTACTGTATATGCTATATTATTACTCTATATGCTACACTATTATACTATGTATACATGTATATGATATATTATATAATTTTGTACAATATCTTAGTAGGAGAAGAACATAATTTTGCATAATAATTCAGTAGGAGTGCAATATGACTTCATATAATAATACAGTATAAGTATATTTTAACTTCACATAATACAGTACAAGTACAATACAACTTCACATAATACAGTAGAAGTACAATACAACTTCACATAATACAGAAGTACAATATAATTTTATATAACAATCCAATAGAGGTACAATACAATTTTCATTTTATAACAATTTAACAGCGCGTATAACATCAGAAATTAATTTTATACTCAAACTAAATGAACCAAAATTTTCCCAAAATATAAAATAAAAATAACAAGTTTTTAAATAATCATCTGTACCAATAAAAGAAAATTTACGAAAATATTTCGTAGCAGAAAGAGCTTAATATAGTGATACAATTCGTAACAAATTATCCAGTGATACTCTGACGATACAATTAGTAATAAAACTGTAATTAACAAGTATCTCATCCGACGTACCATAAAAGCAGTAATTTATAGGATTAGGCAGATTATCTCGTAACTGCTTGATGAATGAAAATTAAGGTTCCATTTCGTGCAACAAGTTTGACCCCTTACCGTACTGTTTTCTCCGAGTTTCTTTTCACCTACTAAAAGAATTATGCGACATTTTACAAAATTTATTATACACGAATACTATAATTATTCATAAGAAATTATAATACTATAATTATAAAGTTATGTTTAAGTGGAAGACTATAGTTCAATTTATAATGAACGGCGCGTGCAGTCGAAACAAGTTTATTACCCTTTAAGAGTTTCAAAGCACCGGTAAAACCGGAAAGGGGTTGCTGAAAGTCTTAAGTTCTTAATACCGTCACCTGTAGACGAAAGAACTTCAATTTCGCCTCGACTTCCGCCGAGGTGAGCGTTCAGAATTGATGTGGGTCAAGTTCGAACGAGTTATTCAACGAAAAGAAAGAAATCCGGTGCAGACTTGTATTACGCGAGTGAAATGAATTTGAATAATAAACAATGGGGAGTTTAAGCTACTCTAAAAGTTTTAACTCAGTTACTTAAATTTTAATGGGAGGTGATTTATTTATCTTTCGAGTTATTTAATATAAAGTAGGGAAATCATAGGCAGTAATTATATTTATAATTTTAGAGAAGTTTATTCGAGTCGCACTTTCTGCTAATTTCTTGAATCTTGAAGCTTCAGGTAAAAACGGATTAAGTCGCAATACTGTACCATCTTTTACTTCGAGATATTTAATTAAACGTCGCAAGAAATTTTAGTGGGAGAGCTTGCAAATACACAAATGGAGGGACCAAAATGTGAAATAGTTTTGCAGAATATATTGAGCACCATTAACATTGTAATAAAATTTTTGTGGACAGTCTTTATATCATGTTTTTGTTGCAATAGAGTAATTCGCAGGATTTGGTCGTGAACTTTAGAGACTGAATTTTTAAACTCTTAAATTTATAGAAAGTTCCAATACCTAAAATTGTATTTTACAATTCGTAAATTTTCTATATTTCTAAATTTAGTCTCACTAGAAACAACTTTCTACTATGCGTTTCAACGCAATACATCTACACAGTAGAAACGTCAATATATAGTCAGGCAGAATCCATTACATCTCAAACACGACTCATGACTGCAAAACGTGACTATAAAACACACCGACGTTTCAAATAAAATCCAACAGTCAAGTTCTACGTTTCAAAAAAGAAACGTAGCGTCCACAAAAAAAAATTAAAATGCCACAGAATCATTCCTATAAATTCCAAATCTATAAATAATCAAAATAATTGTGCAATTTCCCGACAGAACTGCATCTCCTGCAATTTCTGAATTATTTAACCAAATGATCTCCGTTGTGCCGATCGCTAATGACCAGCGGAGCAATCAACTTGTTAGCGAGCAATCTTGCCATCATTCACCGCGGCTCCATTTCGTTCTCCACTCTCGTAGAAAGGGTTCTCTCACCTGTAAGCAAATAACTTCAATTAAAAAAAAAAAAAAAAAAACGCAACAACGTTGAACTTTCCTCGGGAATCCTGTAACGAACACAGAGGGGTTGAAACCACCGTGAGCGGAGAGTTCGACACGTCATTCAGAATCGACTAACGCCGAGTATCAGCGACAGTAAATTGCATCTATCTCCTCTTTCCTCCCTCTGTGTGTCTCTCAGTCAGGTAAAAAAAAAAAGAAGGAAACAAAAGGTAGGTTTTCTTCCCCTCTGTGGAACGAGGGTGGCTGGAGTGACGGCGGGGGTTGAATCGTCGCGCTCACAGACGTTTTATACGTCGTCGGGTTTCATGCGGCGCGGTAATTTTTTTATTAGCTTGAAAACCACTCGACTCGTCGTCGTCGACGTCGCCGTCGTCGTCGTCGTCGTCGTCGTCATCGTCGTGCTGATCGTTGTGTCGTTCTCGCACAGATAAAAAAATCGTCCATCCTCGTCTGTTCGACGAACGAGCATCTTCGTCGAGCTGTTTCGATCCCCTTCGCCCTTCAGAACCACCCCCCCCCCCTTTCAGTGTCGAACAGTCAAAAGGACCACGCGTTCATTTGCCTTATTAAGTAGTTTTGCAGGAATTAAGAGCGTGTCGCTTTGTCGACGCCAGCCCTCGCCATTGTTCCACTCTCGCGAGCTTATTCCGATCCCTGCAAGGCAGGAAGATCCGTTTTTGGACGGAGGAACCTTGGGAAGATCCGTGTCCTTGCGATCTTTTTCTTCAATTCAGGCATGAGATTTTGTGGGGTTGAAATATTTGGGGCTGCTTCGGGAGAGGGACAGTTGGGGATGAAGCTATGGTGGGTCTGTGGAATTCATAAGTTTCTGATTTTTAGGGGTTTATAACTTTTCAATTTTGTGGTTTTTTGATTCTTTTGCTTTTTGGTCTTCTAGGTTTCTATTTTTCTGGTATTCTAGTTTTCTAGTTTTCTAATTTTCTAATTTTTTAATTATTTTTCAATTTCCCGCTTTTCCACTTTTCCAATCTTCCAATTCTCCAATTATCCAATTTTTCAATTTTTTCTTCTGAACTTCCTAATTTCCTAAATTTCTTGAATCCTATTTTCTATATCACTCTGTCCTCCAATTAACAAATTTTCAAATCACTATAGTCTCAAGTCTCAAATTTTTCAACGCCTTCACACTACTTGAATTCTCAAATTCTCCAGTATTTTATTAACAAATAGCAAAAATTCCAAGTAATGAATAAATAGACAAAGTCGAAAACAATTAACAAGCAGTCAAAAGCCGAGGTAATTATCAAACAGTCAAAGTCCCAATTAATTGACAAACAGTCCAAGTATATTTAACAAACAATGACCATCGCTAAAACAAATAATAAATGTCATAATTCATCGAAACGCCTCGGCATAAAATCCCCGTCGATATTTGATTCCGTCCAACAAAAAAAAAAATATGCAGCACGGCGCAAAAATGTTGGTACGAAACTCTCGAGCCGTACTGGAACGAACGTTTATCAAAAACTGCTCGCATCCCTCTCGACCAGGGAAACGAGAATTTCGCTGTCGGATTAACCCTCTTGACCGAGCGCGAGAACACGGGCAAAGAAGGCGGCCGGGGAAGGGTTGAGGGGGGGGTGGCGAGGGTGCGAGCCGACCACACGGAAAGGAAGCAAAACGAAGCTGAAGCAGGTAAATTCTAAGCCGCGAGATTCTCCATCCGTGGCTGCGCGCGCTGCGAGTGCACCTCCGGTGCTAATTAAAATCAGACCACGTGTCTTTCCGAGCCATGGTCACGAAAAATAAACGGAAAAAGATCTTTTCAACGGTGCCTGGAACCCACCCTTCGCCTCTTCGTTTCCTCACCCCCTCTCGCTCTTCCCGTCTTCCTCTCTCACCGATGGCTCCTCTTTCAACCCCCTCCGCCCCGGGGGTTGCAGCGCACCCCATGCCGGCTTAATTATCGTCCAAGTGTTCTTTAAAGAGCGAATTACACGCTCGATGTTTACCGCAAGCTCGAAGCTTTTCATTCGTCCCGTTTTCTTTCTCTTCCCTCCTGCTCTTACCTAGCTACCCTCTTGCTTTACTTTCTTCGCGATCGCTCGAAAATATGCCCGAGAACGTTTCTTTCGTCGACTCGCTGACTCTCGTTCCGATCATTTCTTTTCGATTCAAGAATCGATTAGGGGTGATAGGGCATTATTTCTTTGTTTTGGGGATGTTGCGGTAGGTTGCGGATTTGAACATTTGTTGTTGATGACGAGTCATTTTGATGACGTGGTCCATGAAGCACTTGAAGTAATATTAGGATTATAAATAGAGTTAATTTTCTTTTTTTTTATAATTGATTTTTAGGGTGTTCTTTTGAATGCATAAAAGAAGTGATTATATATGCAAAAGATAGTAGAAAGTAAATATATTTTTTGTATGCAATTTCGCTCTTTAAAAAATTAGAGATTGTTCAAAATATTTGTAAGATCGTTTGTAATAAGAACGATGAGTTTAAACAATTTTTATACTAATTGTAAAAAAATCATCATTAATAAGTGTGGTTATAAATAACGTTGAATTGTTATTAGTTAATATTCTTAATAATGATGTTACTTGTGTTTGTATTTATCATAAATTCTTAAGTTTCCAATACTTCAAAATTCGAAAATTCCACGACAATTCCAAAAATTTCAGCGTCCCAAAATTAAAAAAAAATTTCCCAAAATAAGTTTCAAGTCCACCCTAAACACTCCCTCGGAATTCGAAAGTAAGGAAAAAGGCATCGGAGCCTGGTCGACGGTGATAAAGGAGGAGAGAACGATCGACAGGTGAAAAACTCGGTGATTTCGTTCCACGAGATTTGGTCGTCGCTCGTTTTTCTTTCACCTTTATCGAGAATTTCTTGCCACGCTCTCCGCCACTTTGAGACACGCGATTTTCCTCGCCCCGTTTTCCGACGTCGATTAACGAGTCGGCCATTGTGGGGACCGTGTTCTTGCCTCTTTCTTCCGCTTTCGACTTTTCTCCCTTTCCTTCGTTTTTCTTCTTTCTTTCTATCCGTTTTTTTTATACGTCCGTTCCTTCTAACCCCCTCGCGTTTCGCGGCCGTGGAAAAACGCAGCGAAACGCGGTTAAAGTACACGGTAAGGGGAACAAATTTGAAGCTCATTACCGCTCCTCTTTCGCAGATACGACGAGGGGAAAGCTGGATGCCAGCTGAAATCTTTATACTCGTGTTCGTTCGTTCGTACCGCGCTCGTAGTTCCCTCAATTTTTCACCTTTTCGCTGGGTTTTTGATTCTGGCCTCCCCTTTCCCTCGGCCTCCTTCGCGCGGGATTGATTGCGCGATAAATTTCGCCGGAATTTATTATAATGCCTTTTAACCGACCAACACGCTCGGACCGGTTGCATCACGATTTATCACGTACTTACGTGATATTACCGGTCTGTTGTTGGAAACATTTATTTTGGTAGGCTTGTGCAAAGTTATTTGTTTTTACTGAACCACTTGGATCTTTGCGACGAAAGTTATTTAAACATTTATAAAGCAAATTTTATACATACGATACACTTCATATAGTTCACACATGCTACATATTCTATATATTCCATTTTTATATTTAACATATTTCATATATTTTATATATTCGATATATTCCTCATATTGTATATGTATACACACATTTGATATATTTTACATATTCCATACATTTCATATGTTCCATATATTTTGTATATTTCATATATTTCATACACTCCATATATTCCATACGTTTCATATATTCTGCAGATTTCACATCTTTCACATCTTCCACACATTCTACATCTTCCACATATTCTACATATTACACATATTCGATATATTCCACATATTCCATACATTCTCCTGATGCATAAAAATAACTAGAAAATTGGATGCAGTATTTTTATCAAGCTATTCTGCTTAAATCTGGGCTATGAAGTACAAAATGTTTCCAATACCTCATTCAACCCTTGTATATCTACTGATTTTAAATTAAATTATTATTTATGGAATACTATTAACGAATCTTATTAACGAATAAAATGAACCCAGTAACAACTGTGAATGTGGCAGTTAAGTAACGTAGAGTTATTTCCCTTCCTCGCATATCTACCTGAACTGCAGAAAGATAGCAAATCTATGAAACAAACGAAGTCGAAAGTCGTGCGGTAGGATAAACTTTCGCTGTAACCATCAGAGAAGCTTTCCGATGCGTACACAGGAATCCATCAACAACCATCGACGGCTACCGGTTTCGTCGACTTCCGTTGGCATATTTCCATCGTCCCTCGATATCAGCGCAGCAAAGGTAAAGAGAGAAAGCCCGGCTGAACGAAAAGCCTTCAATCCCTGGAAGCAACGAATTGTCGTCGTCGTCGAAGTTCCCTTCCTCAGCCACCCCCTGGCCACGCTTCCACCCTTCGCCATTCGATTTTCCACTATTTCCCGATCGTCCGTTCCTCCCTCTCGTCTCGTCCATTTCCATCAGTCTCCTCTGACGTTTATACTTTCGTGAACGGACCCGAGGGCTCCGCAGGGACGAGTTAAGAAGGGGTGGGTGGTCTCGATCGGGGGTTAGCGAAGGTGAAAAGGACGATACGAGGACCGACGGAAGGAAAAGGACGAGATCCGAGGGAAGAGGAGGAAGGATACGAAAGAGGGGGGTAACGGCCAACATCGGGGGTGAAACAACCCTCCGAAAAGGATCTCTCTCTCTTTCTCTGATATATTGCCTCAACCGTAACCCTCACGCGCCCTAAACCATCCCTTACAGCCGCCATCTTGAAGGACTCCCAACCACCCCGTTCTACCGTGGCCCTTGCCATCGTTCAACCCCCGTACTCTCCTCGAAAGCCACCCCCGAACTGCGGCCTGCACTCACCCACTCGCCCGCCCACGATCGAAAATCCCGTTAGACTTATACGGGCTTAGCCCGTCCATTTTGACGAGGGGGTACGTGCCAACCCTGCGAGCCAGCCACCCTCTTTCTTTTTGCCTCTTGCGGAATTCCATGGGGGTTTTTTTCCGTCTCGACACACCGAAAGCGCGGCTCCTTTTGCAAATGCTGTTGGACGTGCCTGCTGGGCAAGGCACTTCGAACTTCGTCTCTTGTCGAGGGCGTTTTTCTTTTCTTTCACGGCGAACGACAGGAGAACGTTCAGGGGTTGCTGAAGAGATGCTGGATCAGATGGTTTCGGTAATTAGCTGGACGTTACGTGAACCCTGCTGTGCCTGAAACAGATTTCTTTTTGTAAAATATATTTTACTTATTATAGTGGACAAAAGTTTAATTTACGTATGGTGATAAAATAATATTATCCAAATTGAACACTGAAAAATAATATTTGTTTCACATTTGTTCGATTTAAACCCCCATCCCCTATTTCGTTTGCGTAATACAACGAAATGTTTATAAAACATGAAATAATTGTTTATTCGTTCAGGAAATCACATTAATATGCTACACAACGAGTGCATATGAATTTAATATACGAACATACCCTTCTCAATCATGTTTAGTCTCACGAAAAGTCTCACAAAGACCAATAAAAGAACACAATCCAGGTATTCAATTTTCATAAACGTTCGAAATAATTCCCAACAAAGATCCTTAGCCGAGGTTCCCGGGACAGTCAGCGAGCATGATGGGCCGCCTACGTGTCCAGAGAAAGAACAGGATCCAGGAACGGTGCTGGAAGAAAAGGAGAAGAGACGAAGGAGTGCAAACGGCCTAAGGGGGTTGCCGCTTTGCATAATCAAATCCCGCGACGATGTAGCAGAATGCGAAGTACCCCGTCGGTTGAAACAGGGGTTGGCGAATCCCGCGGGCACGCGAGGACTCCGAAAAATGCAACGGGTCCCTCCACCAAACCTGCCCGGTCATAAGGGCACCCCTTATGCGTCTCGCAAACTACCCTACGCGGAATTCCGGGAATAAACCGGAAACACCTACTCGTTTCGTGCGGGAGCTCGTGAATTTCCCTTCGTTGAAGGGTCGATTCGCTGGGGTGCGTCCGCGTTCGGCGAAACGGAGCTCTTGTGGATTGACTGCGCGAAATTTTTCGCTACCCTGACGTAACGTGTTTTCGCACGAACATATTGTAACGTAATTTCATATGATCATATAGTAACATCATGTTTTATGAACATATAGTAACATAATTTCACATGAACATATAAAAACGTTGTATGAATTCGTGGTAGCATAGTGTTGTAATAGGAGTACACAATAACATCATCGTAACGTATGATCATACAGTTAACATGACTACATATGAACATGTACTAACATCATGACGTATGACCACATACTTAACACAAGTACATATGAGTACGTAGTAACATGTTGACATATGAACACATACTGATCTTAGAACATATGAGCACATGTTAGTATGTTGATACATGATCATATACTAATATGACGATATGGTAAGCACATGGTAACATGTTAACATATGAGCACATTATTATACAGTTACATATGAGCTCACAGATAAGATAATGTCGTATGAACATACAGTAACAAGATGTCGTATGATCACTGTACTAACATGATGTCGTGTGTGCACATAGTATGATGATATATGAGCATATAGCAACGTGATGATGTATGATCATACTGTAACGTCACGTTACATACATAGCAACATATCGTATGTACACATAGTAACATAATATTGTATGATGTCGTAGGAGTACATAGTAACAATATCATCACATGTCAGCATATAGTAACATGATTGTATATGAACATATATTAACATGATGACATATGAGCATAGATAACGTGATTCTATACGAACACATACTAACACGAACACAACTTGTAACAGAAATGAACTTAATTTTAAAAAAGTTCATGAATTTGTAAAAATTTTAATTATCAAACTTGCAAGTACTAATTCGTGAGATTGATTAAAATTGATGAAGTTAAATTTATTTGATGTCTAATTCTAAATACAAGAAGAATTCTATCGATTACTGTAAATTGATAGGAACAAGTGTATTTAACCTAGAGAATAATAGCGTTCATGAATGAAAATGGTTCCCTTTCACTTCTGTAACTTTCGCCAGGAAATCCGGAATAACGGACGATAAGCGTTCGCCATGAGCACCGTGGGTAACACTTTATCGGTGCAAGTTTTCTTCGCCGACATAAATCTTCCTGTTCGTGCTGTTCGCAGCCAACTTTTAAACAATGCATTTCTCGTACTACTGCCCTATAATTTTGCTCGAATGTAACCAGACGATTTTCAGCACAGTGATGGCCATTTTTCTGTAGTACTATTTTATGTATAATAGGGAGTAATTGTTGGTAATTACTTGACTTGGAAATTATTTTAGAATGGTGGAATTTATAAATTTGAAGATTTGAGGAGTTAGTATTTTAGGGATTTCAGAATGTGGAAATGTGGAACTGAGTTTTAACAAGTTAGAAGTTAAAAGCTTTGAAAGTTACAAACTAAGAAAATTAGAAATTGATGAATTCAGAAATTTAAAAACAATTGCAGAAATCTAGAAATCTAGAAATGTAGAAATTTAGAAATTCACTGATTTAAAAATTGAAGAATAAATTCCCCCATTCAGAAATTTAAGAACCCTCACTGACTTAAACTGAAATCTTGACCTCAAAAATTTTCAACTTCACAAGTAAATAATTCCACCCACAAAAATTCATCAAAATATCACTCGAAAGATGTGAAAATGAAAGGTTCCAATTAAAAAAGGATACCAAAACAAGCAACAGATATTTAACGGTAAGACCTGGGACTTCGAACGACGTGCACCGAATCCTCCGTAACTACCCCCATAAAAGTGGCGGTTACCCGAACCGATTGGTCGAAAGACAGTACGTTATCGGTTCCGGCGATAATCGTTCGTATCGGTTGGGTTTCTGCTGTGTCTTTCCGCAACATAAAATCGATCGTATCCGTGGAAGGCAGCCGGTAAGCCTTAGGGCTTAGGTTGTAGCTGGGCTACATCGCCTCGGATTTGAATACTGTCGATTCTCAATTGTTGCGGATCACGCGCGGCGCCGTTCGAAAACGCTCTCGAAGCTATCCTTCTCGTAACGGGAACAGTTGAAGGGCGAAAAGAGAGAGAGAGGAAAAAAAATAGATGTATATAATTTGGGTCCCCGGCAGCTGCGTGGGTCCCGATATGCAAAAAAGGGGTTGCCGCACGGAATTAGAATATCCTCGCGGTCTCATTTGAATTTCAATCTCGCTACGCGGACAGTTTTCCTCTCGTTCGCTTTCAACCCCGGGGGCCCCCGTGTATCTGCCTACCTACGGATTCTCAGGTAACCACCGTAGGACGAAGGGGTTGCTGGAACAGGACGAGAAAAAAGAGAAAAGAGAGCACGGTGCCCCATTAAAAATCCGACTACCTGGCGAAACGAAAAATCTCGACCGGTGACGCACCTCATTAGACTCCGACGTTGTGGGGTTTGGACACCTTTGCATTCGAAAATCCGACATTTTTTTCCTCCTTTTCAACAATGTACTGTTATACCGAAAATGGGATGGAGTTTTAATGCGAAATTCAATTTCTGAAGGGAGGGTAATCTGAAGGGTATTAGATATTTGCGCTACCAAACTGTTTATGAGGACTTAGGTTATAAAGTGAAAAAAATTCATGGATGTGTTTCGTTAAATAAGTACAGAAAATAGGTTCTGTTGAATAGTTCGTCATAATTTACGAAGCGAAATAAAATTTCTAATACGAAATTTCTGAAAGAATATATTCGGTGCTACCAGACTCATGAGGAGTTATAAAGTGAAAAGTGTAACTAACGAATGGATGAGTTTCGTTAAATAATAATGTAAAGTGCAGAAAATATGGACGAATAAGTTTCGTTGAATAATTCGTCATAATTTGCGAAATCCGCTGAAATTAATTTTAATACGAAATTTAATTTTGAAAGTGGTCTTTCAGCTAATCTGGTGAAGCGCTGACACAGTGAGTTATTAAGCGAAAAATTTATCGACGAAATTTCCTTAAATACTTATATTTCGAAAAATGGGATAGAATTAATTTCAAGATGAAGTTGTCTAAAACAAGATCAAAGTTCTACTACAAATCGTGTAAAAGATCGCCTCAAAAACGAGTCTGTATTTCCAGCGCCGCCATTTTGTTTTCACACAATCAGTATACATTTCTCAATCTACGCAGAACGTGTAATTTATCTCCTTACTTTTCCAAAAGAAGCGCAAAAATTTCTACATGCATTTTAGGTCGAAAGACGGTGTAAGCCCATAAATCCGACTCGTCGGGGGTAGTTTTTACCCCCCACCCTTTTGCACCTAAAGGGGGATATCTAAAGGTGTCGCCCGGGAATAATGCGATGCTGCGTCCACGGAATTAGAGAGAAGCTTATCGAGCCGCGGGGTGAATCGTCCAACTTCTTTCCACGATTGGGGGATGAAGGGGAGGAAAAGGCTGGGTGGTTTGTCGGAGAATCGAGGAAATGTTTGGGTATTCGTTATGATAATGAGTAATTGAATTTTATGAGATGGATTTGTTTGGGGTGCGGATTGAAAGTAGCTGCTTGCGGCTCGTAGCAACCCTTTACGGGGGGTGGCTGATTAAGAACCGTTCGTGAAATGTTCCTCTGTAATTGGAATAAGCGGGCTTTGAATGTCATTGTTCTTTTTTATGAAATGCTTATGGAGGACTGTATTTTATGATTTGTTTTGTAATATTGTTACTGAGTATATTTTTTAAGGGTTATTCCAAGTCTGGTAGTTTTCTGATTTGGAGCATTCGATTTTTTTATTTATTTTGTATTACTATAATTTTTTAATGATTTAAATTTTTGTCTGAAATTTTGGAAATCGAAGAATTGAAGAATTAAAGAAATGAGGAATTGAAGAATTGAAAAATTGAAGAATTGAAGAATTGAAGAATTCAGGAATTGAAAAATTGAAGAATTGAAGAATTGAGGAATTGAGGAATTGAAGAATTGAGGAATTGAGGAATTGAAGAATTGAAGAATTGAAGAATTGAAGAATTGAAGAATTGAAGAATTGAAGAATTGAAGAATTGAAGAATTGAAGAATTGAAGAATTGAAGAATTGAAGAATTGAAGAATTGAAGAATTGAAGAATTGAAGAATTGAAGAATTGAAGAATTGAAGAATTGAAGAATTGAAGAATTGAAGAATTGAAGAATTGAAGAATTGAAGAATTGAAGAATTGAAGAATTGAAGAATTGAAGAATTGAAGAATTGAAGAATTGAAGAATTGAAGAATTGAAGAATTGAAGAATTGAAGAATTGAAGAATTGAAGAATTGAAGAATTGAAGAATTGAAGAATTGGAAAATTGGGAAATTGAGAATTTGGGAAATCAGAAATTGGAGAAATAGAGAAATGGAGAAATGTGAAAATGGAAAGCTGGAAAATTCGAAAAATGGAAAATGTGAAAATTGAAGAATTGAGAATTTGGGAAATTGGAATATTGGAAAGTAAAACAGTTGGAAGTTTGACACTTCGAATATTGGAAAATTTTCTAATTATCTAAAACTCCCTCGTAATCAACCACCACCGATTGCAAACACCTACTATACGCCGCACATACCAATTTCCCAAAATATATTCAGTCCACACATAACCGTATCGCGGAAAGTTCACCTCCAACAGAGTTTGCAACATCATCGATGCATTCTATTATCCGTATCGCGTGGCGTGCACGCGCAAGAAATAGGCGAACATCGTGAAGAAAGTGATGATATGGAAGAAGGGTGGTTCGGGGACAGAAAAAAAGTATGCGAAGTAGGGATAAGATGGTAGGCCATAGCCGAAGGCCTTTCCTTCTGTACGAACACCCCCTTCTATATACTTCGCTGAGGGGTAGAGTTCGCGCAAAATCGGCGACCATCCCTTCGAAAACTACCCCCATGGTTCTATTTTCGCCGATAAAACCGATGGAACGCGAGGGCAGCTCTTTCTGCTCCGCCATCCCTTAGGTTCGCCGATAAAACCCACGGCTTCGATTGGTCCGGGGGATGGGGCAGGGTGGGCAACTGGATAAATACATGTGTGCACGCGTGGTTGTTGGAGGGTGAATTTTATCGGGCATTCGCACACCTCGGTTCCTCGCGACGGAGGAAATATAGCACCGCGTTCAGGAATTCTTTATTCTACGCTGACGGTTCTGTATATTGCCGAATCTCGCAATTTTAAATATTGCATGATAACAGCTCGATTGTCGCATTCATGAGTGTCGATTAATATTGGCTACTCAATAGTATTAATGATACTCTTCAATGTGCAGGAAGAATAATATTTAAAGAAGTAATATAGTACACTCTCGTTATATTGCCACTCTTGTGATTGAGTCACGTGTTTGTATTTCTATGATATCGCCACGCAATATATCATCACTATATGCATAATCTATATAATTCACTCTGACACCCCTCTTTTATGGCAATATAACAAATGTAGTATACAATCACAAAAACAAGAATTTGAAATAACGTAAGTATTAAGCAAATATAAATGATTGTTGAAAATAATAAAAATTTGAAAGAATGAAGAAATTTTACTATGAAATATTTTTTAAACTGTAATCTTATATTGCCACCGGTGAACGAAATGTATAAATCAAAGATAACGGAAAATGTAAAACGAGACGTAAATAAGACTTATTTAATGTAATCATTTTGCTTATACGATAAATCTTGACGAATTTTAACGTAGAACTAAAATGAAACAGAATTGTGCTTTACGGAAATGGAAATAAATAGCTGAAACAGCGAATTTTTGAATATTTGTGAAATTGAAAAATCACCAGCATCATTTTGAATATACGCAGAGAATTTTGCGAACTGATATTACGCTCGGGAAACAGCTTTTCATCACCGAACATCGAAATGTTAAAAAATATACAAGCTTCCGGTTGATTTTTACTGAAGTGGAAATTGTGCTACGCTACACTTAGAGAATTAATATTTTTCATCCTGAAAATGTTTGTACAAATGTGTAATCATTTCAGGGGACCAAAAAACATTTCAATTTTTCGCGTGTACAACTACTGAGTTTACTGCTCGTAAGCACGGTACGCTAATATATATTACACGATTAATAATTATTCATTTCAAACACACATTTGAAATTATAATCAAGATCTAAATATAATAGTTTGAGATTTTACTTTCAAGTTTCACAAATTTACAAAATTTCTATTTCTCAAATTTAATAATTTAAAAATTCAGCAACTTCGAAATCTATAGACACTTTAGTATGAGTTCGTAGTTAAAAATTTGAAAATTCGAGAACTCGGATATTCAAAGATTCATAAATTCCAAACTGTAAAAATTCCGAAAACCGTAAGTTCAGAAACCTCGCAATCCAACCCCCCGCTATTCAAATTTCTAAATCACCACATTCTCAAATGTCTAAATTCACAAATTAGAAATTTCGAAATACAGAAACTCGGCAATTCAAAAGTTCCACCGAAATCACTAAAACCGTGAAATTCCAGAAACCTAGAAATCGCAAATCCCTGGGACCCGAAGTACCCGAACCTCCAAATTCGATATTAGTGAAATTCGAAAATTTCCCAGGAGGAATTTCGGAGAAATTGCAGATTTTCCTGTCGGTGTGCATATAAAATTGGAAGATCCACGATAAGCAATCCCAGGTGTAGGTGGCTGGTGGTCCCGGTTCCTCTTCCTCGACGGTGTGTTCGTTGCGAGCGGATTATTCGGTTCGCGAGCGGGTTGGTCCCGGTTCCGTGAGCGACGTCGAGGGTACGACGTTCGCCGGGTCGGCTCGGTGTGCTCGTTACAGCGCCTCCACTCTGCGAGATTCAATATTCTAACCAAAATCCCCGGGGCAAAGGGGTGAGGCTGAGAGGAAGAGAGGGATGTGACGGTGGTGCGATGGTGGTACAGGGGGCAAAACTTTCCAGGCGTGCAGCCGCGGCAAAGACGGGCCAGGAACCGCATCCGGGAAGCTCGCATCCGGGACTCGCTAGGTCGAAACTTTCCCGTTCGACGAACACACGTCGTCTTCGTCCTCGTCGACGACGGGTAAACTCGCAGTCCACACACGAGCTCACCGAGTTACTTGACGGACTCGACGTTACTGACGTCGTACAGTTACCCCCAAGAATCCGCCATCGCGAATTTCCTCGCTATTCCAACAATTTTACGGACCGAGAAAAATTACCACCTCGCATATTTCTCAAGAGTTACTTGCCCGTGTAACGAGTGACGATATAACGCCACTCGGCGATACATGTTGAGACAGATTCTATCTGAACCGTATGATCTGTATGTCCACATTTATGAATTTCTGTATTACTAAATTTCTACTTTGTTAAATATATGCATTATTTTTAAGAGTCTGACTCGTGTCGCACTTGTGACGCACCCATGACGCACTCGTGACGGACTCGTGACGCATTCGTGACGCACCCGTGACGCATTCATGACGTACTCGTGACGCACCCGTGACGCACTTGTGACGCACCCATGACGCACGCGTGACGCATTCGTAACGCACTCTTGACGCACTAGTGACGCACTCTTGACGCACTCGTGACGCACCCATGACGCATTCGTGACGCAACCGTGACACACTTCAGCTGTGATCAATTTTACTCGACTTTTTAATACGCTGATTTGGAGTTCAAGTTTAATTATTTGCATAGTTAATGATTGATATCAAATTGATGTAACATTCCAACTTTTCTTGTCGGTTTTAGTATTGCAGCTATGATTAGTTAATTTTGACTGACGCACTTGTCAAATCATAGGACAAGGTTAATTTTAAGAACTCTGAAATGACATATTCACCCATGTGACCATCGTCTGCTTTGTGCTCTGAAGAATTGATGTTATACGTCAGTCTCGGGCTGGTAAAAAAATCTGACAATTTCACCATCGGTCAATTTGTTACTTCAAAAATTGAAAAATTTACAAATATCAAACAATCAGTCCCTGAAACGAACATGATCACAAATGTCCACTTCCTGAATCTACACTGCCCCCGTTCGCATTGAAACGGACCCTGTCTTGTCCGTAAAATGTGGGTCATACGGACCCGCGTTCAAACGACACGTTGTCCCGGAGGATCCAGTTTCGGCGAAGAAGCGCAGGTGATGGGCACACGACAATGCCGTACAAGATCGTTGAAAACGTGGCATCGACCGCGACCCATATATCCGCGGTGTCGATCATCCGTATACCTGGCCGAAAAATAGACACTCCGTTAATTTGAACTCATCCCCGAAGGTAGATAACCGGTGTGTCGTGGTCCTCGAAGGTCCGTTTCTGGTCAGTCGAAGGGTTGGACGCGTGCTAAGGGCACCCCTCGAGTTCAGGGCGCGACCGGTGCCCTTGGATGGCCCATCCGCTGACCCTGGGCGTGCTGCCCATCCCTAACCCCCTTCCGCGGTCAAAACAGGCGGAAACATGGCCTGACCCTCGTATATCACCGGCCTAGTACCCGCTGACCATACTTTCGGACACCGTCACGCGTGCGCCAATTAAAAGTAAATTCGTTTCACGACGCTAGACGAGCAAGCGAAAATTATTGTTTGGGGTCAGGGAAGTTGCGGATCGAGCTGGACGTGATATATCGCCGGACCCTGATTAAGGCGTGAATTATTTATTGCGGGTGAGCTTGTTGCGATGGACCTTCGCGTTGTATGGCGGATAATTTGGAGGTTGGGGATGTTGGAGAACTTCTGGTTTGGGTAGGCGATTATTTTTTATTGGGGTTTCGTTTTATTTTGTATAGCGCATTTTTTATTTTATACGTTAGGGTTTTTTATTTATTTTGTACTTGATATTTCTTATTTTTCTTAGGTTCGGTCAGTGATGGATACTGATTTAGTTGGTCTTTGGTATGGTATTATGGAAGGAGTTGTAGCAGTTAGTGATATAGGAAGATTTTTCAATTTTACAACTACTAACCTTGTCAAGTTGAACGTTCGTCAATTTTCTGAATTTAAGGATATGAAAATTTGTTAATTCATAAGTCTGAGATTTTGGCAAATGGTAAATTTGTAGATTTAAGAATTTGAAAATTTGTAAATCTGAGAATTTGAAAACTCGTATACTTACATACCTGAGAATTTAAACATCTGTAAACCAAAAAATTCTCAAATTTCAATCTTTCAGAATTCCTAATAATAAAAACTAGTAAATCTAAAAGCCGAAAATTTATAAATTTAAAAATCTGAAAATTAAAAAATTATATTGCAACCCCTCGTTGAACAAAGCACGCGTTCCAAATAAAATTTGAATAAATCACATAAATAGAAAAGTCAAGGGGTGCAAGAAGTCAATAGTTTATTATTCCTCTGTGAACGTTTGAAACGTCGAATATGTGCGGAATCGGGAGAAAATTGAATTAAATGATAGATCCAGTTCGACAAAGGGCCAACAGTAAGTATACAAGCCACTTTGCTGAATTGTAAATGGAATTCTGACACGAATAAAAGTGGTTGTCCTTGTTGAAGAGCAATGCAACTCTTTCCTTTGATACTTGTTTTTGTACCAGTAAATCATTACTGAAAGACACAGGGGATCATGACTTCATGAATTGTTAATTAAATGTGTTCTTTTTTTGTGACTGATACGCGAACAGAGAACTGCACTGTAATTTCAAGAATGATGTACTTTATATTTACTTTCTAGTATGATGTGTGATGTACTTTAATTTTGCACACAATTATGTATGTATATTAATGAAATTATGTAAATATGATAATAACATTGTGGTATTTTTAATTTTTTAATTTTGAAGAACTTTTTTTATGTGAAAATTGTCATTTTGAAAATTCTAGTACCTTTATCCTAAATAACAAAATTTATATATGTTTTAGATGTTTGGTATAAATTTACATATTTGTTTAGATATTGGTTAAAAATGTTTTTAGAGATTTATAAATTTATATGTTTGTAAGATATTAATCATAAGAGTCACAAGTTTCTAGGACCTCAATCGTCAGTTTATATATTTACAAAATATTTATACATTTTACACAACATATTTTATCTAAATTGTATTTTCTATTAATAAAGGCTTCGACGACTATATTTTCAAAGATCCAGTAATTATACTCTGATCGACATATTTCTAATACCAAACCACGGTACATGAACGTCATTTATATTCGTATTACCGAAACTTTAATGGTAACAAGCGTTTCAATGTATTCATCGTCTACTTTTCGACTGTTTTGAACCAGCTTCAGTCAGTCAGACGTCAATTACGACGAATCTTTTATTTCGCAACAGCAGGAAACGGAAACCTAAAATTGCCACGATAATTTCTATTATACTTAAAAATATGTGAACGTACCCATTTTTAGGAAGCTTGAAAAGTTCGGTCTCATCGGATTTTCAAAATAATTAAACGAACACTTTAATTATCAATTCATAATGAATACACAAAATGTACGACTTTGAAAAATTATTTAAAAATTAATTTATCTTTTCAGAATTATCAACTATTAATTATTAATGCTGGAATATTATTGCTACATTAATACAATATTAATATCATTTTAAAGTTTATTACAGTATTAATAATATTAATAAAATTATGAAGTAAAATGCAGCAATAAATGCACGAGAGATTAATATATTCTCCTTTCGTTCATCTTTTCTTTGATATCACACGAGCTTTCATGTTTCGAGTTCGACTTCACCATTGCTATTAAAAAACGCAATTTAAAAACAGCAACAAGGAAGCTGATCAAAGACTAAATAGCACAGATCTCAAAGAGAAGGATTCTTTAGACCCTCTTTAAGCATCGAACGAGTCGAAAAGCATTGAACAGGAAAAGACACAGACATCCTTTGTTCCCTTTTGCTCCATATTTTCTTCTTTCAACCGTTGCTGTTAATAATCCTTACACACAAAAACCACCATTTATTACCTAACATCCCAATTGTCAGTGAATTAAAAATTCTTTCAAATGTGGAAGAATACGAAAATTTGAAATATTTGAAAAATTGGGGAAAGTATGGAGAATGCAGGAGGGCTTAGAAATGTAGAAAGGGTATTTGAGAATTTAGAGAATGTAGAAATTCAAAAACTTAAAGGACGTAGGAATTTGGAAAATAGAGAACTAAAAACTCTGGAGATACTTGAGAATCTAGATAACTAAGGAGCTTAGAAAATGAGATATTTGAAAATTTATAGACCGCCGAAATTTGCAAACTTACATATATGAAAGTCTAAACAGTTTGAAGACTTATAAATTTGTAACATGAAAAATTTGCAAATCTGCGAGTAAATTCGAAAAAATTTAGAAACTTGGGAACAAAAAAATTTGTCCACTACTAAATATATCCTTATCACAGTGTACAATATTAAATATATTACAAGATACATCAATTTCTAAGGGTATGCCAGCCTTTCCAAAATTTAGTATAACCCTGACAATCCACTATCCGAAAAAGCCCCGCGTCCATTTCTCTAAAGAAAACTTTCGATCAACGTTCGATCGAAGGGAAGGTTTCACGTGTCGAGGATAGAAAGAAACAAAGCAGCATCCGTCGTCATCGTCGTGGAGGGTGGCACGTAAACCCATGGGTGAGGAGGGGTTGAGAAAGGAAGAAAGGGGTGGTCGAAAACGTGGGTGGTGGCGATGGCCCGTCGGGGGTAGAGAAACTGGAAGGGTGGTTGTGGGTGGTTGGCAGGGTGGGATTCGATTCCTCGAAAACTGTACGTTTTTCTCGCCGATAGAATGGCCGGGACGTCACCTGAATACATTATGTGTTTTCCACCCCTGGGGCTAGGATATTGAAATTTTTAATATCGAGGGGTGGCGGTCGAGGGGGTTGGTCGGGCGACGGACGAGGGCGGATGGATGGAGAGCAGTCGAACGTCTATGGCTTCACGAAGCATCCCTCATGTAACCACCCTCCCACGGCGATCCCTTATTTTGCTGTCGATATAGCCGCCTCTGCATGCACGTGTACATGTATTTACATCCTATCCGACACCACGTGTGTATGTATGTAAACGACGAGTATATGCACGCGAAAACTCCACACGGAGTTTGTTACATTATCGTTAGCCGTTACTTCTTCTTCGACTTCGCCGAGATCGATACTCTGTCGTTTCTAATTACTACGGATTCTTCGGCGTCTTTGATACTACGCTTCCTTTATACGGTTGACGATATCACGTTTTCAACGATGTCACGTTTTTCTGTATTAGTCTAATGTCATTGAATTATTCTGTGGGGATGTATCATTTTATATGTTCGATTATTTTATGAAAGACATGTACAATTTTGCATGCATGATTTTAAGGGATGTATAATTTTATACGTTGAATGCTTCATTTTATACAGGGGTATAATTTTATAATATGGATGCATAACTTCATATAAGGGATGTATAATTTTATAATATGGATGCATAACTTCACATAAGGGATGTATATTTTTGTATAAGGGATGCACAATTTTATAAATAATTTCTATAATATACGCATTTTTATGAAGGACAGAATTTTTATAGGTTGTATAATTTTATAAAATGCACGTACAATTTTAAATAATCTATTATTTTTATTTATTTATAATTATTTTATAAAATGTATATATAACTCTGTATAATAAATATACAATTTGTAATGGATATATAATTTAATACAATGGATGTACAATTTCATGCATTGAATATACAATTGTATAATTTAATATTGTATAATTTTATACAAGCACCTCGTAAATTTGAAAATGTAAAAGTGCATAAAAATTTGAATCATAACATTGATTTCATAAATGAAATAATTCAACTTCAACTTGGACCTTGAATTTCATAATTGCAACCCAATTTGAAATATCAATTATAAAATTGAATATAACAGATTACCTAAACCACCCCTTGTAAAAATGTCTAGTATCAATTATTTTATAAAAATATCCTCAGGTATTATTTATAAACATTCATAAAGTTTAAACAACTTTGCTCGTATAAATAAATAATTAAATAGAACCTCTTCTACACAGATTTCAAAAGAAATATTCTCATTTAAAAAACGGCGGATCAAAGAAAGTCTTCTGGAGCGAATGAAAATCGTGTTTCTAAACACTTCAATTTCAATTTTATTTACGTATAGCAGCGAACAAACGGATCACTTTCGGAATTGAAATCCCACTCGTCGTCCAAAAGAAAATCCTCCGCTTTTAATTTCCATCGTCCACGACAGAACGTCTGTGCGTCCCTCGCTCGCGCATCGTTTCATCCCCTACGAATTCTATTCGGAATTCGAGGATCCCGATCGTCCTGGAGAGTTTCCTGCCGATAGGATGGCGTTCTTGGAACAGATACGATTTCCCTGTCGCCCCGTATCCGGAGCGGAGGAATGGGACGCCGAGAAATTGGTAGAAAGTGAGTCCTCGAAATCAACCCCCTCGGTTCTCAGGGTCGTCGTAGGACGGCCGTACAGTCAACAGCAAATATAGCTTTCGTTGCAAACTTGCTATTTTCAAATTTAGAGGTATCAGAATTTGGGAGTAGGGAAATTTGGGAATTTGGGAATTTGGGAATTTGGGGGTTGGAGATAGGGAATTTGAGTATTTGGGAGCTTGGGAACTCGGGAGCTTGCAAATTGCGAATTTGAGAATTTGGGAGCTTGGGAATTTGGGGACTTAGGGATTTGAGAAGTTGGGAAATTGGGGATTTAGGAATTTGGGAATTTGGGAATTGGGGAATGTGAGAATTTGGGAATTTGGAAATTGGGGAATGTGAGAATTTGGGAATTTGGAAATTGGGGAATGTGGGAATTCGGAATTTGGGAACTGGGGAATGTGGGAATTTGGGTATTTAGGAATTGGGGAATGTGGGAATTCGGGAATTTGGGTACTGGAGAATGTGAGAATTTGGGTATTTGGAAATTGGATGCGGGAATTTTGGTATATGGGAATTGGGGAGCTTGGTAACTTGGGCGCTTGGAAATTGGAAATTTGAGAATTTAGAGATTTGGGAATTTGGGGCTTTGAGAATTTCCAAGTAAGGGTAGTTTCAAATTTAGAAACTTAGAAATTTGGGAATTTGTTAATTCAGAAACTTGGGAGCTCTACAATTTGGAAATTTGGGACATGAGCATTTGAGATATTCCAACTGAAGAAAGTTTCAGAAACAGAAACTTCAAAATGTAGGAATTTGATTGACATGATTTACAAAATTTGAGAATCTGAAAATTGCAGCTTCAAGTGCAATCTTGATTATCTCCATCGTCTCGAAATGTCGCTAGTTTACCTATACAATTACGTGACGCCATTAAAATTGGAAGAAGTCTGCGTTCGAAACCGCCCTAAACATCGAAGGAACGGGGTTCTGGGCAACGGTGGTCCACGAGGAATGTGGCAAGGGGGCCGATAGTCGGAACGGTTCCACGATTCTAAACAACTTAACGATAAAATTTATAGTTCCACAGCACGCCTACTACCCTTAGCCCTCTCGGGGCTTTTCGTAGAAGGAGGGTCGAGTAGACCTCCCAGTCCGTACATAGAAGGTCTCTTGTACAGGACTTTTACCCTGCAGAGTTGCGTCGTAATTTATGGATGCCGTTCCCTTATCCGCAGGATACGAACTCCACTCTCCCCACACGTTTGCTGTCCTTCTATCGATCCTATATACCGCGACGAAAACGGGTGTCCGAAAAGTATCGAGCCGGGGGTGTCCCTTTCGATATTCGGCCGGTTCGTTGGCTCGTCTTTATTTTCCGTGTCGAGGCCGATCCGCGGGAAAGCGAAAGTTAATTGAGAGGCGGAAGCGAGACGGCGGGATTTGTAATTCAGATTTTTCTCCTCGCTTTATCCTTCGCCCGCCACGCGCTGCCCTCCCTCCTCGCCCTCGCCCCTCCTCTCTCTCTCCGTCCTCCTTTCTTTCCTCGTTTTTCTTCCCGGAAATTTATGGAGAGAGTTTCAACGGAACTTTTCGCCCGACCCGAAGAACTTCCCGCGGATTTCGAGAACCGCGAGTGAAAGTCGCAACCTGCACCCCGGCGCGTTAATTGAACGATATTCGGCGTCGCGTCGAAAAACTCGCGTGCAGATCGCTGCGGTGTAATCCGGACACCCGTTACATGTTCGAAACACACCCTGTACAGAAATGCTCGGTTTGCCTGGGCGCGCGAGCGTACCTCGCAACGTGTTTGCACGTGCAGGGTTGCGTGTGTGTTAGTCCACCGTCGAGGGAGGGTGGTGTGGGAGAGTGGATGAGGGATGGAACGGGAGGCGGCCGGTGTTACCCGGATAGAGCGCAGGAGAGAGAGGGAGAGAGGGACAGCTAGACCGAAGAGGGAGCGAGAGAGAGAGGGAGCAAAAGGGACGAAGCGTACACGTAGAGACAAACATAGGGAGGATAGAGGCGCGAGCGAGAGGGTAGGAATACGTGGAGGCCCGTCTTATATTGATTTCTGTCCACGCCACCCCCGCCGTGGCACCGCAACCCCTGCGAGCCACCCTAAAGCCGAGCAGGAGGCAGCGCCGGCAGCAGGTGTGGGGATCGGAAGAGCGAGAGAGAGGGGGTGGTTTCAGGGTAGAAAGAGAAGGAGGGTGGTTAAGGGTGGAAGAGAGACACGTCGAGACGGAGAAGACTCGCTCGCCGCACTTTCGACGGGAGAGACCCTCGGGGGTGGCACTCTGTCACATTCAACCCCCGACCACCGTCGCCAGTCCGCCATCCACCCTCGTCTCCCCCCTCGTCTGTCCCATCCTACCATTCAAATAACAGGCACCGTTGCTTCGGAGGGTGGATGGTGGTGGCGGTGGTGCCGATGGTAACGGTGGTACGAGGCTGCTAGATCGGAGGGCGGGCTGACAGAGGGTGAGTTTCGTCCGGCCGAAGCACACCTCGATCGATTGGGCTTGTCCAAGGGTGGAAGAGGTATCCCGTCACCCCCCCTGCACCCCGTACAGGCTGCCTCACCTTCCCGGCCCAACCTCCGTTTGCCTTTACCCTCCCAGCCCCTCGCGGGAAGCACCCCCTCCGGCCCGCAACCCTGTCGCACCCTCGCCCACGGCCTGCTCGAGCCCGAGAGCGGGCGTCACGCGTACGTGTGTACGTGCCTTCGCGTGCACGTACATGTATGGCGAGGGGTTACCATGGTAACCCACCCTCACCGCGGGGGTGAAACGCCATTGGCCGGCGCTCGGTCGAGACCGATCGTGGCCCACCCCTGTGTCTGTCTTTGTATCGGCGTCTACGTATGCCGCTTCTCTTCGGATAGGGTGAACGCACTCACTTTCCCTAGCCACTGTCCATTCCGCGTCTTCTGCTTCTTTTTCTTCTTCCTTCGTCGCTTTCCTCGTGGCTCGAGCAACGCAGTCGAACTTCGTTTCGGTGAAATTTACTTTGGATCTCTTGCGATTCGTTTTATTATACTTGGATGTACATATATTTTATGGGATCTGCGGTTATTGCAGCTGTATGTTTCTTTTTATTTGTACGATAGTATTTGGTTATTATTTGATTAGTATTTGGTAACTTTTGTAATCTAGGGTAGAATTATAGTCTAAGTAGAATTAGGGATTGACAAATCTATGATATGCAATATGGGGGTGAAAATTCTGTCGATAGTTATACTTCAACATTTCTAGCTTTTCGTATTCCTAAGTATCTGAACTACAAGGTTTCTAGATATAGGAATCACTAGATCCCTAGTATTATAGAACCTAATATCACCAAATTCCTCGACCCCTATATCTCAAGATCGCCATACTTTTAGAAACGTCATAACGTCTCTATATTTCTAAATTCCTACATTTTTATAGTTCCATATCTCTATATCCCTATATTCCGAAATATGTCACAATATCCCCAGCTATATTATACATCGTGTATAACTAGAAATTAAATAAAAATTATTAACTTCGAATATTTTAATATCTGAATATCTCAACCCTCAGAGTGTAAAATAGTGAACAAATTCGTATATAATGTGGCCAAGAATGATTTGAGCTGTACTGAACGCAAAATTAAAAATCTTTTCCGTGATAATTGATATAAAACACGTTTTATATAGAACTTGCAAATGCAGGGAAACTTTTATGTTCTATTAAATGGAAATGATAATCGCCAAGCGTACATATCCGCCATTAAGCCATTACAAATGTATCATTCTGAGCGTGTAAACGCACCCTTGCACCCTACTGATAATTATTGCTGGATGTACATATTCTATAGCAGAATTTGTAATTATAATATTTCGTATTTACCCGTAGTTTCTGATTTGTTACAAATGTATTTTGTTTACTTAATTTATGATTAGTTGCAAACTTTGTTAACAGAATCTGAGTGTACGATGAGTTACAAACGTGTTATGCTAACATAATTTGTGACCAGTTACAAATATATTGTATTAATATAATTTGTGGTTAATAACAAAGGAATATTGTTAATATGTTATTAGTTACAAAAATAATTTAGTAACAATTTGTGATTAAACACAAATAAATTTTCAATACAATTTGTGGCGTGTTACAAATGTATTTTGTTAACATAACTTGCGAATAAAAAAAGTATTTCGTTAACATAATTTATTGTCAGTTGCAAAGAAACTTCATAATTTGTGATTGCTTACAAATGCACTTTATTAATATAATTTATGATCAATTATACGTTGACGTACTTTGTTAACAAAATGGCGAACTACAGACTTTATCACTATAATTTTTGATAATAAAATAAGTGTTCTACTAATATAATTCATGACCAGTTACAAAGGTACCTCTACATAATCTGTGAATAGCAACAAATGCATTCGTCAAGACAATTCGTGATTTACAACCTGACGATAATAAAAAGAAACGACATCAGAGGTGATTGTGCGAATAAAAGGTTGCGAAGAGTATCGGTTTGTTTTCGTGTTTCGGTGCCCTCGTTTGACCTTCGAACCGAAGCGAAGGGTAGCCAAGAACGACGGGGTCGATAATCCTTCGTCGACGATCTGTTCTCGGCCAACGTCTTGTTTCGTTCTTCTTGATGCACTCCCCGGCTCTGCATCCGGAGACGCGACTTACAGGTGGGTTGTTTGTCACCGGCGACGCGTCGAGAAAGAATAATTACTTGCCGGAAGTGGGATCCTGCGATTTCAACCAGGGAACACTTCCTCCAGCTGTTCCATTTCTACATTTCGGGCTGTTCTTCCCCATCGAAATTGCGATTCTCAATCGTTTAACAAATTTACAACCCACTTTGTAACACACCTGATTCTTCTTACAAAATCATTTATTGATATTTAATAAACAATTTTATTTGAAGATGAGTCATATATATTCATTGTTATGTATTCTTTCCTGCGAGGTGCAATGTTTGCAAAATTTATTTTGTATTAAGTTTGAATTACTCAAATCATTTAAACTATTCACATCGCTCAAATGGGGGTTGTTTTCAAAATTTAATTTGCATTCAATTTGAATCGCTCTAATTATACGATTGTTTGAAATATTCGAATATTGAAGTTCTTTGTTAATAAAAAAGTCAAGATAAGAGGCAAATCATGAGGTTCGATATGTGAGTATTACTGTATTCAGCAAAATATTTAAACTAGACGAACTATATGAATTTTTAATTGCAAATCAATTCAACTATTTGAATATTTTCAGTCAATTTTTGTTGAGGGTACAAAGATTGAATTTACAACAAACTTTTATCCATATACATACGACTCTTAATAGTATACAAAACATAACCTCACTTTTTCCCGAAAGCTAAAATTATTTTTCCTAATAATAAAATAGAGAAAATATAAAAGTGTGGAAACAGTGATCGATGTGAAAATTTGGATAGTGCGAAGGAAGTATGCTTCAAGGATGAGGAAGATGCGTAAAATTGCGTGAAAACGAAAAAACGTGGAGAGTGAAAAGTAAGAGCTGCGGTGTAAAGTAATAATCGCGTCCGTTAAACTCTGGAAAGATGTCGAAGGTCGGTGAATACTTTTCGAACCATGATTTTGTTTGTTCGCGTCAGTTTCCTCGTTTTTGCCCGGGTAAATGGGAAAACTTTGTAAACTTTGCAACACCGGCTAAGTTTCTCAGCGACGGAAATACCAGAAGCTCTTCACTGATCGTTCCGTTTAAAAAAGGATACGGGGGATGCTTGAATCACGCTTAAAATTCATATACAACCCAATGACTACTTCCTTTAATTATTCATTACATTTCCTCAAAATTAGAATTTTCTTTAAATAAAATTATTAGGTTCTCCTCTACATAGAATTGGGTTTTGATTATAGACCAATATTTTTATTTATTTTATTAATAGTTTGTTAATATTTATCGTTGCAAATGATATTTACTAATTATATTGAATGTTTAAGAATTATTTTGAATGTTTTTATTAACAGTTTTGGTGAATATTTATAAATGGAGGAGGACATGTTTATTGTTTGAACATAATAATTTTTACTGTCTGTAACCATGTTTACAATTATAAATAATATTTATTAATTAAGAACGATTTTGAGTGCTTTTGGTAAAATTCTGTTAAATGATATTTTTATTTGAAAGATGCTTGAAAAAGATTAAACACATCATTCTTTAATATTTTCTAATCTATTTAGATATACCTAAAATCACATAATGAAGAAATGATCAATGTACCAATTTGTATATCGACAATATGTCGGTTAACAAGGAGTCAATTTCTACATTTAAAATATTTCAATTACCAATAAGTCAACGTTAATAAACACCAAAATATTAGCAACCCTATGAACAATATCTTAAACCACTGCACCCTTAAATCCCAACACAAATTCATCATCCGATTTCCATTAACGACTACGTAGGTCAGCTATCAAAAGCAGTCGGTAGAAACTGAAATGATCAGCTGACGAGGTCGTCGACGAAGGGGTCGAAGGGTGAAGAAGACGCGGAAAGTTTCTGCACAGTTCGCAAAGGACGTCGAGAAAAGATGCGACTGATACTTGGGGTTGCATAGAGATAAGTCTGGAAGAAGAAGGGGTAGCTGCAAAGAAGAAGAGGGAAAGGAAGTACAACAGGCGGGAACGGGACAAAGAGGAACGACGGAGAGGACTAGAACGGCTTTCAATCGTTCCCCACCCTTCGGCGGCGGGGGTGTAACGACGGAAGTCATAAAATAATTTAACCCACTTTAAGAAGAAAATTAACAGAATGGCGAAAGTCTTTAAGATTCCCCGCGACTCGGCAGCCCCGTTCCACGTTCCGGTTGTGCACGGCTCTTCTCAACCCCCGTCTTCTACCCTCTTCGCTCGCGCCGTCTTCCTTTCATTCTTCCTCTCTTAGGGTGCGTCTCCACTGACGTGGTATTCGAACGCTTTGCGATTCGTTCTTCTCGCAAATCATTTTTCTTATTTACCGAGATTTAGAATACATTTTATAGGTTACCGTGCAGGGGTGTAAATATGGCGATAAGGGTGTCAATTTTTGTCTGGGGCGAGGACTCTAGTTCCAGGGTCAGGACCCTAGTTTTATTATTAGTAGTAATCGCAAGAGGGACTAATGACAAATTTGTAGAAACTTGTTAAATTGAGAATTTGAGAGTTTGATGTTTAAAGTTGAGAAACCAGAAATTTACGAAAGTTTGGAAATTTAAAAATTTGGGGATCTTGCAATGTTTGAGAATTGAAGACTTCAAGAATTTGAGCAATTAAAGTGTGTATATTTGGGAATCTAGGAAATCTAGGGATTAAGATATTTAATCTGGGGAATAGGAAATTTAGAAATTTGGAAACGTAGAGATTTAGTAACTTCAGAAATTTGAGAACCTAAAGAGACTAAGAAATTTGGAGATCGAGAATCTAAGAACTCTAAGAAATTTAGTGAATCTAGTAATTCTAGTGAACCTAGAGACTCTAGTAGATATAGAGGTTCTAGTGGATCTAAGGAATCTAGGGAATTTTAGGACAATTAAAGTTAGAAACTTGGATAATCTCAGCACCTAGGGAATTTGAGCTATCTAAGGAATCTATGAACCCTAGGGACTCTAGGGAATCTGGGAAAACTAGGAAATCTAGGGAATCTAAGGAATGTTAGTCTATGGAATCTAAGAGGGGTCTAGGGAATTTAGGTGGTCTGTGAATTAGAAAATTGATTTATGGATCTAGGTCTACGAATCTGGGGATTTAGAAGGCTAAGAATTTGGGAATTTAAGAAATCTAGGGAATCTAGGGATTTGGAGGGTCCAGAATTTGGAAATTTGGTAATTCGACAAATTGGGAAATTGGGAAATTGGAAATCTGGGGGTAGGAAATTACAAGTTTGGAAATTTGAAGATGTGAGCATCTGAAAAATTGGGAAATTGAGAATTTGGAAATCTGAGAGTAGAAAATTATGAGTTTGGAAATTTGGAGATGTGAACATCTGAAAAATTGAGAAATTGGGAATTTGGAAATCTGAGAGTAGAAAATTACAAGTTTGGAAATTTGAAGAAGTGAAAATTCGAAAAATTATGAAATTAAGCATCCCTAAGTCTAAGGGTAGAAACTCAAAGGTCTGAAAATTCGATAATATGGAAATCCAAAAAATTTAGAAATTGAGACATTGAAAATCTAAGGGTAGAACCTCAGTAGGTTGGAAATTTGAAAATGTGAGAAATTCGAAAAATTTAAAATCGAAAATTTACAAATCTATGAATTGGAAACTAGAAGTTCAGAATATGTGAATTTGTAAATACAAAATATCAGAATAGAATATTTGTACTTTGTCAAATGAGCCATACAATATGTTCAAAATCAGTATTCGTTCAAAGACACATTTTTTCTTCGAGGTATCCAAACAGTTTTGAAGTATCGTTCTCAAACGGCGTTCTCGAAGCGTTTACCGTTGAATACGCACCTTTACCCTGTTATTCATTGAGCAACCACCCCTCCGACGCCAACGGCTCGCCACTTTCTTCATTGACTCTTTCTTTCCGTTACGAGAGCGTACTACGCTTGCTCTTTTCCTCCCACCTCCGTCTTATTCCCACCCCTTTCCTCACCCTTTGCCGTGGCACCTCTGTTTTTTCTCTAATTATGAATGAAAACGCCGCGAGGGCAACCACCCCTTTCTGCCCTCTCGTCGAGACTCCGCAGCCACTTTAAGTTTCCTCGAGTAACTTCCTCTCGCGTGCTCTATTTCTTCGGGACACTTTCTCGAACCCTTCAACATCGCTGGCCCGGTTACCACACGGTAAATTGCATTGTTTTCCGCTTCGTACAAAGCAACCACGTTTTTTCCGTGCACCTTCGGTGAATTCGCTTCTCTCGCGCCTTCTTTTCGCTACCATTCCTGCCTCGATTATGGCGCGAAAATATTTCACGAAGTTCGTCGAGTGCAAAGTTGGAAAAATTTGATAAATATGGTAGGGGATGTATGGATATATTTTTGCAGTATACTGATATATTCTTCCAGTTAATTGTTTAACCAAAAATATTATTTAATGTATTTTGGAGGTTAGGTGCATTATAAATGAAAGTGTGAACCAGATATAAATTAGGGGCTGTTCGATGAAATCAAAATTTACAGCATAGTGCAAGTTCATAAAATTCTCTTGAAATTTAGTTTGAAAACTTGTCATTTTTATTTAACTTATAATTAATCTTGCATTACCTGTGTCTTCAGATAATAATAATTTTAAAAGAATATTTGAATTTACTAGTACAATATTAAAAATATATATATTACATCAATTATTTACTCCACTAACATCCCTCTAAATTCTATCACGAATGAAATGATAAAAAAAGTAACTAATTCGAAAGTAAAATTTAAAAAATGAGCACAGCAGAAAAAGGTGTAAAAATGCAACGACAATTAATTACAACCGAATCGTTCAAAGAACAAAAACACGTACAGTTTTGTTTTCTTACCGCCTCTACAAGTGGTATCCCATTGTCGTACGCCAGCTGACCCACTTTTCGCCTCTCTCTTTCTCTCTCTCTCTCTCTTTTTTTGCTCTAATTATGAATGAAAACTTCGGCAAAGTGTCGGCGTGGTAGGAGGTTGAACACGAGAACGAACTCTTTGCAGTCTCCTCTTCTTTCATCGTCGTCGCGCCGACTCGGCTAGTAGTACTTTTAGTTTTCCTCCCTAACCTTTCCTCTCCTTCATCCTTCCTTCCCCAGAAAACTCGCTTTCCACGGGAAAACCGCATTATCGTAAAGTTTGACGTTCCCTGTTCGCGGTGAGAGCGTGCCGTTTTGCCGCTGACAGTTCGTTTTCATTTTATTTCGCCGGATAAAACGGCCCGGGCTTAAAACACCGCTGTACACCGTGAAAAATGTTGTGCCGCGGTTTATTCATTGCCGTTTCATACCTCGATTCTTCCTATTATTGCCCTGGAAAATTATTATTTTCTTTCGTTTCGCTATTCTCGTTTATTGAAATTTTCTTCACTTACAAATTTTTAGGTACTTGGTTCTTCAATTTTGCAATTTTTTATTTAGTAATGTTACACTCGTTTATTATTGTCTTGGCTTTTCAAATTGGTATCAAAATTTTGTTACAGTAAGAATTTTACTTTTTACGTATTTGACATTTTAAAATTCGTTTTGCAATTTTTTATTTAGTAATATTACACTCGTTTATTATTGTCTTGGGTTTTCAAGTTGGTATCAAAATTTTATTTCAGTAAGAATTTTACTGTTTAGGTAATCGATACATTAAAATTTGCTTTTCGATTTTTCTTCTTATTATCACTGTGTTATTTTTCAAAATTCATATTGCAATTTTATATTAGCAAGAACTGTACTTATTAGATGACCCTTTAATATTTATTTTCCAACCCCTTCTTGTTCAGTAATATTATTTTTTTTTATCATTATTTTATTCAAAGATTGGTACTGAAAATTTGTACCATTAAAACATGTATCTTTTAGATGTTAAGTATTTTTTATTCTTTAGAAACTTGCAAATTTACTTCTCAATTTTTTTAACCATATTTTGAATATTCATATGTTTAACAATATTTTGTCCGTTTATTATAGTTGCATTTTCGAAACTCTTATAAGAACTGTGGTTCGCTACAAATTTTATACTACCTACGTTTTTAAAATTTATTTTCGGCGTCCAACGTCGTTGCAGCCATTAATATGGTTTATGGGACGCCATGTAGGAGTCATAGCCACGGGAAGATGGCGTTTAATTATGAAACGGCTATCATTTTCACGGGCCCTTAGGATCACCGAAAATCACCGGGGCGCCGTTTCCCATTACGTGTCTTCAGGTAAAGCGTACCTATGGGGGTTTGTTTCCATTACAATCTTAACAAACCCCCTTGCTCTACTTCGTCCACCGGATGTTGGATTATTTCAGGAACCGGTATATCAACGTGTAATACACGCGACGAGTATTATCTCGTCAGATTGATAGACGTTTACTCATTAATTATTGTCTTGTGAACTGTCGTTTTACATTTTGTAAATTGTAATTTGTATATAACGACGCTTTGTGTGAAGCTTCTTTTAAAGTGTAAAAATATGAAACTTTTATGAGGATGTTGGTTTAACTTTTATTTTTATGATACAGTAGACAAATATTATAAAACATACATGTGTGTCTTTTATATCCTAACCTAATATGATACAGTAGACAAATATTATAAAACATACATGTGTTTTATATTGCAAAAATATATAGTTTATTGTTGAGAACATTCAAGTAAAAATGTAGAAGTCTAAATTTAAATATGTGAAAATTGAGTTGTTAATGTTTTAATGGTCCTCAAAATTAGATTAGGTTATGTTAGGTTCGTTTGTTGTAGTTAATACTTTCAAATTCAATAAATATTCTGAATAACATTGAACATTGGAGGTAAAAAGAGACATTGCAATTTCATTTTAATTTAGTTGACCACTTGCCAGAAACAAAATATATTTTCTAAAAATTGAACCGGAAGAAGAGGAATGAAATATTAACAAAAATTAGAATAGTTCACAACTTCGAAAATAAAAAATATCGATTACTAAACAGTCGACAGAAAGCAAAAATAATTTCGAAAAATTGAAATAGAAAGAAGAATGCGCAGAAGTAAAATGTTAACAAAAATTAACTATAGCAAGAAGAAAGGAACATCGACTAACAACCGAAAGAAATTAGACGTTTATAAAAATTAGGCCAGAAAAATGTGCAGAATTAAAATATTAACAAAAACCAGAATGTTCAATAATTTCAAGATGGAAATAAAGAGAGTATCGGCCATATAATTCGACGTTCCTATAAGTCGCCATCAAAAGGTCCCTTCATCCGTGCAACAAGCAATACTGCCAACAAAACCATGGCGTTCTATTCATTATAAAGCGGCGATCAGCGTCGGGACGCCGGATGAACGATTTATCCGCTGCGTCCGCGTCGACGTCGCCCAACGATCGAGCATAATTATTCTCCAGTATTTAAATGGCAGCTCATCGACTAATTAAACAGGGAATCAAGGTTCCACTGTTTTTGCACCGTGAGTCGCGTTAAAATCAGGATCAAATGTTTTATCAGTGATTTGAAAAAAAATGGGTTTTAATAATTTGAGGTCATAAATATGCTTGCTTTATTAATATAATACAATTTCTAGACTTGTATAAAATTGATGTAATAACAATTTTAGACTTGCTTAATGTAATACAATTTTTACACTTGTCCAAAATTGATATAATAAATTTTTATAATTTGTTTAATACATAATAAAAATTTTAGACCTGTCTAAAATTGACATACTAAAAATTTTAAACTTGTTTAACATGATACAAATTTTGAACTTGTTTAAAATTTATACAATTAAAATTTTAGACTTGTCTATTATAATAAAAATTGTAAAGTCGCCTAAAATTGACATAATAAAAATTTCTAACTTATTTAACACGATACAAATTTTGAACTTGTCTAAAATTTATACAATCAAAGTCTTAAACCTGTCTATTGTAATAAAAATTGTAAAGTCGTCTAAAATTGACATAATAAAAATTTCTAACTTGTTTAACATGATACAAATTTTGAACTTGTTTAAAATTTATACAATTAAAATTTTAGACTTGTCTATTATAATAAAAATTGTAAAGTCGCCTAAAATTGACATAATAAAAATTTCTAACTTGTTTAACATGATACAAATTTTGAACTTGTTTAAAATTTATACAATTAAAATTTTAGACTTGTCTATTATAATAAAAATTGTAAAGTCGCCTAAAATTGACATAATAAAAATTTCTAACTTATTTAACACGATACAAATTTTGAACTTGTCTAAAATTTATATAATCAAAGTCTTAAACTTGTCTATTATAATAAAAATTGTAAAGTCGTCTAAAATTGACATAATAAAAATTTCTAACTTGTTTAACACGATACAAATTTTGACTTACCTAAAATTTATATAACCAAAATTCTAAACTTGTCTAATGTAAAAAAATTATAGACCCGTCTAAAATTAATAAAATAAAAATTTTAAACTTCCCTAAAATTACAGTAGTTTAACCCAATAAAAATAAAAATATATGAACTGAAACAGGAGTAAAACTATAAAAATTCGAATGTACTTAAAATTTCAAATCTAGGTTTAAAAAAGATCAAAAGTGAAAGATATCTTACCCCGATCAGTATAATAAAACAATTCCGAATTTTCAAATTCTTCGACCCTCTTCCGGTTCATTCGCATCGTTCCTTAATTAAGCGATCAAACCTCAGGGAGTTATCTCTATTTGATCTTGGCGAGAGGGTAACCTTGGAACGGTTCCACGAAATTTCCATTTTTCCGTCCGCGTCGGCGATATCGATCGATCTCGAAACGGAAACGTTCGATAAATCCACGCGGTGTGTTCCGCGGCCGTCAAACACGCAATTTCCGATTTCTCCTTCGAGGGTTCGAGAATTAGACGTTGATTCTCGTTTATCGAGGATCGTTCAGAAGGGTCGGTTAACGTCGTTAGCCGTTCTCGTGCCACTTCCGTTTCCAGATCTGTATGGCTAATTAAATGCATTGACGACAAGTCTGCATCTCGTCGATCGATATTACGGTTACGTCAAATCGTATTAATCGATGTAACGTTTTGCTTCTTTAATCGTGCCGTGACACGGTTGAGAAATGCTCTTCGATTTGCGGAGCAACTGATCGAATCGCGGGGACGATTTATTCCGCGTTTAAACGATTTCAAGGAATAACCGGTTGATTTCTCTCGTTGTCACTCGAAATTGAGTTCCAACGTGAAAGCGATCCTGTAAGGCTTGTTATTTTAGAGCTTCACCTCGATCATTTTACTGTTTCATTATTTAATAAACGAGCTAATATTTTTGTACTTCTTATTATTCTTGTACGTGCATTTAGTTAATATATTAAGTGTTTTGTTCACTTAGGTTCATGAAGATTAAGTTGAATTTAAGTTAAATTGAAGTCATTCATTGATACTTGGTTTGTTATAATTTGATAATTACAGTACAATTGTAATTAAGTCTCGATCGAATTAATTCGATCGCGAGTTTCATTGCAAAATTTATCGATTAATAAATGCATCTTCATTCCTAGTTAATAAGTGCACTTCGATTCTCGATTTAAAAGTATTTAGGTAATAAATACACTTTGGTTATCGATTAAGAAGTGTTCGAGTAATAAATGAACTTTGATTCACAATTAAGAGACATCAATTAATCAACGCACTTTCATTATCGATTATAAAATTATACAATTAATAAATGCATTATGATTTTGAATTAAAAAATATTCGATCAACAAATGCATTTTAATTTCTGATTAAAAAATATTTGATTAATAAATGTATTTTAAATGTTCATTATAAAATGTTCGATTAATAAATGCATTTTGTTTCGAACTTAAACAAATTCGATTAATAAATGCATTTGAAATTTCAATTAAGAGACATTCAATTAATAAATGCATTTTGACTCAAACTTAAAAAATATTAAATTAATAAATCCATTTTATTTGAAACCTTAGAAATATTCAATTAATAAATGCATTCCAAACTTCAATTAAGAATGTGCAATCAACAACTGCAATTTAATTATTCGATTATTAATAGAGTAATTAAAAATCTGGTAATACAATTTTGTATTTAAAGTTACTTTGGTATGCAGAATCTTTTCAGAGTGCAATTAAGATTAGTACGTTCAAAAAACGTCTCATAAATAATGAGTAGCTACACGTTCAAATTTGGAAGGTTTCTAGAATTTATTTCAAATGTCGATAAAGCGATATTTCATATTTTATGTCTACAAATTACTTCATCGAGGATTTAAAGACGGGGTTGGAACTTCCGATATCCTATTTCCGATACTGCATATACGATTTACTGTCATGTTTTTAAATAACATTTATGCTTCTCGGTTCGTGAATACAAAAGTCGAATCTCGGGAAGTGTGTTATTCGTGTTTCAAACTACATTTGCAAATATATCGCGATTTATAAGATATTTAACCATTTGATTAATCATTGTTAATTAATAATCAATTATTCAGAAGATAATACTGTGAAGGTTTGATGTATGTGACAGAAATGACTATAAATTATAATCAATTATAATCCATAATTATAATAAAATCATACTTAGTAATTGTAACCGAGTTATAATTAAAATTATAATCAAATTGTAATCTATAAATGTAAGCAAATTACAATGGAACTATAATCAATAATTTTAGTAAAAAATTGTACTTGTTCAAATTATATTTCTAGCCCCCAAGTACTATTATTCAATACTTTTATCGAATAAATCGTATTACGTAAGTATTATTAGTGTAAGTAAAAGAAACTCTAGCACAGCCATTTGCAATTCATCCATTTTGTACAGAGGAAATATCTAATTTATCTCGATGCATGTTCCGCAGCCACCACTTCGAAATGTAACTCAAGATAGAAATAAGAATGACGAGACTTTTAAAACTTCTGTTATTATTAGAAGTTCACTGCTATTCTCGAAAACAGTGTCTAACGAACTTTGTTCTGACATGCTTGAAACGGGGTATTAATTATTCTACTGAAACCAGTTACATGTAACATATATAGACTTACGTATAATGGAACATATTTTAATAATGATATGAACATCTATTCAACGTTTTAAGTGTCTGAAAACTAAAAATTTCGATAACAATATTTCATTAAAAAATCTATTAGTTGCTATCAAAGGGTTAGGACTGCAAAGGGTTAATAGAACAATTTCAGAATTGTAAGAAATCCAAAAATTAAATATTGTCATCAATACAATGATTCGATTTAATTATAATATATATTTACATAGTATAATCAACTTGAAAATTTTTTAAATCGAGAATTGCGACTTATGAGCTTCTCAACCCCTTTCCTTCAACCCCATTTGATCTTACGCCTTTTCCGATCATTCCATCGAACATAACCTGTTACCCCGTAACAACATAATCAGTCAAAACGTATTCGAGTCAGTGAAAATGTAAATGAAACTGGAAAACAGGCTCGCATCCGCTTGCTAAACCAGTCTTGCACGCGCTGATCATCTAGCGTGCGATTCACCTGTCATCGACATCCATCGTCGATGTGCAAACCTGTTCTTCGACGACGATGAAGAACATTTTCTCTTTTCAGCTTGCTGGATATACTTCGATTAACATTTTAGTACTTATGTTTGACCCTTTACACTATAACACAACTGGACTTTACAATAACTATGCTGACCATAACATACTGACACGTGAAGTTCTGTTAAACGAGGTTAAATTAGACTGTGATTAAGCTAAGCCATTTTAATTTGGTCAGACTTTACTAGGTTAAATTAAGTTACATATGTGGATACATATGTGGTTACATGTGTGGATGTTCGTCTAATTCGGTCAGATTTTGCTGGGTTAAATTAAGTTACATATGTGGATACATATGTGGATGTTCGTCCAATTTGGTCAGACTTTGCTAGGTTAAATTAAGTTACATATGTGGATACATATGTGGATGTTCGTCCAATTTGGTCAGACTTTGCTAGGTTAAATTGAGTTACATAAGTGGATACATATGTGTATACATATGTGGATGTTCGTCTAATTTGGTCAGATTTTTCTAGGTTAAATTAAGTTACATATGTGGATACACATGTGGATGTTCGTCTAAATCCCGCCATAATTATTTTATTCAAATTCCTATATCATCCATATTCCTATCAACCAAATTTCAATATTACTATATTACTTTCAATGTTACTTTATATCCTCCATATTGTATCATACAGATACATCCTTCAGATCCTTATATCAGCCATATCCCTACTTCACATACATTCCATCATCCACATCTCACATCCTCGCATCTGTTCATATTTAAATATAATCTTCATCGAGTGGATAATACAACAGTAGTATAGTTGCTTCATGTTTTTACGACATAGAATAGTAAGGTAATAAGTTAGACCTTGCTCACACTTCGCCTAAATAGAATAGTAATCTAGCAAGCTATATCACATAGAATATTAATTTGAATATTAGTTTGATCTTAAAAATTTACGTCATTCATGATACACGTTACTCTCTTTTATACAGTAATAATAATTTATAATCATATTACTCATCTAACACGATACACGTCACATATCTACATTTTCTTCTATACTTCAGTAACAATAATTCATACTATTTATTACTCATCGATATACTTCACCCAACACGATACTTCAATATCTACATTTATCATTCTCACACCTTCCTCCACTTCTTCCAGTATACACCCCCAAAAATGCATACCTCTATCAAGCGCAATTATTTTCCCCAAAAACAATGACACCCAAAAAAATTGTTAACCAGATTACCGGTTCAGCATCGGTCCGATTTTCAATTTTCGATGATTCCACCGAATTCGGTAACAGTGTTAGGGGTGTGTAGAGAGAGAGAGAGAGTGTGTTGGCATCGTGCATCCACCAGTCAACCCCCTGGTTGCGGTGGCTCTTCACCAACGTATATAGGGTGGCTGCCGCTTCGACGGGGCTTTAAGACAGCGTGTGTGGGAGTGGGCGTGGCCTTGGGGTGGCCGTTGGCCAATCAGCAGCTAGCAGTCGCTGGCCACCCCCGACCCACGTGGTCCACATCCCCCAACATACATATTGATCTTGTGGTCCTTGCCGACCGCCGCACCAGCAACCCCTCTTCTACCACCCTCTCGTCATTCGTTTCTCTCTCTCTCTCTCACCCTCGTTCGTTCGCCTTCTCTCCGGTAGCGTCCTCTCACCCTCGACGAAGAAGGTCGAGCCCTGACCAACGCGCGAGGAAATTTCGAAAGTAAGCAGGCGTCTGGTTTTTCACGGACCTCCGTGTTTGACGGGGGTGGCTCGCACCGAGAGAAGAGGGTGGGACGGGTTAAGAGGGTGGTGGATGGAGAGACGTCTCGTTTCCTCGTTTCTGACGGCGTTATTTACGGCCGAGTTGCGTGCAATGGATATTGTTTTGCAGGATAGATTGTTAGGGTTGAAATATAGACGCTGTAGTTCGAGCTATTCTGAAATTTGCAGTTGATGCCGAGCACCGATGTGTTCGCGGGATTTTAACGACCGCCGCGATGATTTATCGCGTGTTTTTCGGGATGGAACTCGGAGACACATACAAGGGACTATAAAGATTCTATTATTACCCTGTTTATGTCTACACGGATTAATCTCCAGATTCCTGCGACCAGGAATTCGAGATGCGTTATTCACCCCTCTTGTTTGTATTAGTGATTAAGGGCTGCTTTCTCATTACTGGAAAATTCGCTATTCTACTTTTTTATAGTTTTTAAGTTTATTGGTTGGTATTAGGGTTGCTTAATCTTTCTTGCAAAGTTTCGAAATTTCTAAATCTCAAAATTATTCTTCATTATCCTAAATCTTCAAATTCCTCGAATTTCGAAACATCTAAATTTTTATATCCCCAAATTCCCAAATAATTGTGTAACAATTTCATACCACAACTTTAACCACCTGCATTCAAAAATAAAATTAATCACCCATAAATAATTTATACAGAAATTCTCAATTTATATCCAAAATTAAATTTCGTTACAACGAGTATTGATTGTTTCTCAAGACATAACTATCAAGAAAGTGATTTCACGTAACTATTTCATTAACCTGAAATATGCAATATCCAAGAAATTGGTTTCGATGATGCACCGGAGTGTTTCAAATGGAAGTAATAGCGTACCTACGCAAACTGAGCACATCCAATTCAGTTACATCAAAACTTCAAACTTCGAATATAAAGTTTAATGTTTTTGACTTCAAATTTCCAGTTTTAGAGCCCAATTTCAATTTGAAACTTGAAATTACGTCGATTCGTATGTAGAATTCATGGAACTTTGAAACACGTTAAAACATAAGATACTTTGAAAGTCATCTAACCAAGAAAGATGTCGAATAACGTACGATAAAAAAGGGGTAGGAATTTTCATCGTGATCCGAATTCAAAATCGATATACGAAGATTAAATTATAAGAGAGAATTAAACTCCATTGTTAAAAAATAAGATGGATTCCAATAGGAGCAATTTCGAGATCGTCCCACGAGGGAAAATTAATTTTCCCCTCGGCGTGAGGTCTTTGTCCTCGCGTTGGCCGAAAATGGCTTTTCCGCAGAGAAATGGTATCCCGAATTTTCCGAGTTCGACCAAGAGAAATCCCCGATTGTCGTGAATTTTTCAACGACGTCACGTTCGTTGTCAGTTTATCGGTGAAGGCTCGCGTTTGCACGTGCAAATTGCGCGCCCCGTCGCTACTTTCCACCCCCCTGTGTCCCTTTCCCCTTTTTCCCGTGTTCGACGTTTTATTCGCTGCCCCGTGAAAGATTCATGCCCTGTGCCCGAGGGTGGAACAGTCTGTCGAGTAATCGAGCCAATTAATCGACTCGAAATAACCGTCCAGCGGACTTATCGTGATCGTTCACCGATCTCGGAAAAGATGCATGCAACATTCATCAGATTTCTGCTTCTTCGATTGCCTCGAATTTTACTTGGCCTACTTATCGTTCTTTTGAAAACATTGATATATCGGGTCCATGTTTCGCCGAATTTATGGTACGAGAAGGGGGATGAAAGATGTAAAAGGGTCGAAGGAAATTGTTCTTAAAGGTATGATTTATGGAGTGTTTTGGAATATTAAATGGAGGGCGAAGAAAGGCGATGGAATTATTTTTTATAGAAATTGAAAAATATATTTGGGGGATTGTTATTATGGTATATGTTAGAGGACTATTACAGTAATATTATTTTTAATAATAATATCAGAATGTTATTATAGTGATACAATGGTGTATGTAATCCGTCGCCGACTCTTCGGCAAATTCTTTTTATATAGTTTGTATATTGAGTGCTGTTTTATATGTAGGTGATTATAGTTTCAAGTGGGGACGTTCATTGCAGTTATCTTTTATCTTACGGTTAATTTGTCTGAAATATCACTAATATGAGACGTCATTTCATGAAATGTCATTACTATAAAATATTTTATTCCAAAAAATGTCATTAATGTGGAATATCATTTTATTCTGAAACACTACTAGCGTGGAATTTCATTTTATTCAAAAAATATCACTAAGATATATCATTACATTCTAAAATATCACTAGTATAAACTATTTCATTCTAAAATAACATTAATGTAAAATTTTGTTCTGAAATATCACTAGAATGAAGCATCACTTCATTCTGAAATATTACACAGATATTATGTACTGTGCAAGATAGATCTTTCAATTTCAGCTATTAGTCTACTAGTAAACACCATTATCTCAATATTAAAGCCTTCAAAAATTTCTCTACCTCGTTTTTCCCCTAAATAATTAATTTGATCAAATTTAGCGTCACATATGACCATCATGGCGGACATGTTAAGAAGGCTACTTAATCTTTCAATTTCATCTTTTAATCTGTCATATTATTGTCTGAGGAGTCCTCAAAAGTTCCTCTAGCTTGCTTTTCTCCTAAATAATTAATCTGATCAAAGTTACAGCGCCGGTCACATATGACCATCATGGTGGACATGTTAGGAACATGGTTACTTAATCTTTCAATTTCTTTTAATCGACTAATGTCTATTATTGTCTCAACATCAAGAGCCCTCATAAATTTCGTTCATTTGCTTTTCCTGAGAATAATTAATTTATAACCACGCATTCTATATTAAATTTATAAAACAATCCCTAGTCTTCTTAATCTTGAAAGGGTGATGTTTTACAACTGCAAATAGGAATATTAAAAATAGGAGTATTAAAATGGTGAAGTGGTAAAATTAGAAATAAAAGTAGTAAGTGGGTGAAGTACCAAAATCCAAAATAGCAATAATCGAAACAAAGGTATTAATAAGTATCAGACTTAAAAATAACAGTATTAAAGAGGAGAAGTATTAGATTCGAAACTGGAAGTATTAGAAATAAATTTATTAGCAGAACGAAGCACCAGAATTGCAAGAAGCAGTATTCACAAAAAAAAAGTAACGAAAGGGTGTCAGAATTAAAAATAAGAATATCAGAAACAAGAAATATTAAAAAGAAAGAAATATAGAAAATATTAAAAGAGTATAACGTGCATCTAGAATGTCTAATAAGCGCACGATCGCACGCGCGTTATTATCCGTGAGGGCGAAGCGGATTCGCGCAGACAGCGGGCGTGTGAATTCCGTGTGATCGGGAGACGAAACGCGGAAACGCGCTTCGAAATTAACCGCGTACATAATTCCGCGCGTCGACTCGACGTCGCGAGATCTGATTTCGCCTGATTTGTCCCTACAGACTGTAATTCAGCCTCTGCCTGTCCCCGTGTCTCATCTCGATATCTCCTTCGTCGTGTCTCCGTGTGGCGTGCTTTCCATCAATAACTGATATTTCGTCTTGCAGCTAAGCAGCCTGAGAGCTTCGAGCACCCTCCTGACACACATACAAGCGGAAACATCCGCGTATCAGCGAGATTCTCCAAGAGGGATGCACTTTGTGCAGCCCGGCGTCGGATGAACGCTAATTTTCGGAATAGTTGGCGCAAATTCGAGATGATTTTACGCGATCGTGTGACGTAGAGGCCCTTATTGTATCGCGTAGAATTAATTTCGGAACAGGGTCCAATTGGGGTCGAATCTCGTTTTTTTTTGCAGAAAAGTTTGGAGGACAAAGGGGTGGTGGAGTTTTTGGGAATTTGGGGGTTTAGGAATATAGCAATTTGGGAAGTAGGGTATTTAGGAATTTCAGAATTTAGGGATTTAGAAATTTGGGAATTTGGGGGTTTGGGTATGTAGAGATTTAGGGATTTAGAAATTTGGGAATATAGGTATTTGGGGATGTAAAAATTTAGGTACTTAGAAATTTGGGAATTTAGGTGTTTGGGGATGTAGGAATTTAGATATTTAGAAATTTGGGAATTTAGATATTTAGAAACGTGGAAATTTAGATATCTAGAAATTTGGAAATTTAGGTGTTTGGGGATGTAGGTATTTGGGGATGTAGAAATTTAGGTGTTTACGAATTTGGGAATTTAGGTATTTGGGAATGTAGAAATTTAGGTATTCAGAAATTTATTTGAAAAATTTTATAAATTTGAAATCTTGAGTATTTGAGAAGTTCGTGAAATTTGAGAAATTTAAGAAATTGAAAATTTGAGAAATTTGAAAAATCAAGAATTGCCAAATTTAGAACCTAAGAAACTTACAAATTCAAATATTCGAGCATATACCTCCATTCTCACCAAATCTCAAGTTTCATTAAAATTGTATCGAATTTTCCGAATAGCAATCGTCGAATTTCAACCTCGTTTCCATTGAAGAAGTCTCAGCGTCAGATCGACCCTCGTCACGGGTGTTTCTCGTATCCTTAAAAAAAGACAGGATGTCAGTGTGAGAAAAAAAATGGACACGCATGAAACACCGCTAATAACGAACGATATCTCGAGCGAGGAATCCTTCCGGAAAGGGTTGGACCAGGATGAAAGTAGGGTCGCAGGGAGAAAGGGAAACCGTGAAGTATTGCGAGAGACAGGAAGGTGGGACTTTAGAAATTCGAGATAAGACCCCTTTTGTCGTCGAGACGAAGAGTTTTCACGTAACCCTTTCGCTCGAATATACCCGTCGGAGGCTGCGAAGAAGAGCCGTGCGACCCGCGACACCCTTCAACGAACGACTCGGCCGCGTCGTGCCCTTTTGCCCTTTGGAAATTCGGTACAGTCAATAACAAATCTGACTGATCTAGGGAGAAGGTGGTAACCGACGAAGAGAGGGTCTTTTTACTAGATTCTTTTGACCAGAGTGGAAAGCAAGAGGATTTTGGGGAACTCAACGTTTAAAGTCGGGTTAAGAATTTGGGGAATATAGGAACTTTTTTGGATCTGGGTATTTGGGGTATTAAGAATTTATGGTAATGGGTATTTGGGGATTTTTAGATTTGGGATTTAGGGATTTGGGAAATTAGAAATTTAGGGGTTGTAATGTTTGAATGCTTAGAAATTTGGGAATTTAGGAATTCAGGGATTTAGGGATTTGGGAAATTAGAAATTTGGGGGTTGCAATATTTGAATGCTTAGAAATTTGACAATTTAGGAATTTACGAATTTAGGGATTTGGGAAAATAGAAATTTGGGGGTTGCAATATTTGAATGCTTAGAAATTTGACAATTTAGGAATTTGGGGATATAGGAATTTTTGGATTTGAGGATTTGTGGTTATAGGTATTTAGAGACTTTAGGATTTGGGAATTAAGCGATTTGGAGATTTGGGACATTACAAACTTGAGGATTTTAATATTTGCACAGAAATTTTGGAAAGCAGAAGTTTGTGAACATGGATATTTGAGAAATATATAAACTTGGCAAATTTAATATTTTAGTAAATTAGGAGGTTAGAATAGAAGGTTAGAAATTTAGGAATATAGGAATTTAGGGACGTATTTAAAAGTACTCCACGACTTTCATATTTGAGGACTTTGTGATTTCTAAGTATACGTAGAGTAATCTAGGGATTTCCACTCTACAGGTTTCCATATCTAGGGATTTTATATCAAGAAAATTCTGCAATTTGGATATGCATAAATCAACGAATTCAGAGATCAAAATTTGTTAATTTTTCAATTTCTAAATCTACTAATTGCAAAATTTGCAATTTTGTATATTTGAAAATTTGAAACTTGATCAGCTAAAAATTTGAAACATATTGTCAAGTTTACATACGTCCTTATTCGGAACAACGTTGCATCCGAGTGTACCTGAGATGCTCCATTTGAAAATCACGGAGCCCCCGGTTTCTTTCGAGCGCTCCCTGCTGTCTAGGGAGGATCACGTTTTAAAGGGTTCGTGAAATATTCCCATGATATCCGACCACGGATTCACCGTTACCCAATGAGATTTTAATTATTACCATTTACACGAACGTACCTTTTACCGTTACCTGCGTACATCCTGCTATTTTCATTAATATTTAACAAATCCAAAAGCTAATATTTTATGATACCATAACATTCATATACTTATCTCTAAAATTGAACCTTAACAATAATTACATGTACAGAGAAAAATTATTTAATACAACCTTGACAACATTTCAAGGTTACAAAATCAAACAAATGTGACTTTATCTTATTATTGCAGTATTTTGACTCTGAGACGTGACGCACTCGTGACGCACCCGCGACGCACTTCAGCTGCGATCAATTTGCCTCGAATTTTTAATACGCTGATTTGGAGTTCAAGTCCAATTATTTGCATAGTCAACGATAGGATAATAATTGAAGTAGCATTTCAACTTTCTTTCCCTGTTTTAATATTGCAGCTGTGATTATTTACTTCCGACTGACGCACCTGACAAATCATAGCGCAAGGGCTTAAAAAGAAACATGTTCAAAGTCAAACACACCGAGGTATTAAACGTCTTTCAAAACAATAAATCATTATTTATATCGGAAAGAAACTTCAGAAGAAAAAGAAACAGCGGAAGAAGTTGAAACTGTATCTCGAGGAAGAAACAAAAGAAAGATGCTCGCGTAATAAATTCACGGAGAAAGTTTTCGGGGGGTAAAAGTAAGGGAAGTAGTAGAATGACGGGGGTGAAGGTAACCACGTGCTAAGGAGTCGTTGGAAGGAACAAGTCCGCTTAAATAACACGCGGCAGAGCGCGCGGAATCCTGGTGAATAGCGCAAAGTAGTTAGGAAAATGTCTTACTTAAGAGAAAGTTCGTCGACCGATGGGGTAGCAAGGGGGCGAGGGAACGTCGGGTGGGGCGGGAGAGATCGTTGCTACGACCCTGGCCCAGAAACAAAAGCGAGAGAAGAAGCTTGTGAATAATTCAGCCGCGCGAGAAATGAGGAAAGAGTTCTCGCTGAAAAGTTTCCTCCAGGAATTTTACGCTTTTCTTTGATCGCCGCCCTTGAAACTCGCCGGAGGCTGCAGTTTTAATTGAAGCGACACCGTTTTAAACACCTTACGATCGCGACCATTCGATCTCCGTCATTTCTCGATTTGTTCAAGTCTTCGAAACAAGAGTTTTCTTTTGAAATCATACGAGACTAGTCTTCTTTCTCAAGTTGTACAATTTTTTAATTGTACAATTTTTAAGTTCTAAATTGTAAAATTACATAAATTCAAATTGTACAATTTTTAGGTTTTAAGTTGTAGAATTAAACAATTGCAAATTGTAAAAATTAAAAAGTTTCCGAATCTAGACCAGCACTGTGGCCAAATGTAATCTGTAACAAATAATTTGTCAATCAGTCATTTTGACCATATTGGTAGTTTCAGTATTATTCATTGTCTCAATATTAGTTCTCAAAAGTTCTTCCCACTTGCTTTTACCCGTGAATAATTAGTTTAACCGAATTTGCAGCGTTCACCATGCTGGTCAAGGAGTTTACCCCTTTGCAATATCGTGACACACTCGTGACGCACCCCACAGTTCGAATGTGATAAACCAGACTTGTATTTTCACTGCAATTTCTAATTAAAATTCTGACTATAATCTGCATAATCAAAGATTGCTGAATAATGTATCTAACTAAACTTCCTTTAGTTGCCTTAACATTGTACCAATGTTGCCTTAACATCGCAACTAGCGGTGAATGACGCAACTGTCCAGAAAATTATAGGTAAAGAGGTTAAAAGAAGAATAATCTTCGATGCTCCGAATTAATCGAGTCTCCAAACGAAGAAGCTCCAGGACCTACCTCAAAGTCAGAAACTCCCGAAGGGTAGAAAAGGGTTTGACTCGTGGTCGTAAAATTCGCGATTGAAGAGGGGGTTGAAGCCGTGCGCGTCGAAAGGGAAGCAACGAAGGGGGGCGAAGAGGGTACGAGAACCCGCAAAAACAAAGGTGAACGCGGGAGCAAATTACGGATTCAAACGGCTGCCTTTTGTCTTTTCATATTTATTTCTTTGTTTTTCCGTCGTCTGCATTGTTTCAGCGAAGCGACAGAAAGCCAAAGGGGTGCGTGCATGGGGGGTGGAAGGTCACACCGGCTTTATGGGAACTCTGGTCGCTTTGTTTTCTCTGTCCTCTCTATTTCTTCACGGTTGACCCGTACTCTTGTTTTTTTTTTTCGCTCTTTTGTGCTCTGGCAGTACGCGACGTGACAACTGACAGCGGTGCGTGCTGCGAAGTCGATCGGGTCGTTCGTGGACCTCGGGAGGTCCCTTACAAATCGCTCGCTATTATTCCTTGCTATCGTTTCTCATTAGCGAGATGGTTCTCGTTAAAATTCGGTTGAATTTCTTCGGCTTTGTTGTCTCTGAATGGTTTGGTCGAATTATGTGATAGAGTCGTGGTTAACCACACACTACTTTTGTTTGAAGTGATATGAAGTAATTCTGACAAGGTCTAGAGATTTTGGGACTTAACTCTAATGTGTCTAATGTGTTCAAGGTTAATTCTTCTTTCTCTACGCTGACAAAATGGCGACTTATAAAGCGGTCGCACTTGTTTCTTTATCATCTTGTTTACATTGGTATCTCAAACTTTGTACCTTCCTGACTTTATTAAACATACGTTGTTGCTGTCCAAAATTACATAACTGTGGTGAAGTCTATGAACTCGTACTTCACTTTTGTACTCATCGAGTCTCTGCCTTTGCGACTTGTCTCTCTCACACATCACATCTTACACACACGACAAAGGGGTTGTATGGTCATGCAACCTTTACGTGTATGGTCATATATGCGATAAAACCATAAAATACCTCTGACAACTGATTCAAAACTCGAGCTAATCCAAAGGTACACGACAAATACTACCTTAGCATGGTAACGCTAACATCAGCGAACGAAGCAAAGTGCTCGTCAATGAACCACGACATTGATTACAAAGTCCCGAACAATCAAGGAGTCAATCCTCAGCGCGAAACAAGATCAAGCAAATCCTCTTGCACGTCTCCCTTTTGGACCTTTTCCGAACACGTGGCTTCCGTGAACGACGGTTTCGATCGATCAACAGATGGGACGCGAATCTCGTAAAAAGACTGCCGAAGGGGAGAGGAAGCAGACACAGGGCAGCTCGCGGGCGAGGAGCAACGCAAATCGCCCGAAGCGAAACGATCCGAACGGGGACATGAATTTATAATTTCCGTCGTTGAACCCTTCTGATTCGGCGAATCGAGCTGTCGTTCGCGTCGTATAAATCAAAATCAGCGGCATTGTAACGGCTCCAAGAATCGTCCCGTACACGGAACGAGGGGTAGAAAAAGAGAGGAGAAACTCGGTCAAGCTATAACAAAACCCCCCCTGCGGGTTATCCAGGTAGAAAGCACGATACGCGTGCTGGAGAATCGATGCTGAAGAGGAGGAGAGGGGGCAGAGAGACAAGCCGAAAGTATCGGTCGGATATACATATGTATGTCGGCTGAGGGTACAATGTATTCAAATTGCGAGAAAAAGGGTTGGCCCGGGTATATAGGTGATGGGTAAAAAATGCGACAGACTGGTTAACGAAGCGAGATGGTCCATTGAATGGCTCTGAATGGGATGCTGGGACCGTTCTCGCATCCGTTTTCCACCAGAACTTTGTATACGAGGTTTTCCTGCGTGTGCGCTAACTAGGAGGATAGACGCGTTGCTGGCAGCCATATGCCACACGATGACAACCTGACCTGGCCTTATGTTGTGTGCCGAAATTTCTTTCGAGTCGAGATACCGAGTCTTATATTGCATGGGACGCGGTACGATTATGTGGAGGGGGATTGTGGAGACTTCAGGATTCTAGCGGCAAGAAACGAGGATGAACATTTGTATATTTCTTTGAGAGCACATCTGGTTTTCCTGGGGAAGAATGACAGCTAAGCGAGATATCGATTATAGATTTTTACGGATTTTTGGGATTTGAAGATTTGGAAAGGGTTGGGGAGTCATATCCCGGGATATGACATTCAGGAGGATCTAGAAATTTGGTAATGTAGGTATTTTAAAATTTGGAGGATTTAAGGATATTGGAAATATAGGAATATGGGAATCTAGAGACATGGGTTAAAATTTCAGGACGTAGATATTTAGAAATAAAGATTTGGAGATCCAGGGATGTGGAGATATAGGAATTTGGTGATCTAGGGATATGGGGATATATGGATAATCTAGGGATTTGGTGATGTCGGAATTTGAGGGTCTAGAAATTTAGTGACATAAAAATTTGTACATCACGGGATGTGAAGATTTAGTATTTAGCCTAGGAATTTAAGGGTTTAGGAATTTGTGTGTCTAGGTAATTTTTTATCAAAGAATTTGAGGGAATTTAGAAATAGAAGTTTAGTAACCTAAACAGGATTTGAAGATTTAAATAATTAAAAATTGAAGATACAAATCAGTAAATTATCACTCGCGTCAAAAGAATTATTCAAGACATAAAAAATGATTCATTACTCCAGAAGATACAGAACGCGTGAACAAAAGATAATTCTCTTAATCACTTAAAAAAACCGCGAAACCCTTAATAAATTACGACCCGTTAAAAGTCAATTAAACCCACCCTACATCGACCGTGAGCAAGAGCAAAAAAAAATTGAACAACGCTGCTTAATTTGCCACGTCCCAACCCCCGTTCTCGTGTCATAGACGTCTCAAGACAATATTCTCGGCGAAGGTGGTTTCACCGGGGGTGGAACAGTCTTTCTCCCTTAAAGCGGAAGTTCGTCGGTGCTTTGGCTTTTTAAAACGAACAAAAGAACGCCGACACGTCTTAAATGAACGCGCTACTTGTTGCACGGAGAAAAGGGGTGGAGATTGCGGGGGTGGAAGCGGCGGTAGAAGGAGGTGGCGGCGTTGCTGGAAGCGGAAGAGAAAAGGGGGTGGTAGAAGTTGGCCCCTGTTGGTAACATTGCTCGGGAGGGGGTTAACAGGGCGAAAGGAGCCAAGGGGTGGGCTGCTCGCGGCGGCGGCGTCGACAGAAAACTGTTTCTCTTTTGTTTTTACCGTCTGGAGGAGCCGCGAGATGGGGCGCGCGAGGAAGTCGCAATTAAAAATGTAGTTCAAGGCCGACGCCCCGGGGGAGGTTTACCTTGAGCCCTCTTTCTCTCGTTCTCGCTTTTCTCTCACCCTTGCTGTCTCTCCGCCTCTGAAGCTTTCACTGCAGCCCGCTTCTCGGCCCCGCGCGTTTCGCGCCGCCGTCGACGACTCTCCTCGTCTCTCCTCGCGCCTCCAGCTTTCTTCGCGACCAGGTGCTTTTCAGACCCGAAAGTCGCGGGTCTACGATCGCCAAAACTTACGAAACAGATTCCGTGGCCAGCTTCATTTTTAACCATTTCGAAGATATTTTTGCTGACGTCTTTGAATAATTTCTCGTTGGAAAGTTTGATGATTCTCGAAGTTGAACAGGTGCACGCGCCACAAGATGAGCTCTGGGAGTTCAGAGAGGTAAGTGTACCTTTTTTGCTTCCTGGAGTGACTCGTGTGAATAACTGATGCAAGCAATTGTTCGTTTCTGTCATATTATGAAATATGTATGAAGCTTGAAATATATTTTTTTCGTTAATTTCAGCTGCACTTTCGGTATCGTGCCGGATCATCCACAAATATAAAATTCAAAAGCCTGTGAAACTTATCAAATTGGTCAAAGATGCATGAAAATAAATTTCAATGGTTAAATTGAAAAATCATCCCTTGAAATTATTTCAATTCAGCAAACATACACCAGAATGCACAACAAACTCTTATAAAAATTCATAAGTTACATTAAATTCAGATAAGAACAGCAAGATGAACTATTGCAATAAAGACCACCCCTAAAGAAATCATAGTAAAATTACAAAACTTGTTCTGAAATTTTCCAAATTTTCAAAAATGCTCTAAAATGAGTATTAACCCCTAGCAAACGTACATAAATCGTCCCGATGTGAACACTATTTTATCTAATTAAAATCCACCCCTACAGAAACGATGGTAAAATTGCAAAGCATCCGCAAAAATTTCTCAAATTCATCAAGGACGTACTAAAAAGTATTCGATCGAACCTGCAACCCGCGAGAAGATAGATTTTGACTTTCCGATTCGCACGGAACCGTCCCTTATCTTCCCAGGGTGCGATGCACCCTCCACTCGAAAAATTGGCTTCCGCACTTTCGACCTGCTCCTTTAGCATCCCCCGAGTCTCTCCACCATCAACCAGCGATCCTCTATCTCCGTTAAGCATCGAGCTCCGTCGATTGCGGCGGAGAGAAAAAAAGGGGTTGTTTTTCGTACCTGGGGAGTCGGATGATTTTTTTTTCCCACTGAAAGCAACGGCATCACCTGTGCCGTTTTCGGGATTACTTTTGTCGTTTCCGGCGATGGGGACACCCCTGTTCGAAGTGAAGAGCACGCCGTGGGGTAAAATCGTAAATATCCGTGACCGGGAGGGAGGAAACGTTGCCGAAGTGCAACGGGGTAAGCCGTCACAATAGGGAAACAGCGTTATTGGCTTTTCAAAACGGTATTTACCGAAAATAACCAATTTGAAAGGATAATGGCGAGACCAGTGACATCCGACAAACGTTTGTGTGTCGCCTGACACCCTTTATTCCATTTACCACCCCTTGTTGCAACGTGCATCGACTTCTACCACGTTTCAAACACGGTAATTATTTCTCGATTAACTCGTTCGATTCGGATTAAGGATCGTGTTAAAGTTATATTAATTTTGTTTGTTGAAATTATGTTGATTTTGATAGTTGCAGTACAAGTTAAAATTATATTAATTTTACTAGTTAAAATTATATTAACTTTCAAGTTAAAATTATATTGATTCAACTAGTTAAAGTTAGGGTAATTTTACTAGTTAAAATTACATTATTCTTTCAAATTAAAATTACATTAATTTTTCGAGTTAAAATATCACTAATTTTACAAGTAAAAATTACAGAAATTTTTCAAGTTCAGATTGTATTAATTTTACAAGCTAAAATTACCAAAATTTTTCAAGTTCAAATTGCATTAATTTTACAAGTATGAATTACAGTAACTTTTCTCGTTCAAATTGCAATAATTTTGCAAATAAAAGCTAAACTTATTTCATTAACAACAATTGCCTATAATAGCTGTCTCGACAAATTAAAGTGTGCAGACGAAAAATTTTGTATTTTACCTTTTCGATAGCAGTACAACTTCGATAGTGGTGAAACAGGTTCCCTGGTGATTTTAACGAGAATTGTTGCGAGACTCGGTGCTCATCGAGGTATCTGGTTTTAAACAGTGAAGTGCGTTTTGTTGTTTTGTAAATTAAGAGTTTCAAAGTGTACATTTGAGTTTTAATTGCGATGGAGTACTGAAAAGAAGTTAGACTCTATGGGGTGGTTTTTAGAGACCGGTTCAACCCTTACCTGTTTACATATTATTTTTAACTATTTATTTTTTAGTCTGTGTGTCTTCGACTTCATTGTCTGAATTAGTTTTTCGTGACATTTGTATTTTTCAAGTGAGATAAAGGGGGATATCGAATAATAAAATTATTATAAAAGCAACATTGTGGGACACGTATTCGATCATTCAAAAAATCTCCGAGGAGCCATTAATCATCGCTAATTGCATTATTAAGTAACGGGTGTGTTCTACACACAACGACCCCCGCGATATAACCAATGTATCGCGACGGGGGTGAATAAAAAACTTTCTCAATATGCTTTACGATTCTACCACCCTCGTCTCTCGTATTCAATCTTTCCAACACAGGTCGAAGGATTAGCTCGACTAAGCTCTCGAGATCCGCGAAACTTCATCCCCTTTACGTCGCGACACACCAAAAGAACCAACCCCCTTTCTTCCTGCTAAAAGAAACTGAAAACTCAAAACTCGGTGTACAACTTGCTCTCAGGACCGTGGAAAAAGACAGAGAGGGAAAAAGAAAGAGAGGACGGAAGAAAGATTCGGAAGATGAATATTTGCTCGAGGGGGTGAGTTTAAGGGGGTTCGAGAAGGAAAAAGGGAAGCAATCGAGCGGAAGAATCGATGGACGAGTTTAATCAGCGACAACTGCACTGACGAAAATTTTCTCGTCCCAAATCGCTTCAGCGGTGCTCCTCTTTTTCTTCAAAAAGTTTAGTCTTTCTTATTTACCCTTCCTTTATTACTGTTTTAGGATTCTCGAGCCCTCGAACGATGGACTATTAAGATGGCGATGAAGTTAAAGAAGAATTAAAGTAATGAAACAATGAGTTAAACAAGGAAACAAGATACTTTTATATGTACTTAATCTAACCTCAAAATGAGTGATCATTTTTATTAAAATTGTAAAAGAATTACAACTATAAAATAATAAATTCAACAAAAATGTAAAACACTTTCTTGTATGCTTAATCTAACCTCAAGGAAGATGATGCAATTTTATGTTCCAGTTAAAACAAGGATAGAATCATGATACAATGAGTTAAACAAAGAAGTGGAACATCTTTTATATACTTTGCCGAACCTCAAAGAAAATGATCCACCTTGATACGACAGTTAAGAAGGAATTCAAATTTCAAAGCAATGAATTAAACGAATGAACATGAGACCTTCCTAAGTACCACACCTATCCTCAAAGATCATAATCCACCTTCAATGTGGAGTTAGAATAGAAATTAAAATTGTGAAACAGTAAGTGAAATAAAGAAATAGACCGCCATTTTACGTACTTGAAATAAAGTTAAAGACCTATATACTTGACTTGAAATACAAATTACAATTTTACAGTAAAACAACGAATTGAAGTAAAAATCAATAAATTCTACTTAAAAACTAAAACAACAAGTAGGACACAGAAACAATGAACAGTAATTGAAGTAACAATTAAAATTAAAAAAAAGTCGAACAAAAAATGAACTGTTCTTCAAATAAAGATAAAAATTATAAACCATCAAGTTGAACAAGGGAACAATAATTCTTCTAACGTCACTTAATGTAAGAATTAATCTAATCTTATAACCTAATGTAAGAATTAGTCTAATTTTGTAACCTAATGTAAAAACGAACTTAATCTTGCAATCTAACGCAAAAACTACCCTTAACCTTGTAATCTAATGTAAGAATTAACCTCATCTTGTGACCTAACGTAAAAAATAACCCAATCTTGTAACTTAACGTAAAAACGAACATAATCTTGAAATCTAACGTAAAAACTACCCTTAACATTATAATCTAATGTAAGAACTAACCTCATCTTGTGACCTAACGTAAAAAATAACCCACTCTTGTAACTTAACGTAAAAACGAACATAATCTTGAAATCTAACGTAAAAACTACCCTTAACATTATAATCTAATGTAAGAACTAACCTCATCTTGTGACCTAACGTAAAAAATAACCCAATCTTGTAACTTAACGTAAAAACGAACATAATCTTGAAATCTAACGTAAAAACTACCCTTAACATTATAATCTAATGTAAGAACTAATCTCATCTTGTGACCTAACGTAAAAAATAACCCAATCTTGTAACTTAACGTAAAAACGAACATAATCTTGAAATCTAACGTAAAAACTACCCTTAACATTATAATCTAATGTAAGAACTAACCTCATCTTGTGACCTAACGTAAAAAATAACCTGATCCTATAACTCAACGTAAGAACCCTAATCTTAAAACCTAGCCCGAAAAGAAAAAGTGGACTGATAGAAAGAAAAGCGTGCAGAGATGTAAGAACGCGAGAGGGTGAGTTCCATCGATAAAACGTGGAAAACCTTTCGATCAGTCGGCAGTTGCCGTCTGTTCGATTCGAATTTCGACCACGTGCCCTCTCGTTACGTATTCGCGGAGCCGAACGGCAAAGAGAATAGCTGTAAGAGGACGTAAAAAGAAGTCGTGAGAATCGAGGCGTGTTCGTAGCTAGGAATTGATTCGTTGGTTCTTCGGGGCACGCAAGAAGACGCGACGCGAGTCGACGCGACGGTGCAACGGGCAAGAAGGGAGTATCAAAAGGGCTTCCATCAAAGTAACTGGAACATTGTATCCGTTTCTTCGTTCCACTACGCGCCCTTTCTTCTCTGCCACGGTTCGCGGAGAACGACGATCCTAGTTTAGCTGAAATACGCCGCTGAGCGGAGTGGAGCGTGTTCCAAGCGTGTCCTTTGACGCGTGAAGACGTTCTTTCCCTTCCAACTTGCTGGGAAACGAGGATAAGAGTGCTCAAAGTAGCTTCGAACTCCGGTCGAAGTATCGCGAAACGTAATTGGTAAATATGATCTGTTCTGCACCGTGCGACTACGAAACGGTATTTTTTTGCATAATTTCGTTTGTCACTGTGAGGCAAAATTTTAGAGACGCCATTTTTCTTTTCTAGATTTATACTGTTACCTGTGTAAGGGTAGATGGATGTAGGGATGTCGAATATAGGGATATGGAGTGTAGAGATAAAGTGATATATGGAGTATAGTGATGTAGGGACATAAGGTGTAGGAATATGGAGATACATTTATTTCAGAATTCTAGGGTTATTAGAATACTGCCTTATTAAGAATCTAGGGATATAAGAATGTAGATACAACGAATCTAGGGTTATTAGAACATAGATATATCAAGGATCTAGGGATTTTCGAGACATAAGGGTTTCAATAATATAGAAATCTCGATGTTATGGATCTCGAAAATATAGAAATTTTTAAGATATAGGATTTTGAAAATTTAGGGACTTCTGAATATACGAATTCTGAGAATGAAACTTCTAGAATCTAGGAATTTCTAGATCTAGGATCTGAAAATTAGAATATGAAGATTCCATGAATATGAATTTAACTATAAACTATTTCATGTAAAATATGCGCGTTTCCGAAAGCTGTAAATTTGCAATCTGTCAGTTTGTTGACGAAACATTTTTGAAGAATTTTAAAGCATCCCTAATTGTGCATAAAATATTTCGACGTCAGAGCGGTTCCATTTTATTCGATCGTTTTTTTTTATTCAATCTTTTTATACTGGGAATACAGAGAAGAACAGCTTTTCCTCGAGCTACTTTTCCTCGTTCATTTTTATTCCAACCACGCTGGAGTATGTGGGACGTACCTAACCTTTAAATGGGGCTTTCAAAAACGTCCATACCGTTTATGTCGGTAGAGAAGTATATTAATGAAAACAAGCTCTCCTTTCAGCCAACCTTTTCCAAAATATAGTATTCCATTTTTCGTTCTACCAATAATCTTATCAAATATTATAATTCACAACTTGATCATCTTATTATATGTATACATCTTCTAACATCTATATACATCTTCTAACAACTAGATTGTAGTTATTCGTTCAATTTAAAATTAGGATTCGATAGACTTAACTCAACTTCAAAGTAAAATACAAAATTCGAGTCAACTTCGAAGAAGTAAAATTCAAGACTCAACTTCCAGGTAAAATGCAAGTCAACCTTGAAGAAGTAAAATTCAAGATTTAACTCAACCTTGAAGAAGTGAAATTCAAGATTTGACTCAACCTCGAAGAAGTAAAATTCAAGATTTGACTCAACCTCGACGTAAAATGCAAGTCAACCTTGAAGAAGTAAAATTCAAGATTTGATTCAACATCAAAGAAGTAAAATTCAAGATTTGTCTCAACCTCGAAGTAAAATGCAAGTAAATCTTGAAGAAGTAAAATTCAAGATTTGACTCAACATCGAAGAAGTAAAATTCAAGATTTGACTCAACCTCGACGTAAAATGCAAGTCAACCTTGAAGAAGTAAAATTGGAGATTTGAGTCAACCTTGAGGAAGTGAAATGCCAAATTTAAGTTACCCTCGAAAAAGTAAAATGCAAGATTTAAGTCAACCTCGAAGAAGTGAAATGTAAGGTATAAGTGAACTTCGAAGAAGTGAAATGCGTTCCGTAGCCATGCGTTCCCATAATTAATAGAAGCGATCAGTTTCGAATACCGCAATTAAACGTTGGTTAAATCGAACACGCACAACAGAGGATAGGGTACAATCAGCTAAGAAGACGTCGAAGAGAAATCAAAGCGTGTCGGTTTAAGCCATCCATCATCCCTAACCAGCTTTCGCTCCATTATCCATCCCAATCAGCAATCAAACATCATTCATTCGCGGGATTCCTGTTCTCACCTCGAAGACACCCCGTCCCGGTGTTCCTGGCAGCCCTAAATTCGCAGCCACTATCGAAAGTTGTCGGCGATAAAAGAAATCTGTCCCACGGATCGAAGACACCGAGAAGAAGGGCCATGAATCGGTGTGCGTGCGAGATCCCGTAGGATCAGGATCTCCCTGGTCGTCTTTAAGCGGCAACACGCTGGATCCCCTCTTGGCAAGCCCAGCAGGTTACCATGACGACCAACGCGTGACGTAACCACCCACCACGGACCCGCTGAAACAAATGAAGGCACGTCCTCCTTCGTACACCTCGCCAACCCCCTCATCCACCCCGAAGAGCTTCCCTCTTTCCACCTGACTCCCATCCAGCCTGCCTCGCTCTTTGCCTTTGCGATTCCCAGCCTCCACTTGCGGGATCACCGCGAGCAAGTGGTCCAGAACGTGGAATGGAAGGGTGCAAAAGGGAGATGGTTGTGTGCCATGGTGGTGGTAGTGAAGGAGGTGGAGGAACTAGGGGGTGGAAGAGGATGCTGGCAGGCGAAATTACAAGGACCCGCTCTAGGTCCTCGGAAACTTGGCTATGAAGTCCTCGTTGCGGGGAATATGCAGCCCGTACGTACGCCGAGGAAGTTTCTATTTTACGGGATCTGTTTCTCGAGGGCACAAAGGAGGGATCCGGGAATTTCGCGGCGTACGAAAGGCAACAGGATCGGGCTTCTTGCACGGCCGCTGCTTTACGGGATCACTGCCGGCAACGACGACCACCACCTTTCTGCTACTAATTAGACGACTGTTTATTTCCTATCGGAGCTCACGATGATTTACGATTATTAATTCTTGCTGGAACTTCACGTCACGCATGGATCTTGTTCCAATTTTTCCTATTCTTTGTTTGAAGTTTAATTTACTCTAGAGTCGAATACAACATTTACTCGGTTAACTTTGGATTATTTGGTTAACATTTATTTGGTTAACTAACCCTTCGACTTGTAATAACGTGTCACACTCGTGACGCACATTAAACTTCAGATATAACAAATCCAAATTATATTTGTGGCAAGATTGAGTTTAGAGTTCAATATAGATTATAATTTGTTAAGTCAAGGATCCTTAAATTCAGAATGTACCTAACAGTACTTGTCTTAAGAGTGCAGTAATTAGCTCTGACTGACGCAACCGAAATCATACGTTAAGGGTTAATATTTTATTGTATAATTTTTGTATAATTTTGATTTTATAGCTGTGTTTGATGCACCCAAGAATAAATGTGACAAGTACTTAATGCTACACTTTCGTAATAGAGAACTTAACAAAGCTTATTTAACAATTTGAATTTTATGGAAACATTTTATATATGTCTTCAATGCCTAATTCAGTTGTTAATTAGAAACTAAGATACTAGAATACTTCTCTGAATACAGAGATATATTACGAGCCTATAAAGTAAACAGTGTCCTTGACAAGGTCACGAGTTGTGACACTGACTTTTTGACGAGCAGACTTGTAAAGTAGAACTTAAGGATATCAGTTGTTAAGACAAACGGTTTACAGTTTACAAAATATTTAACGTTGAAGTTGAAGCGTGCTGTCGATTTATTAACAAGCTTCTACATGATGCCAGCCGAACGATACCTGGTTTTGAGGTAAACGGTTTATAATCTACAAAATATTTCATTTCAAAGTTGAAGTATGATTCTGACTTATTAGCAAGCCTTTGTATAATGATAGAACTTGTTAAGCTGGTGTTAATGATACTTGGTTTCACGGTTGAAGGATTCATAATGTACAAAATACTCAATATTCAAAATATTACTGATATTTGTGTAACATGGAATGAATTTTATTGTTACAAGCAAGAAGAAATATTTTTAGATGATTGAAGAGTGAAGAACATTCTACAATTCTAATAAACTTATAATATCGTGATATCTTTCTTGACGATTTCTTCAATTTTTGATAGAGATGAAGAACAGAGACCCCACCTAATTATTGCGACGCAATTAATACATAGTCGCGATACGCTCTAAACTATAAAGCATCTAGCACCTTCGCAGACGTTCAGTTCGAATTTAATCGCGTGGTACACTCTGGTGCAATATATCGGATTTAAAATTTTCATATTTTTTAGTTTATATATATTCACGTTTATTCATTTTTTATATTTCAGTTTGTGAATCTTTGGATTATCTAATTTTCAGATTTTACAGATTTCTCAGATTTCTCAGATTTTCAGATTTCTAAATTTATGATTTTTCAAATTCTTCAATTTTCCAATTTTTCACATTTCCATTTTCCCCATTTTCCCTTTCTCAATTCTCTATTTTCCTGATTTTCCAATTTTCTAATTTTCTAACTTTCCAATTTTCCAATTTTCTGATTTTTAAATTTTCAAATTTACTTGTCTCGAAATCATCAAATTCCAAATTCCCAGTTTCCCGAATTTCTTAAACCTTGAAGTACCCAATTTTTCAAATTTCATAAATTCCCAGATTCTTAAATTTCTGATATTCTCACATCCTGGTACATTTCCTAGTAAATTTTGAAACTTCTACATCTCTAAACACCCAAATCCCAAACACCCCTATCTCCCCATCTCCTGGATCTCTAAAAATCACCTCGACCATCCCCTAATTTTCAACCTACACTCCGAGACATCCAGATTTGCTGTTGACTGTACATCCATTCCTCGTTGTACGAATACATCTGTGTCTCGTATCGTTGAATAAAGCGGGGACGATTAAGGGTGCATGTCTTGCGAAATCGTGAGCCAGGCCGGGTATCCTCAGGGCACACGAGAAAACGTCTCTGTCTGCTTTCGAGTTCCTCGAACGCGACTGCACACACCAAAGTGTGGCAAGACTGCAACGGCAGCATGTTTGAGTCTTCTCCTCATAATTACGCGAGTTTGCGAGGCACCAGGCGTTTCTACGTCTTCCGCCCGTCCACCGAAACGTCTTCGAAACCACCTCGTCCGGATCAAATTCCATTAACATCGCCCGCTTTCTTGTTACCCGAACAACCCCCCTCGACCCTCCTACTTTATGACACGATCCGCTTCGAAACCGATGACAACGTTTCCGCATTTTGCCGGCCGAGTTCTTTGGAACACGAATCTTCGCGGACGAAATCTGGGGGAGATCCCGGGCTTTAAGTGGATTTCGCCATTTTAATTCAGACTCTTCGGGCTTGTTTGTTCGCTCCCTCTTCTCAAGTTTTCCTTTGCGACGTTCTGTTCTTTTTGTTTCGTTTCACGATTATTGATTTCGTTTCTTTATTTATTTACCGCTTTATTTAGAGACACTGTTTTTAGCGAGATGTATAATCTTACGTTGGAACGTTTTGTTATCATCGTGAGGATCATTTAACGATGACTTGTGAGCAAACTATGAGATCGACGGAACTTTGTAAGTAGGGTCGATATCAAAAATTTATTGTTTTCTGTTCTTCAAGTAAGAATCTGACCAACTTTTCTCTTTGCAAAATATCAAGAGAGGGTGGTAATTGACTAACTCCTTGAAAGTGGTTGATAGAAATTTTTGTGTATTTTGAGTAATTCATTTTCTAATTTTCTTAGGTGTTTCATTTATTTAATTCTTTATATTGTAAATTTACATTAAAATTTCTTGATGAAAATACTTGCTAAACATGACAAAATATTTAAAGCTTATTAAATACTCATAGAATTACTTGCAAGAGGTTATTTAGAAAGATATTCATCAAAAGTCTCCATCTTTACTTTTTCAGATTATCAATTCGATTCATAATATTCTCATAATATTTCTTTCGAATAAAATCGTAATTAAAGTATACGTTTACTCGTGGATCTCTCTTTGACATCTTAAGCTGACGTTCTCGTTCTCGACGAAGTTTACCCCCGACACGCTATGGGGTAATCCGCGAACCCCGACAATTTGAGTTTTCATTGGAAAATAATTATTATGGGATGCTCCACTACTTGAGACGTACCACCCTCCACGGTCTTGGCATTAAGTATTGTTTCTCCCTATGTTTGAAATTAATTTGAAGTTGCCTAAGCAACCCCATCGAGCTTCCAAGATACCCCGTACCATGCCAGTCAATAAGGACTAACCAGCGAAGCAGTTTCAAACTTGTCTTAGAGTGTCTAGAAAAGCGATCGACCCGTGTAAGATCAATTTTCGCTGAGCTTTGCAGGTATACAAGGTACGTTAGCAAATGATAGATATGATTACGTTAAAATTGATTTTCAAAATTATTTTTACATAACATTAAGTATGTCATGGACTGTTGCTATTTAGTGGATTCTTAAAACTTGCTAAAATAAAATTGCAGCATTAATTTAGAAACCCGTACGTAAACGCATTTGGCAATATAACTAGAGATATGACGATTGTGCATTGCATGGTTAAGTATTCATGTCAGAGACTGTTGCAATGTAGCGGATTCTTAAAAATTGTTAACACAGAACAAATTGTAGTATTAATTTAGAAATTTGTACGTAAACGCATTTGGCAATATAACTAGAGATATGATAATTGTGCATTACATGGTTAAGTATTCATGTCAGAGACTGTTGTAATGTAATGGACTATTCATAAAAATTGCTAAAATGGAACAAATTATAGTATTAATTTAGAAATTTGTACGTAAACGCATCCGGCAATATAACTAGAGATGATCGATAAAAGACTGAATGTATCAAAAGGTCATCCCTAATTTGATATAAGAGATATTAGTATTAAGTTGAATAGGAAATTAGTATAAAATACAATGTGTAATCTTGTTATTCAAATTTAATTATTTTTCATTGCAATTAGTGTAAAAAACAAAGAAAATACACCATTACGCAGAAGAGTAACAGATACGAGCCATATTACACGATATTAGATCATCGCCCTCGCTATGCACGAAGAGGGTGGTTTTCAAGAGACAGACATCGATTCGCGGCTAAATAAGAAGTACACAAAAATATCCTTGAAGTGTAAAGAACACCATTACACAGAGGAGTAATAGGTTTGAGCTGCATTACATGATATTAGATAATCGCTCTCCACAGGAGGGTAGTTTTCAGGAAACAGACTCACGAATAAATAAATGGACATTAAAAAAAGAACCCTTGAAAAGTAAAAGAGAAAATACAGAATTACCAAAAGGAGTAATAGATTCGATATTACATGATACATCGTCCCCGCTATGCCCGAAGAGGGTAGTTTTCGCTAAACAAGCATTGACTCACGACCAAATAAGTGGACAATGTAAAATAACCTTTGAAACAGCAAAGTAAAATAGAAAATACAGAATAACCAAAAGGAGTAATAGATTCGATATTACATGATACATCGTCCCCGCTATACCCGAAGAGGGTAGTTTTCGCTAAACAAGCGTCGACTCACGACCAAATAAGTCGACAATATAAAAAACCTTTGAAAGTTCAAAGTAAAAGGGGAAATACAGAATTACCGAAAGGAGTAATAGATTCGATATTACATGATACATCGTCCTCGCTATGTCCGAAGAGGGTAGTTTCCGCCAAAGTTCCCTCTTGAAAAAATAAATGTACGATATAAAAAATCCCTTAGAAGTGTAACCGAGAAGGTACAGAATTACCAAGAGTAATAGGTACGGCACGTTGCACGATGGCAGTTCGTCGCCGTCGCTATCCACGAAGGGGGTGGTTTTCGAAAGACGGGCTAGTGGGATGGGCTTGCCAAAACCACCCCATCGTGCTCGCGCGTCCTCTCGTTTCGTGCATGTACAGAACGAACAGAAGGGGCACGGTGTACGTGCAACGGTATACACGTCGGAGTCTGCCGGCTGTTCCATCGTCCTGGCAGGATGCAAGACGTAACATGCCTAACGATCTTCCTCCTCCTCCTTCCTCTCGCCTCTTTGCCACCGCCATCCCTGTTCCCTTTTGTCGGATGCAGCTTCCACTCCGTCCGCTTTCCGCGTTCTTCCTCCGTTCCCTATGTTCCTTCGTCCTTCTCTCCCTTCCATCCAGCCTTCGGAGGATTCGATGCAGCCAACTCTATTCGCGATTGCTTGCCGGTGGCTTAGCGTCTTGTGCAGGCTTACGTCCTGCGCTAAAGCCGCCCGCCAATTTGCGCCAATTTGCGTTTAGCGTTGCTTCTTAAGGATCTACCTTTTCCGATGTCTCTTAAGATGCAAACTGACGTAGAGATGAAACCGAAATGATCGGTATTATGTGCACTTTTTGGAAGAGACATCAGGGAGGACATGGTATTCTTTACGGGGACTTAGCAACGTAGGAGACATACTTCGTTATTTGTCGTTAGTATCTAGGCATTGTTAGATGTCTTAAAGAGTTACATCTACTTGACAGTAAGTTAGTCTTAATATGATACTGATCGTATTTCAGTATACTATTTAACTGTACTGCAATTTTATTGTTTTGTCACATTCACTATTACTCCACTATTATACAGTTATACTATTTCACAATTCCACAATGTGTCATCAGAGTTTTCGAGTGAACAATATGACTAATCACTCCGTCGTCAACCACTTCATCCCTTCGCTAAAGTTCCAGTATCCTTCAGAGATGTCCTGACAAAGAAGCATCCTAAGAAAAAATACGATTCCAACTGAATTGTATCAATCTCTGTGTTAGAACTGGAATCACTGTACACTCACAAAGTAACTGAACACCAAAAGCCCATGCCATCACAATCACAGCTGAACCCCTTCACTCTTAAACACTTCACTTCGTAAATTTGAAATATCCCTTAAGAGATATCCTAACAAGCATCCTGAAAGATCCTAAACGAAAGAGAACGGTAAGAGAGTTCAATCAGTCTCTGTCCGCGAATTGAATCAATCAGAGGTCACTTGTGACCGCCAAAGGACTCGAACGTATCGAGCGTGGAAACAGGCCATAAATCAGTGGCGTAAACGCGGTGGGCTGACCCCGTGGAAAGATTGTTTGGGCTGACCCTCGACCTGGGTCAGGGGTCCCACTGACCTCTACGGGATTCACCGGCAGACCCAGAACCGGAAATTCAACTTCTCCTTCGTGGTCCTCGGCGAATTGACCTGAACGATAATGTCCGGTCACTCCTTTTTCTGTGGCACGCGCCCCGGACAGTATTAGCCGGTGATTTATCGATGGGTCGTGGACCATGCCCACTACCAATGTCGATTTTTAATCGTTTATTTTCCACTTTCTTACCCTACTCGACTACTGCCACAGGTATCTGCAAATATTACGACCCTCGAACTGAATGGTGCGCAAATTGCTTTCTAGTTCTGGGAGCTGATTGTTGAGTGGTTAAGTAAGATTTATTCACTTCAATTTTTTAAGACATTGTTAATAGTTGTTGTTGTTGGTAGATATTAATAGCAGACATAGATGGTGTTAATAGCAGATACAAGTATTTAATACTGGGAGTATATTGTAACTATACATGATGTGTATACATGATTATCAAGTGTACTCATGTTTTATCATCGTGTAACGTGGTAATATGGTTATCAAGATTTTTGGTCCCGTTTTATTAAGATCTTTCTTGAAATTAATGATTTTGATTGATGTTTATCGAGATAGAGAATAAATATATAGGATACGAATTTGTGTTTGATCCTTTGTTTATATTCATGTTTTAATCATGACTTATCCACCATTTTGGAAGTTGACTGCGATTAAAAGAAATATGAACGTCAATCAAAGGAAGTATATCCTCATGGAACATAAATTTCGATGATCATACAAATTTGTATATGAAAAATAAACTTCATTAATCACATCAAGTTCATAAAATAATAATTTCATATCGCGCAAAATTTTGCATAAAATACAAATTTCATTGATCACACAAAATTGTATATAAAACATAAATTTCATTGGTCCCATAAAATTGCAAAAGTACTAAAAGCCATAATAACATCAGCAAAAAGCTATTACTTACAAAATATAATTATTTTTCAAACTGTACCTTCACAGTGTTTCTCTAATTATATGACATTTTAGTGAATGAATTAATATGTGTTAATAACTATAAAGTGTTTTAAAAGTAAGAAAAGTGGCAGGTGGAGATAATATTTGAAAGGAGCCGCGTGTTTAACGTCAAATTCGATTTCGCGCTCGCTCGACTCCTCTTCAATGGCGTCTATAGTAATCGAATTATTCACGGTCAAGCAAAGAGTGACCAGCGGTCAACTGTTTCGCAGCATGACGTCGACTAGTAAGTCGGTGAACCACGCCATTTCAGGGTAATTGAACCGATTCGAGTCCAGGGGTTGGCGGCTACGTTTCTGCAGGGGTGGCATCGGAGGGTGACCTTTACAAAATGGCTGCGAGCCATTTTCCTGTCAAAGAAACTACGAACTTTCTACCCACGCTGTGGAATGTCAAGAGTAAATTACTATTTCCTTTTTTCGACGATACTTGATTTATGATGCTATTCACTGTCGAGGAATATACGTACACTATCAAGTTTTTATTTATATATTTTATAAATCTTTTAGAGCATTAATAACTTTGTTAAAACCTTGTGTATGCAGATAAAATAATATGAAATATACGTGACAAATATCAGTAAAATATTTTAAGAGATATTTTAAGAGAATCAAATGATATTTTATTTTAATGATACTATACTATAAGATTATCATACATATGTGTTAGAGAATGACACATATAACATATTAATAAAATTATTAATATTTGTAGAAATTGATACATTACATTAATAAAATACTGCATGATGTATTATACATATCAAATATTAATGAAATGATTAATATTTATAAATATTGACAGACTGCATTAATAAAATACTACAAATGTGTTATACACATAAAATATTAATGAAATGATTAATATTTATAAATGTTGACAGACTGCATTAATAAAATACTACAAAATGTGTTATACACATAAAATATTAATGAAATGATTAATATTTATAAATGTTGACAGACTGCATTAATAAAATACTACAAAATGTGTTATACACATAAAATATTAACAAAACGATCAACATCTTAAAATACTGACAAATATATAAATAAAATTTGGATGTATAAGGTTTCCTGTCGAGACGATACAGTATATTTGAACGTACGCGTTCGAGATCGCATTTCGGTCGAAATCGAGCATCGAGATTGTGGATCGAATCGATGGAAGTTGATTAGAATCGATTGAAAATATTTTCACGGGTTTTAGCAGAGGAATGATCGCGAGTAGAGCGGAATTGGTGTTCGTACAGCGATAAACCTCGTTTTCCGCTCGCATCTCTACCCGCCGAGCGACAAATAGTTTTATTCCCCGTCGCCTGCACGACGGGATAAAACGCGCGAAACGAGAGCATTCGAACATTCCTTAACGACGGATGACTCAATGAGAAGTTTATCGCTCCATCTTCCTGTCGATCATATTTTAAGGGAGCTATTACACGATGCCTCCAGGCCGATATTACTTTTGCATTATTCCGATTCTATGCCGCGTATAAACGACAGCCAAATGTCCGCCATGGGAAATGTCTCCCGACGGAAATAACTCGTTGTTGAGATGAAAGAAAAGAAAAAATGGAGGAGAAGTTGTTTCCTTGCGAAATAATATTCGATTTTTACGAACTGATTACGCGGAGAAAGGTATATTTCTTCGAAATAATTATGTCAGTGTAATTAGATTATAATCACGTTCTTGTATGTTCGTCATAATACTACAATTAAAATATAATTGCGTTATTATGAGTATAGTTACAATTTGACTGTAACCACGCTAAAGTTAGGTTATAATTGTGTAATCATAAGTGTAATTCGATTATAACCACTATGGATTATAAATACGTTATTATAATTCGATTATAATTTGATCATAATTAGGTTATAATTGCGTTGTTATAATTCGATTACAATTACGTAATAATTTGATTATAATAAATAATTATAGTTAGAAAGTATAATTAGAATATCTGAAAATTCCAGATATAATATATAATACATTACAAAATCTGTTAACTGCACTTTAAATACAAAAACAATGTTTCGACGCCATTTGCAATACTTGAGCTAAGGTTCAACAACCTAACCTAATCAGTAACTGTAGTTTTAAGATGAACGATATACATATAAGTGCAAGATTCAGATTCCTTTCACACAAATTAAATTTTCACTTAAACAGATTGCTAATTCATGTTCAATTAAGACATTACTATAAATGAGTTCAGTTTCAGATAATTTTAATAATGTATCGACTCTCTTAAGAATTATTAATATTCAATAATTCAATTTATAATTTACGTGGTTCAATCATATTGATTAAGATATAATACTGCTGATTAATACAATAATTTCAAATCCATGTATGTACGATATTTTATAAACTGGTACAGGAAAAGTCCTCTATTATTACTTTTATAAAAGCTTCATATCGGTATTTGATATGAACAAGCTTGTAATTAATTAATATTTATATTGAAGTTATAATTCTGTTCATATGAGGTATCGAAATATAAAGTTCTATAATAATTAATTGAATTAAAGTGCCAGTTGAAAGTGACCATGTTAAAATTGATATTGAAAATGACCAGAATGTGATCATATCAAAATGTAGCAATATCAAAATGTTGCAACGTCAAAATATAGTCACATCCAAATGTAGTAACATCAAAATGTAACCATATCAAAATGTAGCCACATCCAAATGTGACCACGTCGCAATGTAACCATTTCAAATTATAACCACATCCAAATGTAGTAACAGCAAAATGTAACCATATCAAAATGTAGCCACATCCAAATGTAGCAACACCAAAATGTAACCATATGAAAATGTAACAATATCAAAATGTAACCACATCCAAATGTGACCACGTCGCAATGTAACCATTTCAAAATGTAACCACATCCAGTAACACCAAAATGTAATCATATGAAAATGTAATCACGTCAAAATGTCAAAAAATAGCCACATCCAAATATCAAAACGTAGCCACATCCAAGACCGCATAAAAATGTAGCCATATCAGAAGGAACTACCAAAACCGATTTATTAATTAAAACCCTACATCAAATTTAATCCTATCACGAATTCAATCCTAAATAATTTCCACAGTAGTCGAAAACTATCGCAAGTATAGATTACCCATAGCAATTCTACAAAAATAGAAAAATCCATTGGAAACCCCCACAAAATTTGCTCCTTCCCAAACAATTTCAACTAACAATATAAATTAATTACCACCCGAACCAATAAGAACTAATAAGAACCGAATGATGTACAAACCTCAGCTTCGTCCGCCATACTCGTAGCACCATGACATACTCGGATGACCATGACTCGTCCGAAAGTTCGTACAAAGTCAGTGAAGAACCGTAACACCATAAGAAACCGTGTCAGATAGTCCGGAGGTGTTGCCTCCGTGGTGCCAATCGAAAGACTAAGCGAAAGGGTTAACATATTCGTGAATACAAAACGCATGCATATTCTATGGGGTCCCATGTGCGTCTCCTACCCTGATACGAGCTCGTACGTCCACGGGACGCGATGGTTGTGCGTGTGCACACGCATGGGGGCCCAGGTGGGGCCCCCCGTACGCGCAGCTACCTGAATCCTCGTTTGGGGATCCCGTTGGGGGGTGGTCGGGTCGAAATGGCCCGAGGCAAACTCCGTGACAACTATTGCTTATCGTAATGTGATTTTCATGCACACGCTTCTCTGCCTGATCGACGATTATTAATGATCCGAACGATCGACCTGGAATCTCGTTATTCGCCGTAAAAAATCCGATTCGACGCTCCGCTTTTCACGCGACGCCTTTTCGTTCGAGTTCGATTCAATCGAATTTCCCGTCAATCTTATACGATGGCTCGATCGATGGGTAATTAGAGAGGATTAACGGGATACCGGGGGGATGGCGACAGGTTTACGGGGACAAATCGAATATAGTTTCAAGGTTTCGAGAATTTCGAGTTCTTGGATTCAACAGGGATATGTTTTCATGAAAATTATACTTTATTTATATGACAAGGATGTGTTCTTAAATGCAGGCAACTTAGTTCGATAATTCAATATAAAGAGGAATTTTAAAAATTGTTCAAATGCTGCCAAAAATTAGCTGGGAACTAGATTAGTTCCATATTAAGTAGGAAGAAATATTGCAATATTCTAAGAGCAAATCTAACTTCCTTAGGGCTAACTAAGTAGGTATACACAATAACCGAAATAAAAATTTACAATCAGAATTCTCAACCTAACCTATCAGACCTAATTTGATATTCAAGGCGTCGACAATTACCATCATCAAATGACACTCATCCCCACCGACTTTCAATTCAGTCAATTCAGTTAGAATTTAATTGAAGATTCTTCCAAGTGCCATCGACTCAATAACTCCAATTTATCCCCAAACTATCACATCAGTTCTCAGCGAGTCCCAACCGAAAGAATTTCCCATCAAATCGCCTACCTGAGTCCACGTCGCCATTAAACAATCTAGCAAACTGCGCATTCGGGGCAATTGACGGGCCCCGTGTTAGGGAAAAAACATCGAACAGACCGAGTGTCCTGAAGAGCACTCGAAACGATGCAGGCTATCTCCAAATCGCGGCAGCCATCGAGTGCCCTCCAAGATAAAAATCAAATTCTATGCTCGGAGCCAAAGGTGCGAAGCCCGTGCACGCATGGTTGACCGTATTGTTCGACCCGGTGACGTCTTAACTAAGTCCTAGAGAAGGAGAGAAAAGGGTCGACCTGGTTTTTAGGTTATCCCGACACCGGTCACGCGGAGGATCGCGATTTTCCACATCTGTCGCGAGGATGGACGCCGGGTCCCTCGCGAATGAAACGAGTTAATACGATTGTGCGACGGGCTTTATGGGGCCCTCTCGGTAACCGATCAGAGATAAGGCGGCCATTTTATTTGCATAGAAGCGTTTGAATTGCGCGGGAGAACGATCGTTCAGATTAGGGTTGTTAGGTGCTGCAATGGACGGAATTTTTTGGAGTACTTGATGAGTTGGAAACGTTTAGGCAGTCACGTACGCCTTTTGTGTTTATTAACCCCTTCGAGTGGTGACTTTTAGGTTATGTCAGCTTCTTCTGTAAATTTAACAGTTTGGGATTTTGGTCTTTAGTGCTGTTGGAAGCTAGCAATTTTTAGAATTTTAAGAATTTTGGGACTTCTAGAAGTTATGGGACGTTTGGAAGTTTTAGAAGAGTTAGGACTTTGAGACTTTAGTGCTATTAGAAGTTTGCAATTTTGGAATTTTGAGACTGTTAAACTATGAGGATCAAACATTTTTGGACATTTAGGAGCTTTGAAACGTCGGAAGCTTTTGAAACTTTAAACATTGAATGTCTCAACATCATTCTATTCTCAGTTAGCTATAAATTACAAGAATGTAACTCTAAATTTCTCCCTCATTTTAGAAAGTTGCTTGCTACGGTTTTGCAAAACTGTCACTTTTCACATACCCCACAATTGTACAGAGTTTAAATAAAATCGGTGTTTCAAAAATCATACAAGTAAACTGCACTTTACACGAAACTTGCAAAACTAACGATCAGAGATAACAAAGAGCAATGCTTAATTCAGAGCTACTTACATCAAAACTTAAAGAAATCCTCATTCCTTCCACCAGCTCCAAATCTCCGCAATTTTTCACGACTCCTCTCAGCGAAAGCCGTTCTAATCTCCAGGGACGCAACGTAAACAGAAATAAGTCACAACAGCATTAAAACTGAGAAACTGTACTGTTCGAAATATAAAGTGGGTCACAACGATTCGATATTTGTACGAAAAGCGGTTATACCTGGCCTCCTTAATGTATTAGTCAAAACCGAACACCCGTCACAATGACGCTGATTACTTTAATAATGGAACAGAATGGCCCCGGGGCTGGTGGCTGGGTGTTAGGTTTTTCTCGCGGGCACAATGCAACTCGCGAAGTATACAAATAGAAAAAAAAGGGAAAAGAGCGACGCGAGAAGGGAAAAAAGTAAGGGGTGGTTGAACCTCGTGTCACCCCTTCGGAGGATATACCTTCTAGTTACCCCGACGAGAATATTCAAATCGCAACCCTTTCGTTCGATGAAAGGAGGACTTCTGCCGAACCCTTCGATCGGATTCAATGGGCATCGATATTCAAATTTATTTGACGTGGCCTCGCTCCTCTTCCCACCCCTTTTCTTTCTTTTACCCGTCGAGAACCACGTTCGCGCCCTCTCCACGACGAATAACCGTTGCAGCTATTGGGGTCGCCGGCTGAACCGGAGAAAAGAAAAAGAATTTGCATTCTTCTTTCTGTTTCTCTTTTTTTTTTCTTTCTTCGGGCCGGGTAACGATAGTCGATGTTTCGTCCGCGAAACTGGAGCGGAAGCGAGCCTGACAGATGCACGGAAATCTTCGATCCGAGCTCTCCTCAGCCCTTTGACAGTTTCTGCTCAAGATGCTTTCGGTTACATCCCTCTGTTTCTCGGGGAAAGATTCTTCGACGGAAGAGCGTTTTCATTTGGCCCGAGTGTCGGGATGATTTTACGTTTCGATGTTCTCGAGGTATTCGAACCGGGGTGAACTCTATGGGGTTGGGAATTCCTGCGTTTGCCATGTTTCAAATGTTTCGGGATATGGGGGTGAGTTACTTTACTTTTGTAGTTGTATCAGGGGCTACACGGTCAAGTCATGGATTCCATGCACGTTGAAATATTTCCTCGATCAGTGATGAAACATTAAAAATATAATCAAGTTATTCAAATCTTAATATTACAGAGAACATCATATAATAAAATAATACATGAACTATACTCGTGCTGATAAAAAATGTAAATAAAAAAATCAATTTTAAGTATGAATTGTGTATACTAATAAAGATGAATATAATCACTGACTTTCACATAAATATCTTTTATAAAAATGCAAATAGAACTCTATCCAGAAAGATCAATAAATATATCAAATATATACAAACAAAATACACTGAAACTTGTTGCTCACGAGAAGCATAAATAATAAAATTTTGGGTTACGAGTTATGAACAGTAAGTACGAATATTCTCAAACACCCCTTTCATAAACAGAAATTTTCCACAAAATCGTGCCTTTACAACTCAATCGATATCAAATCATGCGTAAAGACCGGGGATCATCTCGAAGAAGCAGCAATCTAATGACTCGTAATGCAACAACTCGTTCAACTTACCCCTTTAAACGAAAAACGTTGATCGCGACGGTAAAGCGTGACCTGTTAAATATTCCACGGAGCGTAGTAGTAGCTGAGGGGTAACAAGTAGACGGCACCGAGGCGAAAGAAGAAGAAGAAGAAGAAGAAGAAGAAGAAGAAGAGGCGGGAGCAATTGAGGGTTGAATCGCGAAGAAAACAAGGCCACAGGGAGGCAGAGGCGCGAACAGGAAGGAGAATAAGAAGAAAATAATGACTCTTACGAGTCTGGAGCTCAGGTCGAGCGTCTACGAGCGTCTGCGGGGGTGTCAGGGGGTGCGACAGGGGGGTTGGCTGGCAGAGGGGGTGTAGTCGGCGTGTCTACGACCGTGACCCGGTTTTTTCCGAAGCAACAGGTCCCTTCTAATTAAGAACACTTAAGAAAACTTCCCTCTTAAAGCTGACGCCTCCTCCCTTCGTTCACTCGACGCTCTCTCGCCTGATAACGCCATTATATTTTAATAAACCCACCGAACTCTGTCTCGTTCCCTCTGCTTTCTTTATCGTCCCTCTTCCTCCACTTTTCTCCTTGTTCCAGCGAAGAATCGCGGCTCGGATCAGAGGAAAATACTTTTCGCGCTGGCAACCGGCCCGGGAACGAGTTACCCTCTCTTTTCACCCTACCTCTTCAGCTTGGTACCGCTAACGGACCGCGGGAAAACCATTAGCGTGATTAGCTTCTGCTTGTTTCTTAAATTTCGCCTCTGGTGCATGCAAGAAATACTATTCCTTCCAGAGAAGTTTCACGCTTTTTGAGAATTCATTGTTTATGAAGCTTATTTTTATTTATGCGTGAATTTTAGTCAACCTTCAATTAGATATCGAGATGATAGCGATTGCGTATGTGAAGTTAGAAGTTTGCAATGATTTTGAGTGCACCTGCAAGTATTTCCCTAGAGAAAATTATGCGTATGCAGAAAGAGAAATTGGGGAACTTGAGAATTTGGAAAATTGAAAGCCATAACAGTGTTGAAATTTTAACTACTCGTTATAAAATCGTATTCGTAACCCTAATGAATGAGTGATAGTAAGGAAGGCTGAATATTGAACACTTTCCTGATAGAATAATCTGCCATTATCACTTCAAACCCTGTTACCAATTCCCAGCATGTGCTATTCTTAAGGGAATCAGCTGAAACCATTCCCATGGTATGAACCACAGAATCACTAACATTCGATGCACACGTTTATTTTAGCATACATGTGTGGAGACATATGTAACAATAAATTCCTCAATTCTTTACATTTTCAAATTTCTAAATGTTCAAGTTTGTTGAAACACTAAATTTGATCTTTTCAAAATTTCAAGTATAGAATTACAAATTTATAAATTAACAAATTTACAAATTTTGTTGATATCTTATTTGTGAATCACCTGTGTGCACGGCTGCATTGAAATAGTGTAACGACCATCGTAAAATAAATTGTCAACTATAATTCTTAGAGTAATACTTATCAGAAATAACAAAAGATATAAAATTTGAAGAGGTACAGGGTACCCAAAGTTCGCGATACGGCAGTGAGTGTATGTATTCAAGGATTTCGATGCTTTGATATTCCAGGACGGCGTCGATGATCTACGAGCGTCGGGGTAATCTCTCGATCTCCCCGTGGCCGAGGAGGAAGCACTTTACTCCGATTTCCGGCGAATTTTCGCGCGCCCTCTCGTCGGCTCGGCGCGACGATTCGACGCTGGTTAGAAGCGCACCCTCTCCTCGCGTCGCTCCGCTCGATTCGCTACGAAAAGAAAATTATCACTCGCGCGTGTTTACCCTTGGCATTGGTGCACACCCTCGCGCGATGCACGCGAGTTTAACGCGCCGATAAATTCCGCGGCTCCATTTTCGAAACGAGCATCGCGCGTTGTCCGCCAGGAAAGGGGTTGAAAAGAAAGAGACGAGCGAAACGCGAAGATAAGGAGCTGAACGGAGGGGTTGAATCGAAGAGGGCTGAGGTGAAGCTACGGTCTCGAGGGTGGAGGAACCGGGTGGAAGGACAACGAGGGTAAATACAGCTCGTTTCACAATAATGTATCACTTCATATCATATGAGATAATGTTAGTTTGGTGAAAACTTATTGAACTAATTCGTCTGATATAACGATTTGTATAATATGACATTTTAATGCAAAATTTGTTATTTGATACAATTCGTACGATATTCGTTTAACGATTCATATGATGATATATGATATTTTTGTGGAATTGATATGATTGAAAAAGTTATACTCTGCAATTAATTATTTGGCTCTATCTTTATTACCTTGGTACTCGACATTGGGTAGTGACTTTAGGATTCAAGTCCCTTGGGGACTTTATGACTGAAATGATCATAGTGCCTTTTGGAAGTACCGTTTGATCTAGGGACTTTAGGAAATAAGTCACTAGCAACATAGAAGCTTTACGAAACTTCTTATGTTACTATTTTACTATTCTACTAATTTTATTACATTAATGTTACTTTATTATTTGATGATTTTAAAAGTTTATTATTTCATCATTCTACTAATGTTTTACTGTTTTACTATATTATTACACTATTCTCCTATCTCCAGAGCCAAAAGTCCCTAAATACTGCATTATCCCAAGTCAGTAGCCTGCAAAATTGCTCAGTTCTAAAGTCCCTAGATCCCAAATTCTCTGTGCTTCAGAATCTCAAAAAATCAAGTTATTTATGTGTCAAATTTAATTCCAAAGACCTAAGGTCTCCAAAATCCAAAATGTTACAGTTGCAAAATCTTGAGACACTGTAATATACACTATTAATAACAAGGGTACTATCAATTTTGTCTTTTAACACTAGAACTACCAGCATAAAATACTCATTTCCATATAAATTCAAAATAAAGTGGAAAAATAAATACTGACGCATCAACTATTATAACATATCATGACATTTACCAAAAGCACCGCAACAAAATTTTATAATATAAAATGTAAAACTTGAAACCCACCATGTTGACTAGTTGGTAGTTCTAGTGTTAATCTAGTAGTGTATATTGTCTTAATATTAGGAGTCCTCAAAATCTCTCCCTTTCCCCTCAGTAATTAATATGACCGAATTCCCAGCGCCACATATGACCACTATGGCGAATATGTTAACCATAACCTTAAGGCTTAATCTTCCAATTTCATGTTTCAATCCAGTGTATACCATAATCTTGGCATTAAGAGCCCTCATTCCTCCCACCTTGCCATAAATAATTAATTTATTCGAATTTGCTGATCGGTCAACGTGTTAACCCTATAAGCCAATCCAGGCAATATCCAACGATTATCGCAGCGTTCACCGATCGCATTTGGTAAATATCAGGAGTACGCCCTTGCGAGACAGACTGTAAGAGTAGTATTGCCTGGTTGGCAGTCAGTGGCTGCCGGGTCTTGAAGTTAAAGAGCTTCGGGGGCATACGTGAGAGGGATGTAGAAAGAGCGCGAGGGTGTGGGGTTGCGCCTGGATGGGATGGGATGTAGAGGGATATAGGTAGGGTGGGTGGCGTTTCTGGCGGCCATTTTGAACGCATATATCGATTGTTTGGCGGCCCTGCTCCGCTCGGCCATTCGCAGGGGTGGCTCGTGTGTCACACGACCACCACCCTCCCTTCTAGCCTGTCCCTGCTCTCCCGGCTGGGAAAATCCTTGCCGTTTTTCCGGGATGCGTGAGCCGTCATCTGGTCCCGCTGGCGGTACGAAACAATTCCCGTTTCCTGTACGTCGATAGTGGTTCGTTCCAGGGGGTCCATTCGGAGCTGCGATGCAAATTTACCGATGGACGGGGGTGCAATCGTCTGACGCTCTGATCGAACCGACTCGGAGCGAGGGTGAGTATGCGTACGGGTGTTACTTCGTTTTTTTCTTTTTACTTCAGCTTCCTTTCCCGGGTATTACGATATTTGCCGAGTATTATATCGATCGTGTGATCGATCGATGATTTTGGCGAGTTTTATCGTTGTAGGCTGAGACGGGTTCACGTTCTTTAAGGGTAGCCTCTCAAGAGACTTAATACTATTTAGGTACATGTAACTATGTATGCTGGAATATACATGTATGTATAATATACTATTAATAGCAAATAGAATATATACTATTTGAACATTTAACTATACATATGGCTATTAACTGTATGTGCTACAATATATTATTTAAGTATTTAACTGTATATACTTTAATATGCTCTTCAATTATTTAACTTACAATATACCATCTAACTATTAACGATACTGTTGAATATTTTATATAAATGAAGAATTATTTTTATAATTCCTTATATCTTGAAATTTTGTGCATTCAGTCATAAAAATTGAAAGTTGAAATCACAAATACTTGACAGGGGTTAAATCTTTCATTCATTTCCGTTCTCAATCAATTCAATTTTTCAATTAGAAAATATTACTAAAACAATATTATGCAATTAAGAAACATTACTAAAAGAATAATATCAAATAAATATTACTAAAAACTAATATTCAATTGAAACTTGAATGCTCATGCACCAAAATGAGAAAATCTTCCCATTTAACGATTGAAGTCTAACGTGTAGGTTATGTAAGCGTAAAGCATAGTTAACGAAGCTAATTATCGATGAACAGAATGATTTTTGGTCACCTGACACGCGTTTGGGCCACGCGCCAAAGTCATCGCGAGAGAATCGCGTCCAGAAGCCACCTGACCCCAGGTCAGACGTTCTTCGCCCTCCATGGTCAGAATAGGAGGGTGGTTCCGCGCGTAAACTGCCCCTAAACCGGCTTAGAACCCGCCCCGACGAAACTGGCTGCTCCAATCGGCTTCCAGTCTCTGCCATATGATCCGAGTACGAGCTAAACGCGCAGGTCCGGCACTCGACGAACTGGACATCAGGCTGACCTACCCCCTTTCATCCCTTGTCCGCACGTGCTCTCGATAATTTCTTTGTCCCTCGCCACTCTCCATTTTTCTCCCCAACGCTCTAACGTTTGCTACGGTTACTCGTTCAACGTTCCTGGGGCTCGCTCCATCGACGATTATATTCTACAGAAACCGGAATGGAAATTTGTAAATTTGAGTAGTTGAGGTAACTTATGTCGGGGTTAAGAGGGTTCAAGAGTTGGAAATTTTATTAATTGATTGTACGTTGGTTGGATATTTAGGTTTCTAGGATTTTAAATTTGGGGTCATTCGATATTTAGGTTTTTAGGACTTTAAGGAGATTGCTTATAGGATAGGTTTCTACAATTTTAAGTTTGAAGATGGCTGTAATTTCATAGGATATTTAGAATTGTATTTTGTATATAGGGTTCACATTTTAATTTGAGTGATAGGAAATTTTATTGATTCATCGTTGTAAGTTTGTCGGATATTTAGGATTGCAGAATGTTTCAACTTTGAAGATAATGGTCTCATGAAATTTTATGGTAGATAAAGTGTTTGGGAGCTACATGTAATTGTTTTAAAAAATACAAGAGCTACATTGGATTAAATACAGTTAAATAGGGACTATTTAAGACTAGTAAAACCTATACTAAATTTAATGTAAATAAATATGAAAATGTCAAGATTCCCACAAAGAGTAATCCTCAAAACGTTTCAAGCAAACTAAAAACGATGTAAGAGGATCAAAGTAATACCTTAGAAGTAATTACACACAGATCGTATCAAAATAACTTTCGATCGAGGGTTATTTATCGGTAGCTAATTTGTTGTCCCGATTTCAGGGAAGAAGAACGGAGAAATTGAGAATAATTGGAGGGTAAGAAAGGTGCACCGTCTTAAAGGGGAAGTTTCGCGAAGGTAAAGTTCCTTGGCCAGCTTCTTCCTTCCACGCTTTTTTTCCTTCCGTTCCTTTTCCAACGAGCTGGCGTCGCGCCAACTAGGTGAAAAGTGTGGAAAGTGAACTCGCGATTTACGACGGCACGCGGGAAAGAAAGAGAGAGACAGGGGGGTGGAAAAAGGAGTGCAAAGAGGTTCGAAGGGGGTGAGAGGAAGTGGCACGGAAGTAGAACGAGACGAAGGGGAAGACGAGCGAGCGGCTTGTTCGCTTAGAAATTTATTCAAATTAAGCGCCACCGGCCGAGAGTTTACGAACCGACGGAAAAATCGAAAGTGCCGGGATAATTGGCGACGGTGAAAGTCGACGACTTTGAAAACCGCCCCTATTTCACGTGGCGGAGTTCGACGAGGCGAACTTTCGCGCGGCCCAACTTCCACGTCCAAGTTTTCCCGTGGATTCCTATTTAAAGAAAACCAACCACTCGCCGGGGAGCAGGACGATAAATTCACCGCTGACGCTCGTTCCGCCCTTTTGCACCCCCATATTTTCCCCTGTTTTCCCGATAATCGGAAGGTGCGTCCCTTTTCCACCGACAAAGGGATACACCTTCAAAATGGTTCACTTTATTTCGTGAAAATGTTACACGAGTGACTTTGTGCGAAGAGGGATCCGACGAAAATTGTGTTTGGTGTTTGTTAATAGTAGACTTGCCAAGGTTTGATATATTGTGCTGAGTATTCTAATTATTGTTAATAGATATTAACAGTCTTTTGGGTGGAAATTACGGTGGGTTATTTTATGACTCATTTGCAGTTAACTGCCATGTCATGATGTTTAAATTTCCTAATACTAAGAATCAGCACACCTAATTGAAAATACTCGAACTACTTGAAATTATAAATAAATATTGTGAGCATAGTAAGATTTGTTAAAAATAAAATTGTCTGCTTCAATCTACCAGCTAACTTGTTACTGTCTTTCTCTTTTAAATTCAGACCCTCCCTTACATTTTGTAACATGCATATACCTTTTTAGTCAAATCAAATTTTATTATTTTAACATAGTACTAACTTAAAATTATACGTATATTTAAGATAAGCAAAACGATCGTTTTATGTACTAAATTGAGTGTAATACAGTAAGTAGTGTGATCGATATTGATAAATTTGTGATCCTGTCCCTGAATTACCAAGGTATATTTAAAATTTCGTCGACATAGAATTGATACCACCTTTATAAAGAAGCAGCTTTGAGTCTTAATAGCTGTATCACGTACGAGGCACGTTACAAATCCCCGCTTTGTGTCCCCAGACAAACCTATATATACATGTATCTTTCGCCAGTCAATGCATCCTCCAACCCCGTCGATCTGTCCCTCTTTCCCACCCCCTTCAATCGCGTCTTCCAGAATCCGTTCCCGTAGCAAAGACTTCCTGTACCGCTTACGCGGATGTGTTATCTCCATACAGATGATTATACTGGGTGTCATGCATAATTCTTCGATTGTTTGCAACAATGCGGTAAACAAGTATTTAACAATATAACATTCGGACTTTGGAGTCTTATATGTTCATTGCATTGTATCGTTGAAATTGTAGTGTTTGAAATATTTCTGGTTGTGGAAGCATTCTAGATATTTCAAAGGGTGTGATATTTCAAGGGCTTTATTCTTTAGGGGTGTGAAAAATAATAGCTGTGTACAATAATATTACAGGTTAATATTTCAACTCTTTTGTGATTCTTGCATAGCTATTTTCCTAAAATTACAAATTTCATAAATATGCAGCTGAAGTTTTTTTACATTTTACTGGGAGTAAAGACACATAGTGAGGTTAAACAGTAGATTACTGTCTACTTCCAAAATTTATAAAATAAATAGCTTCAAAATAACCCTAAAAATTTAGAAAAGGTGCAAATATTCAACATGTAAGATACACGATATACTCTACATAATATCAAGATTGTATAGAAAATGATAAAATATACGAAACTCAATAACTGTTAAATCCCCTTTTACGTACAAATTGTACACAGTACACAGTACACAGTACGAAGTAATACAGTACCAATAATACATAACCCTCAAAAAAATTCACAAAAAGCTAAAATGCTAAATTTATAAAATTTTGTATAAAAAGTACACCCCACATATTGACCCCAAATAATTGTAACTAAAATAATTCCATCCGAAAATTAAAAACAACCGAATAGCAGCGTTGCATGGAAAACGAGCACCCTGTATACGTGTCCGCATATGTACGTAACGGCGGATATCCAGGGGCGTACATATGCGTGCACCGTGGGGAAATGGCGTACGTGTGAGAGGAACCAGGCTGCTATCCCGTGTGTGTTCGCGTATATCCCGGAATACGAGAAGGTCTAATCCCCTTTTAGAGACTCGGCTCATACCACGCATTGCGATATGCCTTTGACGGTCGCTCCTGCAACGCTATTGGCTCCGCGTAATCTCGTGTAAGTTGGGTTGCCTAGCCGCAGGAGGTTCGTGTCGAGGGCCCGTTCACACGTGTGCAACACGCACGCCCTGTGTCTCCTTCGTCCTTCGCTGCGCCCTTATTCGATCGATATGGCAGGTTTCTGTTGCGCGACCAAGCGCATGCCCTTTCCACCGGCTTTCCATTTCTCCTCACAGAGCGCGCTCGGCTCTGTTTCTGGTCTCTCGGGTGGATGTTCTTCAGGGGTGAATAGGGTATGTAGTGGATGTTACAGGGGCTGCTAATAAATTGCTATAGTATTCATTCATTTATTTTTTTGGGAGCCTTGGCGAAATTTTATGGGTTGTCGAAATATTAAAATGGAACATTTGCAATATTTTGTTAGTTTTAAATTTTATTTTTGGCAGCTTAAGGTATTGGGCTCGTTAGTGAGTTCGTATAGGAAAGTTGATCAATTTTAAATATTGTTCTCGTGAAACAATAATTAATACGATTTTATAGATTCTAGTAAAAATATTAGGAGGTTTGAAGTAATTTGTTATTTTTAACAAGATAAGTAATTGCTGGGGTTGTGACCGAGTTGGAAAGTTGATCAATTTTAAATATTGTTCTCGTGAAACAATAATTAATACGATTTTATAGATTCCAGTAGAAATATTAGGAGGTTTGAAGTAATTTGTTATTTTTAACAAGATAAGTAATTGTTGGGGTTGTGACCGAGTTGGAAAGTTGATCAATTTTAATTAATGTCCATCTGAAGCAATAACTAGTATGACTCTACAGATTGTAGTAGGTATATTAGAAGGGTTCCGAGTTTTTTTTATTTTTGTATTTTAACCACCTTTATTTTGCATTTTTTAGAAAAGTTTTAGAAATCTTGAAAGTTTTGCAGATTTTGACATAATATGCTCTTGGAGAACATGCAAAAGTAAATTTCAAGTCTGAATTAAAATTATGCAACATGTAATATGAATGCGAATACATTGGATATGTGAATCAGTCACAATGTGATAACTGTGAGATTGTTGCATATCAAATGTACTATGAAACACATAGACTCATGGTTTGATAGTACAAAAGTACTTATGTCAATCTGAAACCTGAAATTTACCAAAAATAACCACATACAATTCCTACCAATATTTTTAATATGAAATAAGTTATTCTTCTCTTGAAATAAACAGTGAACCAATGAATACTCTTAATATCGAGATAGTTGCAAATGAAAATAACGGTCCTAGTGATCTAGGGAATGGTGCACCTATAGATAGGCAATCGTGTAGACATCCTTGCGCAACAATCATCCTAAAGGAGTCTAAAAATTGAAAACATTAAATTTACATAAACATCTGAGAATTGAATCTCCTATAATTTATTTATATAACATTTTACTAAATAAAATTTAATTTTAAATAAATCTACTAATTGTACATAAATATTAAATATACATTTTAACACCCTGTCCATTTGAAAAGAAATGATTATACAATTGAAGGTTTTTGGAAAATTTTGAATATTTTTGAAAATATTTGCACCAGTTACATAAAAATTCCAATGGATGTAAAAACGTAGCATGTTATCTTGGATCGTTTCCACACCATTTATTTCGCGGAGAAAACATTCACGTGGTCATCACAAGAACATTGCACAATTTAACAAAGTTATCTCAGAGGGACTTGGACGATTAATGTCCCCGTTATCGTTATATTAACATAAAGTCTGATGAAACCAGGTAGCAAACGAAATGAGTCACGCTCAATTCGTTCAATTATCTTTAAAACGCCAGCGAACGGCAAACACTTGCCTTTACAACGTATCAGGTAGGATTTAAAGTTTGAAATAAGACCAATGGTTTGCACTGAGATATTTTATCAGGAACCATTGGCAATTTCAATCTTTGTAACGGCTCCGCGGTTTATTACGATTTTCTTTTACATTATCAGGAATTCACTGTGACGTCACTAAATTACTGTGAAAATATTAAATAATCCTTATAAATTATATTCTTTTATTTAGGGTTATTTTTATTTACATACTATTATTAGGGTTATTTATTTGGTTCGATTCAGGTTACATTAGATCTTTTTAATTGTATATAATTAATTTTAATAGAAGATGTTCTTAAACTTCTATTGATACTAATAAGAAAATATTGTTAAATTAATTAATGATAAATAAACTTCCAATGAAATTCATAAAAAATTGATAAAAAATATCACAAGTTCATAATATTCTGAAGAAATATTACAAAATATAGTTAATGGAGAGAAGAAATATTTTTGATTACATCATTAATTATGAAGTTTGCAATTGACATATGTCCAACAAAAATATATATATATATAGTTTTAGTATGCTATTTTGTAGCATATATGCAACACAGTACAGCAAAGGGATAGGTAATTTGGTATTGATCGATTAAATGTATGAATGAACTTCGATAAAATACAGTTCTCGCTTAATTCAATCAATAACGTCAATTAACGGTGTCATCGGAAGCATTAAGGACTGATTGCTACGTAACTATTTTTGTATCGTAAATATTATACAAAAGTTCATCAAAATTCCTTGAAATTCCTCAAAATTCTCATTTTCCAGGATGACTAAAAATTTTTAGAAACTTGTAAAAGTTTGTAAATATTCCTCAAAATTCCTATGAATTCACAAAAATTTCTACAAGATCCAAAAATCGTAAAAAATTGTTTCAGATATTCTGAGATATCCTCAGACAACCACATCAAAGTCCAGTTTCTACAATTTAACACCTAAATAAATTGAGAAATTGTGAAATGGATATTTAGCAAGTAGATCGTCGAAAGATGGGTTGTCAGGGCAAAAATCCCTAGCGATCCGAAGAAACGATGACCCGAAAGACACGTGCGTGTTGATTCGGTGTCGTCGCCACGCCTGGCATCCTCGTTCCGGCGTCCCTGGTACACGGGACCCGTTTCGTTGTGTACACACCAAAAGTGCGCTCATGTTTTTTCTCGCCCGTCCAGTTTTATCGTAATTGCCAGCTTTACGTAAGGCTGTTTGTACATGTGTTATCATGAAATACGGTACTGTTTGTACAATTGTTTGCTCCCTTCTCGCCGTGGCGACGCCACCATTCTGCGTGACCACGGACGAAAAAATTCCGGACGAAGGCTTTTCGGCCTGGAATTAATTTATCGCGCCCGCGCTCGAGTCGCCTCGTGTGTGTACGCGACTCGATCGTCGCTGTCACGTCCCTACACGCGATTCCTGTATTTCAACTCTCTTATTTACGAGATGGTTAACAGACAAGGATTTATACGGGTTTTTGTAGCTGACGATTTTTAGCGGGTTTTTTGGGAAATTTTTGGTGTCGTTTGGGTTCAGGTTTCAGGTTCTTGGTTTGGCAAACTTTTTCATTTTTAAATCTTCAAGGTTCCAAATTTTCACGATTCTCAATTTTTGTCGACTTTTTTATTCTTTCAGTTTTCTATTTTTGGACCTTTCTGTTTATCTATATCTGCACTTTTCCATTTTCCCATTTTACCATTTTTCGATTTTTCCAATCTTTCATTTTTCTACTTTCCATTTTTCCACTTTTCCAATTCACCATTTTCCCATTTTACCATTTGAACATTTGAACATTTTCCCATTTCACCATTTTACCATTTAACGTTTCCCTAATTTTTTATTTTACCATTTCCCAATTTACCAACTTTTCAAACTTCTCAGTTTGCAAAACTTCATATTGCCAACCTTTCAACATCTCAAATATCCAAATTCCTCAAACTTGCTCAAAATTCTTGAACATTCCAAAAAATTCCTCAAGCCTCAAGATTCATAGGAATTCTTAAAACAAAAATGTTCTAAAAGAAGATCTATCACATGTATAAATGTATCTATAAGCATGTCTATAAATGTATGTATAAATGTATCTATAACAAGTAACTATGAATGTATTATATAAAAATGTAACCTATTAAACATAACCTAATATAAACTTGAAAACCACCACTCAACGAAAGAAATCAAAATAAATCCCAAGGTAACAAAGTACAATAATTGATCGATACATCCCCTAATTTCAACCCCACTCTACCGAAAACTCTACCTTGCGACCCAACAAAAAGTTCAGCAAACCAGATCGGTCTAATCAGAGGGAATCATAAGTTCCATTCACGGCAGCGATCGATCGATCGACAAAGGATCTTTTAATCAGACGCGGATAAAAGACGCTACACGAATATTCTCCGTTGAAGGACGAAAAGATGGCCGAAGATGAAAGAAGCTTCGAACGTGTTCCCTTTTGTGTGCGACGCTTGTTTTTCGTATTTACGGTAACGCGACCGGTTACTCGCCTCCTTCGGGAATCCATGTCCTGGCGCGATCACCGAACGGGACAATGCGTCCTACAGGATTATCTCACATGCTCTAGCACGCAGGGTCTGCTGCGGACGGGATACGTTTTCGTGCTCCAAAGAGGATGAAAGATCGCAAATTGCTCGGACAATTTTCTATGGGGATCGATCTTCCGTTCGAAGACGCACCTACGTCCTGAAGATGTCCGATGGGATTACGCGAGAGGACACCAGGTCCTTTGGCCCCCTTTTAAGGATCTCACGATCCTTGATTCGATTCCTGATTTCGGGTGAAACGAAGTATGTGAGGTGACAGAGATGACAGTTTAGGGGAACCCTTATTTAAAGATTTATTTATTTATGTTTACGGGAGAAATATTAAGTTAGAGTTTGCAAGTTTGCATTTTTGTTTAATCTCATTCCTGTAAACATTTCATAAAACTTCCATAACCTCACATTTCATAAAACAACCTTTACATTTTAAGTTATAGGTTATAAAGCTTGAACTTCTTATGTCTTCTCTAATTCAAGTTTTAGGAGACAGGTATTTTACCCTTATTTGACTTCGCACCATCCCTTAATTTTATTATTATCCACTACAAATACTTCATGTATTCATATTATGATGAGGTCCACAAGACGTGAACAAATTATCTATAAAGTCACACACCCTGTAGATTAAATAATTTATGTTCATGTGTATTATATCATACCTTGTTATATGCTGTATGAAGGTTTCAAAAATGTTAATAAATTCTGCAATCTATCACATCCTACAGGTTAAATGACATATACCATCATTGACGATATACCAAAATCTGAAAATATGACTAAATCACATAATCTACGAAATCCACAACCCACACATGAAATGTGTATAACTATTTCAAAAATTTGAGCCTATGATATTATTTGAACCTAGTTTGAACCCAGTTATTATTTGAATTATTGTTTGAACCCAGTTATGAGTACCCAAGTGGTCAGAAGTACGTTCAAAAGTACCTCCACTAATATCGAAAATTAACAAGAGAACCTGTCGACGCATCAATCACTCAACTATCAGCAAGAGCATCCCTTAACGAAAAAAAACCGTCGTGCAACAAGGATCAAAGGAAAAAAATGGGTCACACAAAGGGATACATGTCCAGAGTCGATGCGTGGAAGAAGCGATAAGTGGAGGGCAAAAAGGGCCGTAGGAGAGCGTGAATCGAGGGCAAGAGTACGAGGCAGGTCAGATGCATCTCTTGCATGGACGCAGGTCCTTTCGAGCTTATTCGTCCAGGCCTGAAGAATGGACCCCCGAATCCTTTTGGTCCTTTGGGTAATTCGGGACGGGGCCAGCTGCAAAAACCATCGTCCCCCGTCGTGATCGTCGTACGTTCTTACCCTCAGGAAACGAAGGATACCGTCGGGGTTGCTTCAACAGGGGGACAAAATCTTTTTTTATATCTTAGATCCTGGCCGATCACTTTTTTTTACGAACCCTTTTTCCGTCGTTCGCATACGAGAAAGAGCGTTGGACCCCTCTTTTTCGCGCAACTGTCGCGTTGCTTCTTTCTCCTCCTTCCGTGTTTCTTTCTTACTTGGTTGTCGGCCATGTGAAAGGATCCGTGGTCCTTGGGATGAGCTAGGATGCGTGTACACCTATTACGTTTCTTTCTTCGAGAAAAATGTTTATGTCGAGGATGATTGTTTTGGGTTTCTGTTTTCGTGGTTTTATGGAGGAGTCTCGATATATAGATTCTCAAGTACCTACAATACGTACGTTTTTACTAGGTTTCGATGTAGATTTCTACCTTTCTAGAATACCTACATCCTCGAATACCTAGATATATAAATTCTCTTATTTCCAAATTTCTATGTCCCTAAATTCTTACACCCCCAAATCCAAAAATTCCAATATCCTCAAATACCTAGGTTCACAAATTCTCATATTCTCAAATTTCTATGTCCCCAAATTCTTACACCCCTAAGCTAAGGCTCCCAAATTCCTAAATCCCCAAATTCTAGTGTCCCCAAATACCTAAGTTCACAAATTCTCACATTCCCAAATTTCGATGTCCCCAACATGTTACACCCCAAAATCCTAAAATCCCCAAATCCCTACATTCCCAAATCTCAGTGTCCCCAAATACCTAGATCCACAAATTCTCATATTCCCAAATTTCGATATCCCCAAATTCTTACACCCCAAAATCCTAAAATCCCCGAATCCCTAAATCCCCAAATCTAGTGTTCCCAAATACCTAGATCCACAAATTTACATTCCCAAATTGCCAAGCCACCAAGTCCCGAATTCCCAAATCGACAAATTTGAGAGTAAAACTTCGGAACGTAAAAACTAGCAAATCTAGAAAATTGAAAATTGAAAAATTGTCGAGTAGTAAGTTCAGCTTATCATTAATATCTGCCGCTCGTTCATACGATCACATAAAGTCCCGGCATTTTGCATCGGGACACCCGTTATCATCTTTACGTGAGCGCACGTGCTTAGGTGGCTCGCACGCGAGTCCGATCGTCGATAATAAGCGTGTCTATCGTTCTCGAACGATAGAAAGCTGCATCGTTACGTGTATCGGCCCCCGTACGTGCACGTAAATACGCGCGTACGTAATCTTCGTCGTGACGGTGCACGTACCGACGATATTTATTGGTTACGGGCCTGGAAACAATTCATTATTCCCCGGTCGATGATAATTAGCTTCGATCGACGGTCACGTCGCGTCTGCCCGCCATTTTATTTGACACGCGTGGTCCGCCGCGACGCAAAATGGTTACCGGAAGAAAGTCGATCGCGCACTCGGACGAGAAAACGTCGTGACACCGTTCGTGACACCATTCGTGATTTATGGTATCACGAACGAATGATGGACGCCTAATTGACGACTAGCGAACGGTTAATTACAATTATTCCGGTCGGAAGTAATTGGAATAATTGCTTATCGAGAGTTCGCGCGGTGAAAGATTCCTTTCCGCAGCGCTTGAGCTGTCGGGATGCTAATCGTGTAACTGTAAATTTGCTGAGGTTATTTAATACTCTCGTTTATTTTTTACACTTTACGGATTAAGCTCTTGTTTTAACGTTGTTCACGGGGTTACTCGCAGTTAGGTTCGTATTAACTATTTCAATTTTTATTGAAGTTGTAATGCTACTGTAATAGTTTTCTTCATTTAGCTTGAATTTTTATAACAATTATAGTGTCACAAATATATAATCTTACAGGTGTATCTGACTACTATACAGTTTGTCGTACCAACAAAATTGTTAAATATATAAAAGATACATTCTATCAGGAATATTAATATCATCAGCATTAGTATCACTATTTTATGTACTGGTAATAAGACGATTAATGTATTAATAACATTAAAACCATTACCATATGATTATTTTACAAATTACTAACATCCACAATCAACAAAACCACAGTTATCAACGTCTGACATTTGAAGAATTTAAAAAGTTATTAAAAACTCTTAAACAATAAATTCGAATCGTGCCTATGTCGGAATCACCAGCTATTAAAAGCGTCATCCACGAAGAAAGGACATTTGAAATTAAAATTATCTTCGATGATCTAACCGTTAATCTTAGGTGGCATTAAACGAGTCAGCAGTGTCATTCGTGATCGCATGATTCCAAGACCACTATCGGTGCCATGCACGAGGTTAGAATTCGTCCAAGACGAGGTTGCCACTTTGCTTACGTTTTTCGCGGAGCTCCGAAGGTCTGAAGGTATTGACCGGTGGCCCTCTTGGCACAGAACGGTACCAAGGCCCCTAAGGCGTACCTGGTATATGGCCATCCGTGCTGGCTGGTACCAACTATCGAACAAACTGACCAGTAGTCACGATACCCAACGAAACTTAACTTCACCGGCTTCCTACACCTGTTTCTCCCTCGATTTCGACCACCTGCGATTTTAAATAGCCACTGGACACGTTTCTGTCTATTTTCCAATCTCTGTGTGGGTTTCCGTTTGAAATACGACATTGTTCTTGTTTGGTTGGATTTGAAATATAGTAATGTTGAAATATTGTGTTTTATTGTTACATGATATGCATTATCTCTTAGGTTATTTATTTTCAGATACTAGAATTTACATGTTTTGGGAATTTTAAGGATTGTAGGAATTTAGAATTTTGTCAATTTTCAGGTTTGTACATTTTTAGACTCAGAAATTTAGGAATTTGGAAATTTATCAATTTTTAGGTATACAAATTTGTCAATTTCAAGATTTATCATTTTTTCGATTACCGAAACTTCAGGCTAATGCATTTTTAGGTGGAGAATTTTTTTATTCTGAAAATTGAACGTCTTGAAATATGGAAAATTTGTAATTTTCAAATGTACAATCCAAACATTTAAACAATCATTCAACAATATTTAATATTCCAAATCTCAAACCTAGAAACTTAGAATTTGAAAAGTTTGCAAATTTACAAGTATCAAATATACAAATCAGTGAATAATAATTATTTTAACTGTTTAAAATATAGAAATATTTTAAACGTTTCACGTTTGATCCACTTTTCCTCCTTTAATCAGTACTCCCTTTACCACCTCTCTACCATAGTTAATTATTTTTTTTACTTCCTCTTCACCGCAATTATTTTCCTCCCTTTTCGTTTATTCTTCACTCTTCTCTATCCTTTTATTTCCTATTTCCCTCTGATCTCAAATTAATTACCATTCCTTTCTGTTATCTCTCTTTTTATAACAAGTATTACTGTTACTTCCTCTTTTCAATCAGCTATTCTCTTCCTTCAATGAACGTACCTTTCTTGTTTTCTCTTTTTCGATTCGGTTCGCTATGAAATTAATTATATTCTACCGTTACGTTATTCAGAGACTCTCGTACTCAATTAGTTAATTATTAGCTCTCCTTTTTCTATTTTCTGTAATCATTATCTTATCTCTTCTTCTGTTACTTTTCTCTGGCAACGTTATCTGTTTGATAAAAGTTGTGACAAGCTTTAACAAAAGAATTTTTGGAAATATATTTTTTCACGATGAAAATTTTTATGATCATTTTTAAAAGAAAGTAATGAACAAATTTAAAAATCTAAAATTTTAAAACATATTAAATTATTTCAAATTTAAACCTGAACATTTACAATGTTGTAAATTTACAAATTTCAAAAATATACAAATTCAAAATTTCCTAATTGTTGCATGGTAATTCAAAAACTTAATAATTCAGTTTGCAAAAATTTATTTAAATTTATGTAAAAATTTATGAACATAAAATTTAGAAACTTACAGACTAGGAAATTTTTGTACCTAAAAATTTACAAATTTTATAACTTAAAAATATAAAAATTTCGAAATATGAAATTTCCAAATGTTGGCACATAAAATGTCAGTTTGATAATATACAAATATAGAAATTCAGAAACATCAAGCTCCCAAACGTTTGTCCATAAAAATTCATAAATTTCATAATAAAATAAAATCATCAAACTTACAGAATGTCAGCTTCCAAATTTTCGTACATAAAATACATGAAATTAACAACTGGTGCAGTTCTTTACAATGACCAAAATGGCCACCAAACCTCAATCAGTGGTCATACCCTTAAAAAAAAGCAGGCTTCATAGTATCTTCGAAAAGCTGCATTATTGGACAATAATTTCGATTAGAAAATTGTTAGCAACAATATGAGCCATTAGAGAATATCAGGAACCAGAAGGACCGGATGGTGCAACTCATTGAACCTGAGTACAATAGGAAGAGCTGGAGGATTCGTTGGAAGGAAACAGAAGGTGGCGTGGGCGCGACAATTTCACCAAGAGTTAACGGTTCGACGTAACATCTCCTTCGTCGCTGGTTAGGATTTAGCACCAAGGATGTTTCTGTCTCTGTCATGCTTTAGCAACCACGCCAGATGAGTCAGAACGAATGGGCGGCCGTGTACGTCTCGTCTTTTCTCGAGCGACGACCACGTCGGGGGTAAGCACTCGATAAGGAAAGCAAAGGGGGAGAGACACTCTTGAGGGATGTTAGGATTTTCCATACACTACTAGACACCATCTTCCCCTTCTACTAACAGAAATAGTAACCTAACGTGCCTTCCAGCACGAGCCATTACAGCTGTGCCACATCTTTTACCTATTTTACTTCAAGGGTTAGGCCCTATTCGTTAATTTCTGATTTTGGGGAAAAATAGCGTAGAATATATTGAGAAAAATGTACGAAATAGATAATTACAAGATATGTACAAGATAATTAGATACATAATAAAATTAATAAGAATGAGACATTTTGTACTGAAATGGAGGCTCTTAAGATGTATGAAGTAAATAGTTTACTCAAGTTTTTATAAATATTCGTAGTTTTATACGAAATATTCAAGTATTTTAACATCATGTATGTCATTTTACATCCAACATACATTAGTTGTATACCAAAAAATATTCAATAGTAACAGTCATAAATAATAATTTGGTTGATTATGTACGAACGAAAAGATGACACCAAAACCATGTACAGTTCTTAAGATGATCTCTCATTACCTTACTTTTATACTTTATTACCTTATTTTTGTTGTGTAATAGGCAACGTTATTTTCGTTATATAATGTTGCGAACGGAGTCTTCGGTAAATTATTTACAACCGATGATAAAAGGTAAAGATTTGCGTGTCGTTTTTTAGCTTCCTTGTTTCCTGAAGTACATCAAAGACCCTGATTTTTAACGCTACTTCCACGGCTGATTATTCCATGCAACCTCACGGAAGGCAGATGTACAAACGCGAATATTTTGCGAGAAAATTACGGGTCTTTCAGCGTGGAAGCGATGATCATACAACCTTTTCCCTGTAACCAAGAATATCGAGATGTCAGAGCGATATGGCTACTTTTATATCGTATGTAGCACAATATTTGATTATGTTAATTATCTCGTGGCTGACACCGCGAGGCCAGGGTGATCCTCATTATTCTCCATAAATTTGCTTTCGAGTGATTGTTACTTGTATAATGTATCTATTTGAATAAATTTTCGTTCATTATTTCATTTGTGTATCATTTGCAGGTTTGATTGAAAATTTATTCTGCATTTTATTTATAAAATATTTTAGGATGTTTTTTTAATTTTTCTGATATTAATATTAGTGGTTAAATATTAAATTTTATAATATTATTGGGGGTTCAATATTAAATATTATAGTATTATTGCTAGTTAAATATTAAATATTATAATATTATTGCTAGTTGAATATTAAATATTATAATAATATTGTTAGTTAAATATTAAATATTATAATACTATCGTTAGTGAAATATTAAATATTGCAATTTATACTGCAAGTTAAATTACTGCTGCATAATTTTTACTGCTGTGTAAAAATCATGTGCTTGTAAGTGTATTGTTTAAATTTTGATATTTATAGTCATACTTGTAAAAAGGACAAAAATTACAGAATATTTCTTTTTCAAAAAAGAAAATACTCTATATTATATACGTATTAAGAAAGTAACACTTCTTTGTTAAGAAAATAATATTACTTTCCTAATTAGATAATTACTCATTTCTTAATTAGGAAATTACTTTCTTAATCAGATGAATTAACTGTATCCTACATACCGTAATTGCTTCGTTTTATATAATGTAAATAATTAATGAGAACTTGATGAGTCAGACTACTAGCAGATAGTATTAATAACTAACAGAATATTCTTTAATATAATTTAATAATTATTCGTAATTATTCCTGTATATTTGTAATGAGCATAGCACAGTTATATACCTCTACCCTGTATAAAAAAAAATTACCTTGCTATATATAAAAAAAAATAGAATACGATAAAAAGATGATACTAAAAATACCAGTTTTTAAAGATTTTTGTAAATAATGGCATAATTATTATAATATAATTCAGTCGAACAAAAATCTCACAAAGGAAATCTCAAAAAATAAATTTCAACTAAATATTACAAAGAAACTCGCTAAAAAAAAATCTGCATCTTAAAAAAATATTGACAATATCCAAGAAATTCCGCAGCGAAAAAACCACCCCTATCGTGGGAATTTCGATCGCCACTTTTTTGACCGCCACAAAAATTCGTAAATCCGTAAATTTCGTCGACGTTTTTTAGCGAGACAGCTGAGAGAAACTCGTGAGAAAGATCTCGTTTTCCACCCTTAACGAGAAGCGACGAAGAAATCTGGAGAGAAAAAAGCAAGCGTTTCAATTCTGGGGTGAACAACGAGCGGCATAAGTGAGACACAGGAAATCACGTTTGTTTCGTATTCATAAGCGATCGAAGGCGACTGGTTATCGATCGATCGAGTCACGACCATTGTAAACGAACCCCCTGACCACCCCTCGATCGATGGTGCATCTTCCTGTTACGTTGCCCTACGTGCACGCGTCATTTGAATACTGTCGCATCCCTGTCCCGTTTCTCCCCTATTATGTGTAAATTGTATTATTTTTACCCCAAATACATTTCTACCCTCCACGGCCTCCGGGGTCAACAGGTCAAATTGCACATGTCCACCGAAAGTCACCCCCGGCACGTTGTCACCCCCGACACCCCTCGACCCCCGACCTACCCTCTTTTTCCGAAGTCACGTATATTCGCGCCTCGAGCGACACCCTTCGTCGCAAACGGAGCTAGATTTTTTTACAGAAATGGAAAATTGGAAGGTACTCTGAAAGGGTAGTTCCTATCGGTTGAGAAAATTATATTATGGTTTAGGATTACTTTATGGCTGAGGGAATGTGGAAAGGGAGGAAGAATTGTTATTGGAGGTGGGTTTAAGGCAGTTTTAAGTAATTATGGAAATTTGGGGATGGTTGTAGTTTGAAGTGTGAGTAGGGGTAGTTGGAGGGGGTGAAACCTTTTTCAAACTTACACCCATGTTTTCAAACTTTCAATTCCACAAAATTGACAAGTAAATCACTAAATCCCTAAATTCACAAACTAGCAAATCCTCAAGTTCCAAAATATAAGAATTCTGAAATTCCTCAATTCTTATATCCCCAATTCTCCAAATCCCAAAATTCCAAAATAATCAAACCCTCAAGTCGCCAAATCCACAAATTGACAAATACTGAAATCCCCAAATATTAAAATTATCAAATTCCCCAATTCTCCTATTTACAAATTCCTAAATTCTCCAAATTCTCTCTTTCCAAATTCCTAAATCCCAAATTCTCAAACCCCTAAATTCACACGATTCACAATTTTCACATCTCCGGATTCTAAAATAGCCAAATTTCCAAATGATCAAATCCCTAAATCCGCAGCTTCGAAATCCTAAAATAATCAAATTGCAAATTTCTCAAATCTCCATATCTAAAAATCCGCAATTCCCAATTTCCCTCAAATTTTCAACTCCTGAAAAAGAAGTATAAAAAGCAAAACCAAGAACGAAAGAATTACAATTCGAATGCCGGCGTCGCAAAAAGCGCACAAAGTTTCCGATACGCGATAAGGCGACGGTGGTAAAAAGTTAACGAATGTTGCGTGAAGGGGTTGTTCACCCCTCGGCTCGTCGAAGCATAATAATTTCTCGCGTGATTTTAAAACCGTAAATTTTTTACCCTTTAACCACCGGTTCCTCCGAACGATCTCGTTTTCTCCGTCTCCTTTTTTCTCCCGCGTTCGCGAGACGTTGTTTCTGCAACAAGAAAAAAACAACAACGAGGACACCGTGCTGTATCTCGATCGGTTATCATTTCACACCGATTATAACGAAGCGGTGGTCGAGGAAAAAAACTGCAAAACGGGAGAACAGTAGGACGAGTGAAGGGTGAAAGATACGCAACGGGGTAGTCGAAGAGAGAGAGAGGGGTGGAAAAAATAATGCGGGCCATCGAGGAAAAAAAAAAGTGTCCCGTTCGGGAACCCTCGAGGCTGGCTGATCTTAAATAAGTATATAATAATGCTGGCCTGTTGGGGCGTTTTTCAACCCCTTCTTTCCGCCTTTTTCCCTCTCGGTTCGCTGACGGATCGTACGGTTTTTCTATTTTTTTTACAACCCCTTGCGTCTTACCGGTCGGCCAACGGATAAAATCTAAATTAACTAAATTAAGGGCCCGACAGATTCAACCTCGTTTTTGCTCACGATTTATACACACGATTTTTTGCGCGCGAACGCAGAGAAAAAGTGGTCGAACTGATAAAAAGAAATGGAAGAGAAAGCGAGCAAGTGTTTCTGCACCCTTTCTCTAATCTCCTATACGGTTTTTCGACCCTCGCAGCTTTCCGAGTCGCGGAAGATCGTTGAAAGGTCGATTTACGGTTATAAAATTACTCACGTGAAATTCGACGCTACGCGTTTACCTTCAAGATTTATACGCCCTTTGCTGAAGAAGAGGATCAGAGGTGGAGCGGTTTCTGGAGAAATGTCGTTGAAACTGCGCCGGAAATCGCTCGTTGGAAACTTTTTTCTGAAACAAAGGGGTAGTTTGAATCTTTGTACACGATGTAATTTACAATTCGAATGCGTACTTAATTTTTGATGAATTATTAGGTGCAAGGTAGGTATAATATGGTCCATAATTTTAATATATTTCAGATTCAGTGGTCAATTATACTGATTTTGTTGAGTCTCTGCACCAGTAGAACAGTGCAAAATTAAATACAAAAGAGTGATATAATCAGAAAAATTATAAAATGTTATAAACTGTATAGATGTTGAAATAATAAAAATATAAAATCGTGTAAGAAACCCAACTTCCAAATTTCCATAAAGTAGCAAAAAATGGTTGCTGACCATCGAGGTCTAAACGCACCCTCATTAGTCCCTGAATAAACTGATATACTGGTATACTAATTACACTAATACACTAATTTTGTTCCGTTTCTGCAGCAGTAGAGCAATAAAAAAATAAGCACAGGAGAAAGATATGATCAGCCAAATAAAATGTTATAAACAGTATAAACGATAAAATGATAAAAATGGTAAAATAGTAGAAGTGATCAGGGAAACCCTGAAAGATGAGAAACCCAACTCCAATTTCCCCATAAACTACAAAAAAAATTATGCTGACCATCTAAACGCACCCTCATTAGTTCCTCTCCGTACATATTCTATTCCATTTTTTTCCGTCCTAATCGCAGGATATACAGTTTCGGGGATAAAAACTGTCCCGATTTTGGCAACAGAGAGCAGGCGAGGGTGCAACTATCCCATTGAAGCGTGGTGACTTTTTCACGTGGCACGGTCACGTCTGTTTGGTCATTTTTCCGGGCGGCCACCCTCCTTTTTTGACCGTTTGACCATATGCGTGATTCCGGCCGTTCCGGCGATCGATTGATTTCGCGCAATAAAAGACAGGGAATCCCTCGTGAAAACGGCCATGAATGAATGGCTGGCTCGTTTAGCTTAGTCAAATTACGAGGTGGCAGCGGCAGCAGTGTTGTAATGATACGTTAAGCTCACCCCGCGGGGATGAAAGAACGGAAAATCTGCCGGTCCGTTCGGATTTTTCGTTATTTCGCTCGTTTACACATCGTGTGCTCGATGTTCGCGTTCCTTTCTAATAATTAATTTAAGTATTTGAGATGTACTATGTTCTGCAAGTGACACATGAGTGGTACATAGTGATGCTAAAGTGGTACATATAGGATACATCTTGGTACACTAAAATTGTATATGTATATTCTATTTATTTGGAACTTGAACAATTTGAAATTATGAACCTTTGTAAATTTGGCAATTTAACACTGCTGACACTGCAAATTCCGAAACTTAAAAATTACTATATACGAAATTTCAAGAATTTATAAGTTGAAACCTGGAAATTATGAAATCCTCGCCTTAAAATTTAGAAAATAAGAAATTATGAAACTTGAAAAATCAGTAAACATAAACTTGTGAGAACTTGAAAACTTGAAGCCTTGAAAATTTGAAACCTTGAAACCTTCAGAATTTCATATCCAAAACATCAAAAACGACAAAATTTGAAATTAAATTTGAAGCAAATAACTAAGACAGATAATAAGTTACAAAGAGGTTCGATTCTAACAGAAATACCGATTGATACAATGACTGAATCTGAGTAGCAAAATCAGAAAAGGTCCTGCGAGATCAGCGATCGATCAATGAGCGTATTAGCGCGGGGTAGGTTTCGCGCGATTCAGCGAAAAAAATACATTTGTCAGAGGCCACGTTTCCAACCGGTGGATCTCTATCTCAGCCGAGATTAATTACTCCGTCGGTCGTGCGGCGAATAATTAATTAACGTCGGGAATAATGAAATGGCTCGCCTTTGTTTTTCCGCTGACCCTGCGTCCGACGAGTAATCAGGGGATCGACTTTTGGTGACCCTCGACACTGACCGTCTAACAAAACATCTCTCAAGTTTCAATCGATACCTTCAAAGTATCGTGATGTTCTTTTATTTTCACTTGTTAATTGTATCGATACGTCTTCAAACCTAAACCCTCCTTAGCTCAACAAATTCTTGTATCTTCAAACATTCGAATGTACTCTGTGTGTCATCATTCTTTTTAATTAAAAATTGTTCTTCATATGAAATGTGGACAACCGAGCATTTCAACAATTTTTTAAATACGAACAATATTAATGAATGTTTGTATTAAATATAAGAGTACAATATATGCATAAAACAAAATCTTTTTTGCTAGATTTAAAATATTTTTTAAATCGAATGTATAAAATGTTTAATATTAAACATGAAATATAACAAACAATTGTACTTATAGTATACAGAGTAGAGCTTTTAAAAATTTTAGTATTTGGAAACGTATGTTAAGTAATGTACATATAAATCACAAGTATAATTACATGTATACAAAATAAAACATTTTATCATAGAAACAATTATTAAATCTTAAGTGTTTAATAAAAACATAAAAAGAACGGAAAAGAGAATATACACCTGTTGAGTACACCATATTTTTTCGAACAAAAATTCCATCTTTTTTCACCTCGGCAACAACATCATACGGGACGTTGGTTCTTTTGTTGCATCGAACACGCAAGAACTCACGGATGCTTTTCCGATTCAAAAAACGCTTCACCGTGAGACACGAAGAGAACGAGGATGACGAGAAGGCGCATCGTACCGACATACAAGTTCGGTTACCATCGCAGGCCGTTTTTTTTCTCATGGTGTTTGCAAAGGGTAACGTTACGGCGACGGGCCGCTGCAGAACCTATGCTAAACAGGGGGTGCCGTTTGAGAAAAAAAAAATATTAATAGCCATCCAGCCTCCGGCCGATTTTTTCCGCGCACCCATCCGCAACCCATGGCCCTTTTTCTCCCCGGAACAAAGTTACCCCTTGTGCGGTAAGATATATCCGTGATAGCGTCGGTTTTCAACCCCCTTGGGCCAACCGACTTTTTCCTGACGATACCACCTTCCAAATGAACAATCGTTCAACTTCGTTGTCATTGATGAGCATATTTTCTCGGGGAACGGGGTAAGGGTAGATTTGTGGGAAGATGGAAATAAGTGTAGAACTGCTTGTAAAGTTGTATGTTTTAATTATTGGTAGATTCTGACATGGACCTTTAAGGGTTGGTTTAAATAAATTAAATCTTAGTCAAACGTTATAACTTGCTTTAAAAATATTTGCAGTTAGGAAAGGAACCTTGTAAATAAATTAATACAAAGATTGTTATAATAACGAGTACTAGTAGAAATAATATTTTAGCCAATGATATATTGAATATAATATTCTAAATAATTTAAACAAAACTCTTAAATGGCTACAATTCTGTATCGTTAAACACTCTCCTTGTCCAAGTCATCTTCAAGTCCAATCTTAAACCTCGATTAAAAATCTCCCACAAAAATCACATAAGACCGATATTTGCAAATGGGAATATCTCATGGGATCCAGTGGCACATAACTGCCCCAAAAATAAGCGAAAGTACATATTTTCCCGTCATCTCCAGAAGTGTCACTCTGTCCAGCGAAAGGGTTGCTGTTTTCACGAATTCTCCTTTGGCGAGCAGCGCAGCTGTTGTTTTGTTGCGCAAGCAACAACGGTGCCGAGCTGCCTGCAGGGGATTTTCATGGGGGTGTTGGACAACGTCGTCCGTCGTTTGGTCCGTCTGTCTGTCCGTCTATCCTCTAAGCTTGAAAGGGTTTGTGTTGTGCTCAGGGTTCACGGGTGTGGAAACGAAAGCCGGCGGTGTTGCACTCCCATTATATCACCTACCACCTTCGTCCACCCCCTCGAATACATATGGCCTGTCGGACTATATGGGGGCATGTCATCTTGCAGCTTGCGCAATGATCGGAGGATCTACTCTCTGTCTTTCTCTCTTTTCTCTCGTTCTCTGTTTAGTGTCACGCGTTTCGACTCCATTAACCGGAGCGACAATCGGTCTCCATGGGGGTAGTTCGGCAGGGGCGGAATGACGGTACGTTTTTGCGATCACTGATGGGAATATTTTTGGAAATATGCAGGATGGTTAGGTTTATTCAGTTTGTGGAGATGTTAATGATACTGGGTCTCGGGTACAACCCTTATTAGACGGTTTACTTGTGTGACGTGGGTTTTGGATTGTACAGTTCATTTATGCCATGTGAAATCTGGGTTATAGACAAATTGTGAGACTTCGTGACTTTTATTTTTTCACGTGAAATTATTTAGTATCGACGGTTTATTGGTAAACGGGATATTTGCTGTAGGTCCTGGTCGATTATTTTCACATTTAGTAATAAGATTTGTACATTTTATAAAATGTTAAGGTAGACAACTTTTGGCTTCAGCTTAAGGATGTACAGGCTAATGGCATATTGAGAGAGCAGAGTTTTGTTGGATATTGGAAGTGCGCCATCATCTTCGTTTTGACATCATTTTTTGCTACTAAAATGCACTTGATGTTGTGACTAAGGTGACTTTTTTGGTACTTCTTCAATTTTGATCACCACCAAACCTGTCCTAAAACTATTTACAATATCAGATCTACCTCTGCGCAAAATTACATGTAGTTTTTACGCGATGACACGACATGAAATTGAACCGCGAGATATATATGTAACATGTGTAGATTAACTAAATAATGAAATTTAAACTATACACTAAATACCTAAATCTCTAATGTTATAAATAGAATATTTAACCAGTTAACAATCTTCATGAAAAACAGAAAAATAATACTCATGGCAAATCCACTACTCGCAAGAAAATTTCAAGCTACAAAACCTTGAGCTATCAAAGTCGAGCCTGATTTGCATCTTCGATTGCAAAGAATCAATGATTGCACCTTCGAGTACAACCTACCCAACCCAGACTTGTCTTCAAACGCAAAGAGTTAATCGAACCCGAATTGCACCTCCCAATACAAAGAATTATTGAAACCCGTCCCGTAACATTAAATACAAAGCCCCTCCAAAAATCTGCAAATGGCATTGGGCAATTAAAGAGGCTGACAGCAGGTTAAACAGCAGTAATTCTGAGAATCTGCAAGATGCAGTGTGCGCGAATTAAGCAGACACGGTGCAATGTATACGTGGCATCCCGCTGATCGAGCGTTCATTAAGAGCGGCGTTAACGGCAGCGAGCATGAGCCTTCTAGTCAGGGTCCACGTGCGAATATTTTCCCCGATCGGTGTCCCTCTCTCTCTTTCCATCACCGTTTCCTTCGACCTCTCGTCTGTGTCGTGGACTGCAACCGCGGTGGACTTGCACGCCAGTTCCACGTTGCCTCTTTCGTCCCGAGCTCGCGGCGCGTTAATTATGAGCGGCTTCCGGCGATCTAGATTTCATTCTTTCCTCCTTCTAGTCAGCCAGCGGGAAATGATAATAGGTACGTGACCCATGGTGGTCAGTTCACACGAGAAACGAGACTACTCTTCGAGGCTTGCTGTATCCCGGTGCCCCGAGTTGGAAACGAAGAGGGGGGGCAGCTGAACGGGGACCCGCGTAGACTCGCGTTATACGGCAGCGACGTCGGTGTCGGCGTACCGACTTCCACAATGCGCCTTGTACTCTCCCACACTCAAGGAGTCTCACGCCCTCACATCCTCCTGTTGCCCGACGAGGAGGACCCGAGAGGAGAGCTCGTCCGCGGCCATTTCACCAGACGACCTCTAAGCAAACCGAACCAACGACCGGGGACCACCGTGAAACCTTTCGCGATCGCCCGCGAGCGCCGCGCTTCCTGCCACGAGAGCCCACACTTCTTACGTACTTTTGCCCGCGAAAATCTTCTCAAACCGTACAAAAACTATTTGACGATTAACTCTGTTAGCTTTCGATATGTGTACGTCGATATATCTATTTAGGTTAGGTTGATTTGCTAACTTTTTATGGAATTGTAATTCTATTTTCGAAGGTTAGAATGGTTCACTTGATACTAGTAGAATATTGAGTTCAAGATCATCCTGTGGCAGGTGCATATCACTATATTCCGAAATTCCTATATACTAAAATCGCTACATCCCGAAATGTTCTTAAATTCTTAGATTTCCAAATTGCAACATTCAGAAATCACTATATTCCGAAATTCGTAAACCTCGAAATTCCTATGTACAGAAATCGCTATATCCCTAAATTCTTATGTCCCGAAATCCCTAAATACTGAAATTCCCAGATTCTGAAATTTCTACATCTCGGTATCCCTAGATCCCAAATTCCTAGATCTCCAATTCCCTAGATCCCAAATCCCTATTATCTCAAAATCCCTAGATCCCAAATCCCTATACCCCAAAATCCCTAGATCCCAAATCCCTAGATCCCAAAATAGCTATACCCCAATATCCCTAGATCTCAAAATCGCTATACCCCAAATTCCCTAGATCCCAAAATCGCTATACCCAAAAATCCCTAGATCTCAAAATCGCTATACCCCAAAATCCATAGATACCAAATTCCTAAATCCTAAATCCCTAGATCCCAAAATCGTTATACCCCAAAATCCCTAGATCCTAAAATCGCTATACCCCAAAATTCCTAAATCCCAAATCCCTAGATCCCAAATCCCTAGATTGCAAATCCCTAAATCCCAAATCCCTAGATTGCAAATCCCTAGATCCCAAATCCCTAGATCCCAGATCCCTAAATCCCAAAACCCTAGATCCCAGATCCCTAGATCCCAAATCCCTAGATCCCAAATCCCTAGATCTCAAAATTGATATACCCCAAAATCCCTAGATTCCAAATTCCGAAATCCCAAGTCCCTAGATCCCAAATTCCGAAATCCCAAATTCCTAAATCCGAAATCCCTATATCCCAAATTCGTAGATCCCAAATCCCTAGATTCCAAATCCCTGTATTCCAAAATCTCTATATCCAAAAATCCGTATATTTTTCTCTGAAGGATTGAACAACAAGTCCCTATATCACCATATTCCTTGTTTTATCTCGAAATAGATAGAACGTTGAATTTGTGCGTTTGATCGTATTTTTTTTTCAACGAGCGTTTCTATGAAAATTCTAGTAATTTGCCACGATTTTCCCTCCCAGCACGCCATCATTGCATTTTAATAAAACTTTTTAACGAAGCAGTCTCGATCGCCTGTTTCTGGGAACATCTCCGCTTCCATTGATTCAAAGAATACGTTCCTCGACGTTAAGTCCCATTAAAATTCATACGCCTCGAGTAATTACATAATTACGTATCTTACGGTTACGTTATATTTCCCTCAGACATGTGAACCTTCGATGGCAACAACAATCGAGGAAAATTCTATCGCCTCTTTACAATTGTAAAACATACCACCGAACATATCATTTACTAAACAATTAGTGATCATTAAATGTAACTAAACACTAGAAACATTCGAAACTGACAGTGTGTATGTACTTTTCTATTCAATTTTGTTATATGTACATTTTATATATGTAATTTTGACGCCTTTAGTGCTTGTTCAATTTGAATTACATACTTAATAATTAATGGTCTTTATTGATGTTTTACAAAAGAATATGTATGTGAGAGTAGGTGTTTTATCGGGACATTATGAAATTATTATAGCGCAGTTTTATTAAGTCTCTAGATCTAGATATGTAGATTTGTGGATACTTCATTTTAATTGTAGTTATATGCTTTATCTTATCACTATATGTTACTGTAGGTAATATAGATACAAAATCGGATTCCTATATTTTAAAATTTCTGTATTACCAATTTTCACGTAATTCTAAGATCACCAGATTATTCTGAAATTTCTATATTTCCAAATTCCTACATCACCCAGTTCTCTTATACATCCAAATTACTATATCCTCAAATTCTTATGGTACCAAATTTCTATATCCCCAAATTCGTATATCTTTAAATTCTTATATTACCAAATCTCAATACCTCCAAATTCCTATATCTTTAAATACTTATGTCTCCAAATTTCTAAATCCCTAAATTTCTACATCCCCAAATTCTTATGTCACCAAATCTCAATATCTTCAATTCTCTACACATCCAAATTTCTACATTCCCAAATTCCTATGTCACCAAATCTCAATATCTTTAATTCTCTACACATCCAAATTTCTATATCCCCAAATTCCCGTGTCACCAAATCCCTAAATCCCCAAATTCCTATAATTCCAGCTCCTTATGTACCTAAATCCTCATATATCCAACTCCCTATATCTCCAAATTCTCTATATCCATATATGCCAATACTCCTATATTTGTAGATCTCCTTAATTAAAACTGCTTCACGTCCCATAAATCAGCGATCTAGCCCACCATTTTATCTTCTAGTCCAATATAAATGAAGAAATCCTCATCAACACTCCTATCTTGGACGTTAAATGTTAATCTGATCGAACGAAGAAATAAAACCCGGTTTAATTACTCGCTAATAAGCGCGATTATCGAGCTCACAGTCAGGAGAATGCTCTTCGTGGTCCCTGTGTGTGCGACAACATTGACATTTTGCTAACCCCAGAAAAGACAAATAAAAAGGAAAGGGAATTCCTAAATGTCGAAATTTTATGGTACTCTTTTCGAAACTCAGGACTTTCGATATTCTTGAAACTTAAGTAGGTGATTTTGTGACTCTGCAGATTCGAGTTTGATGAATTTAAAAATGTATCTTGATCACATATTTAAGTCACCTACTCAATCAAATCACCTACTCAAGTTTTAAGAATTTTAAAAGTCAGGAAACGTTAAAAATTCTTGAAGCTTGAGTATGTGACTTCGCGTCCATTCAGATTTGATGAATTTAAAAATGTAGCTTGATCAGCTCAAATCACCTACTCAAGTTCGAAGAATTTCAAAAGTCAGGAAACTTTCGTAATTCGTAAAGCTTGAGTAGGTAATGTGCCCCTTCAGATTCGAGTTTGATGAATTTAAAAATGTAGCTTGATCACCTATTTAAATCACCTACTCAATCAAATCACCTACTCAAGTTTTAAGAATTTTAAAAGTCAGGAAACGTTAAAAATTCTTGAAGCTTGAGTATGTGACTTCGCGTCCATTCAGATTTGATGAATTTAAAAATGTAGCTTGATCAGCTCAAATCACCTACTCAAGTTCGAAGAATTTCAAAAGTCAGGAAACTTTCGTAATTCGTAAAGCTTGAGTAGGTGATGTGCCCCTTCAAAGACGAATATAAAAATACAGCTCGAACCTAATATATTTCGATGAAGGTGATACTCGGGTGAAAACAGCTGGGAAAGCCAGGAGTTTCGAAAAGGCCACGAGTGACCGGAACACGGTTCTTGCCTCACGTTACAGGTAGCAACAACGTGTGCTGCTTTAGCACACCGGCTTATCTCTCATCTCTGCTCGTTTCGTCTTCACCCACCACACAACACCGCATCACACCACGTTGAAGCAAAGTGTATACACTCGGTTTCATTAATGTTAATAGTCGAGCCGTAATAGCAGCCGTTTCAATGGCCCTCGTATCCGTTAGACATTTCTTGATTTCCCTAATAAAGGGACTACGTGAAACTACTCGCGTAGCTGTATCCTTTTCTTCTTTTCTTTCTGTTTCGTGCAATGTCGGAGCTGACTCTATTAACGCGCGAACGCCGCACACACGCAACGATGATTAGCGAAATGTGGTCGCACGATGTTTCCTAGTGATTTTAGTTTTCTGTGAAACTCTGTTTTCTTTTCAACGAGATCGTTTTTCGTTTCCTTATGCCTTCTGTAGACTACTGTATACATTTCTATTATTCTGGATTTATGTACTTGTAGATTTCTATATTTCTAGATGGTCATATATGCAAATCTCTATATTCTTGAATTTATATATACTCTCTAAATTGATACATCACTACATCCCTATCGTTAATTCCATACAATTGAAATATTTATATATTGAAACTAGTAAGGCCTCAAATTCTAATTTCCTGAATTGCTTAGTTTCTATGTTGCTAGATCTCTATATTGGTAAATCATATGACCTCGAACCCGTACTTGAAATCCTGCATTCCCAAATCACATTCTCAAATGTGTACATTCTCAAATCCCTATATCACTCAGTCCTTATATCCCAAAATATCTATATCTCCAAAATCCTACGTCCTTCCTATATCAGCGAAACCCTATATATCCAAATTCTTACATATCAGATCCCTATATACCCAATTCCCTATATCTCGAAATCCCTGTATTTACAAACTCTTACTTCTCAAACTCCTCATGTGCCTAAATCTCTATATCCCCAAATGTCTATGTCACCAAATTCCTATATTACCAACTCCCTATATCCCCAAATTTCTATATCCCCAAATTCCTAGATCACCAAATCCCTATATCCCCAAAATCCTACGTTCCCAAATTCCTATATCCCCAAGTCCCTACATCCTCAAATCCCTATATCCCCAAATCTTTATATCCCTAAATCCTTATATCCCCAAATCCCTATATCCCCAAAATCCTACATCCCCAAATCTCTACATCCCCAAATCCCTATATCCCCAAATCCCCATATCTCCATATCTCAACATCTCTAAATCTCTATATCCCCAAATCTCTACATCCCCAAATCCCTATATCCCGAAATCTCTACAACCCAAATCCCTATATCCCTATATCACTATACTCCCACGACTCTACATTACCAGTATCCCTAGATCCCTAGATTTGAATATAAATTTATCTCAACTCTATTCATTCACAAAACTGGTTAAAGCTATGGTGCTCAGTAAAGCAACACACGATAAGAAATGAGGAAATTAAGAAAGCTTGTTATATCAAGTTTTATAATTTCATAGGGGCATTACACTCGTGCCCGCCCATGTGCTAAACAGATTGAATTCACTTTCATTCTCGATCATTTACTCTCGCAACACGATACGTTCAGGTGTTAAATGACTGCATTCGATAAATGCTTGATTGAATATCGTCCATTAGATATTAACCAGTGCCGCATCAAGATCTTTAGGGTCCCCAAGTGCTTAAAATATTTTTGTTGTATGTACTTTCATGGAAATATGGTCAGTTGAGATCTAGGGATTCGCGTTTCAGAAAATTTGGCATTTGGGTATTATGGAATTAAGAAATTGAGAAATTTGGGGATTTGTAGATTGGAGTATTCGAAAATTTGGGTAGTTGATAATTCGGAAATTTGAGAATTTTGTCATTTTGTCATTTTGTCATTTAGAAATTTGGAAATTTATGGACTTGACAATTAAGGATGTGGAAAGTTGCATACTTGGCAACTTGGAAATTTTCAAATTTGAAAATAATTTGAAATTTTAGAATTTGTGGACTTGAGAATTAAAGATTTGAAAGGTTAAGTACTTGGAAATTTGCAAATTTAAGAATTTGGATAATTTCTATAGGGTCTCCTTTCCCCAACACCCTAATCAAGTACCTATCCCATTTATAAATAAACCCAGCACTGTCAACGGTAACCAGGAACGGCGTAAATCGACAAAAGTCGACGAGCCAGTGAATAGACAGGCGTTTTTGCGTGCAACGGTAACGAGGCAGGCGTTAGAGGAGGCGCTCACCAGGCAGGGCCAGTTTCTCACAGAGCCATCGGAAACTTTCTCTGTATAGGCCAGTGTCGGATTTTTCAGGCGTATTCGTATAGGTCGTGCCGCGGGGTCAGGAATGCCCTTAATAAAGTAATCACACCGCGAGTATCCGCGAGACCAGACGATCGTTAAATCGAAATAATGCTACTTTCCACGCTGTCAACAAAACGCTCGGACATTCAGTTAACAAATGAACCTCCCGCCTACCATTTACACTCAATCTACAATTTACACTTAATTAAAAATTGAATTTCATCATAAAATGCAGAAGTAAGTGACCAAACGACAAAGTACTTAACATACAGATTAGTTCTTTATTTTCATAAAAATCAAATTTCAAAGAAATCTTAACTTTTGTAATTTGTAATAAGACAATGTAACTTGTGAACAAATTTATGGTCATTTGACTGCTTTGTTTCGGTGCTCCTGGTACATTTTTGTCCCATCTCGTTCAATATGTGCGATGTTTGACAATTGTCCAATAGACTGTTAGATAAATACACGCAGATTTATCGGTGAACTTCGAAGTTGGCGTTTTTGAACCTGATGCTCCTTGTTAATTAGCTCTTTCATTTTTTATCGCTAAGTTTTGATTAACTTCGGAAACATATTATATTATTTTCACGTTGAAAGCATTACTTAGGTAGTACATTAAGCATGTACTTAGTTGCACAAACTATACTTAAAGCTTCTTTAAATAATCCTATTATGAATGGAGTATCGCAGCCCTATAAATAAAGTTTCGAAGTAAACTGATTGTTAGCCACGCGTTTAAACATGCGTTGAGTGTGTTGATTATAGAAAACGAATTGTTATGTTATTACAGAAAATTGTAGATATTCGACAAAATTATAGAAATCGTTGCTCGTTACAGAAAATAGTTTATTCTTATTATGTTATGTTTATTGTTTATTCTAAATAATGTACGTTGTTTATTCTAAATACTGTTGTTTCATTTAATAAGAAATTCAGCGAAATTTTAAAATTTGATAACATCTCTAATAATTCATTTCAAACGTAATCGAGTGTGATTGATTTTAGGAGATGCAAACATTAACAAGAGCAAAATATATATTTAATGTGATTAATTATATACTCTAATTTACGATCTTTAGGCTCACAGTAAACGTTATCATCGTATCAAAAAACCTCACTGATATGTGCAGTGGCTGAAAAAAATTTTCCTCTCTGAATATTCTTCTTCGTTTTTTTGGACTTTTATGAAACAATCGACATCTCTTTCGATTGCAAACATACACTGTGGATACAATATTAAGGGTTATATTCAAATTGGGAAATGACTATTTTAAAAAAAAAATTTCTATAATAATCACATTTCATCGTAAAATATAATATGATGCTTTCTATAAAATACCTTAACATCTGCTGTATCCTAAACATGACTAAATAATCCTATTCTAAATGTAGTTGAGTAACATAAATTAACATTAAATTGACACAAGACTAAATATTACATTAAATTAACATTAAACATTACATTAAATTAAAATTAACTTAAAACTAAATAAAATATGACATTAACCCCACATTAAGTAACCTAACCATCAGTCTATTCAGTCACAAAACCCATTCAAAACAGAAAACCCCACTCCAAGCGTTGCAAATAAAAAATCTCGTATATCAAGAAAATTGAAACGAAACGTTAATAAAAAAAATTGAGTGGGAGAAGTCTTTATTTGAAAGGGTTTATCATTTTTAGCTGGCTTTTTTCCTTCGTCGAAAAATCCGCGCGGACTCGCGTCAAACAGTTCGTCGTCGCGTGATAAGATAAAACCGTGACCCGGCTCGAAAGGAGGGAGGAATTAAAAAAAAAAGAGAGAGGGAGAGAGGCGGAGAAGAGGAGCGGGAAAAAGGCTCGTTTTAGGGAATAAAGAACCGGGAACGAACGCTGGACGATGCGCGTGCTTCGTTTGAAGTTAATCGCGACGTGGCATCAGTCTGCACTGGACAGCCCTCATGCGTCTCACTCGCTCTTCTCCTATTGAAAAACCGTTTTATCTGATAGGATGCTTTGTTTTAAAGTGGACCCGTTCATTGTCGAAGCCACGAGGACTTGCCTCCGCTTCGACGAACGGAGACACGTTTTCTCTGCACGTATTTCCTCTACTTGTTAGACGACGACTGTGGACGTGCTCGAACATTGACACACGTGTTATCTAATTTTTATATTAATTGAAGACTATTGGTGCATTTTACGTTCATGCATGATAATTTTCTACTTTTTTTTTGAAGATGGTTTTGAATTTGTTTCGATTTACTTTGAAGATTTTGTGGAGATTTTTCAAAACTTTATTAAGGGATTGCTGTTTTTAAATGTAAGTTTCAAACAAATCAATTTTTTGTAGATACGTTTATATAGGAGAATTTGGTACTGCAAAATGAGCAAATTATCTATTTGAAGGTTTTCTGTAGGATACATTGTTTTGGAGATATTTGGAGAAGTATGTTTGCAACCCCTAATTTGAGAACTTCTGTAAGTTTGAGATGGACATTTTATAAAAAATATTCATGTCAAACACTTTCTTGAGTATTTTAAAGATATAAGGTGTAGCCAAATATTCTGAATGATCAAAAATGTTCCTCAACCCCTTCCATAGTGTCTTCTGAACCCACTCATCAACTCCAATCACTGCAGTGTGCCTTGTCGTCCCACCAAATCTTGAATGCAACAAAATAAAAAAATATCGCAAATATAAGAAAGTACAATGACGCAGAACATTAATAGCAGAGCAGTAAAATATTTTGTCGAATAATCAGAAAAATTCTTCAATTCCTATATCCTTTCAACTCCAACTCAACCACAGTGACCATTCGTCCCATCAAACCTTGACAATTTACATCGTAGAAAAAAGTAAGAAAGAAATGAAGTAATATACAAAACAAAATACACCGCAAACCAATCGAAAAATCAGAAACACTCTTCAACCCCTATATCCTTTCAACTCCAACTCAACCACAGTGACCATTCGTCCCACCAAACCTTGACGATTTACATCGTAGAAAAAAATAAGAAAGAAATGAAGTAATATACAAAACAAAATACAACGCAGAACAAATATTGCAGGGCAGTGAAACATTTTGGCGATCGAAAAGCTCGCTGAACCCGTTGAAGCATAATATCCTTTTAACCCAGTGACAATTCAGGACTCATCGTCGAAGGCAAGCTTAAAGAGCCGCTATAATTCAATTTCCATAACAGCCGTTTAAGAATCGAGCAAGCAGAGTGGCGACGAAGGAAATTCATAAAACTCAAGCAGACGGTGAGTTACTCGGGGAAGCGCGTCGCGTCCTTAAGCCGAGGTCCTTAGCGTCGATTATCCTTCGCGGGATATCCCCCCTCTTTTTCGTCCTTATTATTCCGCGGCTGATTCACCCCGCCTCGTCTCGCACTTTTTCTCTCTCTCCACGGCTCTCCTTCTATGTACCTAACCGCCTATGTACACCACGGCCCCGACACGATATATTTCACGATCAACCACCTGTGGATGACTATGCTAATTACCGCCGTAACGTCCTCGTAATGGCGAGCAATCGCTAGGGGTGAAGGCACAGACTATTATTTTTTTAGTCTTGGTTACCCGAGACTTCTTCCTTTTCGAGAAACTGTGGAAAGATCCGACGTTCTGTTGGTTCTTTAGGTTCCTGAATTTGGGGACTTTTGGGGGTTTAGGGGTTTCGAGGTCGAAATTTGATAGCTTTGACAGTGGAGAAATTTCTGAGATTTGAAAGATTGGAGATTTGGGGATTTCAGGAGTTGAGAAAGGGGTGTTTGGGAAATTTGGAGATTTAGGAATCTAGGAATTTGGGAAATTTAGGGGTTTAGGGATTTAGGGATTTGAGAAATTTGGGATTTTCGGGAAATTTGGAGATTTGGGAATTTAGGAATTTGGAAAATTTCGGGTTTTAGGGATATAAGGACTTGATAAATTTGGGACGTTTGGGAAGTTTGGAAATTTAGGAATTTCGGAATTTGGGAAATTGTTGGATTTAGGGATGTGGAGATTTGAAGAGTCAAGAAATTTTTGAATTTTGGAAAGTTTCGAAATTTCGAAATTTAGACTATTTCTAGATTTAGGGAAATTGTTGGATTTAAGAATTTGGAGATCTGAAGAGTTAAGAAATTTTGGAAGTTTGAAAAGTTTAGGAATTTCGACTATTTCGAGATTTAGGGATTTGGAAACTTGAGTCAGAAATGTCTACAAAAAGTTCGGAAATTGTGGAACATAGGGATTTTTAAATTTAGTAACTAACCTTGAAAATCTGAAGATTTGAATATTTACGAAACTTGAGAATTTAACCCCCGTTAAATTATCAAATTTTAAATTCTGAAAGTTTGAGATTCTCTTAACAATAACTGTAAAAATACCAAACTATAAAAAAATTAATCACTCCCGCACCCATGATCGATCACGAAACCCGAATTTCCGGTGGTTTTATTTTTCCGTTCGTTAATCGATACCCCCTAAATGGAGCAGCCCGTTGTCCGGCAAAAAAATGTCGAAACCGGACGAATCGTCTAGTTCCCATGAACCTAACTGTTCCTCCTAATATTTGAGCAGATCTCTGGTTTCAATCGAAAATCAACAAGCAAAAAGATAGAAAGAGACTCTCGTTTCGATCGACGATTTTCTTCACCCTGCCCAGTGTATCAGGGGGTAAAAAAAGAAAAAACTGCCCTAACGGATTCTAGGGTGCTACACCGAACGCGAAGGGACGTAGGTAAAAAATAAGGGCCTCTACAAAGAACGAGAACGATAGAGAAGTTGAAAAAAAAAATGCACTGTTTCGTTTTTCTTGGCTCGATACACCTTCTCGACTCCGATATTCTTTTCCTCCTCTTCTTTCTCGCGGTTCGCTCAGTTGCTTATCTTTATGATATTTGCGTGCATTATCTCGTAACGAATACACACGACCCAGGATTTTTCTCTGTGCTGGAAGGCACAGAGCCGCGTTTTCGTTTGCCAGCTACTCGAGAGAAGAGATCCTCTCTTCTCTCTCTCTTTCTTTCGGCGTTTATCTGTGTCGGAGGAATTAGTCCGGCCAACAACGGACGAAAGCTTCTCTTTTGGCAAATTGCTTTCGATGAGGAGCTACCTTTGTCCCTTTCCTCTGTTTTTCAAACAGAGCGGATAAAAGAGTTTGTAAAATTGAATCGTTTCGAGTGCTGTTGTTTTACGAACTGCGAATGATGGCGCGAGACTGGCGGGAAATTTGAAAATATAAAATTGTGTAGATACATTTTTTACGTTCTTTAATTTCGCATAATTTTCAATTATACTACTATACTGTACTATAGTGTATTTTGATGGTACTCATTTTCAAATTTTATTAATTTTTAAATTTTTGAATAGTTGGGATTCAATCGCTGATTTTTAGAGATTTCTTGAATTTTCAATTTTATGAATACAAAATGGAGTGGAGGTAACATAACGAATTTGTCTACTTATGAAACTCAATTGACGTCAATGTGAAGATAATGTACAAGGTCTTAAGATCAGGTTTCAGCTTAATATTTGAGTTGGTACAATTTTCCCTCACGCAATTTATTCGTTACACGCTAGAAATTAATATTTAAGGAATATAATTATTGATCAATGACTATAATTTTTTACCAGGAACCTTCATTAAAACTATGAAGGTTTGGTATATTTATGCAACACATATTATCAAGGTTAACAAGGTTATCAGGACATAGAACTACCAGCCTATGGTTAACACTAGAAATGCACACATGTCGTATTAAAAATAAAATAGAAGAATAAATAAATACTGAAACCCCAACTAACCACTCTAAGCAAAATATGACATTTAAAAGCACCACAGCAAAATTTTGTTACATGAAATCCGAAACCTACATGACCAGTACTTCCAGTAAAAGATTAACAGAAATAGAAAAGATCGACAATTTGCTCGAGATGATCGATCTGAATTACGAGCAAGTGTATTTAGCGTGTACTCGAAGAGTGTCCAAAAGCTGATCCATTAAACGTGAAAGGATATCCGGATGAGCGTCGCGGGCCAACAAAAAGATGGTCGGTGCGGTTTTCGGAGCGGACAAAACGGTCCATTCATTCGGGGCAACAACATCCTGGCATCGGGGCTAGGTCGAGTCGTGACCTTATTCCGAGGACACGTCACGAGATGGTCGAACGAGCCTTGTCCATGACAAATTACGGATCGTTTCACGCCTGTAACGTGCCTGCTCACGCGCGAGCTGCGACTCGCCGTGTCGGGTCCACGGCACAGTAAGAAGAGGGTGGATTTTTACCGTTCGCGACAAAGAACAGCCTTAAGTCCCGAGGACAGTCGTGGCACGAATAATGCCTTTCGGGATTAGGAGCGTTAAAGGACCACCCAATGCAGGAAAATAGAAAAGGGAAATCGCGCGTGCAATCGACAGGATTTTCGTTATGGATAGTGTGAACTGCTACAATTTCTTGGACGGATACCTTAAGAACACACTGAATTCAAATAAATTCGTACATTTGAAACTGCAAAACACGAAATGAAAATAAAAATTTTTTATCACAATATCATCATATTACATTGAAGTCAAGAAAATGATACATATAAATAACAACAGTAGAAAAGATAGTCCTCTATGTTTTATATGTTACATAATACAAAATCTAGTCCAGCTGCATGTTGTTCAAATGTAACTACAAGTGTGAAGTTCAAATGTAACTTCCAATGTGAAGTTGTTCAAATGTAGCTTCAAACGTGAAGTTGTCCAAATCTGACCACATCAGAATTTGTTCCTAAGCAACATTCATTTATCAACGTCTTCCAGATAATGCTCGAAAATGATTAAAAGCGAAGAGAACGAGGTAAACATCATAAAATCAAATGACTAGAAACACCTTGAACAAACACGAGTAAGTTGAGGCACGAGATATCCGGTACAAAGGTCTCGTGCATACGTAAAGAGATGTCCGATGGTATCACAAAGAGAATTTCCTTCCCCGATGCCGTACGTCTTATCGTTGAGCAAACTGAAACTAAAAAACGAACGGATGAACGGACGTTGTGGAGATGAAATGCTGGCACTGTCCACTGTGCCCCACCTGTGCCCTTATCTGTACAAACACCGCGTATATCCCGTCGGTACCAAAGAGGCACACGGGTCACTCGGGGCCTCTTGTGTTTCCCTTCTTTTTCCGGTTTCTGGTGTGACCGGCATACACACCAGAAATCAAACAGATACCAAAAACTGTTCCTCGGTCATTTCTGTGGTTTCTTGGAAAAGACTAGCCTCTTTTGTTATTTCATCAAGGCTATTTATTAAGTATCTTATAAATTATGAGACATCTACATCGACATGTGGAATGTTCAATTGTTCAAACTTGTAATTCACCAAATTTCTACGTACAGAAATTATTGCATACGTAAATTGCTACAGACTGGTTTATGTAATGCTACATACTCAAGGTACTATGTACTCATCACGTATGCTCAAATACGTACCCAAATTATATACTCTACTTTCTATATGCTCAAATTTGACCACATTAGTATGTACTCATCTCCCTATACTCCACATTCTTACATATCCAAGTACGTATGTAGCTTCCTACGTCCACAAATTTCTACATACCCTAATTCCTATATACACGTTTTCCTATATTCCCAAATTCCTACATACCCAAGTTCCTACATATCCATCTTCCTACATGTCCAAATCTCTACATCCCCAAATTACTATATACCCATATTCCTACACTCCCAAATTCCTACATTTCCAAGTTACTACATATTCATCTTCCTACATCCCCAAACTCCTACGTACCCAAATTACTATACACCCATCTTCCTACATGTCCAAATCTCTGCATCCCCAAATTACTACATACCCATCTTCCTATATTTCCAAATCTCTACATATCCAAATTACTACATACCCATCTTCCTACGTCCCCAAATCCCTACATACTCAAATGACTACATACTCATCTCCTTATATCTCTAAATCCTACGTATCCAAATTACTATGTACTCGTCTCCCTATATGCCCAAATTCCTGCAAACCCAAATTACTATATTCCCATCTCCCTATATCCTCAAACCTTCACATCCTCAAACCTTCATACCCTTAAACCTTGACATCCTCAAAAATCTATATCCCCAAATCTCAAGACCCCCAAACTGTAACGTCTCCAAATTCTAACATCAAATTTTCAATTCCCCCAAAACCACTAAAAATCAACACATCAAATACTTCTTGCTGTTCTGCCCATTTTCTCTAGTATCACATTTGCTCTTAGGTGCATCATAACCTTGCAGAGTCGAAACGTCCCAAAATTCTTGAACGTCGCGCAACTTATCGTCGAACGAGCATAATAAGAGATTAATTAATAAAAAAGAATATCGTATACGTACCGGAAACGTCAGAACATTCCGATCCGTTTGAACGACACTCGAGCAAGCGCCTATTTCATTACATTATCGTTTCGCCGAGGGCAGAGGGGGAATCCCGGGCAGAATCGGTACGTCTGCTCGCTACGATTCGCATTATAACGTTCGACAGGGTGTATCACGGGGATCGACTTATGGCTATCGATCTCCATTACGCGAACTGATTGGCTTCGAGTCGAGCTGCTTATTCGTCGTCGTACGTACACGTGCACACTGTTCGAGAACACGCGTACATACACGAGAGGATTCGACGAGTACCAGCTCGGTAAGTCCTCCTCCTTGCTCTATGATAACGTATTACGTCCCTCTCGATGTGCCTGGATCACAACGAGTATATACTTTATTATTCGCCGAAACCATCCTCCGACAGCCACTGCTGCAGTACCCGGACAAATTTAATGGTCTCGTGATAACGAGCTACAGAAAGGATAATAAGATAAATGTCGAGAGAATGGAAACGGTAACAGGCCAGCTACGATGCTTGATGGTCGTTCTTTTTTTTCATTCGTCGATGCAATTTGCTTTACTTGCATTCTTGGTTGACATGGAGACTATATGGCCGTACGAGAAGGAGAAAGTCAAAGGGATAATGTTGTTTATGTGATTTCTATTTGCATCTTGTGTTACATTTGTGGTATATTACATTTCATTATTTCACTTTATTTTTCTCTAGTTACATTTATGTCATTTATAAATGTGGTATATTTGCATTATGCAACTTGTATTACATTTCGAATAAAATTGCAGAATATAGAATTTGATGGTGATTTGATAGTAGTAAACACTCATAACTCTCAAATTTTATATCACAAAGATTCATACTCTGACAATTTGAAAATTTGTTAACTTTGTTCCAGGATTAATGTCTCTTCTCAAAAATTATAACAAAATTGAATGAACATAACCTCAATATTTGTCATATGTTTCTTTTACATATATAATTCTACAAAATTCACGAAAGCAACCTTCGAAATTAATTTAATTGTAACCTAAAAGCATGACAACGCCATATTGACAACGCAATTTTCAAAACCTATAAATCAGAAGCTATAAATTCAACCAGAACAGAACCAATAAATTCAAGCAAACTAAATACACAAAGTATTGCAAATGCAAAGAAAATGAGATATAAGAAAGAAGCGATCACCAAAAATGTGTATTTTTGCAAAGAAAGCTGACCATGACGTTGCGTCGGTGTTCATCCTTTCCCAGATAAGAAGACGATCATTTGTTACGTTCCAAGGCGAGGCCATTGTTTCGGTTAGCCGATCGATAGCTTCCTCACACCCTTGTACATTATTGTTTTCGTCAATCCCTCGCCTCGTGAAAGAACGCCGCGACACATCTCGATTTCTCCAGGCACGTTCCTACGTAGCCCCTTTTCACGTAGCCGCGTCCCAAAACTGCTTATCTATCATGATACTGGCTCCAAGTTCGAGGTGAACGACATCTCGGTTAAGGAAGAAGAATGCCGTAAAAAGCGTTGCTTCGGGAAGTGGCCACGAAATTGAGAGATCGAGTAGCTGAATATCCGCGAACGAATAAAATAGATTCAAGATTGTGCTGCTGCATTTATGAAAGTTACTGCATTTTATGTGACGCGTGTGGGATTCGTTTGACTAACTTTACTATTTCGAAATTCATATATTATTATATGTTCAAGGTTTTCAGTTTTTTAGCTTCTCCAAATTTTCGAACCAATGAATTTTTAATTTCTGAACACGTTCAATTTTTAGATTTGTTATTTGCAAATTACATCCCTAAATTCAACTGAGGTAGAGGGTTGTAGATCTCCAATTTTCTAGATACTTATATTCCTAAATTGTCAGGTTAATTCTCAATCAATCAATCTTACATCTCGAAATTCTTAATTACCCAAATTCTCAAATCTCGAAATTCTCACACCCCAATTCTCAAATTTAAAAATTCTTAAACCCCAAATTCTCAAACCCCCAATTCTCAAATCTCAAATTCATAAACCTCGAAATTCTTACTTCCCAAAATTCTCAAACCCCCAATTCTCAAATATCAAAATTCTCACACCCCCAATTCTCAAATCTCAAAATTCTCAAACCCCCAATTCTCAAATATCAAAATTCTCACATCCCCAATTCTCAAATCTTAAAATTCTCAAATCCTAAATTCTCAAACCCCCAATTCTCAAATATCAAAATTCTCACATCCCAAATTCTTACATCTCGAAATTCTTAATTCCCCAAATTCTCAAATCTCGAAATTCTCAAATTTAAAAATTCTTAAACCCCAAATTCTCAAACCCCCAATTCTCAAATCTCAAATTCATAAACCTCGAAATTCTTACTTCCCAAAATTCTCAAACCCCCAATTTTCAAATATCAAAATTCTCAAACCCCCAATTCTCAAATATCAAAATTCTCACATCCCCAATTCTCAAATCTCAAAATTCTAAATTCCCAAAATTCTCAAATCTAAATTGTTAAATCAATTCCAAAATTCTACGATACCTAAACCTCTATATCCATGAATTGCTAAGTTAAAAAAAAGTCTCTAAACTCCTCTAAAATCCCACATCTCCACATATAAAATCCTGTAATTAAAAATGTAATGTAATTAAAAAGTAATGGTCTTAAACCGAGTCACCTTTCGCAATGAATTAATTAACAATTTTTCTGACAGTAATATATCGCAGATCGATCGCGATAGAAATAGAACAAAGATCGAACGTTGGAAGTATTACAGTACCGTAGGAAAATTCGATTCGCGTGATCTCGATCCCACGGAGCTGCCGGTGTTCATCGATTTCGCGTCGCCACCAATCGATTCTACGAGCGTGTGCTAGCAGCCTTTAAGTGCAACCAGCTGATAACCGAGAGTTACAAACGAAGTACCTGCATACATCGATCTCGTAATTCGTTTCCCTGTATCGCGACGTTGCTTACTTATGCACACATTCCTTCCTGGAAACTTGTTACCTTCCTCTTTTTAAATAAACGTATCACGCGATATACCAACTGCTGTAATATATTTCAACCTAATTTCTCATCACATACAGTATGTCGAAAATATATTTTTTCCATAATACAGTTTAGGAAAAGTAACATGATTAATAACCTTTGAAGATTGTATCGTTTATTGGGTCTTGTGGAGTTTTTGTGATTTTTGGTTGTTAGATGAAGAACAATTATTACATTCTAGTAACTGTAAATTATTATATGTATAATTGTGAATTATATATAATTTGTGATACTCATAGTTGCACTGTTTGGAGAAGGTACTGAGATTAGAAAAAATAGTTGTTAATTTTATTTTATTTACGTGAAAAATGAAATTGGTTTGTGACTAATCAAGTATAACTGGACAAGAAATAATTTGTAATTGTATGCAGGTAGAATTTCTTTATTCGAAACATTTTCAAATTCTCGTAGTCTCAATTATTTCATTATGCTATTATTCTATTACTATATTACTATATTGCTATTTTATTATAGTCAAGTATTATACTACATTATTCTACAATTTAACATAAACAGATACATGTCACACAACCATCTGCAATTACGTTATCATAAAACTGTACAACATTTGCAACATGTTTAAATTGTGTTCCTTTCCTACAACACCCCGAAGAAATAAGAATATCATAAAGCGAAATAACTCGATACATGAAAACGCAATCAGCGCATCATAATTAAATTGAAAGGATACGATAGAAACGAGTAGATTTGCAGGAAATTTAATGAACGCCGTATTATTTCGACAGCGTGGCGAAGCATTCGATTATGAGGAATATAATCGAGCAGGGAGAACGATAGCGTTAGAAGATTTCAATCGGAGAAGAGTCCGTAGATCTCTCCGGTTCGCGGAGAGAAGCAACCGAAAAGAAAAAGGCGGAGAGAAGATATAGTGGGCATACACGAAAGGAGAAAAGACGGATTGCCTACATCGATTAGAAAGGTCGTGCATTCTTCTGGCCAGGATTCGCTTATATCCACATGGTAGGACGCCATGATCTGGAGCAGGAAATTTCGGTCCTAAAGATTTCCAACTAGCGATCTCGATCGCAACGCTCGATAACGAGCCACGATTTCGCGTCACCTGGAAATAGCGAGCCTCGAACAATACTTTGTGTCGGGCTGATCTCTATAAATTGTCGATAGAATCGTGTACTTGATGTGAACTGACCACGGTGAAATGTAGCGACGAGACTACGTGTGAACCTAGTTGCTAACTTTTGTTCGTGAGAATTTGGGTGTTTGATTGTTTGGAAATTTTTTTGGTTGCAGGAATTTGGGGATTTGGGGACTTGGGAATTTGGGGATTTGGAGATTTGGAGATTTGAGAATTTGGAAATTTGAGGATTTGGAGATCTGAGGATTTGGGTACTTGGGAATTTGGGGATATGGGGATTTGGGCATTTGGATATTTGAGAATTTGGAGATTTTAGGATTTGGATACTGAGGAATTTGGAGATTTGGGGATATGGGGATTTAGAGATTAGGAGATTTGAGAATTTGGGTTCTTCAGGGTTTTGGGATCTGAAGACTTGGAGATTTGAGGATTCAGAAATTTTAGAATTTGGGTATTCGAGGGTTTGGGGATTTGGAGACTTGGAGATTTGAGGATGTGAAGATTTGAGGATTTGGAGATTTGAGTATTTGGGTACTTGGAGACTTGTTGATTTTGAGATTTGAGGATGTAAAGAGATGGGTACTCAAATTTGAAAAGTACAGAAGTTGAGAATATGAAAATTTAGGGATTTGAAAATCGTGGTAACACAAGATTCACTAAATTTTCTTTTAATCCACTCGGTTATATCTTCCCTCCAATTCAATTATAATGCGGTGAAGGTTGCATTTTCCTATATTAAGTTATTTCACTTTATGACACTTCCATTTCTTCATGCTATAATTATAGAAGAGGAGCATAATTGAACATAGTAATTTATCGGACACGATATAACCATGTCGTAAATCTACGTTAGTTGCATAGTTACATGATAACACAATCATCGTTATATGACAACCACCTCTTTAAACTAAATTACAAAATAGCATAGTAGCATAACAGACTAGTATAATGTAATAGTAGTATAGTAGTTGAACATTATAGCAGAGAAAGTAACATAAAAAAGAATTCCTGAAAGAATAGTATAACTATGTAAAAGAATTATTGAAAGTACTATAATTATGTAAAAAGGTACTGAAAGAGTAGCATAATTATGTGCAAGTGGAATAGCACATGAAGAATAATAAACCAAAAAAAAATACCAAAAATCCAAAAACGTTAGTGCAAAAAGAAAGACAATAAAAAATGAAAAGATTAAAATAGAAAAACTATGAAATGAAATTTTGATTTATCGAAATCGATGCAGCAGCTCTATCTCGCAAGGGTTAAAAGGTTACGCGTCGTCTAATCCCGTCGATCCCACGGGAGCCAGGTATCGTTCGTCGATTTCGCGTCATCCGGAATCGATATCCCGACCTAGGGACACGTCTAAGGTGCATAGAGCCGATAAGTCACGGCTAGAGCCAGGCCACGGGAGTACCAGCTGTACAAGTTGCTCTTCTACGTCGTCGCAGCAATGGAAGTCACCGGCGAGTGCAAGAAGGACAACCGCGTTGTAGACGTAGGAATAACGTGCACCGGCGGAACACCGGGAACAGAGGAGGTGAAATAAAGAGAGAGAGAAAGAGAGAGTGGCCAAAGTCGTCGATGTGTGTGCACGTGTACGTGTGTTCGTGCGAGAGAAGATATCGCGCGCCGGCCATATAGGCTAGAGAGGTATACATGGGAACTGATGCCGCGACGCTGGAAAAAAGTGCACGGAGAGGCCGAAAAAATGAATTCGTGCGCATCCCGTGCCCACACATCTAACTTTCACTTCGCTTAGGGATCGGGCAGCCAGTCCGCGCCGCTTTGCTCCGCCGTCGCAATTCCGCGAGATGTATGTCCGACGATGCCGAGGCTGCGCCTCTTAGAACCAGCTCTAATGGCGTTCATACCCTTTGTCTACTTTGAAATCTAAGCATTTTTGCGGAAAAAATTATTTTTAACGAAGGCGATTTTGGAGGGTTACGCAATTCTGATACTCGAGGTGGTTTTATTCAACAAGAGCATCTTATTCTCAGTAACATGTGAGGAACAACATTTTATAATAACTAATGTCAACATTTTTCAAGCTCATGTGACTTGTAACATATATGACTTACAACAGAACTATTTGCAAGTATCAAGCATGTATCAGATGCAAGTATCAATCTGCAGTTCTTTATCAAGATCATAGTTTGTTCATATCCTTAAAATAGGGATGGGTTCGAACTACATTTTTAAGTTATAGAAACTGAATTTTCTTGAATTTGAATTCTTCTTGAAGCTTTGCAAAATTTCGTAAGTCTTGAAGAGGAAGTGATTTTGCTTTGCAAGAGTAATATCTAATTGTAGGAAGTGACGTCGAGGAAATTGTTCACTGTATAACCTCAAAAGTAGTGATGGGTTCGAGTCGAATTTTTACAACTCTTGCAACTTGAATTCGGTAAACTTTCTAGTTTAAAATTATTTTCGGTTACAATGTTACCTAACTTAAAGGATTTGCCATATAAATACAACCCATGTAGTAAAATTAAAATAATTTGACACTTTGCCATGTCATCCACATATGAAGCACGTATGAAACTTCCATACCTATACTATTTGTCCCTTAATCTAATTGTGAAAATTCGTATTATCTATTTGAAGCTATGAATTATGATACATAACTATGAATGATATTGTGAAAATATTTCAAAGTATTTGTTAAAAATATTGCCCCAATATTTGCTGAGATCAAAACTAAAAATACAATTCAATACAATTTTCAACCTAATCCTAATATCTTCCGGAGTACATAAAAGCAAAAAAGCAGCGGTGAACGATATCCTCGTAGGAAAAATGAAATCGAGCCGAAACGAGCGTGAAGAAATCGCGAGACCTCGTTCCCTGAGCTACCGGCGATGATTCTCGCGTCTCGTAGGAGGCCAGGCTAATCAGGCCGAGATAAAACCGTAAAAAAATAGCGATGATATAAACGGAGATAAGAGTAAACGAGCCGTTAACATTCGGCTGTGAATTTGCTGCGAGTCGCATCCTTGAACGTGACGCAGAAATCAGCAACGACGCAGATCTATCGCGCATCCGTATCGCGATAACGATCTCGTTTCGGTAACGATCGAAACGGCAGAGGATACCGTGGCATCTCGATAGGCATCGGTCTCTCATATGTGAGAGCCACGGCGAATAGAAATCCTTTATAGCCAAGTGGAACACAGAGGCCCGGGATAACACGAAACGGTTCTTCCTTCACGCTTTTCTATTAACTTCGTTGCAGACACGGATGCGATATTTTTAACACTTTCAAAATTATTTATTCTTTTTATTCTGATATAAGATCGTTACCACTGTTCAAATGTATCGTTGAACCAAAACTTGTCATGCAAAAATATTGTCAAACGTCTTACAGGAAGTTTCAACCCCTGTCCGTTGAGGTACTGGTTCGTGGGGTAAACTCAAAAATCTGATCAATTTTATTATTTCATGATGTACAAAAATTCTGAAAAAATTCTAAAACATCAAGGAAACAGTAGCACACATTACAGAATTTTTTCAGATTTTTGTACTGCAAACTGTGGCTGTGAAAAAATGAAAAGTTGGATATAATGCAGGAAGTCTTTTATTGGAGATGTAAGAACACTACCTTCATATTATTATGGTAGTAATGTATTGATATAATTATTCATTTTCAACTAATGTACTATTTAATGTTTCTTTATTGTACTATTTAATGTACCATTTAATTTTTTCAGAATTTTCATAAATCATTAGATATGAAAAAGAGAGCAGAAAGTGTAACTTCAATCTTTCCAGATAAGGTAGGGGGTTGAAACTTGATATGAGATGTTTCTATAATCAACTTAATATATTCTTTAGACAAAAGTATCATTTAATCAAACATAATCTTAAGAAACCACCCCTACCCAAACACCCTCGACAAAACTCCCCCTACAATTCTCCAAATAAAACAAAACAATAATTCACAAAATAAAGTAACAGAAACTAACCGACATCTAATTTTTCGGCAATCAAAAAGACAATAGTACTTAATTTGACGGTGCTTTCGCCATAGCTCAGCTTCTGACCAGTGGTTACAGAAGTCCCCCTTTTGTCGCGGCGGAAAAAATCGGCAAAACCGCTAAGAGCGCAATCTGAATACCGCTTTGCCGCGTCACGATTCGGTCGAAGCCGTGGCTACACGATGCGACAAACTTCTCTGTGGTTTATCCGCGTCGGTGTTGTCCGCTCGAACACGCTCGTGGCCTCGAGTAACGCGTGCCCCGCAATTTTCATTAAACATTGTGATTTCGTGTAATGTGCTTTGACGATTTTTCCCGACGGCTTCCTACTTCTATTATTCTGCCGGCGTAGAGTCCTGCCACCGCCGCGGGGATCCTCTTGCACTCGCTTACAGACGCTCGACGATCCGCTTGAACTGTTCGATGAATACTAGTGTAAACGAATTTTTTTATATTTAATTTTTGTATATTGGTTTTACGGAGCAAAGCTGCAGGATGGGTTCAGAGGTTTAGGCTGCTTCAAATATTTTAGAATACAAAGATGTTAAGACAAGTGCAGATATTGTACACTTCTGTCATTTTGTAGAATTTTGTGTTTTATTAGTTTCATACAATTCTATTAGAATTACTCTAAGAATTTTAGTAGGATTTTAAAGTTTCGAAGACTCGACATCGAACATCACGAAGTTGTAATGTAGATGAGTTGATAGGTTTGAAAATTTCTCCAAAGTTTCAAGATTCTAGAATCCCAATACTCTCAAAGCCCAAATTCTCAAATCTCGAAATTCATAATTCTGAAAATTCTTCCGTCTCAAAATTCTCAAATCTCAAAAGACTCACACCCCCGATTCTCAAATCTCAAAATTCTCAGATCCCTAATTCTCAAACCCCTAAATTCTTAATTATCAAAATTCTCACACCCCCAATTCTCAAATCCCAAATTCATAAACCTCGAAATTCTTACTTCTCAAAATTCTCAAACCCCCAATTCTCAAATCCCAAATTCTCAAACCCCTAAATTCTTAATTATCAAAATTCTTAAACCCCAAATTCTCACACCCCCAATTCTCAACTCTCAAAATTCTCACACCCCCAATTCTCAAACCCTAAATTCTTAAACCCCAAATTCTCAACTCTCAAAATTCTCACACCTTCAATTCTCAAATCCCCAATTCTCAAACCCTAAATTCTCAAACCCCAAATTCTCAACTCTCAAAATTCTCACACCCCCAATTCTCAAACCCCAAATTCTCACACCTCCAATTCTCAAATCACAAATTTCCTAAACCCCAAATTCTCAAACCCCAAATTCTCAAATTTCAAAATTCTCAAACCCCTAATTCTCAAATCACAAATTTCCTAAACCCCAAGTTCTGAAACCCCCAATTCTCAAATCTCAAAATTCTCAAACCCCAAATCCTCGAATTTCCAAATTCTCTTTCCTTTCAACTTCCTAAACCCTCAAAACCCCGACACAGAAACACCCTATAAAAACTCCCTACCCCAATCCAGCGTCCTCCATCAAGAAGCAGGTGGTTCGATATCCCGAAGAGTAGTAAAAGGGTAAAAAAGGCGAAAGTCGAGCATCGCATCGGGGCAACAATTAATCGAATGAATTTCGCGCGGAGATAGGGTTGCAGCGCAGATAGGAAGGAGAACGAAGGAGGAAGAAAAGGCGAGCAAAGCCGAGCGAAGCGGAGTGAAGCGGAGTGAAGCGGAGTGGCGAAGGCGGAGAGTATGCAGATGAATAGCTCGCAGAAACCGTGAGACTGTACGGTTGCCCTATATATCGGGGAGCCTAGCCACGGCGAACTCGAGCCTGCTGAACGAACGTTCTGCTTCGCTCACGACTCTCTCGTGTGTTATGTCGGCCGTCTTTTAAAACTCGAACTCGGTCGGCCCGTACGACGTACGTCGCTAAAGAGGTAAAGAGCCACTAGCGGCTGCTGCTGCTGTCGGGACTTCTGCGACACGTTCCAACGGAACGGTTAAAAGATCGCTGCCTGACTCAGGATAGATCAACTACAGCCGAATATAGTACTTGCTTTCGATATTTTCGTTTACTGGAACATTTCTGATCAATTTTCATCATTATATTGTGGAGATATCTTCATTTCTGAATTCTTAGGATAGTAAGATTTGTAGGATGCAAAAAGGATTTTTAAATCCTTTCGAAATTGTTGATGTTGGAGTTTTCGAAGTTTCAGTTTTGTATTCTACAAAGTCGAATATTCTCTATTTCTCAAATATTCAGCAAGATATTCCTAGATTTCTATATAACCAAATTCCCAAATTTTCCATGTCCTTAAATTATCAAATTCCGAATTCCCATCACAAAATTTCAAAATCCAAAACTACACAAATTCCTCAAATTCCATAAATCCCCTAAATTTCTCAAATTTCCTGAATTCACCAAATTCCCCAAATTCCACAAATCCCCTAAATTTCCCAAATTCCTCAAATACCCCAAATACCCCAAATCCCCGAATTCCCCAAATCCCCAAATCCCCAAATTCTCCAAATCCCCAAATTCCCAAATCCCCAAATCCCCAAATTCTGCAAATCCCCAAATCCCCAAATTCTCCAAATCCCCGAATTCCCCAAATCCCCAAATCCCCAAATCCCCAAATTCTCCAAATCCCCCAAATTCTCCAAATTCCCCAAACTCTCGAAATCCCCGAATTCCCCAAATCCCCAAATTCCCCAAATTCCCCGAATTCCCCAAATTCCCCAAACTCTCCAAATCCCCGAATTCCCCAAATCCCCAAATCCCCAAATCCTCAAATCCCCAAAATCTTCAAATTCTCAAATTTCCAAATTGATACATCTTCAAATTCTTATATTTACAATCCACATATCAGTAAAAATGTATCTCCCCAAAATAATACATTAATTATCCCCATAATCTCATTACCATATTGCTAAGTAAAACTGCTACACTTAATTATCGCAATGGTAAGAAGATCGATCTAATAAAAACTGATCTATCATCCATGATCAATAGGTAAAAGTTCCATTATCTTTCATTAAACACAAGTGCAACTTACATTCACCATCCAGCCTTTCCTCGTCCGATTAATTATCAGCTATTCTCATTTTCGAACCACCATACATTCTCATTACGACATAACACGATCTTCACATTTCCTAGCAGCACCGACTGATCCTCTTCTCTTCCTCCTCTTCTGGTTCGCTCGTTCGTCTTCTCGCGTGGCACCGTCCTCTTCTTATCCTCGTTCTTTAGCGCAGCCGACCAGCTTAGCTGACTCTTTGACTCCAGAACGGCCAACTGTATAGGTCGGCCGAGTTCTAGTTTTAAAGGACATGCACGTATATATTGTTGCGCCCTGTGCTTTAAGCGGTACGAGGATATTTGTAGGTGAAAACACGCGACCACGTTCCACGTAGAGCAGTCGTTTTAACCCTTCGTCTCGAACGCCTCTTCGATCGAAACTGCGTGGGTCGTTCGTGGAAGCTGAATCCGAAATGCCTGCGTTCGGGCTCGAAAATGAATTATGGCTGACTGACAACCCCTTTTGTTTCCACGCCGTTCCTGGTAGGTGTGAACGATCAAAAATAATGCGACTTCTGTGCGATACACGATTTCCTTTCAACGATTTCTTGCTACTCGTGCAATGCTCTTACGTTCTCATATGGTTAGATTTCAGGAATTTTATATTTTTAGCTAATTGCAATTATATAAGGTTTGATTAGATTAGATTAGCGTATGTTATGGATGGGTTAGATTAGGTTAAGCCAAGTCAGAGTTAGGTCAAGTTAGCCTATGGGTATAGTTACAGTTACATTAGGCTAGATTAATTTAAGTTAGGTTAAGTTAGGTTAAATTAAGTTGCGTTATGTTGAGTTAACCTATGATTATAGTTATGGTTAGGTTAGATTAAGCTAATTTAAGTAAGGTTAGGTTAAATGAGGTTAATTTAAGTTAGCTACAGTTATGACTATGTTACATTAAATCAAATTATGCAAGGTTAGGTTGGATTAGGTTAACCTATGGTCATTGTTATGGTTATTGCTTTATACACATATGTACATCATTACGTTTATCGATAATTCAGAAGTTATGTTCACATTAGAGTTACATCTACTCCTACATTCTCATAACTTCAACCTGCAGAAATTACCTTCGAAAATACTTTTCCAAGCTTGTCCAATCTGTCCAGATTAACAGTCACACCTTTCAATCCTCCGTTCGTAGTCGTAGCATGAGAGAATTTTTCGTTTCGAAAAAATGCGATAATTTAAAGAGGAAAATATAGCATCGCGCTATCCGTAACAGCCCCGAACGGCGACGAACGTAGCGGCGCGATAAGTTAAGTCGGTAAGCGGCCGAGGAAGGATCGTAGTTAGATGCCGAAGAAGGATGAAAGGAGGAGAAGGAAGAAGCAAAGAAATGAACCGTGCCTAGCCGTGCCGTGGCGTGCCGTGCCGGTTAACCGTACCGATGAACTTTCGGCTCCCGGCTCACGGCGATGAGTAGTGACCGTCGTCCAGCTATCGCCTGGCATATACGCGTTTCTGCTCCACGTACAGTCAACAACAAATCTGCTTTCCTTGCAGAAAAATATCGCAATCGAAAGTCAATAAATTTCACTTTCTTTTCACTACTTTCTGAGGAATTTGGGATCTTACAATTTAGAGATATGTGAATCGAGGAATTTGATGACTTACAAAATTGGGAATAGAAGAATTTGAGGTTGTAGGGATTTGGGATGTAGAGATTTGGGGATCTAGGGATTTGGAATGCAGGAATTTGGAAATCTAGGGATTTGGAATGTAGGAATTTGGGGATCTAGGGATTTAGGGATGTAGAAATTTGGGGATCTAGGGATTTGGGATGCAGGAATTTGGGGTTCTAGGGATTTCGGATGTAGGAATTTGGAAATCTAGGGATTTGGGAATCTAGGGATTTGGAATGTAGGAATTTGGGGATTTAGGGATTTATGAATGTAGAGATTTGGGGATCTAGGGATTTGGAATGCAGGAATTTGGGGATCTAGGGATTTGGGATGTAGAGATTTGGGAATCTAGGGATTTGGAATGCAGGAATTTGGGGATCTAGGGATTTCAGATGTAGGAATTTGGAAATCTAGGGATTTGGAATGTAGGAATTTGGGAATCTAGGGATTTATGAATGTAGAGATTTGGGGATCTAGGGATTTGGAATGCAGGAATTTGGGGATCTAGGGATTTGGGATGTAGAGATTTGGGAATCTAGGGATTTGGAATGCAGGAATTTGGGGATCTAGGGATTTCAGATGTAGGAATTTGGAAATCTAGGGATTTGGAATGTAGGAATTGGGGGATCTAGGGATTTAGGGATGTAGAATTTTGAGAATCTAGGGATTTGGGATATAGGAATTCGGGAATCTAGGGATTTGGGACGTAGGAATTTGCAACCTTGAGATTTTCCAAACTAGAAATTTTGGAATCCAGGGATTCCCTATTTTAGATCTACTGATACTTTCAAATCTAGGGACTTGGAATGTTGGAATTGTAGGATTGTGGAATTTAGGGATTTGGGACGTAGGAATTTGCAACCTCGAAATTTTCCAATGTAGGAATTTTTGGATCTAAGAATTTCAGATTTGATATTTATTGATATTTTAATTTCGAGACTTTGGATTTTACATATACTGATTTCTTCATCTAGGTACTCTGGTACCTGGTGTTTTTGAATCTAAGAATTTGGTTACCTGGCACTTCCAAATCTAGGGACCGAAAATATTGATGTAGTGATAGTTGTATCAAGAGATTTGAAGATTTGGATATGTGTGGATCAAGCGATTGTAAAATATGGGAATTTGTAATATAAGAATTTGATTTTGAAATTTTCTAACCGAACAATTCTGAGATCATGAGATTTCAAGTTTTAGAGCTACTGATGTTTTAATCTAGGGACATTGATCTGCGTATTTTCAAGAACAAACCTATCGCGCTAAAATTGTACATATAAATCCGTGAACATCGAAATCTCCATATGTCCCGCTAATGTAAAAGTATCGTATGTTGCAGTCGGTTGTACAGGAACGCTAGGGTCCCTGCACCGACATGTCCGAAGAGGCAGCAGTACAGTCGTGCCGACCACCTACGACACAGGCTAAAACCTTCACCGTAGGTGCATCGAGAGAGGTCGTGGCGAAGGTGGCCCAGCATCGAGGATCGTGCGAATGCGGCCTAAGAGGCCTGCGGAACGGTGAACAGATCAACGCCGAGGAGGGCACCGAGGAGGGCATCGTGGAGGGCACCGAGGAGGGAGGGGGCATGACGGATGGAAAACGGGGGACCTTTTATAGACGTCGTTTGTAGGACTCGATATATCGGACGCGATTGCCGATCGATCGGATACGGCCTCGCTTTCGAGAAATGGACGTTGGCTAAACTGATTTCCTTCTTTTTCTGCGACACTTTTGGTAATTGGTTAAAACGATTTCGAACTTCACTTCATATTGCATACTATACAATTTTGCTACGATCGTTCATGCTTCGTTATTTGTTCATTAATTTTTTATTTGAAAATGACGGTTTTAATTATTTGGGAAGATGAACAATGTGTCATGAAGTCATTCAGGATACCGAGATAAAGATTATGTGATTTAACGTGGTTAATGGTACTTCACAGTTACTTAAGAATGATGGAATTTATTTAGAAAGAGATATAGGATAGTATTAAATAAATAAAGTATGACATACCTGGTGCGTCAGAAAGATGCAAGGAAGAATGACACACTTTCTGCGTCAGAAATGTACAAAGAAGACACACCTTGTGCGTCAGAACGGTATAAGAAAGCAAGACAACGTATGTGTCAAATTGATATTGGAAAGTAAGACACACCTCGTGCGTCAGAAAGATACAAGGTAGCAAGACACACCTTGTGCGACCGCAATATATAAGGAAACATGACACACCTTATGCGTCAGAAGATACAAGAAAACAAGGAACACCTTACGGATCACAAAAGTGCAGACAAGTAAGACGCACCTCGTGCGTCAGAACCGTACAAGACACACCCCGTGCGTCAGAAAGACGCAAGGTAAGACACACCTACTGCGTCAGAAAGGTACAAGGAAGGCTACCGCAACAAATAGGAACGTGTTTGCCCCGGTATTCCAGCAGGAAAAAGGTGGCAAACTCGAGGGATTGTGGGCATCGAGAAACGCGTCGGAAAAATAGAATACCGAGGGTTGGTTAGCGTAGCCAATCGATCAGCATTGGTGGTTTTTGCGCTACCCATATGTCATAGTTGGTCCGGGCAGAAACATGCCGCGGCATAGAGAGGACAGCTTGGTCCGTGTCCATTCACGATATGTGGGTAGAAATTTGGATGGGTGGGCGACAATCGGGTTCCATCACGGTTTCGCAGCTCCCGTCCTTCGTTCGCCCTCGTTTCGGATTCAAATCAGGAAGAAGCTGTCTGTTCCCTCTTCGAATCTATCGGCTCGGAACATTGACCGTAATTGAATCCGAACGAAACCCCGTAATTATTCGATCTTTTGCCCGGGGCAACGGTATCATATTTTATTTCGATCTCCGATCTCTCTGGTAGAGCTTATCTGCCAAATCTTTCGATTAACTTTGCGATTACAAACCTACCGTTTACAGAACTATTCATTTGTTCGATAAAGGATTTTTTGTTTGTGTTGGCATTTTTATGATAGCGTGATAAGTGTTAGTATGATAGAATTAATTTGATAGAGTCTATAATGGAGGAGTCTTTAGATAGCACATAGGGTAGGAACTGATACATAGACCCATTTGATAGTTTCCGGTAAAGAGTCTGCAGTAATTTAAGTAGAGGATCTTTTCGCAGCAGGTGTAACTACAATTTGAAAACCTAAAATTTAAATATCTGAGAACTTGAAGAATTATTTCACCTTCGCACCAATTGACTCCAAAATCACAAGTGAATTAATATCCGATGCGGAACAAAGCCGATAATTTGAAGAACGATTACCAAGGTCACCGAGCAATCAATCAAGCAGCACTTTCGAATAAAAAAAAGATCACGAGGAGCATCATCTATGCAAGAAACCCGACCGGAGCGTAGAAAGTTTCTCCATCGGTACACCGTTCGATACCAATCGGAACTCGAAAACGTTCTCCCCGTTCGTTTTCATCTCCATTATAATCCCAAAACGCTGCGTCCTCGAAATGATTGTCGTCGCACGTAGATCGCAAAGACGTGAGATCATCGGCCGCGAAATAATCGAAGAGCTTCGCAATCTCGAATTCGACACCACGTGACGGGACAATGGCTAGAGAGAATGACGCGAGACAACGGGTGGAAAGCGGCAAGGAGGAGCACGGGAGGAGGAGGAGGTGGAACAAGCAAGGTGAAAGAAGGAAACAGCACGGGAATAAGAGAGAAAGATGGTAACAATTGAAAGAGGAATAAGAGGAGGAGGAGCGAGGAGGAGAGAAGTACGTGGGTGCAGCGCGCACGGCGCTCCGCTAGAAAGTGTCCCAGACCGAAAGGAAACGAGAGAGAGACGAAAAGGAGAGGAAAAAAAAAGGAGTCCGGGTCAGTTTGAATAATTTTGACCACACCTCTCGTCAAAGCAATACACGAGAGCGTATGAATACATACATTTAAATGTAGCCCGACGCCCGGGGAAGTATTGTCCGAATTTTTAAGCAGCCTCCTCGGCGACGAGCGTGCTGCGCCCTCGGTTGACCGATATTTTCTCGCCTCGAGCAACAACCACCATTTTCTTCCGCAACCCTTCGAAACTGCGATGCGTTCTTACCCCGATGAACAAATGCTAATTTATGCGCCACGAAAACAGCTCCCGGGGGTGGGACGCGGACATTTTATTAACCCTTCTGATTATAAGTCGCGGACCTTTAAATATTTAAACTCATCTCTTACATCCTGTTGATATAATTACTTCGACGTTTTTGAGATTTTAGAGATTGTAGTAATAATTTTATCAAGTTTGAAAGTTAAAATGTTATGTCAATTTTGTACCCAGCGATCTTTGATCAGACTATTGGACTTCATATTGCATATTAAAAATTCGATTAAGATTTATCACACTTGAGTGCGTCACGAGTCAGGCGTCATCAAAATATGCCAAGTTACAAAGCAAATTTTGTTTCCTTAAATTCTGGAAAATAATAGAAATTTTCAAACGCAGTGGAGGGTTAAGACAATAAGCAGGTTTGAAGGAAACGTTCGCCAGGTATAAATCTGGCACAGTTCGGACACCTGTTCCGCAGGGGTGGATTTCGGTGGATGATGAAAAGCGTTAATGAAGGATGGATTGTTGTGAAGGGTTCTAAGGGAATGGTTGATGTTCAGTGTGTTAAGTGGGTGTTATTTTATTGAGCGTCGACGGAGAGTGAAGATTGAATTAATGTGGGATTTAAGTTATTAGTGGATGGTTGGAACGACGTGGTTAAAGTTAGATTTATGCACCTTGTAATACTGATTTTAGATTTAGAAAATAATGTGAGTAATTTGGGGCCATAGGATGTTCATTATATTCGCAGGAATGAGTTGGGATCTCCATAAATTAGTCTTTGAATCTTCATAGTTTCTGAAATATGCTTAGAATATAGTTCTTGAAATATACCTTGAATTTTCATGGAACATCCTTAGAATATCCGTAGAGTATCAATAGAATATCCATAGAATTTTCCTACAATGTCTACAGAATATTCCTGGAATTATCCTGAGTCTCTATAAAATATACCTGCACAATCCTTACTGTTCCTAGAATATTTTGTAATGTTTCTAGAATTCCAAATATAATTCAAAGGTATCCAAAGAACATACCTAGACTTTCTATATCTATAGAATGTCCCTAAAGTCTATGTCTCCATAAAATACACCTGAAATATTCTTACAGTCCCCAGAACATCCTCCAACGTTTCCAAACTCCCAAATATAACCCCAAATTATGCATAGAATTTTCTTAGTCCTCTCCACAATATCCCCAGAATTGCACCCATAACACGTATAATCACACAAATGTTATTATAAAATAAAAATCTGAAAACTGCTCGCAACATCCCCTTCGCAAAATAGTTGATTTACCGCCGCAACATGAACGTTCAGTGGTAAAATGGCAGTATCGAAAAACAGGCCGGGAACGGCGGCAATAAAAGGAGAAGAAATTTTGATCTCCCTGTACGATTTTGGAAGAGACGAACGCCGCGGGATCTCGTACCGTTAAGAGCAGGCTTAGCGTTCCGCCGCGATTTGAATATCAGAGCGTACGAAGCGAGAGAGAGAGAAAGAGATATACAGATTGTTCGGCAACGAAAGAAAGAAAGAAAGAAAGAGAGGCAGAGTGTCGAGGGGGCACACGGTGCCCCGCTGCACGTACACATACGTGTACACGTGTGTATTCGTGAAGATCGATCGTGAAAGATCACCTCGTACGTTACCCGGAACGTAGCCTCTTCTCGCGGTTTCGTTTCGTGCCACGAACCAGCCAAGAGTCCACGGTCCCAATGATATCGTAGCTCGCCATTAGAGAACGGGTGACCGCGAATGGTCGCGTAATTTTCAAGCGATTTCGATCGACAGGACACGTTACACACGATCAGTGCCGGATTAAGGTCTTCGGGGACCCTAAACGATCCGCACACTTTCAGGCACCTTTGTGGCGAGTTGGAAATTTAGGAAGTTGGGGGATTAGGTTGCAAGTTTGGTAATTTGGGGATTTCGGTATTAAAAATTTGAGAATTTCGGGAAATTTTGGGGACCTGGAGAAGGTGGGGAAATTTGGAGAACTTGGGGAACGTGGGGAATTTTTAAATGTAGAAATTTGGGAATTAGGGGAATTTCTAGGAATTTGGACGATTTGAGGAATTTAAGGAATTTGGAGATTTTGGAATGTGGGGGAATTTGAGGAATTTTAGAATTTGGAGATTAGGGAAATTGAGGAGATTTGGGGAATGTGAGGAATTTGAGGAATTTGGAATTTGGGGGAATTTGGGGAATTTGGGGAATTTTAGAATTTGGAGATTAGGGAGATTTGGAGTATTTGGGGAATTTGTGGAATTTGGGTAATTTGAGGAGTATGAGGAATTTTTCGAAATTTTGGGAATTTGAGGAATTTGGGTAATTTGAGGAGTATGAGGAATTTTTAGAAATTTTGGGAATTTGTAGAATTTGGGGAATTCGGGAGATATGGATAATTTAGGTAATTTGATAATTAAGAGATTTGAAATTTGAAAATTGAGGAATTCAGGAAAGTAAAAATTCGGGAATTTGGAAATAGGTGAAATAGGAAATTTGGGATTTTAGAAATTTGATAACTGAGAATTTGGAAATTAGAGTACTCGAAAATTTAGAAATCTAGGTGCTTGAAGATTTTTGTGAATTGGTTAACCCAGCACTGGATCGAAATCCAGCGACGATCTTCGACCAAACTTTAACGCTGAACGATCACGCATTCGAGAATCGACCATTTTCCAGCTACGATAAAACTCGATGAACGAGACAAGACTGAGACCGTGTTTTTACCACCTTTTGCATTCCAATTGGTGGGTGCGAATCAGAGACATGTACGAAGTATAGTTCGAGTATGTTAGATCGTGATCGGTATGGTGATATGTTGCAATTAGACGGAGATCGAGATGAATCTGAAACCGATATTTTTTGTAACAATTTATTTATTTCGTTTATCTTATTTACTGATAATTGCAAGTTGAAGTATTCTTTTGGAGTTACGTAATAATTTATCGATTAGTTTCTAATTACTTTTATAAAGACGACTTAAATCCAATAGAGGAAGATGGTGAAATAGATAGATGGGTTATTTGCATTTGTTGAATGCAATATAGTAAGATATTGACATAGATAAATAAGTTACGTACATTTGTTAAATGCAATATAGAAAGATGATGAAATGCACGAAGAATTATTTACATTTGTTCAATGCAATATATGAAGATGTTGAAATAGACAAACGATTATTTCTGAATGCAATATACAAAGATACAGTAAGCGAATTTTTTAGCGAAATTAATGTAATTTACAAGTATTCGATAAAGTTTTTACGTATTACAAGGTAACTTCAGGTAACTTTGGTAAATTAGCTGGTAAGTTAGCAGTTTGATAAAAGGGTAGCAAAGCATGCATATCATATACACGCTAGATACTAGACATGTTATGCATTCGTTACTAACTCCAAGTAGATGATACAAACATCAAGCTACAGCGTAACAACAGCATGTATGGATCCCAACAAGTTTCTTACTGCAGTATACAATGAAACAGAGCTCAAAGGCAATCATAACTTGACAAATTTCAGGTGATGTAAAAGCAGATGTTAAAGCACTTAATTCAATATGAAGCTTTATGTTCAAACAAATCACGCAAGTACTTTCTTAAGTGATTAACAAATCATTACATATATTAACAAATTATATAAATACTTTACCTAAATACTTTACATAATTTCTGTAAATTAGTATAGTATTAGTATAACATTAGTAAAATTCTCAAATCTTGAAATTCTTAAATCCCAAATTCTCAAATCTCGAAATTCTTAAACCCCAAATTCTCAAATCTCGAAATTCTTACACCACAAATTTTCAAATATCAAAATTCTCAAATCCCCTGATTCTGATACCCCCAATTCTCAAATCTCGAAATTCTCAAACCCCAAATTCTCAAATCTCGAAATTCTCACACCCCAAACTCTCAAATCTCGAAATTCTCAAACCCCAAATTCTCAAATCTCGAAATTCTTACGCCACAAATTTTCAAATATCAAAATTCTCAAATCCCCTGATTCTGATACCCCCAATTCTCAAATCCCGAAATTCTCAAACCCCAAATTCTCAAATCTCGAAATTCTCACACCCCAAACTCTCAAATCTCGAAATTCTCAAACCCCAAATTCTCAAATCGCAAAATTCTCACACCACAAATTTTCAAATCTCGAAATTCTCACACCCCAAATTCTCAAATCTCGAAATTCTCAAACCTCAAATTCTCAAATCTCGAAATTCTCACACTCAAAATTCTCAAATCCTAAATTCTAAAATAATGAAACTAAAATTCCGAAATCTTCAAATTCCAAATTTCTCAAATTCCCCAATCCTACAATACCGAATCTTTCCACTCCCTAAATACACACATTACCAACTTCTGAATTCTATAAATCCTCATACTCCCAAAACCTTGAACCTCCAAATATCCAATATCTAAAATCTCCAAATCCACAAATCCGAAAATTGCCAAAACTAAAATTTGAAAATTGACTTAATCGTCAATAAGTCGTCGCGCCGTAGCGCGTGCAATCTGTCCATTTCCAAGACGAAAAACGCTCCGAACGCGCGTTTAACTGGCGCGCGTGTCGGCGGCGAGGAGGAGAGGAACGCTTGGCGGAATACTCGAGGAGACGAAGGTGGAGGAGGAGGCTGCGAGCGTGTAGGGAGGGGCCGAGGGGAGAAAAATGACAATCATCGTCATTTTAATAATATGCAAAGGCATAGTCGACTTCCACGACGGGCAAGTGTGGCCACAATGGCGTTATATAATGACAAAGACACGCCGGGTCGGCTGGATACCTTTCGCTCGACAAAAGGCGCGGCGTTAGGGTCATCCTACCGGACCGGAACATGTTTTGTCCGGCGCGGACAAATGTCACCGATAATGTTCTTCGGGGACTCGACGGATCGTAAAAGTCGAAATAACTGTTCGAACCTGAAATATTATATTATACCACACGAAAATTACCTTGCCGATCGCGTTCGCGGGTTTACTTTGATATTTTAGAAATGGCAACTTCAGCATTTCGAGATTTTAGGAGATTCATTTTTGCAATTCGGGAATTTTACTAGTTGCAAATTTCGGTATTGGAGAAATTCAAGGATTTGGACATTTGGAAAGTGATGTTTGAAAATTTTCAAGCTGGAAGTTTGGGAATATGGGGAATTTGGGGAATTCGAGGATTTAGAGATTTTGTGAATTTGATATTTCGGACTTGGGGAATTTTACTAGTTGGAAATTTTGAAATTGGGCAAATTCAAGAATTGGGAAATTTCTGAAAATTGAAATTTTGAGATTTGAAGATTTGAGAATTTTGAAATTTTACAAGCTGGAAATTTGAGAATTTCGGGAATTTGAGGATTTGGAGATTTTATGAGATTGATATTTGGTACTTGGGGAATTTTACTAGTTGGAAATTTCGAAAATTTGCAAATTTTTGCACCTTGAAATTTGGAAATGAGAATTTTACAATTTTACAAGCTAGAATTTGGGAACCTGGGGAATTCGAGGTTTTGGAAATTTCAGAAATTGTAAACTAGGAAATTTGGATAATTTTGTAATTACCCAAAAGCATACTTTTCCAATTTAACAAGCTAGAAATAATTTTCAAATTTTTAAATTTGAACTATAAATTTACAAATGTACAAATTTAATAATTTGAGCTGGAAGTGTATAAATTGACAAAATTCAAAATTTGAGCTCCTGAAAATGTATAAATTTACAAATTCAGAAATGTTAGCAAAAATTTGTGAAATTCGTGAAATCTAGGACTTAAAACGTAAAAAGTGTATAAACATATAAACCTGAAACTAGTTGCGATGTTCTCGAGACATCGAATTTCGCTTGAATATTCAACTTCTGCCCTTCATTTCCTCTTTGCTGTTACTCCCACGTTCTCCTCGAGTCCTTTTCCTCGGTTTTCGCGTAAATAGTTCGTTCCTCGTCTCTCCCTGTGTCTGGTTCGTTGGCACGCGTGCTGTCTGTCCTCGTTCGAGTCTCCGCGCGGCAAAGACAATCGCCAATGGTAACGTCTTCCTACGTGAAGGCTCGTGTACACGCGCCGATACGCGACGAGTACAAAGACGATAATCGTAACTTTCGACGCCGATGATGCTCGAAACGATCGAGCCTCTCGCAACAGACACGCGAATCGTTGGCCATTCAGCCTGTTCCTAGAATGAATCGATGAATCCTTTCGATTTGTGGATATGGTTACCCATCACCCGTTATGTGTTCCTCGATTTTGAAGAGTAACTTCGTGCCAGATGAATCATGACGTTAAACAAATATCTGATATTTGTTCTTCGAATGTGAGCCACTTTTAACTGATCTCTTGTGATTGCTATTATTAGTTTACTGGTTTGTAATATTTATTGCTATTGATGTTATACTGATTAGTATACATGATTGGTGTATGTGGTAATTGGTATATTACTGGTTACTAGTTTTGTATTAGTGCTATTAACATTATTGTGTTCATTCGTAGTATCACACTGTTGGTTCTGATACTTTTATTGATTGGCAGTATTTTATAATTATATTTTATACATAGTATATTACTTAGTATTATACATTGTGTAATTATATATTATACATAGGTTAATACTATGATAGCTGTTATAATACTACTACAGCTATTGATATTATTATATCGTTTAATAGTATTATACTAGTGCTATCATTTTTACCAATCTCTCTGATTTCAATGTTTCTCACTAAAATTATAGAAGTTATGTGCGAACTACAACATCTAATTATATCGTTAGAAAAGATATCACACAGTGTATCGTAAAAATTCTGACAATATGTAACGCGAATTTTGTGGACGCGACGCCATATTGATCGTCCGAGATCCCGATAATAGAATAATTAAGATTTATTTATTTTCGCATTTCATAATCAAATCTAGAGGCAACCACCACTGACTGTTACATTATTAATGGAATTTATTTTATTTATAACACACCGAATAATCGATACGTACGAGTTCCATGTAACATGGAAGGAAATGAAGCCGAGGCACCACGACGTGGATTATCGTTGATGCAAGAAACGGGTCCGATGACGTAACGTCACGATTCTTTCGGCCGTCCTCCGGCATTTTCTTCGGTAAATTCGATACACCTGTGTGCCAATTGTTTTGACATGTGTCCCCATTGTGACCGTGGCTCTCGAAGCCGCGGGACGCGAGAGGAAACGAGACGAAGCGAGCGGACACGCGTTACGGGGGACACATTCGGCCTCTCGTCTCGTAACGACATGCGGGTCGTACACTCGGGTGCAACGTGGCTTTTCTTTCAGATTGGGACATGTACGATGGGACAATTTTCGTATTTCCCTAGATCTTCAAATATCTGTATCACCAGATTTTTGGACCCATGTTCTTACATCCACAAATTTTGGTAGCTCCACATTTTTATATTACCTCGTCCGTAGATTTGTTAATTTCTAGTTGTTCAAATTTTAGGACTTCAAAGTCCCTAGATACCCACAGTTCTAGATGTGGAAATCCCTAGATATCCCAATTTCCAGATCTCAAAATCCCTAGATGTCAAAGTCTTTAGATACTCAAATTCTAATAGCCCCAATTTCATATGTTCTCATATTATTATAATTTACAAACTTTTACATTACCGTATTGGTAAATCTCTAAACGCTCAAGATTCTAGTTCTCCAAGTCCCTTTCAAATTTCTAGATCTCGAAATTCCTAGATATCAAAAATCCTGGATTTCCAAATCCCAAACGTCTCGAATTCCTATGTTCTTACATCCTTTGATCCACAAATTCCTGTTATGTTTCTAAATCTACAAACTCCTATGTTCTAAAATCCCTAGTGCGCCAATTCCCTAGATTATTATGTCAATAAGTCCATTAATTCTTAACCCCCAAATCTCTAAATTACCAAATCCATAAATCTACAAATTTCTAGGCTCCCAAATCCAGATATCAAATTTCAAAGAACCCAAATCTCAACGTACCCAAATACCTACGTCTCCAAATTCCTAAATCACATATCTCTAGATCCACAAATATTTAGATCCACATATTCATGTATCTCCAAACTTCTTCACCGTCAAACTTCTACGTTCCCATATCCCTAGATTCTCCAATCCCAAACCTCCCAAATCTCAAGGTTCACAAATACATCCTCAAACTCCTAGAACACCGTACCACTTTCTACGTCTTGAAATTCCTTTACTATAAAATCCCTAGATTTCCATGTCCACACACCAAAATTTCACCAAATGCCTAACCCAACCTTGGGACTTCTAATGTCCAAAAATTCGTGAAAGTTCAAAAATGAGGACCTCCACGTTCCTATATTATCCCTAGGAAGGTAGATTTGCCAGTGACTGTACAGTCCAGCACCGAAGAAGAGGAAGAAAAAGGAGCAAGGAACGATAGAATCGAGCATGGTGAAAAAGATGGTGGGAGAGTGGCTGCCGTTGATCCACCACAGAGGACGATTCAATTTTCTGATTAGCCGGCGGTAACGGTGCTGCCTACCGAATTTACCTCCACGTTGGTCAATCCGTGCCCGAAGCGAGTATTCCTCTTCTCTTTTCTCCGTTCTATTTTTGTCGACGATTTCTTCTGTTTTCGTCGACGATTTGTCCGGGAGACCCGGCAGGATCGCGAGAGATGCGCGTGATTTTTCGGCCGCGCCTCCGACACAGGATGTAGCCACGACCGTGCGGAGAAAGTTATGGCTTTTCTATTGTTTCGCGTGGCTGCTACGACCTGCGGGATCGTTGTCGTTTTTGAATGGGTCATCGTGGCCACAGACTCACTCGTCAGAGATATCCCGAGAACCACCTCTGACGATCCACTCTTTGTTCGAGACCATCTGGCGTGTCGTCGTGCTTTTTTTCGCGAAATACGTTATGCGATCGCGGCTTCGTAACGCGAGGAATGATATAATTTTCAGGGATGAAGGATGATTATCGTGGATGATGAAGGAGGTAATCGGTTATGCTGCGAGATTGCCGCTGGCGAGACGCTTCGATGCGAATTGGACCTACATAGAACTTACTGATGCGATCATTTGTGTAATTATTCGAATAAACGAGCTGGTGATTAACTGTATTTTTGAATATCGCATTTCTTAGCATAGGAATTTAGTAGTCGTATCAGGTATATTCAGAAAATACGATTTGGGGATAATCATATGCTATAAAGTTATTGGATTCAATATTGATATAAGTGATATATTTAGCAATGTACTTTATGTTTATTGTTTATGTATATGAATATACCTCCTTGTTACCTCTTTTCTTATGTAATTTTCTGTTAGTATGTATAACATACATTTTGTTAAAAATTCTTCCTTGGTACTGAATCAATCGACTTCGTTCTAAAATTTTATCATTAAATCCACAGACAATTGCTTGTGTGTTCTGAACATATTTTTCATTATGTTGTTGAACTTAAAATTATTATATAATTTCTGTGAAGTTATGGAAACATTTTCATTTAAAACACAACATTGAAACATTTCCAAACATGAATAAATAATGAACAAATATTTTAGTTAGCTAACTATCTAATAATGTAAAGTTACAATTTAAAAATTTGTAACATTGTAAAGTTACAGTTTTGTAATATACGAAGTTAGTTTCGTAACATAAGTTACAATTTTTGTTCCAACTGAACGTTTTCTGTCCCCTGTTTTTATCGTTTTCAATTTATCTTTATTGGTTTCTCGAGGGTGCAGTTTTAACCGATGTAAGTAATGCACTCATTTAATTAATCCATTAGGTGCAACATGATTGTTCGTGAGCCATTAAGTTGTTGCTGATGGCCCTCGTCGACAAGCTCTTCAGGTTGTTCCAGTATTTTTTTGTTGCCACGACTGTACAGGTGGTCAGTTGTCCCGGAGTGGCCCGCATCGTGTAGGACAGGTGAGGGCCAATGAGATAAATTCGATCTGACCCTCATGACCGTAGGGTACATTAAAACACGTAATTATGCAAATATCCAGGCGAGTTCTGCTGACAAGAGGAAGGTCGAGCATTATTGGGTCGCGTACTCCGAATAAATTCTCGTATTTCTTGGAAACTACTACCCAATTTATCATACTTACCTATTAACGGCTGTTAATCATGACTCTTCGCAATGAATTTCAAAATATCAACACAAGTATACACTTTCGTCAAAATCATGGTTATTTAGATCAAATCAAGAGTTTAAAGACATTAACTCCCGAAAAAACACTTTTAATGTTGATGACAGATTTACGATCACAAAAGTACGTTATTGATGATTATTATGAAAATATTCATATTTTAGCTCCTTGACCTACAAGTTTTAGACAGTTGCATCAAGCTACCTAATTATTGCAGTGTTAAAATGAATAAAGAACGTTGAAATGTCAGGTATGTTTTGGATATATCTTCAATGATACAAATTATAATTGGTGTCGAACTCAAAGCTCAATCTTTATGCAAATTTAGGTGCGTCACATTTGAACTGTTACGTGCGTCACAAGTTTGACATGATGTTATAAGCCAGGGGGTTAAAAATTCTTGGAGATGACGTTTTGATTATGTGACATTTATCGAGAGTCAACCACTAACTAGACCTAATGTTAAGAATAAGAATAGACTATGTCATTTTTAATGTTCACATATAGTTACTCATATTAATATTCAGACACTGCAGTTATTTCTTCTTCTGTCTTTGCTATTGCATACAGAATAGCCTATATATCACATTTTATCATTGCATACAAAACAAATCACTCATGTCTAAGTTAAGCGACCTATTGCAAACTTGTCAAAAATGTACCAATATTGAAATAAAAAGTCAATATTTTTAACCTAGAATTCATCTCTCCATAAAACAAGTATTATATCTAAACTGTCAAAATAACAAAAAGTAGTAATGTTCGAATATTAACGTAACTGCAGGAACTGGCTTCCCGTTCAGAAAGCAAGAGGGCAGCTAGAATAATACACGAAGACGGTTGTAGATAAAGGGGATAAGAGAGAGCAGGATCTTCAGGATCTCGGAACGACGATCCTAATCTGCAGGCCTCAGTCCGAAAATTCAATTAAACTTTTGATATACGGGCTGAAGGCCGCGGTACGGCTGTGTAAACGAAAATTTCGCAAGGTTCACGTACTTTCCTTGGCCGAGCTACGGGCCCGATCATTTTCAGGCTTCCGATCGTTTGCTCCCGTAAAACGATTAAGCCACCGCGACGCTGCGCCCTTTATTACATGGCCTTATGTGCACGAGAACACAAGAGAACGCCTTTGGGAAATTTATCCTGGACGATTTGTCCGATCTTTGGGATATCGACACCGTCTACTGCTTCTTCCTGTTCTTTCTCCTCTTCCCTTTTTTTTTCACTCTGAATGACGGACAAAGGCCAGCTAACGGTGATTTATATCAAACCATCGCGATTCCTTCTTCCGGGGAATTTGGGACTTTTTGCTGCATTTTGAGATTTGGAAGATGTGTTTTGGTCGAAAGACAGACATTCACAAATTGTTAAAATATAGTATACGATGATTTCATTTGGGAACAATATGTTCTGTCTCAGTCAATTTCAGTGAAAACTTAGGTGGAGTTTTAATATCTTTTGGGGTGATTTTTTCAAGTTATTAAAATGTCATACTTCAGGTAAGTATATTTTCTAGTTGTTTCATCCGAAAAGTATTAAAGTGACAATTTTCATATGTGTAGACATTTACTGTGGAAGATGGACATACCCTTATTATAAAATCGAAAGAAAATTATTTCAACAACAATATTGTATTGAATATAAAATTTTTGCAAATTTGACCCAGAGTTGTATTTTCCAAATTAGTATTCTACGTAAATTAATTTTATCTAAGAACAGTGTATTTACACAAAAATTCAGTGTCATGTGTTTGTTAAGACATACTTTAATTTAGTAATTCGAAATAATTTTGAGAATATGAACTATGAAATGTATAGAACTTTGGGTGATTTGTTCTTATGAATATTATTATTAAACCATGTGAATTTTAGTAGAATTAATTGAATTTTGGTAGACTTTAATTAGGGACACCGTTGCGGGTGGAGGATATAATGTACAGGTGATATTTTATGCTCTTTGCGTGAGCTTTTGCGGAGTTTTGGATTTTAAACTCTCATGAATGTTGTATGATGAAGAGGACCGTAAGAGTATGTGTCAGGGGATGTTTCGTGCTCTCAAGTTTATTCGAACTTTTAGTATTTTGTATGGCAGTTGTTTACAACGGGATGGACTGTCCTAGAAATATCAGCTTTAACGTTCTGACAATTTCAAGTTCCAAAAAAGTATACATTTTATAACGAGAAAAATTGAGAAGACATTAGATGCAAAAATATTTCAATAAAATTAGTTCCCTTAGGATGAACTCTTGCTTAAAAAGTAATAACAACTGACAAACATTGGACGATATTTTCAAAATTGACATTCTTAAATATACGTAATGTTCTGAGTTCTTCTTAAATAATTAAAAATTCGTATGATATACAATGGTAACTTTATCGTATATATAGAATTAGAGTTTGAACAACCCCATAGATTGTTCAGAAACTTAGAAATAATTACAAGACTTAAAATATCTATTGCGAATTATTATTATCAATCTACCACTTGCTCATAACAAAAATTAACTCATCTTATTAAAATTTCAGGAGTCACATAAAATTTTCACAAAATATATGAAATTCGTCATATATATTTTCAGACCTTACCATTTACAGATGAAATTATCCCAAAAACCATAGTAACTAAAATTTGTTAAAACGAAATCTCACGGACGCAGAAACTATCAGTTTCAAAATGAAAAGAGACTAAAAACATTCTTCGTAATTGCGTCGATATTTCTTTTCCTCTCCGCTTCGCGAAATCGATTAGATTTAATCCCCTGATACGTTCGGCCAATAAATTCGTACTACGTTAATTTCATTCAGTTATCCTCTAAACGTACACATTATCGAAGAAACCAGGGACAATTACACATGCAACAGATGTGTTGCTCGTGCCGGAGTTTCTCTCGGTGTTGCGTGCATCGTGGGGTTAAAGGGTTAACCCATAGAAACTGCAACTTATCCGTGTCGACATGCACACATGCCACAGGTTTAAAACCTGACTTTCCCTTCCATTTTTGTACGAACCATCGACCTGAAGTATTTGTAGAAGAATTTCAAATCTCTTACTTTTTTATATTTTTGGAGACGAGGTTAGGTCAAGTTGAGGTGAACTTTGGTTATGTTAGATTAAGTTAAGTTATGGCGAATTTAGGCTATGTTAGATTAAGCTAAGGTAAACTTAGGTTAGGTTAGATCAAGTCACGTTATGGTGAATTTAGGTTAGGTTGTTTCAAGTCAAGTTATGGTAAATTTAGGTTAGGTTAGATTAAGTCAAGGTGATCTCAGGTTATGTTAGATTAAGTCAAGGTGAACTTAGGTTAGGTTAAGATGAACTTATGTTAAATCAAGTTAGGTGAGATTATGGTTAACTTAGAATATGGTAAACGTAAGTTAAGTTACGTTAAATTGGTTCAAGTTAATGTTGATTTGAGTTAGGTTAAGTTAGATGAAATTAAAGTTAACTTTAATGAAGTTAACTCAGGTTAAGGTTCACTTTACAGTCTCACGTTGTAGTCAACTTCATATGAATACCAGTGTCTTAATACATTTAAAAAATTGATACCAAGAAACTACAATTACTGTATTCTTTCTTTCTAACAGTTTGTGAAGGAGTACATGTTTCAACAGTTGTATGGAATTTTAATGTAAGCGTTCTTAATCGAAAGATGTAATATTTTGAAGAACATATCACCTCGAAATTCCAGTTCAAAGATAGAAATGTCCAGATGCTGGGGCCAGATTTTCGTGGAATGCCACGAACGAGACGAACGACACGATTTATTTTTCGACTATCGTCGAGGGGCAGCAGGGCTGTTAGGGTCGGGCCTTTGCTCTTCCGCAACGAGCCGAAGAAGCGAAAAGAAAGAAGGACGTCGAAGAAAAAAAGAGTGAGCTGGTCCCATGGAAGATTGGACTCGCCGATTCGGACTTCTGCGACCATAATCATCGGGATCGGTGTGGAATTGCCGAAATGTGGTGCGACCATGTTACTGAATGAGAAACTCGCACGTCATCCCCGGAATCTGTTTGCCGTGTCGTGAAATCTTTTCTCCGATGAATCGTCCATCATAGGCAAATATGACAACCGGGCAGCGCCCTCTACAATGGGCATCGGCACCGTGAAAAATCGGACCGTACTGACGTTGCAGATTCGGACCTCGCAATTCGGGGCCCGCTGAGGCAACGGAAACGTCAATGTGTAATACTGCTTTTTCACATTTTTCTCAAAGAGAGATGGAGATGGGGGTGGAAACTATCGATTTGGACCTGATTTTTTTGATAGATGTTTCAAGACCACATTTTTTTGACAAACAAGGTTAACTTTTTGCACTCGAAGGTACTTTTACTGGCGACAAGTTGCTCTGAAATATATTTTACGAAAAATTTGATGAGTTTTGTTGAAGTTATTCTTTCTCTGTTATTAACTATTGTCTGTTTCATTATGTGCATCACATGACGCTATGGATTTAGTTAAAAAATACTTATTTCAGAGTTTTGTATTAGAGCGAATATTGTGAGTCACCTCTCGACAAAGGGTTAATATGTTAATCTTGATATATTGATATTGAAAATAATCTTTGGACAGTTATTATTTAGAGACATGTTAAATTATGAGTCATATGTAATATAATAATACAATGACATAATAATATAAGAATACAATAATATGACATAATGTAATAAAGTCCGGACAAATAATTATTAAGTTTTGCTGTACCTTTTAACTAATAGTGTCTTTGTGCGTTGAGAAATTTAGGAATTTTACTTTCAATGATTCATCAGGAATCACCAACGCCTGTGGCTCTAAAAATATCTAGTCCTAAAGCTTATGGCAACCATATCAAGTATTACACCAACTAGATCATTGGACTAAATTATTATTAATACAGTTTACATATACTAGATCATATTAACATACGTTACATTAGATACATATGTATACATTAGAAATTATCTTACTTTATACTCATTAAATAATAGTAACACACTTTGTAATCATCAGATATTAACGCTTAAGTATCAGAAAGTAACGTCAATTTCTTGTAGTTAAAATATTTATCAAACAGTAATACTAGAACACAATCTTTATGTATTCTACTTCGTCCAAAAGACGAACACCAAAAGTTATGACTTTAAAACAAAAATTCAATTAAAACAAATATCTGTCAGTAGGTGTTGTTCTTGTGCAATTAATTATTTTGTTATTTCTCAAACAGTAACGACAGAATAAAATCTTTATTGAATTACTATAGAACAGTGTAAAAAACAGCACCGAAAAAAAGGTAAATGCACTTAAGAAGAATAACATACCCATCACTACCTTCTAATAACATACCCATCACTAGCTTCTTGCAATTAGCTCACTATTCTTCAAAAAGTAAAAAAATCCTTTAAATAAACTAGTACTAAAATCTTGTAAATAAACCAGTACTAAAATCCTGTAAATAAACTAGTACTAAAATCCTGTAAATAAACAAGTAAACAAAATGTGTATCCCACCCGAAGTAACGAATTCAAAAGACGAATACTAAAGAAAAATCGGCTGCAGAGAGGGTAAAAACGAAGAGACGGAACGAAGGCAATAACGAAGTCCAGCGAGTAGTCACGAGTCGGGTATTCGCGATTTCAGTCGTGGAGGAAATTATTTTTTCCGTTTTGCTGGCTATTTTTGCTGTGCGGTCTTGCGCCCAAGGAGTGACTGACCTCTGGCCAGTTCGCGTTGCGGCGATCACCTATTTTTAAGCGACCGAAAAATGCATAGCCTCCCTTTCGAAAGAAAGTCGACGAAACGGGGCGCCAGAAGACACGCAAAGAGAGAGAGAGGAAAGGAGAGAGAGAGAGGAGGGTGAAGAGTGTCGAGAAAGATGGGGCAAGCGAGTGAAAACAGGAGAGAGGAGACGATCCGTCGTCGTCGATGCTCGACGGAAAAATTTATTTCGAAACGGCCACATGTCACGCTCGAGAAAAGCGTCTCCTTTTCCCGAATTCTTCGTGACTGCCCGAGATATCGTTTATTTACTCTACGGTTTAAAATACTCCTTGCTCGAAAGAGCTACGGGACGTTGCAAAATTGTCCGGTGATCGAATTCGTTAATCGGTGATTGTATAGGTACTTTTAACGGTGAGATACGAGAAAGGGAAATTGGGAAGTTGAGGAGTGGAAGGTTAAGTTTTGTAACTTTGTATGCTTGTTTGGTAAGTAATGGAGATATGGAGTAATTAGCGAGTAATGGAGATTTGAGAAGTTTTGTGGAATTTGTTGAGGATTTTGAATATTTGCTAATTTTGAAGTTTGAGAATTTTAGATTTGGGGAGTAGGAAATTTGGAAATTTTTAGATTTGGGGATTGAAAATTAGAAAATTCCGAAATTTGGAAATTTAGGCCTTTGGCAGTTTGAGAATTGAAGGATTTAGGAATCTAGGGACATTAGAATTTGTGGATTAGTGAAATTAGAATCTTGAAAATTTAGAAATTTAGAAATGTGAAAATTTGGAAATTCGGGTTTGGCAACCCAAGAACTTGAAAATTTAGGAATTTCAGAATTTGAAAACATAGGAACTGCGATAAATTCAGGAAAATGAAAGAAGATCAAATTTATAGAAATTGAATGATGTCTAAGTGAATCATATAGTCTAGGGAAATTAAAATAATTAGAAATTTGAAGATTTCCCTAAATCCACTGCACAAGCATTCAAGTACTGACCTCCCTTCACATCAAATTTGTACCAAACTGCGCATTACATCAAATCTAATTCAACTACCATAATCATCTTGGATTCCTCTCCCCGCCTCAAATTCCGCAACCGAAATATTCCTCGTTTCTGCATTTCATGAAAACTCGACAAATCGCGAGGTAAACAAACAAGAAAACGCTCGGCAAAACCCGCGAACAAATCGTTCGTGGAAGTCGTTTCACGCGTTAACAAGGTCCAGAAAAAGGTTCTAAGTCACCAATTTCCAGACGGAACGATTTCCGGAAACGTTGTCCGGCGTTCTGACCGATCTACCTGTTCGGATGCATCTAGGGATCTCGGTGGCTCGCCAATTTAAAAGTAATTTTCTCGAATCCGTCGGGAAAAAAAGGAACGGGATCACCTACTCTTCCCACGGTTGGTCAGCTGGCCTGCGTCCAGAAACGTTTCGTCTCTCTTTATCATTCCTTCACCCTGCGCGCCACCCTTCGAGTCCTGTGCCGCTTCCTTTTTTTACGAATTTCGATTTTTCTACCTGAGATCTATTCCCGGGTCATCCGAGACAGGGCCGCCACTTACGGGTCCTTTACAGTTACGCGAAAGAGATTCGACGGAAGATAAAATGGAGAAAGGTTTGCTATTCCTTTCACGGACCGCGTAAACAGACCCGAATTTCGATCGTGTGGACAGCTATACGTTCCTTGAGCTGGTTTCCTTATTTTATGGTATTAATAAATTGAAATTAGTAGTCAGTTTTGTTTGAGGTTGTAGTGGCGAGAAATTAAGAATTTTGTGATCATTCTTGTACGCTAATGAATTGCGAATATTTGTCAATTCTGTTGGAAACCATTGCGTTTAGAAATCATTACGATATTTTTAAGCTTATGTGAAGGACGCCATTTTGTGGTAAATTTTGTACACTAACTAATTGTGGATATTGGTCAGTTTTGTTCGAAGTTGTAGCGTTTATGAATTATTACGAGTGGATGTGTTCAGAGGTAGATGGACACCATTTTGTAGTAACCTGCACACTAATAAAATATGAATATAGATCAATTCTGTTTAAAATTGCAGAGTTTAGATATTGATACGTGCATATGTCTTTAAAAGTATGTAAATATAGAATGAATCCATTTTGTAAAGATACGTAGAACGCCTCCATTTTGTGCTAAATCTGAATTCATAAATAGCGAATGTTACTTCCGTCGAAAAATGTCTGCTACAAAATAATTTTTATAAAAATTATTGAACCTCATTGAAGAATTATGTAGAACAGATTTGAATTTTCTTTATAACTAACTGTAAGAATTATAATTATAATAAATAAGAATTATAATATATCAAATTACAAGAATTTGGATTTGAAGAAGCGAAAAGAACACGAAGAAAATATTTCTGTAACGGCAGATAAAATTACCTTGAAATATTAATTCGAAGACATTTATTCTTAAAACGTTTGGAGATACAAGTTTAAGTAGCGGATCTGTAAAATTGTCTATTTGCGACGAAGTATTAGCATAGTATCAACTTAAGCTATCGATCGTAGGATAATAATAAACGGTAAGAAGGGAACTCGCCACGGAGATATTCGTATCCGAATGTTTCGAGCTAGTTTCCATAAGAATGACTAGACTAGTCAGTCAAATATGCTTATACAAGCATTTTCGTGAAATGTAGCTACACAATGTATTCGGAGAGGCAATAAAATCATTCGTACAAATGTTTCTTTTATATGATTCTTATTCGGAATTATGGCCGTTTGTAGGTCGCTTCGAATCTTCAATTATGGTGCATGATGAATGGTCGTGTCAAATCTACCAATTCTCTTTTTATGAAATTAATGGATGTACTCTCAAATTCTGTTAAAATCTTTAATTATGGTTGTTATCGAATAGTTTCGTAATCTTTCACTTTTCAAATTTTTTAAATTTCAAAGTTGCAAGTTTTCAAGTTTTCAAATTTCCAAATCCCAAAATTTTTAGATTACTAAATTTTTATATTTCCAAATTTTCTACTTTCTAAATTGCCAAATTCCCAAATTTCGAAATTCTCCATTTCTCTAGTTTCCCAAGTTTTTAAATTTTCTAATTTCCTCACCGATAAATTCCTAAATCTCTAGATCCCCAAATTTCTTCTTCTAGAAATCCCTAGATCTCCAAGTTTTGTATTTTCTAAGTCCCTAGATTTCCAAATTTCTTCTTCTCTAAATCCCTAGATCTCCAAGTTTTGTGCATTTCTTGTTCTCTAAATTCCTAGATCCCCAAATTTCTTGTCTTCCAAATCCCTAGATCCCCACATTTCTTCTCCTTCAAATTTCTACATTCTCTTTCTTCTCACTCAAATCCCTAGATTCCTAAATTTCATGTCTTCCAAATCCCTAGATCACCAACTTCCTATATCTTTAAATTCTCAAACCATCCAAAATATTCAAATCCTCAGAATCCCTAAAAATCAACAAATAATGATCTTCAACACATTTGTCACATATAGATCAGCTTTTTACTCCACACTACACATTTACAATTAAAAATATAAAACGAACCCCAAATCCTCAAAACCTCTCAAAAATCAATGACTATAGATCTTCATGATCGCCATATTTGCCGTTACAATGTAAATTCACCCTTAACATTTACCACGAAACACGCATACACACGAAAAGGGCTTGAAAAGATGAAACAAGAGTAAATGGCACTCGAAGGGTGCGAATTTGTCGTCAACAGAACGTTGCCGCGAAATCTGGATCTCGTCAAGGTTACAAGGTCCCCTGGAAGAAAGTAATCGGTAAAAGAGGGCCGATCGATCGGATGAATGGTCGAAATTCGATCAAAGGACGAATCTGTTCGGTCCATGGTGCGGCGTTCTCTCACGAGAAATTTTCAAGAACACACGTGGTCCATCGCCCCCGGCCGTCCCCCCTCTTCTGTCTATTTTTTTCCAGATCGCTTTTTATAAACCTCCTTTTCCTCCCTTCGTCTCCGCAGCGTTTTTTTTTTTACTTCTTTTCTTCCCTCTCTGTCTGGCAGGGGCCCTAGGATTTTTTTCTTACCCCTTGGCCGGCCATCTGCCGCTACGGAAGGGGCGGCCAAGATGCAGGAGCCGCAAGAGGGGTTAACTGGAGGGGTGAGAAGGAAGAAGGATGCGCGTCAGGATGGCCAGGAAAAGGAGAGACGGGAACACATAGAAAGGAGAAGATGAGTCCGAGAAGCTTTATCGGCCTGGGGTAACGGCTTAAGTCCCACTTTTGCCTCACAGAATCGCTTCTATGGTTGCGCCAGCTTACGCTGCGTAGAATGAACGTGTCATGGGACGCCATGGGACATGAGACCATTATCGAGTGAAAGAAATCCCTTGTGGAGAAATTTTGCATCTAGTCTATACAAAAATCTGTATTTTAATGGCGGATCGAAGTTAATATATAAAAATCTAGACTAGACTAAAAATAAGACTGTATAATCTACTAACTGCGAATATAAGTCCTGTAAATAGGACTGTAAATATACAAAAATTTACAGACAATTTATGTACTGATTGTATGAGGAAAATCGTGTTCGTTGTTGCAAGTATGAACCTCTATTTTAGCCTCTTGAGCTTGACGCACTTGCAATTTAAATATGGTAAATTTTTCTGGTACTTTTAGTAGGAAATTGATATATGAGTATTAAACTGGATTACATAGAACCTCAGTTTCAGGCGTTTAAAGTTATGAAATTATAAATTAAAATTGTAAATTGTAATTTATGAGGTAGTAAATTGAAAATGTAAATTTAAGTTTATAAATATGTCAAGTAAATATATTTATAAATTCGTAAAATAAATAAACTCGCCATATTTGCTGACGCATCACAAGTACCCAAATAGTGTGAAACATAATTAAATGAATTGCACAGCTTAAATCGCGTTCAGCAACGGAAAATCGCACGAAATTCAAATTCTAAGTCCATAAGAAAGTACCAAAAAAAACCTCACGATATACGATTATAATACCGTAACCCCGTGGCATTTCAAAAAACCGTGTTTTTTAAATGAACGATGTCCGTTCTCACGGAGTCGCGAGATTTTCCGAAAAAGCTAAGGGAAATTTTTCATCCTGCAGTATTTTAATTTTTTTCTCCTCCCGTTGCGTTCGTGTTTTTTTTTTCCACCTCGAGCTTCGCGTTCGCATGTTCCGTTGTCGGAGAATCTGTGCCACTCCGGGTACCGTAAACCCCTCCCCGTTTTCACCCTCGAAACCTGCCCCTCTCCTTTTTTACCATCGCACAAGGTGTTTCCGTCCTTGCATCCAGGTTCCGCTTCCTCCGTTTCCCCGGAGGCCACGATAAAAAAACAAACAGAAAAAACAGACAAGGGTGCCCCTCAACCCCCTCGAATCGCGGAAGTCGCACGTTCGTATGCGCCTCTCGAACACGATCATCGAAGGAATCCACCTAGCAAATCGGTGCTGCGACAACCCCCCAAGAGTCACGCACTTCTTTTTTTACTTTTACCACGCTCTTCAACCCCCGTCGATCTCTGCGAACCGACAGGGTGAGAACTTTTTTATGCAAAACTGGACATGGGAAAAAATCGGTGCCTCTGGGTCATCGGGACTTTTTCGGAGATGTGTGCACCCTGCGTCTTTTACCCCTTATAACCCCTTATCGTGTCATATACATGATGCACATAACTGTTGAGATGCAACAAATTTCACTGATATTTTCACCACGATTGAATTTCGAGATTAATTTTAATTGCAACCCCTCCATCAATGATCATGTTTGAAGTATCTATAATGGTTGAACATTCTTTGTCTGTCTGTGTATTTGCAATAAGAATTGAATCGCTATGACGCACTTGTTGAAAAAATTGTAGGTTAAGGGGTTAACATTTTATCGCCTGAAATTTCCATATGAATCTATCACCTTTATTTAAGAATTTGTTTACTTATCTGACTGAAAATACTTGGGACTATGAATATAATATAAGGTAATGTAATATAATGTAATATTTACGAGTACTGGTAAAATATTTGGTAACATGTTAAAAATAGAAATACAATTTTACAAAATTTGCAAGTGCTTCTTGTGAGTCAACGTCATAATAATTCTTCATTTTGAAGATTTAGCGGCTTGTCACATATTGAAGTCCTTAATACAAAAGTACAGTTTATTCTTGTTACAGAGACTTTACAGTAAGAATGCTTTTGTTTGGAGATGAAATTTTTTTTGAGTCAGGATTTTTTATTGTTCTAACTAATATACTTAATTGGATTTTTATATAGATGTTCTTAATTGAGAGAAACGATTTTTTTAAGGAAATGGATCCTGGAAGACTTTATTTTTAGACGATATCTTAAGATCAGTCAGTGGATTTTTAGTAAATTTTGTTGTTATAGATGAAGAAGATAAATGCGTAAGAAATTCTAACAGTGTAATTAATTGATGGGCTAGACGCGTCATTTTTAGCGTGCCATTTCCGTGAGAGGGGATTAATAATACAGGAAATTGATTTTTTAATTCCGGCTTTTTCAGGTGAAACTAAGAAACTCGGAAGATTCAAACTAAAATAACAAAGTTAAATTCTTGAATTCTGAAAGTTCCAAAATTCCTACGTTTCAACCTCTCAAATTCATCTGTCCTAAAATTCAAGTTTGAACGTCTCAAATTCCTAAGATTGTAAAATTAGAGAGTTCCACAATTCCAAAGTCCCAAAATTCCAAAATTCAACACTTCCTATATACCAACATTCTACCCTTTCAAAAGTCCTAAAATTCCCAGATTGAAAGTTTCCAAAATTCCAAGAACCCAAATTCCTAAAATACTAAAATCTGACCGTTCCAAAATCCCAGAGTCCCCAAATTCCAAAATTCAACACTTCTTATATACCAAAATCCCAAAATTCCCAAATTACACAATTTCCAAGATTCCAAGGTCTCCAATTCCTAAGTCCCAAAATCCAAAACTTTCAACGCTTCAAATTCCTAAAATTCCAAACTTCCAAAATTCCTAAGTCCCAAAATCCAAAACTTTCAACCCCTGAAATTCCTAAAATCCCAAACTCCAAAAATTCCCAAGTCCCAAAGTCCAAAACTTTCAACCCCTGAAATTCCTAAAATTCCAAACTTCCAAAATTCCAAACTTTCAATCCCTGAAATTCCTAAAATCCCAAACTCCAAAAATTCCCACCCAAAATCCAAAACTTTCAACCCCTGAAATTCCCAAAACTCCAAATGACAATACTCTACGAACCACAATACAAATTACCAAAAAACCTGAACATTGACCAGTGATCGGTCTACGCCAATGCGGCATGTGTCTGTCGAAGAGCGTGCTCGCAGTCACCAAATATAACCATCTAGACAGACCCCTTGCCAAGGGTGTTTGGACCATCCTCCCGAAGGGTTAGCCTTCGTCCTTTATCCAGGAAGCCTAACCTAACCTCTACGTTTCTTCCAGAAACGAACATTTCGACACGTAACGGAACGAAGGAAAATCGTTGCCTCGTTTTCTCCCCTCGTCGGCGGGCCAAGATATTTTCAGCCAGATTTTCGTAACCCGGCTATTTAAAGGCTGGCTTCCTTAAAATTTGCAGCACGGCCGATCACTAATTTACAGCGGAAAGTTGCAGCTGCTCGATCGGTGGGTGACACCGCTGCCCGTCTTTTCGGGGGTCGTTGAACCGCCGCGGACTCCGCAAGAGAAACAAGAGAACACGGGCCGGTTTTCCATGTTTTCTTTGGCGCGGTTTGTGTATCGATGAAAAATCACGGCCGACACAAGACCTTATAAATCCTACGAACGCATCAACACGAGCGAACTTCCGGGCTGCTCTCGCGAATTATTGCCGGACATGCTCTTCTCGTGATTCATGCTGCTAACCTTTACTGATGGACTCGGGTATCGATAACTTCATTTTAATAGCGTTGGGAGACAATAATACTTATAAAACAATACAATTCTTTTCAGATTAATTGTATAGGCTGTTTCGTTTATTGTTATTTCTTCGACTTCGTCATTTTTGTTGGCGATTGTTGGGAGACAAAACTGGTAAAATAATAAAATTCTTTTCAGAATAATTATACAGGGACGTCGTGGATTCTTCATCTTTGTGAATTTTTGTTAGGACAAAGTTGCTTGGTAAATTAAAATATGGAACATGATAGAATATAAGAATTTGTGACCTTCTTTTGCAAGATCGTTTCTACCTACAATGTTATCATTTTTAATCAGTAGATTTTAACTACACCTTTTTAGTACAGTATATCTTCAGCATATCACAACCTCAAGAAACTGTTATCAGAAACGGTATTACCGTTTACAATACAGCCAGTGTGAAGGAAAAATGCTGTGTCAACCGACTGAAATCTGACGTTATCGAACTGACCGGAACCCCTTTTCATTCGAGGGAATCCGTTCGCACCTGCGAGAGATTACGTATAGTACAGTTAAAAACAGAGCTGGTTTCCTTGGGGGAAGTATGGTAACTAGACGGTATTTTATTAATAAATTTGTAAGAATATTTCCAGATTTGTTGATTTAAGATTGGTGTAACTTGGGGTTAAATATTTAGATGTCTAAGGATTTGGAGATATAGAAATCGAATCTGGGAAATCTGTCGAATTTGAGGAATTCAATTTAAGTTTGAAGAATTTCAGATCTTGAGTTCCAAATTCAAAAATTTAAGAACAATATCTGTGAACATTCAAAAACTTCTATACAACTTAAAAAGTCTATACAACCTTAAAAGTTTGTATAACTTCTATACAACTTTTCAAATCAATTTGAAAATTTACAAGTTTATAAAAATGAAAGATTTCGAAAGTTAGTTACAAAATGACAAGATTTACATCGAAGAAAGTATAGATTGTATTCGCCAATCCAGACATTCATCTAAGAGCACCTATTCGTAAGCTGCGGTATCCATGACGTTTCGAAGCAGACATGAAGGCTGCAGTGCGGTTTTCAAGCGTCGCGACCTCTTGACCATCTCTGGTCACCGATATACCAACGCGACGCGCAGCCGCTTTGGGGACGCGTTTGCTTTTATCTTCGTCCCTTTGGTTTACGACAAGCCGGAGGGAGGGACAGGGCGAAAGCGCGAAGGCAAACACGAGCAAAAGAGAGGAGACGATAAACTCCCACGAAGAGCTGGACGCGGGCAACGAAAAGCGCACCGAAACCATTCGTCCTCTTCGTCGTCGTCGTTCTTGGTCGTCGTCGTTGTTGGTGCGAGGCACATGTGCACGAGTCGCCGAGTCGCCAGACAGATCTTTTTTGTCCCGAAGTAAAAATAATCTTTAAAACCCCGAACAGGATGCGTTGTTAGGGCTGGAGATAGATAGAGAGAGAGAAACCGTGCGGGCATCGTCACCAAGATGGTCCACGCACCGTTTTTTCACCCTTTGGACGCTCGTCTCCCTGTAACGGGTGTCCGAAATTAACGCGTCAGGACCCTACTGATTTCTCCATGGATCCTCTACGGAGCTTTCTCCGCGTTCGTCCGCATCTGTCGGAAGTGAAGAGTCAACGGGGAGCTTAATGTCCCCCATACTAGATAGCTTTTCCAGGTGGAGATCCGAGGATTTTTAAGTTATAGCCCGATGAACTGCTACGCATTTTCTTATTGGTGATACTAATTTTTTTTCTGTATTCAAATGCATCGTTTTATGATACAACTTGAGCGATAATACAACTCGTGGTAATTGAATGCTTGATAATTCAACCTGTGGTAATTCAGCGCTTGATAATTTAATACGCGATAATTCAACGCGTGTTAATTCAACGCTTGATAATTCAATGCTTGATAAATCAACGCGTGACAATTCAACGCGTGGTAATTCAATGCTTGATAATTGAACGCATGGTAATTTAACGCGTGGTAATTCAACGTGTGGTAATTCAACGCTTGATAATTCAGTACTTGATAATACAACACATGGTCACACAACGCGTGGCAATATAACAAAAACGTAGAATATTCTTCCACACACCAATGAAACATCACCTAGCAAACTCATCTACCTATTCTTGACACAAATAAAAATTGCATAAGTAAAGAAATATAATGCAATATACAATACAATACACAATATACAATATACTAAGGTTACAATAGATACCATAGAAATTGTTCGGTATCAAAGCATACTGCAGTAAACACAATAGTTATCTCGTAGGATCATAAAACAGGAGTTTGAAGAAGAATTGAAGTAAAATGGCGGATGAGTTAGCGTGGACTGTAAGTTGTGCTCGAAGGCCACGTTCTTGATTCTAACGTTATCGCGGCCTGCTGTTTGACTTAACTAGGCGGTCGTGCTGCTAAATGGCACACGTGTCCACACATGGCGCAAGCGACACCGCTCTCCGGATCGTAACACACGAAATAAAGAAATCGACCGAGCAGTCCTCTTACACGACTGTCCGGAATTTTATGCATCGTTGGAATTGTTGCGTTGGGAGTAATCGAAAGAAGATAACTTTAGCTGCGTCTAAAGGCTGCCTGATATTCGTCTGGCTGCTAGCTTCGAGGACATATTTTTCCACGAACAAAATCCGCTTTTCTACGGACACATTTTCGATGCATAGCACTTTCTTCGATAGCTATTCGAATTATTTCGAAGAGAAATAAAATTCTGATTTGAAATTTCGAATATTTTGTACAATTTGAAGGGAATTTCTTTCCCCGCCAATTTCTACGTTATTTTCTAATTTGCATCTAATGACAGGAAGATTGCGTTGATATATGGTTAAGTTCGAAGAGCGACGAAGATAAGCGTCGAGGGAGTTGTTAAAAATCTAAGCGACACGAGAATTTCGCGCGTTGCGAGTTGACGCGTTTAAAAATATTGCAAAGCGTTGTAAACGAGGCAGGAGAAGCGGCGCAGTCTCGCACCGGAGGAGTGACCGTATAAGACCTCTTCCTGTTGCCGTGGAATCGTAGAAACCCACGGGTTAAGACGCGAGGAAAAATCGTCTGAACTTGCGGACGTTCGTTTGAAACACAGTGCCCCCCACGGTAATGAATGTGGGAGTTTCACACGGGTCAACGGATCGCTGCGTTTTCTAGGGATACACACGAGAGATGCACTTGGAATTTCTCCTGGCACAGGCCAGCCCCGCGCACTATAGCGTGCACGTCCGTAATAAACAGGCTTGATAACTTATGCATTCCGAATACAACCGATACGATCTATCTGGCACGACGATAAATACAAAGCGCGACGGATTCCGCGCTTAGAAATTCGCAAACATTTTCGCGTCTCTATTATTCTGACCAATCAACTGATGGCGCGATCTAACGGGCGACGTTTCTTCTCCTGAACCGCGTCTCTCGAGTCAATTTCACGATAGAATTAACTCTCGATGAAAAAGTTGCGATAAATCGCGAGTTACATTGTCACGCGTTATATCGCATGTTTCATGGCGTTGATTACGTTGCATCTCGTTATTAGCGTCTTTTAAGTAACTTTCAGATTAGAATTACTATTCGAAGTTGCAATAAATCACGAGTTTGTCACGCGTTATATCGCCACACTTTTTATGCTGACATGTTGAACAGTGCAATATGCAGTTGTGAGTTAAATTGCTGTGTATTATATAACCACGAGTTATTATCATGTGTAGCATTATTTCGCTTTATATTGCCATGCGTTATATTGCAGACGGTTGTAGCACTGTGAGTTATAGTGTTACGCGGTAAGTTGGTATGCGTTACATGACCACAAGATAAAGTAATAAATATAGCATTCACACGCCTTGTATTACCACGTCTTATATCGCCGAATGTTATATCGCTGAATGAACGCAACACACTGTATTACCAACAAATTGTATTTCAATGCGTTAAATCGTATCGCGTTATATCGCCCCTCGGTATATTACATCGCGTTATATCGCCCCCTGTCATATCACCTCGCATTATATCACTCCTCGTTATATCACATCGCGTTATAACACTTATTATATCACCTCACGTTATATCGTCTCGCGACATATCGCCACATTGCTATATGAAAGAGTAAAGCATTGTTGCTAGTCTAATCACATCTGATATACTCAAACATTTTCTGCCGCTATAATCTCATCGGTGGCAATATAACGAGAGTCTACTGTAATTTTACTTCACGTAAGTTCCAAATATTTGATTATACACGATATTTGCATTTATGTTTGAAAATTGTATCTCGCAATTTCCTGCTTTAATTAAATTGTCCACTTCTATTTCTCTCGTTTAGACACTGATAATTTGTTTCAACTCGATCACCGAAAATAGAATAAACGAATCGTTCAATCAAACCAAATGAATGGCGAAGCGAGAAACCACTAATTAGTATATGTGCATGTTATTTATAAATCTAACGGTCATATCCATATTTCAGAAACAAGAGGAAATATCGTGACACGTATGCATTCTTTAACGAAATCATAGATTAAACAGGTGTTAAAAGAATAACTTTCAATCATCCATTCAGCTGATTCCGACAACTTCTCTTATTTAACCGGAGGATCGATTCGATCGAGGAAGACAGTATTTTTACCACTTTTATTTATTAAATGAAACCGTTCACTCGTCGAAATTAATACAGCTTACTAAACATTTCTCGTTTACATTTCACACTCGAAACCACGGAAATAATTATCAATCATTAGTATCATATTCGCAGAAAAATCGAATACCTGTAGAAAATATGTATTTTCGTACAAAAATTGACGTTGTCTAATCAAATTTTTAGAACCACGATATACAATGTAAGTTAATTTTGTATAAATAATCACACGCTTCCTCAAATATATTGCAATTCGTACCTGATGAAAATCGTGCTCGAGCGATTTGGTAGAAGGGCCACAAAAATCTGAACGGGAACCGTTCATTGAGAAAATTAAGAGGAAAAGGCAAACGGAAACGCGGTTCATAGTCGACGCACGACGTCGCGGCGCACCCCAACCACAGATTGCCCGAGATACGGTCGACAGGTCCAGGGACACTGTCCAGGACCCCTGAGCCTGCAGGACCAGCAACAGATAATTTCTCCGGTTAGTTAAAAGTCACTTCAGATCCTCTCCGAAGCCAGTGCAGGAGCCTGGGAAACTTGACGCTCCGAAAGATCACATCAAAATTAAATAATCCTATAAACGATTAATTTTACCAAATTCTATAACGTGAACTTTAATCTTTAAACTGTAAACTATAATCTTTAAACTGCAAACTTTAAACTGTAAACTTAAATCGTTAAACAATAAACTTTAATCCTTAAACTTTAAACACGTAAAGTTAGTCTTCGATAACCTGTAAAGTTGAGGATATCCTTTAATTTCATCCGAAGTTGTACGACGTAGAGGCATGTATTTGTTGGCGATATTTCGCGGGACGAAAATTGAAATCCAGGATAAGGTTAGACTTGATTGGATATCTCGATCGAGATCCTTGGGCGAGTAATCCCGTGGAAAGATCCGCGTCGAGGCTATCGATCCCACCATGGATGAAGGGTTTAGTCACGGAATAATTAATGTGAGAGAGCAGGTACCTCCTTGCGTACACTCGTCTACTCCACTTTCTCTGCGACTACACGCTGTACGTGTTTACGGGAAGTTTACGGGAGGAACGGATCGGTGATCGAGGATCCATGGTGTCGAGAATGACGAACGGATCGACGCGATCATTGTTCGTGGCGATCCTCCAAGCTGCCTCGGATCGATTTCGTTTTACAAGTCGAATTAGAGGCGGACATTCGTGTTCTGGTCTCGTCTTCGTTTAGCTTATTTTTCAGCGCCTCTCGGTTATGATAATCTTCTGGGATGGGTAAAACATTCGCGTCATGCTCGATTTTCTTATTGAATCGCAATTGAAATTTTAAAGACAATTAAAAGGTTCATTTAAAGTCAACCTTCCTTGAGGTTAACCTTTTCAATTTCAGATCAATTCAAATTTTAATGGTGACTTCTATTATCAAATGTGATCGTTTGAAGATCTTTTGTATGTACAAATTTTTGCAGATGTTCGATATTGGTGTCTTTTGATAATCTCTTCTCAAATGCGATATTGAATATTTTGCATTAAGATTATTAACGAAGTCTGATAACTCTTTTAATAGTTCTTTTATCAATTCTTTTTTAGTCGTTTTTAAAAACTCCATTTCGATCTGCAATTTGAACAGAGCGATAAATCCGAAACGGAACATTGAAATGAAAAGTAAATTATTTATTATTTCACATATTAATCCCTCATTCGTTAAGAATAATGAACAGATTTCAATAAGATAATTTATGAGGTACATATGTATCTCTAAAGACACTAATTGCATAAAAAATGTATGAATGTGTACGGTAATTTACTTGAACTAATAGGAAACGTGTAATTAACGGTGAAATAGAGAGACTACATCTATTTTCATTTGTACAGTTGTAAAAAATCATGACGATAAATAATTGGGAGATTAGACGGAATATAATTATCGCTAATTTTCTGTCGAACATTCGCGTTGTAATTAAAAAGTGAGTTAGAAAATGAGAAGTATATTCGATCATGACTATTTGCTGTCATATCGATACGTTAATGGTAAATGACTATTTTTAAACGATCACGTTCTTCTGTCATTCGGAACTATTTAAATAAAGCTTAATGGAACTATTTAAATAAAGCTTAATGGAACCACTCAGATAAAACTTAATAAACCATTCAGATAAAACTTAATAGAACCATTTAAATACAGCTTAGTGGATCCCTTTAAGTAAACTTAATTGAATCGTCTAATTGAAAAGGTGAATGAAAATGAATTTGGGTTAGCGATTCTTGGATACCGAATGGTGTAAAATTAAAAAAATATTTTATAATAAAGGAAGCGATTTCCAATCAAGTACCGTTCAAAAATTACTAATCAATATCCATCGTCGAAATTCGACATCCTCGAAATATCCAGTTACAACCTCAACTGTCACAAAAGTCGACGATCTCCCACGAAAACACACCGTCCCATTGAGGGCCCAGAAAAGGAAAGAGCCCTAATGACGGTCCCCTAGAAGACCTTCCTCCCTCGCGGTCCATAACGCGAGCATAACAAATGTGACACCGATCGTCAACAAAAGGCTGGCGCCGCTCCAACCGGCCTCAACACGCGTAGAAATTACCCCGGTAATTTAAACGCCCGGCTAGTCGAGTTAATCGCGCGGTCGTCCCAAAAACGACCGTCCATCGCGGGCCTCGTAGCGGTCGAATCGAAAGAAAAAATATCTGTATCGAGAGTAGAGGGGAGGATGCGTCGAAAAGAAAAGCGCGGCTACCCCGATGTCAGCTAGCCACGAGAGTATCGCGTCTCCGGCGAAAACTGTTCCCCCGACCGCGCGAAACTCGCGTCGAGACCCTGGCCCAGACAGAGAGGCACGATCGAGGCGGACACAGGGTAACCGGGTGTCGGAGCGAGAGGCATCCCGGAGGAAGAGAGAGGCGGCTACGTACGCGCACGTACACTGGTAGCCGCGCGTGTAACTGCACGCCGGGAGAGAAGGGAGCCCGAGAGAGAGTGTGGATCGCGGAGCGCCCGAGTCCGACAGAGAGGAGCAGCCATCCGTCGGAGCGACAGAGTGTGCAGTGACGGCTCGCGCGAGCGTGACGGAGAACGGCATAGCTGGTTACCCCCACCACCGGGGGTGAAAACTACCCCGAGAGCGCGTGGGGTGTCCGGCCTCGGCGCCGAGGCGAACCGAGCGCGTCCGAAGCGAGCGCAGTGCCCGACACACCAGGTCCCGCACGGCACGACTAGGCGCACCGTCCGGCACAGTCCACTCAGAGATACGACCCATGCTGGACCATCGTCGCTCTGGTCCACGCCGGCAGCAGGCATCCAGCATCCGCGCGTCAGGACGCACGGGACAGCAGGTCGTCGAGGAGGACGACCCGAGGGACACTCGTGATCCTCCTAGCCGGAAGAACGAGGGACCAGCGTCGTCTTCGTCGTCGTCTAACACGTCCCCGGTGCACGGTGTACGCGGAGATGCGTGACGGACCACGATAGTTCGGTACCGGAGTGCGCCGCGTCACCAGAGCGGACAGACCGATCCGGAGAAGTGTTGCGTGCGTGTCGTGTTTCCGAACGTGGACTCTCCGCGGATGATACGCGCGCGACGGACACCGGCGATCCAGCAACGACGCGCGATTTGTGGACGATGGAGGAGCACCGATGAATGATACCGGTTGTTAGATCGTGAAAAAGGTTGTCGCAGCTGTGCGCCTCGGTAACATTTTTCCCTCGCGTTTCTTACCCGGTCACGGTGCGGTGTATGTGCGTCGCGACGCGGTGTGCCGATGAGGAACATGAGGACGAACAGTAGTTGACGAAGACGCGCGTGTCCGGCCGATCGTCAGTTACGCGGTGGTCGTCGACCAGGTGCCGATCGGGATACGAGTGTTGCCCGTACTGGGGTTCAGTTTTATCCGTGAAAGCGACGACGAGTAATCGACGGCCAAGTGAAACAGTTGTTCCAGGTGGAAACAGGTGAAACGTCGGATGGACTCGTTTCGGGGCAACAACAGCGAGGGGCGGAAGTGAGGGGGAGGAGGGCAGAAGCGTGACGATCGTCTAGCGAGCTTCGCCGGCCGAAGGAACTGTTTTCCTTCCAACGTGGTCGTCGCCTCCCCCTTTTCTTCTCGCCGCCCCTGCAGGAAAACGTGTGAAAACTCGAAGGAACTCGGGAATCGACAGATACCTTCCGTCCTGGACGACGTTCGAGGGAAACATCGAGCATAGATCGTGCGACGACACGCGAAGATAGAGAACGTCACCATGAGGATCAAAATGCCCGCGGTCAGGATCGCGCAAGGTGAGTGAGAAAAATAAAACCCGAAGAAAATTCACGCTCGTTGTTTGCCGACCGGTCAAGATTCGCGCCCGTCGCTGCCAGTTCGCGCTCTCGTTCTCGCGTGTCATTATTTTTGGATTTTGCGCCGGGTTCGCGAACCACGCGACCTCGGCTCCCGTCGAAAACTTCCAAGGTAGAGTGAAACTTCTCGCGCCGAACAATTTCTCGGAAACTCCGACGCGTTTCCGGGCCGTCCTGTGATCGCTTGTTGCTTAAAAAACTTTCCGAACGAACCGCGTTCTTTCTAGTCTAGATTCCACGACGCCCGCTCCGTTTAATTCGACCCCCTGTGTCTTTGAGAGTCATCCTGTGATCTCTGTGAAACGATCGATCCGCAAATTCGAGTGAAAACTCGCGCCATATACTTGTTTGGTGAGGAAGAAAGTGTCGCGAAGTGTACTTTGTCGTTTTCGACACTGTCCAAGTTCTGTATACTAAGTCTAAAAGTTTAGATTCTGATTCGAAAATCGGAATATTCGCTGTCGATCACGCGAGGATACTCTCGAGAAGCTAGATCGCCGACAAATCGCTGCGATTTCCGCGTACACGACCCAGGTACGAAATCGACATAAATCGAATCGCTTTCGACCGAAATCGAGCGATACCTTCGACCTGTATCGCTTCGTTGTAATTCTTAGAGTCGTGCTACCCTTAAACCGTGCTGAAATAGGACACCCTTGAAGCTCCTGTTAATCAATCAATTCCGATCGATCTGCCAGATCGTCCTCGTTCTCTGATTCGTCCGACCTTCTTGCCTCCTTAATCCGTTGAAAGCGAGGGTGGCAAAAAGCGCGTGGAAAAAAGAAAGAAGGACGGTGTCGGTCGCGTGGCGCGTAAGAATAAAAGAGAGCGGGTCCGCGTGGACGTCTGGCGAAGACGCGAAAGAGCGTCGAAGAAGTAGAAGAAGAAGAAGCAGAGGAAGAAGGGGGCGAAAGAAAGAGAAAGGCGAGGATAGGAATGAATGAATGAAAAGTTGGAGGGCGGGCGGGCGGTAAATGCGGGGTAGCAGGCCAACGTCTTCGAAGAACTCGTCGCCGGCTGAATTTTTAATTAGTCCCCGACACCGCCGCCCCTACCCTCGCCGTCAGGGTTGGCAGAAAGGAGTCGGCCAAGGCGAAGGTGGAGAAAGAAGAGGCCAGGCCGAGGGTGTGGGGTGGACAAGGAGGGGCGGCATTGTCATGCGCGCGTTTTTCACAGACTTTTCCACCCCCGTCCGACACCGAACACCCCCCTGTCGACTGTGCACCCTACCCCCGCCCGCCTCGGCCCTCCGACACCCCCTCGCCTCCACGGAAAGCAGCAGCAGCGACGGCGGCGGCGGCTCCGTTTTCTTAATTACAACTGCGATATTCTTTAGTTCGCGCGATGACGCCGCCGCGAAAAGATACCGGAATATTTCTGCACCGCGAATTAACCCCGCGACCCGAACAGCTCCGAACGTCTCGTTTTAACCGCTCGAAGATCCAGATCGATCGATGGGGATCCACCGAGTCCTTTGTGGACTGGTCAGGTGTTGTTTCGCGAGACTTCCGGTGGTACCGGAAACCACCGGGAGTTCGAGGGCGGAAGTTAGGCTTTGGGGTGATTTTTGGTGGCTACGGTGATCGAGAGGCTAGGACAGTGTCGATGAGAGTGGTCCGATCGGGAGAGGAGTGGAGGCTCGCGAGCTACGTACGCATGTCTGGTATGGAATTGTGAAATCGCTGGACGAACGGATACGCCTCGAAACCGACGTTTTTCGAGCTCGCGATTAAAGATGATGTGATTATTTCGTACAGGGGTAAGGTGAGTCGATCGCCACTTGCGTCTCCGTTTTTTGACAATTTCAGTTGACTAGAATAGAAGAGTCGGCTTGAATGACAAGCTGCGGCTTGAAAGTTTGATTAGCTACCTATTTTTGATCAATCTTATTTATTATTTTCGCAGTATTTCGTTGCTATTTTATTCGGAGAAACGCTGTCCGGTATTTATTATGCGGAGAAGAATTATTTATGTATGGATTCTTACTAATTTTGGTGACGGATTCGTACGGAAACTTAAGCGTCATGACAGGTGTCGCGTTAAAATATGTCGATTGCTACGCCGATTAGTTGATTGCTACAAAACGATAATATATAGTAGGATACATTGTAATCTTAATTATTTGAAACATCACTTAAGCTTTCCGTGTAATATTTTGAAGGAATATTGACAGATAACTTCAAGACTTTCCTAAATCTAAGTTTCAGAGTTCAAATCTTTTCTAAATTTTAGAGGAGAAAATTGGAAAATGGCTTAGACTGAATAAATATTTGATTGCATTTTAAAATTAGATGTAAATTTCATTGAATATTCCTTGGATTTTATAAATTCTGAATATTGCGAATTCTTTAATCTAATTTCAGTGGGAAAGTATTCTTTAACCTTTCTCTTTTATTCGTTAAATAATCAAACACGTATTAATTTGTATTTACCAGTAAATATATTAATGAACATCGATATTTCTCTCCACTTTCAGTAACTACAATTTCAATATCAAAATTCCTATCTTTCCTGCCAAAAAATCTAATATTCATTGAAGAAATGAATAAATTGATCATAATTGATAATCGTATCTAGCACATCGCACTAAAATACCGATTCTTGCAATGTGAAATTATCGATACAGTCTTAACTTATTCAGAACTGTCCTACTGCATTCGGTCGTTAATTATTTGACCGAATTAAATTCGTAATATCGATCACTAGTAATTGATGTGGCGACGAACCTGTTAATGAAAACGCGAACAATGTTATTAGGAATAACAACATTATAATGATCGAATCAAGTGTTTTCAAATTCATCTTCTGTTTCGATCATCTGGCGCTAACAATAAATTGTCTGTTTTCAGTCCATTATAAAAACACGTGCCATTTTTCCCTTCAAAATTTGCAATTATTAATTATTCATTTAGGTTCACTTAATATTGTTCATTGTAATTAGTTTTTCATTTTTTATGACTAAGATCTTCATTTGTGTTTATTGAACTTTGCAAAGTTTATTCATTTTTAGGTTGAAGATGTTCATACTTTCAAATTTTTAGATTGTGAAGTTTTAGAGTACGTTTTCACACTTAAAAATTGTTGAAGTACAAATTTTTAGATTATTAGCTTGCAAACTTTTAAATATTTGGGTTACAAGTTTTCAAATTTTTTAACTTTCAGGTTACAAATTTTCAAACTTCCAAATTTTCAGATTATAAATTTCCAAATTTTCATATTTCCATACCAGAAATTTTCAAATTTATTATAAAAGGTAGAATTTCTTCTTTATAACGGATATGTAGAACTCTAGGGAAATAGGTATCTAGTAACATAAAAATCTAGTGATATAAGAATCTACGAATTTATATTCAGGAAAGCTGCAAGGATGTTTTAAAATCTCAAAACCAAATTAAAACCTGATAAAATTGAATAAGACACGTAATTCCCACTTAAACCGCCCAAATATCAAATCTGACCGAACAATTATTCTTTCTATCAATATAAATAATAATTTCACCACATTAATAATAATAATTACCTGCTCTATCGAACACCAATTGGATTTCAAACAGCGACAATAATTTCCACCATCGTAATTTTCGATGTGTACATATTTTCGGTTTCCAAACGGCCGAGTCTGGTTCGAATATGGCCGAATATTTATCTAACGGTCAGATTGAAAGTCGAGTGACGGTCCGATTCGAGAGGCTTCGAAATGTTTGCAAATGCGGATTATCCTGTTCGTCGAAAACGGACGGCACGAGTCCTGTTTACATCGCGATCATCCGCCTTCTCGCCTCCTTCGGCACACGGTGTAATGAAGTAAATAGATGGCCGTTGAACACGATCGCTTTTCGATTTCGCTAAAATCACGGTCTCGCGAATTTCAGCGTCTCGATGCCGAGACGTTGACGGGCTCGAGTCGCTCGTTTTTGACGGTGACACGTAGAATTCGCTCCCGGTGTTCTACCTCGGGAATTGCATTTATCTTGACGCGACGTGCAGAAAAATGCTCGGTCTTCAACCTCCGACAACAATCCCTTCTATCTTTTCTATGCATGTTTATTTTGTCTTGAGAACCTAGGTTGACTTTATCCTCCGGTGTTTTCATCAATTTTATATCATTTCCAATGTTGAGATTGATATTGGTAATGGGAGAGGATATTCGAGATTGTAGGTGCATGATGGTGGATGTTCAAGATTTCAGGTTGATAATGATGGAGGATGTTCAAGATTTTTGGTTGATAATGATGGAGGATATTTAAAATTTCAGGTTGATAATGATGGAGCATGTTCAAAATTTTTAGTAGATGATAATGGAGGATATTCAAAATTTCAGACTGATAATGATGGAGCATGTTCAAAATTTTTGGTTGATGATGATGGGGGATATTCAAGATTTCAGGCTGATAATGATGGAGGATATTCAAGATTTCAGGTTGATAATGATGGAGCATGTTCAAAATTTTTGGTTGATGATGATGGAGGATATTCAAAATTTTTGGTTGATGATGATGGAGGATGTTCAAGATTTCAGGCTGATAATGATGGAGGATATTCAAAATTTATGGTTGATAATATTAGATATTTAAAATTTTGTGTTGGAACAATATTCAAGGTTTCATGTTAATAATTGATATTCAAAATCTTTGGTTAACGATGGTATAATATTATACTCAAGATTTCATACTGATAAGGGTAATAGATACACAAGAGTTCGTGTTGATAATGATATTAGATATTCAAGATTGATATTAGATATTAAATATTGTAAGTTAGAGAGTAATATTGATATTAGATATTGAATATTGCAAGTTGATAATGATGATAAATATTCAAAATTTCATGTTGATAATGATATTAGATATTGAAAGTTGCATATTGATAATGATGATAGATGTTCAAAATTTCATATTGATAATAATATTGGATATTAAAAACTTCATGTTAATGTTGATATTAGATATTCAAGATTTCATGTTGATAATGATATTAGATATTGAATGTTGCAAGTTGATAATGATGATAAATATTCAAAATTTCATGTTGATAATGAAATTAGATATTGAAGATTGCATATTGATAATGATGATAGATGTTCAAAATTTCATGTTGATAATAATATTGGATATTCAAAACTTCATGTTGATAATGACAGTATATATTCAAGATTTTGTATTGATAATGTTATTAGGTACTCAAAATTTCATGTTGATAATGTTAATATGTATTCAATAATATTTATTCGTAATAGATGTTCATGTTGACGATGGTAATAGATGTTCATGTTGACGATGGTAATAGATATTCATATTGATAATGATATTAGATATTCACTCCTCTATCTTCCTTTAAAATCATTCAAGTTTTGTATAAAAAAAGTTGAACAATCAGCATAAACATGGTGGATTGATTCGAAACTGATCAATTGATTAATCACATGATCAATATTGATTAATAGACTCACATTGTTAGAAAATCGCTACAAACCCAGAAGAATTAACTCTTCAATCCTAGAAATGTTCTGTAGGCGTTGAATGTGACAGTAATCGTGATTAATATGATTCTCAAAGAATTCTACTCGATAGACTACAAATGACGCGGTTTACAGAACCCATACGTATTTCATCCAACTTGAAATACTAATTTCTTCGTTAAGTAAATTGCATATCGGAAGAACGATTGGAAGCATGACAAAATAAGTGTTTCAGGTTTTTCAGTAATTTTATAATTTATATTTGTTAGTGATTGTGGAGTTCCTAAATTAATCTTCTTCACGCGTCGACGATCGACGATCAAACCTAACCTCTACGATGTAACGATCTGTTATCTGAACAAGCAAATTTCCAATTAAGATACGAATCGTGTATCGAGTGTACACGGTTCGAAGATGACGCTTCTGTCCACGGAACGATGAAGCAGCTGCTGTTTGAACGCAAAACAGCATCGATTCGTGTGAAACGTTCGGAACACAAGCAGAAAATAATTTAACGATTTCCTGATTCTTAGAATTACGTTTTACGATCAATTCTTAAACTCTTTACACTCTCATATTTATTCCGAGTATTTGTGGCTGATTATTCAATGAAGATTATTAATGAGGATTCAATTAATTTGAGGAGTCTTCAATTTAAGGACTGAGTGTTAACTTTTTAGCTGATTATTCGATTTAAGTTGAGAGTTCAAGTTTAAACAATTTTTCAATTCTTGAAGAATTCAAATTTTTAAGAATAAAAATATAGCAAGCTCTCGTTATATTGCAGGAAGCAGATAATTATTGTAGTTAAGGTGTTAAACTAATGATGTCAGACTAATTGTATTAAGCTAATTGTGTTACAAGAATTATATTAGACTAATTGCATTACATTAATTACATCAAACCAACTGTATTACATTAAGTACTTTTGACTACTTATTTCACGCTAATTGTATTACATTAATGACATTAGGCTATTTCACACTAATTGTATCATTGATATTAAACTATACCACTAATTCGGTTGACTAATTACATGAAATGAAATTACAATCCCAATTTTCAAATTTATCTAAATTATCTTCAGAGTATCAAACTGAAAAATGGCGATCAAACACCCCGGGTGTTTATACCGTACTACTTTATACCGGGTGTTTTACCAAAACTCCGATATCGAAAGTTTTCCGTGTGAAAGTAATTTTATCAGCGTCCGGTGATTCGTTAATTGACGCAATTACGCCCGCATGAAGACAGTAGGGCAGCCCGCGGCGGGCCGTGCAAAAGCTCGGGCATACTCGGATATCGAGGCACTTTCGAGGATGTTATTTAGCAAACAAAGTGAGTTTTACGCGCCCCTGTCGGCACGTGCACGGCATATGCGCGTTAAATATTGTCTTTGATGCGGCCCGTCGGAAGACCATCCAGCATTAACCCTTTTCCCTCCTCGTTCATCGCCGAGGAAACGTAAAACCTCTTTCGACGACGTCATCTAGCAAGCCGTTCCCCGGCAAAAAACTACTTTGATTTGATTTCTTAGATTAACCTTTTGGGCGCGTGGCGAAACCCTTCCCTCTCATTGTCCTTTCGGGACGTTTTTGGCCCTCCTTATCTGCCACGAAGGAGCCAGCACGTGGCCAGGTAAGAGAAGCATCGCGATCGTGCAACCTGGGGATCGACTTTTGATCCCAGAAGCACGCGAGCCACGCAAAAACTCTTGGTAACACGAGTCTCGCTAATGGCGATATCTTTTACGGGCCAGGAGGACAAGTCTCTACCGACATCGCCGGCTATGGAGAGGTTCACAGACTCCCGGAAGATCAGCCTGAATTATTACGTTTATGTAAACGTAATGCCGGTTTTCCTATCGAAAGTTCTTTCGGAGTAACGATTACTCAAATTGTACGATCATTTTAACTTTAGCGTTGGTTTGCGAATTGCAATTTTTATTCGATTATCTTCGTGTGAGGTGATAGTCTCAGGCGATGGGAGAGTAGAATTTCTTTTTTGTATTTTTGTTTAGTTTGATGGTTGAAGGGTTGAGGTTTAGTGGTTGATTTAATAGATTTTTTTACCGTTGGCGTTTTGACAAGTTTATGAAATTTTGATGAGGTTTTTTGCAAATTTTTTTGATTTGTTGGGCGTAGAATTTTAAAAATGTACGAAGTTGAAGATTTTATAATTTCTGTATTTTTAAATGTTTGAACTTGAGCATTGTATGAGTTCTACATTTTTATTAAATGTTTGAACTTGAAGATTGTATAATTTCTACATTTTTAAATGTTTGAACTTGAAGATTGTATGAGTTCTACATTTTTAAATGTTTGAACTTGAAGACTGTATAATTTCTATATTTTCAGATGTTTGAGCTTGAAGATTGTATGAGTTCTACATTTTTGAATGTTTGAACTTGAAGATTGTATGATTTGTACATTTTTAAATGTGTAAACTTGAAGATACATATAAGTGTCTAAATTCGAAAACTTCATAACTTCTATACATATCAATGTTTAAATTCGAAAACTTCACAATATCTACATTCACAAATGTCCAAATCAAAAAATTTCCCAATTTCTAAACTCACAAATGTCTAAACTTACAAATATCATAATTTCCAAATATATAAATGCTCAACCCTAAAAATTTCATAATTTCTAAATACTTAAGAAGTCAAAATTGGAAACCTTCTAAATTCACAAGTTCCTAAACATAAAAATTTCCCCACTAAAATCTATTCAAACTACAGAACACCATAATTCTAAAATTCCAAACTCTCCAAACTTGAAACTCGACAGATTTGCGAATCCCTCAATGAAACACAAAGCCTCAATTTTTGTTGCAGTCGTCATCTATTTTCCCCATCTTTTGTATATAATAAAATTTCAGAGTGTAACAATATTTTTGAATGTTCGAAAGAATCGATCAGAATACAGGCGGGACAGATGGCGCCACCGACCCATTGTCTCGTGTCGCATTGACGTTACACCGTCTCCGTCGTTTACTCGTTCAATTATCCCCAAAATCACCTCAAACAAAATAACTAATTTATTCCCAAGATCCAATTATAACTAACACCCGATGATCCGCTCGTCGCAGCGAATTGTTTGAACCGAAAACATTGGAAATGCCAAGAGAAAGTTGCGGTATCTGAAAAGTACGCGCCATTGTTGTTGAATGACCAGCATTTTAAACAGTCCAACTGATAACTTCTGTGTCTTTCAGTTGTTTCCCAACAGCGTTAATCACCGTGTTCGCTTTCTATTTCCATTTCTTTCTTCCTAGTTTAGTAACCCACAAATCATCGTTTAAAATACTTTGTTAAACGTGATTTATTTTACATCGAAATTCTTCGAGGTCTTTTTTTTTCGAGTTCGATTTTTAAATCTGAGAATCTGCTACAGTCTCGGTCTTGTTTACATTTTGCAACTTTTGATCCGGCTTATAAATTTGTCAGACCAAGGCTCACGCTTAGGCCGATGGTCAACAAAGTCTCTTCCGTTCGCGAACAACAGTTTTATCGTTCTACTCAAATATTCCGTTGCAAATTTTATGGTCGAACTTGTTATTAATGTTTTCATGTTATTATGCTAGTTTGTAATGTTACTGTGTAATATTTTGAGTATTATACAGGACAGGTGATTCAATGTTATGGAATAATAGTTATTTATTTAGGGGTTAGTTCATTCACTTTCAAGCTTGGTAATTATAGTTTAGTTAAAGCTAATTTTGTTGGTTTAGTTTCATTCTTTAATTGTTATCAATATGTTTACAATTGTTTATTGATAATAGTTGACGGTGTTGGTCAGTAATGGGTGCCATAATATTCAACGTGTCCAAGTGCACCAATTAATGAATATGACTATACAAAATCAATCGTCTTAAACTTTTCGTTGTTCAAATCCAACATTCGAATATTTGGAAATTTCTAAATTTAGACACTTAACTTGGAAATCTGAAAACTTTTGTATTTGAGGATTATGGAATTTTTTTAATTTTCGAACTTAAAAATTGGATATTTCAAATTTTCAAGATTGAAACTTCAGTACTGTGAACTTGAAAAATTCGCAGAAATGAGGAATTCAGAAAAATTGTATAAATCGTCAAACACGATTTCTCGATGTTGTTTCCGAATAATTGTCCGATAAGATAAGAAAGTGGTAAGGTCGGTTTTCCATCGCGGTTACTTCTGAATCCAGGACTTAATCACACGGCGATCGCGTAATTCTTCGGTCGACTTCGAATCTCGAAGGTAATTAAATCCATTACGAGGAGGAAACGTCCGCAACGAGGAGTAGAAATTAATTAGCCATCGAGCTGTGGCTCTCCTTAAATCCTTGTCCCCAGGACGGACGATGTCGATACAGCATCGCTATCTTTCCTGAACTCGGCTGTATATCGTCCGTCCAATCTGCTGTTCGGCAATTTCGGCTGAAATACGATGTCATCGGGTTCGTTTCGCGAACATCGACCGGTTGGATTATTGGTCTGCTCGACGGATCCACGGAAATGGGGCTAAAAACGCGTAAACTTCTATTCTTTGTCGTTTATTGTAGATATTTCATCTGCCATTGCGTAATGATATTGTTTATGTACGAATTTGGGGATTTTTAGATCTGAATATTTTGAGGTTTGGAGATTTGAGAATTTTAGGATTTGCAGAATTTTGGAAATTTTGGGAATTTTGGGATATTCGAAATTTTTGGAACTATTGAGATTTGGAGGTATTTGGAGTTTTGGAAATTTAGGAAATATGATAATGTGAGAAATGTAGTCATTTTTGAGAATTTGAGAAATTTGAAAACTTGAAAGGTAGAAATTTCAGAATTGAGCTATAAAATTATAAAATTTTAGAAACCCAATTTGAAAATTTAAGGAGTTCAAAAATTTGAACATTTACGATTTCAGTTCCAATATTCACACAAGATCTCCCTACACCCCAAACTCCGCAAAATCTCCCGAAACTCGAAAATTCCCACTACCACGATCTCCATCCAAGTACCGAAAACAAATATTGCTCCAACAATACCCTTTGCCCGGGAAACAACTTGAAATTGTGGAAGGGTACGTAACTGGTAGCACAACACGAAAACTAGAGGGCTCAAAGAGGGGTGGTACAAACGCGTCTCGACTTTCAGCCAATAATGGACTTACAAGCACTCCGGAATAGGCTTTTTGAATACCAGCTTATTCCCGAAGAAAGCCGCGTTATTTGTCCCCTCGGTGCACTTCTGCAAAAAAGGAAAAGGAAACAGTCTGACCGTGGCTGGCGAACATAAAATGTCCGAGGCAGCGGGCATAATGCGAGGCGTCCAAAGAAAATTTATGTTGTTTGCAGTGTCGGTTTCCATCTCCATTGTCCACTATTGTCCGAGCGCCACCTTCCAAGGTGCGAACACCCTTCGTCCCGATAATCTGCTCGCATTATTATACTCTTTGTCGGTCGTTTCACTTGTCAGTTAGGGGAGTCTCCTCTTTCGCTACCTGACCAAGGGTCACTTCGGAGCGCCTTCCACTTGCCTAACCCTCCGTGGTCCATCCTGGACAGGGTGCAACGAGGGTCAACCTGGCTCCTTGCGATTCTTTTGTCACTCTCACTGTTTTTTTGCTTTCTCAGGACAGTTATTGCGGATTTAAACGCTAATTAGCCCCGTGGGGACTGTTGACACCTTTTGCGGACTGTTGACACGATTTGGGACTCGGATTATTGACGCTGAAAGGATGCTGGAGTACACTTATGAGAGAAATACTGGGGCTAGATGGTTGGACACGTGGTTTTTGTTTTGAGTTGCAAAATTTTGGTAGATAATTGCTGTATTTTATTATGTGTTAAGATTTATTTTTGTGATTGAATGAATTCTGTTCTGGTACTTTTAGTGTTAACTAATTGGATTTTGACTTCTTGAGACACTTCTTACAAATGTAACACTAAGTCTGTCTGATGCACACATAACTTGAAATTTGAAGTGAAATAAAATGAATAAACAAACAAAATATAAATTAATATATACTTGTGATTGTACAATTAATATACTGTACTATATCTCGACAAGGACCAATACAGATTTGAGCAAAAGCATCTTAATAAATTTTGTAATTTAAAAGACAGAACATGTGAATTGATTAAATGACACGTTTGGTACCTTTACAATGAAATATTTTCATAAGGTAAATAATCTCATAATTGTTCCGATATCATTCATTTAACTTAACAAAATAACCTAAGGATTCTGAACTACTTGTTACTAAAATGTTAACAAAAATTAGTGTTCTGATATTAATTTAATCTTCATAAATAATCCCTCATTAATCTTCATAAATAATCTGTTCGTATCAACACCTCTCACGGACCTAACTTCGGCAAAATAATTAAAGAGTCAATCGAAAATATTACTGTATCACTATGACAATAATAACATGCAACAGCAAATGGATAACCGACAATCTCCACAGCGATCACAAAGTTAATTGCATGGTTCGCGTGAAATAGCACCAAAGTGGAGTTCGATCAGCAGAAAACGATCACGCATAACCTGCTCACGGTATCCTAACCTCTGACTCGACTGGAAAATCTAAAAACACGTTACTGCCAGTTCCCCTGAACTTGGTCTCCAGAAAATCGTATTTATAGAAGGGTCTAGGTCCGCGTGTTTAGCGCCACGTGGTTTACACGCACGCGCGCTCCTCAAACAGCTTATATCGGGTGGGATGCACGGAAATAATTTACTTCAATATTTTTAGTTACCTTCGAATATTCATACACTACTGAATCCACAAATTGTGGGTTCTCAAAATATTTTTGTCAAATCACTGGATATTATATTCTCATATGTGTGAACGCATCGAGGCCTCATATGTGTAAAACATAAAATTATACAATTTCAAGTTTATGAAATATTTATGTATATAGAACTCTAGATTCTAAATTATTGGATGCGTAAAGCATCAAATCCCAATCCTCATACGTGTGGAATATCAAATCCTAATATTCATATGTGTAAAACATCAAATCCCAATTCTCATATGTGTAAAACATCAAATCCTACAATTTCAAGTTTATGAAATATTTATGTACCTAGAACTCTAGATTCTAAATTATTGTGTACGTAAAACATCAAATCCCCATCCTTATGTGTGTAAAACATCAAATCCTACAATTTCAAGTTTATGAAACACTTATGTATATGGATCTCTAGATTCTAAATTATAGTGTGCATAAATTACCAAATCTGAAAATTGCAAGTTTATAAAGTAGTTAGATGTTCAAATCTCTAGATTCTACATACTCATATACATTAATGACCAAATCCTAAAAATCAAGGTTGTACAAAATCTTAGGTTCCCAAATCTCTAGATGGTAAAGTCTCATATCCATAGATCCCTAAATCGCAAAATAGCTCCCAAACTAGTTATGTACCCAAATCTGTAAGTTCTAAATTCTCACATATGTAGATACCCCAATCCCAAAATTCCACGCTCTCAAACTACTTATATCCCGAAATTTCTAAATTCTAGATTCTCACATATGTAGATCCCCAAATCCCAAAATTCCAAGTCCCCAAAATACCTATATCCCCAAATCTCTAAATTCTAAATTCTCACGTCCACAGATCAAATCCAAAAATTCCAAGTTCCCTAAATATGTCCCTAAATCTCTAAACCCCACATTCTCACATCCATAGATCTCACATCATCCCAAATCCCTCTAATCTCTAACTCCTAAATTCTCCTACCAATAAATCCCGAAATTCCAACTTCCAAAAATTCCTACATCCCCAAATTTGTCCACATCCAACTCCCAAGATCCCCAAATCTCCAGATCTCTCCCAAATTAAAACTCTAATGAATCTCCTCTCGAAATCAGCCTCCATAAATTTACATATTACGTCTCGACAACGGGTCTTTACAACCGATCGAGAATCCATCCAAAAAAACCTGACCCCGATTATTTTTTGCCCTAAGCGAACGTTGTCGAAGCCGGTCGCGTGGCCCCCCGTGGATCGACCACGGCAATTGGTCCAGCCCTGAACAATGAATTATCTCGGACAATCCCACTCTGGTTCGAAGCAGGGCCCGATTTTTTCGCGAAAAAAAAGCAGCTATCCCGCTGAGCGATTTTGTCCTGGCTGGCCAATGAAACGAGTGCGAGCGAAAACGACGAACGTCACTGGTCGAAGCCGATGACTGGCCCTCCAGCCAGTTTTTCTTCTTCTTGTTTCACTTCCGGATTCAGCACGCGAAAGCAATGGCCGGACATGACTACGGGTCCCTCGTTTTCTCACCTTATCTCATTGTACGCTTCCTCTAGCCCGTTACTTTTTTACACGCTCGCTACGATGCTCGTCGCGTTCGAGCAGATATCCTTGTTGGTCAAAAGTTGCGTCTCGAATCGCAGTTTCCTTTTCCGCTGTGCTCAATTGTCGTGAAGAGATTTTTAGATGAAGGTCGGTTTTGGGGAAATTGTTGATCGAAGAGTAAATGTAGGATAATTTAACACTTTTATGTCACGCATATGTCACTTCAATTACCATGTAGATTGCAATTATCATGTAGCCCTATATTGTTAAAAATTTGTTCGCAATGATTTGCAATTATCAATTGTTCCAATGTGGTAGTCAATGTGTTACATATAAAAGAATATTCATATTTGACTATACACACTATAGGTATATTTACATAGTACAATAAAATAGTCCCATATAATCTCCTCATATGTAGATAATATATTATAACAGTATGCAATAATATCTTCTTATATGTACACAATATAGTAAAATTATCCAACATTTTCTTCTCATATGTACATAATAAAATCAGTCAATATTATCTTCTCATATGCACATAATAAAATATGAGAACATATAGCATCATCTCATATGTACATGATACGATAAAATAATAATATCATCCCTCTGTATGAACATAATACAATATCATCTCTTCATATGTGTACACATAATACATATATGTGTATATGATAAAATACATCATTATACTATGCATATGTAAACCAAATCATACATGTACACATGTATGCATGTGATACATGCATCATACAACAAAGTAATAGTATATCATTCTCTCATATGTGCATGACAAATAGAATAAAATAACACAATATCATTCTCTCATATGTATTATAACAAGTACAGTAACATAATACAATATCGTCCTCTCATATGTGCATCATGCAACAAAATACTATATTACCCCCTCATACGTACATCATGCAACAAAATACTATAACATCCTCTCATGTATACATAATTTAACAAAATAATACTACATCATTCCCTTGCAAGCACATTCTACAATTTCGCACAACAAATATCCAACGCTCCCGTTTTAGCACATCGAATACCATTCCACCTTGAAATTTAGTCGTTATCACAAAATAAAAAATTTCAGCTCATCAATAATTCATAAAAGTTTCCAACAATCTCGATCATTCGCCAACAATATGTCCTCTTCCCAGTAAAAAAAATTCGCGAGCATCGTGTTTGAAATGTAGAGGAGCGAAACCCGAGACCCGCACGCGTCGTCGAGTTCTCGTAACGTTTTCGGGAGTTATCCCGGTACGAAATTCGGGAACAACGAGAGCACAACGAACGAAAGCCACGGTGGCCGGGCGTGTTAATTCGCCGTGCCGCGAAAATTCGTACGATCGTTAATTATTTCGCGTGACACGCTTCGGCACTTGGCGTGTTCGCGCGTTGTCAAAAGTTTACATTCGGATGTTTTGCGGCGAGCAGCAGCGAGTTTCGCGGGGTAGGACGTTCTGAATAATGTAACAACGAAACTGCGTGCCCCTCCTTGCCTCTTTCCTCTCTTTACCACCGAACTTTCTAATTAACCGACGTTGGCCTGCTAGAGAAACGGGAAAACAGAAGGAGAACGCTCGAGCTACCGGACAATACGAACACTCTTCCGCTGTTTCCTACAGGGGACACGAATTTTAAATATGGACGTCTTTCGTTGAGCATACAGTCGCGTTAACGCTACAGCTACATGCTCTAAGAAGCTATTTCTACCGAAAGTCTATACTACTAGTACTTAAAAATACATAATAGTACATTTTTGTATTTATTGATTTATTGCTTACAAAGGGAATTTCGTGTTAGCGAATTATGCTATACTGAATGTTTTCAAAATGGAATAACCAAGGATTTACATGATTTAAGATGAATTTTATACCTCTCAGATTTTATAGTATTTTTAGTATTTTAGGATAAATTGATTAGATGATAAAACTGTGTAGGAATGTAGTTTTTAAAATGGAGAGAATAAAAGGTGTGGTAAGCAGTCGACGAGAAATGTGCTCATTAGATTTGGTAAAAGAAAAGGAGCTGACGTTGGCGTCAAATTTTCTGGGTGCACCTTTCGACCGATTTTGTTCGACAAACTACCGTGAAACTCGATGTTAAAAATTCGACGCAAAGTGGAGGTAACCGAAGATTGCAACGTTATTTTATGCAGACCTTGCAGAAATACCAATATTGATTGAGTTATCGTTACTTTTACCGTATTTTATTCCTTTTGTGCGAGGAATAATTGTGCAGGAACAGCGTTGCTTTTGAACACGGTAATACGTGCATATTCACATTTTATAATAGGACACATGCAAAGTTTAAAATTTGTAATAAATGTTTAGAAACAGATATTACCAGATCAACAACTTACCAAATTTAGAAATTTAGAAATGAAGAAATGATTAAATGACCATATTACCATATGAACCAGTGACCATACGAATATATGAGCACATGACCAGATGACCACATGACCAAATAATCATATGGTAAAATGAACAAGTGAACACATGACTAAATGATCATATGAACAAATGAACACATGGTCAAATGGTCAAATGAACAAATGAACCCATGACCAAATGATTATATGAACAAATGAACACATGACCAAATGATCATATGAATAAATGACCACATGACCAAATGAACAGGTGAACACATAAATGACTACATGATCAAATGACCAACTAACCAAACTATCAAATCTTGATAAGAAACTTCCCATTTCTAAATTTTTAAATTCCTCGCCACTAAATTACCAAATTCCTAAATCCACACCTAACTCAACTGGAAAACTTGCAACCTCGAAACTAGACACTCTCTCATCTCACACTTCACATATGACCATACACGCCACATCTTCACGACCACAACTGCCTTAGACTTCCATTCCTCAACAATTTTCCCTCTCGATCCCACACATCCATTTCCAACAACCCATGGACCATATCCAAAAACCGCCGTTATAAAACAACCACATCGATTTCCCGGAAAGGTGATGGCTTCGAAAGGGCTACGGGTGACAGGATGTCGGTATGAATCCGAAATCCGCGCGTCCACGCACACAAAGCACATACGCAGATAGGTGCATCTAGCCAGCTGGACCGCGGCAGCTAACTGTACCCACATGATTTATTTTGATAGAAAAAATCAGGAAAGGGGTTTTCCTTGAAAGAAGCAGCCCGATTGAAAAGGGGACGGGACAGGTCAGCTCTCTAGGACCTGTTTGGCCGTGCTCAATGGACAATGTCCTGCTGCCGGTACACAAAGGACCCCCGGGACTAGAGATCCTCCCACGATACGCATGTGGAGCGACGATACAGAGAAGGATCTAACCCGGTGAGTGGGAAACCGGCGGGAAAGAGAAAGACGAAGCAACGTGTACCCATTCACGGCCCGTGAGAACCAGATTTCATATTTCTCATAACCGCCTGGCCGACCGCGGAACGGATGGAACGCACTTTTCTAGACAAGAAAACAGCCGAACGTTCGGCTGAACGGCCCGATTGATTTCCGAACGGTTCGTTTACAATTTTCGTGTGTCCCTGCGGTCAACGGGATACGCGAGACTCGCTCGGAGCATGGGAAGCCTTCTTTTCGCGCGTATCTGATCGCTACGGAGACGCCGCAGGAAAAGCGGTTCCGTGATACGTGAGAAAACGACGAGTTTCCGGAGCTCTCGAGGTTTTCGGCCGAGATACCGACTGATTAGCTGAGACAATGAAACCGTTCATGATTACGATTACTATGGTGAACGGGAATATGGCTGGATCCTATCAGATAAGGTCGTCTAGAGAAACTCAGATATTTTCTCATTTATTAACCTCTGCGCTTTTGGACTTGGTTTCTTTTTCGAGCTTTTGTAGATTTTTTGGTTGAATCAGCGAATTTTTGAGTTTGTTCTCGAGTTATTGAACTGTTGAATTTGTAGGTTCTTCGAACTATTGAATTTGATTTTTAGAGATTTCAATTATTACATTTGTCAGTTTTCAGATCACTAAATTTTTTATTATCTCTACAGGTTCAAATAACCACGTGCTATCAAAAATTATAATACTTAGTTCTTCATTTTCTGAAAACATGATGTCTATATTTGATATCATTTCTCAGTAGAACACGACAATTTCAATTACATCAAAATTTACTTCATCTCTTAAATTCCACTCAGAAGCAGCAGACTGAAATTTCTTCAGAATTCTAACATATTGTCATAAAAAATTCTTCATTTTCTTAAAACATGATTTCTACATTTAATTTTACAATAAAGCATGACAATTTTAAGCACTTAAAAATTTCATCCCTTAAATCCTAGTCCAAAGCGTCCATCAGAAAAGTCTCTTCAGAATTCTAACAAACTGCTACAAAAAATGACAGTACCTAAAAGTCCATTTTCGTAAACCTAAATAATTTCCCAATGAAATATAACAACTTGAGTCACCTAAAAATCAACTTCATTCCTTAAATTCCAGTGAGAACTTTAAGAAAATTTCTTTAGAGTTCTGACAAAATGACCAGTGTAAGTTGAAGACGTTAAAACGTAGTCGCCATCTCAAATTGCTGCAAAACCATTTCCCTGCACGTGAACCAATTTTTGTTCCTCGAATTTCCTTTTCCCGGTGCATTTATCCGGCGGTGCACAGCGATGACCTCGATTCCATTCGAAAACAAGTACCCGTTAGGTCTGCTCCCGTTCCCGGGTGTTCAGAGGACCCCGAACATCGCGTCCTTCAAAAGAAAAAGCGATCAAAGATACGGGGAAGGTGAAAAGCTTCGACGAAACAGGAGGTCCTTACAGCGAACCAGATCCTCTCGCAACGATCCAGAATCGAGGAGACCCAATTTTTTCTCGATCGATCCCAAAGCGTTTTTTCTCATCTCCGAAAGGGTCGTTGTCCAAAGGTAAAAAACTGCCGCCATTTTGGCTTCTTTGTAGAGCGAATTCGTGACGGAACGTACTGGTCGGCAGAGGGGTTAAAAACGGCTCACCCCGTGAAAGTCGAAGGGGTTTCCGGGGTTGGCAACGGAGAAAGCCCGAGGAGAAAGAGGATAAAAAAGATGGGGGTTTCGTATAAAAATTTCCCCCACCAGCCAAAGGACGCGCCGGTAGGTCCTTTCTATTCCTTTGATATATCCTGTCGGGGCCCTTGGCCGGCCCTTTACGGGCCCCCATGCTCCAGTCAGCATCCGAGCATGGAAGAAACCAGATCTCCGCCCTGCTGATCGAGATTTTACCCGTCGCTACGACAATTACCGGAAAATCGAACGATGCGTTCGATAATCGATCGTCGACTGCGTGATAGAATGTCGCCGCGTTCTCTACGGTCATGGTGACACGGTGCACCATGGAAACTGCCGGCTCACGGGTACGCGTAATGGCGAACCAAGGTAAACAACGCTCGCGAGGGAAACCGTGCGTGATTATCCGTTTTTGAGACTTCCGTTAGAGACAGTGTACGTGTTGTATGATACGGTGTGAACAGTGCATCTCGTGATTCTGGAAGAAATATCGAGGAAGATGTGTATTCATGGTAATGTTTAGTACGTTTCAATCATTTTTGGGGTTGTGGAGGGAACATATTGTGCTGAGGAAAGCGATAGAATGACTGAGTTGATTAATATGGATTCATAAATTGTTTATTTGAAAGTGCTTTAGAGTTCAATAGAGATACGATTGTTGATTTATAGGTTGTTTATCATCTTTATCACGTACAATAGATTATACTAATTATACTAGGATGCTTACTGGATTTCATACATAAATTATTCAGTAGATCCACTTTTCAAAATTACTTTTCGTTTCAACCTTGCCTAGCTCATAAAAATATTTGACATTTTCATAGGGTAAAATTAAATAAAAAATTACAGAGTACATTTCTAAAATCCCACCAGTTTTCATTCGATACCTAACCAGGAGCTACCGCGAAATGGTGTGGGTTGTCAAGATTTTCCGATGGAACGTTCCGAATCGTAAACGAAGACGGTTTTTTGCGGACGTCGCTTCGACGTCGGCTTCATCGACGGCACTCTATTATCGGGGATATCGCGGATCCTTGCATCCCGGTGCGGTTCGATATTCCCGCGACGTGTGCCAGGAATCTATCCGTTTCTTGATCCCCGTCTCTCTCTCTCTGTATTTCGTGCGCCACGTACGCAGCCACGCTCGCAGAAGGAAATTGCTGCGACCCAATACTAATGGATAATGGAATTATTGGTTACGGTCGGAACTCGCCCTGGGGATGATCGTAATTCAATTGCTTCGATGTGTCCTCTGGACGTTTTGACAGGACGGATGTCCTAACAAGGAAACCGCCTCGGGTTATCTTCGCGTTTATCTGTGTTCGCCGCGTTTGTATCGCGCCACGTTCCCCGACGCGTACACGCGAAAAATGCACCGTTCCCGAATTGTCCCGACGAAACAATTTCCTACTAGAAAATCGAAACGTTCACAATTAAATTTCACGGGTCTGTTGAAATAGAACGATTCTTCCGTATTTCGTTATTTTACGTTCGTTATAGGTATTCTTATACTTTTATATTATTTCATCAATTTATGTTCCTACATTCGTTTTATTCGTTGCATTCTATATCCCCAAATTATCTCTAAATTTCTGCATTCCCTACATCTCCAAATCCCTATATCCAAGAACACACATTGCAGAACCCTAATCATTAAATTAGGCATTAAACAATTTACTAAGCGTTAAATTTACACGATCCTACATCTTGACATTGCATACCCTATCATCCCTACATATACCACTATCTGATCCCCAGATCCATTATATCCCACCGATTTCGAAAATTTTCAAGGTGAACAAAGTTTCATTAAAATCGCTAGAGGTTAAAAAATGAAAGATTTCACGAAAAGAAACGACGAAGGATTTAATATCGGCTCTCTCGTGAGTAATCGCCGCGATCCTCTGGTGCGGATGTTTCATCTTTCCCGGTCGAGAAAAGAAAATTAATGCGAACGACTAATAAGCTCAGAACGTTTCCTACAGTGATTCCCATACGCGTATCAGCCCTACCACTCGTGGATGGAAATTACGAAGTCTCTCGCAATAAGGGAGCCACCAGGGTACAGTACTAGATATATACTTATATATATGTATATATATATACGGTGATCGAGGCATTACAGATGTATGGGCCAATTTGTAAGCAATCCAACTTACATTCGCGGGGCAATATTGTATTTTTATGTTATCTTTTCTCGGATATTCTCCCGGTATACTCTTCTGCTACGTTATCCTCCCACTTGTGGCCACTGTGTCTTCCTACGAAGTGGATGCAATCGAAAACAAGGAAATTAAGGACCTTTCTGGAACCTGTAGATGAATCGCTGACTATTATCTTTTTCGTTGCTTTTATCGTAATGCGGTTTATCTTCATTTTTATTTGGAGACGGTGACTTTGATGGTATGGTGATGTAGAGTTCAACTTAGTTTGAAGAGAATGTGCAGCGGGAATTATATCTAGGGATAGGGACATTTAGAGTAAGGGGGAGGGGTATGGAAATTTAGAGATACATTTGGGGATGTAGAGATTTAGGGATTTTGGAGTTTGTAGATATAGATATGGATGTATTTGGGGATGTAGAAATTTAGATATGGAACCACAAGAAATTTAGATGTGTAGGTGCACGAGACTCTGAGGATGTACAGATCTAGGGATATAATTTAGTGTTACAAGGACCTCAGTGCTCAAAGATCTGTTGGGATAATCTAGGAATACATGCACCTAGAAATGCAGAGGTTTAAAAATATGGCAATCTAAAGCAATAGTATGTAGAAACTTAAGAACGTAACAACAATCCCGATTCTAAAATAATGACAAGCACCCAAGTTACACATGTTCAACCCTAACACACTAACAACGATTAACAACAACGCAATAAAACGCACAAAAGAATCCAGAAAAGCAACGGGAGTATAGAGATAATGTAAATAGAGTTCAATTCCAATGTCATCGGCAGTATTGTAACAAACCTAAACGGAACGTGCCAGGACGCAGCTAAATGAATAAATAGTCGACGACACACGGCCAGGATCTCCTTTCGACCGGTTTGCGGACAGGTTACAAGAGAGGAAGACAAGCGGTTCGATAGACACACACACACGAACGTATATATACGTTTGCTTACGTATATAGGTATGTACAAGGGAGATACACGAAGTGACGAAGAGACACGTGTCGGTCGGTCCTCCTTCGCTCACCTTCAGCCACGGGGTCTTATGTGGACCCGTAGGGGTACGATCGTACCCGTCGCAGCTACCGAGTTTCGGTCCAACATCTGCCCCCGAAAAAACAAAAGCCCATTGTCGTTAACGACCGGTCGCGCGTCTCTTGTTTCTAAGCGACCGCTTTTCAATCGTAGGCGAATATAACGGACCCGAAGAGGCCCATTCAGGACCCGGCTCTGTCTCGTTCTTTATCCGCGCACGCTCGATCCTCGTCCTCTTCCATTCTTTCGACGTTTCTTTCCAACTTCGGCTCTCGATGAGCTTGCGACCATCCTAACTGTATTATTATACTGTTTAAATTTACTGCTCTATTCTTTTTTCTACTGCAGACCTGGCCTAACGTTTTGGACGATGGAAATTTTTAGGTTGGCCTGTTGTTATTTGTATATTGAAAATTTGATGTTCTCGTATAGTTTAGTTTGTGAATAATTAAAACTTGAATAGTTTGAAGTACTTGAAGCTCTAGGCAACTGTAATTACAATAAACTCTGAGCACTTGTAGTTAAAGCACTGTACATTCTAAGTTCTTGTGATTAAAGTACTGTGAATTCTAAGGAATGAACCGTATTTGTAATTAAAATAGTTTAAACTCCAAGTACTCCGAACGCAAGTACTCTAAACTGCAAGACTCTCAAGTCCAAATAATTTAAGTTGTAATTTTCTCAAGTACAATTATTCTAAAGTGACATACTCTCAAGCCCAAATAATCTGAGCTGACATACTCTCCAGTCCAAATAACCTAACCTAAAATACTCTCAAGTACAAATATTCTAAAGTGACATACTCTCAAGTCCAAATAATCTAAATTGAAATTCTCTCAAGGCCAAATAATCTGAGCTGAAATACTCTCAAGTTTAAATAATCTAAACTGAAATTCTCTCAAGTCCAAATAATCTGAGCTGAAATACTCTCAAGTCAAAATAACCTAACCTAAAATACTCTCAAGTACAAATATTCTAAAGTGACATACTCTCAAATAACTTAAACTGAAATTCTCTCAAGTCCAAATAATCTAAGCTAAAATTCTCTCAAGTCCAAATATTCTAACCTAAAATATTCCCAACCCCAAACAACGTAATCTAAAATACTTCCAACTCCAAATAATCTAACCTAAAATACTCTCAACTCGAACCCTCCCAATTTCAATATCACAATTTCTATAAGTCCACATTCATCAAAATATCAATATACTCTATAATTTCATTAAAACACTCTTAAAGAACATCTCTGAATCTTTCTAGGTACGAACCTTTCGAATGTTCATCAATAGATCTATTCATTGCGAAGTTCTTTTTTACATCCGATATCGATCTGGCAACATAGATTAAAATCTCGCGAATGTTTCATTTCCTGAGCACCTCAGGTATATATACGTCCTTCCGGCGACAGGGAAACTTGAATCGTGAAAAAGTTTTGTTGGAAGGATGGCGACAATGTTGTATAGTACTTTCAGCACGATGCTTATCTTGGCGCGAAGAAGTAAAATCGCTTTTCAATGGAAAATACTTGAAATTCTTTTCCCGTGCTATTTACTGTAATTGACGACATAGGACATTGTATAGGTAGCCTTTATACTCGAACAGTTGATCTGTTCTTTCATCTGAACTTGAATTTGTAATTTATAGAGATGTATTTCTCTACTCTGAAAATGTTACTGTTTCTAAATATTTGACAACATTTTAAATATTTAGAGTACTTGAGTTTTGTGTACTCAAAATTCAGAGTATTTCAACATTACAGTATTTCAGTTTTGTGTACTCAAAATTTAGTTAAGGTTTGGATACCAAAGTTCAGAATATTTGAATTTTTAGAACTTTAGTGGTTGAAAATTCAGAGTTCAAAGTATTTGAATTATAAAAACTCAAAGTGTGAAACATTGAAGTTATGAGTACCTATCGTTTACAATGTTGGGTGTTTGAGATGAATTGGAAATGTATCAAAGCGATAAAATTTATGTTCGCGTTTGAATGTCCAATCAGAATTGGAGTTTGCGCGCTGGCCAGTGGTCAGTCAGAGCTCCGCCCAGAAAGAATCGAACGGTGTCCGCGCATCCATGAAAACATGGAAAAAAGAAAAACAAGAACATTCATAAGCAGAAACCGCAGCCTCAAACAAACTTTCGAAACAAAATAGTCGGAGGGAAAAGAGAACGATAAACTTCGCGAAGTTACTTCCATTAGATAAAAGAAAGAAACTGAAAACGAACAAAAGCGATAATTTAAACGAATTTATCGCGCTATGGTGTACATTTATTTGCGCGAACTGTGACATTGTATTTTTTGTGGGATCATTAGAATTAGTGGCAGTAAACGTTAAAGCAATATCAGTTTTATTTATTCTGTTATTTTGATAGTTTATGATTTTGCGATTTTAACAATTTGACATTTTATGATTTTGTGATTTCACTGCTTTGCTGCTTTATTATTTTATTATTTCAGTATTTTACTGTTTTGATATTTTATTGCTTTGTTATTTTGCTATTTTTCTATTTGTCTATTTTGTTATTTTGTTATTTTGCTATTTTTCTATTTTGTTATTTTGCTATTTTGCTATTTTTCTTTTTTGTCATTTTACTATTTTGCTACTTTGTCTTTCTACTATTTTATTATTTTGCTATTTTACTCTCTTACTATTTTACTATTTTGCTATTTTACTAATTTGCTACTTTTCTATTTTGCTACTTTGCTGTACTATCTTACAATTTTCCTATTTTACTATTCTCATGGTATATCATTTTGACAGTTCCACTATTTTATTGTTCTATTGCTCTATCACTACCATTTAACCTTTTTATTGTTCTAACATTATATCACTTTCATAATTCTCCTATTTTACCGTCATAACAATGCATTACTTTCATAATTTCATTATCGTACTACACCACTAACCTACTATAGTACTATTTCAATATAATTGCATTTCTACTAGACAAGTGTAGTCTATGATCAGTATCAAGACTAACATAAAATTATAAATAAATCCTTCCAAAAAAAGAGTGCTTAAGAAATATAGAAAACAAGAGGCGAACCAGCCGATTCATTTTTACTATTCGCCATCCCCTATACGGCTAGTTGACTCTCGAAGGGTGAGAGAGATCGATGTATGAAACTGCTGCCAATCTCTATGTTAATGGAGAGGATAAGCAGAGGACAGAAGGAGAGAGCGAGAGGAATTCTGTCAGCGGTTCTGCTGGAGGACACTTAAAAGTGAATTGTTACGTCTGCGGCTGACCCCCGGGACCTTAGACCCTCGAACGACGGTGAATTATAAGAGTCGAGTAGAAGGAAATTAGATCTCTATATCAGAACGTACGTTTTCCTCGGTCTAACCAAATTTCCAACTAACCTAACCCCACCTAACCTCCTCGGCGACGCGCGAACCACCGAAAGCTCACGATTCACGATGCCCGCGCGCGGATGTATTTGCGTGAACGCGATTTAATTATGAAACGCGATTAGCACCGTGCTGCCGTTTCGCGTTTGCGGAAACGTTTAAGACGCCTTTGAGTTATTGCTTCTCGCCTATCTTTTGCCTGAACACATTTATTAGACTCGGTTTTCGGTATTGTAAGATTGTTTCACATATTTTGGGAGGGGGAGAAAATTATGACCTTGCAAATTCTTTTTATGTTTTAATATTGTTTGTACATTTTGGAGATTTTAGAAATGAAATTTATTGTGAAGGGGCTGATTTTTTGATCGAGTGAAACTTGTTTATGAATTTTGAAGAAGAAGGTGGAAAAGAAAATTATGAAGATACGAGTTTGATTCTTTTATATTGTAATATTGTTTATAATATAAAATATATGAAATTTTCCAAAATTGTAAAAAGGGTATTGTGACGATACCAAATTAAGAGTTATGTTAAACATGTGTGGTAGTGACCGAATGTTGTAATACACAAAATTTCGTGGGTGGGCTCGAAAAGAAAAGAACTTTGAAGTGTTGCCCTGAAGTGTCCACAACTTTGGTCTATTCTTGAGGGGTCTGTTTAGTGTCTCATAGAAACATGTGGCTAACAAGACGTTAAAACTGGACACTTAGTGAACTATGTAGTAAAGAGAAAAATACTAAACCAAACATTTTTTATGTGGAAGAAGAAGTGACTTCTTTTTCTATTTCTAGAATAAATTAATTTTTTTTCACCTAAAATATTCTGAAGAATTTTACATTTTGCTGTAACACTTGATTTATCTGCAAGTTTAACATAACGTGAAACAACCTTATATGATTTCTACACCTGACATGAACAATATTGCAACTTCTGTCACATTATTTTGTAACTTTAATACAGGAGATATATCTGTAAAAACAAAACTGTAATTTTGATTGTAAATATATGTGCTGTCTCATAACAATACTTAATACAAAATAAATTTACTATCCTACAATAATACTTATTATGAAATGAATACATGTACCATCCCATGACACTCATTATAAAATAAATCCATTAGCTCTCAATACACACTATCAAATAAATATACAATCTCATAACACCAGTTACTGTAAAATAAACGTACATTACAATAAAGTAATAATATTCCACTAGCCCACAATACTCACTATCAAATAAATATACAATCTCATAACACTAACTACTCTGTTACTCTCATACACAGTCTACTTACTGTATCACTTGCTATAGTAATAATATAAAATAATTTACCAACAACCCCATATTTTACAAAAAATGTTCTGGTTACAGCGGAAACCTCGCAAGGCACCACATCACCAGACACCGTCCAATGCGGGGGTTGCAGGGTGTCGTACCCCCTTGGCGAGATCGTACGGTTCATCGAGCACAAGGTGAACCACTGTCGCAGCACTCTTCAGGGTTGTCACAGTCCACCGGCGACAGCGGCGCCGGAAGACTCAGACCCTGAAGACGCGCTCGCGTTGAAGACCGTCGATCAGGACTCGAAGCTGAATTCGGTGCCCAGCATTTCGGCGCCCATCAATAAAAGAGGCGGAGGTAGACTCGAAAGTCCTCCGACGCCTCAGGGATCGGGACCGGATACCGGAAGTCCCATCGAGCTCAAGGCTAGCGCCAGCTCGACACCTAAGCGACGAACGGAACCTTCCGAAGAGGATAAAGAAGATCTTCCGAAGAAGCCCAAGACCGAGTCCGTCGATGCCGACACGAACACTGTCAATTCTGGTGAGTTTTATCACTTTTCTTTATTATTTATACATTTAGACTCACTTTTTGTTGTTAACTTTCTTTATAATTAAACATGTCGTATGTTAGGTACTGCATGTCAGCAGCATTCTATTTATCAGACAAGTTTGTGTAGGTTAAGTACTACATGTCTATCATACAATAGTGCTCTAATTATTATATGACAAGTTTGTGTAGGTTAGACACTACATATCTGTTATGCTACGGTATTCTATTTATCATATGACAAGTTTGTGTAGGATAGATACTATATGTCTGTCATATAACAGTACTCCAGTTATCACATGACAATGTATAGGTTAGATACTACATGTCTGTCACATAACAGTACTCCAGTTATCATATGACAAGTTTGTGTAGGTTAGATTCAATATGCCTGTCATACAACAGTATTCTATTTATCATACGATACATACATATGAGGTACTCATGTAGATACTTATACAGTAGAGTATTTCTTAAGGACATCATAAGTTGAACTTGATGTACATTTACAAAATGGAACATGGTCTAAATGGGTACCATGAATATTTTGCAATTAATTAGAACAATTATGTATGCATGTAGGTGATGTAGTAGGGGACATATGTAGATACTCATACAGTATAATATATGTTATGGATCTTAAATTGAGTTTGATGTAGAGTTACAAAATGGAACCCATTCAAAATGGACGTCATGAATATTTTGCAATTAACTTGAGAAATGATGTAGTGTGTATTATAGTAGGAGTCATATATAGATACTTGTACAATAGAATGTTCTTTAGAAATATCATAAATTGAGTTTGATATATATTTACAAAATGGAACCCATTCCAAATGGTCACCATGAATATTTTGCAATTAATTTGAAATATTAAGTGATCTAATTAGAGACATATGTAGATGTACAATAGAATATTTTTTAATGTCACTACAACTTGAATTTGTATAATTGCAAAATGAGACACGTTCTAAATGAGTACCCTTATGTGGAGTATACCGCATCCGATAAGTTGGCAGTCGAAAGCAATACTGATGATATTGCTCCAGCTGCCAACTTATCAGACATAAATATTCCATATATCGCATATACACATACCTCGTTCCCTGGAATATTGCACAATGGAAAGTCGTTTGTCGCGAAGTGGTTTAGATCATTCCAAACTGATACGGAAATCGAGTTAACATTGGTTGGTAATACTGAACGAACTAAAAGCCGATGCACGTGTTACCAAAGAGGCTTCGTGATGTTTTCACATATTCCGCTACAAGTTAGGTCTTTCGAGTCAAGGTAATCTCTATAAATAAAGCACATGTGTTCCGGCAACAAATACCGCCACTTTCGTATGGGTTTCTAATCACCTTCTGTGACGAACCATGAAACCTCGTTTCACATTCCACCCTGTCAATTAAAATGAAGAAAGGAAAGGAATTATGAATAGCTACCTTTCTGTATTCGATGAACCTAATTAATAATTGTTTCGTAAATTTCATTGTTCGGTGTTGTCATAAGTGAAATATTTAATATCATAATTAGATGCTGTATTATATCAATTGTATGTTTGAAACACTGATCGATGATCTTCAGAATAAAATTATTTTTCATTGTATTTTATTTTATCTTCAAATGAAGTTATTTATATTATTTTTCAATTGTTTTAGCAAAATAAAATTGACACTATTTTTAAAATTATTCTAATAAAATGAAATTGTAGAATCATTCACAAAATGTTTTGATCAAATAAAATTAGTGGAGCTATTCTTAAATATTATTTTAACTACTAAATTTACTTATTTATTTACGAAATCACATAAAATAAATAAACACAGAGATTAATGTTTAAAACAAGATGAGCGATTAGGAACCAATATAAAGTTACCGTAAAGTCTAGTGCGAAGTTGATGTCAACCGTCGAACACTATCATCTGCGTCGAAAATTCGAGTTCGGAGGGTGAGAAAAAAGAAAGAAAGAAAGAAATGGAAAAAGGGAGCTTTAAAATACAGTTACAGGATGCCATGTGATGTCGATCGTGGTTCAACGAGCACGAACAATACTGTGGTAGATTCGATTTTTGAATTTAAAGAGCCTGCTCGGGGATTGGGGTGAACCTGCCCCCATAACCACCCCTAGCGACCCCCTTATTTTTATCGTATGCCACATTGTCGCTTGTCGAGCGGCTCGAATCCTCAATGTTCTAGTTTACTACCAAAAATCGACTAATTTTATTTTTTATATCTTTTTATTGCAATTCTCAAAATTTTCAAAGTTTCGACATTTGCAAATTTTCTAGAGTTCAAATCTTCTGTAATTTGTAGGGTTGCAATTCAAATCTCTAGATTCTCAAATTACAAGTCTTCAAATCCCCCAAATTTCTGCGATTACAAGTTCTCAAATCCCTAGATTCTCAAGTTACCAAATCCCTAAATTCCTGATTTCAATTTTCCTAAATTCTCAAATTCCACAAATTTGCAAAATCTCCAAATTCCTAAATCTCTAAATCCCCCAACTTCTGAATTTTCTAAATTTCCAAATTTCCTATATCCCGAATTCCCACATTTCGAGATTCCCTATATCCCGAATTCCCAAATTTCCAAATTTCTTATATCCCCAATTCCCTATGTCCCTAATTCCCTATATCCCAAATTCCCACATTTCCAAATTCCTTATATCCCAAATTCCCTATATCCCAGATTCCCTATATCCCAAATTCCTTATATCCCAAATTCCCTATATCCCAAATTCCCTATATCCCAGATTCCCTATATCTCAAATTCCTTATATCCCAAATTCCCTATATCCCAAATTCCTTATATCCCAGATTCCCTATATCCCAAATTCCATATATCCCAAATTCCCTATATCCCAAATTCCCAAATTTCCAAATACCAAAATTCGCAAATTTCCAAATTCGTCAAAGACTGCCACCACCATGTATTACACAATTCAATATACCACCAATTCCAAGCGTTCTCCTCTCCCTAAACCCCGTCTGCGGCAATATAACGAAAGTCCGTCTCGCACTCGTGTTTGCTCGACGTTTACACAATCGTGAGTCACGATATGAAAGTGCAGCTTTAATTTTGCACTCGTTGGTCAACGAATCGACACCACACAACCGTTGTTTCTTGCTCCGATTAAATTCAAAGAAACGGCGACGGCGTCAAACGAAATTCATGCGAAATTCATCACCCTTGATGAATCTAAAGCACTGCCTTTGAGATTCTTAGCTCGACGCTTAACCGCGGCCGCCTACTTTGCATCGCAGAGAAAAACACGAATAGACAGACGATGAAGGTGTAACTGGAAAATGATATTCAATGAGAATCACTGGACACTCCTCTGTTTTCTTTCTTGCGATTAGCATTGTTCTAACTTTTGCAAATATTGCCTATGTTCGGTGTGACGATGCGGAGTTTCTTACATAACACTCGTAAGTCTCAATTACGACAGACAGCTAAACATTTATGCGGAGTTCAATGCTTCACAAAAGTTTGATTCATTGTAGAGGAATTATATGTTCCTTATTCAATATCAATTTTTAAATAAATTTACACAAAATTTTAATCTTTGTATTCTGTTGCATGTATGATATACATGACATATTTTACAAAATATATTTGCGAGTTTTGTGAATTTTGTCAATTTTGTCTAATTTATCAAATTTTTCAATTTCGTTAAATAGCTATAGATAAGAATGTATCACTCTTTTGATAATTTAAAAAATGACTCAAAACTGATTTGACAAATTTCCTATGTTGCAATAATATTTCAGTGTAACAAATTCCTCTATTCTAAAATTTTTTAAATCGTACTAGTCATACTAGTCGTCTAACTCCAATATTTTAGGTTCACACACTTAAGCATCCCCCAACGATTAACACTTCCGGCAATTTAAATGGTCGGTAAAGCCACTAAAATCTCGGTGCGAATAAAAATCGGTACGAGGTATAACAATCTGTACGATGATCCTTACCTGGACACGCGCGACGAAATCTGACGAGATACACCGGTGAACGAATTGACGCGTGCATGCGTGTGCGTTTCCCGTACGCGTAGGCTCGTGCGGACCACGTGGCCAAACAATAGGACGATTCTAATTGGGCTTTTGGACGTGGCCGGTCGATGACAAAAAACCTGGACAAAAACGGCGACGAGAAGGGGCTTATCCGTGGAACAACCCTGTCGCGAACGAATCGGGGGATGAGCAAGAGAACGGGCTTTTCTCTCGCGTGCTCAGGATGGGGTTAACTCTCGCGATACAACCACCAGAAGGGGGGCCGCCACGAGTTTCACGGACCGTGATGAAATTTTAAAGAGACACCGGTGCGTCGGGATCAACAAGCTGTTACATAATTATGATCGTTTGCATTAATCACCCGGTTTCGGTGAAATGCGGTTTCGACCAGGATTAACCCTTCGACGCTCGAAGTCTCTTAACGCGACCTGCAAATGGCGTGTTTACGCTGTCTTCGGCGTACATTGCCCATTTATCATTTATGTTATATTTCTTATTTTATAATTCTTTTTATATTCATACTGACAATTTTGAATTATAATTTTCTTGAATTATTTCATTCTTCGTATTATCTACTCACCCATAACAGTATGTCCACACATGTGGATGGACATATATGTACTTATGTGGATCAGGTTATATTTAATACAGGTACTTCCTTCAATATATTTGAAAAAATTCTCCAGCTTCCATTTTGCTATACCTCTCATTTGAATGAAACCACCCTTCTTATTCTGTTTGAACCTCATCTCCACAAACGAAACAAAAGTAACCTAGCTAACATTTAAATACCCTTATAAAGCATGATATCAAAGTACAGTACATAAATCGGTCGATTGTGGAAAATCAGATCGACAGAACAAAGAAGAGGAAGTTTTCAGCGGCGAAAGATAAGGTGAAACTATTCGTCGAAAGTGACGTCAGCGTGCACGTCAAGAGAAAGAGGGTGGCAGAGGGTGGAAGAAAAGGAAGCGGAGACAAGAAGCGATAATCCGTCGAAATTGACACCGGTGTTCCCGGTGGGATGCAGATTTGATCTATCTGTCACGTTTGTCTGGAATATTAATTCTCGTTCGTGGCCGAGCTTTTTCCTCGGCTTTTCTCCGTGCTTCTGCCACGACCCTTCCGAACGTTTCTTCTCTGTTTCTTTCTTTCTCGCGCACCCTCTCGACCAGCGTCGTCCTCTTGGACCGCCCGAGGCGCACCGAGAATTGCTTGCGAATTGGTTGTATCTCAGGGTTTCGAGGTCCTGCAGCCCTTCCGTTCTCTTCTTCGCTGTTTCCTTTCCCTCTTCTTGGGCCGCGGAAGGAAGTCAACGAGCGCGACATAAAAGTGATACACTGGAGAGACAGACGGTGCCAATACCGAAAGAACGCCAAGGATTTTTCAACGGAGACGTCGTCCTTTCTTTCCAAGGTTTTTCACCAATTTATCCTTGCTCTGATCAGTCTTTTCGGAGCTGGAATTCTTTCGTTCCTTCGTGAAATTTAGTTTCAAATTTTTGGATATTAACAAAATATATTTTAGGATTTTAATATTCTTCAATTAATTCAGCTTGAAATTTTCAAGTTTTAGAAGATTCAGTAGTCCGATATTGTGTCTTTAAATTTTCATGTTTTTATGATTTTAAGGTTTCTAGTTTAGTTTTCAACCCCTTTCAAATTTTTAGACGTCGAGTTTTTACATTTTCTTATCTAACTTCTAAATTTTCAACCCCCTTCAAACTTTTAGATGTCATATTTTGACGTTTTCTTTTCTAACTTTTAAATTTTCAATCTCTTTCAAATTGTTACATGTCAGATTCTATAATTTCATTTCCTAACTTGAAGTTTTTATGCATAACATCTAACAATTTGAAAGGGGTTGAAAATTTATAAGTTTTCCACCTTCTAAATGTTCAACCCCTTTCAAATTAGATGTCATACTTAAAAATTTTATTTTCCAGCTTCTAAATGTTCAACCCCTTTCAAATTAGATGTCATACTTAAAAATTTTATTTTCCAGCTTCTAAATGTTCAACCCCTTTCAAATTGTTAAACATCATACATAAAAATGTCACTTTCCAGCTTCTAAATTTTTAACCCCTTCCAAATATTCAAATCACCCCCCAAGTAAATCATCAAACGAAACTTCAAACCTGAACACCCCCAACTTCAATCTAACCTAACCTACCCTAAACCCTCGAACCTTACTCAGCGAAACCAAAGCTTCGAAACTTCGCAGCTCAGCAAACTACCTAAACTTCATTTTTCAGCTATTACCTTGTATATTATTTCTTCTCTTGCTCTCGAAGCGAAAATATTTTGAAAACTAGCGTCCGCGTTCATTTGTCTTCTTTCTCGTTGAAGAAGTTCTTGAAGAAGACAATTAAAGTGTCACTCAGAGAGGCTACAAGTAAACGACGCGATGTTTCAATATACCGGTACAAGAAACGCCTCGAAACTGCCAAGATAAACGTGCTTGTTCTTTCGTCTTCTTGTTTCAAGCAAGATTGCTTCTCGAAGCGAATTGTTGCCGAAGTCGAGCAAGCAACATGCAATAACGCACGAGTTTGCAAAAGGGATAAGCGTTAGAGGAGCAATATTTTCGTGACTCACAAGTATTGAAAACTTTGCAGTCGCGAAAGAACGTCGGTGACTCGAGGTTGTTCTTTTTCTTCGTTTATTAGAGACGGGAATTAATGGACGGGGTTCTTGATGTTTGCGGTCGGGCGAAGAAACAAGAGACATAAACGGTCTCCTACGTTGATCGTGCTGAAATTTTACTGACCACAGAAAATGTATTCTAGGTTGGGTGTGTATTCATTTTTCGAGATGTCAAGCTTTTCAGGGGATTTGGAGGTTTGAGCATTTTGTGGGAATTTAGGAGTTGGGGAATTTGGGGATTTGGGAGTAGGGGAATTTGGGGATTTTGGGATTTGGGAATTTTTGAAATTTTGAGAATTTTGGGAATTTAGGGATTTAGGGATTTGGGGATTTTAGGATTTGGGGATTTTAGGATTTGGGGATTTTGAGATTTGGAGTTATGGAAACTTCGGGATTTGGAAATTTGAGTCTTTAGCAATTTGAGAATCAAGGGATTTGGATCATAAGGGAATTTGGGGATTTAGGGATTTGGAAATAGGGAAATTTGGGAATTTAGAAATTTAAGAATTAAATTAGGGAATTTAGGTATTTGAAAATAGGGAAATTTGGGAATTCAGGAATTTGGGGATTTAGGAATCGGGGATTTAGGGATTTGGAAATAGGGAAATTTGGGAATTTAGGAATTTAACCTTGGGGAATTTGGGAAATTAGAGATTTGGAAATAGGGAAATTCGGGAATATAGAAATTTGGAAATTTGAAAATTTAGAAATTTGAAGATTTAAAAACCCAAAAATCTCCAAATCTCCAAATCTCCAAATCTCCAAATCTCCAAATCTCCAAATATCCAAATCTCCAAATCTCCAAATATCCAAATCTCCAAATCTCCAAACCCAAAAAACCGCAAATTACCATACAAAAAAATTAAATTTTGAAGCTGCAAAAAAATGCCAACCTCGAGACTTGGTTTGTTATTTCGCAAATATTTTTCACGTTCATTATATTGCATCGAATAATTAAATATCCCGGCAATTTTGCAATAAATATAATGAGAAATGTCTGAAATCGGTGTCGCGGAATTAAACGGTGTTTCTTTCGAATGATGCATAATCCGGCTGACGATACTGATTAAAATCGCCCACAATCTATCTACCTGGATACGATCCGGCGCACGTTGCCCCTTTTAAGTGCAACCCTTGTACGTAGGACAAAGTGCATACGCCGCATACGTTGGCTAATCGATATTTTAATATTGTCACACGCCATTCTGGATTAAAGGCCTTTGTGTGTGTCGTGACGTCACGGGTGGCAGATGTGCTCCGCAGTTTCAAAAGCTAAAAGATTTTCTCCGCCAAACACTATACGCATGTTTTAATAAACCTTCCCTCGCTTTCGATAAAAATATTTTATTAACCAATTTCTCTTGCGATCTTGATAAATTCACGAAATCATCGATCTTGTATTTTAATAAATTTACGAAGTCTTGTATCTTGATTCTATGAAATCATTGATGGTTAAACTGAATCGACAGATTTTTAATTTATGTCTATATTTATTGCAAGGGAAAATTACATGCTTTTATAGCAGCAGTAAACTTGATTGATTTAAATCGATATCTTAATTTGTGAAAAATGATCAATTGTGTATAATGTGATAAATTTATCAAGTGCGCATAATGTGATAAATTATGAGTTGTATAAAATGTCAGAAATGATCATTTGTATAAACTATGAAAAATGATCAATTTGCATAAACTGTAAAAAATCAATTCCATAAAATGTCAGATACAACTAAATATACACAATTTATCAATCATACAAAATGTGACAAATTATCAATAAATTACAAGAAATAATAAAGTCCATAAAACTTAAGAAATTGTGACTTCTATAAATTCTGTAAATGAAATTCCATCAATTCTTGCATCACAATACTTTAAATAAGATTACACAATTCAACCCCTAAAAAATTTCATGAAGTTAAAAATTTCAATTTCAATTTCATGAAGTTTAAATGATTTTTAAAAATCAAGAAGAAGTCGGATAAAAATAAATCGATGAAAGATGCGTATAAAGGGGGTTGCATAGGTAAAATTATTTTGCGAAAAGTGTCTCCGCCCCCGGTGGACGAGGGTAGGTAAGTTTCGTGTGAAATCTTCCGTGAAAGGGTTGAAAGGAAGTATTCGTAGGATGACCAGGGCTTGTCTCGTCGTTAAACAATGGCATTCCGAACGATTTGCCCGTAAACGTCGCGTGGGCCAATTTGTCGAGCAATTTCTGAGGAAAATCGTTCGGTCACTCTCGCGAACCGAGGACCAAGATTCGTGCACGGCCATATTGTTCGTTTGATCCCATGATACTCGGAATCTAACCTTCCGTCGTGGATACGGGGAGATTTATTCCTTTTTTTTTCTCATCTTGCGACGTGTAATTTATGTTCTTTTGAAATTAAAGTAAAGTGAATTTGACGAATTTTTTGGTAATGTTAGTTTAGATGGGTACGATTGGTTTGGTTGGGAAGGTTGGAAATTTGAAGATTTGGGGATTTGGGAATTCTGAGATTTGAGAATTTCAGAATTTGGGATCTAGGGATTTGGGATCTAGGGATTTGGGATCTAGGGATTTGGGATCTAGGGATTTGGGATCTAGGGATTTGGGATCTAGGGATTTGGGATCTAGGGATTTGGGATCTAGGGATTTGGGATCTAGGGATTTGGGATCTAGGGATTTGGGATCTAGGGATTTGGGATCTAGGGATTTGGGATCTAGGGATTTGGGATCTAGGGATTTGGGATCTAGGGATTTGGGATCTAGGGATTTGGGATCTAGGGATTTGGGATATAGGGATTTGGGATCTAGGGATTTGGGATATAGGGATTTGGGATCTAGGGATTTGGGATATAGGGATTTGGGATATAGGGATTTGGGATATAGGGATTTGGGATATAGGGATTTGGGATATAGGGATTTGGGATATAGGGATTTGGGATCTAGGGATTTGGGATCTAGGGATTTGGGATCTAGGGATTTGGGATATAGGGATTTGGGATATAGGGATTTGGGATCTAGGGATTTGGGATCTAGGGATTTGGGATATAGGGATTTGGGATATAGGGATTTGGGATATAGGGATTTGGGATATAGGGATTTGGGATATAGGGATTTGGGATATAGGGATTTGGGATATAGGGATTTGGGATATAGGGATTTGGGATATAGGGATTTGGGATATAGGGATTTGGGATATAGGGATTTGGGATATAGGGATTTGGGATATAGGGATTTGGGATATAGGGATTTGGGATATAGGGATTTGGGATATAGGGATTTGGGATATAGGGATTTGGGATATAGGGATTTGGGATCTAGGGATTTGGGATATAGGGATTTGGGATCTAGGGAATTGGGATATAGGGAATTGGGATCTAGGGATTTGGGATCTAGGGATTTTGGGGTATAGCGATTTTGGAATCTAGGGATTTTGGGGTATAACGATTTTGGGATCTAGGGATTTGGGATCTAGGGATTTGTGATATAGGGATTTGTGATATAGGGATTTGGGATATAGGGATTTGGGATCTAGGGATTTGGGATATAGGGATTTGTGATATAGGGATTTGGGATATAGGGATTTGGGATATAGGGATTTGGGATGTAGGGATCTGAGATATAGGGATTTGGAATCTAAGAATTTGGGATATAAAGATTTGGGATGTAGGGATCTGGGATATAGGGATTTGGAATGTAGAGATTTGGGATGTAGGGATTTGGTAATATAGGAACTTGATAATATAGGGGACTAGTTTTACAGATTTGGGGCATGGAGATTGAGTAATACAGAAATCTAATTATATAAAGATTTAGGGATATAGGATTTAGTAATAGGTGTTTAATTTCATAATATTTGCAATACAATACCATGATAATAACATATTTATATCAATACAATTACAATATCACCATATTATTAATATTAATACCTTTTCAACTAAATATATCTTGCATAAAATACAAACCTTGATTAAAAATAATATATCACTAACAAAACTTACTATTTACAACCGACGTCTTTTCGATAAAAGTCGTTTAAATTTCGCGGTACTTACGCCAAAAAAATGGCGGCCGCAAATCGATAGCGTTATTTCCTTATTCGAGGCTCTCTAACGAACCCTATTAAACCTATCAGAAGCAAAGTTTTCAGCGAATGTTATTATTCTTTCGATTCTCGGAAAAAAGTTGATCAACGATCATTAGATTTCGAAGTATCGATAGCTGTAAGGAACGAGGTTATCCGCGAGGGATCACGGAATTTCCCTCTTTCATTCCGCGAGCGTTTGTTAGCATAAACGCAAGCGTAATCGTGGTGAAAGGTCAGCGAGGCGGAGAAGAAAAATCTGTCGCCCACCGGCAGCCTCGTTATTCTACTTAGCACCTTGTTACACACGGCGATATGTGTTCCATTGTGTTATTGTCGCGTGGTATCCTATCGCTTATGAGCTTGACGTACCTCCGCTTGGTTTCTAATTTAATTTAGGATTCATTGTTTACGTGTCCTATTGTCGCTGGCATCCACGTGAACGTGATTCGTTTATTGGACATCGCTGATATTCATGTACCACGCAGCTTGCATCACCGTATTCGCTTTTAGACACTTTTTGGAACCTCGTGCGTTCACATACCAAAGATATTTTTTCTAATTTTATCGTATTTTTAGCTTTATCGTTGTTTTATCATTGACAAATCGGTTAGAACTTTTGTATAGATAGGTTACTCTTTCAGGAATTATTATGGAGCTCCAAATTTGAATAACGTAGTAATATATTTAATAATGTAGTGACAGTGGACTTTTATGTTCAAGTAGAATTTTATGCGTGGAAAGGTAATTTTTTTACTGTGGTACCTAAACTTTCATTACAAAATCCACAATATTTTGATTATTTATAAAACTACAAAATTTCACCTTTCCATTAACATCAAATTTTCCATTAATAATTCCAAAATCAAAAACCCTTAACTTGGAAATTAAAAGAAAATTAAAAGAGGGGTTGAAACAAAGAACGCATAAAAAAGAATGATCACAAGCAGGAACAAAAGGAAGGTAATTTACAGCGTGTCGAAGGAAATTAGAAAATGGGAAAAAAAAGGGACGAGTCACGCAAACGAGGGGTCAAACCGTGAAGATTCGGCATATTGTTTCGCGGCTCGGTTTCCTTTATGCCCGGAAGTGGAAAATATTGCCGAGTTCCCCCGAGTTTCTAGAAAGAAGGGGACCGACATCGCCAAGAGATAAGCAAGTGCCCCGGCATAATAATAAAGGTGTATCGATTCACAGTCGAACGCCTTTCATATGCAAACGTCGCGGCTGGCCATCCGTTAGGATTATTTCTTTAGATTTCCACGATCCTCTCATACGAGAGAGATGGCTAGCGTCCTCCGGGAGACGCTCGCGATATAACGCCATTGATCATGATTTAAAGAATCGAGTCTGCCGTTCGGTTTAAAGTAAGCGTGAAAAGAGGCGTTCGTAAGAATAATTGGGAGTGGGTGATTTTAGAAACTTCAAAATTCATTCTGTTTTCGCGAAAGATTTGTACATGTTGAAGTATGTTTAGTATACCAATTATATTTAATGTAATTATTTAGTACATTTATATGTATGACATATATATGTATGTATTTAGTTCAGTATTTGTATCGATAAGTATTCTGGGGAATTCGGAGATTTTCATATTTCTGAATCTTCAATACTCTAGAATTCCAAATTTTCAATTAGTTCACTTGCTAAATCTTTAAATTTCTAAACCACGGATTTCTTAATTCCCTAAATCCCTACATTCTCAAATTTCTATATTCGCAAATCCCTACATCCCAAATTCCTAAAGTTAAATCTCACTATGACCAAATTCCTATATCCCCAAATTCCCCGATTCCCACGTCCTTGATAAAAAGAAATTCAACAATTAAAGTTAGAAACTATCACAAATGAAGTCAGGTATTAAAAAGTTTGAGAACTTACCGCTTTCTTAAGTCTTTCTTGCCCAATCGCTACATCGGTAAAATTGAAGGAAAAAGCGATCGATCGATGAAAACATCGCGTTCACCGTAATAAATTCGCCCATTCCGACGTAGAGGAGGCGCGTCGAAGAAAGTTTAGTAAAATGTGAAGACTTATTTAGCGAAGGTTCGGCTTTAAAACTCTCTCCCAGACTTTCTTCGTGACAAAGATCTCCCCTTATCTCGAACAGCCGTTTAATTAGGACCGCTTTATTTTTCCGTGGCCTTTTGTCTCCGTTTGACTTTTCTTCTCGTTGCTAAATCATTCTGAAACGGCATAATATGGGAGAGACGATCTCGAACCTTTTAATCTCTTACCCCGCCACCTGATGCTCGATCCTGACTGGAAAGTTTTTCTTTTCAACAATGCTTTCGAGTTTCTTCTTTCAATCAGGGAAATGTTGCTCGAATCGCCGCGTTTTATTTAAAACTATGAAATCTTTCAACGTTTTCTTACCTTCACAACGTTATAGAAATCTAGAACTTTTATAAACATATAGTTTTTGGCAAATTATAACAAATATCTCAATTATTTATTCTTATTTGATTCGCTAGGAACAGTATTGTAGCGCAAGAATTTCCGAACGAGTCAACAGCGTTTTGACTGTGACCTTGAACGTTAAACATATGCGCAGTCGATAATGGAAACCAATAAACATGCGCAGTAAAGTTCAGACGATAAATACTGTCAAATAAAATGTAATTGCTTAACTGCGCACAGTTATTACGTACGGTTAACTACTGCGCATACGCTTTGTATTCAAGACTGACTCATCATTTAGGAACAATGTAAACAGTCTCAGTTACGAACTTTCAAATACATCATCATGGTATATTGCATAAATGAACTTTGATATATGAGTGTTCATCTATTTGCGTTGATTTTGTACTATCGTTACTACCTGACATTAATTGATAAATTAAACCTAGAAATTGAGAGACGAGTGACGATAGTCCTGTTCTAATAACGAGTTCATTTGTAACTTTCGAAAGCAATCTGTGGGAAACTTTTAATCTCGAAGAAAATTAACAGCTCAATCAAACCGGCTAAAGAACAAATCGCCCACGATCAAAGCGGCTCTCAGGCAGACCACAAGACACAATCTCTCCGCTACAAATCACACGCACACTCTTTCCTTTCTAAACCGCAAACATGGTTGCCATAAACGCGACAGTCAAAAAGAAAGATACTCCCGAATGTTCAAACCCGTCGCGGTCTCTCATTTCGTTGCAGACGTAGTGGAACGTTTATTATATCGCATCGCTTAACAAAATGTCTCCACATATCGGAAGCGTGATTACAGTTTTAAATAGATTAAAGACTAAGGACAATATGTTACTTAAAATACTTGCAAAATGTTAATATATCTGCAGGAGAATATACCTACATTCTATGAAGAGATAGAAGTATTTTATAGTGTAGTATATTCAGAAGTATTTTAAAGTATATTAACAAGAGCACATCATAAAGTCGGAAGTGCCAATTTGACTCAAACTTGGTACATTTGTAGACTACACCAAAAGTAATAATTCTGTAAAACCATAGCTCGCAACTCTTCAAAATAAAAGCTACGATAATTTAAAACGCGGTCGAAATTAGGGAACTTGCCCCTAAATTTCACGAACGTCCGGAATGTCGGATCCAGAATATGTTTCTCGGAGACATCTTGTGTTCAACGAAGTTTTCGAGCCGCGACCTAAGGGTGGTTCGCGAGAAGCACATGCTGAGACCATTGCGATGTGACCGCCGAGAGGGTGTTTGAATTAATAAAAGAGAAAAAAGTTCCACGGACACCCCAGCGTCGGCTCCGTTACGCGGAGCGTGAAAAATGGCCGAAAATCTGATATTCCGGATTAAAAACATTGAAATTCAAAACCCGTCGTTCCCGCAGCAACATCGCGAGGGTCGAGAAGTCGTTAAGGGTCAGTTTCAGTCGGGCTGCGGCGGCAAACGATCCACCCCATCGCCTCCACCTTCTTCCATCCCGTCTAGTCTAGGGGATATTATATTTTAAGCCCCCGCAATTTGACACAGCCGCGCCGTTTGAATTCCGAATTCAATCGACGGAGCCGATTTCTATCCCGATTCCGCGAAATTAAGGCGGCCATCGAAAATTGACGACAGGGCGGCACGCGAATACGTGCGACCCCGCAACATCGTCCCTCGGGGCTTTGACGAGAAATCTTTTTATTGCGTCGCCATATATCATCCGGCGCAAGATCATGTGGAACGTCCACAGGCTGTGGCAACTTATCGCCCGCGTAATCGTCTAGGACCGTGTTGTTCCTGGGGTGGTGTCTTATGCGAATTCAACCCCTGTCCTCGAAGTTTATAAACACGGAACGATTCCCCAGAAACCACAAGACTTCAGAACTGTAGGATCCAGGATTTATAGAAAATGTGGAACTTACGATCGATCTTAGACCTATATGTATACTCGTGGTATCTTTAGTTCTAGATACCTCAAAGTCTAATAATATTTGGACCTAGCTACCATAAAGCCTAACAATCTTTGGACCTATCTACCTTAAAGTCTCCAACTACCCATACCTGAGGACTCTAGAACCTACAAATCTTGGAAGGATCCAGACATCCCAAAATGATCACATATAACATCCAAACCGAGAAAAATATATCCTGTAGAAGTTAAACGCCCAAAGAGCACCAAACGGAAACAGCAATCTAATCGCAAGTATATTTATCTGTTGCAGAACCAAGATGGCTACAGTGTTCGCAGTGTTCCAGAAGGTTATCCTCTGCATGGGAGCTGCTGCAGCACGTGCAGAGCGTCCACGGTGCGAGACTGTACACCTCCCCGTCGTCGTCGACGAACTCCTCGTCGAACACACCGGCGCCGAGTCCTCCGACGCCGACGCCGACGCACACTCACCACCTAAGTCCGCCGAACCACTTGAATCTGAGCAGCAAGTCAACCGGAAGTTCGTCGGCTGCCAACTCGTCCGGTGGGACGACGTCGAGCGGCAGCAGCGGGGGACGACAGCAACTCCAATCGTCCGCTTCGTTGGTCGGTGATCCGCTTCACAGTTTTCTAAGGCTACCTCAGCACCTGGAACGAAGTTTCCCGCCGATGTTCAGGCCGGACTTCCTAGCCCTGAATCCGCTGGCCGGGTACAGAGGGCTGCAGGAGCTGCAGACCGCGACCAGGAACATCCAGAACCTGGGCGATCCTCTTCGAGGCATGGACGGTCTGAATCTCGGGGATCCGCTGGTTCGTAGCTCGTTGGATTCCCTGAACAACGCCCGTAACCTGGCGAACCTGGCCGAATTGTCGCACGGCCGCGCACTCGCCAGTCAGGCGCATCCTCCACCACTCGAGGCCAACCTGGATTTTTACTCGGCGCGCCTAAGGAGCCTCGCTAATCCGTCCTTAGGCGCGGCTCCTCCAAGTAGCGGGAACTCCACGACGAATTCGAACCCACCTGCCCCGGTACCGGCCGTGCCCGTGGCGAGTACCGTCCAGCAGCAGCAGCAGTCGCAACAGCAACAACCGCCAGTCCAGAACCACGCTCAACCCGTGCAACCGCCTAGCCCAGCCTCGAACAACCCGACGATCTTGACGCACAACAATCACCAGAAAGAGAATTCGCCGCCCTGCTACAACCAGAGCCCGGTCGGTCACCACAACAACAACAACTCGACCGACAGTGAGAAGACTAGTCCGCCGGTGGCGTCCACGCCTATCATCGCCGACTCCGCGTCGGAGACCATCTACTCGTGCGAGGTGTGCGACAAGAAGTTTCGCTTCCAGTCGAACCTGATCGTACACCGAAGGAGTCATCGGGACAAGGAAAGACAGTACCAGCAGGACAACACGCAGGACGGCCAGACGACACCCACCAGGTGCGAGGTCTGCGAGATGGAAGTGGCGAGCTTCGCGGAGCTCAGAAAACACATGAGGAAAGAGCATCAGGAGAGTCTGAACGCGGCCAGTCCTCAAGGTAGCGTGGAGACCGTGCCCGACGATGGCTCCAGCTGCGACGAGAACATGGACCTCGACGAGGCGGACGAGAACGAGCAGAAGGCCGACCGGGAGGACACCGAGGAGAACACCCCGGAGGACCTCAGCACCACTCAAGGTCAAAGCGGCGAGGAGAGCGGCGGTCGCGTGGAGCAGAAGCCTGCCAGTCTGGTCGGTGACCTGATGGAGAAGTTCGGGCTGAGCAACATCGCCCAGTACTCCGAAGCTTACAGGCAGGCTCTGCAGGAGAACCATCGAGGAGGTTTCATCAAGACCGAGCCACCGTCCAACTTGACCAACTCCCTGAACAACAACAAGGAGAAGGACAGCGCCCTGTCGCCCACCAACTTCAACTCCTCGACCACGCCCAATATATTCTCCGGCCAGGGTTTTCCAAGGTCTTCGGGGCCGGACTTTGGCGGTCTGTGGCTACCGAATCCCCATTATCTCGAGAACAACGAATTCCGTAAGGCGTCGAAGGCCACCACCTCCAGCCTCGCTCTTCAGGGTCTGCCCAGCCCGCTGCTGAAGAAGGAGCGCAGCGGCAGGAACGACACGTGCGAGTACTGCGGTAAAGTGTTCAAGAACTGTTCGAACCTGACGGTGCACAGGCGATCGCACACGGGCGAGAAACCGTACAAGTGCGAGTTGTGCTCGTACGCGTGTGCCCAGAGTTCGAAGCTGACGAGGCACATGAAGACGCACGGTCGACACGGCAAGGACACGTACAAGTGTCGTTTCTGCGAGATGCCGTTCTCGGTGCCCAGCACATTGGAGAAGCACATGAGGAAGTGTGTGGTGGTGGTGCAGCAGGGTCCCAAGTTGGGCATGCCGTATCCTGGTAGCCAGGACGAGGACTCTTCGTTGAGTACCAAGGACACTTGATCTTGGAACGGAAGCCTACCGCCGATCCCGCCACTGTGGCCACACAGGCCACCCTACCCAGTCTACTGAAGAGGGGATCTTCTTCGGGAGAGAAGCAGAGGCAGAGTTAAGCGAAAGGCGAATCCTAAATTGACCAGGAACGATCTTAAACGTACCGTTGGAGGACGACGCCGTCGTCCGAGGGACGCGTACTCTGGAGGATCTCCCTGAAACGTCCACGGTCGTCCTCTCGCGATCAGGCGAGGTGGTAGGTCGGTGCAAGGACAGTCGACCGAGAGACCTGGAAACGGTCCCAGCAGCAGGAACACGAGCAACGACGAAACGGACCTCGAGAAATTGGATGAAAACCACGAGGATCCTATCGATCAACGAACCGGAAGGGTTCGGCCAAGACGGAGGAAGAGATGACGAGCAGGGTGTTGCTCGAAACGAACGAATGGTTACCACTTTGCGAGTCTCAGCACAGCTATTTAAACTATTAATCCTTATAAATAGTTATAAATAAAGACGCTATAAATACTGAATATACATATATGTATACATAAATAAAGAGTATAAATATATAAATATATATATATATATAAAGATATAAATATGAATATAAATATAAATATAAATACAGATGAGAATTATACAGAATATAAATATAGTATATAATATATATACATGCATATATATATTATATATACAGGATAATGAACATAGTGACTTTATTATCGCATCTGAAGATTATTTATTTAATAACTATAGATGTATTATATACGTGCATACTGTATAACGTAATATATGTATATATGTGTGTGTATGAAAGGTGTATGTGCGCGTGTGTATATATATGTACATTACGTTATATGATATGAAACAGCTGCAACCACTCTGTACGTAATTTAATAACGAGAGGAGAAAACAGGAAACGAAGGCAGAATCCTTTTTGTACGTTATCCCGAGATGCCGCATTGCGTCGATCGATGATGGCGTCTTTTTTGTTTAAAAAAAAGACGTCGGAAGGATAGAACGAGAAGAAAAAAAAAACGTTACACGAGATTTTTGTTTCGCGGAGGGAAAGAATAACCAGCGACTTCGTCGATATCCTGTGTGTACATACGCGAGTATCGATACTCGAAATCAACCCTCAACTCCCCCCGTCGTTACGTATCGATAATAGTACTCGATGTACGTTGATGTGTACAGCGAATGGCCGAGAACGGCTCTGCGTTATAGATTCTAAGCTCTAGCTCGATCCTATATAAAAAAAAAATTGTATAATAATACATTTATTATTCTCTTTATTACCTATTATCTATTACCATTTCTATTATTGCTTATTATTATTATTGTCTTTATTGTCATTATTATTGACTTTATTATTATTATTGCTATTATTATTACTATTATTCATTGTCACTATTATCCGAGCGATTGCAGCGACTGCAAACGCCGTCTTCATTATTTTATCCCGCTATTATTAAATTATTAATCGAGAAGATGTTTTAAACGGTTAAGAAAATGCCAAAGTTGTTTAGGTTTATCGGCGGCGCTGTATCGTTGCGCGCTCGCGCGCCTATCGTTCCTCGAATTGTTCGAAGCTTTTGAACTCGTTTTCGATGGGGACGCGTTTTGAACAACAACCACGGAAACGGTGTCAAAAGCGAATTTCGAACAACGAGAAAATTGCGACACGTTTGTAGCTTGTACGCAGAGCCGACTTAATGGTAGATTGGACGAAATTGCCGCCATTTTCTCGTTTATTTTCTATTGAACTTCTGTGAGGGAGAGTATGGCAATATTTTGTTATAGTTAGTAGTCACTGACGCACTGATAATTCTTATATTTTAAAAAAATTGTGGATTCATAGATTTTTGAATTCACAAATTTCGAAATTGTTTCTGTGTTTCGAGTTTTTGAACTTTTCGGATTCTTCAAATCTGAACAATTTTTCAAGTATTTAAATTCTTTGAATTTTTAAATTTTGTAATTCTTCGAATTCTTAAATTATCAAGTTATCAAATTTCTAAATTTCTAAATTCTCAAACTTTCAATCCTGAAAATTTTCAACTTCTATGTACTCAAATATTCAATTCTGAAAATTTCCAAATTTCTATATACTCAAACTTGCAATTCCCAAATCTTCATCCTTTCAAATCCCTAAATTACCAAATTTCCAAATCACCCTCCTTTCAAAATCCTAAAAATCCAACCTATATTCTGCAAATTCCTAAACTCTTAATTTTCTAAATCTAAAATTACCAACCTATCATATTACTAAAATTTTAATCCCCAAATTTCCCAAATTCTTCTACAACCCCAGAAATCCCTAAATCCCCTAATTTCCCACCACCCAATCCTTCTAAAAATTTTCACATTTCTCCTCAAATTTCCACCTTACCATCTTCACCCTATTTACCATTTTAACTAAATTCCCCAGATTCTTCTAAAATTCCAAAAATTAAATCCCCTAATTACCTCCCCAAATCTTCCCCAAATTGTCATATTTCTCCTCAAATTCCCACTTTCCCAAATTGAAAACCACCGAAAACCTGCAAATAATTTTTTTTTAACATGCTGCCAATACTCACATACTCAACCTAAATATACCCCATACACAAACCTACTCCTCTCCTACAGAAGTTTAACCTTCACGCGGCACCCCATTTATTCAAAACTTGCTATATAAAAATTTCATTTCGTTGCCTTATCGTCCAATAATTTTGTCCAAGTATTTCGCCGGCCCTGTTACAACGTCGACGGTTACTTATCGCGCGAGCGGGCACGATAGCGTCCCGACGCTATTATAGCGAGTTTGTTCGTTGGTTATATGTATTTATTGTCGTCGCCGAGCGGATCGCGAGCGGATTTCGCAGGATCGAGACGAACGGATCCATCGATGCTGCGAAACTCGTCGCGTCCAACGAGGCGCCATGATGGTTGATCGATTTAATATTATTATTATTATTTTCCTTTCCGTTTTAGAAAGCCGAAGAGACTGAGGTATATTTTGTATTCGCGAGCGACCATTGTCGAAACGATATTTCCTTTTTTTTTTGCGTTCCATTAAATATTAAAAGAAAACCACATCGTACATAATTTCTTTACGCTCTATTTTTCTTTGACTTCTTGCTTCGTTTTCCTAAACGCCTCGTTGTAAACGTTTTTCGAAGGGGACTGTTCCTAAACAAAAAAAAAAATTTTTGATGATGATCTAGGCAATAAGATTTAACGAGTAACTCGAGCGAGATGTGTGTCTGTGTCCCTCGACTCTTTTTCGTTAAAACCGTGTGCGTGTGTGCGTGTATGTGCGACAAATAAACGAGAGTTTAACGATTTTTTCCCGGTGCGAGTGACAATGAAGAGAGGAGAGAAAGAATGTATCCGCGAGAGAGGAGAGAAATGAAAAACTCATATCAAGATAGTTGTCTCGGTGTTAGACGTGTACGGCTCTAGATAAAGAAAAAAAAAAACACTGAAATCTCGTTATCTAGTTAATGATGAAAAGTTTGTTAGATCGATTCCGAAATACGTACATGGCCAGGCTCCGTTTATACGATATTATTGTAAATAATGGCACTGCCCGTAGCAAAAGAGAGAAAACGAAACACAGAAATGAATTACAGGGAGGTGGAGGACCGGGCGGAGAATAAGGCAGACGAATATCGTCATCGTTCGAACGAGAAATAAAATAAATCATCATACTAACAATCGTATCCAATCTTTTTTCATGCGTACGTTTTAATCGTGACCAACTTTTACGTCCATTTTGTCGAAACGGTTCACTCTCCTTATATCGCCATTAGAAGGGTTGACAATTTTTGGGATTGAATTAATGTGGATGAAGATTTCAGATTGATATTCTGAGAATATTCTGAGAATATGGGGATGTGTGGAGATCTCTCGTTATATCGCCATACATGGCAATAGGGTAGATTCTTATAATTCAATTACTATGAAATAAAATGCTTTCGGGAAGGTAGTAGAGGAATGAGTAGAGGGTTTAAAAAGTATCTCTTGTTATATCGCCATGGAAGGAGATGAAGGGGTGGAAAATTCTTGTAATTGAATTATGATGGATTGAAATATTCCATGAATGGGGAAAGCAAAGTAGTAAAGTAGTTGGTTGGGGAAGTGAAGGGTGCGTAAAGAGAAATCTTGTTGAATTGGCAATATAAGGGGAGTTTACTGTAAGTATGGTACAATCGGCAGATGGAATTTTCATTCTTCCGGAGAACTTTTTGAACGTTTAATCCATGAATAATTATTATGGAAATAAAATATGTAGATGGATATGTACAGATAGACTGAGTATGGGAAATTATTATGGGAGAACTGAAATTTCAAATTTACAAATTTTCAACTATTTGGAGTTTTCAACATTCCAGTTCCTCAAATTCTTTAATTCTCAGATTTACAATTTCTCAAATTTACAAATTCTTAGATTCCCAAAGTCTGAAATTTCCAAATTCTCAGATTCTCAATGCTCAAATTTACAAATTCTCTGATTCCAAAATTCTAAAATTTCCATATTCCCAAGTTTCTACATGCCCGTTTTCTCACATTCCCTAATTTCTACATTACTAAATTCCCACATTCTCAAAATCTCACATTCCCAAATTCCCACATTTTCACATTCCCACATTACAAAATCTCCACATTCCCACATTCCCTAATTTTCACATTCCAAATTCCCACATTTTCACATTCCCACATTCCCAAATCTTCACATCCCCAAATTCCTACATCCCCAAATTCCCACATTCCTAAATTCTCACATTCCCAAATTCTCACATTCCCAAATTCCCACATTCCCAAATCTTCACATCTCCAAATTCCCACATACCCAAATTCCCACATCCCCAAATTTCCACATTCCTAAATTCCCACATTGCCAAATTCTCATGTTCGCAAATTCTGAAATTCCCCAATCTCCAAGTCCTTCTCAAATCCCCAAATTCTTCCCATATTACATATCACCAAATTCTCTCCGCCTCTTTCTCTCCCCCTCTTTTAATTTCAACTTAACCCTTCGCACTATTTCCACGAGTCCGACTCGTGACACACTCGAACTTCAGTTGCTATCAATTTTACTCGAATTTTCAGTACGCAATTCAAGTCCAATAATTTGCATAGTCAATACCGAATTGACATAACATTTCAACTTTCTTTGTCTGTCTTTATATTATGTCTGTATTAGTCAGTTCTGATTGACGCACCTGACGCATCTCACAGTCTATCTGTACAAGTCCCCCACAAAAATCGAAGGAAAGAGTGCTTGCGAATATAGCAAAAGAGAAAGCTGTACGGAACGAAGGCACGACAGTTCGGTTCCAAAAGTATCTCTCGTCTTTCTTATTCGAACTCATCCCACACAGGACCAAGTTCCCTGCCTCACGAAGCGGATAAAATATTAAAAAGAAAAAGAACAAAAAAATAGAAAACACTCGATGACACACGCAAATCTCGCGACGGGCGATCGAGCCGTGAAGCCGTCGAACGAAACGGCGAAAATTTCATACGAAAATTCGACGAAGAAATTAGAATTCATCTCTCGAAGTGATAAAACGAGCATCGACCCGTCGTCTCGTTCGACGGCTTTCGCGCTCGATTTCTGACGTCTCTACACAGGGTAAACCGCGTTAAAAAAAATAATAATCCCAGAGGAAAAATAATAAAAAATGAGAGACAAGCGTGTCGGAAGTATAGCGAATTGAAGTATCTAGACAGTTAAATAAAATAAAGGTAAATAAAAGATGAAAAAAAGTAATACGAAGTATTTCCTATAATATATAGTAAGCGACAGGAAGTGAGAGAAGACGCGAGATTCGAAAGGAAAGCGAGGTAGCGAGGTGTCGGTAGCAGGGAAATTGGATTTTTAGCGAAACAAAATCTTCTGATCCAGGGTAAAATAATCCGAAGCTCGGTTTCTAGAAGCAGTATCTCGCTGGGTTTCGATCTGGCTCCTGGTTTCGAGCAATTTTAAGAAAACGAAACGAAAAGAACAAACCGAAGATCGACATTAAGGCAATACGAATAAAAAAAAAAGAGCAAGGCATCCCCGGGGGCAAAGTCTGGAGAAATTATGACGACGTTCGCCGTTTTGCCAACTTTACCACCGGGATGTCCGTAATTATTAAACATAGCAGATACGGTGTATGTCTTGTGCGATTCAAATAAACCACATTGTTTTTAAATAATATGGACTCTTTATTGAAACCCTTCATCGTCCTGTTTTAAGAATGCAACTCTGTTCCCTTAAGGAGTCGTCTTTTTTATTAAATTCCTAATGCAATTATTGATTTAATGAAATATAATTTGGTTTGCTAATTTATGGGAGGAAAATATTCACTTTGCTATGGTACTTTTTTATGGTTGTGTTAAAAATAGTCATTATGGAATTTTTGGAAAATTTTAGTGCGTGCATAACTGGGTGTTACATGGAAATTTTAATATTTTTAAATTCTTAAAGTTTTATATTATTGAATTTTTTAATTTTCATACTTTCAAGTTTTTGGGTCAAGTCGTCAAATTTTTAAATTTCTAAAACAGAATTTCTAGAATTTCAAATTTTCTAATTTCCCAATTTTCACATCTTCAAATTTCTTAAATTCGTGAATTTCTAGATTTCCACATTTCTGTGTTCCTACATGATTACAATCGCAAATCCATAGATTCACAAGTATTTACGTTCCCAAGTTTCTTTGAAAAATCCCTAGATCAATAATCCCTACGTTCCAATATTCCTAGATCCTCAAATACCTACATTCTAGTATTTCTAAATCCCCAAATACTTACATCCCAAATTACTTGGTCCAGAATTCACTAGATCCCCAAATTTCTATGCCCCTAAATCCCTAAATTTCCAAATCTCTAAATTTCCAAATTCCTAAATTCTCAAATCCCTAAATTCCCAAATCCCTATCTCCTCAAATTTTTATGCACCAAAATTCAATGATCCCCAAATTCCTAAAGTCCCAAATTTCTTTACCTACAAATTCCCACATCCCCAAGTCCCTAAATTTTAAATATTCCTAAAAAACTAAGTAATAACACGGTAATATAAGAATCGATTGAAACAAGAAGGAAATAGATTTAAACTCATTTATTACTACTTAATTTATATTCCATTCATAAGTAACAGTTATATTAAATATTATAGATAATAATTTTAGTTAAAGTATAATTAAAGAATCAGTTAACGCTAAAAATCAATTAGTCCCGCAGTTTGTCCCTCTATAATTTCAAAACGACAAATGTGATCGACTCGAATAATTGATTTTTAGCATCAATCGATCGTTTATCGCGCAGATCGACGGTTTATTTCTCGTTAGATCTCGACACACCTCTGTAGGCTATAGAAAGCTCGTTATATAAATTGTTTAACTCGTTCCGAGGCATTGCTATTGGACGCTTATTACGTTTATTGCATAATGTCTTTCGCAACGCATCTCGCGTGTGCGAAGACCGACAACTATCGTTCACCTTTCCTCCGTTTGGATAATCGAGCTATTATTCTGGTTCTTTTCTTTCATTGCTCGATTCCCTAGGACGTTCGTTAAATTTATTGGAAGATGTGTGCGGAACCCTCGTTAGAAATACACCACGCCATCTTACGTTACTGTTAGGCAACTACGGATGCAGCTCAGGTAAAAATGCTCACCTTTCGACTGAAATACACTCGTGTACATCTGGTTGCATATAGTAAGGGTGCTAACATATTTAGTTTACATTTCTTAAGGGTGCTAACATTTTTCTTTTGTTAATGTGGGTTTTAATATTATTTTGCATTTAATAAGAGTGTTAACATTACATTTATTTTTTATTTATTAAGCGTGCTAATATAGCATTTATTTTGCTCTTATTAAGGGTAGTAGTATTGCTTTTATTTTGCATTTATTAAAAGTGGTAATGTTATATTCATTTCTCATTCCCTAAGGGTGCTAACGTTACATGTATTTTGTATTTAACGAAGAGTTCTAATATTGCACTTATTTTGCAATAACTAAGGGTGCTAACGTTACATGTATTTTGTATTTAACGAAGAGTTCTAATACTCCACTTATTTTGCATTAATTAAGAGTACTAACATTGCATTTATTTTCCATATGAGGAAGAATGTTGAAGAAAGATTTTTAAAAATGTTAATTAGTATTTACATCTTGTCAAGCTTACAAATGCATGAATTTAACAATTGTCAAGTTCACATATGCTCATCTGACTCAAATAAAAAACTGATTTCAATTCATGTTAAAAGAACTTCAAGAATGTATTCACATGTGTATACGTATAAGCATACGCTTCACACACCAAAAATCAAAAAACTTAAGAATATGCACATAAAAATCCTGACACAGACCTAATCAAGTTAATTCGTGTTAATTAACTTCCCCTAACCGGATACAGTCAAGAAATAAAATCCGCAAAATCAACTAACCAAACCGAGAGCAGTACATATATTTTTGGGGGACAAGGATAGCCATAAACTCGTACATCCCCATCCGGGCACGTCAAAGCGAAAATTACACGTCATAAAGTTCGAAATCCGGCAGTAACACGGAGGACAATCCATCGTGGTGGGTCGTGTAATCGAAAGCCCGGAAAGCTCTCTTCTGAATGCACGCCTCCCTGTTTCGTGGTAATCGACTCGGCGCGAGCAAACACCCGCCGCCATGCGAATTCGAAGTTAAGACAATGCCGTTAATTTTTGGCCGACCCCATTGTTCTCCGTGCACATTCATCTGTCAACCGGTACCGACTTCTGCCACGTTCCCGTGCAACCGCCTTAAACGACCGGCGAGTCTTTTCTTCGCTTCCGGTCAGCCACCGGCCATCTTGTCAGCGTCGACTTGTTCCTCGTTCGACGACGGATCGAAAGAAAATCGCGAAATCGGACACAAAACGCCGGGTGTTTCGCGGGTCAATAGTTTCACCGACGGTTTGCTTTGAATGCGTGTTAACTATGGTGACGTCACCACAATGGCGGACACTAATCTCCACGTCAGAAGCAGAGGTGCCCTGTACTCGGTCTCTCCCAACCCTACCCTTTCTCGTGTGCCGCTTTCGTCCCTGATCTGTCGGTTTTCCGGACAAAATATGTCAAACGCTACCCCCGCCACGTTTCCGGCATCGTTTCGTCCGCATCCGGCGTCGCGAGCGTAGAAAACAGCGCGAGGTAGTCGCGATAAAAAAGAACACGAGACCACCCTCCGCGTTTTTTCTCTTTGTCATTCAAACGTTTCGCTAACTATTCGCTCGTGGTTTCGGCGAATTTTTAAGATTGAACGTGTACACGTTCCTTTCGGAACAGCTTGGTCTTCTTTGATCCTCGCATGAAACGACCTTTTCGGGCTGTGGATTTTGCTTCATGGTTAGTGGGTATACATTTTGTTGCGGAATCGTGACACACTTTTGCAGGGTTGATACGCCGGGTTATAGGGTTGATGTGTTGATAGCGACGCGCACGTTGGTGTGCCTTTGGTTTTTTTATGAGGAATTTTTGATCGGAGCCTCAAAAGTATAAACTTGCAGGTGTGCTTGACTTTGTAAGGGAATACGATGTAGCGATGGTTTTGGTGCATATTAGAATTTATGAGTTTTATGCAGGAATTTTTGAAATTGTTTTTATGTTTAGAAACATTCAAATTAAATTTCAGTATTAATATTTAGAAATTATTTTGTGCATTTGTTTAAATGAATTGCAGATAGGCTGCCATTTTCAGAAGATCATAAAACATAAACTATAAGATGAATTTATATTCGAAATAGCTTATGAAGTTTCTTATGAATTATCCTATGAAGCATCTCATGAATTATCTCATAAATTTTCCTATGAATCATCTCATGAATTATCTTATGAATTTTCCTATGAATCATCTTATCAATTATCTTAAGAATACATTAAAACGAACTAAAAATGACTAAAAAATTACTTGCAACTTCATTCCCTTTTCACAAAGAATTACCTAATCAACAGTTTGTCAAACAATTTAACACGTACCAAAACTGTCACAATAAAATAAAATTTAAAATACTTCCCTACTATAGTTATCAACTATAATTTTGTCCCTAAAATTAAATACAAAACTATAAGATAACGAGAAATATGCGCCACACGAAATTATCACGAGTTAAACAAACTGAATTATTCTGTAATGAATGTATCCGTTAATTAATTATACATTATGCATCCCGAAACTAACCGAACCAGATCCGTGCGCGAATTAAACTATCGATTTTCGCGTTGGAATAATCTTGGATGTTCTACCCGAATTTCGAGTGTATCGTTCAGTCGATACTATAATGGTGTTGCTAAAAGTAACTTTAGAATTGCGAAGTAGATTTTCTCTTTGCAGCTCGCACCTGAGCTACCTGAACTCTCATGGCGACGGTGTAACACACGGTTGCCTACTAATAGGTGGTACACTACCGCACAAAACTTACACCCTTACGATCCGGTTTTAGGGCTGGTCGCCTAGAACCCCTGCATCGATAGAGACCCTTATTTCCATCGGAACGAGGCTCCTATTCTTGCAATTTTATCAACGCGATCGATTCTCCAATTTTTTAAATCTCACAGTGTAATTTGTAAATTTTTTAAATTTCCCTTTTCAAAGGCAAATTTTCTGCAATTTGTTTCGTTATCGTCGTGAGTATTTCACTGTACTTTAATTTAAATAACACTTTGAATCGATGTGATGGAATGAAGTTTCATAGTTTAATGATTAATTAAACCAGTGAACGTCTGATTATTTTAGCGAATTTTTTATAGGTTCCAAATTCTTTAAATGGATTAAGAATTTTGGGATATGGGGATTTCGGAATTTAGGGTTTTCAAAACATAGGGATATCTGAATCTAGGAATACTGAAATCTAGGAATATCGGGATCTAAGGATATTCAAATTCCAGGATACCAGAATCTAGAGATACCGAAATCTAGTGATACTAGATTTTCTTCTAGAGAATTTACTGATATCAGAATCTACGGATATTGAAACCCAGGGATATGGGAATCTAGGGGAATTAGGATCTAAGGATATTGGGATCTAGAGATATTGGGATCTAGGGATATTAAAACTCCAGCATACCAAAATCTAGAGATATCGAAATCTAGAGATACTAGATTTTCTTATACAGAATCTAGGGATATTGAAACCCAGGGATATCAGAATCTAGGGGAATTAGGATCTAAGGATATGGAGATCTAGGGATATTGAAACTCCAGGATACCAGAATCTAGAGATACTAGATTTTCTTCTAGAGAATTTATTGATATCATAATCTAGGGATATTGAAATCCAGGGATTTCAGAATCTAGGTCAATTAGGATCTAAGGATATTGGCATCTAGAGATATCGGAATGCTGGGATATTGGGATCTAGGGACATTGAGACTGCAGAATACCAGAATCTAGAGATATCGAAATCTAGAGATACTAGATTTTCCTCTACAGAATCTAGGGATATTGAAACCGAGGGATATAGGAATCTAGGGGAATTAGGATCTAGGGATATTGGAATCTAGAGATATCGGAATGCAGGGATATTGGAATCTAGGGATATTGAAACTCAAAGATATCGGGATCTTCGTATATATGTATATCTAGGGATTTTAGAACACGTGTATTTTGACACTTAGGGTGTTTGTAAGGTATCTAGAGATTTAAGGGTCTAATTTAAGCGCAGTGAAAATGTTCGAGAAATCAGAAGTTTTATAAATATAAAAATGTATGAACTTGTGAATTGAAAAAATTTGGAGTTGTCAGAATTAGAAGTATGACAATTTGCATTAGTTAAAATTAAGAAAAAGAATGTTAGGAAACTATAATATTTAGTTAAATGTTAGTTAACCGTAATGTGAAGTGTTAGTTAACTATAATGTTAAATATTAGTTAAGTATAATGTGTAATTTTGATAATTCTCACGTTCCACAGCTAAAAATGGGTAATCATGCAAAAGAACGAGACGAGTGCACCGTATTAACCGATTTCAGCGCGCGATCCCAACAATTTCAGAGACGGCCAAAGATTTATCTGCGAACATTACTCTCCAAGATCGCAGCTAGCACTTAGCTCGATTATTTCCCTTTAAGCAGCGAGCGTTACTCTATCTAAGGTAGACACGTATGATCTCGCGAGCGTGAAGCGATTAGCGTTGTTCCCGTTGTATCTAAATGTCCGGTGTTCATTTCCCGGTGCCCCGGGCGCGGGATGAAAAACTCGGGAACCAGAGGGGGTTAACTACCGTGGAGGAGTCACGAAACTCCAAGTTCGTTAGATCGTGGAATTAGTCGGCTGTTAAGCCAGATAAGCAGTCAACATGGACGAAAACAATTGCGCTGGATTAGTTCGGCTGCGTTCACGAGGCTGTCTCGTTTCCCCGGTGTAAAAGATTAAACGATGTTCATTCGTCTCGACGACGAAACCCGGTGTTACTCCGCCGTGATTCTGATTCAGGGAATGATTTTCGCGATGAAGCGTTAAACATCTTCGTTGAAAGGAAAAAAGGAAACGATGGCGTAGGAGAGCGATAGGAAAAAGCTGAAGAGGGTAATATTTCATAGAACGGGAACGCGGCCGCGAAACGAAAATCCGAGGCTTAGTTGGGCAAATTTGTTGAATTATCTTATCGTCGGATATCTCGTCGACCAGCAGCCACGTCGAATTAATTTCAATCTCATTATTGCCGATACTCCGTCGTTCGCGGCACCCACTTCCCGTTTTTCCGATAAAGAAACCGGGAAAGTGTTGTCGTACCTGGCTGTTGATCGGACGCCTCGTTCTTTTGCCACGTCCGCCTAATTAAGTGGATATTCATTAAATAATTATGTCCTGGTTATTAAATCAATGATAATACGACACGTAATGATGTAATGGCGATATAACGTGTGACGATGTAATAATACAACTTGTGGCGATATAAGACGTGGTGATGTAACGAGTGGCAATATAACGTGTGGTGATGTAACGTGTAACAATAAATCTTGCGACAACATAACATGTACCGACATACATAACAATGCAACTCGTGGCGATATAAGACGTGGTGATATAACGAGTGGCAATATAACGTGTGGTGATGTAACGTATAACAATAAAACTTGTGACGATGTAACACATAACAATGCAACTCGTGGCAATATAAGATATGGCGATATAACGTGTGATATAAAATGTGGCAATATAACGTGAGGTGATATAAGGTGTAGCGATGTAACATGTAACGACATAACACATAACAATACAACTCGTGGCGATATAAGACATGGTGATATAACGAGTGGCAATATAACGTGTGGTGATGTAACGTGTAACAATAAAACTTGCGACAATATAACATTTGACGACATAACATAACAATGCAACTCGTGGTGATATAAGACATGGCGATATAACGTGTGATAATATAAAGTGTGGCAATATAACGCGAGATGATGTAAGGTGCGGCGATGTAACACGTAGTAGTGATATAACGCGTGGTAATATGTGTGACGATATAGGCAATGTAACGTGTGGCAATATAATGTATACATTGAATTGAATCGACTGGAATTGAATAAATTAGAATTAAATTGTGTAGAATTGAATCGCGTAGAATTTCAACACGTCAAATTGAGTTATACCAAATCGAATCGCATGGAATTGCACCGCGTTAATTTGAACCGTGTGAAATTGAATTCTATAAAATTGAATCGTGTCGAATGCAGCGTCTTCGAACTAAATTACACGGACTTAAAGGGAGGGAAAAAAGAAAAATATGGAAAGCGAAACGAATCAGTTTTGAGCGGCTAAAGTATCCGCATACGTTTCACGAACTTAGCCGAGCGTTTACTTTCCGCTCGTTTACCAGGGGTGCAAAAGATTGCCGATATTTTTCAAGGGAGAGAAATCCACCCCCGAAGGGTCAGTATTCGCCTGTTAGAAGGGTGGCTTTGACCAATAGCACGCGTGGGCTTGCCACCCCTTTCTGCTGACCAATCGAGGACCGCTTCGACGTGCTTGGTCGACTGCTCTCTTTATGGACACGTCTAACCCTAACGAGGTACCCTATCCCCCCACATTACTTGCATGTTCGTTAAACATTTTTCCTTTCGAATCCACTTGCAATTTACTGGGAAAACGTGTAATTTACTTGCATTACACGGTGTATATCTTCTGTACAACTGTACGTACATGCTCTTTAACGAGGACGAATTTTGTAAGAAGTCGTTGCAATTGAAGGATGCAGGAAATTGTAGAATTTAAAGAAATTTTTAAAGACGAGATGTCTTATTAACTGTCCTTTCATAAAATTTTGATGCTTCTTTGAGGCTATTAAGAGTTCTCTAATGAGATTGGTTGCAGTACTAATTATATTTTTGGAGGAATATTTAAATTTTATTAGATAAATTTCTCATGCGATAATATTCGTGGCAATATAATGGGTAGCAATGTAAGACACGTAGGGATAACGTGTGATCATTCGTTTAATGATTACAATACGTGGCTACACAGCACACGATGATTATAACGCGTGGCAATACAACGCGTTGCGATATAGCGCGAGACACTGACTACGCGTCGTGATTACAACGCGTAGCGATTACAACACGTGTTAATTAGAACGAGTGGCGATATAACGCGTGGTAATATAACGCGTGGTGATACAACGCGTAGCGATTACAACACGTGTTAATTAGAATGCGTGGCGATATAACGCGTGGCAATTACAATGCGTGGCGATACAACGTGTAACAATTAGAACATGTAGCAATATAACGCGTGGCAATATAACGCGCGGCAATACAGTTGGAAATATAGTGCATGTTGAAGCTACGTATAGCGATTACAAGTTGAGATTATTACACGTAGATATAGCGCGTAACAATTAAAGCATATGACGATACAATGCGTGGCTATATATCCTGTGACTAATGCATAGTAATCTACCGTAATCGAACAACATACGCACACATACCATCAAACGTATTTCTACAACACGTGACCTGACCATACAACGAACGGCAATATAACGCGAGTCACAAGAAGGTACCGCAGTACCTCATAAAATTGTCATCGCCGAAAAAGCTCTTTTATATATTCGAATCGGCCGTCAGAAGGCATAATGGAATGAAGAATGAAATGTTGATATAACGGAAAATGAAATAAGGAAAATGTCGTTCGAGGAGGTTGTAACGATTCCATTTGACGGTGAGCCAATCGACTCGTTAATCTTCCATGGTCGAGCTGCAGGTGTTCCGCATCGACGTCGTCGTCAACGGGTCCAAAGTAGTGGTGGGTTTTGCAAAATTCACGTACCCCGGGAAAGCTTAGATAGCAAGCAGCAGGCCAGCGAGATAATAATGATGAAGTTCGGTGTCCGTGTAGCCCGAGTGGATGGCGAGACCGACCGGGAGGGTTGAACCGGCGGAAGGAGAAAGGCAACCTCCGTCCGGAGGGGGTGGGTTATACATTTGAGTACATAAATGTATGTAACTTTGAGTTTGTGTTGGAGTGGGCGTCGGCCATCTTGTCCGGTGGGTATTGACCGAGGCGACCGCCAGGCGAGAGACATGCCATGGCGGGCAAACCACCTCTAGTTACTACCCTCGGCGCTAATTGCTCTTATTAGTTAAATCCGTGCGGTATCGTCGCTGACTCGTGACGACGGGACACCGAAAGAAAGAAAAAAAATATACCGCCTTTCGCTTCCTCCTTCTCCCCCGTTTCCGGTATACCGTTGCGTGCACGGCTCGCGTCTCGTTCGAACGAACGTCTCGACTGAAAGGAGCGGGTTGCTTTCGAATTTTCAACTTCGACGAGGACGCTTTTACTTGCGAACATTGTGCTAGACTCTTTTCACGGATTTTACACTTGTCATTGTGTATTATTTACGTAATTATGTTTCGCAGTAAATATTTTTAATAATTAGCACTCGGGTGATGAGTTTTCGTGCTTTTTCATTCTTTGATGTCGATTATTTTCTCATTATGAATGTTCTAGGAAAAAATTGTTGACGAATTGCTTTCTAAAAATATTACAGCTTATAAAAATATGTGAATTCTTGGTAACGAGGGTGGTCATGTGGAGGAACGAAATTTCGGTCGCGTTTATTTTGATAATGGCGTAATTTCTGACATGGAAATAATTAGAGTTAACAAATGCTTGATAATTATTCATGTTCGAATTAATTAATAAATTATTTATAATCGTTCCTATAATCATATTAATAACAGTATATAAATCTTGATAGTAATAAATTTAAGTTAATTTAATGATGACCAAGTGTATATTAATATTATATTACTTGTATTAATATTCGGACTTCTCCTGAGGCGAAAAAATGTACGTATCGATTCTCTTCGAATTTTACCATCTCTTTTTATGCCATAAAATTTTTACATACATACTTTATTATACGTGAATTCAATGGTCCAGATAACTATTAAAATCATAATCTACAAATATTGAAAATCAAAACAGCATCTAACATAAAATATTACAAACAAATTAATTTTCAAATCAGTAAAAATCTATCGAACAAAACTTATCCGAATTAAACGGAAATGACGGATTAACCTCCAAAAATGCTATACTCACCGAAAATTGAACTTCCGTAAATATTAAGGTCCACCATAATTTCCCTCGTAACTTATTAACGAAGTAATAAAAGCGGCAAATAAAAGTGAACGAAATTACCGTCTAAAATAAACCATTGATTTAATCGACATCCGTAGCTCGAACAAGTAATTATTCGCAACTTTTTCTTCGGGGTTGGCTCCTTGAAGGAGAACATTTGCATTTGTCTCGAAAGTTCCAGTACTTTTCGCTTCCAAACAGTTGCACGGAGCTCGATATTGTAAACGCGATTAATAACGATATCACGATGGAAATCTTTATAATTGAATGAGAAGTTGGTTGGAACTTTCCTCCGCTAAAAATCTTGATACCGGCATTGATTCGTTCCTATCGAACGCGTTAAAATTCAAACTACGCTTTTGATACCTGGCGTGCCCTATTTGTCTCCATGACCTACGTGTTTCGATCGAACAATTTCTAACCTCGCATGAGATTACGAATATCGCAATCTTCCAGTAATCTCTTTTACAGAAAATTCTTCGTCAACAATCTTTATACATAATCTGCATGAATAATCTCTATGTATAATCTTTGTAAATAATCTTTACAAATAATCTTTGTGGATAATCTTTACAAATAATCTTTGTATACAAACTTCATAGATAATCTTTGTAAATATTCTACATGAATGATCTTTAAGAATAATCGTTGTAGATAATCTTCATGGATAATCTTTGCATAAAATCCTTATGAACAATTTTTGTAAATAATCTCTACAGATAATCTCTGTATATAATCTGTGTAAGTAATCTTTATAAGTAATCTTCACGAATAATCTTCATACATAATCTTTATAAACAATCTCTGTATATAATTTTCATAAAAAATGTTCATGGATAATCTTCATAACTAATCTTTGTATACAAACTGTATAAATAATCTTCATAGATAATCTTTACAAATAATCTCTCTATACAATCTTTATAGATATTCTATATGAATGATTTTTATGAATAATCTTTGTAGATAATCTTCATAGACAATCTTTATAGATAGTCTTTATAGATAATCTTCATAGTTAATCCAAACAGATGATCTTTGTAAATAAACCTTGTAGTTAATCTTGAGGATAAAAGGTGGTACAGTTATGAAATTTGTACAGCGATTTGTGTATCACATGAAACTTCTTTCGCAGTCAACAATGGCTTGTTTTGAATCTCAAACACCGTACTCAAATTCCTCGCGGTGAATTTAATGGACCTTTCACTGGAACTTTAAAATCTGCTTCCTTGAACTTTCACAAGCAAAGCTGACATTTTCTGATGTTTAACGCCTCGCCGTAAACCGCGTTTATACGTTTAATAGCGTTTGCGATTTTCATATCCTCGTTAAGTGTCTAATTAAATATTACAGCAACTTATTATCGTGATTCCTGCAAATTGGTGATGTCTAAAACAAATTTTATAGTATACATAACAATATCTTGTGTAACATCTTTAAATAAGTAAAAGAATTATTAGAACGCCTCATCGTTTATACCACAAACCGCATCTTCGGACACCCCTAATAAAACGCGGTAAACGATGTTTCCTAAAGCACGAAGAGTTCGAATGAAAAAAAGGGAGCAGAGAGCACGTCTGATAATCGTGTGACTAGGAATGTGTGACAATCAACGTAGTGTCGTTGGAATTCACTTCGTCGCGATACAAGGTTGGTCCGAGCTTTCGGGGATGTTTCGTCGCTCGGTTTGCGGCTAGCGAAAATTCCGAAGGTTCGTCCGTTCGTTCGCCACAGCGGCGTGTATACTCGCGGACTCTAATTCACGCCCGGTATTTCGCACTGCGTGTATTTTAAGGCTATCCCCGTCTCTAAAATTCCACCCTTACCGTGTGCGCCCACCCTACGGAGGGTGAGGAGATCTCCTTTCTCTCGTGCACCCTCGTTGACCCTCTTTCTCGCTCTTCCACCTCTACCCGTTCGCATCTTTCTCTTTCGGTCTCTCTCCGATACCACTCCCTTCGCGGACCTCTCTCTCTTTCTCTCTCTCTCTCTCTGGGACACGCGAGTAACCGTGGTAGGTGTTCGTACCGGTGGCGGCGGTGATGGTGGTGGGTATAGTGGCTGTAGATATGATGGTTGTTCGAGGGGCAAGGGACACGAGGGGTGTGGGAGAGTGAAAGAGAACGAGACGAATAGAGGGAGCGAGGAGGAGAGGCTTTGGCGAACGGTGGAAAACGGAAAGAGAGGAGGACACGGATGTGGAGAAACCCGAAAGGGATAGAGAAACGACAAGTGGAACTGGGATGGGAAAGCATACTGGGTGTCTCGTGCAACTATGCTTTAATACCGAAACTACCGGACTGATCAAGTTATCTTTTTGTAAATTTCTTATTTTAACCCCTTGCATTATTTTGACGAGTCTGACTTGTGACGTACTTCGGACGCACCCGTGACGCATTTCAGTTGTGATCAACTTTACTCGAATTTTTAATACGCTGATTTGGAGTTCAGATCCAATTATTTGCATAGTCAACGATTGATACCAAGTTGACGTAACTTTTCAATTTTTTGGGGGCGGTTTTAGTATTGTAGCTATGATTAGTTAGATTTGAATGACGCACTCGTGACGCACTTTAGCTGTGATCAATTTTACTCGAATTTTGAATACACTGATTTGGAGTTCAAGTATAATATTAACATAACATTTCAACTTTCTTTCCCTGTTTTAATATTGTAGCGATTAGTTAGTTTTGACTGACGCACCAGGCAAATAGATCATAGTACAAGGGGTTAACAATAAAATGGCCATCTCTCACGGTACTTGAATTGCACAAAGTTGCGAATAGGTTTAAAATTGTGACAACCCTCGAATAACAAGGAACTCGAGTTACGAGTGGCGAATATGAATACACAATGTCTGATATAATTAAGTTTATTGAATTAACGATAGAAAAGAACGATATTATAATGGGTGAATTGAGTACCAAAGTACTTGGTTACAGGAAAAATCTGAACATGGAACCAATTAACGGTCTTATTCGAGGGATGCCTCAGATTTTGTATCACATTTTATTGCAGTGATTTTATAGAAATTTCTGTCACATTTTATCGAGGTTAATCATGGTTTTATAAGTTAGTGGATACCACAGTATTTATCTTTACATTTTATTTTACCATTTTATTATTCAAAAGTAAGTGTATTTAAATTCAGTAGCTCTTGTGATAAGTTACAAAATTTGTTGAGATAGTATTCTTGAAGTCTGTGTTGAATTTTATAGAGATAATTAATGTGTATATATTTTATCGTTCATTTGTCTACTATATTTCTAATTTTGTGTTAAGTGTGCATTATGGTAGATTTAGTGTTAATATGCTGGAAATGGATGATGCATAAATGCGTCGTTGAGCGCGAGTACGAACGAGCCGATAGTGGGTTAAAATGGCGAAATGTGGAAAACGTGCGAGAGAAAAGATGGGTGTTGGAATTTGACGGTTGATGTGGAATAATTATGAAGAATGATTATGTCGAAGTTTAATTGGAGGCTCTTAGATGCAAGATTTACACGGAACGGCCAATAAAGGACGAAGAGGTTAAAATTAATTTAAAGCAACTTAACCTTCACCTTCGGTATAAAAATAAATATTTTCATGATCAACTGATTTTAGTGCTACTAGATTTGACAGCTGTAGGTATACCAAACACTCGCTAAAGAGGGGGTTCTTCAACCCTGTAATAAATATTTAAAGAATCTTCTGTATGAAAATACATACTTGCATAAACATCTACTTGAATAATTGCAATAATTTGAGATGTGATTGGTAATAATTTGAAAGATGCAGTATTTCGGAACACCCAGTAGAGGGAGAGAGTTGTTGGACCTCCGTGTGGTAGTGCAAGGGTTCGTTCGACCCTTAAGGGGTTGTGGCTAGCATCAGCCTCCCCCCTTTACCTCCCCAGTGCTCAGCCACCGCTATCCCCTTTACCGACCTCCAGCTTCTCTTCCTACTCCTTCCAGTCCTTGTCGACCACCCAGTTAGCCACCCTCGTAGCCACCCCACGACCGGCAAAACTACCCTACCGCCGGCGGCCATTTTACTCTCCCTTCGCCCTGGACTCGCCAAATTGTAATCCGAGGCCCTGGAATTCCGGGCAGAGCAACCGTGGTCCGGCCTCAAAGGAGGCTTCTCCTTCGCCTCTCGACTTACCCTTGGATAATGATTAACGGAGTGCTCCTCTTTCTCACCCTCTCGCGCCCTTTCGCTAGACAAACAAAGACCCGCCACGGATCACCAACCACTCGCACCCTTGCCAGTAACAACGCGAAAGATCGCGGCAATTTTATTCAGACGCGAGTCCGGTTGTTTGATGTCGCCTAGACACGTGTTTCCACCAATGAAACCAGCCGCCTTTCAGTACTCTTCTTTTTCGCCGTCTGAAAGAAACAAGACACCGCCGTCTGCCAGACTACTTTTTCGACGGATAAACGTGAGAGGTCCATGCCTCTTACTGGATATGGGCACTTCTTTCTTTCCGATTGTAATTTGTGCGTCGAACACACGGTACGATACACTGCTATGGTACTCTTTTCTGGATGTGTGGACTTTTTTCTTTGGGGTTGTGATTTACGCGTGCAACACACGGTACAACCTACACTGGTATGGTACTTGGGGTTGTAATTCGAGCGCGGAGCATGGTGTTGTCTACACTGGTACTCTTTTCTAGACATGTGGATTTTTTCTTTCGGATTTGTGTATAGAGCACAGGGTATTTATGTTCGTATTGTACTCTTCTCTGGATGTGGGGATCTTTAGGGTTGTAATTTGTGGAGCACAGTGTTGAGTCTAGTCAGTGTTGACTCTCAAGTATGGCTCCCTTTTCTATACCCAGGTATAAGAATCCTCATATCCACGTATAACCCTCTTTTACATCCCTTCTTATACCTCAACCCCCACAAAACTAAACAACTGTTATTCAAATTGCAAATAATATTCGATAAAATAATTTTAGAATAGCTAAATATTCAGGTGTTATCTACTAATTTATAAATGACAAAATAATTAAAGACTACCTACATATTGAATTAAACGATCAATAAAACCTGTAAAGTAGGCCTGACGTCTACCAATTTTCAAATTGCAACTAATATTCAATAAAATAATTGTACACCTAAATTCAGATTACAGAAAACGAATTATCTAACAATTTTCAAATTGCAATTGAATAAAATAATGGAACATGTAAATATGATTGAGATTGTAGAAAGGAAAATCTGTAAGCACGTTCGGATGCGAACGAGCCGAGAAACGCTAGGACCGTAGACAATAATTCCATATCTCGGATGGTTCGAGTTTATCTGATTGGGCGAACGGTATCGGCCGGGAAATTCGCGATTATCTGTTTATGGCGCGGTTAATGGAGGTCGTGCCTAGCTCGAAACCTCGTGTCTGGCCGATATTGGCCAATAATGTAGCACGTACTTACCCCGCCGTGTCTGCGCGTTGCTTCGTTGAATAAAATTAATGCCGGGACGTGCGGGAAGAAGGACGAGCGACGGGAATTGCAGGACAGGAACGCAATCCCTGGGTCAGGAGCTTTCCTTCTTACGTTTATTTCCTTCATTTTTTCGTTCTTTTACATTCGACCGTTCAACCCTTGCTATACTTATTTGTACAATTATTTTCCGATCACTTTCTATACTCTTCTTGTAAAATTTCTAAATTTAAATCAAACCATTTCAACTTCATTTTGGATATGATGAAATGGATGAGTCAACGAAAAATTTGAACAATTTTTACAATTCTCACCTACATTCAATAAATTCACACTCGACGTTTATTTTAACCCTTCCAGACCTTGTGAACTTTACAACTATAAAATTCGAAAGGGTTAATACGTTGAAGTGTCCAAGAAGTTTCTTGAAAAATCATCCCTCTGCAATCTGCAACAAATAAACAAAATTTAATGTATTAAAATATACAAATTTTTAGAGATTCTCATAGATCAAGAAATTGAAGAGTGAACAGAGCTACACCCCCAAATTGTGGACCAAATAATATTCTAATAATTTCTCGAGCAAAAAATCAGAGGGTTGTATAAGGGTGGAATTACCGGTGACGTAAAGTATCCCATTGTTTTCGAGTACTATTTATCTAAGTTGAAAGTAGATTTTATCACCTCGAATATAATTTGTTGTAGAGCAACATCAGCGGTCGCCACAACATTTGTCATTCTCTGCGCGCGCCTCTGTGTTGACAGGGCTGGCCCCGTTTCGGGGGCGAAGTTCAACCTGGAAACCGGACCAGGAACAGGATTAACGGGTAGCTGTGCCCTGTCATTCCTGCATAGACTGACCACAATCACCCGTGTAGACAAATTCGTCTACAGTGGTGATCAACCCTTCAATTCTCTCTACCATACTATAACTAATAAAATAATAATACGTTCAATCGGTGGTGAAATATTCAACTTTGTATGATCCAAAATTTTCATGATTTTTATGGAGTGTGTAGAAGTACATATAGTGAAGTTTGGGACATGTAATATCAATTAATCACATGTTAGTTGTAATTACATTTGTGTATACATGTATGTATTTTTATAGGGAACACTGATGTGACAATATTTAATATCAATTAACTCTCTGATCATTTTACTAATTAAGTTATGGGACAATAATATGGATCCCTGTCTAAGTAATTATTTGTTAATGAAGAATGCGTGCAATTATAATATATTGAACTTGAAGCTACCTAGAGTAATATTAATCTGTCTGATATCTGTATTAATTAATTTACATGACCGTACATTTCATTGAAACTTAAATTTGCTAATGACCTAACCTAATTATTTTAAATTGTACGGTGAAGTGTGCATACGTGTCATTAAAATTCAAGATTGCTAATATTAACTATGTTTAGTCATTCTATCAATGAAATTATCCAAAGTAGAAAATTAATCGAGTTTTCAGATAGCTAATATGTCAACCTATTTAATAGCAACCATATGGCGAAAAGTGTCTAACCCATAAATTGTATAGTAATATAAAAAAGAATATTGCACGTATGATTGATTGATCGTTCATTTGAAGAACGTTCAGCAGGGATAGTCGAAGCGATCGCTTTGTCCAATTTTCTGGATTTCTCGTGCACGAACCTCTACGGATCCGGAAACGAATGTGATACGAAGTCCCTCCGTAAGAAGAAGAAGAAGAGGAAGAAAGATGGAGTACACGGAGCAAAGAGGACTTTTCCAACGATGGTTTGCTCCTTGTACATCGGCGTATACACACGTATCGACATCGGTCATGCATGACAAGACGCCTGACTGGCCACGCCAGTAAAAACGAGGAAAACGCGGAGAATACAAACTCGCCTCGTTCCTTTCGCGCCATTTCAAGACTCTCCTCTTCTGTCTGCTCGCTCTCTGTTTCCGCTTCTTCGCAACAGACGTCGAACAATCGGTGTCGATCGCCGTTACGAAGAAAAAACTGCTGCAAAAAGAAGCGACTCGTTATTCCCTTGTGCTGCAGGGAAAACAGACAGAACGGACCCTTTGTGCTCCGTTCGACTATATTTCGCAAACTATCCATTCTTGCTATTTTCGCTCTGTTAATTGCACTTTGGATTTCTACTAGTGCTGATCATTTATAGGTTAGGTTAGTTTATAGGTTATTATTTATAGGTTATGTACCTTGTTATTCGTGACGCTTTATTTTTTGTATCAAATTGTACTTTTCATTTTGTGTATCTTAACGCAAAATATAATCGTAATAATACAATGATAATATAATCGTGATAAAGTGAAGAATGTGTATGACTTGATGGGATACGTTGAAAAAATTGAGCGTTTCACAATAGACTATAATTTAATTCTTTATCTTGAAATCAAGTACAATGCTAAATCGATGATCGAAGATGAAGTCTTCCTTAAAATCGAAGGATTTTAAATTTGTCTTTTCAAGCATGATTTTAGAAATATATTCTGTAATTGCAGAATCATGAAATGATTAGAATTTTCATTACAATAAAACAATTTTGTAATTATATACAAAGATGCAATATAAAATATAGAACATATAAAATAACTTTTCAGGACGCGAATCAAGAAAATTCATCAAACTGAAATGATTGAAAGTATTTAAAATTGAAAAAACATGAAAGAAATGTAAGAGCATCGCGAACATTATAGGACATCATCAGAAAAGCTAAATACTACGAAACATCGAGATTCTTATCGGAATTCTGTATCTCTCCGATGCGAACGGTTGGTTAAACGCGAAAAGCGGCTGTAAGAAGGAAAAACGAGCCATTTCTGGGTAATACAACGTCCTCTCGTAAAAGAAGGTAATAATCGAAGGGCAGAGAGGGATGCAAAAGACGCGACGGTGGATTCGCGGGCATTACGAGGGCTGGCAATCTCTTCCCGCAGTTTTTCAGGGTAGAGAGGACCCGTGTGTCCGTCGCTGATAACGCAACGTTTATCAAAAATATTCTTCACACCCATTGGCGTGACTGAAATTCTTGTCTGGGTTGGACCAGGTCTACAAGTATAGTAATATTGTCAACGTTCTCTTTTATCGTTGATATAGGGACATTTGAAAATTTCTGAATTTTTAGGATTTGCAGATTTGGGAATATAGGGATTTAGGGTTTGGATATATGACAATTTGGGAATTTTCTAAGTTTAGAATTTAGGTATTTGGGGATTTTGGGATTTGGGGATTTGGGGATTTGGGGATTTAGGGATTTGGGGATTTGGGGATTTTTGGGATTTGGGGATTTGGGAATTTGGGGAATGGGAAATTGGGGAATTGGGGAATTGGGGAATTGGGGATTTGAGGAATTGAGGATTTGAAGATTTGGGGATTTAGGGACTTAGGAATTTGGGGATTTGGGAACTGAGGTATTTGGAGATTTGAAGATTTGGAAATTCGAGAGTTTATGGCTTTGGTGAATTAGGGATTTGGAGAATTAGGGATTCGAGGAATTGGGGATTTGAGAATTTAAGGATTTGGTGATTTGGAAATTTGGGGAAATAGGGATTTGAGAATTTACGGATTTGTGGATTTGGGGATTTTGGAATTTGAAGATTTGAGGATTTGGGAATTTTTGAATTTGGAGATTTGAGAATTTGGAGATTTGAGAGTTTCGGGCTTTAGGGAATTAGGTATTGGGGGAACTAACGAATGTGGTAATTGAAGATTTGAGGTTTTGGGAACTCGAAGATTTGCGAATTTGGGAATTTGGAGATTTGAAAATTTGAGAACTTGTACACTTGGAATAAAGGAATCTAAAATTGGGGAGTACGTGAATTTAGCGATTTAGGGATACGTGCACGTGGAAATCTGGAGCTTCAACCCCTATAATGTATAATCCAAAAATTCTAAAATTTGAACCTTGTCAAAAGTGTTATTAAAGAAAAGCCTAAGACCCCGATTTAGTCTAAAAGAACTCACAAGGACTAACTCCACAAACGCCCCAAAAAAAAAGTACCACAATCCCTAGAAACAGCCAAAGGTAATTAAAACCTCCCGATCAAATGCTGTATCTCAAACCTTATCAAAGCCATCCACTAAGGTCCCCGAAAGGTGTTCGTATCAAATTCCCCGTGCAAGTACAATAAGCAGTCCCGGTCGTTGTCTCGCTATATCGCATTATTTGGTACTCGAGACACGTGTATCGAACAAAGCGAAAACCGTGAACGTTCGCAAGGGTGAGAAGGTCGTAACGCACGTAAAAAGAAGAAGACGCCGAAGAAGTGCAACGACAGAAGAAGACTGAAAGGTGAAAGTCGACAGGGTGCGTTTCTTTGAAGCGGCATTAGCCGGCTGATTCCATCGAATTTACCGTGAGGCCTGGGTCTCAAGAGTTCGATCACGGTACGCGATAGCTTGTAATATTTGCAGAAGTAATAACGGCTACAGAGGGAACCAAGAAGAGGAGGAGGAGGAGGAGGAGGTGGAAGAGACACGAATGGTTGTGTGAGCACACGAAGAGGTGGGTTTGTCGCGAGGAGGTAAAAGAGGTGGAGGGTGGCTTGGCGACGCTCAAGACCTCTCTCTGTGTCTGCCCTCTCGCTTTATCGCACGCTCATTCCTCGTCCCTCGCGCTCGTTCGCTTCTCGCTCGCTGTACAAGGGTCCATCTCATAGCAACGCCCACGGAAACTCGAATCGATACGACGCACTGTTCTGGAAATTCGCCGCACGGATTTTCCTGCGAGTTTTTGAATTTCGAGCGGAACGGATGAAAGATCGCACGCGTGACACCGAGTGGACGCTCGGGGACGCCACGCGTGCGGACCTAGCGACGGCCGCGTGCAATTTTCCTAATAACTGCACCACCCACACGGGTGGGAAATTCTCAAATTCCTACGATCTCAAATCCCTAGATCCTTATATCTTTTGATTCTCAAATTTCGAGATTCTCAAACCCCTGGGTCCTCAACTGCCTTAATTCTGAAATCTCTAGATCCTCAAATCCCCTCATTCTCAAACCCCTAGATTCTCAGATCCCTAGCTCCTCAAATCCCTAGGGTATCAAATCTCCACATTCTCAAATCCCTAGATTCTCCAATCCCTAGGCCCTCAAATCCCTGAGTTCTCAAATAACCTAATTATTAAATCCCTAGATTCTCAAACCCCTAGGTTCTCAAATCCTCTAATTCTCAAACTCCTAAGTCCTCAAATCCCTAGATTCTCAAACCCCTAGGTCCTCAAATCCCCTAATTCTCAAATTCCTAAATTCTCAAACCCCTATGTCCTTAAAACCCCTAATTCTCAAATGCCTAGATTCTCAAATCCCTAAGTTCTCAAATAACCTAATTATCAAATCCCTAAATTCTCAAACCCCTAGGTCCACAAATCCCAAGATTCTCAAACCCCTAGGTCCTCAAATCCCCTAATTCTCAAACCCCTAAATTCTCAAGACCCCTAATTCTCAAATACCTAGATTCTCAAATCCTTAGATTCTGAAATCCCCTAATTCTGAAATCCCTAGGTTCTCAAATCCCCGAATTCTCAAATGCCAAATCTTTAAATCCCTAAATTCTCACATCCCAAAATTGTCTGCCAAAATTCTCAAATTCCAAATTTTCAATACCGTAAATTCTCAGATCCCAAAATTATCATATGCCTAAATTCTCAAATTCCAAATTTTGAATTCCCCAAATTCTCAGATCCCAAAATTGCCGCATACCTAAATTCTCAATTTACAAAATTCTGGAATCCTGAAATCCGCTAATTCCCAAATTTCGCATATGTCCGAATTATCAAATCCCCAAAGTCCTCAACTCCCAAGATTCTCAAGCTCCAAATAAAAATGATTGAAGTTACTTTCGATAAAATTAAAAAGTCCATAAATCGAGTGTCGAATAAAGACGTATAAAACAGGTATAAAAAATGCGTGAAAGCACTTGTTGAACGAAACAGGTAGAATAAGGGACCAGCATCCGGTCAAGCGAGATCAGAGATCAAGGATTAATCATTGATATAGCTTGTCCATCCAGTTCTGGACCACGAAGATCCTGTTTAGAGGGATGCTCCCTTCAGCTATTCCCGTCGACAACCTAAACGAGATTGTAATTCAAATCATAATTCATTCCCAGCTGCAAAGCCTACGGCGTGCTTTGGAGATTTCCGAGGCAAACATCTTCGTTGTTCGACAAACTGTACAGGGGATGGTCAACGCTTTTCTTCGTTGTTTCGAAGTAAAATCGAGTCTGCAACTTCGCCGCGGAAAGTTCGCCGATCATGGTAATCCCAGTTTTCAATAATCTCCCTTAACTTTCTTAGTTGAACGAAAATTACTTTCTGCTTATCTTTACGGAACTTTTATTGTCGATTTCATGATACAGGTAAACATTTGTGTTTACGCGCGTCGGATACATTTAATGACCAATCAAATTGATTAGTATTAGTATTACTAGTATTATTAGTATTAGTAATATTTCAGTGTGTTCGACGTATATATACGTCAATTCAAAATTACCTATCGTGTCAAATAAAAAATTTAACAAAATCAGCTAGAAAAATAGTTCGTTAATAATAGGAAATTGTACTACGTTCGACGTATATATTCGTCGTCTCATTTTAATTGTACGTCACGTGCCTTTTACGGGATTTAAAAAATTAATTTTGAGGTTAGGTAGTATTATCAGTACTTGTAATGTTCGAATATGTTCGACGTATATATACGTCAATTAAAGATGTACTACCTGTCGTGTCAAATAAAAAATTTAACAAAATTAGCTAGAAAAATAGTTCGTTAATAATAGGAGTTTGTGCTGCGTTCGACGTATATATTCGTCGTTTGATTTCAATTATACGTTACATTCACAGTATTTTAAAAACTAAATTTTGAGGGTGGTTAATGTTATTGGATAAAATTGTATAAAAATTATAACTTTAACCAATATTTGTTTGTTACCCTTGAATACAATTTATAAGAAAAAATAACCTTAATATTTTACTGATAATATAATTGAAGTTTTGCAATTGTGATTGATGATGCGATGAAAATACATTCTACTCATTTTATAATAAAATGATGAAAATCATTTCTAGTTATGTGATATGACCATGAAAGTTCCTAGTTATTTTACTATAAATTTATTACACAAATAGGAAAAAACAAGTGGGAATATTTTTTAAAAAATCTACCTCAAGAAGGTGAACCATCATTGAATATTATTGAAAATGATGTATCAACCATACACTAGGAAAATGAGCAATTCGAGTAATATTTATAATTGTAACATCTATTATTAAGTGTTCTGTAACAGAATTTCATGAGGAGGATCGAAATGTTCGCATCGTTTGACGAAACGGTTAACTAGCCACTCAGGAGGGCAAGAATCATGTACTGTCGCGTTGGCATCGTTGGCGTAGCAGTTTGAAAAAGGTCAACAAGACGTAAATCCGAGGGGTTGGTACGAAGGGACGATGAAGAGGACGGCAACGTACGCGTCCTTTCCGGAGGACTTCTTTTCTTTCCTCTCGACGGTTTCCATGACGCGTGTGCGTCACGGAATAACGGGCAGCCTAGACTTCGCTTAATTGGGTCCGCCATTTTCGGTGGCACGACCCCTCGAAAATCCTCGTCGTTTCCTGACTCACCCCCCTGCGCGAAAGGACTTCAGAAGGGTTGCCCACCGACACCACCCGCCCCCGACCCTTCAACCCCTTCTCGCAAACACCCGAGTGCCTTTTGTTTTCGTCCCCAAACGGTCCGCCATTTTGAATTTATGATACCGCGCCACTCGGACACCGAAAAACTTCGGTCGTTAGCGAAAGTTAAAAGCCCGAACCCCTCTCTATATCGCCGCGACAGACCGTGCCGAGTCATTTTCTCTAATAGAACACGGATACGCTGATGGACGCTCGCTTAATGATACGCGCTTCGTCAAAGCGTGCAGACGGCCTTTGAAAAATTTCGCAGGATCTGAAGCCTCGGAATATTTCTGCCTCTTATGATCTGCGGATTATCAGGGACGGATCAAAAACCTACACCTTTCGTAGATTTGAGATACTTGTTTCGACGTGGAAATTTTATAGCAATTCTTTTTCGAAATGGGAGGTTCTAGTTTCTTTCGTGTACAGCTAGCTTAGGTTAGCTTTTCGAGGTTAGGGACTTGCAATGACTTGTAGGATTTTGGAACTTTGCAAGTTTAGAATTATAGAATTTTGACGATTTTGGAGTTTTGAAATTTTTTGGATTTTGAGGATTTAGAAATTTTTAAGTATTGTGATTTGGGATAATAGGGTGGAAGAGCATTAGAGTTTCTGGAGTGTAGGTTTTTGGCAGTATGGAAGTTTGCAAGATTGACTTTGGGTTATTAGAATTTTGGGATTTTAGAACTTTGGAAAATTTAGAATTTGGGAACTTAGAAATTTGGGGGTGTAGAAATTTAGGAAATCCAGAATTTGAGGTTTTAGAAATTTCGGTAATTTTAGGAATTTAGAGATTTAGGAAGTTTAAAATTTTCGATTGAAAAATGTATGAATTTACAAATGTACACATTTGAGAATTATAAATTTGAGAACTTGACAACTGTTCTTGACAAAGTTCTCGAAGGACTATATAAATCCAGAGATCTGAATACTTGTGAATTCAGTAACTCAGAAATTTATATCCAAAAATAAAAAAATTCACAAACATCCCAAAATGACTTCCTTCCCAATTACCTTCTATCTCACACAACCCTCCCCAGAAAAAATCTACCAGACAATATGATAATAAACTCCCCTCCCTTATCACCTCAGATCAAAATCCAGAGATCAAGAAACAATAAAAATTGATTTTTCTCTTTAAGAAAAATCTAGTTTACCCCCGTCAATTCTCTAAAAAGCCTCAGCCGTTTTTCCTTTAATAAACCGTGATTCGGTAACGAGAATTCGGCGGACATTTTGATCGGAGAGACGCACGAAGAACATTCGTTCCCGATGAATCCGATTTCCGGCGACGATCGAGAGGCGGAACGGAGCGGAATTTCGGGCGTTTTTCCAACGCGGTCGCGATAATCCGATATTCCTGGCTGGTAGATAGTTTAGTTCAAATTCGATGTCCGGGAACAGCGGTAAGGAAGCAGCTTCGACGGAGATGTCAACTTAAAACAATTGCGGGCCCGAGCTACATAGCGACACGCAATATCCTGACTCCTCTAATTCGATTAGGGAACTAGCTACGTAGACCAGGAACCTGGAATTCCCTTCGAGCTGAGTACAGGTACGAGGTACACCCTTTTCGACATGGCAAACATATACTATGTGTTTCGCTAACTCTATTATCATCGAATATTTTCATTATTTTTAATACATCTTTTGCCTCATGCGTCAGTCGAAATTAACTGACCACACCTATAATGTTAAAACAAAGAGAAAAAGTTGAAGTGTTACGTAAATTTGTTGGTGAACAATACTTGACTATGTGAATTATAATTGGATTTTAACTGCGGATTGAAACTTATTGAAAATTCGAGTAGGCTTTCAGTCATGGTTGAAGATTGAGTGCGTAACGTCTGGGAGGGAATATTGTAAGGGGTTGAATTTTGAACTGATTTTAGTATTGAAGAGGTGAACTGTTTGATCTACAGGGATAATTATTGTGACAAGCAAGTATTTTTTTTTAAATGATATTTTTAAAATTTTAGGTTAAGCGATGTTTGGTACTAGAGTTAATTCGTCAAAATGGACCTTGCATTTCTAAGGTATTCTTAAATTAAATATTAACCCTAGATTTACGGACGTTTAATGACGTAATTTAACGTATACAATGATTCTTTATCTTGATGAAGGTTAACTTTGACCAAACCTTAATAATTTTCGTAATTGAAAATAAGAAATACAAAACCCTATATAAAAATGTCCTATAGCAGAGTTATACACCCTGTAGATAGAGCTACGGGATGCCATGGTGGAGATCGAATGAGGAACCATAGGTAGACCGAATTAGGCATCTTACCATAGGTAGACGAATTATCGGATTCGATGAAGAACCATCGATTTAATTTGACTTTATCCAGGCAAACCGATGGAGTTTTCCTTGCATAGGGTCTATGGAACTCTGAGGTCTATGGGGGTCTTATTGGCTACGGAATTTGACAATCTTATGGGTATGTCAAGGTTTCGGAGGGGATAGAGCTATTTAGTTGGGGAATGTTGGATATGTTTGACTAATTTGCATAAGCTTCCTAAAATTGAAACTGGAGTATTTAAATCATACGGGTCTTTGTGACCCACTGGTCACAACATTTGTTCATTTCTCTAGAAACGATTGTTATAATAGAATATGTATAAATAATATATACGTACATTTAGAATGTGCATAAATAGTACCTATGCACATATAGAACATGTATAAATAATGTATATGTACAAATAGAGCATGTATAAATAGCATGTATGTACAAAAACATGCATAAATAGTATGTATGTACATATGGAACATGTATAAATAATGTATATATACAAATAGAGCATTTATAAATAGTATGTATGTACATGTGGAACATGTATAAATAATGTATATGTACAAACAGAACATGCATAAATAGTATGTATGTACATGTGGAACATGTATAAATAATGTATATGTACAAAAAGAACATGCATAAATAGTATGTATGTACATATGGAACATGTATAAATAATGCATATGTACAAATAGAGTATGTATAAATAGTATGTATGTACAAATGGAACATGCATAAATAGAATATTACATATGTACAAAAAGAAATGCAACATATGAACATGTTTATGTGTATGTACCCCATAAAATGTACCAAAATGCATGCATTATACCAAATACAATAGTAACACAATTTAATTTTCCTGTGGTTTCCAAATGGACTCGAGGGTTGTAAGGAATAATAATAAAAAGTAATACAATTTAATGATAAACTGCATCAAAAGACAAAACAAGAACCATTAAAATTTCATGAAAAATATCCACGGTAATGGTACCCGTGCCATTGCAACCCTCCCCCGATGCAGTCAGCCCTAAACAGGAACAGCCCTTCGAGCGAGTAGGGGTTAAGCACACGTGTTGGACAACCCTGAGACCCAGAAACTAGTAGAGGGCTAGAAACTAGACACGTCTGCATTACCGACTACCTTAACCCACAGCGAATCGTCCCGAATTTGGCTGTTAACCATCCACAGATGTCGTTAGCAACGTTTTACCGACCCCTGTAACACCGTTTCCCGGCTAACAGGCCACTTGGCGCTCGATAATTTGATGAACCCAGCAAGAAAACGAGCGGTTCGAGTGTCGACGACGTGTATATACGTCGGTGAACTTTTTTTTTTCTCTCTCTGTGCCAGCAGTGCAATGTGACCGTACGTTTCGCGAACGGAAACACTTATCGAACCCGGTTGAGAAGCCACTCTAATTACGCGACAACCTGGGCACATAATTAGTGACCTGTGCGAGGTAATTCAGAAACGCTCCCTTATTGACCCAATTACTATTCGCCCGGAAATATCGTCGACGACGTGACCGTCGACTACGTGTAAATAGACGAGCGGTTCGATGTTGTCGTTACATTTTCCGGGAAATCTCGTCCGATCATTCTATTCGGAGATGGCTACGCCAATGGACCTTTGTTATTTCCAGAATCGATGGGGTTTACATTTCACTACTTTTGACCAACTTGAATTGCTCGACAAAGGTTTACGGATCTCAAATAATATGAATTTAAATAAATGTTTGTAAATCGAGAAGTCATTTTTGAGAGTCAATTTTTATCGTGAATATGAACTCTTTGAAAAATATCTTCGAATTAAAATCTTATTTCATGTAAAAATATCTCTGAATTTTAATTTTATTTCGTATAAAAATGTCCTTAAATTAAAATCGTATTTCATATAAAAATGTCTCTGAATTAAAATTTCATTTGAAATAAAAATCTTCGAACGTCTTATTTTATATAAGAATATCACGTGATAGCCATTTTCTCTGGACAATCACTATCAAGCTATTTCGAACGTGACAAAAATTGTTCAACAGCTACTCAAGAAGTTTTCAATTGTCAGATAAAAGAAATGTTCTAATTAAACAATGAAACTCGTCCACACAATCAATATTTGTATAAATATTTGTAGAAAAAAATAATTTGACATGGAGTGAAAAGTAGGATTTTACAAAAATTCTGTGAAACCCGAAGAAAGTTGACATCGCGAGTCTTTGTTCCGGCCATATAGTAGACGAATGTTACTTCTACGAACGTGTACTCTCCCAAACCCCTTTCTTTTTCGCTGTTCCTCCGCCGACAGAACGGGAGACGGTTCAGCCGTGAATGGTCTGACGTATCGTCGGCGTGTCTGTGCCTGACACCTCGGATTTTTCCATTAAATTTTCTCGACGCGAAAATCTATCACCGGTTGCAGTCCCGGAAAAACCTGCTTCGACTCTGTAAAGCGATTCCCATTACGATTCCCGTACCGCGGGATCCCGTAAAACGTATCGAGCGCTCTATTGAGGGTTGCCCACCCCCTCAGAAAAGCCTTCTCTCGCTTCGTCGAATTAATCAAATTTGTTCCACTGACCTCACCAAATTACAAACATACTCCGTATGTAACTTTCGTGACACAAACATTTTTACTAGTTGCAACAATAATGAAAGTTTAATTTGTTTAACTATTTCTTTGTGACTCTGTTTAATTTTCATCGCATTGATAATGTGCAGTATGAATAATTATACATCTAATATTTATGTGTTGTGTTAATAAATGTTAATACGTAACATACGTTAATAACAATATATTTAATATAAATGAATACGTTAACATGTATTTATTATTAAAGAATAACATGGATTATTAAATTTTTATGAGAAGTAGAAGAGTAATGGAAGAGTAGATACAGTTAAACATCTGCAAATGGAATAATTGTTAAATGTCTCCGCAAATGAACGTGCAAAAAGCGGTCAAGTCGCCTGATTTTTCCTCGCAGATTCATCGAAAGTTTTATGAAAATCGATGACCCAGCGAGCGTGACTTCTCGTTAGAAGAACAACGAAACAGATCGAGTCGGTGTATCCAAGTTCTTAGTCCTTTGTAGAGCAGCTCGTGTATAAGTCGTGGACCAATAGGGTGGCGTCGGCTTTGCGTAAATACGGATTTCCCGCGCCTCGTTCAAACAACTCTCGTTCAAATACAGATGGAGTCCGCGAGTGTTTGCTCCGATAATAAGATCGACTAATTTATCAATAAGTACCACGAAATCCCTCGTTAAATCCTTTTCCGTATCCGAGCTCTCCCAGGTCCTCCATTTCCCCACCCCTCGTACACTCGATATGCTTAACAAAACATCTGAACACTTATATTTACAAAGTTCATAAACACCAAGTCCTACTGATACTGAGATACCAGTACTGAAATACTAAGTATTACTACTTAAATACTAATTGCTCAACAGCTATTCTTCGAAACAGATCACCCAACATCGTTTTCGATCAAAAAACCGTCGTAACTCAATATTGATCAAGAAATTGAGACACGCGAACGGCGGATGCGAGGGTGGCTAAAAAGGAGAAAAGTAATGCCGACACGGGATCGTAGGGGGATGAAAGTTGCAGGATCCTGTGCTAATACCGGCGACCAGGTCCGGGAGGGGAGGGCAGCTTCATTTTTCAAGGAATCTGCGGGAAAATGCAAATGCGCGGGGCATCTGGCAACAATGGCCGTGGTCTGTGGCCCCTATTTTAAGGGTTGGTTTTTTGGTCGAGGCTGTAGGAGGGTGGACGAACATAGAAGGAGAGAAACAGCGAGGAGGGGGAGGGTGTTGAGGTCGTGCAGGGGTGGAAGCTTTGCCGGCCATGCAAAGCAGAAGCACAGAGTAACAGCAGCCAGCAGCAACCCCCGACGACCGACCTCGGCTATATACCGGCTCTCCCAACCCCCTGATAAGGGTGGACAGCCACGATCGATTAGAGGACTACCCACCCACCCATCCATCCCACTTCGCTTCTTCCTCGCCGCGTCCTCCCCCCAAAAGCTTCTGCCCATATTCTGATTCGCAACACGGCCGGCTAACGATCCTCGCTTTAAAAATACTCGCTCCTCTTCGCCTCGCGTTATTTTACTCTTACTTTTACCAACCGTGCGCGCACACTTTCCCTTTCTATCTACGGCGACGGAGCGACGGGAAAATTTATGAGCGGAGTTTAAACGCATAGAAATTTCTTTGCGGACTGCGGTTTTATAACGACTTTTTGGGCGATCCTGCGATTTGGCATTCTTTGGAATTCATGCTTTTTGCTGGACTCTGATTATAAGGCGTTTGAAGCTTGATGTACTTTGGGATTTTTAGCTGGGATTACAAGTCATTTTGCATTTTATACTTTGGGATTCAAGCTATTAGTTAGGTCTTGATTTCAAGTCATTTTGCGTTGTACTTTGGGATTCAAGCTCTTACCTGGGCTTTGATTGCAAGTATTTTAAGTCTGAGTTACTTTGGGATTCAAACTGTTAGCTAGGTTTCGATTACAAGTGATTCTGCGTTTTATACTTTGGGATTCAGCTTGTGGCTGGGTTTGGATTGCAGGTATTTTATGTTTGATTTACTTTAGGATTCAGCTTGTGGCTGGGTTTGGATTGCAGGTATTTTATGTTTAATTTACTTTAGTATTCAAGCTATTAGCTAGGTTTTGTTTATAAGTGATTTTGCGTTTTATACTTTGGGATTCAAGTTCTTAGGTGAATTTGTATTGCAAGTATCTTAAGTTTGAGTTACTTAGAGATTCAAGCGTTTAGCTAGGCTTTGATTACAAGTCGTTTAGCGTTGTATACTTCAGAAATCAAGCTTGTGGCTGGGTTTGGATTGCAAGTATTTTAAGTTTGATTTGCTTTAGGATTCAAGCTATTAGTTAGGTTTTGATTTGAAGTCATTTAGCGTTTTATCCTTTGGGATTCAAACTTGTGGCTGGGTTTTGATTGCAAATATTAAGTTTAAATTATTTTGAGATTCAAGTTTTTAGCTAGGCCTCGAGTGCAAGTTTTGCGTATGAAATTCTTTGGAATTCAAACTTTTAGTTTGAAGTACAAGTAAATCCCATCGTCGGAGATGAAAGAACGTGACTCTTACGTGATGTAGCACACAGTGACAGGATTAAATTAGGAATTCGGTTATTCGATAACATGACAATTTGTAAATTGGCTCCGGTCAAACGGGACCCGACTCTCGACCTCCTTACCCCGAAGATCGATATCAAAGGAATCGTACAAGTCTCGTTTACAGCAGGACTTTACAGCCTCGCATAAAACCGTGGGCGCACTTGCTTATTGAATTTCCCCGCGTGAAATTCAGTTTCCGGTAAGTTGCCGGCAAGTAATGGTGGCATCGATTAGGGGCTGATGGCCCGTAGTTGCACGCTGCACCCTCGTTGCTGGGAAATTAGAAATTTCAAAACAAGCATCTTTCCGGTGAAGTTTCGTCCGTGGCGAAGCTGATCGCTAAACAACCGAGACACCCGATAGAAGCGGTTGCGGGTAAGAAGATACAAGGACGAAAAGGGAGATCCGCGATATAGGAAGGGAACGAACGAAGGGGGTGAAACAGACGTCGGAAGATAGCTGATATCCTTGGAATTTTCATATCGACACAGAATGACAGTTTTTTAATATTAAATTCTTTCCGACCTTTTGACTTCTTTCTTGCCGAGACGTTCAGGGCGTCGTCGAACTTCCACGACGGGGGTGGAAAGGGGACCAACGAGACAGAGGGTGACTCGAATGGATGCTAATTTTCATTTCGCGTTCAGACCGCCAATGGAAACGCGTTAAAAATGCTGTACACCTGTTCGCTGAATTAATGGACCTGAGGGTGGGACATTCCGACGATGCTGAATTTATTTCTGTACTTGTGTGAATTTCCTGTACTTTTCTTTTCAAATGTGTTATTTTATGGTCATGTGTAGTCTGATTTATTCTATTGAAAACGGATTTAATTTCTGAGATGTACCGAGATATATTCAGAAATTTACAAATTCATTTATTTTTCAGATTTAGTCAATTGCTAGATCTACAAGTTGCAACATCACGAAATTCCTAAATCTTCATGTTTTTACATTTTTTAATTCTTCAAATGACTAAGTCTATCAGATTTCATAAATTTCATATATTTCACAAAATTCATAAATTTCTTGATTTTCCTAAATTGGTTGAAGTTCCTAAATTCTCTAAATTTGTTGAATTTGTTGAATTTGTTGAATTTGCTGAATTTGTTGAATTTCTTGAATCTCTTAATTGTCTTCAATTTCTTGAATTTCTTAAATTGTTTAAATTTCTTGAATTTCTTGAATTTCTTCAATTTTTTCAATTTCTTGAATCTCTTAATTGTATTCAATTTCTTCAATTTCTTGTACTTTTTGAATTTCTTAAATTGTTGAAATTTCTTGAATTTCTTACATTCCTTAAATTTCCTAAATTTCCCAAATGTCCCAAATTTTTTAAATTCCCCAAATATCCAACTCCCCAATTTCTCAAATCCCCAACCCTCCGCCCGCGAATATATTTCTGCCCGCGTGACCCGCGGCAGCCACCGAGTCACCCTTTTTTTCCAGCGAATTAAGAAATTTTAAAGTCCAAAGGGGACCAGTGTCCGTCGGACCGAACTAACGCGAGGATTTATTGGCAATTTTTTTAAAAAGCCTTCGGACGATTTATCGTACAGCGTGCGTCGATTCTCGAAGGGATTGATGGTTGATTTTGTTCGAGTGCCGACCGTAAACATTTAGAGCAACGCGACGGATAATTGAATGGGAACGCGGAGAAAGGTTTTCCGAAAGTTTTGCCAGAGTTTCGGAAAGGATAAATTCTGTCGTTGTTGATCTGGCGGTATTTTTAAGCGACCTATTGGGAATCGATCGATCACGATTGTCGAATGCGAAATTAAAGGGGTTGATTCGGTTTTCTCATCAAACTTATTGCATTCAATTTTTACGATATATGTTCAACTTTGGTGTGTTTTATAATTTTTATTCATTTTGGTAATGTAATTGTGCTTCGTGGTTTTGTAATTTTAACCCTGAACCACCCAGTGTTTAATACACACATGATTTAAAATTAAAGATAATATAGGAAAATAAATGAACAGACGATTGAACATAATCGAATGCACGTTAATTTTTGTCTAAATAAAAAACGTCATAGTTGAAGAAAAATATCTTGGTAAATTTTGGCAACATAAAATATTTGTGAACCAGTATGTCAAATAACTGGTGTAGTAGTTTTACTATGAATTTATTTCCTGTTCTATAATTTCAATTTATTTTACTAGTTGTAACTTTAATTTCCATTTTAATTTTTATTTTTAACAATTTTAATTTTACGAGGTTCATAATCATTTTCGACTACGTTCGAACGAGTGTCGAAGATCATTGGTCGTTGTACCGGATACGAAATATCTGCGAGTTAACTGGTTTACTGTTGCACCAGTCGTTGTCCAACGAAAGGTCCAACAATAAGGAACGATCTCCAACTACTTAGGTTAAGTTCCAGCGTCCTCGGTGTCGGAAACTTCGCCGGGATCGTCGTTGTACTTCCGCGGGTAAAGTCACACTCGCGCGTATCACTCCGGCGAGTTCTAAATTTTCGTAACTGCTAACACCCTGTTTTCCGGCGGCCAACACACTGCCAACTCGTTTTTCATTCGACTTTCTTGCTTCTCGACACATTTTTAATCGTGCGACATTCTACTTCCACTCATGGCACGAAATGTTCGATTTAATCGCGATGCCTAATCATTTAGGAAATTCTGCATAGTCTTGAAAAAAAAGAACAACATTATAATTCTTGTATTTTTAATCGAATTAATCAAAGTCAACCCTCTATATTGTATTGCAAATATAAAAAGAATAATATAATCATTTTTGTATATTTTCTTACATAATCGTACAAGTTTCAACCCTCCACAACGTGCTATGAATGTAGAACATAAAATAATATAACAATTCTTGTATTTTTTAACGAGTTTCACGATTAACAAAATTACAGTAAATTTAGAAATAAGAAGAAATTTAAAATGAAGTACAAAGAAATGTTTGGGTACATATAAATCCTATAGAGATTTAAAACATGTTACACACATAACCTATAAAAAAGACATACCTACACATTTCCAAAAAAGGCAAACAATCTTCTATATTTATAAACAAAAAGTATACAAAAATATAACTAAATCTTGTATTAATCTAAGAGGATAATGACGTGATGACCTTTTTTAAAAATGCAGATTCTAAAAAATTCAGAACTCCATATCAGCCCAATATCGCAATCAGAAGCACGATCTCTCGATCCCGCAACAAAACCGAGTCGCAATAAATATCAAATAAATTTCTAGCCGGGTGGTCTCCCGTTTTTGCCGGAAGAAGGATCTCGCCGTGACAATGGAGCAAAAGAGGTGAAAAAAAAGAAAGGACGAGCCGGTCGGTCGCAGCAGAAGCACGGTCACGTTACAAAACCCAAAACAGTTTGCAGAACGACTGTCGTTTATTTCGTTATTTATTTTCGACTACCATAAAAATGGCAGCGTAGCAACGCAGACATCCCGACATTTCTGGGGACATCGTGACCCCACCGTTTTTTCTCTTTCATTATTTCACCGGTAATATATCGTCGAGTCGAGTGCAAGTTTTTAACCCCTTAAAATTTCGCGCGAGGGTAGCGAATCGGGGTACGGAAGGGTTCGATGGAACGAGACAGAAAAAAAGAGTACAGCAGGGGTTGCAAAGTGCGGGACCATCGAACAGAGAGAGAGAAAAAAAAGATCGCTGGCTGAAAGGAAGGATTACATCGGGGATTTTGGTTTTCGCGTTTCATCTGGACCAAAGCCGATTTCCCGATTTTCCGTCTTTCCGTCAGCGACGAGAGCCACCACTCGAATTAGATGTCCATTGTACGAACCGGAGAGACCAGACTCTCTATCTATGCCTTACACCCCCTCCCCCACAAACCCCCTTCGCCGCAGACTTCGTGACGTCGCATATTAAGTCGCGTTCGACCCTTTAATGGAGTCTCTTCCGAACCCCCGAGAAAGACTCCTAATACGGACCGATAATATCGGCGTTGCTGACATTTTGGAATTTCATCAAACCTGAACAACTTCCATGCAATGAGTTTTTATACGCCTTCAATGATGATAGTTTATTCATTTTAGTATTCAGCGAGGATGTTAGACTCCTAATACGAATTATATCGCTGCTTACATTTTGGAATTTCATAAAACTGAACTAGTTTGAAACAATTTTTACAGGGTTTAACACTCTGACTGCCACGTCATCCATATGTGGGTCTACATGTACTCCATATGTCGCTTAAATTTGTATACGATTCTATCACGTATATTATACAAAATTTTGTTTGCACAACTCATTGAAAATATCCAAATTAACTACTTAGAACTACGGATAATAAATATCAAAGCATTGTGAAAATATTTAGTAATATTTGTTAAAAATAAAAATCGTCAGTGTGGCAGTCAACGTGTTGAACGATGATAATTTATTTTGATACTCTTGATCGACTTTGTTAGACCGACCCAAAACTCTAAACCTCCCAAATTCCAAAGTTCAATATTTTGAAGACAATTTGAAACACCCAGAATCGTATTAAAATATCAAGATGAGAATCTCCTCCAGAAAAGTATTCAAACTCCAAACCTAACAAATAGCACCCTAAACCCAGCCTCCAAAATAATTCGCAAGTTCATTCAAACCTCGAAAATCTTGAAAGATCATAAACCTCGAGGCATTTCATCACCAAATAACATCATGATTACGCAAAATTCGATCGGATCCTAAAGTCACCCTGGGTGTGTTTGTTTGGACAATTCGTGTTCTGTGCAGCATCAGGCGTCTGTTCCGTGGGAAACGGGGTCCGTTGAATCGGGGTATCGATCAAAAATATATTAGTCCCCGATATGACAGTGCGGAGTGTTTTCTTTTCGGGGAGGGTCCCAAACGTGAAGAGAGACACCGGAACAGTTTTTTCCGACGAAGAAACGTCCGTAAAAGGGGTGCCGTTATACCTGCAAGAACGAAAGGGGTTTCTACCTGCGTGCAAAAAAAAGGCGGCCGGTCAAATTAATGATTTAGTGTCAGTTGCGATATTTGGGGTGACGATTCTCTCTACCCCTTGCCGAACTCACCCCTATCGAACTCTTCTCGGTCCGTTTCGCGAAATAGGGGATGGTTGACGTTACACATTTTTTTTTTTTCGCTGGGACCGTTTCTTGGGAAACCCTTGGATAAAAAGGAAGCCAGGAACCGAGGAAGAATTACCGGCAGTCATCGAGATTTACGAGGTATCCTACTCGAAGCCAGAGAAAATGAAGAGACGCGATCCACTTGGTTTCAAAGGGGAGGCGTCTAATGTCGACGAAGATTTGTTAAACGAGCAGAGAAACGATACTGAACCGTGAGAACCTTATCTTGTCCGTCGTCTACCCGAGAAGCAAATCGACGCAATTTCTCTAGTATTAGTTAAGGCTGATTTATATTACGCTGATTGGATCACTTTTTCGAAGGTGGCATGAAAAATTATCGTTGGTATGCATTTTTAGCAAATTACGCATGATGCACTGTTTCATGGAGCATAAACGTTGCATATTTTGTAACTTGGGAAGTTAGACAATTTGCAGTGGCAAAAGACTTTTAAAATTTAAATTATAAATTGGTAGGTTGCTGGAATTTTAAATTAACAAGTACCTAAATCCCTAAATTGTTAAATTGTTAAATTGTTAAATTGTTGCATTATCAAAGTGCTAACTCAACAGCCCCACATACTCACATTATCAATTATAAAATTTCTACATCCTTAAATTCTCAAAGTTCTATAATCAATGTCTCCAAATTCCAATAATTATAAATAACCAAATTCCCAACTTTCTAAATTCCCCTAAATTCCCCAAATTTCCTCAAATGTCTCAAATTTCCTCAAATGTCTCAAATCCCCCAAATTTCCTCAAGTTTCCTCAAATTTCATGAGTTCCCCAAATTCCCTAAATTCCCAAACTCACCAACTTCCTAATTTCCCCAAACTGTAAAAATTCCCCAAATTATCTAGGAGTCTAGAACCTCCCTATGAACCTCCCCCCACTTCCTAATTATCCTATAGAATAAAAATTGCTAAAATCGATCCGTGACACCCGTCACTTGGCGTTCACCATCCGTAATTGCAAGATGCATTTCACGGTTAGCTCGCTGCAGTTCACGGTTATTTCACGCGAATCGTCGATACCGAGGGACACGAGGTATCCTCCTCGTAAATAACTCGAAAATGGCGACTACGCGATGTATCTTTACGGGGTTATTTGGAATTTACAGCGAGGGTGGAGCCAGCGTTTCCCGGACGTATACACTCGACGGGGAAAGGTCTTCCCGTCGGTGTCCCGCGGGACACCTTCGGCCGATCCTGCTCAAAAATTGAAGGACGTCGAGACCGAAAACTGCATTCGATGGCTGACCAGGAGACCCCGGATGCCTGCGTCCCACGGGACCATATGCCAACTTTAGAATTCGGAATTTAAATTCGAATGTACACGGGACGCCACTTCTTCTTTTTTGTCTCTTTTACATATTTTTTTTTTTGATCTCGGCGTAAGCGTACCTCGGGAAATTGGTACATCGTTTTGATCTACGACGAGGTCGACAGACAACCAACGGACGTACATATATGGACGTGTATGTACGCACATGTACGAAATACCCGTGTCGAGGGACGAGTTATGTATCCTACTCGGTCCTCTCGTGGAATGACAACCCCCGTGTTCTTGATCTCACCCCCGTACTCTATTTTAACCCTTTCTTGCCGTTTTTGCACACTGACAATGTCTTGAACATTTTCTTGGACCTCTGGTATCACATTTTCCTCGCAGCTTGAATTTATTTGCATTGAAGGTGAATTAGAATAAATTAAGGGTAAGTCAGGCCTACTTTTGAATAATTAAGGAAAATAACATATTGTACGTATTGCCTTGTAACTTCCTGCCACGAGAGCCCCCGGCGCAGGGAAATACCGAAGGAAGATACCGTATAACACTCAAATATTCAACAGGAGACAGTAATAATATTTGCAGCTAAGCAAATAACTTGAATTTGGGACAATATTTTCCACATGAATATAATACCTGTTAATATCTTAAAACTAAGACATGACACCATATTTAAATATCTTTCACTACTTGAAGAATATGCTAATAACTATAATATGCTAATAACTTTAATAAATGCGACAATAATACAATGATAAATGGAATAAAATTGGTGTAGAATATTCGAACGATTTTATTTAAAACAAATGATCGGGTCAGACATTTCAGCGAACGTTCCCGATATTATTCTTCGCGGGAAACGAAGTGTCCTCCGCAGAGACGTCCCGTCAAAACATCATGGTCCAAGTATATATTTTCGAAAACGTTTCTCCCGTAGTTATCCGTCGTGAAGGGGTTCCGCG